>JAAXCT010000016.1:0-2400000 GCA_012490785.1 Eragrostis nindensis | reverse complement strand
TAAAACATGCTAGAAAGAACTATTGCTGCTTAAGTGCGAGTCTTTTAAATTCAGCCTTCCTATGCAAACCTTGCATGTCTAGAGGTCATTTGACGGGTAAGACTTGCTGAGTAAATAGTACTCAGGCTTTGTGCCATTATTGTTTTCAGGTAGTGCAGATATTACTTTACCTGTTGGTGTTCTGCCTTGGGATATGCAAGTCCCTGAGGGTTGGATCGCCCAATGGGAATCTGATTCGCCGCTGCAGTAATGTGTTTGCTGCTAGTGTGATTATCTCAATGGGCATCGGATGATCACTCATGCTATATCGATGAGAGTAGTGTAGCTCTCGTGTATCTTTCGTTTTCGAACTTGTCGTTTAAAATTTCGCTTCCGCTGAACTCTGAACCTTGTTGTAATAAAGATAATAACCTTGTTAATTAATATGAAAGTGTTGTATTATCTCGTGTCTGCTTAAACAGCACCGTGGGACAAAGATCCTGTGGATCGGACTGTTAGAGCTGGATCGCGAGCCAGCTCGTTAAGCTTGCCGCTAGCCTCCAGCATCTCTGCTGTGACCTAAGGAACAAGACGACCTTGATCATGAAGGCGTGCTGGGCGGGGAGGGCGGAGGCCAACGTCGCGGAGGTTGTCGCAGCCGAAAAGGGATGGTGGCTGATGACGTGGAGGAGCCGGCACCACCGCACGAGGGTAGTAGGGAGAGCAGTGGCACCGTCCAGCTTGAGCCACCGGCCACCACGCGTCACGTCGCCTCCTCCGGGCAAGCTCGCAAATGAGCAGCGAGGAAGTAGAGTGACGGGTCAACGAGGCAGGCTGTGCGGCTCACGAACGGAGCGAGGCAAGCGTGCTATGGGGACTTGGGAGGAGGCAAGGTGTCGTAGCGGCACGATTCGAGAAAGGGATAAGGTGTGGGGAAGGAGGAAGGGACCGAGGGGTGATAGGCCTGTTGGGACTTGCTGGCTCGTTTGGCTCGCGAGCGGCTCACGAGCCAGCTCGAGCCAGCTCGTTAAACATAACAAGCTACAAACCTGGCTCGGCTCGTTAGAAAAAGTGAACGAGTCGAGCCGAGCCGAGCCAATCACGAGCCGAGCCGAGCTAACGAGCCACGAGCTTTTTGTCCAGCCCTACGGATGACATGATGGTATTTGAAATTATGAAACCGGCAACAGAATTTTTGTCATCGATGAACTTGGTTGTAACTTTAAAAAGCGTGCTATGCAACTGGGCTTGTGCTGGTGTATAGGGCTACCAGAACCATTGCATCGTTACAGCATGGGGTAATTGTTAGTGTTAACGGGGTCCTCAAGATTATTGTGAGCTCTTTGGCCGTAGAAAAGCTCTCAGAAGAAGCTGGCGAGATGAAAGAGCCCAACATGCATGTGGATGCTGAGGCGGTGGGAGGTCAATAGCTATGGATGGTTGTGGAGGAACATTGGTTGGGCTGATGCATTAGTGCAACATTCATCTTCTCAGATGCATTGGTTGGGTTGATTTTACTAATCTCTGTCACTTTTTCAGTCATTGGATTTTGATTTTACCACCCAAATTTTCATTCACTTATGTAAAAAAAAAGTTCTTTGGAAAAACGAAATTGTTTCACCTAAGAACTAATTGTTTCAGCATTGTAATTATATTGTTTCAGCAGTGCAGTTTCGTTGTTTTGAAAATGTGACTGAAAGATACGAAATCTCAATCATCTGAGAACTACCAAATCTTCATTTATAAGGCTGTCTCCAACAATGCTCACTCAAAACAGAGACGCAAAGGGCCAAATGGCTGTTGCTGAGCTATGAAGTACAGGACGCAAAAACGTGTTTCTCCAACGGTAGTACCAAATTTCTTCTTCCCCAACTCGCCACGACCGGATCGGACCAGCGCAATGGCTTCTCCGGCAGAGGCAGCAGAGAGGATGACCTGGGGAAGGAGAGAGGATGGCGCCCGCGGAGCAGCAGGCCGCAGCAGTCCCCGCTCCAGCGCCGCAGCTCGCGCCGCCCTGCTCCAGCGCGAGCTCCGCCGCCGCCACCACTGCCGCCGCAGCCATGGTGAGCGCTGAGGCCGGCATCGACCGCGTGCTATGGACGGAGGCCGAGGTGGCGGCCCGCGTGCGCGAGGTGGCAGCCGAGCTCACGGCCGACCTGCGCGCGTCGATGTGCCGCTCCCGCTCCGCCATGGCCGCGACGAGGTCGGCCTTGAGGAGGCGGCCGAGCTCCGCGAGCACGAGCACGCCCGCCACGATGCGGAGCGGGACGAGGACGGACGCCGCGAACGCCAGCCGCGCGTACGGCGCGTACCTCCGGTCCAGCTCCTCAATGCTCTCCCGCGCCGGCGGGACTGCGGAGGGCGACGGCGACGGCGGCGGGACCGCGGATTCGACGGCGACGCCACGAGCAGCAGCTGGACCCGAATTGAACAGCGGCAAATCGAATCCAGATGGGAGCGGGTGGGATGTGCAGCGGGGCGAGCTCGGGCTGCACGGCGCGGCGGGGGCGACCTGGTGCACGGCGGGGCGAGCTTGTGGGCGACGCAGGGCGGCGGGGCGAGCTCGTGTGCTCGCCTCCGTTCGCCGCCTCCAGCTCCCCTGTTCCCTCTCCTCGCCATGAAGGCCGCCGCCGACGCCGCGTGGCCGCACGTCGTCCCTCTCCCCCCGGAGGCCAAGGAGCGCGAGCACGAGCAGCAACAGTGGCGCCGCCGTGTCGGATACCTATTTTCTAGGTACCCTCTACGGCATACATACGGAATAACGAAGTATGGGAGCTGTCCGAGGCCCAAAGGCCTTGTGTATAGCCGAGCGATGGAAAGCTGGGCCCGTGGGGTGGCCCAGTCAGGCGGAAGGCGCAACGACGGCCTTTTGTCCACGGAGCATCCGTTCCTCACAGCCTGCTAAAGGACCGGGCGCACGTGGCAGCATGAGCACAGCCCCCCACCCTGGACCGCGACTGGTCCAGCGTTAAAAGGAGCCCGGCTTGGACGTGGCAACGAACCCGACCCCCCGCGGCGGGAGTCGGGCGCCGCGGAAGTCGAGCGATGCCTCCGACCGAACTCCGGCCAGCCGCCGTCCGCCGTCCATGTACCCCGGCGGTGGTCGGGATCGGCGGAGGGGCACGACCCAAAGTGAACCCGACCACCGCGGCCGGAAAGCAAGCTCGGCAGCGGCACGGAACCATTGGTCAAACCCAAGTGTACGGCCAGCCAGATTCGGATAAGAAGACGCTCCAAATCCACTCCTGGACGGTGCCAAGGTACACTATGCCTGACGTACGGCCGCGTGGGGGCGTCGCATCCGGATCAGGCGTGGAACGGCGAATGCATGCACCAAGTACGCTACACAGTAGGAACAGCGCGCGAAATGACCGTCGCCCAACTCCACAGGTACCTGCAGCATACCAACAGTGATGAACAGGGCGGATCAGGGGATGGGCGCTCCACAGCGCCCAGACAAGACACGGATAACATCACCACACCACCTGGCGCGGAGACTGCGGCGGAAGACACCGGAACCAGCGAGGACGGCCCGACTCCGCCTCCGTTGCCTTCTCACTTATCTTGACTTCCTTTTCTTTTCTTTTTCTTTTTTCCTCCATCTGTACCGTTCCTCCTTGATGTATAAAAGGAAGGATTGGGCCCAGGAGGGAAAGGAGAGTTCTTTTTCGGCTGACGGAAAGCTCATTTCTCACACACTCACACACAACACAGAGATAGAGACTTGGGAGCGAATCCCTCTCTCGACACGGCTTGTAACCCCTACTACGAGCAACACGAGCGAAACCTCAAACTGGACGTAGGGCTTTTCTTGCCTGAACCAGTATAGCCCTTTGTGTCAAACGCAAACTTTCTGCTCGCCGTCGAACCGCGCATAAATCTACTCGTCGGCCGGTTACCAAACACCGACAGTTGGCGCGCCACGTAGGGGACCTCAGCGCGTTCGACGACGACCACATCGCCAGCTGATGGCTTCGTGGCCGCCAGCATCTCGCGGTCGTCTCCCGCTTCGCGGGAGCGTCCGCGGAAGGGACCGGAGGGGCTCCACCGCGCCTTCTTCCCGGTTCTACACCCCAGTCACGGTTCCGTACCGTGTCTTCCGCTTCGGTGACGTGGACTACGTGACGGACCACGCCGAGCTGCAGCGGATGCGCAGCAGCGCCGGCGCGGAGCCGCTGCGCGTTTTCACTTCGGATGCCTACCTCTCGCGCGGACCGGGGGCCCGAGCACTGCCCGTGCGCATCGAAGCGTACCTCGGTGCGAACCCCCGGCCAGATGAATGCCGGCGTATCTTCTACGCGCTGGCGCTCCTCAACAACTGCCTTGTTGAGGGACCACCACTCCCGCCTGGCTACGAGGCCTAGGAGCGTCGAGCCTCCCTGCCACCGCGGCTACGGGAGTCCATGGAGGCGTTGGAGCACGAGCTCGCGTGCCGCTTCCCGCCCGGCCGGACTGGACCTCCCGGTCCCGCCGTTGGCGCATCCGTATCTGTGGGCGCGGAGCCCGCCGATACCCAGGACCGCGACTCTGTCGAGGACCTCCTTGCTGAGTGCTTCGACGCGCTCACATTCGACCCGTCCCGCGAGTGTCTCATGGCCGAGATTCGGGACGGAGATATCGCCGACCCCAGCGATGGGGAAGGTGATGATGGGAACGAGCCATCCGGCGACGGAGGGCCGAACCCAAACCCAGCGCCCGTGGTAGGAGGCGCAACACCCCCACCACAGGATCCGCCAGCACTGGAGCAGCTGCTCGCGCGGAGGCGGGAGCTTGCCGACATGGAGTGCGGCATCGAGCGGGAGCGTCAGCTCCTGGAGCAGGCGATTGCCCAGCGGCGTGCCCCCGCGGGGCGCGCCCGTACCATGGCGCGCGATGTACAGCACCGCATCGTGCATGACATCGCGGGCACCCCGCTTCAACTCCCGCGAGCCAGCCAAAACCTGGCGGCGGCAGCGGCCCTCGCGCGAGATCTTCCGCAGCCAGTGACTCCAGAGGACGAGCGGAAGCGCAAAGAGCTATTGCGCCTACTCGAGGTAGCGGCGGAGCAACAGGCCGAGAGCTCGCTGTCCCGACAGCGCGCTCTGGGCGCCTTGCAACGCTCCGCCGACCGCCGCGACGACAGGGAGGTGTCTGTAGCGCAGCCGACGCGTGGATCGGGCGGACGCAACATGCCTCCCATCAAGGACCGCGTGGGGCCCATGCGGGATGCGCGCACACTTCTCGACGCGCGCAGGCGTGACCAGGCCCGGGGCACTCGGCGCGAAGCCGAGATGCGCGGCTACTACCCTCGACGAGGTGGACGCTACGACCCGGAGGAGGACCGGAGCCCAAGCCCTCCACCTCCGGGGCCGCGCGCCTTTGGACGTCACATTCGGTGCGCACCGTTCCCGCAGCGGTATCGCGCGCCGAACAGCATTACCAAGTACTCGGGTGATTCGAACCCGGCTATTTGGTTGGGTGATTACCGACTCTCCTGTCTGGCTGGCGGAGCTGACAGCGACGAGTTCATCATCCGCAACCTCCCGCTCTACCTCGCCGACCCAACGCGGGCATGGCTTCAGCACCTCCCAGAAGGGATCATCCAGAGCTGGGAGGATTTGGAGGACGTCTTCATCGGCAACTTCCAGGGGACCTCCGGAACTGCCGCCAGAATTCCGACGAGACCCTGCGCGACTACATCCGGCGGTTCTCGAAGCAGTGCAACGCACTGGCCAACATCGCCGACGCGGACGTCGTCAGCGCGTTCCTCGCCGGGACGACCAACAAGACCCTGGTGCACGAGCTGGGGCGCAGCAGCCCACGCACAACCAAGGACCTCCTCGACATCGCCACCAACTTCGCGTCCGGCGAGGACGCGGTGGGGGCGATCTTCACCAAGACTCCGGCCAAGCTCAAGGCCAAGGCCAAGAGGGAGGAGTCGACGGGAGGGGCCGGCCCCTCCAGCCAGCCCAAGAAGAAGAAGAAGAAGAAGGGCAACGTCGCGCGACAGGAGGCATCCCTTGTCGCCGCGGCGGAGCGCAAGCCGAAGCGCGCGCCTGCGGAGGGCGCGTCCAACCACTTCGAGAAGAAGGTCGAGGAGCCTTGTCCCAACCATGCGTACCCCGTCAAGCGCGCCCTCAAGGACTGCGGGCTGCTCCGCAAGTTCCTCGCCGGCAGCTCCAAGAAGGCGGAGCGCGACGACCCAGCGCCCAAGGGCGACGATGATGGCAAGGGTGGGGATGACGATGCCTTCCCCCACCCTGAAGGCTGCCTCATGATCTTCGGGGGACCGGAGGCCTGCGCGCCGCGAAGGCAGCAGAAACTCGTCCGCCACGAGGTCTACGCCGCGGAGCCGGCCGTCCCCACTTTTCTGAAGTGGTCCGACTCCGCGGTCACGTTCGACCGCTCCGACCACCCGGAGCACGTGCCCCGGCCGGGGCGCTACCCGCTTGTCGTCGACCCCATCGTCGGCAAGAAGCGGCTCTCCAAGGTTCTCATGGACGGGGGCAGCGGCCTCAACATCCTCTACGAAGAGACTCTCGACGCCATGGGAATCAGTCGGGACCGCGTTCGACCGACTCGGGCGCCGTTCCACGGGATCGTCCCCGGCAAGCATGTGGTGCCGCTCGGGCAGATCGATCTGCCCGTGACCTTCGGCACCGCCGCCAACTACCGCACCGAGACGCTGACATTCGAGGTGGTGGACTTCCCCGGGGCGTACCACGCTGTACTCGGGCGGCCGTGTTACGCGAAGTTCATGGCCGTCCCCAACTACACCTACCTCAAGCTGAAGATGCCAGGCCCCAAGGGGGTCATCACGGTGAGCACGTCTATCCAGCGCGCCTACGAGTGCGACCGCGAGGCCTGCGAGGTCGCAGAAGCACTCCTGCACAAGGACGAGCTCCCGGCCGCCGCTGCGACGGCGGAGGAGGCCGGGCCCGACTACAAAAGCACGACCGGGTCGTTCGACCCGGCCAAGGACATCAAGGAAATCCCGCTCAACCCGGCCGACCCCGACAGCAAGACCGTGCGCATCGGCACCGCGCTTTCCGACAAATAGGAAAGCGCGCTCGTCGACTTCCTCCGAGCCAACCAGGACATATTCGCGTGGAAGCCCTCCGACATGCCGGGCATCCCGAGGAACGTCGCCGAGCACTCCCTGTGTATCAAGCCGGGCTCTCGCCCGGTGAGACAACACATGCGCCGCTACGACAAAGAGAAACACAAGGCCATCGGTGAGGAGTTATCGAAACTCTTAGCTGCTGGGTTTATCAAAGAGGTGTACCACCCCGAGTGGTTATCCAATCCTGTACTTGTGAAAAAGAAGAATGGGAAATGGCGGATGTGTGTTGACTATACGAATCTCAATAAGGCGTGCCCAAAGGATCCGTTTCCTTTGCCGCGTATTGATCAAATCGTGGACTCGACCGCTGGGTGCGAAACCCTCTGCTTTCTCGACGCGTACTCTGGTTATCTCCAGATCCCGTTGAAAGACTCCGACCAGCTCGCGACTGCGTTCATCACCCCGTATGGCGTATATTGTTACGTAACGATGCCGTTCGGGTTGAAAAACGTCGGGGCAACTTTCCAGCGGTGCATGATCAAGTGTTTCGGCGATCTCATCGGTCGGATCGTCGAAGCATACGTGGACGACATCGTGGTGAAGTCCAAGAAGACCGACGACCTCGTCGCCGACCTCGATCGAGCTTTTCGGAAGCTGAGGGCGTGCGGCATAAAGCTGAACCCGGAGAAATGCGTCTTTGGAGTTCCGAAAGGTATGCTACTTGGGTTTTGCGTCTCGGAACGCGGCATCGAAGCCAATCCCGAGAAGATCGAGGCCATCGCTAAGATGGGCCCCATTCAGAACCTGAAAGGCGTACAACGTGTGATGGGATGCCTCGCGGCTCTCAGTCGGTTCATCTCCCGACTCGGGGAGAGGGGTCTGCCCCTATACCGACTGCTCAAGAAGTCGGAACACTTCGTCTGGAGCCCCGAGGCCCAAACCGCGCTTGATCGGCTTAAGACGGTGCTATCGAACGCACCAGTCTTGACGGCCCCTGCAGAGCGCGAGCCTCTCCTCTTGTACATCGCCGCAACCTCTCAGGTCGTCAGCTCGGCGCTGGTGGTCGAGAGGAGCGAGCCCGGACACGCTCTGAAAGTCCAGCGACCGGTATACTTTGTCAGCGAGGTTTTGTCCGACACCAAGACCCGCTGGACTCAGCTGCAAAAGCTGTTATACGCGGTCGTCATAACCAAAAGGAAGCTACGTCACTACTTTGACGCGCATCCGATCACTGTGGTCACCTCCTTCCCTCTCGGCGAGGCGTTGAGGAGCAAAGAGGCCACAAACAAGGCTGCGAAGTGGGCCCTCGAGCTCATGGGACAGGAGCTCGAATTCGCCCCGCGCACCGCGATCAAGTTGCAAGTGCTTGCGGACTTCGCTGCCGAGTGGACCGAGATCCAGCTGCCACCTACGCCCGTCGAGCAAGAGTGTTGGAAAATGTTTTTCGACGGCTCGCTGACAAAAAGAGGCGCCGGAAGCGGCTTCGTTCTCGTCTCGCCACTCGGGTCCCGACTGCGCTACGCGGTCCGACTCAACTTTCCTGCGTCCCATAACGTGGCGGAATACGAGGCACTCGTCAACGGGATGAAGGCGGCCATCGAGCTCGGCGTCAAAAGGCTGGAGGTCTTCGGCGACTCCCAGCTTATCGCCGATCAGGTGACGAGCGAGTCGAATTGCTCAAACCCGAAGATGGCGGCGTACTGCGCTGAGGTGCGGCGACTTCAAGAAAAATTCGAAGGCTTCCAGGTTAGTCATGTACTTCGCCGCTACAACGAAGAGGCGGACGGCCTCGCGAAGATGGCCTCCAACCGGGACCCCGTCCCTGCTGGCGTCTTCTCCCACGACCAACAGAAGCCGTCGGCGCGTGAGGCGCCAGCCACACCCATGGCCGACGCTCCAACAACCCAGCCAGACGGCGCCGATTCCTCGGCAATAGCAGGTACATGCTCTCCTCTCGGAGAAGACTCGGGTCGAGCCGTTCTTGCTATCCCGACTGCTAACGAAGCGGTCGGGGGCTCGAGTCCGACTGCCGACGAGGCGGTCGCGGGCTCGAGTCCGACTGCCGACGAGGCGGTCGGGGTCTCGGGGGCTGCGCCCGACCCGGTGTCCGACTGGAGGACTCCATTCCTCGACTGCCTACTCCGAGAACAGCTCCCCGCCGACCAGATACAGGCAAGACGCCTCGCGCGTCGGGCTAAGTCATTCGTCATAGTTGGCGGCGAACTCTACAAAAAGAGCCACTCGGGAGTGCTTCAACGCTGCATCCCCATCGAATGGGGAAAAGAGCTACTGGCCGACATCCACGCCGGCGAGTGCGGTCACCACGCGGCCCCAAGAAGTCTAGTCGGAAAAGCATTCCGGCATGGTTTCTACTGGCCCACGGCCGTGTCCGACGCCACCGAGGTAGTACGCACTTGCGAAGGGTGCCAATACTACGCTCGAAGGACCCACATGCCGGCGCAAGCCCTTCAAACCATACTCATCACTTGGCCCTTCGCCGTGTGGGGATTGGATTTGGTCGGGCCCCTGAAGAAGGCGCCTGGGGGCTACACGCATTTGCTGGTGGCCATCGACAAATTCTCCAAGTGGATCGAGGCACGACCCCTCGTGAAGATCCGGTCAGCAGAAGCCGTTCGATTCTTCACTGACATCATCCACCGCTTCGGAGTGCCGAACTCCATCATCACCGACAATGGGACTCAGTTCACCGGCAACGAGTTCCTCGAATTCTGCGACGACTACAACATCCGGGTCGACTGGGCATCAGTCGCGCACCCGCAGGCCAACGGCCAGGTCGAGAGAGCAAACGGAATGATCCTACAAGGGCTCAAACCGAGGATTTTCAACAAATTGAAAGTTCACGCTGGCCGGTGGGTGCGAGAGTTACCTGCGGTGTTATGGAGCTTGCGCACCACACCGAGTCGGGCGACTGGGCAAACGCCGTTCTTCATGCTCTACGGAGCAGAGGCGGTGCTCCCGACTGACATCGAGTACGGCGCTCCTCGGGTTCGCGCTTTCAACGAGGAGGCCAACAGAAGTTTTCTCGAGGACGCCCTCGACCAAATCGATGAGGACCGAGAAGTCGCCTTGATGAGATCCGCCAAGTACCAACAAGCCATGCGCCGCTACCACGGACGACGCGTTCGCGGCCGCGCGTTCAAGGAAGGAGACATGGTTCTCCGACTGGTGCAGAGCAACAAGGATCGACACAAGCTGTCACCGCCGTGGGAGGGACCTTTCGTCATCGCCGAAGTGCTGCGTCCCGGAACGTACAAGCTCATGGACTCGGAAGGCCAACTCGTCGCCAACGCTTGGAACATTGAGCAGCTACGTCGCTTCTACCCTTAGCTCTGTAAATTCGTTTGTTGTCTTTCTGCCGATGCGTTAACATCAAACGATCTTGGTGTTTTCCTTACACACCTCTTGGGCAGCCGCCTGGGTGCGCTCCCCTCGGAGGCTCCACCCGGCGGGTGTGGCCTTGTGCCGCGTTGATTTTGCATGCGCTAGGAGTGATGCTCTTAAGAGAAACAACGCAATTCGACTAAGAGCGGGCCTCCGCGAACGCAAAACCGACGTCCTAAAACTCGAAGTGTGACGAATTGCAACGAAAATCGTGAGCCCCGGATATTGGCTTAAGGCTCGGCCAGTTCGATCAAGGGCACCCGACGCCCCAGCGGATAGGGTCGGCCCGAGCGGCTGGTCGGAATTGAGTTAATCTTCCGAGATCACGAGTTTTCGAGGCGAATCGTCACACGAAAAGAGTAAAACGAACGAAGAACTTGCGAAAAGCGAAACGAAAATTCATACAAACAAACGGGCGCGCATGCCCACATCGTTGTTTACAAAATAAGGCCCCCACGGGCCCGACTCCGACCATCACTACCTAACCTACTGATTTTCACCCTCGCCACGGCGCGAGGGGATCATGTCCAGGTTGTCGTGGGCAAGATGGCGCGCAAAGGGAACCACCTCTTCCTCGATCCGCTCCAAGTCGGCCTCACTGCAGGAAGGCTCATAGCCTCTCGCCAGCACGTCGATCTTGAAGTGGTCTCCGTAGTGACTCCTCGACACGGCAAAGGCGAGCTGAACCCCGGTCCGGAGGCACTCCTCCTCCTGCATGCGGAAGTAGGCGGGGAGCCTGGCCACCTGCGGGATCACAGATGTAGCGTCCGGTGGGCGCGGCACGCCGATCTCATTGCAAGCAATCTCCATGGCCTGCCGCAGCAGGTCAAGATCCGCCAGCGCCGCCTGCGACTGCACCTGGAGCTCCTGTGCGTCTGGCCAAATCAACGGAATCAGTCGCTCAGTCTGAAAGCGACAAAAGCTGACACGGCGGGATGATCAAAGAACAGGTAAACCAACTTACCCTTCAGCTCCTTCTGTGTCTTCTGGAGCTCACCGGTCACGTTGGTCAACGACGACTGGGCGGCGACCTTGAGCTCCCTCTCCCTGCTTAGCGCTGTCTCAGCAGCCGCCGCCCTCTTCTCGGCGGACTCGGCGCGCTGAGTGGCTTCCAACAGCGCCTTGTCGGCGGCGGTCCGGAGTCCGCGTTCCTTCTGCAGCTCCTGCTCCTGGGCCTGCACTTGCTTTTCCGCCGTCTCGGCGCGCTTGACCATGCCGCCTAGCGCCGACTCCGCGTCCGCGGCCCTCTTCTCCGCATCCTCCGCAGCTTTCGTCGCGGCCTCGGCGGCCTCGGCTCGGCGTCGGATGGGGTCGGAGACACGCAGCGCGCGCGCCAGCTCTTCGCCTCGCGCGACGTATTCCTTCAGCTGGTGCCAGATGAGGTTCGACTTGAGCTTGCTGTTGGAGAGCAGGGTCTGCGGAAAGCAGGAGAAGTCGTAAGGCAAAAAGGCGAATACGATGAATTTCCGAAACAAAAAAGAGAAAGAGGGCAGAGAGATCTCCCACTCACGTCGAGAGGAACCCGAGCGTTCATCATCATCCTCTTTGCGGCGTCAACCTCTGTCGCGACCGACGCCTTGATTGTATCCAGCCTGCTGAAGGTGTGGGAGAGCTCCTGGCCCATGTACGCCCAGGCTTTCGACTCCGACGAGTCGACCACGGGAATCGGACCCTCCGGCGTGTCCACCAGTACGTCCGGCCCCCAGCCGGTCCGCGCGAGACGTTGGATCAGCGGCACGCCGGCGGCGGCCGCGTCCCAGCGCGGATCGCCGGCCGCATTCCCCGGCTGGGAGGCGGCTCCCGGATGGGCTCCCGCAACGTTACCAGCATCACCGGCCCTCGACGACGACGACGGGCTCGACGTCGGACGGACCTCGACGGGCCGACCCCCTGCGCCGGCGACACCTTGCGCACGCGGTGGGGCGGTGCCAGGCCGTGGCTCAGCAGTCCGACCCTCGGGGTCGGGGGCTGCGCTCGCGACGGGTGCGGAACCCTGTCGTGTCGCCGCGCCGTCGACTCTCGGCGCGTCGCGCTCTCGCTCCGTCTCCTCCGGCGCTGCTACGACCTCCGGCTGCCTCCGCGTGGTGTCATCTTGCCGTGGAGTGGAGCCCCCCTGGCTCCGACTCTGCTCGGCGGCAAGACGCAGCGCCTTGTGAGGGGCCAGCTGGGTCCCGTCCCATTTCGGGGCAGGGCTGCGAGGACGCACGTCGTTATCAGAAAGAAGGCGAACAAAAGCAAATCAAGTGACCGCAAAAGACACGATAAAGCAAACTCACATGTCGGACCGCTTGCGCTTCCGCGCAGGCCTCGCCGGCGGACGACCCGAGCCTTGTCCGCCGGCCGCACGAGCTGCTGTGTCAGGGGTGGGCTCCTCGCCGCCCCGCGCCCCCACGCCGGAGGTCGGATGAGGCACGCCGGGTCCCTCAGGCGGGACCGTCTCCCGCGCGATCTCGGATTCGGTCGTCCCCGCGCCGATCTCGGGGGCGGCCGGTGACGCGGAAGCCGTCCCGGCAAGGGAGGAAGCCCCGGCCGGAGCGGCGACGGCAACAAGGACATTGAGGCTCCCTGCAGCCGCCGTCGACGTCGCGGCGATCGTGATCACCTCACCGGGACCGCTCGACGGGGGCCCCTGGCCCTCGCCGGCGACACCGCCAGCCGGAATCGGCTGCGCGCCGGCGTCGTCTGGGATGACGTCGTCAATCCACGCGTCGTCGTAGCGACCGCCATCGCCGGCCTCTTCGCTGCTGCGGTCGAGCGCCGAGTCCGTGTCGAACTCAGGCTCGGTGTCGACCGCCTCGCCGCCCCGGCGACGACGCGCCCGGTCTCTCCTCCTCGCCTCGTAGGCGTCCTTCCGGGCCTTGCGGCGATCCTTTCGCCGCTTCGTCCTCTCCCCATGGGCGCGGTTCACCGCCCGACGGCCCGCGTCCTCGGGCACGGGGGCTGCCGAGCGCCGAACGGCTAATCCCGGCTGCACACAAAGGGAAGATGCAAGAATTCCGCATTCATTCCTCTGAAGCGAACAATACCAATCAATCAGGAAAGCGTGGAGAAGAAACTCACAAAGCGGATCGCGTCGGCGTGCGGCAGCGCGGCGGGGTGGCCCGCGATAGGCCACTCGAACTCGTTGTCGATGAAGTGCAGGGCGGACTTGCCGGCAGCCTCCGACAGCCGCGCCCCAATCTCGCGGTGGCTCAGCGGCTCGCCAATCGCCATCGCCGTTCCCCGAACGTCGGCGTCCGGTGTCATCTCCCACATGGGGAGCGCGCGACGCATCAGCGGCAGCACGCGGATGCTGTGGAAGTGGCCGGTGATGCCGACCATCGACACCCCCCGGTCGCGCAGCACCGCCACGGCGTCGATGAGGGGTTGGATCGCAGCAATCTCCCTTGCTCCGAGACCCCAGTGCCAGCAGTCAGGGGCCCCGGACAACCGAGCATTGGTGAACTTGGGGAGCGGGCCGGTGCGCTCGTTCTTCAGGTAGAACCACCGGTCGTGCCACCCGGAGTTAGAGGAAGTGTGCACCCACGTGATGTAGCCCGACGCCCGCTCCACGCGGAGACGCAGGCTCGCGGAGCCCATGAGCGGGACTCGCCCGCGGACGGGCTGTAGCGACGCCCTGAAGAAGTACCTCCACAGATCGAAGTTGGGGGGAATGCCGAGGTAGGCCTCGCACAGCGTGATGAAGCCGGCGATGTGGCCGATCGAGTTGGGATTGAGGTGCTGAACCTCGATCCCGTAGTAGCCCAGAAGCCCGCGGAAGAAGGGGTGCGCCGGCACCCCGAATCCGCGGGAGTGGAAGTGGAAGAACGAGACGATGTAGTCGTCCGGCGGAGAAGGCGACCGCTCCGACGGCACCATCCACTCCACCGCGTCGGAGAGCGGGCGAAGGAGACCCTTCGCGACCAGCCCGCGCAGCAGTTCCGGCGTCACCACCGTCTCCGGCCACTCGTCTCCCTCTTCCGCCATCGGATTCAACGGGAGGAGGGAGCGCGGACGACGCCGGGATCTAATCGACCGACGGCGGTTGCGAAGCGGACGGCGAATGGTGGCGATTGGGGCGGAGAACGGCGCGGAGCGAAAGGAATCGAAGGCGATCGCAAGGGGAGAAGAAAGGCCAACAGTAACGGGCGATGGGGTGTGCGAGAAGACTCCCCGGATAGGTATGGCCTATTTCTACGCGCCGAACCGGCGCTGTGCCGTTTCCTACCTTAAATCTCGTGTCCCTTCGTTTTCCTCCGCCCTAACGTATACAGGTGAAGAAAACGCACGCCTCTTCTCTGCGTCCCGTCCAAATGCCGCGCCTCTAGATCCGCGCCGGCGAAGCGACGCGACGCCTCGCGTCCAGCGCCTCACGGGCCCGACCGGTAGGGAAGCCGGTTTTGGGCCCTCAGGTAAAGCGGCTAGGAGCTGTAAACGCTCCGACGGCCCATTCCCGGCCCAAGAGTTCGTAGGCCGGCCCAGCATTGGGTTCGAACGGCCGCTCTGGGTCAAACAAGAGTGAGGGGTAATCAAAGGGGGGCACCAGCGGCCAGTACCTATGTGCGCGAAGCAAATGGGCCCCTGTCGAATACGTCCGAGTCCGAGAACGAAATAAGCCCATGGTTTGCTCATCGAGAGCTGGCAACGAGCCGCCGAGACCGGTCGAACGGACTCGGAAACTAAATGGGACAATCTCCCGGATCATATGGCACTGACCCCCGCTGGTCTCAACCGGGTCCCCGCTAAGGGCAAACCGGGGTGCCACTCGAACAAACCCGCTTGCAACTCAAATGGCACCGCCCATCGAACCATCGAGGAATGGTGCGGACGGCCCCGATCCTCCATCCTCCAGACAGGATGCGGAAGGACAAACGAACAAAGTCGAAACCGTCTTCGGTCGGACTCCCGAAACGATCGGGGGCCCGAAGGAACGCATTCGCACAAGAGACCAACAGCGTGGTCGCATCACAAACTAAAACGGGTCTAAATAAGCCTCTTTATTCCATGGATTTCTGTGTACAAAGCTGATCGAAAGATCGTTAACAGGGAAAGAGATTACATTAGTCCATGAATCCATGGATTGGCCACAAATGGCCGGATAAGCAGGCCTAGAGGCCCGTACTGGATCCACCCGCAGCAAAAATTCCTATGAGTGGGTGGAACCAACGTGATGGCGCCAGGGACTCTCCCTCGAGGGTGGCGGTGCTCAACCCAAGGCCACGTAATCCTCGCAGGAGCGACTCCTGGGACGCCAAAGGTTGACGGAAGCCCGTCTAATCCTCGCGGGAATGACTCCGAGTCCGGTGGGCTACGCCAAAACAGGACGGAAACCTGCGGTGGCGCCGGCGAGCACCGGTCGAACGTCGACGGCCGGCCTGGGTCGTCGGGCTCGAGTCATTGTCTCCTCCCTCGTCGGAGGAAAGGATGATGACCTCGGGCCTCTCCGACTCGGGCGCCGAGATCCCGGCTACCGGATCTGGAGGCACCACCGCAAGCGGAACCGCTTCAACCACTGGAACCAGATCTTGGCAAGTGCTTGGTGGTGGAGGAGGTAAAAAGTGCGAAGCAGGGGTAGAGGGTACGTCGCCCTCTCCTCCTCCTCCTCCCTTTGAACCTCCCTTGCGTGAACTAGATTTCTGGCGCTTAGACATGATGAGTTCGAAAAAACCCAGCCATGGATGCGGCCCTATTTATAGGCGCGTCACGCGGTCTAGCATGAGCCGGGAGCACAAGGAGATGGCTGCGGAAGCCAAAGAGCACTACCCTGCCACATCGATGCCACGTGGACAATCCCCCACACGCCGCGACAAGCGAAGGAAGGATGGAATCCCACCACAGTCGGCCCGTGGGCTGCAGGCTTCGGCGGCCGCGCCCTCTGAGCGAGGTCAGGGAGAAATCCGCCGTGCATCAGTTTACCCACCGGATCAGTGCACTCCCCCCTCGGACATAAGAGGAGGTCCGGGGGCTCAGTCATCGCGGCTACAGGCAAACGACACGGCTCGCTGCAACGTCACACCGAGAAAACTCGAGAAAAGCCTGGAAGCTAGTCTCCTACTAGCTCCCAGCCTCGGGGGCTACACCCGGCGGGTGCGCTCGCGCGCACCCACCGGCGAAGTGAATGGCCACGTCCGGCAGCCGTATCAGTCCCGACGACAGCGCGGCGCTCTCGCCAGAACTCGGGGGCTACTGTCGGATACCTATTTTCTAGGTACCCTCTACGGCATACATACGGAATAACGAAGTATGGGAGCTGTCCGAGGCCCAAAGGCCTTGTGTATAGCCGAGCGATGGAAAGCTGGGCCCGTGGGGTGGCTCAGTCAGGCGGAAGGCGCAACGACGGCCTTTTGTCCACGGAGCATCCGTTCCTCACAGCCTGCTAAAGGACCGGGCGCACGTGGCAGCATGAGCACAGCCCCCCACCCTGGACCGCGACTGGTCCAGCGTTAAAAGGAGCCCGGCTTGGACGTGGCAACGAACCCGACCCCCCGCGGCGGGAGTCGGGCGCCGCGGAAGTCGAGCGATGCCTCCGACCGAACTCCGGCCAGCCGCCGTCCGCCGTCCATGTACCCCGGCGGTGGTCGGGATCGGCGGAGGGGCACGACCCGAAGTGAACCCGACCACCGCGGCCGGAAAGCAAGCTCGGCAGCGGCACGGAACCATTGGTCAAACCCAAGTGTACGGCCAGCCAGATTCGGATAAGAAGACGCTCCAAATCCACTCCTGGACGGTGCCAAGGTACACTATGCCTGACGTACGGCCGCGTGGGGGCGTCGCATCCGGATCAGGCGTGGAACGGCGAATGCATGCACCAAGTACGCTACACAGTAGGAACAGCGCGCGAAATGACCGTCGCCCAACTCCACAGGTACCTGCAGCATACCAACAGTGATGAACAGGGCGGATCAGGGGATGGGCGCTCCACAGCGCCCAGACAAGACACGGATAACATCACCACACCACCTGGCGCGGAGACTGCGGCGGAAGACACCGGAACCAGCGAGGACGGCCCGACTCCGCCTCCGTTGCCTTCTCACTTATCTTGACTTCCTTTTCTTTTCTTTTTCTTTTTTCCTCCATCTGTACGGTTCCTCCTTGATGTATAAAAGGAAGGATTGGGCCCAGGAGGGAAAGGAGAGTTCTTTTTCGGCTGACGGAAAGCTCATTTCTCACACACTCACACACAACACAGAGATAGAGACTTGGGAGCGAATCCCTCTCTCGACACGGCTTGTAACCCCTACTACGAGCAACACGAGCGAAACCTCAAACTGGACGTAGGGCTTTTCTTGCCTGAACCAGTATAGCCCTTTGTGTCAAACGCAAACTTTCTGCTCGCCGTCGAACCGCGCATAAATCTACTCGTCGGCCGGTTACCAAACACCGACACGCCGCTTGAGTCTCGGACGCCGCGAGCGCGTGCTGGTGCGGCCTTCCCGCGACAAGGAAGGTTCGCCGCCGCCGCATCGTGCCGGTGCAGCCTCCGAGGAGGGGCTCCCGTGCCTCGTGGTCGAGGGGGCCATCCGCGGCGGAGAGCATGAAGAGCTCTGGCTCCTCTCCCGTCCCCGGCTCCTCTTGGTCTCGTCGTGCGGCCTGGGCGAGGCAGCCGGGAAGAGCTCCGCCGCAGCTGTCCCGCACCGTCCTTCTGTTCGTCGAGAGAGGGGAGGAAGAAAACGATTCGAATCGATTGAGGATTGGTGGCCGAAGCGAGCTGCCTCAATTTTACATCAGGAGGGGAGCGGGTGCTAAAATGGATGCGGGGTTTGCGTCTGCTGTTAGGCTAACTTCAACAACGATAGGCAAAGCTATTTTTGCCTAACAAAATATCACTGTGCATGATCCATCCTCCTTCAACACAGAGGAGGCAAATGACTATCCATTTCTGCATCGGAGGAGAGAGGCGAGCTAAAATTACATTCCCTCTCTCCTCGGAGGCATTTGCTCCGCACCAAAGGAGGCGAGCTGGGGAACGACGCGCGTCTTCGCGGTTCGCTCCGACGCCGCCTTCGCCGGCCACTCCGACGACGCGTAGCTCGAGCAGCGGCGGCTGGGCGAGCGGAGGAAAAAAAGAAAGCTTGGACGCGGTGAAGCGGGGCGAGTGGCGGGGCGGAGCTCGAGCAGGTCGCACGGTGAAGAAGACCGGTGTCGGGTACCCATTTTCTAGGTACCCTATACAATATACATACCGAGTATCAATGCACGGAAGTTGACCGAGACCCAAAGGCCTTGTATACAGCTGAGTGACGGAAAGCTGCGCCCGTGTGGTGACCCAGTAGGGGGAAGGACGCAGCAACGGCCTTTTGCCCACAAAAGCCTCTGTTCCTCACGGCCTGCTAAAGGCCCGGGCACATTTGGCTGCATGGGCACGGCCCTCCACTCAGGACTGCGATTGGTCCAGCATGAAAGGAGCCCGGTACGGACGTGGCAGCGAACCCGACTCCCCGCGAAGGGAGTCGGGCGCCACGGAGTCGAGCGACTCCTCCGACCAAACACCGGCCAGCCGCCGTTCGCCGTCCATGTGCCCCGACAGTGGTCGGGATCGGCGGAGGGCCTCGACCCGAAGCGAATCCGACCATTCCGGCCGGGAAATGAGCTCGGGAGCGGCGCGGGTGCGCGAGTCAAACTCAGGCGTACGGCCGGCCAGTTTCGGATAAGAAGACGCTCCATATCCACTCCTGGACGGCGCAAAAGTGCACTATGCCTGACGTACGGCGGAGTGGGGGCGTCGCATCCGGATCAGGCGTGGAACGGCGAATGCATGCATCAAGTACGCTACACAGTAGCAACTGTGCGCGGAATGACCGTCGCCCAACTCCACAGGTACCGACAGCGCATCAACAGCGAATAACAGTGCGGATCAGGGAATGGGCGCTCCACAGCGCCCAGATAAGACACGGACGACGTCATCACACCACCTGGTGCGTAGATTGCGGCGGAAAACACAGGAGCCAGCGAAGACGGACCGACTCCATCTCCACCGCCTTTCAGCCCATCTTTACTTTCTTTTCTTTTTCTTCTTTCCTCCATCTGTAACCGTTCACCCTTGTCTTATAAAAGGGAGGATTGGGCCCGGGGGGAAAGGGGGCTCTTTTTTCACAAAAGGGAGAGTTCTTGGAGACACACACAGACACACAGAAACGAGACGGAGACTTGGGAGCGAATCCCACTCTTGTCCACAGCTTGTAATCCCTACTACGAGCAACACGAGCAAAACCACAACTGGACGTAGGGCTTTTCGTGCCTGAACCAGTATAGCCCTTTGTGTCAAACGCAAACTTTCTGATCGCCGTTGAACCGCACACAAATTTACTCGTCGGCCGGTTACTGAACGCCGACAGTTGGCGCGCCAGGTAGGGGACCTCAGCGCGTTCGACGACGACCACATCGCCAGCTGATGGCTTCGTGGCCGCCAGCATCCCACGGCCGTTTCCCGTCTCACGGGAGCGCCCGTGGAAAGGACCGGAGGCGCTCCGCCGCGCCCTCCTCCCGGTTCTACACTCCGTACACGGTCCCGTACCGTGTCTTTCGTTTCGGTGACGTGGACTTCTTGATGGATCATGCCGAGCTGCAGCGGATGCGCAGCAGCGCCGGCGCGGAGCCGCTGCGCGTCTTCACCTCGGACGTCCACCTCCCGCGCGGACCAGGGGCCCGAGCACTGCCCGTGCGCATCGAAGCGTACCTCGGTGCGAACCCCCGGCTAGATGAATGCCGGCGTATCTTCTACGCGCTGGCGCTCCTCAACAACTGCCTTGTTGAGGGACCACCACTCCCGCCTGGCTACGAGGCCTGGGAGCGTCGAGCCTTCCTGCCGCCTCGACTGCGGGAGTCCATGGAGGCACTGGAGCACGAGCTCGCGTGCCGCTTCCCGCCCAGCCGGACTGGACCTCCCGGTCCCGCCGTTGGCGCATCCGTATCTGTGGGCGCGGAGCCCGCCGATACCCAGGACCGCGACTCTATCGAGGACCTCCTTGCTGAGTGCTTCGACGCGCTCACATTCGACCCGTCCCGCGAGTGTCTCATGGCCGAGATTCGGGACGGAGATATCGCCGACCCCAGCGATGGGGAAGGTGATGACGGGAACGAGCCATCCGGCGACGGAGGCCCGAACCCATACCCAGCGCCTGTGGTAGGGGGCGCAACACCCCCACCACAGGATCCGCCAGCACTGGAGCAGCTGCTCGCACGGAGGCGGGAGCTTGCCGACATGGAGTGCGGCATCGAGCGGGAGCGTCAGCTCCTGGAGCAGGCGATTGCCCAGCGGCGTGCCCCCGCGGGGCGCGCCCGTACCATGGCGCGCGGCGTGCAGCACCGCATCGTGCATGACATCGCGGGCACCCCGCTTCACCTCCCGCGAGCCAGCCAAAATCTGGCGGCGGCAGCGGCTCTCGCACGAGACCTCCCGCAACCTGCGACTCCGGAGGACGAGCGGAAGCGCAAAGAGCTCCTGCGCCTACTCGAGGTGGCCGCGGAGCAGCAGGCCGAGAGTTCGCTGTCCCGGCAGCGCGCTCTGGGCGCCTTGCAGCGCTCCGCCGATCGCCATGACGACAAGGAAGTGTCCGTAGCGCAGCCGACGCGCGGATCGGGCGGCCGCAACCTGCCTCCCATCAAGGACCGCGTGGGGCCCGTGCGGGATGCGCGCATACTTCTCAACGCGCGCAGACGTGATCCAGCCCATGGCACTCGGCGCGAAGCTGAGATGTGCGGCTACCACCCTCGACGAGGTGGCCGCTATGACCCGGAGGAGGACCGGAGTCCGAGCCCTCCGCCTCCGGGGCCGCGCGCCTTCGGGCGCCACATTCGGTGCGCACCGTTTCCGCAACGGTATCGCGCGCCGACCAACATTACCAAGTACTCAGGTGACTCGAACCCGGCTATTTGGTTGGGTGATTACCGACTCTCCTGTCTGGCAGGCGGTGCTGACAGCGACGAGTTTATCATCCGCAACCTCCCGCTCTACCTCGCCGACCCGACGCGGGCGTGGCTCGAGCACCTCCCGGAAGGGATCATCCAGAGCTGGGAGGATTTGGAGGACGTTTTCGTCGGCAACTTCCAGGGGACGTACGAACGTCCCGGGAACCCGTGGGATCTCCGGAACTGTCGCCAGCTCTCCGACGAGACTCTGCGCGACTACATCCGGCGGTTCTCAAAGCAGTGTAAAGCGCTGCCCAACATCGCCGACGCCGATGTCGTCAGCGCGTTCCTCGCCGGAACGACGAACAAGACCCTGGTGCACGAGCTGGGGCGCAGCAGCCCACGCACGACCAAGGACCTCCTCGACATCGCCACCAACTTCGCGTCCGGCGAGGACGCGGTGGGGGCGATCTTCACCAAGACTCCGACCAAGCTCAAGGCCAAGGCCAAGAGGGAGGAGACGACGGGAGGGGCCGGCCCCTCCAGCCAGCCCAAGAAGAAGAAGAAGAAGAAGGGCAACGTCGCGCGACAGGAGGCATCTCTTGTCGCCGCGGCGGAGCGCAAGCCAAAGCGCGCGCCTGCGGAGGGCGCGTCCAACCACTTCGAGAAGAAGCTCGAGGAGCCCTGTCCCAACCACGCGTACCCTGTCAAGCATGCCCTCAAGGACTGTGGGCTGCTCCGCAAGTTCCTCACCGGTAGCTCCAAGAAGGCGGGGCGCGACGACCCGCCGCCCAAGGGCGGCGACGATGATAAGGGTGGGGACGACGATGCCTTCCCCCACCCTGAAGGCTGCCTCATGATCTTCGGGGGACCGGAGGCCTGCGCGCCGCGAAGGCAGCAGAAGCTCGTCCGCCGCGAGGTCTACGCCGCGGAGCCGGCCGTCCCCACTTTCCTCAAGTGGTCCGACTCCGCAGTCACGTTCGACCGCTCTGATCACCCAGAGCACGTGCCCCGGCCGGGGCGCTACCCTCTTGTCGTCGACCCCATCGTCGGCAAGAAGCGGCTCTCCAAGGTTCTCATGGACGGGGGCAGCGGCCTCAACATCCTCTACGGAGAGACTCTCGACGCCATGGGGATCAGTCGGGACCGCGTCCGACCGACTCGGGCGCCGTTCCACGGGATCGTCCCCGGCAAGCATGTGGTGCCGCTCGGGCAGATCGATCTGCCCGTGACCTTCGGCACCGCCGTCAACTACCGCACCGAGACGCTGACATTCGAGGTGGTGGACTTCCCCGGGGCGTACCACGCTGTACTCGGGCGGCCGTGTTACGCGAAGTTCATGACCGTCCCCAACTACACCTACCTCGAGCTGAAGATGCCGGGCCCCAAGGGGGTCAACACGGTGAGCACGTCCATCCAGCGCGCCTACGAGTGCGACCGCGAGGCTTGCGAGGTCGCGGAAGCACTTCTGCACAAGGACGAGCTCTCGGCTGCCGCTGCGACGACGGAGGAGGCCGGGCCCGACTGCAAGAGCACGATCGGGTTGTTCGACCCGGCCAAGGACATCAAGGAGATCCCGCTCAACCCGGCCGACCCCGACAGCAAGACCGTGCGCATCGGCACCGCGCTTTCCGACAAATAGGAAAGCGCGCTCGTCGACTTCCTCCGAGCCAACCAGGACATATTCGCGTGGAAGCCCTCGGACATGCCGGGCATCCCGAGGAACGTCGCCGAGCACTCCCTGTGTATCAAGCCGGGCTCTCGCCCGGTGAGACAACACATGCGCCGCTACGATAAGGAGAAACACAAGGCCATCGGTGAGGAGTTATCGAAACTCTTAGCTGCTGGGTTTATCAAAGAGGTGTACCACCCTGAGTGGTTATCCAATCCTGTACTTGTGAAAAAGAAGAATGGGAAATGGCGGATGTGTGTTGACTATACGAATCTCAATAAGGCGTGCCCAAAGGATCCGTTTCCTTTGCCGCGTATTGATCAAATCGTAGACTCGACCGCTGGGTGCGAAACCCTTTGCTTTCTCGACGCGTACTCTGGTTACCACCAGATCCCGTTGAAAGAATCCGACCAGCTCGCGACTGCGTTCATCACTCCGTATGGTGTGTATTGTTACGTGACAATGCCGTTCGGGTTGAAGAACGCCGGGGCAACGTTCCAGCGGTGCATGATCAAGTGTTTCGGCAATCTCATCGGTCGGATCGTCGAAGCATATGTGGACGACATCGTGGTGAAGTCCAAGAAGACCGACGACCTTGTCGCCGATCTCGATCAAGCTTTCCAGAAGCTGAGGGCGTGCGGCATAAAGCTGAACCCGGAGAAGTGCGTCTTCGGAGTTCCGAAAGGTATGCTGCTTGGGTTTTGCGTCTCGGAACGCGGCATCGAAGCCAATCCCGAGAAGATCGAAGCTATCGCGAAGATGGGTCCCATCCAGAACCTAAAGGGCGTACAACGCGTCATGGGATGCCTCGCGGCTCTCAGTCGGTTCATCTCCCGACTCGGGGAGAGAGGTCTGCCATTGTATCGACTGCTCAAGAAGTCGGAACACTTCGTTTGGAGCCCCGAGGCCCAAACCGCGCTCGATCGGCTCAAGACAGTGCTATCGAACGCACCTGTCCTGACGGCCCCCACCGAGCGCGAGCCTCTCCTCTTGTACATCGCCGCAACCACCCAGGTGGTCAGCTCGGCGCTGGTCGTGGAGAGGAGTGAGCCGGGACATGCTCTGAAGGTCCAGCGACCGGTATACTTCGTCAGCGAGGTCCTGTCCGACACCAAGACCCGCTGGACTCAGCTGCAGAAGCTGTTATACGCGGTCGTCATTACTAAAAGGAAGCTTCGTCATTACTTTGACGCGCATCCGATCACTGTGGTCACCTCCTTTCCTCTCAGTGAGGCGTTAAGGAGCAAAGAGGCCTCCAGCAAGGCCGCGAAGTGGGCCCTTGAGCTCATGGGACAGGAGCTCGAGTTTGCCCCACGCACCGCGATCAAGTCGCAAGTGCTCGCGGACTTCGCTGCCGAGTGGACCGAGGTCCAGCTGCCACCTGCGCCTGTTGAGCAAAAGTGTTGGAACATGTTTTTCGACGGCTCGCTGACGAAAAGAGGCGCCGGAAGTGGCTTCGTGCTCGTCTCGCCACTCGGGTCCCGACTGCGCTACGCAGTCTGACTCAATTTCCCTGCGTCCCATAACGTGGCGGAATATGAGGCACTCGTCAACGGGATGAAGGCGGCGATCGAACTCGGCGTCAAAAGGCTGGAGGTCTTCCGCGACTCCCAGCTTATCGCCGATCAGGTGACGAGCGAGTCGAATTGCTCGAACCCCAAGATGGCGGCGTTGCGCTGAGGTGCGACGACTCCAAGAAAAGTTCGAAGGCTTCCAGGTCAGCCACGTACTTCGCCGCTACAACGAAGAAGCGGACGGCCTCGCGAAGATGGCCTCCAATCGGGACCCTGTTCCTATCGGTGTCTTCTCCCACGACCAGCACAAGCCGTCGGCGCGTGAGGCGCCGGCCACACCCACGACGGACGCTTCCACGACCCAATCAGACAGCGCCGATTTCGCCACAGCGCAAGGCACGTGCCCTCCTCTCGGCGATGACTCGGGTCGAGCCGTTTTCGCCATCCCGACAGCCGATGAGGCACACGGGGGCTCGGGCCCGACTGCCAACGAGGCGGTCGGTGGCTCGGGGGCTGCGCATGGCCCGGTGTCCGACTGGAGGACCCCATTCCTCAACTACTTACTCCGAGAACAACTCCCCGCCGACCAGACGGAGGCGAGACGCCTCGCGCGTCGTGCCAAGTCATTCGTCACAGTTGACGGCGAGCTCTACAAAAAGAGCCACTCGGGAGTACTTCAGCGCTGCATCCCCATCGAGTGGGGCAGAGAGCTACTGTCCGATATCCACGCAGGCGAATGCGGCCACCATGCGGCCCCGAGGAGCCTAGTCGGAAAAGCGTTCCGGCACGGTTTCTACTGGCCCACGGCTGTGTCCGATGCCACCGAAGTAGTACGCGCTTGCGAAGGGTGCCAATACTACGCTCGGAGGACCCACATGCCGGCGCAAGCCCTTCAAACCATACCCATCACCTGGCCGTTCGCCGTCTGGGGATTGGACTTGGTCGGGCCCCTGAAGAAGGCGCCCGGGGGCTACACGCATCTGCTGGTAGCCGTCGACAAATTCTCCAAGTGGATTGAGGCGCGACCTCTCGTGAAGATCAGGTCAGCAGAAGCCGTGCGATTCTTCACCGACATCATTCATCGCTTTGGAGTGCCGAACTCCATCATCACCGACAATGGAACTCAGTTCACCGGCAACGAGTTCCTTGAATTCTGCGACGACTACAACATCCGAGTCGACTGGGCGGCAGTCGCGCACCCACAGGCCAACGGCCAGGTCGAGAGAGCGAACGGGATGATCCTGCAAGGGCTCAAACCGAGGATTTTCAACAAATTGAAGGCCCATGCCGGCCGATGGGTGACAGAGTTGCCTGCGGTGTTGTGGAGCCTGCGCACCACACCAAGTCGGGCAACAGGGCAAACGCCGTTCTTCATGCTCTACGGAGCAGAGGCGGTGCTCCCGACTGACATCGAGTACGGCGCTCCTCGGGTTCGCGCCTTCAACGAGGAGGCCAACAAAAGATTTCTCGAGGATGCCCTTGACCAAATCGATGAAGATCGGGAGGTCGCCCTCATGAGATCCGCCAAGTATCAACAGGCCATGCGCCGCTACCACGGACGACGAGTCCGCGGCCGCTCGTTCAAGGAAGGAGACCTAGTTCTCCGACTGGTGCAGAGCAACAAAGATCGACACAAGCTGTCACCGCCATGGGAGGGACCGTTTGTCGTCGCTGAGGTGCTACGTCCCGGAACGTACAAGCTCATGGACTCGGAAGGCCAACTCGTCGCCAACGCCTGGAACATCGAGCAGCTACGTCGCTTCTATCCTTAGCTCTGTAAATTCGTTTGTTGTCTTTCTGCCGATGCATCAACATCAAACGAACTCGGTGTTTTCTTTACACACCTCTTGGACAGCCGCCTGGGTGCTCTCCCTTCGGAGGCTCCACCCGGCGGGTGTGGCTTTGTGCCGCGTCGATTTTGTATGCGCTAGGAGCGATGCTCTTAAGAGAAACAACGCAATTCGACAAAGAGCGGGCCTCCGCGAACGCAAAACCGACGTCCTAAAACTCGAAGTGTGACGAATTGCAGCAAAAATCGTGAGCCCCAGATATTGGCTTAAGGCTCGGCCAGTTCGATCAAGGGCACCCGACGCCCTAGCGGATAGGGTCGGCCCAAGCGGCTGGCCGGAATTGAGTCGATCTTCTGAGATCACGAGTGCCCGAGGCGACTCGTCACACGAAAAGAGTAAAACGAACGAAAAACTTGCGAAAAGCGAAACGAAAATTCATATAAACAAACGGGCGCGCATGCCCGCATCATTGTTTACAAAATAAGGCCCCACACGGGCCCGACTCCGACTGCCACCACCTAACCTACTGATTTTCACCCTCGCCACGGCGCGAGGGGATCATGTCCAGGTTGTCGTCGGCAAGATGGCGCGCAAAGGGAACCACCTCTTCCTCGATCCGCTCCAAGTCGGCCTCACTACAGGAAGGCTCATAGCCTCTCGCCAGCACGTCGATCTTGAAGTGGTCTCCGTAGTGACTCCTCGACACGGCAAAGGCGAGCTGAACCCCGGTCCGGAGGCACTCCTCCTCCTGCATACGAAAGTAGGCGGGGAGCCCGGCCACCTGCGGGATCACTGATGTGGCGTCTGGTGGACGCGGCACGCCGATCTCATTGCAACCGATGTCCATGGCCTGTCACAGCAGATCAAGGCCCGCCAATGCCGTCTGCGACTGCACCTGGAGCTCCTGTGCGTCTGACCAAAGCAACAGAATCAGTCGCTCAATCTAAAGGAGGCAAAAGTCGGCACGATGGGATGATCAAAGAACAGGTAAACTGACTCACCCTTCAGCTCCTTCTGTGTCTTCTGGAGCTCACCGGTCATGTTGGTCAACGATGACTGGGCGGCGACCTTGAGCTCCCTCTCCTTGCTTAGCGCTGACTCAGCGGCCGTCGCCTTCTTTTCGGCGGCCTCGGCGCGCTGAGTGGCTTCCAACAGCGCCTTGTCGGCGGCGGTCCGGAGTCGACGCTCCTCTTGCAGCTCTTGCTCCTGGGCCTTCACCTGCTTCTCCGCTGTCTCGGCGCGCTCAACCATGTCGCACAGCACCGACTCTGCGTCCGCGGCCCTCTTCTCCGCATCCTTCGCTGCCTTCGTCGCGGCCTCGGCGGCCTCGGCTCGGCGGCGGATGGGGTCGGAGACGCGCAGCGCGCGCGCCAGCTCTTCGCCTCGGGCGACGTATTCCTTCAGCTGGTGCCGGATGAGGTTCGACTTGAGCTTGCTGTTGGCGAGCAGGGTCTGCGGAAAGCAAGAGAAGTCGTAAGGCAAAAAGGCGAATACGATGAACTTCCAAAACAAAAAGGAGGAAGAGGGCAGAGAGATCTCCCACTCACGTCGAGAGGAACCCGAGCGTTCATCATCAGCCTCTTTGCGGCGTCAACCTCTGTCGCGACCGACGCCTTGATTGTATCCAGCCTGCTGAAGGTGTGGGAGAGCTCCTGGGCCATGTACGCCCAGGCTTTCGACTCCGACGAGTCGACCACGGGAACCGGACCCTCCGGCGTGTCCACCAGTACGTCCGGCCCCCAGCCGGTCCGCACGAGACGTTGGATCAGTGGCACGCCGGCGGCGGCCGCGTCCCAGCGCGGATCGCCGGCCGCACTCCCCGGCTGGGAGGCGGCTCCCGGATGGGCTCCCGCAACGTTACCGGCGTCACCGGCCCTCGACGACGACGACGGGCTCGACGTCGGACGGACCTCGACGGTCCGACCCCCTGCGCCAGCGACACCTTGCGCACGCGGTGGGGCGGTGCCAGGCCGTGGCTCGCCAGTCCGACCCTCGGGGTCGGGGGCTGCGCTCGCGACGGGTGCGGAACCCTGTCGCGTCGCCGCGCCGTCGACCCTCGGCGCGTCGCGCTCCCGCTCCGTCTCCTCCGGCGCTGCTACGACCTCCGGCTACCTCCGCGTGGCGTCATCCTGCCGTGGAGTGGACCCCCCCTGGCTCCGACTCTGCTCGGCGGCAAGACACAGCGCCTTGTGAGGGGCCAGCTGGGTCCCGTCCCATTTCGGGGCAGGGCTGCAAGGACGCATGTCGTTATCAGAAAGAAGGCGAACAAATGCAAGTCAAGCGGCAACAAAAGGCATGGCAAAACAAACTTACATGTCGGATCGCTTGCGCTTCCGCGCGGGCCTGATCAACGGGCGCCGCGAGCCTTGTCCGGCGGCCGCACGAGCCGCCGCGTCGGGGGTAGGCTCTTCGCCTTCCCGCGCCCCCACGACGGGAGTCGGATGAGGCACGCCGGGCCCCTCGGGCGGGATCACCCCCCACGCGACCCCGGGCCCGGCCGTCCCCGCGCCGGTCCCGGGGGCGGCCGGCGACGTGGAAGTCGTCCCGGCAGGGGAGGAGGTCCCGGCCGGAGCGGCAACGGCAACAAGGACATCAAGGCTCCCTGCAGCCGCCGTCGACGTCGCGGCGACCGTGACCACGTCATCAGGACCGATCGATGGGGGCCCCTGGCCCTCGCCGGCGATGTCGCCCGCCGGAACCGACTGCGCGCCGTCGTCATCAGGGATGACGTCGTCGATCCACGCATCGTCGTGGTGACCGCCGTCACTGGCCTCCCTGCTGCTGTGGTCGAGCGCCGAGTCCGTGTCGAACTCGGACTCGGTGTCGACCGCTTCGCCTCTCCGGCGACGACGCGCCCGGTCTCTCCTTCTCTCCTCGTAGCCGTCCTTCCGGGCCTTGCGGCGATCTTTTCGCCGCTTCGTCCTCTCGCCGTGGGCGCGGTTCACCGCCCGCCGGTCCGCGTCCTCGGGCACGGGGGCTGTCGAGTGCCGAACGGCTAACCCCGGCTGCGCCCAAAAGGAGAAGTAAGGATGCCGCAGTCATTTTGTCTTTAACAAGCCAAGTACAAATCAGCCAAGAAAGTGTGGGGAAGAAACTTACAAAGCGAATCGCGTCGGCGTGCGGCAGCGCAGCGGGGTGGCCCGCGACGGGCCACTCGAACTCGTTGTCGACAAAGTGCAGGGCGGACTTGCCGGCAGCCTCCGACAGCCGCGCCCCAATCTCACGGTGGCTCAGCGGCTCGCCAATCGCCATTGCCGTCCCCCGAACGTCGGCGTCCGGTGTCATCTCCCACATGGGGAGCGCGCGACGCATCAGCGGCAGCACGCGGATGCTGTGGAAGTGGCCGGTGATGCCGACCATCGACACCCCCCGGTCACGCAGCACCGCCACGGCGTCGATGAGGGGTTGGATCGCTGCAATCTCCCTCGCTCCGAGGCCCCAGTGCCAGCAGTCAGGGGCCCCGGACAACCGGGCATTGGTGAACTTGGGGAGCGGGCCGGTGCGCTCGTTCTTCAGGTAGAACCACCGGTCGTGCCACCCAGAGTTAGAGGAAGTGTGCACCCACATGATGTAGCCCGACGCCCGCTCCACGCGGAGACGCAGGCTCGCGGAGCCCATGAGCGGGACTCGCCCGCGGATGGGCTGGAGCGACGCCCTGAAGAAGTACCTCCACAGATCGAAGTAGGGGGGAATGCCGAGGTAGGCCTTGCACAGCGTGATGAAGCCGGCGATGTGGCCGATCGAGTTGGGATTGAGGTGCTGAACCTCGATCCCGTAGTAGCCCAGAAGCCCGCGGAAGAAGGGGTGCGCCGGCACCCCGAATCCGCGGGAGTGGAAGTGGAAGAACGAGATGATGTAGTCGTCCGGCGGAGAAGGCGACCGCTCCGACGGCACCATCCACTCCACCGCATCAGAGAGCGGACGAAGGAGGCCCTTCGCGAACAGCCCGCGCAGCAGTTCCGGCGTCACCACCGACTCCGGCCACTCGTCTCCCTCCTCCGCCATCAGATTCAACGGGACGAGGGGGCGCGAACGACGCCGGGATCGAATCGGCCGACGGCGGTTGCGGATCGGACGGCGAATGGGGCGAGAAGCAGCGCGGAGCGAGGGGAATCAAGGCGATCGCAAAGGAAGAAGAAAGGCGAACAGTAACGGGCGATGGAGTATGCGAGAAGACTCCCCCGGATAGGTATGGCCTATTTATATGCGCCGGACCGACGCGGTGCCGTTTCCCGCCTTAAATCTCGCGTCCCTTCGTTTTCCTCCGCCCTAACGTATGCAGGTGAAGAAAACGCACGCCTCTTCTCTGCATCTCGTCCAAACGCCGCGCCTCTAGATCCGCGCCGGCGAAGCGACGCGACGCCTCGCGTCCAACGCCTCACGGGCCCAACCGGTAGGGAAGCCGGTTTGGGCCCTCAGGTAAAAGCGGCTAGGAGCTGTAAACGCTTCCGACGGCCCATTCCCGGCCCAAGAGTTTGTAGGCCGGCCCAACGTTGGGTTCGACGGCCGCTCTGGGCCAAACAAGAGTAAGGGGTAATCAAAGGGGGGCACCAGCGGCAAGTACCCGTATGCGCGAAGCGTATGGGCCCCTGTCGAATACGTCCGAGTCCGAGGACGAAATAAGCCCATGGTTTGCTCATCGAGAGCTGGCAACGAGCCGCCGAGACCGGTCGAACGGACTCGGAAACTAAATGGGACAATCTCCCGGATCATATGGCACCGACCCCCGCTGGTCTCAACCGGGTCCCCGCTAAGGGCAAACCGGGGTGCCACTCGAACAAACCCGTTTGCAACTCAAATGGCACCGCCCATCGAACCATCGAGGAATGGCGCGGGCGGCCCCGATCCTCCATCCTCCCGACAGGGTGCGGAAGGACAAACGAACAAAGTCGAAACCGTCTTCGGCCGGACCCCCGAAACGATCGGGGGCTCGAAGGCACGCATTCGCACAAGAGACCAACAGCGTGGTCGCATCGCAAACTAAAACGGGTCTAAATAAGCCTCTTTATTCCATGGATTTCTGTGTACAAAGCTGAACGAAAGATCGTTAACAGGGAAAGAGATTACATTGGTCCATGAATCCATGGATTGGCCACAAGTGGCCGGATAAGCAGGCCTAGAGGCCCGTACTGGATCCACCCGCAGCAAAAATTCCTATGAGTGGGTGGAACCAGTGGGTCGGCGCCGGGGATGCTACCTCGAGGGTGGCGGTGCTCAATCCAAGGCCATGTAATCCTCGCAGGAGCGACTCCTACGACGCCAAGGGTTGACGGAAGCCCGTCTAATCCTCGCGGGAATGACTCCGAGTCCGGTGGGCTACGCCGAAACAGGACGAAAACCTGCGGTGGCGCCGGCGAGCACCGGTCGAACGTCGACGGCCGCCCTGGGTCGTTGGGCTCGAGTCATTGTCTCCTCCCTCGTCGGAGGAAAGGATGATGACCTCAGGCCTCTCCGACTCGGGCGCCGAGCTCCCGGCTACCGGATCTGGAGGCACCACCGCAAGCGGAACCGCCTCAACCACCGGAACCAGATCTTGGCAGGTGCTTGGTGGTGGAGGAGGCAAAAAGCGCGAAGCAGGGGTAGAGGGTACGACGCCCTCTCCTCCTCCTCCCCCCTTTGAGCCTCCCTTGCGTGAGCGAGATTTCTGGCGCTTAGACATGATGAGTTCGAAAAAACCAAGCCAAGGATGCGGCCCTATTTATAGGCGCGTCACGCGGTCTAGCATGAGCCGGGTGCACAAGGAGATGGCTGCGGAAGCCAAAGAGCACTACCCTGCCACACCGACGCCATGTGGATAAGCCCAACACAACGCGACAAGCGAAGGGAAAGCGGAATCCCACTACAGTCGGCCCGTGGGCTGCAGGCTTCGGCGGCCGCGCCCTCTGAATAAGGTCAGGGAGAGATCCGCCGGGCACCAGTTTACCCACCGGATCAGTGCACTCCCCCCTCGGACATAAGATGAGGTCCGGGGGCTCAGTCATCGCGGCTACAGGCAAACGACACAGCCCGCTGCAACGTCACACCGAGAAAGCTTGAGAAAAGCCTGGAAGCTAGTCTCCTACTAGCTCCCAGCCTCGGGGGCTACACCCGGCGGGTGCGCTCGCGCGCACCCGCCGGCGAAGTGAATGGCCACGTCCGGCAGCCGTACCAGTCCCGACGACAGCACGGCGCTCTCGTCAGGACTCGGGGGCTACTGTCGGGTACCCATTTTCTAGGTACCCTATACAATATACATACCGAGTATCAATGCACGGAAGTTGACCGAGACCCAAAGGCCTTGTATACAGCTGAGTGACGGAAAGCTGCGCCCGTGTGGTGACCCAGTGGGGGGAAGGACGCAGCAACGGCCTTTTGCCCACAAAAGCCTCTGTTCCTCACGGCCTGCTAAAGGCCCGGGCACATTTGGCTGCATGGGCACGGCCCTCCACTCAGGACTGCGATTGGTCCAGCATGAAAGGAGCCCGGTACGGACGTGGCAGCGAACCCGACTCCCCGCGGAGGGAGTCGGGCGCCACGGAGTCGAGCGACTCCTCCGACCAAACACCGGCCAGCCGCCGTTCGCCGTCCATGTGCCCCGACAGTGGTCGGGATCGGCGGAGGGCCTCGACCCGAAGCGAATCCGACCATTCCGGCCGGGAAATGAGCTCGGGAGCGGCGCGGGTGCGCGAGTCAAACTCAGGCGTACGGCCGGCCAGTTTCGGATAAGAAGACGCTCCATATCCACTCCTGGACGGCGCAAAAGTGCACTATGCCTGACGTACGGCGAAGTGGGGGCGTCGCATCCGGATCAGGCGTGGAACGGCGAATGCATGCATCAAGTACGCTACACAGTAGCAACTGTGCGCGGAATGACCGTCGCCCAACTCCACAGGTACCGACAGCGCATCAACAGCGAATAACAGTGCGGATCAGGGAATGGGCGCTCCACAGCGCCCAGATAAGACACGGACGACGTCATCACACCACCTGGTGCGTAGATTGCGGTGGAAAACACCGGAGCCAGCGAAGACGGACCGACTCCATCTCCACCGCCTTTCAGCCCATCTTTACTTTCTTTTCTTTTTCTTCTTTCCTCCATCTGTAACCGTTCACCCTTGTCTTATAAAAGGGAGGATTGGGCCCGGGGGGAAAGGGGGCTCTTTTTTCACAAAAGGGAGAGTTCTTGGAGACACACACAGACACACAGAAACGAGACGGAGACTTGGGAGCGAATCCCACTCTTGTCCACAGCTTGTAATCCCTACTACGAGCAACACGAGCAAAACCACAACTGGACATAGGGCTTTTCGTGCCTGAACCAGTATAGCCCTTTGTGTCAAATGCAAACTTTCTGATCGCCGTTGAACCGCGTGTTGGTATTTCTTACACCAAACAGAAAACACCACCTTAGGCTGGTTAGGCCTAGAGTGAATATTCCCGGTTCGGCGCCAGAAATACCTGGGGTTAAGTTACTTGCTTAGGATACATAATAATCCACAACTAGCAACGAGTGCCAGATATGTATTATTAGTATTTAATCATAAAAGATAATCCGCAAGCGCACGGATAACCCGTTGTAGCATTTCACCCGAGAGTATTCCAGGGTATCGTTATTTATATTTTCCCAAAGGAAGACGTGGTTGACGAGTGTGTACTTATACTCATGGTGTTACAAATGATAGATCATAACCAATATCCAAATACAGGGGTAAGGCAATGTATGGATAGAGGATAGTGCGACACACACAGCAGGCATTTCCACTCTCTGATAAAAGGCGAGAGGCGGCTCTAGGCTAGACTAAGGTTAAGTAAGAAGAACTGCTACTCCTAATGTACATCGTCAAGTAGCGTGCGTAGCATCTACCTATAGCCTAAGCTGCACACAAGCCAAGACTAAGCTGTTCTACTGCCAAGCCATCATCGGGAGATCCAGCGATCAGAGTCTGCCCCAATCTCCGGACATTTCATATATACTCCTACGCCATACCCGAACGTGGAGGATTACAAGGGACGGACAGGGCTGTCACCACCTGCCGCCTACCTCTACAAACCGTGGGGCACGAACACGCATCCAAGGGTGGAAAGGAAGCCCTAGCACCATGCTAGCGTAACTAACCACAACTCTAGATCCCTCGAGGCACCTCGCAAGGCGATAAACCTAGAGCACTCTTGCAAGACAATGGACCCGATGACTAAGCAAAAGGAACAACTAGGTCTAGCAAGCGATTACTTAGACAAAGGATCAAAGCTAGCACTATGTTAAGCATAAGCGTTCGTCGCTCAAGAACGAGCGACGAACGATGAATGATGAAGAACGATCATCGTTAACCGATGATCGAGTATGAACGAACGACGAACGAACGATGAACGATCATGAACGAACATCGATGAACGATGAACGAACGATGAACGAACATGAACGAACGAAGAACGTTCATCCAAGATCAAGGATGAACGATGAACTAGCATAAGCACATAACTACTACAAGAACGATGATATTCCATTGATAAAGAAATAAGTCTTACAAAGAGAGTAAAAGGATACAAGGGAATATACCCCAAACTCTCCAAGGGACTTGGGAGCCAAAAGGGCAGCCCAACTACTCAGCCTAAGCCTAACTAGAGAGCCCCTAGCTCTGGATGTGTGGAGGAGGGAATGAGCCTCTTGTGTTTTGTGTCTTCCAAGGGGAGGGGGTACCCCTTTATTTATAGCCCTCAAAGGCGGTGGAATTGAGGCGGTTCCGTAGGTCGGTGGCATTGATTGCAGGTGGAACCGACCTCCTGAAGTCGGTTGCAAACCGCCTTAGAAAGATGGACCCAGGGGGCCTCCCTGTCAGGTCGGCCGACCTAGGGTTGGGGGTCGGCCGACCTAGCCCTGGCCCCCCCTGGGCTGGGCTTTGGCAGGTTGGCTCCCCTCGGCCTTTTAGCCTCTTTTCCAGGTGCGTGGCCTCAGTTGATATTCTGGGTGATTCTGGGCCTTTAATCCTTGAATTATATTCCCGCGGCGAGCGTCGTTTGATGGACGTGTTGGAATCGTCGCCTTGGGCCTTGTTTACACCTGGAAATCCCTGTTTTCCACCTGCACATCCAAATCTAGAGGTACACGTGGAAATAGGTTATTTGATAACAAAATGCAAGTAACAAGTGTTAGTTCTTCCTTATTTATAGAGCTAATTGACGGTCAAAAACTGGGTCTAAGGACCGTCAACAACTCCCCCAAGCTGTCCTCCTTGCTCGTCCCGAGCAAGAAGTAGGACTTAGGATGTTGATCAGGAGTTGCTACAATGTTTCATATCTCATAGGTACCATGCACACAACAAAATACTCTCCTTTGAGTTGAAAAAGTTGGCATGGCAACTCACCCTTTACCTTACTCCTTATGGGGCGTATGGCTTTTTCCTTGTCTTGGGCGGTTGAGAGATAGAACGGTTATAACAGAGCACCATTCACTTGTCCATTGTTTGACTTTTATTTTCCGGAGGTTTTCAAAAGTTTTGAAATAAAAGCAAAGTTCCTCAAATGATGCTCTCGAATCGCTCAATAAGTGTATATTCCTCACCAAGGCATTATTGTGTTGCCTCTTTGTCATCCTACTTCTAAGGCTTGTATGTGGAGCTCAAGGTAGGGATGTTATGAGGCATACTTGCATCACACATATTGCTGAACCAAAAGAGTGGATCCATGGGGAATGCAAGTCATACAACCTTGATCAAGATGTGCATGTGTGTATATGGTGGTGGTGAGGTGGAAGAACTATACTCCTTTTTATTTGTTTCCTCTCTCTCTTTTTGAATTTTTGAGGAGAACATGGCTATCCTTCTTTCTTTCTTTTTCTCAACATTTTTCTTTCTTTCCCCATTTTTTCATCATGCTCTACTTTTGTATGAGCAGGGGATTATTCTTTTTCTTTCTTTTGCATAGCCATGTCTCCGATGATAAATTTTGAGAGAGGTAACAATGAATTTTTTTTTTTTGAGTATTTATTTTGGTGGAAAGTGTGGTGGTATTGCTTAACTTCCAGTGTAGAAGTTTAGCATGCGAGGTGGAGTGTACGTGATCTTGATCAATGAGAGTATAACAAGCTTCTCACTAGGGTCACACAATTTTGATAAAGCTCAATGCAATGACAAGCAGCATATGTGTAAGGGTTTGCAATGTAAGAACAACATATGGCTTTGGTAGGAATTTTGATCATTGAGGAACTTTATCATTTTTTTGTATTTTGTAAAATAAAACTCCGGAAGTCAAGTCGTACTTTGAACAAGATCATAGCAGCCCTATTTGTACCATATCATATCTCACAACAACTTAGACTTAGATCAAGCACCATGCAGCCCACAAGTTTCAAGTTCTAGGTAAGCATAAGCCAAAAGTCTCAAAACTTGGGAGAGCACTAAGTTGTGACTAGGTACAAACAAGAGATAAAACAGAGCAACTATTCATCATCTCAACATAAGGAAGGCTAAACACTCATACTCGCATATGAAGAGAAACTACGAAAAACTAGAAACCACACTAAAGACTATTTTTGTTCTTTTTAGTTTTGTCATTTTTATTTTATTTTCAGTTTTATCATTTTTTTGGTATTTTTCATGAGAGGTGCAAGAACAAGCAAACAAAAGAAACGAAAAGATACAAGTTGCGATACATGATACCTTAGCGGGGGGTATGGCATCCCCCCCAAGCTTGTTCTTGCTCATGGGTGATGTCGAGGATCGAACCCGGTGTGGCGAAAGTAAGCCAACATATCGGCTTGGCCCTGCTGCGTCATGTTGGTGAGGTTGGTGAGCTGGGCATTTGTGTTTTCTTGCCACTGATGGGTCTGCAGGACGTGTTGGTTGAGAGTGTACTCAACGTCCTCTCCTCGAGTCTCAATGCGTCCCATTTGCTCGGTGAGCGCATTCATTTGCTGCTCGAGATATGGATCACGAGCTGCAGACGAACGTCGCCCACCAGCCCGTGGTGAGTAGGACGTCGAATCGGAGGAGATTTCCTCCCATTGCGCGCGCGGGGGTGGTGCGTCCATTGGGCTTGGCCCGCACCCTGCTGCGACGAGCCGCCGACCTCAAATGGTGGTGGAGTGGTGTACCCACCGGGACCATACCCGGCGTGACCGTAGCTTGGCCCATATGCATAGGTCATGGGCTGCGGTGCGGGTATCCCGGTGTCGGTGGTCGGCTCCGGCCTGCGCGTCCTCCTGCGAGAAGAAGTACTCCTGCGTGCAGCCTCCTCTTTTTCTAGAGGTGTGGTTAGATTTTTACAGCCATACAAACGAAGTTCCCGGTTAGGTAACGGGAATTCATTTGTATAACCGACATAGTAAAATATGAGAGAATTATTTGGACCATGCTTAAGTGTATGACCTTGAATAAGATAATCCTTGGTGATAAGAGAGCGGGGTGTATCAAGATAAGCAATATTAGCATCATGCAAAGCACCAACACCCGCAGCAATACGTGTAATCAGCGAGGTGCACTCAATCGGTCCAGTCATTCTAAAATTTTCTAACCACTGAGAAATCATGGACATGACAGGAGCAATCTTTATTTTCTCAACCATAGCATAAAGAATTTTCAGATCATCCTCGCGCACAATCCTAATATCACTTCTAGGAAACAAGGTAATGCCAAGCCACATGTGCAACAAGCGCAAGGTAGGATGATGAATGTGATTAGTTCGGGGTTTCTCACAAGTAGGAGATGCAGAAATTCTTTGCCAAAAAGCTAACTTTGAGTAACCCGGGATCGAACTATCAACATCAAGGGTGCAGCGAGAATTAAAGCCGAGGCATTGACTAAGGATTTTCCATGTCAAATGATATTCCTCCCGGAAAAACCGAAAGGTAATACCGTCATCTACCACGCGTAGGGTGCATAAAAACTGTAGTGTAAGTAAGCGGGAACCCTGCTCATCTACACTTGCAAACTTATCCCACCCTATTGCTTTAAATACTCGAGAAAATTCAGCATCCATACCAATCTTTTGCAGCAGTTCCGTATCAAATGCTCGCGTAGGAGCAAATGTACGGAGTCGGAGAGCTTCGTAGGCGCCCATCTCTTCGTCGCCCACCAAGTCGAGGTCGGTGTCGACGAGAAGACGATGCTCGGTGTTGGCTTGTTCCTCCGTTGCGGCTTCATGTTGAGGGCTTGACACTTGCTCGGTGGTGGTGCGGGCGCGAGTGCGAGGTCGAGATGAACCCGAGCCCGTGCTCCCGGACCGGAGCAGCGAGGCGAAGGCCTTGCCAGCGCGCTTCATGCTGCAGCGAGGTCGAGCAAGAACGCAAGAACGAAAACTTCGAACGGGTTATGAGAGTGAAAACCAATCGATGAAGCCGTCGGTGTTCTTGCAAGCGAGAAGACGCAACTCGGAAAACCAAACCAAATCAAAACTGAAAAGCAAACCAAAGGAGAAATGTTTTTGCAGAATTTTGAGGCAAGAACTCAATGAGCACAAAGGAAAACTTGAGAGCAATGGAGTGAAGAGTGTTGAAGAGTGGAAATGAGAGTGTGAGAGGGAGAGAGCAATGGCCGGCCACCCCCATCTTATACACGGCCATAGTAGCCGTTTTTGAACGTTAGGAGGTGCATGTGACCGTTGGAGCAAAGGTAGGAGGGAGCCGTTGCTCCCATGGGTCGGCCGACCTGATCGGTGGGGTCGGCCGACCCCCTCTGGGGCCCACCTGCTTCCCTCTTCGGCCCATAGCCCCCAACAGCCATATTGGTGATGACCATGGTTGCTATGTCCAGAAACTCCTCAAAATTATTTGCTCAAAAAGATTTCCAAATAAAAAGTTGCCTCGAATTCAAAATTTTTCGAAAAAAAATCAAAAATCGACATGTTGATGAAAAATTTCAACATGCAAAAATATTTTTTGGCTTTTCTATGATGATACAAGGGTGGTCCAAAAATTTCATCCAAGGATGAGTCTTTTTGAACGCAAAAGTGTTTTTGAAAATTTTGATTTTTAAATGCATGGCGAGGGAAAAATTCAAATATGCTGGCGGAAAAATCCAAATAAATTTTTGGTGGAGGAAATAAATATGCAAAGTGGTTTGGAAAGAAATCCAAATGCAAATGTGGTGGAAAAATTCAAAAAGAAAAGAATCAAACCGAATGATAATGCCGGTTTTCCTGGCGGCCAGGGCCGTGTCATTTAAAGTCCGACGGGCTAAGACTTCTCCAACGGGTTTAGCTTGGTGGCGCGGACCCAGTCCTTGGAGATGAGGACGTAGAGGGCTGCGCCTTGACTTGCCACACTTGTTTCATCTTTGGTGGTGTAGGTGGCTTCTCGGACTTTGGGACGGGTTTCTTGGCCCATAATCCCGGCCTCGTGGTCGCAGGTTTCTTTGGTTGAAACTGCGATGGATTTTCAATCTTTGCCAAGCTCTTCCATAGAGCAATGAGGCTGTCCGTTTTCCTGGCTGTCACTTCAACTTCTTGAATGTTGGAGGTGTTTGGCCCATACTTGACCTTGATCATCGAGCATTGTTCTTTCCGAGGTTGGAACTCGAACTTCTCCTCCTTCCCATTGATGTAGAGGCGGATTTCTCCAACTCCAACATCAATTTGGGCCTTTGTGGTGCTAAGGAAGGGACGTCCCAAGATGAGGGGCGTTTCCTTGTCAATATCCATGTCAAGCACCACAAAGTTCACCGGAACGGTGTGGCCTCTTATGAATACCGGCACATCCTCCGCAATCCCCATTGGAAAGCGAAAGGATGAGTCGGCCAATTGTAGCCGCATTGCTGTTGGTGTGAGGAATCTGTACTTTAATTGCTCGAAGATTGCCTTGGGCATAATGCTCACGCTGGCCCCAAGGTCACACAGTGCATAGTCGAAGTGGAATCTCTTGATTGCACAAGAGATTACTGGAAAGCCTGGATCAGATTTCATTGTAGAAGGCTCTCCTCTTATTTGCCTGTTCTCCCCTGCATGGTTAGTCCTACGAGAGAACATTTCTTCTCTCGTGGTGATAACATTAACTTTTTCAATGGGAGATTCTGGTTGCCCAGGAATCTGCCCTGATTTAGCAGAAGGAACAAGAGCAGCAAGCTGAGCTAACTGGGTTTCTATCATTTTATTAAAGCTCAACTGATTTTTGAAAGCGGAAGAAAGACCTTCTATTTTTGAATTTAAACTTTCTAAACTTTGATCATTGGCAGCAAGCTTTTTGTTGATTGATTCGTTGATTTTAGCTTGGCCATAAACCAAATCTTTCAAAGACGGCTGATTATTATTAAAACTAGAGAAATTATTACCTCCTTGATAAGATTGGCGGTTTTGGTTAAAACCTTGACCTCCACTTGGACGATACCCATTGTTGTTATTCATGTAGAATGCTTCTTCATGGGTATGGTTGGGGCAGTCCTTCCCCATATGGCCAGTGTTGCCACATTCCTCACACGTAATGTGTGAGTCGAGTGAACGAACACTTCTATGCGTGTTGAAGTCGTCCAAGCGCTTCATGACGAGGTCGAGCTTGGCGGACAATAAGTCCACCTCCTTGATAGGGTGTACGCCTTTAGAGCGTGGTTGGAGACGTTCATCGCTCCACCCTTGATTGGAGACCATCTTCTCAATAAGTTCTTTAGCTTGAGCAACGGTCATTGAGAAGAAGGCTCCTCCAGCAGCGGCATCCATATGTCCACGGGTTGTTGGTGTCAACCCGTTGTAGAAATGTTGAAGAATGAGCCATTCTTCCATCCCGTGGTGTGGGCAGGCGGATATGTAATCTTGGAGCCTATCCCACGCCTCGGCGATGGTTTCATTGTTGGCTTGCTGGAAGCTTGATATTCTTCCACGAAGGGCATTGGTTTTACCCAACGGGAAAAACTTTGCGAGGAACGCGGTAGAACAGCGGTCCCAAGTGTCAATGCTAGCACGATTGGCATAGAACCATTGTTTCGCCTTCCCAAGGAGGGAGAGGGGAAACAAACGAAGTCGAATGGCATCTTGGTTGACTCCGGCGGTTGCCGATGTGTTGCATATCTCAAGGAATTGCTGGAGATGAGTGTTGGCGTCCTCCGTGGCCTTTCCACAAAAGGGAATGGCCTGCACCATAGTGATTAGGCTTGATTTGACTGCAAACCCTGCGTCACCGGCGTTGACATTGGGCCCAACGGGAACATTGGCAACGGAGGGAGCAGAGTAGTCACGGAGGGTCCTTTGATCAGCCATGTCAATAAGTGATGATGGTGCGGATGATATGGGTTCGTCTGTCGGGAGTGTTGCTTGTGAGGGAGAGTCGACGCGGGGTCGGACTTTCCTTACAAGCGACTCTGGATTATCAACGAAGTTTTCCGGCAAGTTGAATCCACGCATACACTATCCTGTTTTCACATCAAAGAGAGAAAACAGATCAAGGTTAGCCTGTAATGGAAATGGTTAAATCACATCAAGTGTAATCATGAGTAATCATTGTATACACTTGTCAACAATTGTCTTCCCCGGCAGCGGCGCCAGAAATGCTTGTTGGTATTTCTTACACCAAACAGAAAACACCACCTTAGGCTGGTTAGGCCTAGAGTGAATATTCCCGGTTCGGCGCCAGAAATACCTGGGGTTAAGTTACTTGCTTAGGATACATAATAATCCACAACTAGCAACGAGTGCCAGATATGTATTATTAGTATTTAATCATAAAAGATAATCCGCAAGCGCACGGATAACCCGTTGTAGCATTTCACCCGAGAGTATTCCAGGGTATCGTTATTTATATTTTCCCAAAGGAAGACGTGGTTGACGAGTGTGTACTTATACTCATGGTGTTACAAATGATAGATCATAACCAATATCCAAATACAGGGGTAAGGCAATGTATGGATAGAGGATAGTGCGACACACACAGCAGGCATTTCCACTCTCTGATAAAAGGCGAGAGGCGGCTCTAGGCTAGACTAAGGTTAAGTAAGAAGAACTGCTACTCCTAATGTACATCGTCAAGTAGCGTGCGTAGCATCTACCTATAGCCTAAGCTGCACACAAGCCAAGACTAAGCTGTTCTACTGCCAAGCCATCATCGGGAGATCCAGCGATCAGAGTCTGCCCCAATCTCCGGACATTTCATATATACTCCTACGCCATACCCGAACGTGGAGGATTACAAGACGGACAGGGCTGTCACCACCTGCCGCCTACCTCTACAAACCGTGGGGCACGAACACGCATCCAAGGGTGGAAAGGAAGCCCTAGCACCATGCTAGCGTAACTAACCACAACTCTAGATCCCTCGAGGCACCTCGCAAGGCGATAAACCTAGAGCACTCTTGCAAGACAATGGACCCGATGACTAAGCAAAAGGAACAACTAGGTCTAGCAAGCGATTACTTAGACAAAGGATCAAAGCTAGCACTATGTTAAGCATAAGCGTTCGTCGCTCAAGAACGAGCGACGAACGATGAATGATGAAGAACGATCATCGTTAACCGATGATCGAGTATGAACGAACGACGAACGAACGATGAACGATCATGAACGAACATCGATGAACGATGAACGAACGATGAACGAACATGAACGAACGAAGAACGTTCATCCAAGATCAAGGATGAACGATGAACTAGCATAAGCACATAACTACTACAAGAACGATGATATTCCATTGATAAAGAAATAAGTCTTACAAAGAGAGTAAAAGGATACAAGGGAATATACCCCAAACTCTCCAAGGGACTTGGGAGCCAAAAGGGCAGCCCAACTACTCAGCCTAAGCCTAACTAGAGAGCCCCTAGCTCTGGATGTGTGGAGGAGGGAATGAGCCTCTTGTGTTTTGTGTCTTCCAAGGGGAGGGGGTACCCCTTTATTTATAGCCCTCAAAGGCGGTGGAATTGAGGCGGTTCCGTAGGTCGGTGGCATTGATTGCAGGTGGAACCGACCTCCTGAAGTCGGTTGCAAACCGCCTTAGAAAGATGGACCCAGGGGGCCTCCCTGTCAGGTCGGCCGACCTAGGGTTGGGGGTCGGCCGACCTAGCCCTGGCCCCCCCTGGGCTGGGCTTTGGCAGGTTGGCTCCCCTCGGCCTTTTAGCCTCTTTTCCAGGTGCGTGGCCTCAGTTGATATTCTGGGTGATTCTGGGCCTTTAATCCTTGAATTATATTCCCGCGGCGAGCGTCGTTTGATGGACGTGTTGGAATCGTCGCCTTGGGCCTTGTTTACACCTGGAAATCCCTGTTTTCCACCTGCACATCCAAATCTAGAGGTACACGTGGAAATAGGTTATTTGATAACAAAATGCAAGTAACAAGTGTTAGTTCTTCCTTATTTATAGAGCTAATTGACGGTCAAAAACTGGGTCTAAGGACCGTCAACACCGCGCACAAATTTACTCGTCGGCCGGTTACTGAACGTCGACAACCGGCGATGGGGAAAAAAGCTTGGGCGCCTCGCGTGGCTACGGAAGAGAAGGACGGAGGGGTTAGGAAGGCTCGTGTGCTCCACCCGACCCCGCTCGCCCGCGAGGCGCACCCGTCGGGCGGTGAGTGGAGTGGCGCGAGGCCGCCTTAGCGCAGGTGAAGGCGCGGCTCGCCAGGCGGCACGACTTGCAGTCTCGCGGGTTAGTCACGGCGGAAAGCGCGTGCGCCAGTAGGTCCAGCGACGGCGCACGGTCCGACCGCCTTCCTCCACCGCAGGTCTTCTTCCTCGAATTTTTTTTCACTCTTTCCACCACGGATGCAAAATGGCAAAATTCGGAGAGCAGATCATAGAATCGATGAAATTGATCATGCTCTAACCTTCTAAACCTTCAAATAAATCCATTTGAGCATTCACAGGCACCAATCCGGCCAAAAATCGATGAGGGCAATTGATCTCCTAATGGTCGTCCATGGTTGCAGGCTGCATGGGCAAGGGCGGCTGCGTTGCGAGTGCTGCAGGTGGCGCGGCGGCGCGAGCACGGGAGTGTTGGGCGGCCCTTGCCCGGCGCGGCTGTTGGTATTTCTTACACCACGAATAAATCCGCAAGCGCACGGAATACCGTTGTAGCACTTCACCCGGGAGTATTCCAAGGTATCGTATTTGTTTTCCCCAAGGAACGGAGGTATCCTGCAGCAAGGTTAGTTTTACCCAAGGACACACAAGAACGATAGTAGTGTAGGATTGAGAGGATGAATAAAGATCTAGTTATCCCTTAGGACAGACGCACTCAAGGTCTACTTGTCTACTTCGGGCACTGGTATAGACCTGGTCTGCCAAGTCACGCCAGCCTGTAGCTCTACGACGAACCCGAACGTGGAGGATTACAAGGGACGGACAGGGCTGTCACCACCTGCCGCCTACCTCTACAAACCGTGGGGCACGCTGCAAACAAAGGTAACCTCTAGCCTAGACACCACGTCTATGCCGTCGATTACTACTCTAACCCCGGTCCTGGTACTGATTCAGAAGGCTAGAGCACTCCTTGCGGAGCGATGATCCCGCAAACAAGTATAACAAGAATAACGACTAGTAAACAATGCTCGCTAGATCAATATCACCACGAATACTAACTTATGAATAAGAACAACGAACGAACTATGAACGAACGACGAACGAAGAACGAACGACGAACGAACGAAGAACGAACGACGAACGAACGAAGAACGAACGATGAACTATAAATAAGATAATATCCGCCAAGGTACAAGATTTGGGCTAAGTCCTCACAAAGGGAGGACTACCCCTCTCTTCTCCCCTGCCCTCTCCTCTACTCTACTACTATACAAGAGGCCCTTGGCCTGGATGGGAGTGGAATGACTTGTGTCTTGTGTTGTGTGTTGAAAGGAGGGGGGGTACCCCTTTATTTATAGCCTTGGTAGGTCGGTTTGGGGGTCCTCCACCGCCTTTGGGCATTGATTGCAGGCTGAACCGACCTTGGTATGACGGTGGAAAACTTCCATAAAAAGATGAGCCTTAGAGGCTAAGGTACTGGGTCGGCCGACCTGCCCTGTGGGGTCGGCCGACCTGCCTTTGCCGCCTCTTGCTTTCCTTCTTCTCTGGCATATCCTCTGGCATATCCTTGATTTGATTCTAGATGCTATCCTCTGAGATATTCTTTATATGATTCTGATATGATCCTTGGATATGATTCTGATATGGATCATCCGGAATATTCTTGATATGATTTGGGTTGATTTGGTGGGTCCATATATCTTTGCCATTATTGAGGATCTCCAGGAGAGGATATTTCTTCATGTCTCCTTGATATTGGGCTTTTGGGGAGATATCTTTATTCCGGGGAAAATCGGTGTTTCCAGAGTGGGCCTTTTATGCTTCCTTTTCCCCGTTTTCCTATGAAATGCAGCTGCACTCACAAATTCACCAAGACTCGTGGAAATGATTAGTTTCAAGACCTAAGTCTACCTTTGGTGTTTGATTAGAGGGTAAAAGGTGCAGCTAGTTGACGGTTTATTTTGGGTCTAAGAGCCGTCAACAACTCCCCCACACTTAGCCTTTGCTCGTCCTCGAGTAAAGCTGAAGGACTAAGGTGGAACATAACTTTCTTTGGTATGATGCTAGCATACAAGTTATTCCAAGCCATACCTGCACCCGTGAACTTTGATGTGTCTACCATGTCATCTTGGGCGGTTGAGGAATGGAACGGTCATGATTCGAGTCATCATAGCTACATCTGCTGAGTAACTTGGGTTTTTGAAAGATTTTCAAAAGTAAAAACATAGCTTATACTCCTCGAATGATAACTCTCAGATCGCTCAATGTGTATGTTTCCTCACCAAGGCATTTGATTTGCCTCTTTTCATCCTACTTCTATATAAGGCTTTATGTGGGGCTTGGTAGGGAATGAAAAGGAGCATACTTGCATTACTTATGTTGCTAAGTCAAAAACCGGATCCAAGGAGATAACAAGTCATACAATCTGATCAAGAGTGTGCACGTGTGTGGATAAGTGTATGATAGAAGTAAATATAGTGGATACTCCTTGATGTGATGATGTCTCTCTCTTGGTTAATTTTTATTTGAGAACATGGCTATCACTTCTTCTCTTTCTTTTTTTTTTTTCAATCATGCTCAATATGTTTGAGCATTTTTTTTTTCATGCTCATGCATATGAGCACTCTTTCTTTCTTCTTCTTCTTTTTTTTTTCTCTCTTTTTTTTTCGATAGCCATGTCTCTTTTGCAAGAGTATTTGGAGAGAGACATCAACAACAAAAGAAAGAGTATTTATTTTGGTGGATGGATGAAATGGTGTGGCTAACTTCCAGTGTAGAAGTTTAGCATGTTTTGTGGTGGTGGTGTATGTGTACGTGATCTTGATCATGAAAGTATGACAAGCATCTCACAAGGGTCACAACAATATGACAAAGCTCAAAGCAATAACAAGCAGCATTTGTAGAGGTTTTCAACATGATCATTATTTGGCTCTGGTGGGAATATAAGATCATTGAGGAGTGCAAAGCTATGGATTTTGAATTTTGCAAGATAAATTCCCAAGCACTTTATGCAGAATAAGCAAGATTCCTCTCATCCAACCATATCACATTCGCCAACAACTTAGATAAACATGGGGTCCTATGAGATTGGTGTTCACAAGCAACAGGTGTATGATGCGAGGAATAAAGAGTATGCAGGCCAATCAGGTGAAAGTATGTTGGTTCATTTTATATTTGAGTTAAATCTACAAGATTTTCATGAAAGATTATTTTAACTCAAGAATAAGGGAGAAGGGTATAGGATGCGCAAACCATCACCGTGGATGAAGTGGAGATCATGTGGGACCTTTGAATGTTTGATCGAACCAAGGGGTTCAATCATTCTTTGTTTTCTTGTGCCCAATGGCTCCACTCCTTAGCGTGTTGATCAGTGCGATGTTGTGCATCGTGTTGGTGGGAGATCTCGAATGTGTGCGTGATGAAGACAGAGGGATTTCCCCCACACTTGTTCTTGTACCTGGCTTCTTTTATTCAAAACAAACAAAAGAATATGAAAGCAAAAAGGACTCTACCGGGGTTAAAGACCGGGGAGCCTTAATTTATTCAATTAGGAAACCAGCTCAAGGCGCATTATGTGTATGAAAGAGGGAAATAAAAGCGCCTAGTTTATTCATTGTTTTTTTTTATTTATTAAATTATTATTTATTTGACATTAGGTTCTTTTTCAACTTTTTAGTTTATCATGTAAGGTGAAAGCTGAAGGATACAAGTTGCGATACAAGTCACCTTACTGGGGGAGGGAACCTCCCCCACACTTGTTCTTTGCTCATAGCCCTTGATTGGGGTTGAACCCCGTACGTTGGTTGTGGGTCTTGAGATTGACCGGGCTTTGTTGCAGCGCGGCGTTGATGTTGGCTCATTGGTCCTTAATGGTTTGCTGCCATCATGTGCCACGACGAACCTCAAGCCTCATATCCTTGCGTGGGTTGGTCCCAACCAAGTGATACTTAGTTGATTCCCACCCTGCTAGATATTCATAGGCTCGGGCAGCGGTGGTGGCACCTTCATGGCTGTATTCCTCGACCTTTTCCAAGTAATCCCTGCCAAAAACACTACTCTTGCAAGCAATCCTCATCCAACAAGGAGAGGGATGGTTAGCTCTCATAGCATATACAAATAAAGTCCCGGGTTAGTTAACCGGATCTCATTTGTATAGCCGAGGAAGATAAGCACAAGCGAATCATGCGGACCATGTGTGGGTGTGACCATAAACATGATAATTCTCGTTGAGAAAAGATCAGGGCTCATTGATATAAGAAACTTAAGCATTTGTAAAGCCCAGACTCTATTTAGCAACATGAGCAATCAACGAGGTGCACTCAACAGGTCATGGATGCTTGAAAAGTTCTAACCATTGCAAATGCATTGCATAGGAGAGATTCTTAAGTTATAAACCATGGCAGCAGGATTCTAAGCTCATTCCTCATAGAAAGGTCAAATGATCATCTTAAGGAACACAAGTCATAGCAAGCCATTCATGCATCAAGCACAAGGTGGAATGTGATACTTTGCCAAAGAGCATGCTTGCGAAGACTAGGAGTTGTAGAAAAGCTCAAGCAAGCAATGCTTATGGAAACCTAGTAGTAGACCAAGATTGTTCCATGAAAGCACTTGATACTCATTCAGCAAGAACCGAAGAATAAAACCATTGTCTACTACTAGCAGGGTGCATAAAAACTGTATGGCAAGTAGGAGCGAACCTTCCAGCAAAACTTTCTCACCCTATGGCTTCTCATCATTGGCAAAGTTAACATTCATACCTGTCTTGTGCAGCAATTCCGCGTCACATACTCATGTGTGGGCGTGGACATGGTTCCATGAGTGTTGTAAGCTTGCATCTCCTCATCGCACACCAAGATGGATTGGTTGAGAGAGGAGTCTCGACGTGTTGTTCTCATCGTGGTCCACCTCCATGGGATACTCTTGAAGCTCTTCATGCCAACCTTCTCAAGCTTGGCATGAGCTCGATGGAGAGGTACGGATTTGTGTCACGTCGAGAGTGACTTGGTTTTGAGCTTGTCGCCTTCTTGAACGCATCGATGAGCCACTTGTTGGCCCATTTCATAGCTGCACACAAGAGCGAGAACACAAGAGCAAACTCGAGAACGGGTTATGTTAGTGTAAATAATGTGGATCACCCGTTGGCTGCCCTTGCAAAGATTTTTTTTTTTTTCGCAACTCAAATCATGAAAACAAACTAAAAGAAGAAAAGGGAAATCTTTTTCTTACGTTTGAGGCAAAACGCAAAAAGGACTTGTCTCAAATTTATTTCTCCTCTTTCCTTTTTTTTTTTTGAATGATTTTCAAGTAGAAAAACTAAAAGAAGAGTTGGAACACTTCCAAGAACGAAGAACTTATTTTGGGAAACTCCCCAACATGAAAATGGAAAAGCAAAAAGGGAGAGAGAAAATATTTTTCTTAAACTTGAGATAAAATACAATGGAAAAATGGGGAAATGCGAGAGCAAGAATTTCGTTGTAAGGGTGCTTGAGTGAAATTGGAAGAGTCCAAACACCCTTGCATCCAATTATAAAGAAATGAAGCCCAAATTGGCCACCAGCCCCACTTGGCTATAAAATGCCATAAGAGGTTGTGCCAAAACGTTCCAGAAATTTTGCTCAAAGCATTTTCCAACAAAAGATTATCTCAAATTCATTTTCCCAAAATTGTTATTTCAAAAGAAATGAAAATCTCTTTGTTTTTCAAAAAAAAAAAAAGAGAGAGTTGGAGGAGGTCCAACTTGCTGGAGAATTATTTTGGAAACTTCCAAAAAAATACAAATGGAAAAATCAAAGAAAGATGAAAATATTTTTTTTCTTGAATTTGAGACACAATCCAATGAAAACTTTGGAGAAAGGTGTGAAGAAATGAAGTCCAATTCGGTCAACAACCCCACTTGGCTATAAACAGCCATAGGAGGTTGTGCCAAATTTCCACCAAAAGTTTGCTCAACGCATTTTTTTTTTCATCAAAAAGTAGTCTCAAAAATCATTTTTCCAAATTTATTCCCTTAAAAGAAATAAAATATTTTTTTTAATGCAAAATGCAAAGTGGTTTGAAAAATCCCAAAGATGATTTGGAAAAAATTCAAACATGCAAGAATGCAAGTGAAAAATCAAATATGCAGTTATGTGGAAAAACCAAATATGCAAAACAATGCATGTGAAAATTCAAATATGCATGGATGCAAATCGGGGAAAATCAAATATGCATATTGAAATGAGAAATCAAATATGGAAGAAGCAAATATGAGATAACTACCGATTATCCTGTCGGCAAGGGCATCATCATTTTTAAGTCCGATGAGCAAGACCTTTCTCCGTCATGATGTGGTCCCGGAGAATGTTCTGCAAGGTTAGTGCCAAAAATGCAACCACGAGATTTGCAATATTTATGGTAAATGAAAGCATCTACAACCATCCTGAAGAACAAGTAGCAAAACAGATAAACAAGGTGGTTGTAGGCATCAAGCATGGTTTTGGAACTAACAATGCTTGACTCTAGAGATCCATCAAGTGAGCATGTATCAAAAGGTTGTTCAAGGAAGAAGCTCTCATGCTCATTCCAAGATTCATCTTTGGATACTAGGGTCGATGCCTCAAGAAATTCCATGGCCGAAGGATTTTCTTCGAGAAGTTCTTGATCATCATCAAAAATGATGCAAGGAGGGCCAGAGGGAAAGGACTCAAGTGAGGCAGAAGAAGAGGATCGTTGGATTTGAAGTGTTTGTTCCTTCTTGTCCTCTTCTTGGTTGGAAAACTTCTCATCCTCATGAAGAGCAAGATCGGGCGATATGAAAGGAGATATGAACTATACTTGCTCGAGTGGTGAATGATCGAGGTGAGGTTTCACCAAACGATTTTGAGTGGTGGCGGTGGTGAAAGAAGTTTTCCGATGATTTTCTTTTGGATCCTCCTTGTGAAAAGATTCTTTTGGAGGATCGGGAGGAGAAGGAGGTGATTTCTTGACCCAAGTGTAATTCGAGGTATTCCCATAATCTTCAAAAATTGTTTCCTCAAACATCGGATATTCAAAGGGTTCATCTTCTTCTTCCTCCATCATCGATGGTTTGGGGGGTGATGTAGAGGCTGGTGGTTTTTGATAGGAAGAGCTCAAGGTGTTTCCATAGCCTCCAAAGATATCGTCCCCAAACTTGGATGGGAACTCTAGAGGTTCTTCATCCTCTTTTATCATTCCTGACTTGGGTGAGGGCTCAACGGTCGAATGATATGATTTAGAAGTCAAAGGCTTGCATTCGACAGTTGGAGTCTCCTCACAGCTCGACTTAGGTTCTTCTGGCGGTTCGAAGGAAAAGGGAGTGTTTTCTACGATCCGTTCTAACAGTTCTTTTCCTTCGGCTAAGGTTTTATGAAAGAAAGATCCGCCAGCAGCAGTGTCGAGATAAAGTGCGGTGTTTTTGCTCAACCCCGAATAAAAATGTTGCAATAAAACTGGTTCGGGGAGCAAAAGTTCTGGGCCGGAATCGGTCAATGAACAAAACCGAACCCAAGCTGCACTAAGGGTTTCTTCCTCTTCTTGGCGAAAGTTAATTATTTCCGCTCGTAGAGCAGTGATACGAGATACGGGAAAAAATGCTAGACAAAATTTGTCTCGCAATTCTTTCCAATCGCCGTTCACTCTCTTAGCGGTGTAAGTGTACCATTGCTTCACCTTCCCATTGAGGGAGAAGGAAAACAATGTCCACTTTAAGGTTTCATGTGTCATGCCATTGATCAATCGGCATGCACACAATTGCTCAAACTCTCGCAAGTGTTGAAAAGGATTTTCATCTTTAAGACCAGAGAAAGATAAACCATTGATCAAAGCAATAAAACTGGGGCAAAGCTCATAGCTTGATGATAAAACTGGTTGTGATGATAAAGGTGGCTCTAAGAGCTCGCCCCTGGAGCAGAGAATGATTGAATCATAGGTTGTGGCTCCATGGTAAATGTTTTTGGTATTTTTCTTTAAGTGGATAGGTGAAGGTGTGAAAAGGATGGAAAGGATAGATGGTGGAATTTTTTTCTTTTAATGATGGTAAAGGAAAAATAAAAGGATACAGTACGAGGGCAAACCTGGTTCGCAGCAGAGATAGCAACCGTTCCCCGGCAACGGCGCCAGAAATGCTTGTTGGTATTTCTTACACCACGAATAAATCCGCAAGCGCACGGAATACCGTTGTAGCACTTCACCCGGGAGTATTCCAAGGTATCGTATTTGTTTTCCCTAAGGAACGGAGGTATCCTGCAGCAAGGTTAGTTTTACCCAAGGACACACAAGAACGATAGTAGTGTAGGATTGAGAGGATGAATACAGATCTAGTTATCCCTTAGGACAGACGCACTCAAGGTCTACTTGTCTACTTCGGGCACTGGTATAGACCTGGTCTGCCAAGTCACGCCAGCCTGTAGCTCTACGACGAACCCGAACGTGGAGGATTACAAGGGACGGACAGGGCTGTCACCACCTGCCGCCTACCTCTACAAACCGTGGGGCACGCTGCAAACAAAGGTAACCTCTAGCCTAGACACCACGTCTATGCCGTCGATTACTACTCTAACCCCGGTCCTGGTACTGATTCAGAAGGCTAGAGCACTCCTTGCGGAGCGATGATCCCGCAAACAAGTATAACAAGAATAACGACTAGTAAACAATGCTCGCTAGATCAATATCACCACGAATACTAACTTATGAATAAGAACAACGAACGAACTATGAACGAACGACGAACGAAGAACGAACGACGAACGAACGAAGAACGAACGACGAACGAACGAAGAACGAACGATGAACTATAAATAAGATAATATCCGCCAAGGTACAAGATTTGGGCTAAGTCCTCACAAAGGGAGGACTACCCCTCTCTTCTCCCATGCCCTCTCCTCTACTCTACTACTATACAAGAGGCCCTTGGCCTGGATGGGAGTGGAATGACTTGTGTCTTGTGTTGTGTGTTGAAAGGAGGGGGGATACCCCTTTATTTATAGCCTTGGTAGGTCGGTTTGGGGGTCCTCCACCGCCTTTGGGCATTGATTGCAGGCTGAACCGACCTTGGTATGACGGTGGAAAACTTCCATAAAAAGATGAGCCTTAGAGGCTACGGTACTGGGTCGGCCGACCTGCCCTGTGGGGTCGGCCGACCTGCCTTTGCCGCCTCTTGCTTTCCTTCTTCTCTGGCATATCCTCTGGCATATCCTTGATTTGATTCTAGATGCTATCCTCTGAGATATTCTTTATATGATTCTGATATGATCCTTGGATATGATTCTGATATGGATCATCCGGAATATTCTTGATATGATTTGGGTTGATTTGGTGGGTCCATATATCTTTGCCATTATTGAGGATCTCCAGGAGAGGATATTTCTTCATGTCTCCTTGATATTGGGCTTTTGGGGAGATATCTTTATTCCGGGGAAAATCGGTGTTTCCAGAGTGGGCCTTTTATGCTTCCTTTTCCCCGTTTTCCTATGAAATGCAGCTGCACTCACAAATTCACCAAGACTCGTGGAAATGATTAGTTTCAAGACCTAAGTCTACCTTTGGTGTTTGATTAGAGGGTAAAAGGTGCAGCTAGTTGACGGTTTATTTTGGGTCTAAGAGCCGTCAACAGCGGCCACACCATCTTGGAGCAGCGCCGCGTGCTCGTCCGCCTTGGGTCGTCTGCGTGGCCCGCAACAGCGGCGGGACGGGAGACGTCAGGCCCGCCGTGGCGCGCGGCGCCGCGCTCTCGTCCGCACGGCCGGGGTGAGGCGGAGCGCGGCAGTGCGTGCGTGGGGCGGGCCGCCATGGCTCGGCGTGCAGAATGGCGCGGGGCGGCGGCGTGCGGGGCGACGAAAGGGCGCTCGGCTGAGCAGGGCGACAGGAAAATGCAATTGCTTGTTGGAGATGGAGCCATTCGAACTAAAGGCAAATTACTGTAGACTCGAGGCAACCCTCCTTTTGCCTCTCCAAAATGCATGTTATTATTGGAGTCAGTCTTAGAGAGGTTGTTTTACTGGTTTGAAGACCCATTTTCAACATAAAGTGCAAAATGGGGTCTCTGTTGGAGACAGTCTAACATATTTGAATGTGTCACAGAATTAAACACGTTATTATTTCCATTTTTTTTTGTCCATGATCCCATTAATATAATTAATCAATATTATATGTCTCCCGTGGATGCCATTAACAACCTCTAATATATGGCTCTTGCACCACATGTCCATGGAGTTAAAATGTTGGATTGAGAGGAAGGAAAGAAATGCCGAGGATAGTTAAGGAAGGAATGGGAATTTAAGGAAAATAAAAAGTAGGATTTATAAATATGAAAAGTGTGATATAAATGCAAGGCCATTATGGGAAGAAACGTTTGTAAGGAAATTGTTAATGGGGAAGGGTGAAACAAGGTGTGGTGTGCGGATAGGGAACAATTTGGTTAGAGAATAATAATATGGTGGACCTAAACAGCATCATGGACATTCCCGGCTTTTCTCCTGTATGAGGTTGACTTAACAATCCAAGTATTATTACAGATTCTTAGATATTTGGGGTAATTTTCTAGCTATGGGCATGTGTCATTTGACTTTTAGTCAAAGTCAAATTCATTGGTCAAATACATGACTTATAATAGTTAAAATACGTCACATTGGTAGTCAAACTATCTAATAAATGTGTCAAATCATGATTAGATGTATGGATTTGTCATATTTAAGCATATCGGGTCAAATTAATTGATGAGAGATCTAAGCCATTGCATCATGATCAGAGAGTTGTTAGGATTTACCTTACTTGGCGGCACATGCCTCTATGCTCACAAAATACTCTCTATCTTTAAATACATAAATATATAAGCAAACCTTAAAGTGATTTTTGGTGACAGATTCAATGATAAAGATTTCACTTAGGCAACTAATTACTTAAATATCTATTGTTAGTCAAAGTTCAAACAGAAGAAATGAATGATGTCATATATCTTATATGCTATATAGCATAAATTCAATTGTGATATTACTAAAATCAAGATTCTGAATGCTCTAATGTTCAAAGAACAAGAAACAAACTATTGTGTCTGTCTACAAATAAGGAACCAGTGAGCTATCTAGTTTTTTTTTCTGCTAAATTTGATACATGTTCTATTTAAGGTAATTTCAACCTCAACTCTAGCTGCGAGTATGCTAACCCGACAGCTTCAAGCCCGAAACCATCGTTATTCCTACACAACCTTTTGACCAGTCGTAAGTTTCTCATTTCCGATGGGATGGTACCGGTACACCCCTCATATTTCTTCTGGAGCCATGTTACTCGGGGGGCACATGCCCCTGTGCTCGCAGAATATTTGCTCTATGCATGACACCTGCAGGTTAAGCGTGCGTTTTATTTGGCACTCCCAATGAGCATAGGTTGGTCGGTGCCTCAAGTTTCTTTTGTGAAGTAGAAATTCGTCGCATTCATTTCTGTTTTCGACCCCAATGACTCAAGGTTCGATTCCTAGGTGAATGTGCTGCCAATAGAAGGTCACCTCCCTGCAACTACACAGTGGTGTCCCAATTGCCCCTATACGCGAGCGGCTAGTGACACACTGCACGACGGTAGGCTGGCTTCAGTGGCCTTTCCTTCTTACTACCTCCCTAATTGAGTTTTTTTAGTCTTATCTGTGTAGTGATTCCCATTGATGTCAAAGTATCGATAGTAAAGTATTACAGATTCTTAGATATTTAGTATTACGTGGACGTGTGACATAGTAAAAAAGCAGTACTTTTTTCCCACTTGTTTGGTGGCCTTTAGATTGGTTTTGCAGTTTGATTTCCTATTTTTTCGAAGCTCGCATTGTTGATACAGAGAAAATAGTAACAGGAATTTAACCACGGGCATCATGGGACTTGCTGTTGCTGGTTTGTTGGTGTTTTTTTCTTTTCCTTTTTCCCTTCTCATTGTCTCTGCCTCTTATGCTAAAAGAACAAACACGCAAAATCTTAACAATCATCTGTGCCCCCAGGATTGAGTGCACGGAGTCGGGAAACTCAAGCACTGTATCTAGGATGCCAGAGTACTTACGTTTTTGTTAGCCATAAGATTCGAATTCCAACTTCATTTGTATTTTCTTAGTATTCATGTGCTTAATTATTTCACGATGTATAGAAACATTGTGGTTACAACTGTATTCAGTACAAATGTCCTTCCAGGGGACGAAACGCGATTGGTGGTAACACTTCGAAAATTTGCAACTCTAGGATGGCGACTCATTAATGTTTTATGTTGAGAAATAGAAAACTAAAGGTGCCTTCCGGGAAGACACCTCGGCAGCCGCTCGATTCCCGAAGCAGTGATCCGATTTCCACCAAAGCTGGTCGTTGATGGGATGAAATTCGTGCGAGCTAAAGACATCCCATCAACAACCAGCTGGACCAAAAGCAAGCTGCCGCCTGATTCCTCTGCGTGCTACATTTTCTTGCAAAATGATAATGCGAACAGATGATGGAGACGGGAGGAGCTGGCGTGCTGCTATATTAAAACACAAACACCTAGAGCTAGTAGTACCTTTCATGTAGCATGGATGATACAAATGTTGGTGGATAGCTAGCGTACCAGTTTCGGTGTCAAAATTCTTATCGTTTTGGACATTGACACGGTCTTTAAAGTATAACTTTGATTAATATTTTTTGTTACAAAATATTATAAAATATAGTTGAAGTGTACTTTTATGAAATCATATTTCAATACGAATACTCACATCAATTTCACACTTCTAAACTTCATACATGAAAAAAATTAATTGCAGTCAAAGTTTATTAAGTTTGACTTATAACAACCTTAAAACGACAAAAATTTTGATACTAGATAGAGTACTAGTTTTCGATGTAGTCTTAAGAGTACTACATCGTTGTTACTTTAAAACGGCAATGCACCTCTCAATATAGCATTTAAATTCCAAGAACACAACAATATCTATACTTTTTTTTTATGCAACAATGTCTATACTTCCTCGACCTTGCAAACGGCGTAAGCGTATTGCCATGTAGATCGTCAATGGAAATTCTCCCTTCATATGCATGAAATTCAATGCAGATCAATACATGGCGTAGTCGGATGTCCTCCTTGTTAGTACTACGACAAAAACAGTGCCCGCGGCGCGTCGTCCGGCTACGACACGACGACGCCCAGCCCAAATTCCAGCCGAGTCATACTCATAAGCACCTCAATTGTCAATTCCTTCCCTATAAACCCCAGGAAATCCTACGTCGCATCGACCGATCGCGCTCTTCCAGCCACCACCGCACCACCCCCTTTTCCCGTTAGCGCCGCCTCACCGACCATGGACTTCGACGCGTCGCTGGCCGGCGACGGCGATCGTCCGGGAAACCGAGCTCGAACCCTCCAGGACTCTCACCACCAGGGTTGGGTGATGCTGGACTGCTTCCTCCGCTACTCACGCGACGCCAGCTCCTCGAACGTGGCGTTGGCATACGAGCACACCTCTACCGGCGCCCGCGTCGGCGTGGGCCTCGTGCCGTCGCGGCCGCCGTCGACATCCTGCCTCCTCTTCGACTGGCGTCCTCCCCGCCGGGAAAGATCTCGTGCAACCGGCTCGAACTCCGAGGACGGTTCTTCTCGACCCGACGGTTCGGGCGCCACGGCCGTGGCGGCCCACCGCAACGCCGTCCTCCTGCGCTTCCTCATCGCGACCGGCACGGGTCTGTTCCGTGAAGTTCATGAAGAGTTCTTCGTTTACGGCTACAAGGCGGCTTCCCCACTACCGTCTCTCACAAGGCTCCCCCCTTGCCGCCATCGTTCAGAGATGATAAACCGCCACGCGCGCAACAGCGCTGGCATCCTGTGCCGGGAGGACGACGACGGCGCGTTCGTGGTGGCGCACCTCACGGTGAATCCCAACGCCTCCCGGCCGGTGACCGCCGACCTCTGCTACATCCGCGGCAATCATAATGGCTCATTAAACGGCCCATGGCGCACCGCCAGGAACCTGCCGATCCGCGACGCCGAGGACGCCGGCTGTCGATGATATGAGACCCGGGTATACTCAAGATACAACAAGGCCGAGTGATCCAGTAATGGGGAATCGGTTTGGCCCAAGAAGAACCGGGTGGCCCGACGGACCTAAAGTCAGTCGGCCCACTCGGCCAGGAGATAAACATCAATCAACTTGTACTACAAGGCTGTTTACCATGTAACCGACTAGGTTTAGATCCATGTAACCCTGCACCCCCGACTATATAAGACGGGCAGGAGACCTACAGAAAACTCTCTCACAATACATTATACCAGCACAGGACGTAGGGTATTACGCCTTCGGCGGCCTGAACCTGTATAAACTCTCGTCTCCTGTGTTACCATCGTGTTCTTGATTCTCGTACACCCATAAAATAACTATCGAGGCCCTAAAACCTCGACAGTGACGCGCCAGGTAGGGGGAGTACGAGAGTCCACCATGTCAAGCTCGATGGCTTTAAACTCCATCAACAACTTCATCGCCGGCGACCGGATCTCTTTCGGGAGCCTGCACTTCATCGCCGACCGCCGTGGTGAGCTCCATCCCGTCAACTCGGCAGTACCGGAGATCACTCGGCAGCCAACTTCGTCGACTCGGCAACATCCGGATCCAGCTAGCCTGGGCTTCGGACCGAGCCACATCACCCTCCCTGCAAGGACCTACGCGGGCTACTCGCTGGCCGAGTTGCGCGCTTGCATGGAGACGGTCAAGATTGGATCTGCTATACCGAGCTTCGCTCGAGGTCCCGTTCGGTTTCCATTCGGGCTCAACAACCAGGCCACGATCTGTCAAGATCTGAGTCCTGAGATCTTCGGATCCTTAGCAGATCCAACACTCGAGCAGATCGGATCTTTCGGGATCCACTCGTTCGGAGATTACCCTGATGAATCCGTGCTACGCACGCTTCCTTGGGAGAGCACAACCCTGAGCGGTACATCACCGTTCGAGTGCTTCATGGCGCAGATCGTTCCGGTCACGGACGCAGCTGCTGCAGCGGCCGCAGCGGCCGCAGCGGGCGCCGGCGGTAACGGCGTTGAGCAGAAGAAGAACCTCCGGCCGACGAAGACTCTGCGCAGCGTAACATCAGGTTGCGCGGTCGGCAAGTCCACAACGACCTCATGCAAGAATACGACGGGCATCAAGTCTTCACAACGCCCTAGGACAATGTAGTCGGCGCCACTACACTCCTAGATCAAGTCGTCCGGCAAATGGCTGCAAACCCGGATCCCGCCACCCTCACTCCGATGGTGGAGAAGGCCAAGGCAATGACTGCTGCCGCGGCCCAACAAGCCGTCGCTGTGACCAACGCTGCCCTAGCCAGGGATGACTCGGGAGGACGAGTCGCGTCGTCCCACAGCGTCGACAAGACCGCGACCTATTCGGAAGATCGGTCCTACTCTCCAGAAGATGACCGGCGGCGCCAAGCTCATGAACGACGTCCAGAGGCGCGCCGCAGCGCCCTAGATCGGCTCGGCCGACCCGAAGAACAACGCAACAGGGACCAACAGCGGTCACCCGCCAGGCGTCCCGTGTTGGAGCGCCTGACCTTTCCCAGAGGCGACCCCCGCCATGTGACTGCTGGGGATCGGGAAGAGGATCGCAACCACAGGCGCCGCAATGACCGACGCGATGTCGAAGTCGCAGCTCTAGAAGCCCCTCGTGGGCGGAACGACCGGCGTCATAGAGACGACCACCGGCGCCCCAGAGGTGACCGAGATCAGCACCGCCAAGACGACCGTCATCACCGTGGTGGTCGTGACGACAACCGCGGTCGCGATGATCGTGATCGCCGACCTCGCCATGATGATCAAGACAGGCGGCGCCGTCGCGACGATCGCTCGCCGACCTACTACTCCGACGACTACGAGGAACCGGAACGCCATTCGAGGCGCAGCACCCAAACTCGGGGATTGCGCTGCCTCGCTGGCGACCTGCGTCTTAACGGCTCCTGGCCGTCAGGCTTCAAGCCGAGTGCCACTTCCATTGAGAAGTACAACGGCACCACCGACCCCGAAGAGTGGTTAGGCATGTATGCCACTCAGATCTACGCAGCCGGAGGTGATGACAGTGTTCTCGCCAACTATCTCCCGGTGGTCCTCGACTTTACGTCGGCGGAGCTGATCCTTGAGGCAACCCTGTATGCACCACTGGTAGGTTGCTGCTGCGTTCTTCAGGCCAAAAGGCATAGTCAGATTTCAATAAGCCCCGAAGGGAGTAATAAACGAAGGACACATTGTACCGTAAGAGTGCCAAAGATATACATATGAAGTGTGTTCCCATCTCCAAGGGCAAGGAATTATTGCAGGACATTCACTCGGGAGTCTGCGGCAATCACGCAGCGGCCAGAACCCTGGTGGCTAAGGCCTATCGGCAAGGTTTCTTCTGGCCCACTGCCAGTCGGGACGCGAAGCACATCGTCAGGACTTGCGAAGGATGCCAGTTTTTTGCTCGGCAAGCTCATGTGCCGGCTCAGGAACTGCAGACAATCCCCCTATCATGGCCATTCGCAGTCTGGGGGCTCGACATGGTCGGTCCCTTCCAGAAGGCCAAGGGAGGCTACACTCATCCGCTGGTGATGGTTGACAAGTTTACCAAGTGGATTGAAGCTACTCCGATCAAGGATCAGACGGCAAGTAAGGCGATCGAGTTCGTGCGCAGCGTCATCTTCAGGTTTGGTGTCCCTAACCGCATCATCACGGATAATGGGACCAATTTCAAAGCTGCCGAGTTCCAAGAGTTCTGCGACGACGTCGGAATCAAGGCATGCTACGCCTCACGCTCCCATCCCGAGTCCAACGGGCAGGTCGAGCGGGCCAACGGCATGATTCTTCAAGGCATCAGACCACGCGCATTTGACCGACTGAAGAAGTATGCGTCCAGGTGGATCGACGAGTTACCATCAGTGTTATGGGCCCTACGCACCACTCCAAGCTCGGCAACCGGCCAAACACCTTTCTTCATGGTCTACGGTGCAGAGGCGGTGTTGCCGACTGAGTTGGACCATGGCGCTCCCAGGATCGAGTTCTTTGATGAAGCTAGAGCCGAAGACCAGCAGTCATTGGCCATTGACATGCTGGAGGAGGAGCGGGATCGCGCGTTCTTCAAGTCGGCCAAGTATCAGCAAGCAATGAGGCGTTATCACCAGAAACACGTTCATGAACGTTCGTTCCGAGTTAGTGACCTCGTCCTCAAGAAGATTTTAACCACTGAAGGTCGCCATAAGCTGTCCCCCATATGGGAGGGGCCATACGTCGTAGCTGAAGTTACTCGGCTGGGTGCCTATCGGTTAACTACCGAAGACGGTACTCCGTTGCAGAGTTCCTGGAACATCAATCAGCTACGTCGCTTTTTTGCTTAAGTTATTTTGTATACATCATTTGCTTTATAATGATCACCCCTGTTTCGCCATTTCCGTGTCCATTTGCCTTTGTCTCGTATGTTACGTTTTGAGTCTCTCTTTAAGCTAGCAAGTCGGTGAATTTTTCCCTGTTACACCAACTCACTTCAGGCTCCTGCTTATACTCTAACACTGACGGGTTAACGCCATCTGTTGCTAACACCCTAGGTTAACGAGTCCGGCCGAGTCACAACCGAGTTCGCTGTCCGTGGAGTTCATTTGTACTTAACGCTTCGAGAAGGGCAATATTGAATTACACATACGAGGCATGATAAAATAATTACTAACAACATAAAAGCAACTTGTACCAACATTATATATATACACCCTGCTCTTTTTACAAAGGTTTTTGCAGACTCGGCATACACACCGAGTTCATGGGTCCACCGACACATCGGCGATCATCGCGATCGCTGTGGCCTTCGTCTCTTCGATAATTCGCAGAGCAGCCGGACGGTCCCCGGCGAAGCCTGTCTTCAAGCGCTCCTCATCGATGCGAGGATAATGAGACTTCGCTTTCGCCAGCAGCCAGCACACATACGAGCGACGAACTCGCAGTGCTTCTTCATCTCCGCCGGCACTTTCTCCAGCAACTCCGCCAACGGGCCGTCTCCTCTACGCTCAGCAGTCAGGTAGACGTACTGCACAATCCCCAGCGTGTTCAGCTCAAGCTCCGTCAACTCGTTCTTGAGTTTGTTCAGCTCCTCTGCGAAGACAATATGCATATTAGTTATCATCAAGTACAAGAGATGTCAGAATATCAAATACTCACTCTTGTGGTCTTGGATGAGCAACGTCCGCTGCACAGTCATCTGCGAGATTTCTTCTTCTTTCACAGACAGTTGTTTCTCCAAGGTAATGGCAAGGTCTCTGCTCTCCTTCCATCGACGTTTCGCTTCAGCATACTTCTTCTTCAAGGTGTCGACTTCATCTATGGAGGCCTGCCATTCAGCTCGTTTGCTTCTCAACGTTTGCACTGCTATCTTCTCGGCGTCAATGGCTTTGCTCAGCTCCTCGAAGTAGGTCTTCTCTTTCTCCTTCTGGGCCTCTACTTGAGTTTGAGCCTGAGTAAGCCGATTCTGCATCTCGACAAGTTCGGCCTCTTTCGTCTTGTATGCTTGGTTCAGCTTGCTGACCTGCGTGTTCAACGCTTCGGCCCTGGACCTCGCGCGCTCCAAGTCTTCTGCGGTTGATGGAACTGCAGATTCATCAGATCATCACACAGACCGACTGACCTCAGTCGAGGCTTGGTAAAGCTTTACAATATACTCACCGGTTGCCTTTGTTGCCAAGTTCTTCTCCTGTTGCAGCTGCTGGATGAGCTCGTCTTTTGCTTTGGCCTCGGCCAGCAGAATCTTCATTTGCTTCTCCATGGCCGCCTGCTTCTCCAACTGCGTCTTCATGTCACGGATCATCTGGTTCTTCGTCTTCAAGGTCTCCTCCGTCACCTATAACAACAGGAGTCAGTGTCCTTGACAACAGCAAAAATATCCTCCAAGCTAAAGACCACAGGCTGTCCTCTACTTACATTGAACACAGTGTTGAGAGTAGCGTGATGATGGTGGAAGCTTGTCACATTGTTGAACTCTGCCTGTGCTCCATTCAGCAGATGGTCGTCAACCTGTTTCAGCAGTCGGCCGAGCTCAGAGTCTTCAACAATCGGCTCCCCTTCCACTCGGGCAGCAGTCCTCTCACTCGGCCCGGCAGGGGCTCCAATTCTCTCCACCTCGGCTGCGGCTGTTTCTTGAGCGGTAGTCTCTGCAGTTCCAGCGGTCGAAGGAGGGATCGTCGATGTCTCTGGTTGCATGTCACCTCGTGTGTTCGCCTCATCTTCGACACGGACCTCCTCTTCAGCAGCACTCCTGTCTCCATGGTCACCGTCAACTTCATGATGTCCTTCTTCGGCTTCATCACCACGGTCTTCTTGGTTACTTGCTCCTGCACCAATCAGGACGGGCAACTCGGCGTCTCTCTGCAGGTTCTCTTCTTCAGGTACCTCTTCAGTTTGGCCGGTTGTCCTCTCCCCATCAGGACCCAAGTCCTCGATGAGCACTCCTCCGCTCCCGAGTATCTGCTCTGCAGTCTCTTGGATCGGAGTTTCACCTCTTGGCGGATTTGGAGGAGCGTTTTGCTCTAGTTCGTCACTTGGCACTTCAGTACAGGGAGCCCTGCAGTTACACAAGTTATCAGCTGGATTCTTCTTCGAAGCTATCACTCTCCATCACACTCGTGCGGGTTACTTACAGTGTGGAGAGGGTGATGTTGATGCGGTCTTCATACGATACTTCCCTGGGAGCAAGAGCCGTCCTTTGGACATCTCGCTCGCCAGAGGTCCCCTCGGGGGCTTCGCCATCTTGCGTCTTCGGCGGTGTCCTTCTACTTCGCGGTGATGGTGAAGCAGTCGGGCTCACAGTCACAGTGGCCCGGCGTGATTGATATACGACTACACTACCACTCGGGTTCGAAGATGCAGCTCCCCGAGTGGTCGGTCGGCGCACGTCCCTCTTCAACTTCTTCGGCGGAGGTGGCACAGGCAGTGACTCCTCCACTCGGTCTTCTCCAGCATCTTGCTGAGGGGTCTCTCGACTCTCTTCTTCATCATCGCTCGGTATTGCTGCATCGATGGCAGCCTCCGCAGAGTTTCTCTCCTCTTCACTCGAGTCGATGTCCATGATGTCTTTTGCCTTTTTCTTCTTGGGGGCAGGCTTAACATGCATGGGCTCGCTAGGTCCATCCGAGCGGAATTCAATCTCCATCGCCTGCGTGCAATCATATACATCGATACATCACAACATATGCAGAACGAGCTACATTGGTATTGACCTCAGATAAGTGTACTTACAGGTGGAGGAAGATTCTTGATATGATAGCCAATCAGGGGTGGTGCCTCCACTTCAACCCCGGCAGCGAAGAAGTCCCTCACTCGGTTTTTAATAATGGTGGCTGTGTCTCCAGGAATATTTTCATTGCTCGTATCTTCTTTGCCGCGCCACCTCCAAGCTGGCTCCGCTCTGTCCTTCAGAGGCTGGAACTTTCTGCCACAGAACATAACAGCAATGCTTGGCCCAGTGAGTGGATCATGCTCTTCACTATCCTTCAGATCGTCGATCATCGTCAGCAGGTCTGTCACTTCAGCTTGCTCATCAGCAGTTAGAGGTTTCCTCAAAGTCTCTCGCTGCACAGGCGCTACACTCTTGAAGGCCGGCAGACTCGGCGGGTGGTTCTTTACATAAAACCAGCCAAAGTGCCATCCCTTGAGTGTTGAAGGGAACGGCATATCAAAGTAGATCTTCTTGTTCCTCAGTTGGAACCCACACCCTCCAACAATAGCAGGGTTGACATTTGACTTCATCTTCAAAATAAACAAGTGCCGGAACAGATTGAAATGCGGACGGATACCCAGGAAGACTTCACACAGAGTGATGAAGCAAGCGATGTGCAGGATCGAATTAGGGTTCAAGTTGTGCAACTCCACACCATAGAAATGCAGGATACTCCGGAAGAAGGCATGCGTCGGCAACCCTAATCCACGGCGCACAAACGCATCGAAAATGACGACTTCATCAGGGCACGGAGTGGGGAATTGCTCACCGGCGGCGGGACGCCATCCAACCACTTCGCGATGCGGCAGCAATCCCGCGTCGGTCAGCTCTTGGCACTTCTCCTCCGTCATGATGGACTCCGGCCAACGGTTGTCCTCATCGGCGGGCGGCGGCGAGTCTACCTTCTGCTTCCGCGCGGCGGCTCTCTTCTTCCCGGCCATCTCTTCGGCGGCGGATCTTCAAGGGCGGCTTCGATTTCTTCACCAGCGGTGTGATCTTGTTGATGGCAGCGCAATCTCTTCGATGGCGGCACCAATCGTGGAATGGAGTCCGCCGGAATGGCGGCTTCGAGTTCGTCGGATTGGAGATTTGGAGTTCGTGGATTTGGATCTTGGCGGAATGCAAAGGGATAAGGAAGGCGCACTGTCGTAAGTGTGTTGAGGAAGATGAAGAAGGTGAAGCGATACGGCGACTTAAATGAGCGGGAAACTTGCGCGGACGGGTCAGATCTGTTGACCTAATTTTGATGGCCCAGATTTTCTGCCCGTTATGGTGCATTTCGGCATTTTTTCTTCAGCAACTACCAAATTCAGTCGGCTGGCTGTTATTTGAGGCCGTAATCACTCGGCTATTTATCTGGTTACTTCAAGACGGCGAACGACACACACATAGGTGGATTTTATTATCCCACATAATGGTACATGACAAGATGGTACAAGATTCCAGACGGTGGCAAACATTACATATGGTTGATACAAGGTTTTTGGTGGATTTCTTCAAGATCTTCATTCTTCATTCTCTCCTTGGTGGATCCTGACGAGTACGGCTTCGGGTGCGACTTGCAACTGGACGGCCGATGGGCTGCCATGGCGGTAGACCATTGGGCAGATAGCGACGGCGAGGATTTCCAGTGGCTTCATCTTCAGATGAGACTTCAATGTATTCAGGCAGAGATGGATCATATGGACCTGGAGGTGGCAGAACCACATTGAGAGGCGGTATGATTGGAGCTTCGACGATGGCTAAGTTTTCCAGATTTGGCATGGCTAGATTTGGTGGTTGCGGTTCAGCCGGGGGCTGATTATTGGAACTGGAGGCACCTTTCTTCTTGGTGTTCTTGGTGTTCTTGGTGTTCTTCATCTTCAACCAACTTCAATGGATACTTGGGGGCTGCGGTAGCAGCTTATTTATAGCAGAGCTGTGACTGTGGATGCTGTGGTGGCTAGCACGACGACGACGATTCAAGCAGTCCCTCGGGCATTATTGGTTTTACTGTGTTCTCGTGAGTCAGTTGGGACAACACACCCGTGGTCAGCACAGTAAAATTTTGGCAGCATGCTGATGGCATTCAGTTCACTCGGCATAATTCTGAGTTCGGTACCATTTCTTCTTAGCTTCTTTGGAGTCTATGAACAACTCTACGACTTCTTCATAGACTCGGGGGCTAGCCCACGTGGGCTCACTTGCGTGAGCCCACGTCGCACTCCTATGCTTCTTCACTCGGACAGTCGGCAGTCGGCAGTCGGACATTCTGGACTACTTTCTTCAGCTACTCTTGGAGTCTATGAACAACTCTTCGACTTCTTCATAGACTCGGGGGCTAGCCCACGTGGGCTCACTTGCGTGAGCCCACGTCGCGCTCCATTCAGTCAGGCGAGCACGTTTTTGGATCCAACTTCGGCGGATGTCTTCATGCGGATATACTCTTCAGCTTCTATTAGAGTCTATGAACAACTCTACGACTTCTTCATAGACTCGGGGGCTACATCCATAGGATGCGCTAGACGTGCACCTTATGCTTCTCCACTCGGCCGGTCAGTGGCTATATTCTTCGGGCTACAGATGCACAAGATCTTCACTCGGACGTTGAAGGCCTACGGGAGGTTTTTCCCAGAATTGAACTCGCTCTTTGAGTCAGTTTTATGAACTGCAGTGAAGAGCGAGGCGGTCGCCAAAACCCTACGAGCTGTCATCATCCTGGGCACAAGTTGCTGGATGGGCTTAGATTCCGGCCGAGTGCAAACTCGGTTCGAGACTCGCAACTCACTTCTGGTTTTTAACAGCTGTAGTGCACCAGTTGTGGGGAGTTCCCATAACTCCCATGGAGTTCCCCTTTACGGTAATAGCTTTTGTCTATATGCCAGGCTCTGTTCAGACCTTCTGCCTAATCCTTTGGATTACCCAGAAGCTCAGGGCTGCACCTTACAGGTGTGTTTTAAAAAAAATCCTACTGGTAAACATACTTTTTAAAGTCTTCGGTCAACTTCGAGTTGAATGCTACTGACAGGTAGGGACACGCTTTCTGAGCCCAGCCTTTGTTCCCGACGTCAGTCGGCATTGGGTGTTCCTTCATCTTCATGCCTAATTCGAGGCCTTGCTGATCTTGGTATTCCCAGGATTCAGTTTCTTCATCGGTTTACTTCGGTAACTATTACTCTTTGGAGTTCTTTTTAATTGACCAGCTATGCTGAGGATTATTGTACATGGAGTCGGAACCAGTCGGAGGTCTTCAAGATCAATCAAAAAGAACTCGGGGGCTACTGTCGATGATATGAGACCCGGGTATACTCAAGATACAACAAGGCCGAGTGATCCAGTAATGGGGAATCGGTTTGGCCCAAGAAGAACCGGGTGGCCCGACGGACCTAAAGTCAGTCGGCCCACTCGGCCAGGAGATAAACATCAATCAACTTGTACTACAAGGCTGTTTACCATGTAACCGACTAGGTTTAGATCCATGTAACCCTGCACCCCCGACTATATAAGGCGGGCAGGAGACCTACAGAAAACTCTCTCACAATACATTATACCAGCACAGGACGTAGGGTATTACGCCTTCGGCGGCCTGAACCTGTATAAACCCTCGTCTCCTGTGTTACTATCATGTTCTTGATTCTCGTACACCCATAAAATAACTATCGAGGCCCTAAAACCTCGACACCGGCGAGCTCTTGTCTTGGTGGGAGACCGACGCGGTCGTTCCCTTCGGCGACCACCACATCTGCTGGGTCGATTACCTGAGGGGCATCCTGCTCTGCGACGTGTTCAGCGAGAGCCCCGAGCTCTGCTACGTCGCGCTGCCGGTGGATCCGTACGACGGCCGCGACGAACCGGAGACGCGCGGCAGAGCGGACGTGGCCGCGTACCGGCGCGTCTGCGTGACGAAGGAGAAAGATGGTGGTGGCGCGGCGATCAGGTTCGTCGACGTCGCGGACACGGCGTGCTGGTTTTACGGCAGGCCGCGGCGCGGCAAGACTTCCAGCCCTTACGACGCCGTCACCTCCTGGAGGCTGGCCGGCGACCGGCGTTCCTGGGTGGCGGACGGGACGGTAGATTGCGAGGAATACCTGGCCTTCACCAAGCACCACAATCTCCCGTGCACTCAGCCGTTCTTCCCCCTTGTGGACATGGAGGATCCCCAAACCATATACGGTGCAGCGGACGTGCACCCGTGCACTTACCTCGTTGTAGCTAACATGTTGAACAAGACGATGGCTAAAGTTCCCTGTACATATGGTAGCGCCGAACCAAGTGGTGAAGGTGACCGCCACAAAGGCAAAAGGCCACAGAACATTGACTACTGTCAACCATTCATAACTTGTGAGCTCTCCCGCTTCGAACCAAGCTGTGAAGGTGACAGCTGCAGCGGCAAAGCCTCCGTCAAACCTTGACCGCCTGCTGGGCCTCGGGATGTTCTGCTTCTCCTACCTCACACCTCTTTGGGATCATCGCTGTTTTACTAGCTAGTCTTGTTAACCTTCCTAGAGATCAACGTAATGGAACCGTCATATTTGAGATTTTATTTTAACATTCTTCATGTGCTGATTTTGCCATGTATGAGAATGTTGTGGGACACTTTCATCAATGCCTAAAATTCAAATCAGATGCCATTGTTGTCCCCTAGACGGATACTATGATTTGCATCATCACTTGTGAGGGTCAATGAACTCGGGAGGGTTGCAAAATTTGGCTGGTATGCCAACGAATCACAACAGGCCTGAAATCATCATCAAGAATTCAAGAGTGATATCCAGTGAGCTGAAGCACACAAAGCACATCAATATACGGAAAGTCTACAGCCTCCACCAGAGGCAGTAACATGCTTCACATTATTGCCGTACCTCAATTTGGGGTCATCAGACAAACAACCGAAAAATAAAATTGTCCTCCCACTCCAGTGTGCTACAGTATATCTCAGCATAAAAAATTGGAGACCAATAGTACGGGGATCCTATTATTCCTAGGGCACATTCATCACCTGAATGGACTGGAGCGTGTCACAGAGCGCAATCACTAGGTCACCGGACTGCACCATGCCCCTGGCCTTGAGCAGGGAGAAGGTGCGGTTGAGATTGCTCTCCATGTCGTCGGAGTCGGTGAGGCGGAATGGTATAAGGCCCCACTGGAGATTCAACCGTCTCCTGACAGATGTTGATGACGTGAAAGCAAAGATTGGGCAGTCCGGGCGGCATCGCGAGAGCAAGGAGGCCATGTGTCCGTTCTTAGTGTAGACAAAAACAGCATCCACTCCCAAGTTGTTGGCTGAAAACAAGCAAATCATGTAAGTAAAAACAAAGTGTTGATTCAAAATGTTTCTGAAGGGACCTTCACTATGCACATAACAGGGTGTGAAGCATCTGAAACTAGTTCACAATATTAGCCCGCAAACTAGCTCCAGAGCTACTAGGTTAAGCTCAAAGGCATAGGCAGAGTAGGATGAACCAAGATGCGGCAATTGCAAATTGCAATATATGCTTCTGCAAGATGGCAACAAATTGCAGCAGTTACTGATAAAACAACGCAGAACTTACCCATTTTAGCTGCTGAATTGCATATTTCCTCTGATATCTTGTCAGAGAAGGATGACGACACGTCTTGAAGTTCCAGCGCCTCATGGCGCTTCTGCTCTCTCCACCATCTTTCGATCCTCAGGCTAACGCTCCTAAGGACGCTGAGAGCCTTCTCTGGATACCTCCCCATCGCTGACTCGCCAGAAAGCATGAGAGCATCTGCTCGTTGGCGAACTGCTTCAGAAACATCAGCAACCTCAGCCCTAGTGGGTGTAGGATACTCAATCATTGATTCCAGAAGCTGAGAAGCAATGATAACTGGCTTGTTGAGCTGTCTGCACGTTTTAACTATTCTCTGTTGTATTGAAGGGACCTGTTCCAGGGGAATCTGTGCCCCCAAGTCCCCCCTGGCTACCATCACTCCATCTGAAGCACGGATGATCTCCTCCAAGTTCTTCAAAGCATCAATGCTTTCAATCTTTGCAATGACCCCTATATCACTGGCACAAACAATACCACAACCACTTAGACGATGAAACTATGACTTGTGAATGGACTAAAAAGCTCACATATGTGACACCTAGCCATTAAGTGTGGCTGCAGCTCTTAAAACATAAACAAGGACATATAGACATGCTATAGAACTGAGTGTATACAACCGTACTGCTAGGGTGCTAATTACTGCACAACCGGTGCTTATTGCCCAAAAGCCGTAGAAAGTGTGAAAAAGCTCATGACTCGAAAAATACAACCTTTCGCTAGCTATACATGACTTTTCCCGCCACGAAACATGTGCTTAGCTGATGACTTTCAAAGTTAAATCTTATTACCTCCCACCACTCCGTGCAGTAATGTAGCTCTTCAAATGATTAATTACTTCTGCAGACTTGACAAATGATACAGCAATGAAATCTACGCCTTCAGCAATTCCAAAATCAATGTCAAGCCAGTCCTACAAAATTGAGATAGAAAACACAATAGTCATAAGTAAAATAATTATCTGAAAATAAAATAGCATTCGATTCCTTTATTGGATACCGATCTAGGGCAGCCCACGAGACAAGGATTTTCACTCGATTTATAGTGAAGAACAATATAAAAGTTTTCTTCAATATACATGCACTTAAACAGTATGATGTACAGAATGAACCATCCCTTTTAAATTCTTCAAACTAATTAAAGCATTCAGGAAAAATAATAAACCAAGAATTCCGCAAATTTACAAAGCGATAGTTACTTCTCTCTCATGTAGATCTATATTGGTTGACATAAAGTAAGAGCTGTTTCTTTATAGAGATTACCTTTGATGAAATTGTAGGAAGCATGGCATTTCTTTCCCGCACTACACTGCCGTCGCGCCAAATAGTAAGATTAGCCCGTGCCAGCACCAAGCCAGGATCAGTACAACGGCACTTCACATCTGGACCTAACTTTTCAATCACCTCAAACCTGGCCATTCCGCCATCCACAAAAAGTTCATCACCAACTTTCACATCTGGATACGGTTTAGACAAACTATTACAGTCTGAAAGTATCAATCACACTTGCAATAATTATTTAAACTAAATAGACTCGATAAAAAGGATTGATTCTGATGGATAACCTTCAGCAAAGCCATCATAGTTCACATGAATGATTCGATCTGGCAGCGATGTATCAGATGATCTAACACTAAATGTCCAAACTTCTCCATCCTGCAAAATCCAAGCAAAGAGTAAGTTCGGAAGATTGATGACTAACAAAGCTCCAAATTCAAACTAAAAACTTCAATATATTCAAGGGTGGAAAGAATACAACTTAGATCGAACCTGTTAACTGTGCATAGTGCTCCTTATTCAAGAAGAATTTAGTGTGTTTTGGGTCCCTAACAGATTTCCCTAATAGATGAACTTATTTTGAGCTATTACAGCATTGTTTCTATTTCAGAAGATGAGAAGAATCATTAGTTCAACCTTTTCATGGCCCCCTAACAGATTTCCCATCACTAATCTCAACATATAGTGGAACATGAGTTTGCTTGCTTCTAAATTAGTGGAACACATGGAAACAAACAAGCAAATACCTATGGTTATGTACTCCCCTGCTTCAAAAGCACCAATGACCATATAAAGTGTAACCTGCGCAGCTTTTTTTTTTCCCCCCTCCCTTGACGATCATGGGTAACAGGTGTGACTCAAATATTCTGGCCAGTTGTGACATATTTGCATATGATGGCCAAAGAATGAAATCAACAGTTAATCCACAAGTTCACATACTAAACCTTAGCCTGATCAACAACATCACCTGCCACCCGCCGGCACACAGACAATATCTCATCGGATGATCGACGAATCAGTAGACCAATTGCACATCCTCTCTCTCTAATGTTTAGCCAAGGAATGTACCAATGAAGGCGAATAAATCCGAAGAATCTAAGGCCGAGTCGTATATAAGTGTGTGCTCACCTCGGCCTTTGCAGAGGGCGCGCCGCCGAGGTCGCCCATGTGGATCTCGCTCCCCTCGGTGTCCATCATGACCGCGACGGCGAACCCCTTCTCGTCGTTGAGCTTCCGCACGGCGCGGATGACCCCGCGGTGCCACTCGCGGTCGCCGTGGCACATGTTGACCCGCGCGACGTTCATGCCGCCGACGGCCAGCGCCTCGAGCTCGGCGGCACCACAGGTGGCGGGCCCCACGGTGCAGACGAGCTTGGTGCGGCGCGTGCTCCGGAACCCGTTCTCCCGCAGCTCCGCCTCCGTGGCGGCGTCCACGTCGATGGTGGCAGCGGGATGGGCCGCCGCCAAGGGCACGTAGACCCCGTTCGGGGTCGGGGTCGAGTCTGGGAAGGCGGTGAGGTCGGAGGACGACGCAGCGATGCGGTGGCCGCGGCTGCGGCAGCGGAGGCGGATGTGGGAGGGGATAAGGGGGAGGTGGGAGGAGGGGCTCGCGGGTTTAGGCGGGGCCGGGAGGTGGAGGGTGCGGGCGGCGGTGGCCATGGCGGCGCGAGGGGCAAGGTCAAGGAGGCAGCCGGCGGCGGCGGCGGCGACGGTGTAGCGCTGGCTTTGGGAGTGTCGCCCGCTGCTGCGATACTACCGTGACGGCTGCTATGGCGGTGTGGCTCGCTGCTCTGGCCGCGCGGATGTAGCCGCGACCCGCGCGCACGGTGAGCTGCTATGTTGCCCGGATACGCGGAGACAGATTATCGGTACGCTATACGACGATATTTCGATACCTTATTTTTTAAAAAAACAAGGATACGAGGACACGTCATAGATATAAATAGAAATAAAGAAGAGTTTTAGATACTAAAATATGAGAAATAAAAGTTTTAGAGACTAAGATGCGTCATAGATTTATATATTCATATGTTGTATAATTATTTAAAAAGAGAAAGGACGAAATAAAAAGAAACTGACTTTATTTTATCTGTTCCACAAATGAATGCCGGTCGTCTCCTTTTCCGACCTCCCATCCCGCACTCACTCTCTTTCTATGGCGGCCGCGGCTCATCCTGCACTCTCTCTCTCCGTTCGTGCTCTCTCTCTTTTCGGCGGTTAAGGCTCATCCTCTCATTCCCCGATTGCCGCATGGTATCCGAGAAGTGTCTGAGTATCCGAGTATCTGAATAGGTATTCGATACCGGTACGCGAGTTCGGCGAAGTATCCGTGTTTCGGAGGTGAGCTGAGCCGGATAATTGGTTGCACTATCACACATGCGAATGGTGCTTTGTCAGATTCGGATCTGCGCAGTTGTCTAAAACCATAGAAGAAGTTGTCGCTAACTTCAGCAGCGTAGTCATCATCCTCGTGCTCAATAGAAGAAGTGTTATGGGAATTGATAATTCAAGAACCACGTTGTCGTGAGCAATAACTTATTTTATCAACATGCAAATATGCAAAACAAAGTATGTAGTTTTTTCAGTTTACTACTCCCATGTTTGAATTCCCATTTCCCACTGCCGCCCAAAGCATGGCAATTTTGGATCGTTGACGCTAAAACCATAATGGTGGTAGGCACTTCTTTTTCAACAACAATGTTACCATGAACTTGATTTTATTGTTTACAAATGTTGGAAGCAACAACATTTTGAGTTTTATTTCTTTAGCTATTTTTAGTGTAAGTAAACTTCGTCGTTGAGTATGACTTGGCGATGTTTTGTGCATAGAAGAACAAAGATAGTCACCGCAAAATAAAAAATGATATGAAAAAAATCGAGGCATTGAAATAATCCACTTTGTTAATTAAAGTAGGATAAAAAAAAAGGGCGCCAAGTTGGTGGCAAGTGAAACATGTGGCACTAATGTTTTGCAATCGCACAACACATTGATTTTTTCCTTCCAGAACACAATAAAGATGCAAACACTCATATATGTACAGGCACTCACCTCTATGAACACTCATACACACACCTTACCCTAACAATGAGGGATCAGATCATCTAACCATGAGATTTACGAAGTCATCACATAACTATGATTAAGTACTATATATCTCTAACATGAATTTGGTAATATTTCAGTACTTGTAAACATCAAATCCGAACACCATAGTGAATCCAATTCCATAGAGAAACAAACCCCGATGTAAAAGAATGTGTATATAACAATCCGAAACACAAAATGACTCAGAGAAATAAGAGGAAAGAAATGTAAAGAGCTTCGTAGTACTGCTGCAGGACAAGCTGTAGAAGGTACCATTCAAACCTTGCGAGCTCAGACCAAAAAAGCTCCCTCCTCCACAGGCAAGGCCCAACCCAACCCACTCTTCACCAGTCACCATCAGATTACCATTCAAAGTTAAAAGCAACGGCCCAGATCGCATCTCCCAAACCCTACCCTCCACCTCCCAACCCTAATATAAGTTTGCTCACTCCCCGCCTCCGTCCTTTCCCCGCCGCCGCCTGAGCCACCGCGCCGCGCCCCACTTCGCCGCCGCAAATGGCTGCCGCCACGCGTCCTCTGGTCTCCGTGAAGGCCCTGGAGGGCGACATGGCAACGGACTCCGCTGGCGCGCCGCTGCCGGACGTCCTCCGGGCGCCGATCCGCCCCGACGTCGTCCGCTTCGCGCACAAGCTCGTGTCCTGCAACAAGCGCCAGCCCTACGCCGTGTCGCGCCGCGCCGGCCACCAGACCTCCGCCGAGTCATGGGGTACGGGGCGTGCAGTCTCCCGTATTCCCCGTGTTCCCGGTGGTGGTACGCACCGCGCCGGCCAGGGAGCCTTCGGCAACATGTGCCGGGGCGGACGCATGTTCGCGCCCACGAAGATCTGGCGCCGCTGGCACCGCCGCGTCAACGTGCACCTCCGTCGTGTAGCCATCAGCTCCGCCCTCGCCGCCACCGCCGTACCGTCCCTCGTCCTCGCCCGCGGCCACCGAGTTGAGTCCGTCCCGGAGCTTCCTCTCGTGGTCTCCGACTCCGCGGAGTCCATTGAGAAGACTGCCCAGGCTATCAAGGTCCTCAAGCAGCTCGGTGCCTACGCAGACGCCGAGAAGGCCAAGGACTCCGTGGGCATCCGCCCCGGCAAGGGTAAGATGCGCAATCGCCGCTACATCAACCGCAAGGGGCCTCTCATTGTTTATGGTACCGAGGGATCCAAGATCGTGAAGGCATTCCGCAATCTCCCTGGTGTTGATGTTGCCAATGTCGAGCGCCTCAATCTGCTCGACCTCGCTCCTGGTGGTCACCTTGGCCGTTTCGTGATCTGGACTGAGTGCGCCTTCAAGAAGCTGGACGAGGTGTACGGGACCTTTGACACACCATCGACGAAGAAGAAGGGTTTCGTTCTCCCGAGGCCTAAAATGGCGAATGCTGACCTGGCCAGGCTCATCAATTCTGATGAGGTGCAGTCAGTGGTGAAGCCCATCAACAAGGAGGTGAAGCGCAGGGAGCCAAGGAAGAACCCGTTGAAGAACATGTCCGCTGTGCTCAAGCTGAACCCGTATTTCGGGACCGCGCGCAAAATGGCAGCTCTCGCTGAAGCTGCACGTGTCAAGGCCAGGAATGAGAAGATTGACTCCAAGAGGACCAAACTTAGCCCGGTATGATAATCCTTCCAGCCGTTTTATTCTTTGCTCTAATAATATCAAAATATCTCTTATGATATGCATGTGATGGACTATGGCTTTTTTGGTGCATACTATAAAGACAGTTTATTATAAATTGTTGCATAGCCCTCTAGAGTGTACGTTGGAATCCGTTATCGTAATGAGTGTGCGGCCATTTCTTGTGCATTGTGATAGTATTAGGTAGTACTGCTCGATTCAGTTTATCATTGCAAGTGCTAAGAAGTCTGGCTAGCGGTGTCCTCTTGTTGCAGGTTTTAGATAGTCTTATATGTTGGGGAATAAGTTGAATAGATAGTGTCTCACTAAACCCATTTTGAGGAACTACTGTCATTGGTAGTCTCATGCTGCAGTTGCTTCTAGTTGACTAGACTAGTAATCTCGTCCATTTTAGAGGTTCCTCTTGTTTTTCATAATGATTCACTTTGATAGGAGCAGTATGGTGCTAGACTAGTCTTCTGCTATTTGGGGAGCACCAAACTGGTACTGCACACATTAGATTTTTTATTATTTCTCGATTTTGTTAGATATTAATATGTCTTCACACTTGGTCCGTACAGCTGGAGCTGCTAATCTTTAGTCTTTACTGTGGATTTTTAGTGTACGTTTCACGACCATTGTACAGAAGCATGTCAATGACCCTGTATTATTTGGGTTTATACTTGCAATAGTATTCACTTGCCACAGCTTGTTATGGTATGATCAAATTCAGTAGGTTAGAATCTAATTTGAAATATGAATTATTAGTTTGCCAGAACATCTAAAACCATCCCTTTCCGTAATCAAGCTGTAGCGTTCTGTTGATGCTTCTTTTTCTTAGTACTTTTTTGCTTAGTGTTCCTACTGTAACTGCAGGTGATCTGTAGCTAACTAGTAGCTCTTTATATGCTTCATTGCGGATATGTATTCGGAACATAGATTTGTAATAGAAATCTGTAGATTGATGACTAGGACCATTTAGGCATTCTCCTTGAGTTTTTTGGCAGTATCATTCATTGTTTCGTTTGTTGTAGGCTGACAGTCTTAAATGTATTGTGCATTAGCCAGTACTTGCTATGGCTATGTATTTGCAGTATAGATTTATTCTGTTTGCTACGGTTGTGAAGTAGAATCATCTCCATTCTACTTGCTACTTACTGTGGACATATTTATTCTATTGTCTATCAGTTCTTAATTTCTCCATTCTTCAAATTTGAATTGATGCTCAGTCTGAATTTGAAAATTTCTTGCAGGAGGAGGCTTCTAAGATCAAGGCTGCTGGAAAGGCGTGGTACAAGACCATGATCTCTGACAGCGACTACACAGAATTTGAGAATTTCTCCAAGTGGCTTGGTGTTACACAGTGATCATCTAGTGGAAGCTTTAGTCTCTTATCACATTAAGTTGGGAACTATGTTTTTGGTTACTGTTATCTCATGTCATTTGTTATTCGGAGTTTCAGACATGGTATGTCGGTTTTGTAGCTGTTCTTTTCTGGACCTTTGCTTCCAGACCTCCATTATGAGGACACAGTATATGCCATATCTCAGACACTCAATGCTGCCTTACTATGTAGTTGTGTCGTCTGCTCATTTCATTTCTTGCAAATTGTTCGCCCATTGCGATGATGATCATTGAAGCTAATTTAGTGTCTTATACTTGATGTGCCAAATTTGTTTATATGATTCAGATCTGATGATCAGTTTTTACCATTTGCCGTGAATCAGGTATTCTAGGTGGCTCTTGCTCAGTGTAGCTCCACTGAATGTTTTTTTGGTAGTTTACTAGATTTTCTTTGTCAGTTCTAATGAAATATGACTTCGTTTTTGCGGAGCTTGTGTGATGTCCGTATCTGCTCTGCTTCCTGGAGATGTGGTTGAGGGGAATTTTGTGTGACGTATCAGAAAGTGTTTTGTGAGAAAACGGAGCTTTTGTGCTTCTCTGATGTGGATTTGTCTTGTATCCAGTTCACCCGTGCTAGTTGCCAATCATCTTATCCATCCGACCCATCGAATTTACCACTTGCCCGCGCTTACGGCTAAAACATCACAGCATACAGAAGTTGCCAGAGCAATTGTGTCCAAATGCAGCACTTTCTTTGATATTAAAAGCAGCAAATACGCAACCGTTGATACATCATGCTGTCATGAGATTGTCACTTAAGAAACCCATGCCATTTGTGCTAGTTCACTAGTACAACAGAGGGTGGACATAAAACATATTAAACTGAAGAGATGTATATAAGAGAATGCAGCTCAAATTGGGCTTACACAAACATACAACGGAGAGGAACATGCCTTACAATGAGATCCATTGATCTTGTCACTATTTATGGTGACCAAAATGAAAGGTATGCGGGTCTGGTTTGAGCGTAGACAACAACACCTTAAATAAATCCCATTCGTTAAAGAATTATACATATTTTATACAAATTATTTCCATGGTTTAGCCTTTAGGCAGACTGGTTGTTTTGTAAAACTAAGATGTACTAGTTTACCAGGAGTCTAAATTTTAGAGAGGTCACATCAAAAAGAATCTTACTATTTATATGTACTAAATAAAGTTAAATTATAAAACTAACTTCAGAACCCCTCATCTAATTCACGAGACGAATCTAACGAGGGTAATTAACTGGCGATTAGAAGATAGTTACTGTAGCATTACTGTAGCAAAATATAGATTACTTAGGCTCATTAGATTCGTCTCGAAAAGAGCACTCATAAGTGAAAAAGATTTTATCATTAAACTAATCAAAATATTTTTAAATATAAAGATTCTTTTTGATGTGACGAGTCTAAAATTTAGAGGGGAGGAAACAAAAAACAGGGGCTATATCTGTGGAGTTTGGACGGCGTAGATGAACGGAGTCTCGTCCTCCAAGTTTGCAATGGGACATTTGGAATCTGGATTGGTCAACTGATTACTATCTGTAGGATGGTGACATAGGATGAATTCATTGTTAACCACTGCCATCGAGTCTTAAATAAATAATTTTAAGGTAGTAATTTTGAAAAATAAAATATGTAGAAAAGGAAACCCAAAGCAAGAGCCAAGAACTGAAGTAAAGAACATCCCATGTACGAAAAACATTTGCAAGGCCCGGGCCCTCGAACTCAGGCGTCCCAATCGCTTCGTAACCGCCTGATTAATCCTCCCCTCCTCCAAGGTTGGTCTCCGATTAGTCGCCAAATTTCTATCAATTTTTTTTTTACCACATGCAGCTTTTATTTGCTATTCTTGGAGTCCGGTGGTGGTAAATTTTTCAGCTCCTTTATTTCCCGTTTTCTCTGACCTGAACTGCTGTCCCAGGCTTTCACCTCGCCGATTAATCCCAATTGGGTTGTGCTCCAACCCAATTGGGGATTAATTGGGATTAATAGTTTGAGGCTCCCCGCTCGTGCTCTTGGATTGGCAAGGCGAATCGGCTGGTTTCTTGCAGGTGAGGACTGAGGAGTACTCACAGGCACAGCTATTGGGTTGGATTGGATTCTTTTCACGTTAGATTTCGCTTTCGTTTCTAGATTGCACGGTAAATATTGGATCTTTTAGACCTCGTATTCTTCTTGATTCGGATTTGAGCTTCTGCGCTTAGTCCCCAGTTCGAAATCTCAATCTGTATTTCTGCTCGATGTCTCCATATTTAGGTGTTTCTTCCTTGCTCTTTGATCTTCAATGACCAATGTTTGAGTTGTTACAGGGTGGAATCGTTCATAGTTTAATGGATTCTTATCGCTGCATTTTAGTTTATTTTGTAGCTTGGAATCCCGATCGAGTATTCCGGTTATGAGGACTGAAGACAAGTCTACTGGTAGCTGTTACATGTTCTTTGTCCGTTAAAACTAATCCCCTTTTTTGGAGACTTGGTTTATCGGCGTTCTTGCGTTAAAAGTTCCTGAAAATACCACTGTTGTGTGTAATAGTACGGTCAAAGTTGGATCTCTGTTTATTTTTTTTCATGTTTCTTTTCTTTTATGTTTGATTAGTGATATTGATTGGATCTTAAATGAGGAGATTCATCCCACGACATAGAATTTCTTTTTGACTTTTAATTGTTTCCAAGGCCTCCAATTTGGTGGCACCTACGCTGAAATGTCTCTGAATCCGTGTTATTAGCTTAGATTAGAATTTAAAGGGTGGATCCTTTTTTTCAGAATTGGAGTTGACTGTCTGTTTCAAGTTCTTTTTACTGTATATGGAGGTAACTGGTAACTGCTGAACCGTTTCCTTTGCAGATCTGATATGATCTTTTTCAGCTTGAATTTTCTCTAGCCTTTTACTCGGTGAAATTTACATGTAAATTTCTGTTTCGTTTGTCCAAACCAGATGTTGTTGTTTATACCTTGGACTTAGGAGTGATTTAGGTTACAGAAGAACCGAGTAAGAGCATGTGTTTCTTGTTTACAGAAGAATGTATGGGTGACATGCGCTTGAATTTAGTCCAGTGCCTGTCCTCTATGTCCAGATTTATTCATTCTTTCAGATGCTTTCTGCCTTTTGTTTGCTTGGTTGGTTACTCCCTGAATCACTGCCTAGAATGGTCTTGCATCTTCTTTAGCCAGGAGCACAAAATTTCTGAACGCATTGAATAGTTCATTGTCCAAATTTATATGTTACCACTGCAGGATTCTGTCATTGTTTTCTTGGTTCAGATGATTCACAATATCATGTTTTTCGTTCCATTGTACTTTCATCTCCTGAGTGTTGCTGGACCAGCTCTTTTATCATTGATACGCGTCGTATGGAAACGATGTGTTTCATCCAAGCAACACATTCACTTGGTTTAGATATATCGCATTGAAAATTTTCTCAATATATATTTTTTCTTGAACGCCCTGTCAGTGCCAAAACTTTACTGGATGGTGTATTCAGACAAGATTTAGTATTTGTTGGAACACAATCGATTTCTGGATTTCTTCTCTTGCATTCAATACTGAGAAAACAACAGACTTCTTACCAGATTTGTTTATGTGAGAAACTCTTGTTTTCTTTTCATTCATCTGGTATCAGTGCATATTTTGGCCTTATTCGTTTCTCATGTGCCAGTCTCCTGCGCAGAATCATGAAGCTGAAAAGTAGCGCAGTGGAGATTTCCAGGGAGAATGATATGATTTTCACTCCAGAAGGAAATTTTGGCATGAAAAGTGTTAGGCCAAATCAACCAGCTATTGTTCAGGCAAGATGCAAATGGATTATTGGAGACGTAACTGAGGTGTTTGATCGCAACGCATGGAAGCTTGGCAAAATTCTGAAGATGTCAAAGAACAATTACTTCGTTATAAGGCTTGCTGATTGCATCCAACTGAAAGAGTTTCACATATCTAGCTTGAGAATTCCACATGCTTCTGGAGCTCCTCATAGCAAACTTACATCAGTTAAGGTAACCACCTTTACTTGGAGAATGCAAAGTTGTTTTGTTTCGATACTTGCATCTTCACCTCTCTAACATGATTAGTTGGTACTTCATGAAAATTACTGCTAAGGCTTATGTACTTACATTTATCTTATCTAACTTTACATCAACCCAAAAGCAACATTTGCGTTGTGTGTGGAGCTGGACTATTGAGTCATCTAGTTATTTGCTGGTTTACTTGAAGAGAGACACTCCACACAAACTTCACTTGATCTAGGAAAGTTAATTAGTTTTCACATGCTGGGGACGCAGAACTGCTATCGGACATAGTCCAGACTCCACACACCATTCTTCTATGCAATTTGAAAAATGGAACTAGCAAGCCTAATACGAAGCAACAACTTGTCTGACATCAGAACTGTGCCATGACATGCTCTGCTTAGTGTGATACTGTGTTCTCAGTGACGCATCGTGTTAGATGTTGTTTCTCCGTTGATGCAGTTGTATCTACATATTCGGTTGAAGCACCTCACCTTGTTGTAGCTCGTTACATCATTAAGCGTCCTAAATTAGAGGGGCACAACGAGTTGCACAATCTCAACTCCTGCTGTCCAAATGAGCATTCACTACATTCAAGCGTCTAATTTATATCACCAGAGACCACACTCTAACTTGTCTTCATCAGCAAAGTTCAGTACACAACTGAAGCAAGTTTCCCCTCTCGCCAGTGACTGAAGCCTGAAGCATTTGCTTTTGCATCATCAATTGTGCATCATTTACCGTACTACTGTAAGCAATCGAATTTCATCAGTTGCATTCCGTTTCAGGCCACCAGAGCTGCGCAGCAGAGCAATGGCAAGAAGAGGAAAGCCACCGCGGAGGCCTCTCGTCATCTGACAAAACGAGCACATCCACGAAACGTCGCCACAGCTTCGAACCAGAACGGCGCCATGGCGGACAGCTACCTGCACAGTCCTTCGCAGGTCAGAGACGAAGCGGAATGCTCGGTGGCCAGCTGCAGCGCGAACGACCCCGACCATTTCTTCAGCAGCGTGCGCGGCAAGCGCCACGCCGCCGCCGCCGGGGTCGTCGCCTTCCCTGACGACGACGCCATGTCGTCGTGCCCGTGCACGTCGGGGAGGGAGGAGGAGGAAAACGACTGCGACGAGGCGGCGGCGGTGGCGGCGGGCGTGGACGTGCACGCGCTGGAGCTGGCGGCGTACCGGTCGACGATGCGCGCGCTGTACGCGTCCGGGGCGCTGACGTGGGAGCAGGAGTCGCTGCTGACGAACCTGCGCATGTCGCTCAACATCTCCAACGAGGAGCACCTGCGCCAGCTCAGGCGCCTCCTGTCTTCTTCCTGATCATGCCTTGCCAATACTACATGAAGTCTTGGCCTTCTTCTGCTGCGTCCGTCGGGACCTGAGTTGAGTATAGTTGCTACACAGTCGAGGCTGCGGCTGCACACGCCGGGTGTTGCGAGCGAACGCATGCCTGGCCCTGCTCTGGTTTTTCCTGTTCGTCCATATATCCGTTCTGTCTTCTCTTCAAAGTAGAACATATCACTGTCCAGGTATACATGCATGTAGAGAGAAATCGACCTGCGTCCTTGTCATGCCTTGTCTGTCCTGAATATGTCGCTTGTAAATGTAAACATAAATTCAAGTTACATTTACTCGTGTTGTTTTACTCAATGACAGATTTATCTTACTTATCGTTACCACCCAGCAAAAATTCCTGTCGTTTCCACTACACATAACATGTCTGAAGGATGGAGTAGCTGCAGTGAGAGAGTGCACTCGTTTGACTGAACTCCTCGCGTTCGCAGAATCGCTGGACACGTACGTCCCGCGAGAAGCTACCGCCATCAGCACGCGCGCCACGTGCCGTTGACGCAACCTACGTGCTTTCCGCGCGTTACCAAACGTGTCAAGCCGGCAACGGTATAAAGACATTGCCGTCCTGTTCCAAAGGTTCTTCCATGCTTGCTTTGCCACGTTCATTCAACCTTCGGCCATCTTTATCTTACGCCCAAGAACAGCAGAAAGGCTTAACATCAATGCCGATCAACCTCGTGACAGCGTCACTGCTGCCTTCGTGCCGCACCATCCGCTCCGCCGCATCGTCGTCGGCGCGCGTCTTGCGTTCGCGCCGTCACCCGCCGTCACCGCCCGGCGCTCGACTCGCAGGCGTCAGGTGCAACGCCTCCATGATGTCGCCGGAGTTCCCAGGCCCGACGCCGCCCGAGGTGCCGGGCACGAGCCGTCCGCCGGAGGAGATGCCGGGGACGAGCCGCCCGCCGGTGGAGGTGCCCGGCACGGGCCGCCCGCCGGAGGAGGTGCCGAGCATCGACACGCCGCCGGAGTTCGACCCGCCGCCGGGAGTCGACGTGCCGATGCCCGGTTGGCCCGGCGAGCCGGCGCCGGGACCCGAGCTGCCGGGCCCGTCGATACCGTCGCCGCCGACGCCGGAGGTCCCGAACGTGCCGCCCAACCCCGACGTCACGCCGCCGCCGCCGCCGGAGGTGGACCCGCCCAGGCCCCCGCCCGAGGTCGAGCCGCCCCTACCGCCTGGCGCCTCGTCCGTGCCGCCTCCCGTCGCGTGACCGCGACGTCGACGCGCGCGCGCGTTGTGTGATGTGATGGCGAGCGTGTCGCCACGCCGCCACGGTGATCTGCAAGACTGCAAGCGAGTTTTTTTATTTTTACGGATGGGTCTCTGTTCTGTTCCGGTTCGTTTTGTACCTGTGGATAAGACCGCCGCTGTAGGACTACTCGTAGTTCTCGTAGTGGACTGTGTAGTACACAACTTTTGCTTAAATCAAGCAGAGCTACAACTACTGTGTGTTAGTAGAGAGATTGGATTTGAGTTCAGAGGAATAGGGTGACGGCGTGTGCTATATGGCACCCAAGCATTCGTTGCCTCCCTTCGCTCGACGAAGTGTTCGATACCTGCGTGCTCTCACTGATGACTGATGCCGTGGCACCGAGTTTCCGCGGTCCACGGCGCACGGGCCACCAGAGGCCACCGTTGCAGAAATGGGTCGAAATGGGCCTCTGCACCTGCCGTTCCGAATCCACGAATGGGCCTGGCCGATTTGGAGTTAAGTTGCCGTAGGCGAGACAAATAGCAGCCCACCGTTACCAAGGCCGGGCCCGGATGGCGGAGAAGCGAGACAGTCAGCGTGGCGCTGGCGCAGGGTTCACGGCTCAACGCGCGCACGTTCTCGCCGCCGGATTCGGGGTTGGCGGCGGCAAGCGGTCCGGTCGGATCGGATGGCAGGGCGCAGCGGCCGCCGCTCCGCCACGGCTTCATCGCCTGTCCAATCGCGGACGGCGGCGGCGGCGATCTCCCTGCCGCCGTGCCGAGCTACCATCTGCTGGAGCTGGTGCGTTTCCTGATCAACTCCTTCGTCTTTCATACCAATCTTACCGCGGATGCACGTACGAAATCGCCAAACCATCGTAGCAGGAGACCTCTAGTTTTTTACTCTAGCTGTACACTCCGTCGTCGAATCCTCGTGTGAAAGCAAAGATCGCGCGCGGCTCGTTTGTGTGAATCGTAGTACATCAGAGATTCATTGATGAAATGTACGGGCCTCGGCGTATCTGCGCGCCGCGCAGCCTGCGCTCCGGCTCCTCCTTGATGGTCGATGCAGGGCAGGCTGCCGCCCCGGCTCGCCATGGTAGTAGCTAGGCGCTGGACCACGCGCGCCAGGAGCAAGCAGATTGCAATGGAAAGGGGTCGCCGCACAACACATGCCTGTCACGGTGTTGGTGCCACTTCCTGCAGAAGAAGTGAAGAACAGACAACGGCAATAGGCTGGATCGATTTAACAGCTGCCTTTGGAATTTCAGGCTTTCCTTTTTGTTTCAGCCAACCACAGATGCAGAAAGCTCATGGTCATGTTCGGAATCTTCGGATCCATCTTTCGGTAGTGCTAAAGATAGGCTTTAGTAAGGGCTAACTTTAGAATAAACAGCTTTGACTTCAGAATTCAGATAAGTGCAGTAAGATAGTGATGACTTCAAGATTCCAATGCCTTCATAAGATATTATTGAAAGTATAAGAACAAAATAGCGCAAAAGTCTTCAGTACTGTTCCCAGAATATTGCAGTGCGATGTACGCACATAATCTACCTGGCCCTGTATAAAGCCCACGAGTACAGTAGCCAGTACAACTACATACACGCAGTAGAGAAACGGGGGGACTGGCCGAAGGGCGTGCATCTGTCGAAGACAACGCATTCTCTTGTGTTGCATTCTTCGGTCCTGTCCTCCTGTCCAAGTACAGAGGAGGCAACAGTGACAATCTTTGTGCCTGCCTCACGCGTCGAGGACAGCGCCCCAGCTCATCGTCGCGCTCTGGATGTGAGAGGTGAGGGAGCGGAAGTACGCATGCCTAAGATAGAGGACCACCTAAGCTGCACGCTAAGCATCTCTAGGCCTGAGATCTAGATCAGTGCAACGCTGCTGCATCTGCATGCCACGCACGGTGCTTTTACTGGTTTTTATTTTACTGCTAGTACAATTTGTATGAAAATGTGGTGGTACACAGGCAGGCGGACAGAAGTACGTGGACCACAGGCAGGCATGCGTGTAGTATTAAATCTGATTCAAGTGCAGCAGTAGATTCAAAATGCATATGATATGTCTAACCAAGATGCTAGCATGCCTGATTGCTTGTGTATTAATCTATCTTTCCTTGAAGATCATCTTCACTCTCTTGTCCCCCAGCTCCAGTTTGCCTAGCTACCATTACATCTGATGGGCAAAAGTTATACTTAAGGTGTGTATGTTGCATGGGGTCTAAACTTTAAAGGGTTTTTACAATGAATATTGTGATTACAAATAAAATTTAATTACGAAACTAATTTCAGGACTCCGCTCGAATTCGCGAGACGAATTTAATGAGGGTAAATTAAGCAGTGATTAGACGACGGTTACTGTAGCATCACTGTAGCGAAACTTAGATTAATTAGGCTCATTAGATTCGTCTCGCGATTTAGAGGGAGGTCGTGACATAGGTTTTGTCATTAAATGAATAAAAATATTCTTAAATAGTAAGATTCTCTTTAATGTGACAGGTCTAAACTTTAGAAAGAGGTGCAACGAACGCACCCTTAGATAAGATATATTTTTAGGAAACCTAATTCAGTTATCTAGCCACGCAAAGCTCATGCTACGTTTCTGCATATTTCAATGCTACGTTTCTGCATATTTCTCTCTACACGTACTACTTGTTTGGGTTTTGCATTGCTGACTGTTGGTACTTGTATGGTAGTAGGAAGAGGACCTGATCTTTAGGCCTCCTTTGGATTGAAGGAAAAAAAATTTTCCTATGTTTTACTTGTAAAATTGAACTGTTTTATATGAAATTTCTGTGCGATTCCTGTGAAATTACTGCATTGCAAAGGAGGCCTTAGCGGTTGCTTATTGTCCTCCTATATGTGAAGTTGCCATATGAAATACAATTAATTATATTTAAATTGCCAATGTTTGACAACTAAAACTCTCCCTGGTTGACATAAGACGCGTGTTATGTCATGTTTGCTCGAACGGTCTTGAGAAATCTACCCTGCATTTACACATGAAAGACAAGCATGGAAGCTGCCTGATTCCCTCCATGCACGCAGGACACGAGATGACCCATGCGGCTTGGCTTGGCTGTAGTAGCTGAGTCCATGTGGGCAAGGAAATATGCCACTTATCTGTAGCCCCGTATGGTCTGCCCTAGTGTAAACGCAAGCTTTCTATTGCTGCACTATTGAACTGTCAAAATATAGGATTAAGGCCCCGTTCGGATGAGAATAATAGGGGGTGATTATTACTGTAGATGTCACATCAATACTTCCGGCACGATTTATGTGTACTAAACAAAGTCAAATCACAAAACTAAGTCCAGGACCCCCCCTCTATTTCGCGAGACGAACGTAATGAGGGTAATTAAGCGGCGATTAGACGATGGTTACTGTAGCATCACTGTGTCAAAACATTGATTTCTTTGGCTCGTTAGATTCGTCTCGAAAAATAACGCCCGTCTGCAGAAAGGTTTTGCAATTAAATTTTATTTAGTACCCCTAAATAGTAAGATTCTTTTTTACTTTAGAGGGTAGAAGTTTAGAGGGTGAAATAGAGGGGTATCCAAACGCCCCCTAAGACTGCTTTCTTCCTCATTCGACGATGAGCATTTACTAAGAACCAGCTCTTTTTCTAACACTTGTTACGACAGTTTCTGCTTAAAAATTACTACTCGTATTTAGTTGTTTACATCTCTACATGTGCAGTCACAGCATCCAAGTTGGTACAGTACATGATACGAATCTGACGTGCTCCTTCCCACTCGCAGATGGTTCACAGGCCATAATTTGTGGTCGAAGTAAGAAAGAACTTCTGCGTAAGCTGAAACACGAGAGATCAGGCAGCTGCGTAAATCCTGAGGCCTAAGACCAGCGGTAACCTTCTTGTGAGGCCAAGGCTAGAATGATACCCATTATCTAAAAAAAGACCAGGTTATTTCTTGAATCTGTCTTGAGCCGTCAGCTTAAACATCAGCTTATATAACTTGCCTGCAATGCAAAACCCTTCTGAATTTGATGTCTGCTTATGTCAAATAGTAACATGCCAAAATAGAAATTTGTACACAAGGTAAGTCACACGAATTGAAAGGATGAAGAGTTTCATGGGTAGAGCATGCTGTCTCCATTGATGCATATAGAAAGGACATGATCTTGAAAAGGCCCTGAGGGCAGATCACCTAGGAGTAACTAACAAGCACCCACATTGGAAGCCATAAACTAGTACGCTCACAAGCACGTCGTGGCCGTTCTTTTCGGCATGGCTCGTTCCCTTTTGCCAAGCCGAGGTACAGTCAAGGACGCGGGCTTGACTAATGGGCAACGACCAGTCTCTCCCTCCACACGCATGCAAGCACGCCGCATGCGAAAGGCAGCAACGGCTGCCTCCTTTTTCCGCTGAACTGCTCTGCCGCCCTTGGAGAAGAAAGGTGCCCTTGGAGAAGAAAGGTGCGGTGCCTAGGAGGTGATCTAGTGGCTGCCCTAGGCACCTAGCTTACCTAAGCTAGCAAGTATTGTCACATCCTCAAACACACAAGGAAGCTGAGCGGAAATGTGAGTAACCATTCAATGTTGGTGAGTGACGGTAAAATTGCACGCGTACCTGGTTTGTGATATTTTGGATTTAGCTAGCGTACTTGTAATTTCGAAAAAGAAGAAAAGTGAGAAATTTTGAAGAAGAAAAAAATGAGAGGAGCTTCTATGCTTTCTAAATTCCATCTATTGTTCAAAACGGTACAAGGAGTACTACCTCCGTCCCAAAATAGTTGTCGCTGTTGACTTTTAATTGTCACGTTTGACCATTCGTTTTACTTGAATTTTTTCATACAAACATTAATTATTTCTTCATCACATGTTTTTTTATTCGTATTAGTTTAATTATGATATATTTGTTTTAATTTTTGTAAAAAAAATTTTGAATAAGACGAACGGTCAAACGTGATGATCAAAAGTCAACAATGATAACTATTTTGGGAAAGAGGTAGTATGTGAGAAGTTGCGCTAACACGAAGGTAGAGGTACTCCTACACCATGAAAATTTGCAGTTTTGAAAAATGGATCCGACACTGTCACTCTGCCTTTACTGAAGTACACGTACGGGGACTCGGATACCTGCTGACTGCGCTTGCAGTCGTCTTCCCCGGAGCGCCCATGCGCCTACGATGCTTTTGCAGCAGTTGTTGTCTCCTCTATGATCCTAGGCCTTCTGTACTCTAAACGAGAGGTTAGCTACTGTACCAGGCTATGACTCTCTTCCTCCAGCACGCGCCATCTGACCTTCAGCTGATCAGCTCCCCAGTCTTTTTCTCTGCTTTACCATTACTCCTGCAATTGTAGTTCTAGGATTGCAGTATTTGGTGATAGATGAGGCTCCACTTGCTGACCACTTTGATGTACTCTTGGAATTATTAGGTATATTCAGAGCTAATTACATTAATACAATTTGAGTGTGGCTCCAATTCATCGGGAAATGCATATTATAATCTCTTGACTTTTCCTAGACATTGGCGGCTCGGCGCACAGTGTCTAGCTCAGTCTCGGCACTGTTAACAAACCTGGATGTGCATGTGACTGCAAAGAACTCTTGGATGCTCGTGAATTCAGAATCTGCTGCATATTGCCAGTAAAGTATTTGCCGGTGACATCACCGCCAAGTGCAGGTCATCTCTTGAATGTCAACATCCTTTCACAGTGTTGTAAAGAGAGGATTGTGTTTGTGGTTTAAACCCTTGATTGGGAGTGTCATCTCAGGAGTTTGAATGGAATTCATAGCAATTCGACTCTAGAGCTACATGTTCATTGTAAATATAGAGAAGAGAACAAGGAGAGAGAAAGGAATATGAATTGTTATTCGCAAAGAAATGAGGTTAACATTTGATTGGAACATAAAATTTTGGTTGGATATAATCCTATATTCCAAAAGCGTTTGAAGGAATTTTTTTGTGGAGACTCGTGGCACTCAAAAGGCACCCAAAGAATATTTTTTTCCCCTTGGATTTAATTCCTACTAATAGGTCGGCAACTGGGTGTGAACTGTCTTACCATCTCTAGGGTTGGGTGTCCAAGCCCTCCTCGCGTATGCGGATTAGTTACCCAGGTTCGATGTTGGGGACAGTTTGGTTTCTAGATACACATTGGCATGTTAGTTTAACTCTTAATGAACATCATCATATAATTTTAGTCTCTTACATCAGGCGTTATAGACTCAATTTCCTATCAAACTTTGCTAAGAGTTGCCCTTTGGTCAATACAAACTTTGTAGCAGTTTTTGTTATGGCAATGTTAGTGTCAAAAAAAAAAAACACTAGCAATCTATGTTTCTCCATCTGCCATCTTCACTTATCCAATCAATCCAGCTCAATGCCACACGAGAGCTCTATGTTTGTGTTTTTTTTTAAGAGATGTTGAAGGGCAAGCCCCTACAGATTAAGCTTTGTTAATAACGAAAGAACAAGAGTACAAACACACAAAATGAAGCAAACGAAAAAAGAAAGAAAAAGAAAACATCCATTGCAACCAGGATTGTATCCATTCTCTATGTTTGTGATACCAAGGAAGGCTAAACCCCCCTTGTTTGTATAAACTCGAAGAAATTCAATAATCAAACTGTGGAGTTCAGTCTTATCTTCCCCCTTACTGTTTCAGGGTTGGAAGACCATGACCTGTTACTACATTGCAACTCACAAAGATTCAATTTACATCGACGCGGAAGTTTGGTTTGGTATGTGATTTTTACTCGATTGATAGGATTCTCATCAGATAGCAGTATTCTTGACGATATGTGGCAGGTAGATGCAAGAAGAGATCAAAGCCTCCACTCAGCTCGTGAGCAAAGGATCCTTGATAACATGGTTAGTACGATGGATACACATTCTTAAGCCCTACTGCTACTGCAAGAAACGCTGTATCACAAAAGCAAAGCTGATAACAAAGGTGACGCTCATTAAGACGGCCGAGCCTGCATGGGGTACGGCAGGGTTTGTCTTGATTCCTCATGCTCGATGATCTATCAAACCGACGCAATGCAAGCAAAATCTTTTTTTTCCCATATCACCTGCCTCTTTCTGTAGCCCGCACCCTCTCCCCTGCGCTGACACCCTATGCACACACACACACAGCTCTGCAGCGGTGGCTGTCTAGGTCCCCTAGGCCTCCAGAACCCTACCCCTAGCTCCTACTCCACCTATAGCTAGCTAGCCCCTTTGGCCTCTTCTGCCATCTCTCTCTAACTAATCCCTTCATCTCTCCACTTTACTCCCACTCAACCACTACTCTGAGCAGCTGAGATACATATAACTTGCAGCATTTGTTTTAGATCTCCCCATCAAACCCCTCTATAAATCTTGGACTTCACCTCGCTTTTTCCAGTAACTTGCCACGACACATCTCGATGTCTTTCGATGTCCTCCTCTATCTGTAGGTCTTGGAACAGTTCATGCTCTTGCTACCTGTCCAATCTCTCCCCATCTTCTGTGCATCACCGCTGGTTCTTAGATTGGTGGCCTTGTGTTCTCATGTTTCTTGATCCCACTCCAGATAAGATCAAGAAACAATTTCCGAAGGACACCTCGTTGATCTGCTAGTTCGTTTGCTTCTTGGATTTACTTCTTTCTCTTTTCTTCTATCTCCTAAAAATCGCCTCCATGTCTCCTTCCATGTGTTCTTATAGATCTCGGCTTCCAGCTACCATCGATCCACATAGTCTTGGTATTTTATGCAATCCAGCATAGAACTGTCCAAGGGAACGAGTGAAGCTGCCAGCATGATCTAGCTCTGAGTGATCACTTGGAAGGACAGCAATTCCGAGCCCTTGTGGTCATGCCTTGCTAGGTCATGCTGCGGCAGCCTCACTTCTTCCCGTTCTTGGGCACAGTCATGGACTCATGGTGATTAACTGGTTATTCTCTGGTCAAAGTAAGTGCTATTCTAATCTCTTACGCGTCGTTCAAGTTTTTGCTTCTCTTGTGGATAGTAGTGATTATAGTGATTATTCTCATGTTCACATTCTTCCAGTCCAGATGACCTGATCATCCTTTTATTTATTTTTTTATTTTTAGTAACATAGTTACTTATTCAGTGTTGTGCTATGTTCTGATGATTTTGGTCCACTTTTGTTCATGGTTGTTGGGAACTGATGATTTATCGCTCTAAGATTGCTGGTTGGACATTAGACCATCCCGTGCTTCGTTTAAATGATTGTGTTACTAAGCATGCCATTTTCTTGCTTGAGTTTTGATTTGTACGTTGCAACGTCCCAACGTGGAGAATGTTCGTTGCTTCCATTTTGCTGCTGCTTTCTTGTTCTGGATGTGCTAGCGTCACACAATGAGATGAATGGGCTTCTGAGCTGAAGGTGACTTCTAGCTTGTGGTCCTATCCAGCTTCGTTTAGTAAGTATATTTTGGATTACTTGTATGTGGAGAAATCTTTTGCTTCTTCCGATTGCATACAGTCATTGCATGGTTCCTGATGGACCGGTTGCAATCATATGTTCTACTGGCTTTCGTACTAGAAATAGTGATTTGTTCTAGTTGGCATGGTTGAAAAATCTCATGACTGATCTTGGTTAGTTGCGACCACAGCAGTTCTTTCTTTTTCTTAGAGTCTCTGGATCAGTCTCTGGATCTTCTATAAGAGCCTGATCAATTAGGGTAGCTGCTGTCCGAAAACTATTACTTTGTAAAATAATCTACTTCGGGATCTAGTGTATGCTCACGACCACACTTGCTTGAATATTCCAGTTTGAATCCATCCAAAGTTGAAATACGAGGCTAATATTGGATCGTCCCTGTTTGTGTTGCTTCTTGTTAACATGATCAAGCACAACCTTGAGACGTTCTTCATGTTGCACGTGGCTGTCATGATCGCATGTTGTTAATATTGGGGCTAGTTCCAATTGTTATTTCAGGAGCAGCGACGTACGTGGTGTTTGGAGCATCCCCACGAATGCCAATTAGAAGAAATAATATAAAGTAATTGCAAAACTAATTGCATAATCAGTCCACATTTGCTGAAGCACCATATGGCTAATTATAAGTTAATTGAATGAGACGCTTGACAAGGTGCTTTTTTCATTGCGTGAATTTAATCAGTGACACCACACCAAATGGTCACCGGATGACCTGTGAAATTGGGGACATCTTTGTACTCGGAGTAGGCGAATATACTACTATTTCTCTGCTGTCTGTATGCATGCACCGATTAAATTTGAGCCCCTTCACGGATATAGTACAAAAGTACTCGTATTTTTTGCTCGTGCTTTGGTTTGAATTTATATGTTTATATGGTACAAACTGTGGTAATTTAGTGGTGTGACTTGAATATTTCTTTTGTTCTTGGTGAGATGTAGAACATTTTTTTTTCTTTCCAAACTGTAGTAACTGTCTTGTTGAAAACTACTCCTACTCTTCATGCACAGTACTACTATTCTTCAGGTCGAGCTGTTCTTGAACCCTAGTAATATCCACTCTCTGCAACTGTACCCTTTTCTGAGAAAAAATAATTTCTGGCTTGCGTTCTCATGGGGTTGGAGCCATTTGTCTAGTTCGTCAGCTCGCGTTCCTTTCAGACAATACCTGTATATAAAAACGAATTGGAGGTTGGTCATGGCGGCGCCGATCGAGCTGATTGGATTCAGGAATTCCCAATCAACTGCGTCCATCAAGACCTGGCAGGTGGTGCCGACCGAGCAAGCGTTGTCAGCGTGGCATGCGTACGATCGACAAGGGATCAAGCAAGACAAGAGTTAAAGGTAAACAGCTGTGTATGCAACGGCCGGACCGGCAGCTCTCGTTTTCCCTGATGCTTGCAATGTTACAACTTGCTCAGCCCGGCAGCTCTCGTCCGGTGGTCGCTGCCGCAGCTCGTTCTCGTATAACTCCGTTCCACAATACTATAAACTTTTTACTCTACAAATTTTATAAATATTTTAAGAGGAGAAAAGTTAGATATCCCTCATTTTACAGCAGCTTACTAACTTCTTACCTAATACCCTTGTCGGTTAAAATATAGACATTTCTATACTGGGCGCGTTCGGCGTGCGGCAAAGCAGCCGGCTGCTGCTGCTGCTGCTACAGCCCACTAGATTGCTACAGTGCGAGATTCCTCCGCTACAGTGTTCTCTCTCACTATTCAAACTGCAACTGCAACTGCATACTTCAACCGAACACGCCGACTATAAAGATCGAATTGCCCTGTATTTAATTGTCACCAACACCGTATATACCCACCCTCTAATCGGTCCTTGATCTAAACCCTCCACATCTCCTTAACCACTGGATTAAGCCCGGTCCCACGTTGACAGCCAAAATCTTACTCTCGCCAACGGTGTTTATGCTGTTTTCCATTGTATCTACCGGAAAATCTGTGACTTTTTTCACCGTGCATTAGGCCTAGACGCCCCGCCAACCCACACCCCCTGATTACGGGATTGGTTGATTGCTTTCTGTGATTCTCCCGTAATTTCCTTTCCGTCCCGTGCGGCGTGAGTAAACGAAGTTGCGGAGGCCACAGGTCTCGACGCGGAGGACCTACGATTCAAGTTCATCGTCGCTTCTATCGCCGGCGTACGTACAAGCACGATCTGCCGGCGACCAAAAAAGATCGCCCTCCTGCGCGACCACGAAGACGACCTGCCTGCTTCTGGTCGATGATCTGCGCGACGACGATTGGCGCGACAAGGACCAGCAACAGCCGCGACGAGGACGATGATCTGCCTGCTTCTAGGCGAGGCTCTGCGCCGACGCCGATTGGCTTGACGAGGACGACGATCCGCGCGACTATGGCGACAATCCTCGCCGACGATCGACCCTGCCTGCTTGCTCCCGGTCTCTCCCTGTTCTTCCTCTTCTGCTCCCTCATGGTTCTTCCTCTTCGACTCCAGCATGTCCTACTCCAGGCGAACAAGGTGATTGGAGACGGCATCTCTGAATCTTTGAACAACGTGAATCTCTGAACAACTCCTTCCCGACGTTCAGTTTTAGGATCTGTTTGATGATCTAACCTCGGATTCGTTGGAGGTTGAATCGTTGAAGAATTTTAATTAAGGTAACGCCATTGTACCCTATTATATTCCTTCTTGTTCATCCACGTTGAGTAATCCAGACTGCTGCTTGACCTCCGCGCCGATGATAAACCCGATTGAAAAGCTGCCCTATTGCAATCACATGAGCGCACGATCGATGGTTGAACATGGGGGCTCAGCAGTCATGACCTTGGACGAGGCAGGGGCGAGCGAGTTAGAGGGGTCGCGCGCCGCCGCCGTCCATTTTGGCTGCGGGCATGTTATGCGAGATGATGAAGTTTTTTTTCCCTGGGAGGAACATGCTGAAAAAGGGTTCAGCTCTCACTTGCCTGAGATGTAGCGCGTCATTGACATTGACCCAGATGTAGATGACGACGGGGCGGGCGGAATCTGACAGGCTGTTTTGATTCAGGCGAACTGCTGAATATAAAGTGTTGTCTAATGCTAGGCTGCCTAGATTAGCTTTTGATTACTCGACGTACATAGCAGCTGCTATGACAGTTTCTTTGTTTTTACTCATCGATCACCATTTTCTGAACCGTTTTTGTTTTATGACGAGTGATTTTCCTATCCATCTCTGATTGCTGCAACCTGCCACTATTTATAGTATGGAGTGTTCAGATGATATCCAATGCTTATGTTTTATTGTCTGTCTCTTGTTGGCATACATACCATATTTACGTATGCTACTCCTAGGTACTTTATTTTGGTTCGTCTTCATGTTTGATGTAGTACCAATGGAAAATCCCAAGATGGATGGGATCGCCCATGATCGTACTAACGTGATTGCCAGTGGTAAGTTGCTTATTGTTTTCGGGTTTCTTCACTCGACGCCAGATAGCATGGTTATGAACTTGAATGTCGCTGTCAATGAATTTCAGGTGGAGTTGGAGGCATGACGAATGAAGTGGTCTCTTCCATCTAAACAACATAAGAAGTCAGGCAATGCGCGCAAGCCTTTGTCTGACCTCACAAATGTTGTTTTAAATAATGGTTTGTTATGTGAAGTTCCGAAGGCATATGTATTCTTTTTCAATTCTTTGAAGTGAGTTGCCTTATATGATTCATAATTTCAGATCAAAACAGTAACCAATTGGATGAAGAGCTTGCAAAGAAGCGTAAAAGAAATGCGGAATACCAAAAACAATATCGCGCGCGAAAAAAGGCTGAGTTAGAAAACTCCAAGTCGACACCATCGACGTCGAAGGATTCCTGTCCAATGCATGCACGAACCAGCTAAAAAAAAACTGGTACCATCTTATGATGTACACTTTTTTACATGTAAAACAAATTACTACTCATGAACGGATTTTTGTATTACCCAGTTATCTTGAATTTAACTGCTCCATCGTCATGTACACCCAAGTCCGCAATTACGGAGGAGATGATGCAGGAGGTGACACAAGAATCCATAATAGCAGGAGCGTCGCCCACGCTTGTGGATGTCTGCAACAAAGGACGTTGGAAAAGCCCCGTCTGACTCATGCCTCGAGGAGCTCCAACAACTCTGGCGCCGTGTTAACCATTTGAATCTGTATTTATAGGTGCCTGTACACTTGAAACAACCAGAGATGCTTGGTCACCGCTGATAAATCATTCTGTTTGGTGCAACCTGATTTGTAGAGATCTTACCCTTGTATACATTTATCTATATGGTACAATCATTTTTTGCTATCTGAATGGTATATTAATCGTATGTTACACTTTTTTTTTAATCGTGATGTCACTGTTGACACCAAAATTTGGACTAGGGCCCGCTGTCAGTGGAAGGTGGAGTGCGCGACGGGTGGGAAAAGATTATGTGCCGAAGTGGTGGCCCGCAGGTTATCATGAAGCCAAAGAAATCCCGAAGCCGCACGCGCCCGTGTGGGATGGTGTGTTTTTTTTTAGATTTTAGAAAGGATTGACCGAGTTGTGGTCAAGTAGGAGTTGTGTTTAAGTCCAAATCGGACTCTTGCCTCGGGTGTATAAATATAAACCCAGGTGCTTGTAATCAAAAACAACCAATACAATCAACCTTTCGGCGCATCGCCACAATTTCTCGACGTGTTCTTCGTCACCCGCGCCCATCGGGGCTCCGGCTTGACTGGATCTCGTCAGGTAAGCGCATCGATCTGATTATGTCGACTTGTCCATGATTAAGATTGATGTGGCTGCTAGTTATCCGGTAATTTAGATCAATCTAGGGTTTACATCGTGCGTCGACTGCATGAAATTGTTTAAGACCTGGTCCAATTCTTTGTTGCGGTTAGTTGACTTGTCCTCGCCGCAGCCTTGTTGCCGATTGCTGATGTCGATTTCTGTTTGATTTGGTTACTCGAGTCACGGTTAAGGTATTTTGTCGATTAGATCTGCTCTTGGTGATTGGGTAGGCAGTTTGACTTGTCCTGTCTGCTTAGCTTAGTTGACGTGTCCTCGGCGAAACAGTTGCTAAGGGTTAGATCTAGTTTACTGAGTACCTGGGACCGGTAGTTGCCGATTATACTTGTATCTGTCGATCGTGTAGAGCAGTTTGACGTGTCCTGTTCTACTTCACTTAGTTGACGTGTCCTCGGTGAAGCGATTGTCAGATTACGTGTATAATTAGTGGTTACTGGTTTAATCGTTCTTTCGGGGTGTTTAGCCGATTGCTTACCACGTTCAGATTTATGCTTGCATGCCTTTAAATATCTTATTGCTCCTGTTCAAGTATAGCCTGAACTCCTTTTGATGATTGTCGATTTACCTTACTGTGTTGCTTGCCGATAGATTTTGCCGATCGCATGCTTTGCCGATTGCCGATTCTGATGCATGCCTTGCTTTATCTATCGCGCGAGTATTTAATGTTGCGACATGTCGATTCGTTTATAGCCGTCAGCCGAGTGTTTATTTTATCATCTTTTATTCACTAACATCGGCTGCGGTTACGCATCGGCCTGTCCGGGGCCGATAGTCCGGGAATTTTACACGCTTTTTCTTGTCTTTGTCGATTTGCAGGGAAAATCGACTGGCACGCTCCGGAATGTACCGCGTTCCAAGTTTTGGTCCTGAACGGAGTGAAGCAAATCTCCCAGGCCGCGTGTGCGAGCGGTAGAACACACATTTTACCGTCAACACACTTTTTGGCACGCCCGGTGGGACAGATCAAGTTTTTAGAAGCAGATGGCGTTCGTTCAAGCTGTTGCTGACGATGGTACTTTGCTCGTTGATACAAAGGGCAACAAGATCATGATTCCTGCTCCATTTGTTCGAGATGATAAAGATGCTTCTGAAGTCACTGGCAACAATGAGCTCAATGCTTGGGAGAAGATGTCTTTGGATCAGAAAAAGGCATACCAGAGTTATCTGTATGATTGCCAAGTGAAGTACTTTGAGACCATCAAGATGACACGTGGCAAGATTACATCAGTATTGGCTTCGCCAGTGGTGATGAGAGCAGAAGAATTGGCTACAATCAAAGCTGCGAAGATGCCAGATCAAGCTCTGTTGGATGAAGTTGTGAATACTGCGGTTCACAAAGCTTTCATTAATCAGTCAGGGGTGCTTGTTAACACTCTGTACAACATGCTCAAGGCATTTGCTGATGGGACCTTGCAGTTTGATTCCGGATTTATGGGGCCATCATTTACTTTACCTACTGCTACACCAGCACGTCCTGCACCTCATGGTGGTCAACCCACAGCTCAAGAAGAGACAAGCGCTGCTGGTCAGCAAAGGCAACCATATGGCATGCCACCAGAGTTGTGGTCTACAAGTGCTCAAGCTCTGGCTGCAGGGGCTGCTCGGGTATCGGCGCCAAGTCTTATTGATGCGCCGTTGTCCACGCAGAAAGAAACAGGTGGTACAACTCCTGAGCCAAGGATTAGTCAAACACCTCAGACAAGGTATCATTTGGCCCCCAATGTCAATCCTGCACTGTTCAACCAGGAGATACCGCAAGGCTATCACAGAGTGGCAGATTACAGCGAGCACTACAACAAGGAGCAACCTGCTCAGGTTCAGTCACAACCGCAGCCATCGTCTCAGATGGCTGGGGGGCAAGTGCAGAATTCATCAGAAGACATAGTTGCCAGGTTGGCTGAAGTCATGAAGGAGCAGTTTGATCTCAAGCCCAAGGAGCAGAGCTTCGTGTATCGACGTCCATATCCAGAGTGGATGGAACAAGTTGCCTTGCCACATCGATACAAGTTGCCAGAGTTTGGCAAATTTTCTGGACAAGATAATCTCTCTACAGTGGAGCATATCAGCCGATATTTGGCACAGTTGGGAGAGGCATCGGCACAAGATGCATTGAAGGTCCGATTGTTTCCTCTGTCATTGTCTGGATCGGCATTCTCATGGTTCACCTCCCTCCCTGCGGGATCCGTGCGGAATTGGGCCGACTTGGAAAAGAAATTCCACTCTTATTTCTTCACTGGCATGGCAGAGCTGAGCATATCAGATTTGACAGCTGTTCGTCAGAAGGCTGGAGAGTCAGTTGCCGATTTTGTTCAAAGGTTCAGAGTCATCCGTGGCAGGTGCTATAACCTGAATCTAATGATCGGCAAATGGCTGAAATTGCTTACCAAGGTTTGCTGCCTCAGATTAGAGACAAGTTTGCGCCTCAAGAAGTCGATGGCTTGGCACAACTCTTTCAGAAGGCGTCAATTCATGAAGGACGTGTCCAGAATACACGTGGCAGACAGTTTCAAGCGGCTTATGCCGATTATTCTTCTGATTCTGATGACGAAGCTGAAGTTGCTCTTGCTGAGTGGACCAGGAATAAGAAGACTGTTCTCTGTCCATGGGTCAAGCAGAAGGCAGAAGAAAAGAAGTATGACTTTGACATCAACAAAGCCGACAAGATATTTGATCTGCTGCTACAAGAGAAGCTTATTCAACTCCCACCTAATCACACGTTGCCTCCGGCTGAGGAGTTCAAGAAGATCAAGTGGTGCAAGTGGCATAACACTCCCTCTCATCACACCAATGAGTGCAAAGTGTTCAGGCAACAGATCCAATCGGCAATTGAGAGTGATCGCATTAAATTCTCTGGTCAGAAGCCGATGAAGATTGATGGGCATCCTTTTTCAGTCAACATGATCGGTGGATCTGCTGCTTTGATCGGCAAGTATTCAAGGAAAAGGGAGAGGGAAGACAGGAGGACGAGTGATAATGACTTCGATCCACACTGGAACTGTCCGTTCTTCCAGTATTGTTGGGAGCAGGGTATGAAGCTGCCACCAATTGAAGGTTGCCCAGGCTGTAGCAGAATATCTGGAGATTTGTACAGGGAAGTTGGTTCTTCAAGCCGAGGTCCTATGAGGAGACCATCATCAAGGGTTTCTGTGCATGAAAGACTTGGTCCTGTCAATCAAGTTGAAGATTGTGAAGAAGATCAGGGTGAGTTCACAGAAGAAGGCCAATGGTGTCCGAGTGGTATTTTTACCAAGACTCAGAAGAGAAGAGTACAGAGGGCACGTTGCCGGGAGCTGAACAAGGATGGGAACCAGAAGGATGATCATGACAAGGGGCCCAAGTCTAAGAAGGTGTGGAGACCAAAAGTCAAATCTCAGGTACATGAAGTTGAAGCTCCTGTCAATATGGTATTTATGCTGCCACGAGAATTTAGCTCTTTGGACATTAATGAGTCGGAAGAAGAAGCTTCTGCCGAGTTGTTATTGGGTCCACAGCAGGCAGTGTTCGAGAAGCCGTCTGGTGTTGATCATCTCCATCTGAGGGCTCTGTACCTTAATGGTTTCGTCAATGGCAAGCCGATGAGCAAGATGATGGTCGATGGTGGTGCTGCTGTCAATGTTTTGCCGATGGCAACGTACAGGAAGATCGGCAAACTGCCTGAAGAGCTGACCAAGACCAACATGACGTTGAGGGATTATGGGGGCAGGAGCTCTGAAGCCAAAGGAGTCACCAATGTCGAGGTCACTATCGGAAGCAAGACCTTGCCGACGACATTCTTCGTAATCGAAGGCAAAGGTTCGTACGCCGTACTGCTGGGTAGGGATTGGATTCATGCTAATTGCTGTATCCCTTCCACGATGCATCAGCTCCTTATCCAATGGATCGGCGACGAGGTGGAGACTATTCAAGCTGATAGATCGGTAAGTGTGGCTACTGCAGACTTTTTGCCGATGATGGTGGAAAACTTGCCGTGCATATCAGGAACTTACTGGGAAGGTGAAGCACTGGATGTTACCGATGAAGGTGTTTGCATCACTGAAGGATCGGCAACTCCACGGTTGCTGTAGCAGTTATCAGATTTGGACGTTGATCGGTTGATAGAAGTAAAGAGTGCAATCGACAATTAGCCGATCGACGCAAGAGATGAAATTCAGCCGAGCGCTTAATGCAAAGTATTTTCTTTGAAGTGTTCGGTTGAGTTTTATCGGAGCCGACGTTAAGAGCGTCGCCTTTAAGACGGCCGATGCTAATGGTATCGCCCTTAGGGAAAATATATAAAGGAACATAGAAGTAAATATATATATATATTACAGATGATTGGAAGATAGTTTTTGATGATTACAAATTCATGCACGACGGGGATACAGATAATCACGAAGTACATCAAGTGCATGTATGCGGAGCTGATCAGTCTCGGCCAAGACATAGTTGTCGTTGTCATCAGACTCGATCTCTGCAGGAACGGATGCCCAGGCACGCGTTGAAGTTTCAATGGAGGCATTGAGCGAATCTTTTTGTTGAAGCATGTCTGCATTGATCTTGGCAATGGTTTCTGCCGATGCCGATACTTCTTGTTCCTTAGCCTGTAGAGCTGCTCTCAAGTCTTCGGCTTCTTTCTTCAGCTGAGTTAGCCGATTCTCCTCCTCTGTTAGCTGATTTTTCATGGAGTTATATTTTGCCAATTCTTGCTGTGAGAGCTCAAGAGCTGCTTCTGCTGCTGCAACAAGTTGGCGTTGATGGGATCGGCGATTGATATTTTCTTGAGCTTGCTCGTAATCAAGACGCCGGAACTCCATGTAGGCCACTGGATGAAGGGCAACTCTCAGATCCCTCGGAAGGCGAGCTTGGATCTCTTCAAACCTAGCACGGACTGAACTGGCATTAAGAGTGAGATCTTCTGTAGTTGCAAAGTTGAGTCTGGCTTCTATCTCGATCAGCTTATTGCGGATCTCGATTGGCAGTGGTTGCCGATGATGCATTGCGACAATTGGCTCTACCACACGTACCTGCAAGCACGAAAGTTGATTAGAACACATTGATGAAGAGAACAAATCGACATTCATTACCTCGGATAAATCGACATCAGCTTCAATCGGAATAGCCTGAGAAGAAGATGCTCCAGAATCTGAGAAACGGCCTCTTGGTATATTCTGAGCTACTTGGGACGTTATAGGTTCATCGACAAAGAGGTTTGCCGATTCTTCTTCCCTTCGCTCTTGCATCTAATCAAATGTGAAGTCAATAAAGATATAGATGCCGATGGATAAGTTTCAAGGGCAAACCTGCGGCTGAATTTCGATGTTGATGTCTTCTGAGGCTATGCCTTCCTCCGAGGCCAGAGTTTGTTGCGTCTCGATGCCGATTTCTTGTGGGACAGTGGTGGCCGCTGGTGCTTGAGCAGTTTCAACATCGGTATCGACGCGGACTTCAGTTTCTTCAGCATGGCCTTCAGGAGAATGGGCTTCAGTTTCTTCGTAATCTCCTTCAGAATGGCCCTGAAAATTGAAACAAAGGTTAAATGTTGATATTTGTTCAATACGAAGCAATTATATGTGAGAATAGTTACCGGGCTGCTGGGAGGAGTTGGCGCAGGGCTTGGTTGTTTCAGGAGGGCCTTGTGACGTTTTGCTGGGACCTTGAAGCGAGGGCCTTGACGCTTTGTTCTAGAAGATTGGCCTTTGAGGAATTGAGCCGGTGTTGGTGCATCAGAACCGATGACAGGTTCTGGATGAGGAGCAACGTACAATATACCGATTCCACTGTTGCTTTCTGTGGGTGCATCTTCGGCATCAGACTGCAAAATAGAAGCTACAGTCAAAAAATTTGTTGATGGAATAATGACGGAAGTTGAGATCGGTTACCTCTCCTATCGGTCCAGGAAGCGGAAGATTGGAGATGAAGGATGCTGTGTTGGAACAGTGGAGATGCTTGGACCATTCTGCCCACCATTGTATGAAGAGCGTCGTGCAAGAGGGAGCCAGTGTGATGTTGTCGATGTGGCCGAGGGGTAAATTCTCAGTCAAACCGAATAGCCAAGAATACTCCAATGTCGATTCGACGATGGCCCGAGCTTTGACCTTATCAGCATAAAAGAGACTGGGAGGAATCTGGCCGAGACCCATTTGCCTTGCAGCAAATGAAGGATTATAGAATTCATAAGATGGCCTCTGATGACCTAATGCATTCAATCCCGTCGGCAAGACGCAAGGCTTGACACAAGACACAAAGATGTTTGCCGATACTGCATTCTGTAGAGGATTGTCAGCTCTGAAGGTGAAGGGAATCTCAAAATGATCCATGATTTCTGGGTTTCCATATGGGAACCATTCAAGATGATCATCTTTGATGCCTCTGTAGAAAGCTTTGAAGTATGAAGCCAGGAGATCGGCATTCATCTTAACTCCATCTATCGATACCAAAGCTTCTCCCAGTGAAGTGCATCGGCGCCCAGCTTGATTAAGGGTTGGGAAACGATATAAATGCAAATCTTGAAGTGCCATGGCTTTATAGGAGTGCAGAGTGAGCCACATCTGAAGAAACCACCATGGACCACCAATATTGCCGATTGGAGTATCCTGCCAGAGCTTCTCGGCGACCTGATGAAGTGAAGAGTAGAGAGCACCAAGCAGGTATTTGCCGATAGGCATTTCAGTACCAGCTGCCAATCTTTCTGCCAAGTTCTGCAGATTGGATACAGGACCAAGTTGAGCTCCACAGAAAAAGAAATGCTCAAGCCACATCGTCAGAAAAGCTGCATGTTCTTTGTCTGTCACTTGTCCTGTTTTCTGGAAGGTAGTGATATATTTCTTCCATCCACCGATTTCTCTGACATCAAGCTTATGTGATGGTTTGACTTTCAAACTCTGGATGCTTGCATTGGTGGATATATCCAGATCAGTAAGCATCTTGACATCCATGAGGGTTGGAGTCATTGGTCCATGGCCAAAAAGGAAGGCATTCAATGCGTCAGACCAAAGGTAGCAGGATGCCGATAACATTGGCTCATTCTTCTTCATATCGGCAAGGGTGAGTTCTAAACAGTGATCTATGCCGACAGTCGCCCATATTGCCGATTTAGCAGCCTTCACTCTAAGGAACCATTCACGCCAGCCTGGGATTTCAGTGGGCCATGATCTGAAGCTGCCTGCCCATATCTTTAGTGCTACTGGTGATCTCTGAAGGGCATTCTAAGGGTTTCGCTGCAGATGAAGGTTATTGGATCTGAATCTCCCATGGGTCCTAAGAAACGATGTGTGGCGAGTTCTGTAGGGATCAAGATCTGGTTTCGCAGTTCCTAGAAACAATGCAAATAAATTTAATCAAGCCAAGAGTCTAAAAGTATGGGGACAGCTTATGAACAAAGGGATCTACAGTACCGCAAGAACACAACCCTATTCTAGTTCAAGAACGGGGATGGAGTGGAAGATTGATACCTCGGGGACGGCGGTGGAGGAGGCAGTAAGCTGCGCCATTGCGATGAAGATGCGAGAAATCTGAAGTTTTCGTTTCCTGGTCTTCCGAGGGGATTGGTCGCCGGCAGCAAGATGGAGAGAGAGAATGAGGAGATGAAGAGACGCGCCGGCGAGAGAAGAAAGAGAGATAAGAATGGTAGATGGCTATCTATTTATAAGATGGGACGTGCTGCAGGCGGCACAAGATACGAAGGGGCACTGCAGGTGTGTTGAGTACGACGCGAGAATCAAGGGAGCGCGAGAAATTGGGAAATAATCCGGCGCATGGAGATTCCATACCCCGGCTTGGGGGGCATGTGTTGACACCAAAATTTGGACTAGGGCCCGCTGTCAGTGGAAGGTGGAGTGCGCGACGGGTGGGAAAAGATTATGTGCCGAAGTGGTGGCCCGCAGGTTATCATGAAGCCAAAGAAATCCCGAAGCCGCACGCGCCCGTGTGGGATGGTGTGTTTTTTTTTAGATTTTAGAAAGGATTGACCGAGTTGTGGTCAAGTAGGAGTCGTGTTTAAGTCCAAATCGGACTCTTGCCTCGGGTGTATAAATATAAACCCAGGTGCTTGTAATCAAAAACAACCAATACAATCAACCTTTCGGCGCATCGCCACAATTTCTCGACGTGTTCTTCGTCACCCGCGCCCATCGGGGCTCCGGCTTGACTGGATCTCGTCAGGTAAGCGCATCGATCTGATTATGTCGACTTGTCCATGATTAAGATTGATGTGGCTGCTAGTTATCCGGTAATTTAGATCAATCTAGGGTTTACATCGTGCGTCGACTGCATGGAATTGTTTAAGACCTGGTCCAATTCTTTGTTGCGGTTAGTTGACTTGTCCTCGCCGCAGCCTTGTTGCCGATTGCTGATGTCGATTTCTGTTTGATTTGGTTACTCGAGTCACGGTTAAGGTATTTTGTCGATTAGATCTGCTCTTGGTGATTGGGTAGGCAGTTTGACTTGTCCTGTCTGCTTCGCTTAGTTGACGTGTCCTCGGCGAAACAGTTGCTAAGGGTTAGATCTAGTTTACTGAGTACCTGGGACCGGTAGTTGCCGATTATACTTGTATCTGTCGATCGTGTAGAGCAGTTTGACGTGTCCTGTTCTACTTCACTTAGTTGACGTGTCCTCGGTGAAGCGATTGTCAGATTACGTGTATAATTAGTGGTTACTGGTTTAATCGTTCTTTCGGGGTGTTTAGCCGATTGCTTACCACGTTCAGATTTATGCTTGCATGCCTTTAAATATCTTATTGCTCCTGTTCAAGTATAGCCTGAACTCCTTTTGATGATTGTCGATTTACCTTACTGTGTTGCTTGCCGATAGATTTTGCCGATCGCATGCTTTGCCGATTGCCGATTCTGACGCATGCCTTGCTTTATCTATCGCGCGAGTATTTAATGTTGCGACATGTCGATTCGTTTATAGCCGTCAGCCGAGTGTTTATTTTATCATCTTTTATTCACTAACATCGGCTGCGGTTACGCATCGGCCTGTCCGGGGCCGATAGTCCGGGAATTTTACACGCTTTTTCTTGTCTTTGTCGATTTGCAGGGAAAATCGACTGGCACGCTCCGGAATTTACCGCGTTCCAAGTTTTGGTCCTGAACGGAGTGAAGCAAATCTCCCAGGCCGCGTGTGCGAGCGGTAGAACACACATTTTACCGTCAACAGTCACAAAACCATGTTGGAATATGTCGGCCGGTAGAATTTTTGTACGTGCGTGTCGCACGTGCATGATACTAGTCTAGCATTTAAAATCTGATAGAATAATATCCGTGGAGTAGAAGTCAATAATACCCGTGGAGTACGTAAGTTATTATTCGGCACTATCGGTCCGATTCAAAGTTCCGGATATGATAAGAGATCACAGCATTATCATGCGGTGCATCACTAGTTCACTACACGTGTTTGTGTGATAAGGCTCTTCATGAATGCAAAAGAGAGGAACATCCAACAGTAGCTAATCTGAACGTAGGATATGCTTCAGGCAAGTAACACGGTCGACCTACCGGTGCACTTGCAACCATTTAGCGCGTGTTTTGTTTATTATACGGCTACCATATACTAGGAGTGTACCCGTCTACCTGTCGTGTACTTACTCCTACTTGATCGATACGCGCGCGTGCATGCGCTCCTCTCGCATGCGTGCTTCCCGCGCGCCATGCATGCGTGCATGCTAAAAGCTGCCGCGCCCGCGCACGCGCGCCGCACACGGCACATGCCCGCCGCCGCAGCGCGCCCTCTCGCGCAGCGTTCATGCGCCAAGCAGAGCCGCAACCCCGCAACCGAGCAACAAGGCGCGACGACTGCACGGATCCGGAACGTTCATCTCCGATCCGACGACGACGAGCGCGCGTCGCAGCTGGTGCCACGGCTGACCGAGATCCTGTGGTTGCAGTCCATCAGATGACGAGATTTATTTAGGTGGCGTTCGGTTCCCCTCTAAAATCCTTCTAAACTTTATACCCCTCTAAAGTAAAAAGAATCTTACTATTTAGAGGTACTAAATAAAATTTAATTGCAAAACCTTTCTGCAGATGGGCGTTATTTTTCGAGACGAATCTAATGAGCCTAATTAATCAATGTTTTGACACAGTGATGCTACAGTAACCATCGTCTAATCGTCGCTTAATTACCCTTATTACGTTCGTCTCGCGAATAGATGAGGGTCCTGGACTTAGTTTTGTAATTTGACTTTGTTTAGTACACATAAATCGTGCCGGTATTTTGATGTGACCCCTCTAAAGTTTTTATAGGGGTCACCGAACGGGGCCTAAAGCAAGTGTTTTGGGCAGAAATGAACAGTGGAAGAGGAAACTATCAGCACTCAGCAGCAGCAGGTTGTAGTAGAAAGCAAGAAATCTGCCCCTGCGACATAGTCTAGAGCTGATAGCGGAAAGGATTCCGCCGCTCCCAGCATTCCGGCCGACGTGCTTGCGTATAGTGAGGCCGCGTCGTCGCCAGCCCGGCGTGGCCACCCTCCGAGCCCGCCACGTCCGGCGCCGTACATCGGTGCCCGGCCGTGGGCCGCGAGGTCGCGACCGCGCTAGTGGGCTCCCGTCAACCATGGGCCGTTCTCGGCGTCGATGTATCGCCGACCCGTGTCCGGGCCTGGTTTTCCTACCAGGCCATCAACCGGCCGAGAGGACGAAGGGGGAGAGAGGTGACGCGGCGGGAGCAGAAGGACGACGCAGCGCAAGGGAGCAGCTTCACTCACCGGCAGGGAGGACCTCGATAAGCTGTCGACCCCCATGCCGCATCGCGTCGAGCAGCTTGAGCTTGGGTGCCTGTCGCGCCGAGCCTGAAGACCAACACCAAGGTCGACTGGACCATGGCCCTGGTTTCCCTGCCCAGCTCTTCACCGGCATCGCCTTCATCAGACTGGGCGTAGACGGAGAAGAAGCCATTGCGGGCCGCAGCACCATGCCGCTGGGAGGAGGGGCCCGGTGGTGACGAGGTAGCTTGGGCCGCTGCAGACCATGGATGCCGCATTCGGAGAGGGAGGGATGGGGTGTTGCAGGTGCACCACAGTGGGGAACTGGGGCGGGTGGCAGCCATGACTGGACTAAGCGACAAGCGGCGGCAGGATTTGAGCGGAGAGAAAGAGAGATTGCGAGGAACGAGAGCGTTCAGCCAAGGAGATGAGTGAGGCTCGGTGTGGAAGCAGAGAGCGAGTGCAAAAGAGAGAGATGGAGAGATAAGCTGGAGGCGGAGTGAACGAGGAAGAAGGGAGGCTGGGAAAAGATATGGATCAGGTGCGTCCACGTCGTGATCATTTTAGAAATTTTTATCTGAGTCCCTTACCTCCTGCCTATTCTCATTCGATAACATACGGTTTCCCTCCGGGCGCGGCGTAGCGCGCCAGCCCACCCTAGTGGCATTCAACCGCTCTTACAATCGCAACGGTCCATGCCCATACACGCAAAATATTGGCGACAACCATGAGGAATGTGTGTTTTCAGCAAATGCCTGACGGTTGCATCTAACACTGTTCTGCACAGTTACGCCCTTGTCTGTAGCAGGCTCCTGCATTTCTTTCAGAAGGGATCAATGGACCCAAATGGGCAGATTTACCCAAATGGGCAGATTGCATGCGAACTAATTTGTTGTCTTATTGGGCGACAAACACTGGTACTTTAACATTGCCAATGGCCTAACCACCGTAATTTTGAACATTGGCAGCGTAGCGACACACTGACAACTTGTCTGAATTTCGTCGATGAATTTCCCTCCCAAGAAAGACTCGAGATCACAATGAAACCGACGACCTCTCCCCATTCAGGCAGCAAACAAATTAACATGTACTGTCTCTTAAGTGTTTCACAACCTCAAGTTCATTCATTTACAAACAGCGACAGAGAGAACAGTTTATTCACACACTAAGCCGAGGCTGACTCTCATATGGACATTGGTTATGTCAAACTCCACATCTACTTCTCATAGTAACATTAGTAGAACGCAGTTACAATGTAACTGCAACTGGATGGTAATTGGCATGCCACGGGCTGCTCGTGATCCACACATCAGTACTGCAAAGACCAATCTGCAGCGCTGCCTACTCTCGGGATGTTGGCATCCTTCTTGGCCTTGGCATCAACAGTGTATGTCACGCCACACACCTCTCCTTTACTGTCCACCCTCGGCACTGGCTTCACCTCGTTCAGAGGATGCTCGTAGCTCCGCAACCCTCCAGATGTGGAGAAGAAGAAACCTGATAGCGGCATCGAGATTGAGGGGTCAGAGGACAAGTTGCTTAGTATTATTTTGAACCAAATGTCCAAAACGACTAGAAAAAAAAATACATGGAGTACATACCTCTGGGGAATGGAGCGAAAGATTTTCCGCAAGCCTTCTTCACGATTTCAGTGTCATCAGAGACCACAAGACGGTCGTCAGAATCAACACCCCAGTAGAATGGAACACCACCTTCGTTGGGGTCCTAGAAGGTCATGAACAAGAGGAGTCAGTAAACCTATTGATGCTGTCTAACGATCACAGTGCAAATGATAATCAGGAAATGAATGAGTAAGACATTTTTTCCCTTGTATTTCGAAGATCAGTTTCAGCAGAAACAGAGCAAACTAGTGGATCTACTTGATGTTGTCCCGTGTTACGGATCTCTAGCTCAAAAGTTACCTGGTGGCAGAAAGAAGATCAGGAATTGACAAGCCTACTTTCTTCTAAGCGTGCGACACAATCCTATTCCAGTAAAGCAGATGAAAACTGCGCCTTTTTTTTAGAAAAGGGAATATTTTTATTCCAGTCTCTGCATCAAAAAGATGCATGCAACTCCCAACATTACAATAAGGTGTTAAGTTGCATACACCAACCAGTTATGGGGAAAGGTGAGCAATATACTTATGGTTCAACTCGTGGGCGCAAACGTGGAAATAAGAGCGGCGCAGCGGAATATGCGGTCACCAGGACTTGAACTCAAGACCTCTGGCTCAATACCTTGTTTAGTTGCATACACCAACCAGTTCACTCGAAAGCCTAAACTGATGGAGAAAGGTGAGCAATATAGTTATGGTTCAAAAAAAAGGCTCAATCCCTGATAGCTCGTAAGCTTAGAGAATAAAGAGCCAACAACAAAAGAAAAAGAAAAAGAAGAAGAAACCCCCTATCCTTCGGTTGAGCAACCGCTAAACAACTAATAAAAACTAAGTCCTACTGCTTAGGCCAGCACCATAACAAAAAGAGGTTAAAGCCAGTAAATCTGAAATGATGCCATCACGGATCTTCACCCCAGAAAAAGAAGACTTGTAAGGAGTTGATTTCGAGCCCTTAGCGATGACTTAAAGAAGGAGAATGACTTAAAGAAGAAGATGAAAATTGCGCCTTAAATCAGTATACTTTGTCTTTAAACATTATGTACTAGCACAGTTCAGCACAACCTGAATACTACTTCGTTGAGGAAAGATAGATGTCTGAAGGTATATAGTTATATTACATATCGAAAGTGAGAATTGATATGGTTGAGCAATGAATACTTACCGCAGCCATGAAAACTGACTTGGTTGAGCAATCATACAGAACAAACGCAAATTTTCCACCTAGATCTCTCACAACTTGATCTGCAGGATAAGGACCCCTGTCCCTCAAGGTTCTGTATGCTTCGATGATGATGCTGACCTCATTAGCACCTTTGCTTAATCCATATTGCTGCTTCAGAACAGCAACATTCTCAATTGTGCCTTGGAATAAACAAAATACGTCCTCCACTGATCCAAACAACCTGCAACCCCTGATGACTTGGTTATTATATTTTCCGGGAGAATTGTACATTAGCTCTGCAATTCATTGCAGTAAAATAGAGTGTAAAACATAAAGGCTACCACCTCCCATTAAAGGGAGGATACAATTCAGTTATAGCAGAACCTTGATTCGCCTCGGTCATAGCTTGTTATTGACATACTTTGTCTATATTTAGTTATTTACGTATTTAAATATATGATACTTTTGTTGATCTTCTTGTGTAATTTTAACCACTAGTTTCTATTAAAAAGGAGTTAATTTGTAACGAAAGTGTGCTCTTACGAGTGTGAACGTGATTTTAAGCCGAAATCTACTAATAATCTTTACGTTTTCAAAGTATTTTTTATAAAGCTATTGATACGCAGAGCTCTAAAATTTGACATCATATAATTTTTTTTTGCGAGGTGACATCATATAATTTTGAACACAGAGGGAGTACTTGATAAAAACTGTATTTGTATCACGCATCAGAGCATAAAAATACTAGGCTACCAACAGGCACCTATGCAGATTCAAAACGAATTTGACACATGCCGTGGCTAGAGCAGAGTTGGCCATTCTTCAGTACTGTAACCAGGAAACGAGCTTGATCTAGTAGAATTTGATGTAATATCAGATAGCACAGCGAAAGGTTGGTTGCTTTACTGACTCGTTACCAGATCCATGCTGAATGTAACAATATATTAGAAGCAATAATTAATAATTATACGACAAAACTGTAAAAATGCTAACACGGGTGCTAATTCAGATTTCAAGCAGAGAATATATCACTGAGAGATACACAAGTTAATTTGATAATCATGCAGGGCTGCCACACAAGAGATTATCGGACTATCGGTAGAACGATCAATATGACGCACACACGCCGTCGGGCGTCGGCGGCATGTCGTTCACAGGAAAAAATAAAGACGCGGCAGGGATGATCCATCAGTGGAACTGGGGAACAAGCTCGAGAGACTCACCTGGGCAGGAGAGGACTCTGATCACGCGAAGAGTATGCCATGGCGGCGGCCCCGCCGAGGTTGACGGTGACCGCCTCCGGCCGGGCCTCCTTGAACAGGTCGGTCAGCCCCGCCGCGCTGCCATCACCCGCGGCGCCCGGCTGCCGCAGGCCCTCCGGGCTCGGCGCCACGGACCGATCGAACACCGCCAGCATCTCGCCCGTCCGTCACCTCACCGCAAAGCTTCCGTCCCTGCCTCGCTCTCGTCTTCCTCCTACGCTTCTGGTGTCACGCGCCGCGAGCGTGCCGATCAATCGCCAGGAGAATTTTCGTGATGACGACGATGTGGGTGTTGGCCGATCAGTGGCGGACAGGCTTATATTGCGGTGGTACGTGGCGCCGGCCGTACGAACGCAGCGCAGTCAAAAACGCGCGAAAGCGGGCGAAGGATCGAGACTTATCCACACGTCTCGACGGGACCCGCGGCACACCTGTCGTTGCCAGTCACCGGCCGTCGCGCACTCGGCGGGAACGGGTGCACGGATAGGCTAACGACGAACGAGGATGGGAAATGGACAGTAGCGGAGGCCCATGGGCCCAACTGGCCATGACGTTCAGCCCAATAGCATCCTCAGAAAAAAAAAGGCAAACCAAGACACAGGTAAAAGGAATAACGAAAAAATGGTGTCTTTCCAACAAAGACGCACACATACGGTGTAACAACGGTATACTGCTTAGGGGCCTTTGGAACGCGGGATTTTTTCCCATTCCTGTGTTTTTCCTGTGAGCAGTCAACTGATTCCTGTGAAATTCCTGTACAACTCCTGTGAAAATCCTGCGTTCCAAAGGGGGGCTTAATTTTAACTGAGTAGAAAAAGTCATAATATATTATACATATATACAGTGAAGTGCAGTCCCTCACATAACGTGTTGGTACTAACATAGATGAGTATCCTCTACAGACAAGCTATATGGTTACAAAACTAACCATGAGAAAGCAAACTATGATAACCCTTCAGACCATACACACATCTTAACCCAACTACTTCCACAAGTTGAACAGACTGTATGCATCAGGTGCAAAATATAGAGATAACTAGCATAATTGTAAAAGATACCCGGAGCTGGAGTGGTAAGACGAGAGCTAATACTGTATGGGTTTGATGTTGTTTGAACTGGGTTACACCTTCTGAGACTACTACACGTTCATACCATTCTGCCCAACTGAATTGCCAGCATCCTCACCGAGCCCCCCTTCATGCAAAAGGTCCTCCCAGAAAGCATCATTTAACTCTCCACTGGGTCGGCTCCTCAGACGTTCAGACCCATTGGAGGAAACACCTTGTTGAACCTCGCATCCCTTAGTCTCAACGGATGAACTTTCCAAATCAGATGAAACACCATTGACAAGTGATTCCACTGGCTCCTGCGGTTCAAACACCGCCTGTGACCCCTCCAAGCTAGAACTTGTGCCCATGCTGTCAGCTTCAGGTCCTTGATCAATGCGGCGCCTTCTTTTCTTTGATATGACACCCTCGAGCCCCTTCCTCATCTCATGCTGGGAAATCAGCTGGCGCATGAACTCAGGGTTATGCATGACTCGAGCCATGAATGCCATCATCTGCTGTTGCTTCTGCTCGGTCCCTTGTAATTTCTCTTCCATGGTTTGTAAGGCTGACTTAGTATTTTGCTGCTCCTGCCTCAGCTTCACTACTTCAGCCATTAACAGATGCTTGTCCCTCTTCAGCTGGTCGATCTCTTCATCATATCCAAAGTGCCCTACCTCAAGGTAAGAGCCAAGAGACTGCTGATTTGAAGAAGAGTGTGGAGGTTTCCGCCGCCTAATACTTTTTAGGAGGTTCCTGTGTCCCCTCAGGAAACTCTCATTAGCAAATTCCCATCTGTCAGGATCTACCTTTCTGAATCCCTGCCCAAGCCAAAAATCAAGTCATTAAAAAATAGGAATCATCACCCAAAGCAACAAGAAAATCAACTTTCAAATCATTTTCAGGCCCGACCAGTGCAGCGAAAACTTTGAATTCTACAAGGAATTCCAACCATTTACCTCATCATCACCAATTACAGTTCACTTCACATGTTTTTCAGTTTGCATGGTTTCAGTTCTTCACTCTATTTGCCAGCTTTCTTCTTCACCCTTCACCCTTTAACATTGTTTTGACGCGAAGAATAGAAAGCCAGCCGCTCATCAACATCTCATCACAATCCAAACTACATGAAGATCTAAGATATTTTGGGAGACAAAAAGTTTCACTAGAAAAATGTAAGGTTGTCAATGTCATGGAACGTTCAATATGGTTTCTGCACAGTTCATATATGATCTCACCAAACATTGGAAAAACAGAGTAGTCTTTACAAGTTTTGAAATATAAGAAAAATAAAATCCCAGACCATATAGATATCAAGATTCAAAAGCCTAGATACTGAAGACACATGAAGCCAGCACCTTAAACTTCTACACAAGTATGTAAATTCTATAAACCTAACCTTGTGTTGAGGACCAACAAGTCCAAAACAAACTGAATGTTAATTCTAAAAACCTTGCGTTGAGGACCAACAAGCCCAAAACATACAACTCCCTCCAATTATGATGGTGGACGTCATATATAAAAGTTGGAGGGAGCACTCCGCAGTTTTTTTTTCCCCCTATTATGCAGTCTATGAAACTGGTTTCCAGGATTTTAGTAAGCTTATGATTCTCAGTATATGTGGTTTACTCCAAAGTAAACAAAGCTCTAACATACTGTTTTACTCCAAAGCTACAAAGAATATTGGTTGGTTCCCAGGTTTGACCAATTCTCAGCTGGTGTCCAATACTGTCCTAAACCTAAACTTCAAATGTTTTTAATCGACATTCATATGGATGGTGAATTGGTGGTTACTTGCTTTAATTATTTTCCCACACATTTGCAACTTTCCTCTTGCAATTCATTCAAGGATTTTTTATGAACTACTGCATATGCAAAAAACAGCACACATAATATTATCACACTAATTTCCCCTTAGAGGGCCACAGGGTTTTCTGTGCAACAAAACCAAAAAGAGAGACCGATTTCCCCAATCACTAAATAGCACAAGTGAGGAATATTTGTGTGCTCAAACTATTCACTCGCATAATCATCTTTTGGAACTGGAATTAGCACAAACAATACTCGGTTGAAGACTTCGGCACATCATATGAAAGTACAAGGGACTATAAAATACAAGAAGCAATGGTACAAATAACTTACATAAGTGTTCAGCTGCCGAACGAAGCTGGAGAAGTTGTTATGCTTGAAGTACCTCGGAAGCAGCACCGTCCCAAATATATGAGGATCCCAGACTATGAAGCTGTTGTTGGTGGCACTCCATGACACAACAGCATCTGTCGTCGGATCATCGACCATGTCATACGTCTTGGTGAGGAACGGTGGCGGACCACCGTCGTGGAGCCCATCCATCGGTGTTGGCTGGCCATTAGCGATGCCTAGGGGTGGCTGGCTCTCAATCTTAACTGGATTCACCATCCTATGGTTCATGGCGGCCCCACCAACGGAGCAGACCCAAGAACACTTCACCTCGACAGGAGGTTACCGAAGATTAGTACAACCTATGCACCACAAATGGTTCAGGCTTGCCAAGTTTCAGTTACTACAATTAGCCAAGGTTCAGGCTTCAGGCTTGTCAAGCAAGAGGTATGGACAAAACAACAAGGTGCAGCGAAGCAAACAAGGCGCAAGCACAACCCAATCCTGTGACCAAACAATTCACCCCATAACGATTCCTGAGCATCGCCAACAGCAGCAATCTCTAACGCAGTGGAGCGAGATCGACGGGCTCGGACATATGAAAGAAAACAGACCGCGTGATCACCCTGACTCCAAACAAAAGAGGAAAAGAGTTGAGATCTCTGAGCTAGTTCACGCACCAATACCACAAACCAAATCAGGGGGGGGGGGGGGGGGGGGGGGGGGGGGGGGAAGGGAGCTCGCGGATTTGATTCCGGTGCAAGGAGGAGCTAAAAGCGCGCCACGTCGGGCAGACGCTTTTGACCCGCAAGAAAGCGCGAAGACCCAAACCTTTCTCTCTCTACCCCCTCTTCAGTTCCTGAGTGAGAAATGAGAAGCACGGCGGCACCTCAGACCGAGACGGCGAGTGAGCGAGCCGCAGTGGCGGGAAGGAGATGCCGCGGTGAGAAGAAGAAGATTCTGGAAGCCGGGGCGTGGAAGCCTGGTAGTAGGAGAAGAGCTTCTGGAAGCGGTGGTGGAATCGCAATTGGGAATGGATTCGCTTCTCCTGGCCGGGGGTAGTTGGGTGAGACAACGAAGCGGTGACACGTGTTGGGCTGAACGAACCCTACTAGATGGCGGTGGCTCCCGGCCCACGCGTCTGCTGGTGGGTTACGAGCTCGGCCCACGCGTCTGTAACTTACTACCAGCGAAGTAACTTGTGCCAACAAATATCCGGTGGAAAAAGGAAATTCGTCCTGGTCTTCTTCCCCATCCAGCAAGGCAACGAACGAAGCCGCCGTCCTCTGCTCCTCTTCCCCCTCCCCTTCCTGGCCTCGTCGTCTCCGCTCACCTGCGAAACCCTAACGAGGCGAGCTAGAGAGGTCAGCGGCGATGTTCGGGTACCAGAAGGCTCCGGACCTCGAGGCCGGCCTCGGCGGGTCGCCGGTGCTGTACCCGGGGATGACGGAGAGCCCCGACCTGCGCTGGGCGTTCGTCCGCAAGATCTACGTCATCCTCTCCGTGCAGCTCGCCATGACCGCCGCCGTCTCTGCCTTCGTCGTCAAAGTGCCCGCCGTCTCCCAGTTCTTCGTCTCCTCCAACGCCGGCATCGCGCTGTACATCTTCCTCATCATCCTGCCCTTCCTCGGTTAGCTCCGCCGCAGACCCTTCTCTGTCTCCCTATTTTAGTTTTCCCACTTCTTATTTTCGGGAACTGAGATTGATGTGCTAATGCATTGATTGCCTGCTTCGTTCGCGTGCAGTGCTGTGCCCTCTGCACTACTACCACCAGAAGCATCCGGTCAACCTGCTCCTGCTCGGCCTCTTCACCGTTGCCATCAGCTTTGCCGTCGGCATGACATGCGCCTTCACCAGCGGTAACATCTTTTAGCTTCCATCGTTCATTTGTTTCTTGCTCTAAATTGTTGTTCCATGTGACTGCGTGACTGAATTTATGCAGTTGGTTCAGTTGAGTACCTGAAATAGTTTTTGAATTTATTGGTTGTTATAATGATTGTGTCACTGCTCACTGTTAACATTAGGAATCCCCTACTTTCATGACCTGTTACTGAATAAATGATTAAGGGTCCGTTTGGATGACCGAAACGTTTCGGATTCACCATCGAAACGCAAGAATCACTGCCAAAGGGCGACTTCACGAAACGATTCGTTGGAGAAACGGTGTGAAGTGTTTCGAGTTTTTTGCCTGAGGGCCTGAAACACCCAAAGAGGTGTTCCGCACCTTGAAACGGTTCCCTCTCCCGCACCTCCCCTACCAGTTCCACGATATTACGGCAAAATGCCATCACCTCCTCCTGCATGATGCTCTCCTCACACGAGTTGGGTTAGCCTCCGCCATGATCGCCGCACTGCACTAGGTGGCCGGCACCTGCAAGAACCAGGTCCCTGCCGGCGTCGCCCTAATCTCGCAACGGAGCCGATTAGCACTTGACGGCTGCATGTGGGCAGCACTTGCGACGAACAAGTGACTGCCTCATGTCTGCAGCACCTGTTGTGTATGTGCATGTTGAAGGGCGGTTCTTGTTCAATTTGCATATAGATTTAGCATACATGCAATTGCTGAACTGAACTGATTGGCGCATGTACTTATGCCAAGGCAAATGCTTGAGCTTGTCATGTACTAATGCTAAAAGCAAATTTACTACTGCATGATGATAAAATGGATTGATAACATGCTTAGATACATGATGCATACACCACTGACCTACTATGCAAATCTTTATCACTCTATAAGGTGGTCATCAGCCTGAGAAACAACAAAATACAACCAAGGGTACATAGGACTTTTCAATCATTCTCCTCCTTAGGGTGAATCTGAATCCATACAACTGGCCAAACGGTTTCACAAGTGATTCTGTTTCAGACTGAGAAACGTTTCTGTGGAGAAACCGAAACGTTTCTGATTCTTATAGAATCCGGAACCGTACCAAACGCCCCCTAAATGGATCCTACTTTAGCATTCAAAATAGTTTGCAAGTGGATGTTGGGTAGTAATGATCAGGATTCACCAACAGTTTCACAGGTAGCGGTCGTGTATTATGCTGCTCGGAATTGGACCATGCTTTCATAGAAGCATGTTGTATTGTTTTTTCCGTCTATGACATAACCGTGCTGCAGAAATAGAAGTCATCTCACCTCTTTGTAGATATGTCGATCATAAATATCTAACATAATGGCAGCAAATGTTGTATTTCCCATTGTTATTGTCTAGAATGGTCTCCAGTGCATTATGATTGTAATGATTCTGTTCAGAATATACTTTAGAACTTCCTGCTGAAATTTTGAACAATGTATTAACTAGATAAGGGTTCATGTCTGCACTGACATAACAAGAGCTAAGCCTTTCAATAGTTATCTGGTACCATGTGCATTCTCCTTAAGACAGTTGCTGCTATTTTTATCTTGTCAGTTTTTTAATTCTATATCAAGGAATTGATTGTAGTATATTATGGAACAGGTAAAGTCATTTTGGAATCTGCAATTCTTACAGCAGTGGTGGTGATCAGCTTGACTGTTTATACCTTCTGGGCTGCAAAGAAAGGCTATGACTTCAACTTCCTTGGTCCCTTCCTGTTTGCTGCCCTGATGGTGCTTCTTGTGTTCTCCCTAATCCAGGTTGGACTCAAGCGGCCTTATTCCCTTGAACTTTCTTCTTCAGAATATCTTTTATCATTCATGTTTATTTATACATGTCGCTGATGGTATTTTTGTTGCGCAGATCTTTTTCCCTTTGGGAAAGATCTCTGTGATGATATATGGTGGTCTGGCATCGCTCATATTCTGTGGCTACATCATCTATGACACGGACAATATCATCAAGCGCTACTCGTACGATGAGTACATATGGGCTGCGGTGGCGCTCTACCTCGACATCATCAACCTCTTCCTGTCTCTGCTGCAACTGTTGAGGGCTGCCGATTCAAACTGAGTTCATATGCCTTCCCTTTGATCTAGTGTCTCTTGTACGCTTGTGAATATCATACGCTCCTTAATGTTGATGGATCCTCGCACTCCAATTTATCAGCAGATTGTTTAAGTGTTAATACCTGCTTAGTGAATATGGAGGACTTCAGTTCATTGTATGGAACCTCCGAATCTTTTGTCAGCCTCTGAATAGATGTCGCATCCTTTCTTTGCATGCTCAAAGCATGAGTGTGAGTTAAAATGTCCAATCCTTGTTTTACTGAGAAGCATCACACGGCTAGTGTATTCCTTTGTCTGCTAACTAAGTGTTCAGTCCTGAACAGACGGGTTTTGTGCATTTGAAGTATCTTGGATGGACGAGTGTATTTTCTTCTTTTTGTAAAATTTCCCACGCACGAACGAGCAAACCAACTTACTATGTGCACTTATGTTGTTCCAGAAGAAATGATAGTGCTCGCCAGTCAATTTTTGAAATGCTTAAAGTACAATTGCATTGCCTTGAGAAGGTGGCCTTGAGGACATGAAAGGACTTCAGTATTGTAAACAGCACACATGTGGAGCCATTAAGTTGATGGGGCATGGACCACCCGGAGGTGGATTCCCGGCGCGTAGGTCGTGCTCTGCTGCTGCGCGCTCTCCTTTGAGGGCATCGTTCGTCGACCGAGACCTCAGAACTTGCCGACGCCGTCGTGACCGCAAGGCTCTGCCTCTTCTTGCTCCGACCGCGCTCGCGGATCGTGACCGCTTGTACAACACGTGGGTAGATCATCGACGACTGCTTCTGAAAATTCGTTCTCGTCGGGCGGCCGTTCTCGTCGCCGCCCCACGCGGGTGTTGTCGATTGTGCGCCGGCTGCTGCCTCGCGCGCACAACCCCGTGTCGGTGTGAAGGAGCTTGGCGCGGCCATGGCGAGACCAGCTGCACGGCTACATCATATGAGCTCCAGATGGTCGACAAAATTTGTTCCATAAATCGGTGAATGAGCAGGAAACAGTGGAACGTGACGCCACGAAATCCCGAACTGAAACAGATTCGAAAGAGAGAGAAACGAAAAAGAGAAATGCTCATGGGGGCGGTCGCTATTTGAAACAGCAACCGCCCCCTGTTTATTTCCGTTGCGCAGCAAAGCACATCGTCCACGACTCAAATGGACACATAAAAAAAAACTGAAACTAATCTTAGAGAGGCGTGACACGGACGTGAGTCTCCATGCGAAATCCCCGGCTCAAATCATTTTGGGAGAGGGAGAAACGAAAAAGAGGAATGTGCATGGGGTGGTCGCTCGTGGATTAAACACCGAGGGCGCTAAATCGTCTACGCGCGATCCAAATGTGCACCAGAAATTGTTACAAAAATTCGAACCCGAAGATTCGTTGGGGGAGAAGTGCTCCTCCTGCACGAGACGGCGCCGCCGGTGCAGGGCGCAGGGGAACGAGCCCCGTCGCGTTGTGGGCGAGCACGCGAAGGCCCGCTCGATTCGGCGGGGACCGGGCGGCCGCTGGACGCGAGGCAGACGGATGCCGGTGGGCGCGGCGTGAGCAGACGCCGAGAGGCGCCTCTGCCACGAACAAGGCGATGCTTCATCCCATTCCCTGGGCCGGAGCCGGAGATGCTGCGACCTCCACGGCGTGAGCGCAAACGCCGGCGTGACGGCGCGCAGCTCCATCATGTACAAGCCAACAGAAACAGTCCTTGCTTGATATTGGGTCCTTGAATAGAGGTTCGCGATGGAAGCTGCACTCTGCTCACATCTGACTGACAGCGGTTGTCATTCGGGCGAGATTGCCTCGGCCCGACGTGAACGGAGCGCGCGTCTTCCATTCAGTTCTGGCGGTTTCTTGGTGCCATTTGGCGTCATGCCACGCCCGGCTAATAACTTCCAGCACGAGAGAAACGCCTCTTTGTTCTGCCAGCGAGAGACAACGAGGCGACGTTTTGACCACACCAAGAATAGCAGTCCTCCTCCTGCAGTTCCCGCCATCATTCTCCACCACCCAAGCTCACATTCAAATACGCCGCCCACCAGCGCAACCCGTCAATTGATCAATCCGCCACCAACCTCCAGAGCCCCGGCCGTGCCTCCTCCCTCCCTCCGTCGCCGGACACGCGGGAGACCGAGGCGCGCGGCGACGACCACCAGGTATAGCCGCTAGTAATAATAATTAAGCCGCCATGGGCAAGAATAAGGGCAAGCACTGCTCCCACGACGCGGAGGCGTGCTACCCGCCGGGGGCGAAGGCGCCGGCCTTCGCCATGGCGTCGCCCTACTTGATCGAGAGCCCCCAGATGCGGTGGGCATTCATCCGCAAGGTGTACGTGATCGTGGCGATGCAGCTGTTGCTGACGGTGGCCGTCGCCGCCACGGTGAACCTCGTCGACCCCATCAGGGCCTTCTTCCAGGCGCGCACAAAGGGCGCCGTCGTCGCCTTCGTCCTCATCCTCATCTCCCCCATCATCGGTACGTTTCTGCTTGGTTATTCTTCCACACAAACGTGTCGACAAACGATTGATGATACATTTCTCTGTTGTTATTGGAATACAACGTGTCGAGGAACGATCGACGTTATTGATCGATGCATTTTGATTTGGAGCAGTGATGATTCCGATGATCTTTTGCCGGAAGAAGCACCCCATCAACCTCGTGCTCCTGGCGCTCTTCACCGTATGCATCAGCCTCACCGTCGGGCTTGCCTGTCTGTCGAGAAGTGGTACGCACCACCACATATATTACATGCATAAGAGGAAGCTTAATTCTTCTGTACATGTGCATTAATCAATTCATACATAAATAATTGATCTTTTGTAATCGATGTTTCGTTTGAATGAAACTAACAGGGGCCGTGATCATGGAGGCGGCGGGGATCACGCTGGTGGTGGTGATGGGGCTGACCGGCTACACGTTCTGGGCGGCCAAGAAAGGCTACGACTTCGAGTTCCTCGGGCCCTTCCTCGTCGCCGCCTGCCTCGTCCTCATCCTCTTCTCCTTCGTCCGGGTGAGTGCAATCCCACGGACGGCGAGAGAAATCGATGCATTTCCCCTGCTCACAATTAACTCGTCGCTTGGCCCTGCAGATTCTGTTCCCGATGGGCAAGACCGGGATGATGGTGTACGGCTGCGTGGCGGCGCTGGTGTTCTCCGGCTTCATCATCTACGACACCGACAACCTCATCAAGCGCTACACCTACGACGAGTACGTCTCCGCAGCCATCGAGCTTTACCTCGACATCATCAACCTCTTCATGGCCATCCTCAACATGCTTGAAGGCTGCGACTGAAGATCATCAAGAATGTCCATTGTGTCACGCGAGCAGAGCGCTAGATTATTCTATTTATATTAAGTAACAGGATGTGTGGATGAATGGGTTGCAACTGTCAGTTAAATAGTACAAAGTCTTTATTGCATAGACGAATACAATAGGGTCAAATAACATGACCGCTGCGTGTGATTGACATTATCAAAGAAAAACACTGCTGCCAATCCATCTGGTTCTTTTGTAACATGCTTTGCTTGCAACAAAGTTCTGTTCACCAGCCAGCAGAAGCAGATCACCAGCCAGCAGAAAAGCAACAAAGTTCTGTTCTGCAATTCAGTGAAAACGATAACGTAGATTGAAACAAACCAAGGATCACCACAAATGAAGCTTCACAGAAACATGCTTTGCTTGCAACTTTTTGCTAGAGGAACATGAAAATACATTCGCGATAATTCAGTTCACTCATGAAATCATCATGTATTCTGGCAGGGAACAACATCTGTCATACCCACGCCGTAAATAGCAGAACCATAAGATGCCAAAGAGACAATTGCTTTAACATCACCAGACTCACTCTTTGAGCTCCACATGTATAGGGATGGGGCAAAACATAGCCACGATCAACTAGAAAATGATCAATTTAATAAAAAGTTAACTGTTTCTAGTATGGCATACACCCACTCAGAAGATGCTCTTTGTATGACCTAGTGCTCTTCTATCTTCTTCAGATCCTTCATATTTGTCGTGTCCACACTGCAAAAGAACAAAATAAGTTTACCTGGTTAATGGCAATTTTCATTTTTCTTGAACACGTAGGAGAGCTGCGTATCATTTCATTAATAGAAGAAGAAAATAGTTTACAACACACACCCCCAAAGTAATAAGTGGCAATTTTCATAATAAATGCAATAGGAAAGAAGGTGAGTAGGACGGATAGTTTATCATTCCCCAATGCCTGAACATGGAATCCTTTTTTAGCGTGTTCTGGTTCAGTTTTGTCTAAAATAGCCAGTTACTAAGAACGGAAAAACCCATCAGGTTAGCTACCTTTTTTTGCGATGTAGGTAAGTAATATAAACTGCTTGAACAAATGTGCAAACAAAAGACAGTGTCCTTAACCCTACATTCCTTAGAAAGTTACAGAAATGTAAGGAGGAGAAACAAACAATATGCACACAATCAGTAACAAAAATGCAGCACCATCCCTCAGATATATTATCAACCACCAAGCAGAACATCAGCTAATCGAATCAAATGTATATGTATAACATTCAAACACTAATCCTCGCATATTTAACTTTATTACTGCCTCCATCCCAGAGTATAAGCATTCCTGGCTATGCTTATATTATGGGACAGAGGACATTTTGAGATTAAATGTTGCACTGACAGAACTTGACTAATTATGACCCTTCCCAAAAACCCAGGGCAATTCAAATGAAAGGGCAGCCGAACAGTCTGCATGATTGCTCAAGTAAAAAAAGAACTTACGTCGTTCCATAAAGCGAGATCTTCTGAATTTTCGTGACATCACTTCCACTTTGATTGTCCTCAATAAATATAGTAAGGCTGGAATGACAGAAGATTAATGAAAAATCAGGAAGAAGATGCTAAACAGTGACAATGCACACAAGTAGACCAGAGGGATTTATATACCTGCGAACATTTTGGAATTTAACATACTTTAGTGTCACAGGTTTATTCTGCACAGAAGAAAGGCCAATGCTCATCATTTTGAGGTACACATAAACATAAATGACTCTGATGTTGACTAGAACATCAGTGAAAAAACAATTAAATGGGGAGCGCCTTTCAGGAGAACAATGTACCTCTACCAAATGATTGGGTGACAAATCAAGACTGTCACTTGGTGGATAGTCATTGACATTGCTGCCATTTAACACAGAAATTATGGTCAGCCTGTTATAGAGAAAAGATAATGTTATTCTGAATAGTTTCTACTGCTTCCTGAGGAAGTATACCTGAAACCCATATGCTCTTTGTTAGAGAAGAGTTTTACTGTTTTGGGGCCTGTGAAAACAAGAGGGGTGTTATTGCTTAAAAAGATACAGACAGAGAAATTGTATTAGTACAATAAAGGAACTATTATGGATTCAGGAAATTGACAGAGCTACCAACATAACAAGAGGGGTGTTTTGCTCTAAATGACAGTGCTTCCAGATGTCTTAAATTGGCGGGAGGAACATAATTGGTAATACATGATAGGAACATGTTTTGACCGAGGTCCAATTGTAGTCAGCAGAATTATTTGAGAAGCAGTACATGCCAAAAATGAGCGAAATTAATACGCATAGAAACATTGTTAGTACTACTGCAAGTTGACACAGATGCAATTACCTAGAATTTTAAGTGAGCACCATCGATGCAAGTCTATGCCACTACTGGTATAAAAATGTGAGATATTGTGAAGTTATTCACAAACATTAGCAAAACAATTAACATTTAACTCATGTAGAGATACCACAGAGCAACGAGTAAACATATGCTCATCAAGTTTATAACCGAGGTTCCACCATCTGGTCACTCTGCTCCTCTAATGACTTGCCCTTTGCATCTAACTTAGAGAGCACCACTACTCAACTACCTAAGTTGAATGTGCTACTAACCAACTATACTAAATCAAAACATGCCAACTGATGAACAAATCAAGCATCCACGCAAGCAATCCTAGCAGGGAATTGCAAATCTCACCATCATCCTCGGGACCTTTGAAGAGCGCGGAATGCAGCTTGACCACTTGCATGAAGGGGATGTAGATCAGCAGCTGCTCGTCCGAGTCGCTGGCGAGGTGCAGCCCCTCGTCCTCCCTGTAACCCTGCAACCACCAAGCAATTGCCATCAAAATTTCGCACAAATACGCAGGATTTTCACCAACACAGAGCGATCGGGCACCGAGCGCGCATCTACGTAACCCTAGAAAAAGTTTCACAAAACCTGAACCACACCACCAGAATCGCGATTCGCGCCCAGATAAAAGCAATCTAAAATCCGAGGAATCGGGAGCGGACCAACCGAGCTGGCGTTTGATCAGGGAGGAAGCGCGGTACCTGCTTGAGGGCGTTGGCGATGTTGTGTGACGAGTCCTGGTTGAGGCACTCGACGCCGGTCCAGTCGATGAAGTCGACCAGATCCACCTGCCCGCGCGGCACCTGCACGGCCGGTGCCGGGGCGGCGGGGGCCGGGGCCGGGGTGGTCGCGGCAGCTGTGGTGTTGGTGGCGGCCATGGGCTTGACTTCCGGAAGGTTCTGGAAGGTCGAGACGAGGGGAGAGCGTTCGCGAGCTGAGGCGGGCGCGCGTGCGGAAGACGAGCAAGCGAATGCGACTCGTGAGGTGACTTGCGGCGATGCTACGCTAGCTTTGGTGACGCGGCGCGGTCGGGCCAAGTTTATAGAGGCCGCTAGGGGCGATGGATGTTCCGTTCTGTCGCGACTCTAATCGGCGAAGTAGCCGTGTCCGTTAAATATTGCACCGGAATTTTTTTTTCATATCGCCAAAGTTTGTTTGCTTATTACTGCAGTATTCTTTCTCACCAACATTAACTTTGTTTACATGTTTTTCCAGTCCGAACATTTGACATGGTTCTCTCTCTCAAAAAAAATAATAGGTTGACACCGAGAGAAAAGTGCTTCCAGTTTCATATCAACATCGGCATCAGAATCAACGGATTTTCAGATCAATAAAGCAGGTATGCTGCATAAAATAATCTAATATAAAAAAAAATTGTCAACTCCTCCGGTTTGACAATGTGTCTGCTGTTATTGTTCAGAAACAGACACAACGTACATTACAGAAACCCAAGTCAATTTCACATGATCCACGGCGACCCTGATACACCATCACTCTCCACCACCATCATCAATAAGGGATCACTCGCAAAGCACAGCTTCAGAACCGTTGTCAGATGGCTCAGGGAGGAGCTATTTTACACAGGTGGCACTGCAATCCGTCAGGAAATCAGGTACCACATCTGGATGTGGACAGGCACTGAAAGGAACAGAATGTAGACAGAAGCTATAGATTACGAGTGCACAAATGTAGACAGAATCAAACAGAATGAGCCATTGTCATTGTGGAGTGAATCAAAGACATTGGATGATTAGGAGTGGAGGGTACAAACCTGGAGGCTAGGATGCGTCTCCATTTCCGTGTTCTTCCTTGTCAGATCTTATCTTTTTTCATGTTTATTATCTCCTTTTGAGCCTCTCAGTCTCAATTGATATAGTACCTGTCTAGAAGATATTCAGGTCACCATGAACTATAGTAAGTCCATAAGAACACAGGGCGCATTGTTCATTTCAGATGCAAATTGTCATCACTCGTCATGCATGCTTACTATCACATCCCAGCCTGTTAGTAGAGGGCCGGGTGGTCCATGCCGTGTTGTATTGTTGGTTTGGTTCCCACTGAAAGCGGAATCTCTTGCTTCTGTTGTGAAAGATGTAAACAGTTCAGCATCACCCAAAAAATATAATGTTAGAACATATAAGAAAGGCAATAAAACACAATGTAAGTCACATTGGCAGCAAAGAGTGCTTGCCACAACACGAATATGTAAATGTCTGAAACTACACGACGTTATGCAGAAAAGCAACAAGTCACTTGCCATCTTTTCTGTTAGAGGTCTCTCTTGCTTACACAACGCTTACTATCCTTTCTGCTTCAGATGTTTGTACTTGTCTAGTTTCTAAGTGTTGTATTAATTATCGATATGAGTTCCTTTATGGGGGCATTTAGAATATTTATTGAGAGATTTACCTGAAAACGCTGTTTCTTCAGACATTGTACAGAATATGGAGCTCAAGAGTCAGCACAGCCATCCATCTAATTGTCACGGTATAACGACTCACATTTCAAAGGCATGTTTCAGGCTCTCAATCTAGCCCCTCCAACAATATGTTGCTCACATTGTCATCGTCCACTGACTGGTAGAATTCACCATCTCTAGCCTCATCTTCACTAAGACTGCCGACCAAGACACGATGTGTCCTTGAATCAGGAACCCACCCCTTTTCTAGCATTTGATCGAGAAACTTACATGCCTCACTTTTGAAGCCTTCTTTAATAAGGCCATATATAATAATATTATATATTCTGGGGCTCATTGTTCCACTTATATTTACCACTTTCAGCAAACTTTGCGCAACCATGTTAAGATAAGAGAACAAAGCCATATCATTGACTAACAGTTCAAATGTCTCTTGGTCAGGAACAAAGCCATGATCTACCATTCTGTTAAACAAGATAGCGGCCTCAAAAATTGTCTCCTCCGTGAGGAAACAGTGTAGCAGAATATTGTACGCATATTCATCCAGTGTACAACCTTCCATCAGCATTTGTCCAAAGAGAATCAATACATATTTCCCCTTCTTCAAATGGCTCAGTGCTTGGATAATTATGTTATAGGTGGAAAATGTACAAGAAGTGCCGGTGCAAAAAGCTAACGAACGCAACTTGACTGCTTCACTAATCTTTCCAGACACACAACTCCCTTGAACTAACATATCAAGTGACTTAATTGTAAGACTGCAACCTCTTTTACAGTGATATTTAAAAACCTCAGTAGCTTCTTGGACCCGATTCATGTGACACAAAACCTCTACAAGTTGTGAGAAAGACTCCGAGTTCAGGGACAAGTTGCTAACACTGACCTTTCTGAACATACCTAAAGCATCCATGTACAATCCTAATTGACAGTAACAAGATATAACAGCAGAATAGGTACTCTCATCTGGTGTAAACGAAGACACTACCATTCTACCGATGAGCTCAGATGCTCTTCTGATGTTTCCTTCATTGCAGAAGTGAGCAATAACAATGTTCCATGATTGGCAATCAACCAAACCCCTCCCGTGGAATTTGTCAAGATAGGTTACTGAATCCTGCAGTCTGCCATATTTACACAACCATTTCAGCAGCACATTATATGGTTCTGATTCAGTGACACCATTTTCTTCTAGAAACCTAACAGCATCGTGGAACTTGGCCAATGTACAGTAGCAATGCACAATGTCCACGTACGTACTTGTCATTGGAGAAAGATCTGATGCTATCATTTCTTTAAACATCATGATCGCGTCATCTAGTAATTGGTTTTCACATAAACACCTAACCAATGCACTATACAAATGCATATCCAACTGATGGCCATCTTGTTTCATCATTTGATGCAACTTAATCGCCTCTTTGACTTTACTGAAATTGCAAAATAAGGGCATCACTTGAGCATAAAATCCTCTATCAGGGGTGCATCTTAGCCGCAACATTTGATCAAAGAGTTTCATAGCTTCATCTTCTCTGCCACAGGAACAAAGCTTCGTGATGAGTATTTCAAATGTACGACTGTTAGGAGCACACCTCTTCTTGCTCATCCTGTCAAACTGAATCAATGCCAGGTCTAAACGGCCCGCTTCACACAACACCTCAATCAAACAATTCAATGTTTCCACATCAGGAAGCACTCCAGCCTTGACGATATCCATGTACGCGAGCATGAACTGCCGCAAGCCCTTCCCTTGCTTGACTAAGCCACGGAGCACGCCGTTGCAAGCTGAGACGGACAACTTGATCCTCTGAGAGCAGGCGTGCTTAACTACCAGCAACGCTTCATCAGAAAGGTTCTTATCGTTCAGGGACTGAACTAAATGATCCATGGCTTGTCCCAATTGAGGGATCTTCAATCTGACCATTTCACCGAGGAGGCCATCCATCTCACCACGATTTCCACCAGCAGCAAGCTTGGAAATCATGCAGCTGTAGGTGTCAACCGTTTGAACGTTGATCCTCTGATGGGATGCCCATCTGAAGATCTTAAGGGCCAAGCTCGAATCAGAAGTTGAATCGAGAACACGGGCCAGCCTCTCTGGCCGGAGTTTGTTCTTGAGCGACAGGACTGCGGAGTCGAACTCAAAGGAACTGCCTCCTGCACCACAAGCTCGAGAAGCAGGCGCATCCGAGCCGGAACAGTAGAGCATCACTCTCGCCGATAGCAGGTAGGCTCTCGCAGACCGAATGCGAGATGCAATAGTCAGCGGCATCGAGGCCACCTCATGGTCACGGCATCCAGATAAACTAGAAACGCACAGGGTGCGTCATCATGGGCACCTGCAAATGTACAAGCAAGCATTGTACTTAGCCTCTAAGTGCTGCTGCTGCGTGCGATGGTTTCCTATCATCAAAACAATGAAGAAGAGCGCGTGTGATCAGAAAAGTCTCGATCCACTGACTGAACCTGAAGGTAAACTAACTGATATAGCTCCGGGCACGCCCCAAACCAACGAGCTGAACGGACTGGAGCGTCCAACTCGTAAAGAAAGAGTTGGATTTGGGGGGGTTGGGTGGATGGGCTTCCTTACCAAGAGAGCGGTGCCGTCGCGCGGCGCTCCTTGCGGAAGGGAGAGGGCGGCGTCTGGGCGGGGATCGGGGGCGTGCTCGGAGACGGGGAGGCGTCGATTGGTCGGCCTCGCCGCGACGCGCGCCGCCGCTAGGGCCTTGGGGATTGGAACAACGGGAAGAGGAAAGAGAGGGACGGAGAAGGAGCAGCAAGGGAAGGCTACGCCCAGCCCAGGCAAGCTGGAGTTGCGTCGGGGTCCGTCAGTCTGTCACACCAGAGTCCACAAGTGAATGAGAGACGTGGGCCGGCCCAGGCAGACATCCAGAGTAGTCGTGTCGTGCCGCGCTCGCAGTCGCAATCGTGCTGCCTGCTGCCCGCCGGCGTAGGCTCGAGGAACCGGGGCACCCGACTAGCGTCGCATGGAGGACGTGGTGTGGGCGCGTGCCTGCAGCAGTTTACCTGGAAACGTAAACCTAAAACTTGTTTTAAGTTTAGGAGAGAGAAGATTTTTAAAAAAATTTTGTGCTCCTCTCTAGCAGATTATCTAAAACTGAACACCTATAAAGTTTTTTGAAATACATCCATCTTTAAGGGGGCATTTTACAAAAACTCTAAGACACAGAAAAACTACGAAAAATTACAACTTTTCAAAAGGGCTTTTTTGCAAAAACGCATAGCCTTATCCTCTCCCATCCGCTCGCTCCAATCCGCCATGGCAGTTCAGGTTCAAACCGACGCCCCCTCCCTCACCTCCTCCTTCCCATCAGCCGCTCTCCTCCTCCCCTCCTCCACCTGGCGAGGCGCCCGCCCCACGCGTCGTGCGACCCGGCGAGGCGTCACGAGCCTCGGCGAGCCGCCCGCCCCCGCGCACCGTGCGACCTGGCGAGCCGACCGCCTCGCGCGCCTCAATGGCTCGCGGGAGAGGGGCGGCGGGACGCGATGGGAAGGGAGGTGCTCGGAACCTTGGCGGCACTGGAGCTCGTACGCCACCGCCGCTTCCTCGTGCTCGCCCACCGCTGCCCCGCCTCAAGCCCGTCGCCTCCCCGAGCTCACTCGCCATCGCCGCCTCAAGCCCGCCTCCCCAAGCTCATCCTCCACCTGCCCCCGCCTCTACTCCCTGCCTCCATCTTGCCCGCCTCCGACAACCTCCTCGGCGAGCTGCCCGTCGCCACGCCGTCGGCAAGGGCGAGCGGGGCTGGTCGAATGGGGCCAAGAGAGGGAGAGCGGCGTTGGGGACCGGAGCGGGTGGGGCAGGATCGAATCCGAAAGACGGCGGCGAGCTCCAGTCGGTAGAATCACGGAGGCGAGTGGCAGCGGGCGAGCGGAAAATGTCCCGCGCATGACAGTTTGCGCTTCCCGCGGTTGCTCATGAATATAGGTTTTCATGAAGTGGAAATTCAAATATAAGTTCAGAAGAGAGAAATTTAGGTGGACATAAAAAAATTTTAGGTTTTGGTATCTATATAGGTTTTCTGCTGAAGCAGTTTTTTTTTTTTTTTTGACCGTTTTGACAGATTTTAGGTATTAGTATCCTCTTTAGGTATTCTGCTGGAGATGCTCTGACAGATGTTGGCATGCCGCGCCCATGGAAGCGGATGTTGTCAACTTGTCATGTTTTGCGCACGGCACACGCGGTACCGCGCGAGTTCGCAGCTCCCTGTTGCCCCTGCATCGCCGCCTCCGCCTGCCGTCGTCGCGCTCAGCTGATGCTACCACGGGCGTTGCTGCAATGCTGTCGCCGCGGACGCGTTTCCAGTACTCTCTGCCCTTGCCTAGTAGAAGAAACGAGGTTGACCGAACTCTGTTCGTGGGCGCGGAGACAAGGCCGACCGCGTACAACACAATGCTTCGGTAGTGAGGTTCCATCCCAAGGCGTGAATCCGTGAAGGCAGCAGCATTAGCAAAGCAGCGCCCGCCTTAGACTGACTCCAACAACCTCCAACAACGATGGCTATATTTGATATGCAAATTGATGTTTGCCACATGTGTACAGTTGGTTGCATCTACTTCCTTTATCCTCTTCTCCAACAGCGAATCCATTCTGCCATCGCATTTCGCCCGCGCGGCGACGCCCTGTCCGCTCCGCTCCGCCCGCGCGTCGCGTTCTCCCTCTCTGCTTTCCGGTGCCACGCTCTCCCTCTCTCCTTTCCGGCGCCGCTGCCGCGCCCCGGCCGCCCCGCGCCACCTCCACCTCCTTCCCCGCCTCTCCTGCGCGTGTGCCGCCTACCGTCGCCGTCTCCCGCGCTCTGCCCACTCCGCCTGCGCGCCGCGCCTCCTCCACCCACACGCGGCCGCGCCGAGCCACGCCTCCCCCGCCTCTATCTCCCTCACGCGCGACGGCGCCGATCCCTGCCTCCTGCGGCCCCGCGTGTCCGCGTCCGCGTCCAATGGCGGTGCGGGAGGAGGCGGAGGCGTCGATGGCGGCGGCGGCTGGTGGTGGTGGTGCGCTGCGGAGGCGTTTCATCCATCGATGGCGGCGGCGTTTCCTCCATCGACGGCGGCGGCATTTCCTCCATCGACGGCGGGGGCGGCGGCGGTTCCACCGTGAGCCTGCACCAAATCGAAGAGGATTAGGACTTACCTCCATCAAATCGAAGCGGAATCGCTCGTCCCAACGCAGAATCGAGCTCACCTCCACCTAATTTTTTTGATTGCGACGGAGATATGGAGCTCGACTCTGAGCGACAAGATCCCGCGCCTCTGCGCTGCCTCTGCCGCGCCAGCCTCCTCTTCGCTCGCCCGCGCAAGTCTTCATGAGCCGCCGCGCGTGTCGCTGGCCTCCGCGCTCGCCCTCTCCCACGCCCCCACCGCGTCCTCGCCGGTCGTCCTCCTCCGCCGGCGCAAGGGCACCCGCTCCCTCCCTTTCTCCTCCCCATGCGCGGCCATGCCTCCGCGCGAGCTTGCGCCGCCCGCCGCGCGCGTCCGCGGCCGCGCCTCCGAGCCCACGCGTCGCTCAGGGCCCGCGCCACCTCGCCCCACACAAATGCGTTCGGAGGAGAGAGGAGATCCATTGTTGCGCACTCTCTCTCCTCGATGGCAAACTTCCTCCTCCTCTTGCGCTCTCTGTTGGAGACGTTTTGGCTGTGCACAGTGTCGCGCGCGGAGGCAAATATGCATTTGCGCTCCCTTGTTGGAGTCAGTCTTAGCGGTTGCAGCAGTGACAGCCGACATGAGGAGAGAGCGACAACCGATCGAGCATGACCTTCACTGTTTTCGGGTGCTCGTGAGCTATGCGAACTTCAGTTTAATGAGGTCCAGTACTGGTCCAACGTGAGTAGGTAGTACTGCTGGTCCCGTGCCCTGTTGTGAGATTGCGAGTGGTAAATGGAGAGTTTGCTGATCGGGACCGTGCCTCTTTATTCTAGCGTTGTGCGTGTTGACGAGACGTCAGTCTGCAATCTCTTGGTCCAGCATTCTGCGCGTTGATCGAGTGTTAGTACATTCTACTTACTCTGACAGTGCATCATGAACTTTAAAATACTACCACCACGTCGTATGGTAAAACTAGTTTGCGGCCTGCAGACGGGTGAAGAAGGCAACATCGTCAGGGGAGCAGCGGACACGGCACGCTTGCGTGACCAAACATAGCTGAATTTTTCTGCAGTGGGTGAGCATGCAGTGGTTGGCCACACGTCAAAAGCAAATCTCTCCAGGCTGGAAATGGTCGCCGCCTCTCGCCCTCGCGTTCCGAACGGCGTCGAGAAGAAGAAGCTTCTAAATACTTTTATCCAAGATATCGATGGGAAAGATCGCATCCTCTCAGTTCCACTAAAAAAAAAAAAAAAAAGAAAAAGAAAGATCACATCTCTCTCCGCGCAAGCTGCATGCGTTGTCAGAGTCTTCGTTGCGACGGAAGAGCAGAGCGGATGTCGCACTGTCCGTATGACTGTATGCGTGCATATTGTGCATGGTACTATACACATTCCGTGCCAACAATTTCCTTTTCAAACCAAAGATATATTAAAATCGCATTCTAATTGGCCGTCTCCGTCTCCCACCATGTGCTGGAATATTTCATCAATGTTTGTCCAAATAATTGTGAAGGAAAAACACATACATTAGTTGCATGAAGATTATATTAGATTGAACCTTTCAACTTGAATGATCATTACCTTGTCTAAATAAATGATATTTGCAACCTGATACTCATGGAATATTGTAATGCATGGGGAAGCAAACGCAAATTTAAACAGGTGGGAATTGGTAAATCACATGACACATCACCTACACATTTGGGTTGAAATAATCTTCCATGATTAATCAGCATATTGTAATATTATTTGGTCAATCAACACTGCGGCCGACATTGGCAGAGGAGCTAGACATCACAAGAAATAAACAAATGGGAGAAATTAGATGAAACGATCATGTCAAATATGTATATATAGTATTTAGCAGTTTAGCATGCATGCGTGCCAAATGATTTAGGGCTGTATGGAAATCAAAAGAGCCATCTCCATCAGCAACAATAAATAGCTAACACAAATAATGCAATTACATTTTCCTTTTCAAGATGCGATGCAACTACTAGAGGAAGGAAGGCAAACAAATTGCTATAAACATACAAAGACATACCTGGAATAGAAGAATATTGAGGAAATTCTTAGCAAATGTTTATAGGAGAGGGTATCAGTTCATTTAAAGTTGCTGTGGCATGGTTGCTGCTGTACGATGAAGAACGACAGAAGTAGGCCTCATACTAAAGTAATTAATTGCAAATTACACAGCCAAATCAACATAAAAGGATCGAAAACAGTTTGTGAAAAATGGAGCAATTCTCAGCGCTGACCGAGGGGCAATTCAACGAACTTGACGTGCCACCGAAATTGTGCTGCTGCAATGAACAGCAGTACGCCACAGGTCACGTCAGAATCTGATACAAGCGGTTCTGTGCCGGGGTGTGATGTGAAGGTCTCGCTTCCGCAGTAGTTCGGCAAGTGCAAATCATGTGGATTGTAAGCGAATCCCACTGGTCAAGAACAAAGACGAATGAAGGTAGGAGTTAAGGGAGACGGTTGACACCCCACCTTACGCTGCAATATGATGCGATGAATTGACCACCATCTGAAGAAAATAAAGATGCAGGCCTATCATTAGTATACTTCTGCACCAACAGACAGGATAGTATTTCCATCTGAATGTATTTCTTGCCCATATTTTTGTTGCCTCCGTATATCACATATTGCTTAGATTTTGATTAAACATGACGATTACCACCAAGTTGATGAACTGACGGTTTCAGATTATCCTATTGGAAAATTACAAAAGAGTCTGTTGTGATCCAACGCGTTATCACCAATTACTTAGCCCTCTGTTTCTTGGGTTTAAGTACACCAACTATTCATCTGCAAAAGAATACACCCACTATTAGGTCCTACTAGCTTGTCTTGTTTCATCGAGTATTTGCCCGTATTTTTTTCGAATATTTCGGGAGCATATTCTTTTAAAAGTGCCCAGGAATCAGACTGTAGTCCATTCTGAGGAAGAAATTAACCGTTAGTAGCAAAGATGATATGGCCTTTCACCTAATAAATCCTCTTAGAAGTTAACACTAAAACTAGATGAAACTGGTGACCACTGCACTAAGGCACTGAATAGTGAATTCAGAAAAAGTTGCACTAACTTGTGCTTTTTTACTATTTTCGTCCACAGGAAGCATCCTCGAAGCTACATTGTCAAAATTCATGTAGATGACATAATTTTGGTTGTTCTATTGATTGGGTCGTACAAGCATAAGCATAGAAGCTAAAGAAGATATAATAATAAATAAAGGAAAAGGTACAGCACAAGAGGCCAACAAACACGGGGAATAACCGGAGCCAAAGGCATTTCTCTCTCTTTTACTTTAGTTAAATTAAAAGTACAAGTACTAATACGAACCATCTTTTAGTGTACATGATTTCTTAGGCCATCATTTGATTGAGCACTACAGACCGTCTTTTAGCGTACCTGACTTGAAAATTTGAGAAAGAACTAACTAATCATAAGATCAGTGAGAAAGTACTAAAAGCATCTTATGAGGAGATTTCAATATCAGTGAAAAAGGGCACTAAGATCATCTTACTAAGTGGATGAGATTTCTGGTTCATAAACAAACTCACCTGTTCTAGACGAGAATAGGAAGAATTTAATCTTGAGTGTACGTGAAAATCAAATAAATGGCTGGCTTGTTACTGATGTCCATTCATGGTCAACAATAATTGGAAAATTTGCCCGCAAAAAAACAATAAACCGAAAATAATCTGTGGTACATTGGTATCAGCTCTGAACCGAATGAGTAGGACAAGGCAACAATACTTTGTCACTTACAACAAACAGCAGTCTGCTTGAGTTTGACCATGTCCACCGTCACAAGAGCCAAAAACATCGACACAAAGCAAGAAAGCGAAAGGATCGAAATTCCACGAACAGCCCAGACAATTAGGTAGGAAAAAATCGGATCACTGCCCCCCTTTTATCATGCCCCCCAACATGAACAAAATTGTCCCGGACGAAATCGCAAACGAAGCGGTCAACCGTGCCAATGATCCAAACACAATAAACAACGAAAGAAACAATAAGCAAATGATGCACGCACAAAGGCTGAAAACGAATCGAGAAGTTTCAGAACAAGCCCCTATATATACCAAACTGAACACACGGAAACAGCACGTATTAAAACACAAGCCTGTAATAGATACAGCAAGCAAGAAACCAACATACCGTTGTCCATTTCGTTGCATGCAGACACGCGCCGACCGGCCACGGTGATGAGGAGCTCGACGGCAGCAGCGTTGCTTTTGGTGCTCGCCACCGTCACCTGGCCGCTGCTGGCCTCGGCCCAGCCGGCGCCGAGCATGTCGCCGCCTTCCCCGCCGGCGGCTGCCACGAACAACTCGCGGCTGGAGAAGGCGTACGTGGCGCTGCAGGCGCTGAAGCGCGCCATCACGGACGACCCAAAGAAGCTGACGCACAACTGGTGCGGGCCCGACGTGTGCAACTACTTCGGTGTGTTCTGCGCGCCGGCGCCCGACGACCCGTGCCAGCGCACGGTGGCCGGCGTGGACCTCAACCACGGCGACCTCGCCGGCACGCTCCCTGAAGAGCTGGGCCTCCTCTCCGACCTGGCCGTCTTCCACCTCAACTCCAACCGCTTCTCCGGCTCCCTCCCCGAGTCCCTCCGCTCGCTGCACCTCCTGCACGAGATTGACGTCAGCAACAACCAGCTCTCCGGCGGCTTTCCCTCCCAGTTCCTCTGCCTCCCCAACCTGCAGTACGTCGACATCAGGTAAGCACCATTACTGTACATACGTGTATACGCAGATACACCTGAACCTGCGCAAGAAGGCATGCATGAGTGCAACTTATGTTTGAATGTGCGTGTGAAGGTTCAACAACTTCTGCGGGGAGGTGCCGGCAGCGATCTTTGATAAGAAGATCGATGCCCTGTTCATCAACAACAACCACTTCGAGTTCACGCTGCCGAAGGCCTTCAGCAACTCAACCGCATCAGTGATCGTGCTGGCGAACCTGCCGCGGTTGGGTGGCTGCCTGCCGAGCAGCATCGGCGACATGGCCGGGACGCTCAACGAGCTGATTCTGCTCAACAGTGGCATCTCCTCCTGCATCCCACCGGAGATCGGCAAGTTGGACAAGCTCACCGTGCTAGACCTCAGCTTCAACAACCTCGCCGGCACGCTGCCGGACACCATTGGCAACATGCGCGCGCTGGAGCAGCTTGACGTCGCGCACAACATGCTCGCCGGCGAGATACCCGAGAGCATCTGCGAACTGCCGCACCTCAAGAACTTCACCTACTCGAACAACTTCTTCTGCGGCGAGCCGCACCGGTGCCTCGAGGTGCCGCGCATCGATGACAGGCAGAACTGCATCGCCGGACGCCCCGACCAGCGACCAGGCGAGGAGTGCATCGCGTTCCTGCACCGCCCGCCGGTGCACTGCGATGCGCACGGGTGCATCGCACCACCACCGCCACCGGCGTATGCGCCCCCACCGCCGGTGTACTGATGTGGTAATACAGTAACTTTGTAATTGCTTACTGCCTTTGTGGTGTGAGAAAGGGTAAATGCATACATATGGCACAAATTGTAATCATTATTTTCAGTTTTCAACAGCAGAGTAATAATGGATTGATAGATTTGCACCAAGAACTCAATCAAAAGTTCGGTAAAAGATTCTTTCAGTGTCCCATGATTGTTTCTTGTGCCAGCTCTAGTAATTTATAGTTCGTATAAGTAAATATGTTCTTAAGCAGGCCTTGTGCAAATGCTTTGCTTCTTAGCAGATATCATAAGTAAATAATTGACTCTGCGATCTACTAAGATGAGGGACCACGATATATCAGAATTAGGACCACTGCTAAAGTGAGATAAAATAAGGCGACAAAGGATAGACGGCAAGCACTGTTTGCTCTTTACAGGTTATAAAAGATGAGGATTTGAGTATATAATTGTTGATCTAATCGCAATATAATTACGGATAGATACGAGTTGGTACATTACTACGAGACATTTTGGCAAGCAGATATCAAACATTGTCAAAAGGATGCATTTGAACAGAATACCTGACCTAGTCAAGAAATGAAGCTAAGAAAACAGAGTAACAAGAAAAATAGAGGATAATAAATTTAAAAAGAATCTTGTTCAGGTACACCAAATGATGAATAGAAATGGCATAATGCATTTGATATGGATTGGTCAAAGAATAATAAAACCCTAGTATTGATCATGGATTCCAGCTGCAAAGGGGGATTTCTTTTACTCTTTGGTTGATCAACTCAAAGGGCAAGAAGCTTTCCCTACCTTCCAACTTGGCTGGCTCAAGGTAGGCCGGGGTTGCTTCATAAAACCACTTGAGATACGGATGTATCCTTATAACTTCAACCATGTCCTTTTCACATGGATCAACTTCTAAGAGATTAGATAACTGTACTACTTTCCAAGTTTATCCGGTAGAAAAAAAACATGTTAATGATTTTCCAGGACAGATGACAGAGATAGCTAAGACTGAAGAATGTATCAAAATTATGAAATTGAGTGGCCAGGAAGCATGGGATGCCAGACCTCAGTCTCAAAAAGGGGGTTAACAAGAGATAAATTTGCACCCAGTGGAGAGGAAATGAAATGCAGCAATGGGGTGACTAAATCAGTGTTGTCGAAACAAGTACAATACAGCTAACTGCCCTAAACTAGATGACAAACAACTAATGCATAATCCCTACCAGAATTGTTGTAGTATGTCATAGATGTATGGGCAAGGTTTTAAGATAACCAGTTTCAGTAAGATAACAGGTACCCTAATGCACTGTCGTATAGCAATGAAGAGACAAAGCTAACGTTTGTTAACCAAGCTACACAGACTAAAGGCAGTTTGTCACATTTCAGCAAGATCAATACATGTGAATCAGCAAAAGGTAGACGCATTATGTTGTGTGATTATAGCTAAAAAAGTGACTTATAAATCTCTTTGTTGAAATAACAGTGATGCGGAGCCAAAATGATGCACTATACAATTTCAGCAGAACATGAAGTTTGACTTCTGAACATTCATTATGACTATTCACAAAAACAAATGTTTTCGTAATTCTTAGGCATGTATAGTACTAGATTTCCATTTCCTGACATGCCAATATTATAAAGGCGTTTCTTTCTATGTATTGTGTATTTCATTCACTTATGGATATATCCAAAGAAAGTTTCAGGCATCCTGTCTGTCTAAGTATCAGTGAAACTCAAAAAGGAAACATTGATCATTATATATTAAGTACAAAATTTGAATCAACGGTGTTTCATGTCATCAATCTTTAAAAAGCAAACACAAATCATGAGTAGTTTTTTTTTTTTATGTACAGAATTACGGTTTCACCATACCTCAATGGAAGGCATTGTGGTACACGAATCATGTTCCTACAATCTACCAGTAGTCACCACAAGAGCAGACCCCGCCCTCGAAATGGTGGAACCGGTTCAGATCTCTGAGTATAATTCGCCTATTGAAAACCATTGAGACAAGCTTTGCCATCGAATGACAATCTGGGCATACACGGAGATTCTTGACAACACGGAGGGTAGCTCCTGGAGATGTGTTTATAAGCCCAAAAGCAATTGCCAGCTTCTCACTGTGATATTTTAGGCTTGTGGCCTTCTCCTCCTCATCCATTTCAACATGAAACACATGTGACGTATTTGGGACATAACCAACCAGTTTTAGTTGGTCAATTACTTCATCAACCATTCTGCGTGCTTCTTGTGATTTTGGGTGCCTTCCGTCACCTGCGAAGAACTCATGAACTGTGTTGTCTATCTCAATTGAGCTACAGCCTGGCACCTTTACCACCCCCTTTTCATTCATCATCTTCCGTACCCTATTCATCTCTTCCCAGCTCCCGGTGTTAGAGCACAAATTCGAGAATATGACATAGTCACCACCATGAGAATCATCCAGCTCAAGAATCCTCTCAAAGACACGTTTCCCAAGTTCAACATCTCCATGGCCCCCACAAGCAGAAAGCAAAGTCCGCCATAAGATGGGGGTGGGCTTTATTGGCAGTTCATCAATGAATTTGTAAGCTCTTTCAAGCTGCCCTGATCGAGCTAGTAAATCTGTCACGCAACCGTAATGCTTTATTCCTGGAACTATACCATGTTCTTTCATATCGTCGAAGTATTGGAGCCCTTCGCCGACCAAACCAGAATGGCTGCAGGCATACAACACACCGAGGAATGTTATATCATCAGGTTTTATACCCTGCTTCTTCATCTCTTCGAACAGCGAAATAGCCTCTCTGCCATAGCCGTGGTTAGCGTAGGCCACAATCATCACGGACCAAGCTTGCCTATCTCTCGACTCCATCCCCTGGAACACATCAATGGCATCCTCCAAGCTTCCACATTTCGCGTACATGTCAATCAGCGCAGTATTGACCTTGACGAGGGAATCAAGCCCTATCTTCCGGACATACTCATGGATCCACTTACCCTGTTCCAGCGCCCCAAGCAATGCGCACGCCGAGAGCACACTAATCAGCGTCACGGGCGTCGGCTTGAGCCCCTTGGCCTGCATCTCCTGGAACAGCACCAGCGCCTCCCCGGGCCGGCTGCTCCTCACGGAAGCGGTGATCATCGCGTTGTACGAGACCACGCAGTCCCCGTCCACCCTGTCGAACAGCACGCGCGCCGCGCGCACGTCTCCGCACTCGGCGTACATGTTTATCAGAGTGGGGCGGACGTACTCGTGCCCTGCCGCGCCGACCTTGACCGCCACGGCGTGCGCCTGCAGCCCCTCCTCCCCCGCGCGCGCGGCCGCGCAAGCCTTGAACAGCGACACGAACGTGTACGTGTCCGGCTCCACCCCTTCTTCCAGCATCCGCACGAACACCCGCGCCGCCTCCGCCGCCGCGGAGGGAGAGGAGCGCGCGTAGCCGCGCAGCAGCGTGTTGTACCAGACGGGATCCGCCGGGTGGGGCACCCTGTCGAACACCTGGCGAGCGTAGGCGAGGTGGGCTGGCGGCGCCCCCTGCGCGGTGCAGAGCGTTAAGAGTCTGGTGACGAAGGCCGGGTGCACGGCGAGGCCGGCCTTGACGGCGGCGGCGTGGAGCTGGGTGAGGGCCCGGAGGCTGGAGCAGTGCTGGAGGTGGGAGAGGACCGCGTGGTGGTGAGGTGGTGGCGGGTTCTTCGATTTGGCGGGAAGGAGAGGGGGAGGCGTCGCGGTTACAGGAGCGTGCGACATGGCCATTCGTTATCCCTCTTGTGGAGGCGAATGGGGATCCGTTACCGGGAAGAGATTGCGCGATAGTGAGAGAGTGATAGCTTTCGTGATTTGGTACTTGATGCTTTCTGTATTTGCACACTCTATAAGAAATGTGTCTAAAACAATGTACATTTTTTAAAGTTTTTTTTGAGGAAACATTTTTTAGATAATGGGGTCCCCAGCTAAAACAATGTACATAGCACCATCCAAATAAATAAGTGTAGATACACAACAAAAAAAAACATAAGTATAGATATACACAAGTACACAACTAAAAACCATTAGTGTAGATACACAACTAAGGAACCACTGCAAATTAATTTGAGGGTACATTTGTTTATGCACGTGAATTCGATCGGTCACTTTGGACAGTTAGCCATACGGTTACAAACTTTGCGCAGCCAAAAAGAAAAATGGGTAGCAAACTTTGCGCAGCCAAAAAGAAAAATGGGTAGCATGACATTGGAGCCGGAATACAATTTACAAAAGTTTTTCTTTTGCGAGGGAATTTACGGAAGTTATAATGTTCAATTTTGCCAGAGCACAAAGTCACGTGGCAAATTGCAAGTGTGTGGTAAACCATTTCCTCTATTGGCTAACCAGTAGAGGTGTCATTGTGTCAAAGGATGATAAAGAGTGGGTACGTGCTCAACTAATCGAATAGGAGAGGTCAACTGAAATGACTCATATATCTGACTACTAAAAGATGTCAGGCAACATGGACTAGTGTGTGAGTCGTGAATAACAGAATAACGATAGAAATGAATGGAAGCCATTGTTTCTTTTTTCTTATGTATATACCTACAATACAGTTTATATAAAATAATTACTATAAAAATAATGAGTATTCAACCGAATACTCTTGAATTCAAGTGGGCCTGCCCCAGACAAGAATGAGGGGAAAAGGTCTCACGGGAACGATGAAACGGGGGTGTACATGAGAAAAATACTGCCAATAAATAATGACAAAAATACTTGGAGGAGCGTTGCTAAAATTAAATTTTGTAAGATTAGACGTTGACACCGAATACTGAAACGTGTACATGATGATGCGGTTCCATGAACCTGGCAAGTGATGAGGCAACTCTCAGCCACTGCTCTCTCAGCCACTGCTCTTGCTTGACTCTCTCGGTGGCATTCATCCACACACGAGCAGACTATTCCGAGGTGACCTCGTGACAGGACGTGATGGAGGCTGCTGATGTTAGGCCGTGTTCGTTTCCTCCATTCTAAATTTTAGACCCGTCACCATTAAAAAAAATATTATATTTAAAAATATTTTAATTAGTTTAATAACAAAACATTTTTCACATATAAGTGTTCTTTTCGAGACGAATTTAATGAGCCTAATTAAGCTATGTCTTGCTACGGTGATGCTACAGTAACCATCTTCTAATCATCACTTAATTACCCTTGTTAGATTCATCTCGTGAATTAGATAGAGGTTCTGAAATTAGTTTTATATTTGACTTTGTTTAATATATATAAATAATAAAATTCTTTTTGATGTGACCATTCTAAAATTTAGACTCGGGAAACAACCCACCCTTCGTATATCAGATGCTCCATTGTGTGGAAAACGCCGGGCAGACACAGATATGGTGAAGATACATGATGTGGTGCCCTTCTGGCTTCTGCTTCAAAGTCTTATGTGATCAACATCCAACAGGTGCACCACGACATATATTGTTATTTTCTTTTGCGTGGAATATATTGTTATTTCAAATTAGATATCTGCATTTACTGGCAAATGATAAAGCCTCTCCTCATTGTAAAATAAGCGCCCAACTAAAATTATTAAACAGATTGATCTCTCAAATGTCACATTTTATTAGACTAGGCTTTCATCGCGTGAGTGTGTGACCCGAGCCCAGTGGCTTTAAAAATTGATGTCCAAAAATCAACAGAACGAAACCACCACAAAATAAGAGCCCCTCTAAAATTATTATTAATTTAAACCAGACAACAATTGCGGATAGTGCGAAGAATGTCTTTCAAAACTACATACTGATATAGCATAAAACTACATACTCTTATCACAAAATAAGGGTTCAAAAAAAGATCATCGCATTATTTAGTCAGTATGACAAAAAAATTGTGAGATACACACTGTCAGTTAAATGAAACCGCTCACAAAATGAAGTGTGTACCAAAACTTACAAATTATCTCTCAAACAATTGACAAATTATCGCCAAGGCACAAGATGCATATATAAAGGATGCTACTTGGATCACGCTGCCCTGCAAGCAGGCAAGGGAGGAGGTGGCCATCATCCCATCACTTCATCGCTTGCGTTCGCCCATTTCCTTCGGGTTCCCTGGAGACCCACCTTGCCTCCGCCCTTTTCTACTCCATGTTCCCTGTGTGTAGCTAGCACTACCTCTCCTGCAAGATTCAGCCAGCTGCCGTTCTCCTTTTGCTGCTGTAGCGCTCCAGCACAGGAATTTCCTTGGCGGCAGTCTCGATTCTTGGTTGCATTCTGCAGCAGCGCCTCGATCTGCTTCCCTGCCGGATTCGATTGATGTGGTGCTCGCCCCGTGCTCCGATCCCCGACTTTGATGAGGCTATCGCATTGTGAGAGTCACTGCGCCGGTCCCTTCCACTACATCCCCTGCCTCCCCAAATCCAAAGATGTCAGCGGCGGGGCCGCCTCTGCTGCCGGTGTTGTTGCCGTCGCCGAGGAGCAGCCGCCTCCGGTTCAGAAGATCGAGGCGGTGGTAGCCGGGAAGGAAGACGACGAGAAGCGCGAGAGTGGTGAGAAGACGGCGGCGGCGCCGACGAAGAGTAGCCTGAAGAAGGCCACTGGCGGCGACAGCAAGTGTCCCGCGAAAGGCAATGTGCAGTGGCTTGATTTGCTGGGGAAGGATCTGACAGAGGTTAAGGAATTCGAGCCAAGGTAATATCTCAGCCAGGCTTCCTAGATGAACTTGCTGCAACTGTCCATTATTTTGGAATCTTGGATTTGTTTGTCCTCCACTTGATGGTTGAATTGTCAATTTGTTATTGTGTTGCGTGCAAGTTGTTCATCATTTAGATAGACTAGGTGAGAGTTTCGGATTTTGTGCGAGCTTATTTTGTGCTAGCATGATCCTTATTAAATCAGTTTGTTTGGTGTTGACTTGACTGAACGTGTGAAACCACGCTGAAATGCCAGATGGATCACAGATGTTTTCCATTTGTTTATGTACGATGATGTATGGCGTTGTTTTGTTCTTTCAAGAATCATCCTCAGGGTAGAAGAAATCACCTAGTATTATACAACTCGGAGTGCTTGTCGTGATATTTACGTCACACATATAGGTGTTACAACTCCAGCAGTTCGAGAGATACTGTCCTGCTGCACTTCATTTGCATCTACACTATCAGATAGTAAATGTGTGTTGCTTAGATAATCAGATTAATGTTGCACACTCATCGCAGAAAAAAAAAGATTAATGTTGCACACAATGTGCAAATAGAAATGTAGTGCTGTAGGAGTACTAGGTCGTTCTAAAAAAAAAGTGCTGTAGGAGTACTAGCAACAGCGAGAACTTAGCTATATTTTCCAATGTGGCCAAGGAATATTTTGTTTTGCATCAGTGATCTTTCAATCTGCATCATACTTTTGAAATGTCCGCTACATTATATGGTAGTGGAGTACAGTAATATCTCTCCCAAGTTCATTATCATATTTTTCGAATTTAGTCAGTCAGTATTGATTTATACTGGCCTCATTATTCTTTTTTTTTCCTTGTCGTGCACTTCTGCTTGAAAAGCATTGAAATAGCTTGCACATTATTGCACGGACATCTTGGGCACATCCTTGTCATAGACTCCTAGCTAGACTGAGACTCTCTCTATATATATAACATGCAAAAAGTTAACTAAAAGACAACTAGATAAAGACGTTACTAACAAAGACTGAAATTATTGATCTTCATTACCTTCCAATTAGAAATTTTCTGCCTACCATGTTATTTGTCTTCACCTTGAAAAGGTGAGCATACCTCATGGAAGTTTTCAAAATATCTCCAGGACCGTACTACTCCAGGTACACCACTGGGCGTCCTGTTCCTATTCAGTACATCTATCTTGAACCTAGCAATCAAACAACAGTGAAACATCGTTTTTGCGAATTATCCATAACAGGGACAACGTATGGACATAAATCCTTGAGCAAATTTTACATCTTGTAGATATGTTATGTCACATTTGGATGGTTTAGCTTGGCTTCCTTGATGCTGGAGCCTTGTTGGTTCATTAATCTGACAATATGCATCTTGTGATTCCATACAGCGAATGCGAGGACTCCCCTGATGACGGAGATGGCATCACAGCATGTGTATGCGCAGGGCCGTCGCCAAGAAAATGGAGGCCCCGTGCGAAATGGAAAATGAGGCCCCATCGCAGCCCATTCTTCTTTACATTTTGGCCTAAGTTGGCCCAATATATTACCTTCTTCAACCTTGAGCATCAGATCGACCTTTCCTCTCTCTCTCTCCCACCATGGCTGGCCAGGTGAGCTCAAATCAGCGCGCCATTGAAGGGCCGAAACAATAATAAACAAGCAAAATGGAGTGCTCTCCGCATCCTCCATCATTCCACTTAGTTAAACTCGAAATTATCCTTAGCGATGCAAAATCAGAAGGTGTGATGAAAGAACAGAGGAGGAAATTGGGGGCCCCGACATTTTGGGGGCCCCTGTGCGGTCGTCCACCCTGCCCATGCTCATCGACGGGCCTGGTATGCGTTATCCAATGAGTCAAGAAGAATCCTCAAAAGTGATGTAAATTCTGTGAGAGAAAAGGTGGTTCGCATCAATCATGATTTGTTCTTTCCAGTGGAGGGCCAGGGTGTTTTGTTGCTTCCTCCATGATCTCCATCGAAGATGGCCAACCATCTGTTGGGCGCAACCAGTTCCAGCTTCAGTACATGCCATTGTAGATGCCTAGACTAGCGGTAGGTTCCTTTATTGTGTCAAGTCTCAGATTGGGTCTTTGCGCAGCTGGTTTTCATAGTGGTACTAGTTCATTGGTTATCTAGTGCAGACTGTTACTTTTGTATAGTTTTTCTATAAATGGGAAAATTAGCTCATTTACAGCCGCATGAAGGCTCTACAACTGATGTGACAATGACATGTGGGCCAGCCAGAAAGGGAGCCATGTCAAAGTGTCAGTGACGCTGTGGATAGTAATTTCCAAACTTGTTGATCTGTATAGAAAAACTTGTACAAAAATGTCAGAGACATGCTATTCGAGAGCAGAGCAGGCTTGGTTCCAGACCGGTAGGATATCTGAGCTGGGTCTATCTTGGGCCGTAGAACTCTCGGATCTCAAACACTCACGAAGGCTTGAGCGAGCTAAGGCCCATGGTTAGTTGGACGAGCAGCGCCTGACCACTGCTCAGGGGAGAGAGAGAGAGAGAGAGAGAGAGAGCGTTGGCGCGGTGAGAGGCCGAGGAAACGGGAGGAGAGGAGAGAAGCAAAACGAAGCTCGCAAGCACCACGGCGATGGCCTTTGGCATCCTGCTCTCCTCGCCGCCCCTTTCGCTTCCGCTTCCTGGCGCCATCTCCACGTACCTAACCTCCTCCAGACATGGCCGCCGCGCTCTCCGTCCGCTGGAACATGGCTGCCGCTGCGGCCGCCCGCCGGAGACGGCGCCCAGCAGCACCAGCAGCTCCGGCGGCGTCGGCTCTTACGACAGGGAGTCCGCTTTCAGACCCGTTGGTCTCGAAGGCGACGCATCCTCGTACCATCAGACTGGTGAGCTGCGGCTGCGCGTGCTTAACTTAATTGTCTCAGTTCTAATTTCTAGAGATCTCAACTTCTAAAGAGGTGCCACTGTAAGTGCGATTCCTAGGGAGAGCGAAAAATGAGACTACCTGCGAAAGAAATTACTACAGTAGAGTGCGACGATTTTGAATTTTAAACACTTATATGGGCTGTGGGGGAGGCATAAGACCCTCTGGTTTCTGTTCATGTAGTTATAGCGATGTTTGTCTCTCTCAAAAAAAAAAGTTATAGCGATGTTTGAATTATTTATTGAGCCTTCTGGAGTAGTATAAACCATTTTTAGAGGATATCCGGCATGTTTCCTTGTGACTAACACAATCCGTAGACCGTAGAAATGATGATCATCACAACATACACAAATTTAGAACTTGTAAAAGTTTGGATGTTAAGTTTCTAGTAAGTTCAGTCATTGTTATTATCATGTTATCTATTGTAGGAAGTGAGGAACGAGGACATCAGGCCCCTTCAAGTAAAGTACATGCAAGTAACAGAGATTATGAGGGGTGGCAAAAGAAGCAAGATAGTACAGATGACCTTTCGAAGAGCAGGTCGAAGTCAAGATACATTCAAGCATTTGGGGTTGATTTGTCCCCTGATAATGTGGCTGTTGCTATCGTTTATTTTGTGCAAGGAGTTTTAGGTCTTTCCAGGCTTGCTGTCAGCTTCTACTTAAAAGATGATCTTCGTCTCGATCCAGCAGAGGTATGGTGCGGACAGTCCTTGTTTGCTTCATTTAGATTACTGTCTTTTTCCATCTGGATTTAAGCAGTATGAGAACACCAAATTCTTTCTTATAGCCCTTTTTTGTGTGAACATTTTAAATATTGGGTACAGAGATTAAGATGGTTTCTGTTTTCTAGACTGCAGTTATATCTGGTTTCTCAGCCTTGCCATGGTTGATCAAGCCCCTATACGGCTTTGTCAGGTCTAACCAAAACTTCAAATGTCCTTTGTATAATTCCTTGCGATTTTATACATGAACTTAATCGTGGCATTGCTTTGTTGTTATTTATCAACAGTGATTCCATCCCTCTCTTTGGATACCGAAGAAGGTCATACCTTATTCTATCAGGCCTCCTCGGAGCACTTTCATGGAGTTTGATGGCGACCCTCGTGGATGATAAATACAGTGCAGCACTCTCCATTGTTCTTGGATCTCTTTCAGTTGCTGTCTCTGATGTTGTAAGTCAGAAAAAGTGTGCTTGCAATTTTTTGTATGTTTCTTTTGAATGTAAACAATGGTTTTTATATAGTCTTAAAATCCTTACTATAGCCAAGTGCTAGGCCTTACATTTTCTTAGTGAGCCGGTCTAGGCAACCAATGTCTTGATTTGATGCATTTATTTAAATGAAGATTGATTTCTCCTTTCTATGATGATCGCATGTAAACTCTGAACCTTTTCAGTTCATTCCCTGGAGCAGCAATGCACATAGGCTGATAGTAGGAGCATTTACCAAATATATTTTCAACTGATTTTTCAACCATGAGAAACTCAGAAATATAGCTCTGATACAATTATTATCGTATTGAAAAATTTCAAGTTTATATGTACCTGATGTGTCAGAAAATGATATTCAAAATTCATCTAAAACATCAGAAGATCTACACCTGACCTGATGCGTCTGGTTTGTTCTATAATGTGGCTAAAAAATTTGCAGGTGGTCGATTCCATGGTCGTTGAGAGAGCTCGAGGTGAATCACAGAGTACATCTGGATCTCTCCAATCACTGTGTTGGGGATCTTCGGCATTTGGAGGAGTTGTGAGTGCATACTTCAGTGGTTCTCTAGTGGATACTTATGGCGTAAGGTTTGTTGTGTAGCACACAAATCCAATAACAGCTTCCAAAGGCTCGCATGTGTTTACAGTTCCCTGATCAGGTGCTTCCACTAATGCAGATTCGTCTTTGGTGTTACGTGTTTGTTGCCGCTAATGACATCTGCTGTGGCAGTTCTTGTAAATGAAGAACGATTGCCTTTGGGAGAACGGTCCATCTCACTTTCAGTTTCAGGTTCAGGACTAATTGAGAATTCTAAGCTGCGCATTATGCAGCTTTGGAATTCAGTAAAGCAACCAAACATCTTTCTGCCCACTTTGTTCATATTCCTTTGGCAAGCAACACCACAGTCGGACTCCGCCATGTTTTACTTTATGTATGTTCCAGAAACACGTTTGATCTACTTAATACTCTGGACTGTTTGGCTAGTTTTAGCTTTGACTCTAGCCATAGTTTTGGAGCCTTAAAACAGTATATATACTCCTGGGAACCAGAAGAAAGTCTAAATTATTTCTGGTCACTGTGTGCTGCATCTAGCTTGTGTATTTTGCATCGGCAATTTAATTTGTATATCTTTGTATTAGAGAGAAAAAAAAAAGGTAATTTAAATTGAAGGGTTTGGCTTCCATCCATTACATAATCAGAAGTTCTGAGTTTCTAAGCTGATTTCCTTGTTTTAACTTTTGGTAATCAATTGATTTCCCCTGAAGTATAGTCATGCTGGGTCATGTAGAATATGGTCATGGACTATCGTATAGCTAAAGCTGCAGGTTACTTTACTAGAGTTGTTGCGTCCTTGTCAGTGACTATCATTAGGGCTGTATATTTGTGACCCTTAGGGGCACCTCCGACCCTCTTTAGTTCAACCCGAGTTCAACCAAATGAACTAGGTTTCCAAAAGCTAGTTCATTTGTTTGCACTAAAGAGGGTCGGAGGTGCCCCTAAGGGTCACCAATTTACACCCCTAACTGTCATATCCATTCCCCATTCTATAGCGATGCGTTGTGATGAGTTCAAGTATGCTATGAGCTCGGATTTCATTGTGCTAATTGAAAAATACATCATATGTTTATGTTGCATCTATTTGGAAGCTCGGCATATTTTTTTATTTCTCAATGCTTGTGAAGTATGTGTGATTGACATCTCTTCACAACGACTGAATCTTTATATGCCATCTTCTGACCAATTTCAGAACGAATAAGCTTGGGTTTACTCCAGAATTTCTAGGACGTGTCAGGCTTGTTACATCTGTTGCTTCCTTACTTGGCATCGGAGTATATAATACATTTTTTAAGGCGGTTCCACTGAGAAAAATCTTTCTTGTGACAACAATTTTAGGTTCTTCCCTTGGAATGACACAGGTTGTCTTCTATGCTTGTTCTAGGAGTGTTTCTATAAGGTTGGTTGGCAAATCAAATTTATTGTGTATTTTCAGGTTCTTCTTGTCACTGGGCTCAACAGGGAGCTTGGCATAAGCGATGAATGGTTCACCATTGGGGATTCCTTGATTATCACAGTCCTTGGCCAGGTATGATACACTATTGCAAGTTTGCAACAACTTAATGATTCGAGTATTAACCATTTGCATGCCAAAATATACATATTACATGGAAGGAAAAAATTATGAATTGTTTTTTTTTTTGTTTCACAAAAAGGTTTTCCCAGCAATATCTAATTTCGTTGTGGTACAAAAGAATTTTTTTTTTAATTGACCGTGCTGCAAGATAACAATTTTGTTTTCATTTGTGGCAACCAAAATTGCATAGCAACCTAGTCCCACTATATACCTACTGCTTGCTCTAGGATTGACAAAGCAGAGGTGTAAGTAATATAGTTGAGATATGAGTACATCATACACGGTACTTCTGCTGCAATGCCTCCTTTTGCGCAAGAATAGAATATCGTGGTTTCAAGATGACATTCTTTTATCATTATAGCCCTTTATCATACTAACTCTACATTAAACAGTTTCTTGGGTTGCCTAGACATTGTAAATATCAAGACATCTGGACTCGGACCATGCGGCTAACACTCTTTTCCTTCCTGAAATCGCATACCTACTTTCATATGAAGTTATGATGTCTAAATTATGTTGTAGGCTTCCTTCATGCCTGTCTTGGTGTTGGCTGCAAAATTGTGCCCTCCTGGAGTGGAGGCAACTTTGTTTGCCACGCTGATGTCCATTTCGAACGCTGGCGGTGTTGCTGGCGGCCTGGTGGGTGCGGGCCTAACTCAGCTATTGGGAGTCACTGGAGACGAGTTCGGAAATCTAGCTCTGCTGATTGCCCTGTGCAATCTAAGCTCTCTGCTGCCTCTGCCTCTTCTGAATCTCCTGCCAGATGAATCACCTGATACAGATAATGCACAAGCAAAAATTGATTGAGGTTTTCTGTCTGTGTATAGTTAGGAGCATAGCCTATCATGCCCCTGCATAACCTCAACCAGATTACATTTGACGTGGGCATCACTGTGTATCTAGAAGAATATTGACCAAACCAGGGTCATTGCCTCCCTCGTGTAAATTGTACTAGATTTGCCTGCCCAATCACATAAAGCAGATTTGTTGGGTCGACAAGCCAACTGCTTTCCTCGTCGAAATGTGCAAGGGGATCAAGCAACCTGCTACGGTCATGAACTGGCACGACAGCATCTGGATTCAGTGGAGGCTGCCGAGGACAGGAGCACCTGTTGTAATTTGCAACGTATATATACAGAACGAACTCATTTGTTCAGACAACAGACACGGCATCGTGTTTAAGATGCTGACGTATGCCTGAAGCTGTGGTCAGGCTTGAACTGTGAACTCTGTTAGTTCTGGCTTTCGAAACGAACGGCGTTATCACAATCAACTTCTTTGAAACTTTGCATTGTACATATTGCAGCCACAGGCTGTCATTTGATAACATGTTGATGAGAAGCAGGCTTTCTCTTCAACTCGTATAGCAATGTAAGAGGATGAAAACGAAAGCTGGCAAATGGATTGAAGAACCGAACCATGAAATTTGAAAACAGTGAACTGTAGAACGTGTTGATGAGAAGCAGGTTCGCGTCACTCCCCGCAGACGGGTCAAACGGGAAGAATCCACCGGCCCGCGACTCTGCAGCGCCAGCCGTGTGAGGCTCCCTCTTTGATTTTGCGGTTGGTTTAGAAATTGTAAGGTGTGAAGGAAGCCCAGCAATGCACGTTCGTGGTGTGCGCCGAATGGTGGTAGCCTCCTCCTCCTCCTGATCCTCAGGATTCAGCGGCTATCAGCTTGTTCCGCTGCCGCTCAGCGCGGCATGCCAACGAACGGAAGGCGGGGTGATCAGGCCGAATGGATGCGGTGCTGCGGATGGAAACCACCGCCAATACGTTTGCGTCAAACCACCACCAATTTACCAACAATATATATGCGGTAAATATTAGTAATCTCGCGCCCCTAAACCCTAAAACCCCCCGCCGCATCGATCGATCTATCAATCCTAGCTTGCTCTCTTTGGCCGCCGCTGCCGCCGCCGCCTGCTTTCATGGATTTCGATCCGACGCCGGCTGCCGCGGCTCGTCCTGCTGGAGAAGGAGCCCGACTGGACTGGGCGATGCTCGATGGCATCCCCTGCCGGCGACGAGACGACGAATTCGCCGGGGCCGCCCTGACGGAGGGCTTCACCTCCAAGGGCGATACGATCGTCGTCGGTTTCATGGCCGCGGCGGCGCCGAGGACCTCCCGCCTCTTCTTCAAGCTGCGTCTCAAAGAGGACGAGATGACTTCGGACGCTTCGGGTCCGGCTGCTGGGTCCTGGCTTTCGCGAGCTCGAGCCGTGGCGGCCGACCGCGACTGCATCCTCCTCCGCTTCGTCATCGTCGACGACCTTGATCCGTACAATATACTCATCGATGAAAAAACGGGCATGGAGTATTTCCAGGAGCCTGAGATCCGCGAGGAGCTCTTCGTCTACCAGCTGCCGGCTTCTTCTTCTTCTTCCCCCTCGGCTCTGATAAACCTCCCCAGTTGCGGAGATAAATACGTTTCCACGAGCAGCAACCTTGGGATCCTTTGCTGTAACGACGGGCAATTTGTGGTGGCTCGCCTTACCGTGACGCCAAACCGCTGCTCCGGCGGCGGCCATCAGAGCGGTTGCCCGGTGACGGCCGAGCTCCGCTGCCTGTTTGGCAAGGACGGCACATGGCGCACCACCAATGGCGTCCCGATCCACAACGCCGAGGGCGTGGATCACTTGCGTTGGTGGGTGACTGACGCGGTCGTTCCGTTTGGTTCATACATCTGCTGGGTTGATTACTTGAGGGGCATCCTCTTCTGTGATGTTTTAAGCCTGAATCCAGAACTCAAGTACGTGCCACTGCCCGTGAATCCTTATGATGGCGAGGTCGATACAGAATCTGATAGCAGAGGGCCCCTGTCTGCGTTTCGAAGCGTGTGCGTGACGGAGGATGGTAATGCCATGAAGTTCGTTGATGTTTCAAACGGCACGTTCTGGTTCTATGGCAGGTCACGGCACCGTCCTGACGATTCTGCATTCAGCTCCTGGAAGATGACCAGCGGCTCGTTTGCGTGGATGGAGGACGGCAGGATGGAAGAAGACCATTTCTTCGCCCTCGCCAAGCAGCACGGTCTTCCCTGCGCTCCGCTGGAATTCCCACTTGTGGACAGGAAGGATCCCCAGACCATCTACTTTGTGCTGAAAGAGAAATTACGTTGGTCTGGTGAGATACACATCATTGCAGTTGAGATGTTGACCAAGAAGCTAAGTTCAGTGACAGCCTATACATTCGGAAGCTTCGAATGCTTGGAAGGTGGCATCTACAGCTCCACAGCGTCCTGCAACCTTGCCAATCATGAAGCATTCCTACCTTTTGAATTCTCAAAGCACCTGAATCTGGATGTATCTGACGACGCCAGGTAGGAACATGCTTTCGTGCTGCTTCTCTCTCGTTTTTTGTTTATTCGCCACTGTGTTACCAGCTAATCGTGCTAATATAATCTGCATTGTGATTTAAATTAATTAGAATGATAGGTTCTCTAACGTGTATGCGTGTCATTATATCCATTTCACATGTATTTTGAGACTTTTTTACTTGTTTGACGGGGCACTTGAAAACTTGGATGACTCAACCTTCACTGTTACTGTATATGCCAGGGACAGAGAAGACTTTGAAGGTCTCGTCGAGGCGCTGCAATCCTCAATGTTGCCACCTGAAAACATGGATGTCGACTCCATGTTGTAAATGATGCCCAAATGGCCAGATTTTCTTTCCTGCGTTTTTCCTATGAAATTCCTATGCGATTTCTGTGAAATTCCTGCATTCCAAATGAGGCCTAAGGGCTCGTTTGGATTGGAGGAAAATTTTTCCTTTCTTGCGTTTTTCTTGTGAAATTGAACTCTTTCCTGTGAAATTCCTGTCCGATTCCTGTGAAATTCTTGCGCTTCAAAGGAGGCCTAAAGCAGTATAGGAAGCTATGTGCTTAACACTCTGGAATTATTCCGACGCATGTAAAGCAGTACACCAAGCCGCCTCCAGTTCAGTTTTAAAAAAAATTATTTGTTCGAAAACATATCCTTACATTTATCTCACAATGAAAAAGTAAGAAGGAACATGTCAATGCAATCAAACACCTGAGACAGCATAATCGGGAACAAATGAAATTTAAAGTAAATGAATGAAGCTGGTAATTATATCATTACACACTGATATTTTTCAGAGTAAATTCAAATTACACAAGTATTGAAGTTCAGACACTCACAACGATAATATACACTCGGTTTTTAGTGCAAAAGAGAAGCATATGGCTTAAGAAACTAGCACCAGCATCTACCATTCAAGACACCCGGTTTACCATTGTAGTCAGTTACTACAAGATCGGGCCATTTTGGACTCCTGGTGAGCTGCCATCATCTTCAACTGATATCATCTGTAATAAACTTGGTGAAATACTGGGGTCATTGCATTGCTGTAGCCTGTCAAACAGCTGTTGTATCCACTATAGGCTGGATAGATAATGGGAGGGGAGGGGTACACATATGGCTCCCTTAGTACAGGCGCGTTCTGTCCACAATAGATGGTGTGTCCAGCATTGACACTGTAAGAGTAAGGAGATGCACCGTAGGAAGCTTGAGAAGATGGGGAGGCACTGGTGACGGTAGGTGAAGAAACACCATTGCTCTCGGTGAGACAAGCCGCCATAGCAAGAGGCGCTGGTCCTCCATTGCTTGCGCGTATACGCTTGTTGGCTGGACCAGAGCTACCGCTGTTGGAACTGCTTGATGCTGCCTTTTTCTTCTTAGCCCTCTCCAGTTCTTCGAGATGCTTCTGAAGATCACCCAATGGGAAGTCAGCTTCGAGTCTGCGGTCCTCGATACATTTAATAACAGCCCGCAGTGCACACTGCTCCTTTTTGTTTGCATTAATCTGCAGGAAAGGCAATATCAGGTCCTGCTCCTTGTTTATTTAAGAAAGTAAAAAAAGTTGACCCCAAAAAAATTAGTTTCTCTTCCCCTGAGATCGTGACAGAAAAATGAGATGCATAGTTAGCATGAAAGGGGTAAAGCGGTATTGGCTGCACCAAGAGGCACAGACCAGAGTTTATTAGAGGAGGCTTCTACGGCCGTTAATTCTAGGTATAGAGTTTATCAGCAAATCAGAACTGAGATCCCTAAATACAATGACGTACCCCAGATTCGTCAGTGCTAGTGCTCGGGTTATCCAAAGTAGATGATATCTTCCGTGAGTCCTCCAGGTAGGATTTCAAGAGGGGAACTGGGGGGAACTTTTCTTGAAGACCAGCCTCGTATGCAAAGTTCACAGCATCAAGTTGCTGCCCCTTCGTAATAAGTTCCTCAATGATATCTGTAAACAAGAAATGGTCAGCTAAAGCAGCTTAATTAGTGAAGCTGAAGATATTAACTTGAAATGAGAACCAATTAGAGCGACTTCTTTAGCTATGAACAAAGAATATTGTGCTACGTTATCAATTAAAAATCAGAGAGTGCAATAAGTACAAAAAAAGGCAAACCAATAACCTGACCCAAAATACGCTGGTAGCACTAAAGCAATTTCCCAAATTACTACTAGATCGATACTAAATATTGTGGTGCATAAAGAAGGCAAAAATTAGAATGCAGGAGATACTGAAACATGATGAATATGTTACACATTTTGAAAGAAAGGATAAACTCTTTTTAATTTGGTAACAGTTAATCACTGTGTTGAATCCAAATTGATGAAAGAAAATACATATCTGATGTGACGATGCCTTAGGAGGCAAATAACAGGGCATCAACAAGGCTTTGTACTACTAGCTTACCAAACAGTGACAGAATTGACTGAAAGTTAGCAAGTGGCTGCTTTTGACATAAGGATCCAAAATAAACATACAGATAATTTCCCAAGACAAGCACAACTAAATTTGATACTAATTGTCATATTCATAATTTTCCATGCTGCTCTCAGTAGGATTTGGGAAAGAGACAGAATTGAAACACTTAAAAGATTCGCAGCACTTCTCTTATGACAGTGAAAAAACATCTCGGCAGGGAAAAGTGTTTTATTGATGCCTTAGGAGGAGGGAAAATAACAGGGCATCAACAATGCTTTATTCTAGTAGGCTAACTAATACAACCAACCTGACCCAATAAGGTCAGATGCTTGTAGCAATACAGCAACAAGCTAATCATTTCTAGTAACGCTTAACAGACAGGGAATTAATAATACAAAGCTTAAATCAAGGAATTGTAGCAAACCCTCACAATACAACTACGAGTTTGCAAGTAGCTACTTTTGGGCATAATAAGGATCCAAATGAAAATACAGATAGGTTTCCCAAGACAGGGCACATCTAAATTTCATGATAATTGTCATATTCATAGACTCATAACCTAAAAGAGAAAGATTTGCAGCGCTTCTGTTGCGATAGTGACAATATATTTCAGCAAAGAAGAAAATGCTTAATGGGACTACACATTCTATAATTCTCTTCCCAACAATAACCCTTAAAAAGCTGCAAGGTCCATGGTAATTACCAATTTACCAGTTTAGCATCGCAGAGACAGACTTGGCTGATGAAAATCTACACTACTGCTCTGATACAGATAATACACTTGGCTGATGAAAAGCTCAACAAAGCTTGATGCTAATTGTCATATTCATAGACTCATAACGATCGATGCTGCTCTCAGTAGGAATTTTTTGTAAAATCCTCTCAGTAGGACTTGGGAAAGAGGAAGATTTGCAGCACTTCTGTTATGACAGTGATAACACATCATGGCAGAGAAAATGCTTAAATGGGACTAACACGAATTCTATATTTGTGTTCCCAACAATAACTCATAAACAGCTGTGAGGGCCATATGGCAATTACCGGTTTAGTACCACAAATACAGACTTGGCCGTGAAAATCTATACTACCAGTCTGATTAAAATGTTGTGTGCAATTTGATTTAACTTGATAATCTAAGCCGACATTGATCTTACCACTCAACTACCAAGTACCTTAGTTCAGTATTTCACTACCGGAAAGCTGAAACAATGCCTAATAAATCAATTAATAGAAGATAAGAGAACAAAGGTTGTACCATCCATCTCATCCTCAAGGCCAAGTGTGAGAGCAAGTCGCGGCATCTGCCTGCGCCACGAGAAGCTAACAACAATCCTCCTGTACAGCCCCCTGTCCCCCCTCTCCGCCACCGCAAAGGTCGCAACATGCTGCAGGAACGCATGGGCGTCCGCCGGCTTCGCGCCCTGGACGCCGCCCTTTTGCTCGGCGGCCTCCTTCCATTCCTCGGCCATCCTGCGCGCCCTCTCACGCGCCGCCCGGGGCACCATCGGCCGCGTCGCGCCGATCTCCGGGTCCGGATCGGCCAGCGCCGGCACCACCGCCTCCAGTATCAGCACGCAAGCCCACGCCAGGTCGGTGGGCGACCTCACCGCCCGCTTGTCCACCGGGAACACCCCGGAGACCGCATCCATGACGAACCTCGCCGGATCGACGCACCGCTTGAGCGCCTCGGGCAGCTCGGCGCGAAGCGCGTCCACCTCCTTGCGCCGCGCGGCCACGAACGCGAAGAAACCCGCGGAGTCCATGCCGGCGCAGAGCGACGCGAGCCCCTCGGCGAGGGACGCTCCGGCCGGCTCCGCGCCAGGGGCAGCGGCCGCGGTGGCGAGGGAGCTGTCGAGCCAGGAGAGCGCGAGCGCGACGGAGCCGTCAACGGAGAGCTCGCGGCGGCGGAGCGCGGCGAGCTGGCGCGATGTGCGGGCGTCGTGGGCGCGCCGCCTGACGCGGAGCGAGTCGGACCGGGAGACGAGGCGGCGCTCCAGGGCGACGAAGTGGTCCGTGAGCTGGCGGTACAGCCGCGTGCAGGTGGCGAGCAGCTCCTGCTGCCGCTCCAGCTCCGCGAACCCGTCCCGCACCGCGTCCCCCGTCACCGGCTCCGCCGCCGGAGCGGCCATGAGGGGCGCGTCGGTGGAAGCCCTGGCGCGGGCGCCCCGCTGCAGCCTCGAAACCCTAGCGGGTGATGATGGGTTTGGGATGGGAATGGGAGTGAAAGGGAAAGCGAGGAAGGCAACGGAGTGGGCATTAGCCGCAGCGGCCAGTGGTGTCGCGTCGCGTGGCCTTTTTTTTTTTTTATCACAACATACCTGTATTTAGATTAAGGAAAACAGTACAGAGATACGTACGTACACAGGTACGGTGTACAAGGATACGGACAGCTGTCCACCCAAAGTGCAAAGAGATCCCTCAGAAATTAAGAAATTACAATCAGTCCCTGGACCTCCAACACCACGAAGACGGCGAGATCCACCTTCACCGGCGACCACCGGCGCCAGCAGAGACCGCCGCCCACACCACAAGCCCAGCACCGGGAAGAACTCCAATCGCGCAAAGGCTTTGAGAAGAACCGGGAAAGACACTCGCCAAGCAAGATGAGCAAAAGCTGACCGCACATCCGGTCGGGGCCGCGCCCCAAGTTCCTCCCGGCAAGGAACGTGGCTCGCCAACGACGGCCACAGCCGCCGCGGATCCATCGAGCACGCTCCCTCCACGAACCACCACACCGCAGTCCATCTCCTTGAAAAAACCGGCGTCGTCAGTGCCGTGCCGAAGAGCTCGACGCAGATCCGCCGGCCGACTCCTAAAGAGGAGCTCTTCATCGAGAGCTCCGCCCCCACGAGCTCGCCACCGGCGCCGGAGTAAAACACCAGTGGGACGCGACGGAGCTCGGAGGGACAGATCCGGACTTGCAGTCGACGCTGCCGCACCCTCGCCGCCAACCGCCGGAACCCTAACCCTAGACCTAAGAAAACGTAGACTAGGACCTATCCTACCATCCGCCGGCGAGAGCCCAGCACTCTCCGCCACCTCGCGCAGCCCCGAGGGCCATCGGAGGCGACGGAGAGTACCGGCTCCGCCGGCGGGGAAGACCGACACCCTTATCGCCTCTCTTTACTGTAGCGAGCGAGAGAGAGAGGAGAAAGGGACTTCGCGCTCGTGGCGGACTTGATACTCCGTCGCGTGGCCTTGGCGCCACTAGTTGAGGTCGTTGTCGCGGGAAGCAGCAAGCAGGCACGCAGCGGATCGCCGGACACTGCGAGTGGAGACAGGACTGGAGAGTGGTTTGAGCTGGGCCCAGATTGTCGGAACGGGTTAGCTGGAGTAGGACTGTAGGAGTTTCTTTTTCAAAAAAAAAAAACCGACTGTAGGAGTTTGCTCGGGACAGCCGGACGTGCAGTAGAAATTGTGAGCAAGGACTTTCATGGACGAGCCACATGCTGCCATCATGATGCAAGATAGATATAAGTGATATTGTGTACTTGCGCATTTGAGATTTTTGTATGTGGCCTCGTTACCACCTTGTTAAGCTCGAGAAGGACAATACATTCAGCAGCACGCATCACGCCATCACCTCATGAGTTCATGTTGTGATGCTGGCTCAATAGTTTTCTGACGTCTGATCATTGACAGCTAAGTTAGCAAATCTAATGGCGCGCGGCCACGGTCCCATATTGTCTTCATTGAATCCACGTTTACACACGGCGAAATCGGGCAATAAATGCAGAAGCCTGACGGGAACACCAACTCTTTCACAAGGTACACAACACTACAACAGGACATGCGTTTCTTCTTCAGTCTTAACACGGTGTGAAGGTGATTATTCAGCACAAAACAGTTTCAACCTATCCAACTAACAGCTTTAAAACGCCAGTGGATGCCCATATAGCCCTATCCTGTCCTAAAAAGTAACAAGATGTGTCTACATCCCTTGTCCTAAATGTAATCAGCTCCTTGCAGGAATAATACAACAATTCAACAATGGAACAAAAATTAACGGGGGATACATAAAATCCTATGCCTCCTTCCACCAGGATTTTGCATTATCTACTGGTAGCAGAATGCTGTGCAGATTAAACATGTGCAACGTTCCAGCAGTTCAAGAACCCAGTTAGGCTGTGGGTTCTTCCTGGTTACCTGACTCTGACAAGCCATTACCATTGGCAGCTGGAGTTTTCACACGGTAGACTACCTTGGTAGCCTGCTGTCTCTTATCATGTTGTGATCTCGAGTTCTCCTGCTTAGGCTGTCTATCCAGAGCTGTCCTCGGATCCTGCTTTGCGGGAACACCTGCATGCCCTCCACTTGGTTGCTTGCCAATCCAATTACTGGGGGGTAATGGTGGTGGAACCCCATTTACTGGTCGCTGCTGTGGAAACCCTGCAGCTTGGACAGGCCGCTGTGGTTGGAACCCTGCAGTTTGGACAGGTCTTTGATGCATATAACTGTTGTTCTGCATAGGCCGCTGGGGTGGGAATCCAGCATATTGGTTAGGATGTGGCTGATTAGGCCAATATCCTGAATTCTGCATCCTGTTACTCTGATGAGGCCTTGGACCTTCCTTGATTGTCAATTTTGACATCGATGAATGGATTTCGGCATTGTGGGTTTGGGAGTTTGGCCGTTCCATTATCCGCACTGGCTGCCTGTTGGCTTGAGTGCCACCAAAGAACTGAGGGCGAGGGTTTGGAACGCTTCTGGACATGTGTCCATGGTATGGATTATCCACAAAGCCCCTCTCATATCCCAACGGTCCAGCAGGCCTTGGTCTCATTCCAGGGCCATAAGGTGCAGCCCGGTATGGCATATCAAGCAGCGCAGCAGAGTTGCCAGATTTCATCTGCAAGGAGTTTTTCACAAGACGGTGTGCAGCTGCTCCCAAGACAGAACCTGACAAAGCTCCAGAAACCTGAGGCCTGCAATTGGAAAGGACTCGTGAAGAGAACAAATAAATAACCAGATTGATCAGGCTACACAACTAAAGGGGGAAAAGGGTTGGATAGAATGAAGAAAATGAGTAAATAGTCTATCTGGGAAAATAGCATATAACTAGACGCGGTGTTTCAAACAAAAGTGATGGCAAGCAAAGAAAACTTATGAATCAAAATATTATCCACATAATAAATACCAATGGTACCTTTCTCTTGCTTGTCGACGACTATTATCTTCATGCCACAACACAGGAAAGGGTTTGAAATCACTAGGTTTCAATATCTACAAAATGGAACACTTGTTGGCCTCTTCCAATATTATCAAACCAACATCAAGGCAGTCTTGAATTAAAAGGAACCATATTTCAACTAAAAAGATTTTTTTTTCTGAACACAACCGTGCAAACATGAAAGGATAACAGATCTAAATGATTGTAAAAATTACAAATTAACTTTACTGACATAAAAATCTGATAACTGTACTTTCAATTAAAAGTACACTTATGAGATTTTCTAAGATATTTTTTACAGCAAAGGATGGTCAATCGCATCTTGTAGACACTAAAGTTTAAAAAGTGACATAAATTAAAAAAAATGTGAGTAACCATTAAAATAAACTGAGCATTTTATGTATGCTATCTCTTACGAGTCAGCAATCACTCTTTCTTAAAATGGAAAGAAGAGTAATTGATGTGATACTGTCATAAGGAAGAACCAGACATACTAGTTTTTCTTTTTCCAGAAACACTGCTACACTTCCACATTGCTAGGACGTAGGAATTACTGAATATGCACGAAAACACATAGGGTACAGGGTTAGCAAAGTACCTTTGCAGGAATGATGGCCCCCGCTGGAGGCTCTGGTATGTGTGGGTGATACTGAGGATTAAGATATGTCGCATTCCTGAAAAAGAAACATATATAAAGCTAGAATACTCCATGGGTGACTCAGTTTACAATATGCTTTAGATGACAAGATGCTTACACAACTCTGTTATTGGTAATGCCATTAAACCCCTTAACTGGAGACATTACAGTGATGCTATACCAGTTTCTTTCAGATAAGCAAAGGTATCCATTCATGCCACCACTGCAAAAGAGGATGACACATCCAGCAAAGTAAATAAATGCAAAGAGAAAAATATATCCAAATGAATGTATGTAGCAATTCAAGATTCTACCAACCTAGCAGCAGGATCAATGGGAATAACATAAGGATCTGTTGTTGATGATTGATTGAAAATTTGATACAGGAAAGCAATCTGAGCAGTCAATGGATGAGTTTCCCGCACGTAGAGTATGTCAAACATTGTCCTATTCCTGAATTTCTCTTCTTCCTGCAAAATCCAGCAACAACATAAACACACAAACTAAACTCTGAGCCCTTAATGTTGAAGAGAGGGTCTAATGGGACGAAATAAAAAACAAGCTAGAGGGTTCATGAAGATGGATCCTAAAATATGCATACTGTCAATGTATCTTCAAGCCTTTTTGTCTCCGCAAGCAGACGCCTTTCATCAATAAAAGGCAATTTTGCAACACCCTGGACAAAACGAAACAACATAAATTAACTTTCCAGCAACGATGAAAACAGAAAGCAGCAGCGCGAAGCAAAGAATGGCTCGTCTATTTGCATTACCTGCCATGCAAAACGTTTTCCATTCATGTCTATCTCAAAATCTGCAAGAAACACCATGGAATAAGATTTTACAAATAAGAACATCCGTCCTATGCATGACACCCTGAGGCCTATTTAATATCCTTAATTCTCTCTCTTTGAAGTCGCTTATAATTAGAGAGTTTCTTTTTGTTGTCAGATAAGACAATACCTTTAGGATAGAAAGACTTCAAAGGCGAGTTTGGGTCAGTCATTAGATCTCCATAGTACTTTGGCAGTGCATTGGAGCTACAAAAGATAAATAGCAAATTTCATCTCAGAATTCATCATATTTCTCACCATTTCCATCCCAAATGGAATAAATTCATTAGCATATGGAATAGCAAAACCTTGCAGCTGGTAGTGTTCCCATTAGTTGGTCAAATGGCTTGAAAGGTTGGCCCAAGAAAAAAGTTATCTCCAGTTCAGCCAGGTCTTTCAGGTCAGATGCAAACGGCGCATAATGATATGGATAGAACCTGATATTTGAATAAAATGGCAGGAGTCAATAGCTCATATCAAACACAAGAAAGTGCAACTGAAAATAGTTAGCCAACCCAATGGCATAATCTATATCTCTAACTATGCGATAGCAGTTAAAATCATGCCCACATAATTGATTTAGAACAATAGCCTTTGTCATTTTCTGAATGTAGTCACACCACAAGCATCAGGAGAAACTACTCCTAAAAATGTCACTGCAAAAGTATAATGTTGCCAGGAACCATATAATGTACTGCCTATCAGAATTCCAAAACTGGCAGGTCTGTAGCATAGTGTTGCACCCTGGACAGATAACAGATGTTCTTGACATAATCATAGAAGAACATCACTTGGATATCATGATTAGACAAGGAACAATAATCATTTGATCTGCGTCAAATTATACAGCATATAATGTTGTATAAAATGGCACTGATTGAAATTTCTGTTCATCTGTTTATCGTAGCTGACAATGTACAATCAATAGATCTGTTTCTTGAATATGTCCATGGAAGATTTTGCAACAGGGCCCGTATGTAAAGACTATGGAAGTGGAGATGCTTCTTAGGACTATAGTTAGAACTGTGTTTTAAGCACTCCGCCAAGTGATGCTTTATCTACCTCAAGAAAAGTGGTACAAACTCTAACAGTACATGGTCAATATTTACCTACCACTGCCATGAACAAACACCTTGATAGTAGTATCTCATAACCCAGCAAAGGCCTTCTACAAATTTCTGGACCTGAAACATATATGCACACAATGATTTTTAAATAAATTGAAAAAAAAAAAACAGGGCTAAGAGCAAATGGTGACCAAATTGCACTACCTACAAATGGCAGATATCATACCACAATTTCTACATGTCTAACTAAAACCATGAGCCAAGTAATTTTTTGAACATAACATGTAGGCCCTGTTTGGTGTTACAAAATATGAAGGCTGTAATGGATATAAAATATGAATGGATTATACAATGAAGATCAGGGGCATCTATATAGACTAAGGCCTTATTTGTTTACCCCTAGAGTATGTAATCCAGCTTATTTCCTTCACATAATCTAGGGGTAAACAAACAAGGCCTAACCCTATGACTAAGATATCACTCTTGACCATCGTACCCTTAACAAAACTCACATAAAGTGTCTTTGAGATTAGCATTAGACTGCAATGCATATTTATTGCTGGTATTCCAGAAATGAGCAGTGCTTAGCAAGAGAACTCACAACATCTCTGCGAACTTGATCAATGGGTTTGGATTCTGCCTCTTCTTTAAACTTCTCAGCATAGTACCTCTCCTTGTATCCTGGCTCTCCCAATTTTACCTGAAGAGATGCAGTGAAATAAAAACAATGAAGTAAAAACATACAAAAAGCATCTTCTGTACTTGCTTCCAACTATCATAAGAGAGATAAAATGCAGTTATTACTGAATGAACAGAGTCTTCCATTTAAGCAAAGTAAAAATGGCAAACACTGCTCTTTACTAAAACTTCCCAAATGAAACTACCAAAGTGATATATTATGAGAAGCCAATACATAACATTTAAGCAAAGAGAGGTGTGGTCGTATACTCCGCCACCCAGGTTCCTTCTTATATGCAATGCCATCTGGTTCCGCCAAGGTTGGTCAAAAAAATAAGTGAAAATGGAAAAGGTGAAAACAAACCTTGTCCTCGTATTGATTATCTTCAGAATTGTCTCTCTGCGTTTTATTCCTCTCCTCATTGTTCTCACGTGCCTGCAATATAGCAGCCATAAGATATATCATCTAAGATAGTATTTACAAAAATTTGGTTAACAAGCTTTAACACATGAAACAAGATAGATTCAAACTATTTGGAAATGTATGCTCGTCTGAACTTCAAAAACCACACCTTGAGAAGTTCAGCAAAAGCATCAGTGCTGTTGTACCTAAACATCTGATACAGCATTGGACCAGAAAAACATTCTAAACCACCTAATGACTGACCTATACTAAAAAATTTTAACAGATTGGCATAGACATCACTGAAAAAGCATAAGGGCAATCATATATTCACAACATACAGTGGTGTTTGGAGATTAGATGTCTCAGACTATCAGTAACTCCCATAGTCACAGATATAGGTTGATCCCCTTAAAGCGAGTGTACAGTAATACATTCAAGAAAGGATAGACTGACTCGCAGCTGCAAATTACCTGTTGAATACGAGCACGCTTCCGGAAAATTTGTTCTTCATGGACAGCAACAGACTGAATGAAATGTTCCACACGGTCCAATAAAACCTTTGTTGGAAAGGAAAAAGATATATCAAGATTTTGGATAGTTCCCCAGATTACAAAAAAATCATGTTGCCAGTACATAAACAATTGCTGAATATCGGCCAAGGTTTGCCTTATATGTAAGTCATTATAGAATGGCCTTTATTTAATCTTTGTGGACACAGGACTATTAGAACAATTAACACAGTATTTTGTCCCAAGCAAAATGGGGCAGGCTAGAGACAGGACAAATAAGCTCAGGGAATTCTCCCAATTGGCTTACAAGATCGAAACTGCTATGGCACAATTTTAATTGATTAAGCATGTGCGCTCCTTTGAGCTTCATGATGTTCAGAATATGTGACTATTGAAGCAATAACCACATATTCAAGCTGGTAAAGAAGTTACAAATAACTATGCATGTGCATGTCTCTAGCTGAAACCAATATGCACAAAGCTAAATAAGGAACACTCAACAATAGATGATGTATGATTCAAGACAAATGTGGTAATGAAGCTAGATAAAGAACTGTAACCAAGTATACTGGCCAAACACTGTAAAATGTGAAGCCAACGATTTCTTGCTTTTGCTAAAATACTTTGTTTGCCAGCCTACATTATAAGCAGTTTCCTTTTCACAAACAATGCTATAAAAGGAAATATGTGTTGCTTCCATAACGGTTCATCCATGAATTTACGATAGAAAGTTCAATCCAATCTAAGTAACCTCAAGTAGTTGTGCATAAGTAAAAACAATTTTGTTAATCCACTGAATCCCTACAATTATACTCCATGAATAGCAAAACTGCAAACTGATGGAATCTGCGTCATTCAGCTTACAAAATCTCAAGATTGTGATAAAAATATATAGCATAATCATGCAGGGGGACTGGTTTCCTTCCACGTTTTCCTAAACGGTTCTAAACGCATGTGTAGACGCGTGTAAACATTAAACGCCAGACTCCTGTGGAGTTTAGGCCCTGGGCGGTCAGTTAAACGGACGATCCGTTTATACGGTGAAAGACGGAGCAAAACGTTGGAAACGGGCGAAACGGAACAGCGGCGAAACGTATCTGGACGCCGACTCATCCGTTTCGCGCGGAGTTTCCACGATGACCGGCGCTAAATCGAGGAGGCGGGAAGAAAAAGGAAGAGCGGCAGTTTTGGCGGGCCGTTGAGAGAAAATTGGCCAACGGTATAAGTATTGGAGCCTAGGGTTAGCGCATCTTTATCCAGTTCACGTTCAGCTATCACGCACGCCGCCGCCCAGCTCTCGCGCATGCCGCCGTCGACTTGCCACGCGACCGTCGCGCCACCGTTGACCTGCAGCGCGAGGCACCACCCAGCTGCAGAGCACAGCGCGCCGACCTGCCGCATATGTCCAGGCATCACGGCCGTCCTGCCGCGTGAGCGTGTCCAGCACTCCAGCTCCCGCGCATGCATCCGCCTGAGTGCAAGACGTCCGCCAGCTCCGGTGCACGCCTCAGCTCGACTGCAGCTTGCTTGTACTGCTCCCTCCTCCTTCATGCACACTCTATCATGCTTCCTTAATTAATCGATTTTGCTTTGATTAGGTCTAATCTGTTGTAAGATTGATCTCTGCTATGGTGTGCTCTGTTCTGCTGTCCTGATTAGCTCTAAATTAGGCATGGCTGGCTGCTTTCAATTAACCTTCAGTCTAGCACTGCTATGGTTTGCTCTGTTCAGCTTAGCCTCAAATAGTCATTCCCATACATGTAAAACCACCATTCAAATGTGTAAAAACTGCTGAAACCATGCTACAGTAACCTAACCGTTTAATCCATCTAGACGCCGTCTAAACAGCGTCTAAACAGCCTAAACAGTAAAAGGAGGGCCACCACCCGTGTACCGTCTAGCATCTACCAAAACGTGGGTTTCCTTTCTAAGTTGGCTTCCCTAAAGAGTAATTGTGACACAGTATGAGAAAATCAATCATCTCAATGAGTATTACATCTCAACTAAGAAATTTTACCTCGCCACCGTCAGTGAGGTAACCACCCATAGATGTGAACTCCGTCCTGTAGATGCTCATCAGAAGATTAATGGCACCCTACAGAATACAACAAGCAATTAATCTCTTTGGAGTTATACACAATTACCTAATAAGAAAAAAATAAAGGCTATACTAAAATATAAGACTCTTTAAGATCAACAAACCTCACGAATTTCCAGTGTAGGCATATGGGGCAGAAAGTCATTCCCAACAAAGAAACACATAAACACAAAATCATCCACAAGGCGTTCAAAGTTTATCTTGAAGGGAGGATCAACAATTTCCAAATCCTTTGCCAGGTATTCTCGCAGCACCCAGATGTTCAGAAACTGTTAACAGGATAAGAGTTTCAGAGAGAATCAACATCAAGAGAAGAGGAGCTACAATCTACATACCTGATGTAAACCAAAGAAAGGAAAACGAAGAAGACAAATTGAACAAACAAAAATATATTATGACCATATAATGATGTACTTTGGAGTACCTGGTACTTCTTTTTATGAATAGGAGGTAGTTCCACAGCTTTATCAGCTGGACTAGGGCCTCTGCATTCAGCAGCCAAATGCCCAGGTTGACCGCACAAAAAACACTTTTCTTGATGCCCTGGCATGGAGATCACCTGTAAAGTCAGTTGAATTCTGTAGTTATGGAAATAGTCCTAATTTACCATAAAATTTGAACTTCGAGAACTCGGCAATAGTCAGATGTATAAAAACACCTCTTAACAAGGATTAAGGAATTGTCAGAAGTTTTACCTCTCTTAAAATGGAGAAATGGATCTCATGAGTTGCCAGAGCAAGCATAATCAAATCAGCATCCTGGCAAATATGACGGCCAATGTGTAAAGTAGATTAAGAGTAAACATCACCAGCTACATTAAAAATTGCAAGTAAACTTACCAGGCCGTATAAGACGTGACGCGTATTTGGATCGAAACCCGGAAGATTGCGCTGCATACGGATGTATGACATAATTTTATGCTCCCCTTCCCCAGGGACATTGGAATCAGATAAAATTACCTTCAAAGACACCGAATACAGATCTTAGTTAACATGCTACATCATAACTTGCACTGATACTAAATTTGCAAGACAACATAATAACCACCTTGACAGACTGCCACCCTAGTGTATGATTCAATCTCAACTGAATGTAGTACTGAAGTGCTGTAGATAGTACAAACATGAACTGCGTCCCGGGAGTTATGACATTTGAGTCGATTGCCTCTGACTTCACCTTCTCGGTCAGTGTCCTCCCTTCTTCCTCAAATTCCTTCCTCAGCCTCTCCTCCTCGGCTGCCTGAACAAAGTAACATCATGTGAACAGCTCCACTATACACACAAGCAATGCAACCACATAGGCCAAAACCTTACCGCATCAGCCGCGTCTTTGGCCGCCCGGAACCGCCTCGACCGCTGCTGGTTCATCTTCGCCCTCGGTGCAACACCATCTAACACAATAAAATCAACAAACTTGGTATTCAACCCCGACTGTGCAAATTACAAGTAGCTGCACTGCAGCAAGCGACTGACCGATGGCCATGTAGAGTAGCTTCCTGGGACGGACAAGACTGAAGAGGTGGTCGATGTAATCAAAAATCGACTTGAACACCTCGTCGTAGGTGGTGGGCGCGGGCTGCAGGGAGAAACAATCCAGAGCCGTGAGATTTTGAGAACTGAGCTTAACACTGGCAGGGGTGGAATCGTGGCGGATCGAGACGTACGCGGCCCTCGGGGTGGAAGCAGGGGTGGATGATGCCGTTCATGTCGAGGTAGAGGTTGTCGAACTCGAGGCCGTTGGGGTTGGGGCGGCGGAGGTCGACTGGGACGAAGGCGCCGGGCTCGAGCTCAACTGGCTCCTCCTCCTCCGCGTCGGAGATCGTCAGGGGGTAGCGGTCCGCCAGCCACCGGTAGAACGCTGGGACTCCCATCTCCGACCGACTTGTCCTGCCGCCGGATCTCCTCCCTGTTCTCGCCCTCCCTCTCGCGGGGCGGCGGCTCTTCTGGAAGCTTCTAGCGCGGCGGTAGCGTGCGGTGGTCGCGGCCTCCTCCTCGGTTCGATCTGGGGGGCGGAGAAGGGTGTGTGAGGCTGCGGGGAAGGAGGGCGATGGCGTCGCGCGAGCGTGTGTTCTCGTATTGGGCTTCAGCCGTCGCGGCTCACGCTCGGTAGTTGTGCGGCTTTTAGCCCGATCCGGGGGAAGGATGATGATGGATGGGCTGCAGTAACTACGACCTGCAAACTGCAAGAAGAGGACTGAAGAGGACTGGAGGAGGGAGAACCGTACGATGCGTATCTTCCACGGTCAGGATGGCAATGTGGTGGATAACTGCGGCTCAGAGTAAGTTGTTGGTTACCCCCAACAAAAAATAAAAAAACTTAAGCCTGAAGAAATAAAAAAATATCGCATCCTATTATTATGAGATAATAACATATTGCATACTATGTTGTTACCGAGCATTTTACGATGCTTAAGAGATTGTCATTAAAGTTGTCTATTCCACTTCAAGAAAAGTCATTTTTCTTAACTACTAGAACGTCATGTAAAATCCAAAGGTAACTTCGATGCTTTTGCAATGTCGCATTGAACAATAAAATTATCAAATGTCACATTGAACAGTAAGATTATCATTCTCGCTATGTTTTTAGTTCCAGTTCTATAGTATCGTGGATTTTAGAACGGAGGCCGACTATTCAAAAGTGGATGATTCATGACTCTTTTTCATAGTCAAGCTCAGAGCACAGAAGCTACGGGTCCATGTGACCCTAACTATCGGGAGTATACTTGCCATGCAAGAGATGTGTGGAGAAAAAACATAGCAATATCTTCTGCACTTTTCCTCCACCCAAAAATCAGCCATCCATCTTCACTATAGTGGGAACATCTTCTCCCTCCTCAATAGCAGTTATTAGTGAGCCCTACACTACACCCAAAGTGCGCGCAACCTTTCGCGCCCGCTCTCGCCCTTGTCGCCTGCGCGCTGACCCCGCGCGTGCCCTCGTTGGAGTTCCATTCCCATCTTTCCCCAACTCCTCCATGGCGACGCACAGCTAGCGATGGCTCGATTAGGTCTCACGGGTGCTCCGATCGTGAGTATCTCGGCATCGCCTAGGCGCCGGCCCGCTCTTTCTCGTCGCCTGTGACACGAGTTGGCTGTCGAGCTGCCACGCACAATGCCTCCCCAGCGCCATTGCCACCCCCCCCCCCCCCCCCCCCCCGCCCGCCCGCCCCTCGGCTCGACGCAGCTCACGGCCTCCGCCTGACCCGTCACTGTTGTCGTTCCACCACGAGTCTATGGGCGCGGCGAGGTGGCCTGCCCGCCTTAACCCTAATTTGGGCTGGAGCGACGACAACAAACAGGGTGAGAGCGTGGTGGTGTGCAAGTGATTTAGGCGGAGCAGGTTGGAGAGGAATTGACGTCGCCCAGGCAAGTGGTCGCCAACGAGCACGCGTGCGAGGCGCCAACACGGGCGTGGTGTGGCAGGCGCGGCATAGCGGCCGTGGGGCGAGATGCGTCCAGGCTGGTTGCGCCACGATGAGGGAGAGGATAAGATGGGCCCTATGCTTAAGTGAGAGGAAAGAGAGAAAGGACAAAGTAGAGACCCCATATGTCAGGTTAGTAGGAATGGAGCTACCGAGGAACTGCTGGAGTTGCTCTAATTGGCTATGGCTCTGTTTGGAATGGAGGATTCTTCTCTATTCATGGAGAATTGAACTATTTTGCTGTGAAATTTCTGCGTTCCAAACGGGGCCTACATCCAAAGGCTGCCCAATCCAAATGATTTGAATGCTATCAACATGATACTTGATTACAGGGTTACCGCACATGTAAATATGAACTCTAGCTGCAAGAGACCTAGCTTCACATTGAATTAACATCAAAGAAATGAAATTTTAATTCACGTTTGAATTTCTACTAGGAATCTAATCGTACTGCAGGAGAAAATAAGCACATTCTTGTTCTTCCATGTCCAAAAAAATATATAGAAAAAGGACGCGGCAAACGCTGTGAAGCTTCTACAAAATCACCTCACGGCCCTTTTTTTTCTCAAAGGAAGAAGGAAGGTTCCTACTATCATGTAGGCCTAAACCAACGTAGAGAAAGGCCATGCGGCAAACAAGGCCCAGGAAGGTTATCCACTTTCATAACGCGCCAAGATCCGTGCATCTCATCTCAAGCAAATTGCATCCGTCCGATGAAGCTCTAGGGTTTCACCCTCCGATATAAAATCCTTTCCCCAACCCCGCCTCCAAAACCTTAGCCGCGCCGACGCCCACCTCCTCATCCTCGCCGTCGTCGCCTTTCGCCTGCGAGCGACCGATCCGCCGCCGCCGTCATGGTATCCTGTTCTAACCTTTCCATTGCGTCATGTTACGTGGTTTCCTCTTCTCGATTGCTGAACCCTAGCTGCTTTGCTCGCAGTCGCTCGTCGCCGGTGAGGACTTCCAGCACATCCTGCGTCTGCTGAACACCAACGTGGATGGGAAGCAGAAGATCATGTTCGCCATGACCTCCATCAAGGGTATTGGCCGCCGCTTCTCAAACATCGTCTGCAAGAAGGCCGACATCGACATGAACAAGAGGTGATTGCCTTCGTCTCCTTACAAGTATGGCCGGATCGCTCTGGTGGAGGGTAGACGAGGGGCTAAATTGTTCGTTTTATTGGTGGGTGCGCAGGGCCGGTGAGCTGACGCCGGAGGAGCTGGAGCGGCTGATGACCGTGGTGGCCAACCCGCGCCAGTTCAAGGTGCCGGACTGGTTCCTCAACAGGAAGAAGGACTACAAGGACGGCAGGTTCTCGCAGGTCGTCTCCAACGCCCTCGACATGAAGCTCAGGGACGACCTCGAGAGGCTCAAGAAGATCAGGTCTCACTCTGCTCTCTTTTGGTCCCTGATTGCTAGTTGCTACTGCTAAACCAGTATTGGATTAGAAATGATGGTTAGAGGACATTTGTGATCTAGTGATTTCGTTGTGGGCTTCCTAACAATAACCGTTTTAGTACTGATTTGATACATTCGGTAGCACTGTTCCTAAAACCATTTAGATTGGCGATTATGCTTGTGTTGTACTTGCACGGTTTGTAAGCTTAGTTGTGAACTTGTGAAACGTCTGCATTGTAATGGTAGTAAAGTGTTGTGCACCCTGCTTTAATAGTCAATGCTGTTTGGTTGCATATAACAACCTGTCCAAGCATTTTTAGGATTTTGTAGGTTCCTCTCTTAGATAACAGGTGATTGTGTCACCTTTTGTTTTACTGATTGAGGCTTTTGTTAACTCAGACTAGTTTGACCTGCGATATGACAACTGTGTCTAGGTGAGATGAAACGGGTATGTACTTTAGTTGGGCATCGTAAAATGCTCGGTAACAACCTGAGATGTCTGATCAGCATTTGCTGTAAGTTCACACATAGGACTGTTAGTTGCAACCTGATCTGATTTATTATCCAATGTTGGGCTCTGGACATTACCCGCAAATGCTGATCGCTAACAAATAAGTTTGTCATTGTTATCTCTTGGATCATTTAAGTTTCAACATTTTCATGAACTTTATTTGAGCGTGTATTCTTATGTTTGGTTCATGTAATGCTTTGCCGCTATCCGTGTAGCACAGTATCAGAGATCAATAATTTTATTTGTGTCATCTCGTAACTCATAAGTAGCATTTGCCACTTTGCCTGTTAACTAACATCTGTACATTCTCCAGGAACCACCGTGGTCTCCGTCATTACTGGGGCCTCCGTGTCCGTGGCCAGCACACCAAGACTACTGGCAGGAGGGGAAAGACTGTTGGTGTGTCCAAGAAGCGATAAGCTATATATCTACTCCACAAACCTTGGCCCGCCTACTGTGTTGGTTCATTTCCAAACAGTCTTGATGAAGCGTTCCTGTTTAGACAGTTTCCTCAAATGATGTTCCGCCCTAGGATAATCTCTTGCAGTTATGGAACCTTACTATATTGTATCTTGCATGTGTTTTGGATCTTTGAAGAGTAATTTTATTTTAATCAGACTGTTGCCGATTGACAACTTGCCACAAATCAGACAATTGATGCTTCATGTTTGTCTGGGTCATCTCTTTGCCACGCTCATACTAAGGTTATTTTTTTGTGTTATATCCAATCTGTGCTGTGGTGTTACTTGTTTCTGCATGGTGATGTTCCTAGATTGTTGCCCTATCTTAAGCTGCTCTTCCTTCACCAGTCATAACTCCATGTCAGATGTGCGTCCGATCATTGTTTCGTGCTGTTGAGATTAGCAACTGTTTAGGATAATTATATGTGGGAATGTGGTCAAGCGCCCTTGGAGTAGAAAGTGACCGCGTCTTTTGAAAGTGTTACGTAATTAACTACTCCCATCTTATAAGCCGATTTGCTGAGGGAGCTGTGTGAACGGTGAAGCGACTTCTTAAAAATGTTCCAAGTTGTGAACTAGTCACTGGTAGATTTGCTGAGGAGCTGTGAGGCACCAGAATTTTTCAGAGTTCTTAGGTGGTGTTCGTTCACTTTAGAGTTCACATCAGATGCATTTATGTAAACTCAATTACACTAAGTTCAGACCCCCCATCTATTTCGCGAGACGAACGTTGAGGGTATTAACGATTAGACGATGGTTACTGTAGCATCACTGTGTCAAAACATTGATTAATTAGGCTCATTAGATTCGTCTCGAAAAATAACGCCCGTCTGCAGAAAGGTTTTGTAATTAAATTTTATTTAGTATCCCTAAATAGTAAGATTCTTTTTTTAGAGGGCTATAAACTTTAGAGGGGTTTTAGAGGGGGGATCCGAACGGGACCTTAGTTTGGTAACTTTGGTTTCCAGATCATGTAATGTACTCTCTCCATCAGCTTGCCTCTCTGCTGTCTGACACAAGGAGTTTATTTTCGTCACATTGTTTTAGGAACTTTTTATTTTATTTTATTTTATTTTTTGCGGCCACGCTCTAAGTGTCCTCTTTTCATATTGCCCCACTAATACAGAAAGATCGATCTCAACCGAAAGCAATGCATAAGGTTTTATTTTACACGTAAGTTGTCGTCCTAATCAACTTCCAGTTCGCATTATAATTGTGCCTATGCTAGCAAAACTTTAGGCAGCCGGTAAGCAATGTATAGTCAACTCCTGACTTTTGGTCTTGCAAGATACTAATAAACATAGTATATATTGCTGTGATCAGTGATACAGGCGACTATATACAAGTCGCCGCATGAAAGTTAGAACTTTATACACTCCCTTTAAGCTCAACGAACCTTCCTTTGGGTGTGCGTTTTGCTCTAATGCAGCATGATGCTTTATCCATGAGGCCATGACAGGGCAGTAATCATCGGAGTAGTGATCTAGTATCTATCTTCTAATTCAAAAGCGGCAAGGTGTGTGGAATCCAGTAGGAGCCAAGTTGCGTGACACGTCTGCATTTCCTGATGATGCAAGATGCGGTGGTACATCATTACGAGCTTGCAGTTGCGGGTGCACCTGATTATAGTTCCGTGTGCTTTAATATCTTTGTATTGATGATGATGATATGGATCCACTGTTGCTAGCTGCTGGGATATGTTAGTCTCGTTAAGCAGATGCATACATGATGCAGTGATCTGCCATGGTAAATAAGTATAGGGATTTGACTGAACTCAAGCACCTTCTATTGCAGTTCTTGGGCCAAACTCCTCATCTTTATGAAACAAGATCCAAGTCTTTTCGAGGCGCCGAACACAAGAACACACAGTTTGAATTGAAAGAGCTGGTAAATAAAGTTTGAACAGAAAAGGTCTGGAGAACATAATCAAATTAAATCGTAGTTTAACATGTAAAATTGTGGATTCTAAAACAAAGAGGGGAAGGATTACAAAAGAACATGGGCCCTCTTCCCATTTGTTGTGAGGAATTGAGAATGGGACGGAATGAGATGCAACCAACTGAACCCAAGGAATTGGAATCAGAGGTGGATCCAATTGCGAGCACCGTCATCCTCCTGGCGTCATCGCCCAGTGCCTAAACCCCTTTGGCACCAAATTCCCCCATATCTTCGTTCCCCAGGCACACACGTATTCCATTCCATGTCTTGCAGGCGTTTCCCCTATAAAAACCCTCGAGATCCTTGGCAAGAATGGCACCAGCGCACGGTCTCATTCCTTGGCGGATTCGTCTCTCCACTCCGGCTGCTGGCTGCGTGTAAGACACCTTACACTCCCCTCCCTTTTCTCGTAATTGAACTACAATTTTTTCCTTGTGCGCACATGACCTATCTTGAATTGGTATGGAGTTGAGAAGAAGGTAGTATTGGAGATCTGGAGAGCTAGTATTGGCGTTACATGACTAGGATGAGCCTCCGATTTTGTCTTACTCACGAGATTTTTTTCTTTTTTGTTGCTGTTTATTTCGTATTCACTTTGATACAATAGAGCATCGTCACATCCTGTGATCCACATGTATTGGCAACAAAAATATATTTTTTTCTCATTCTGGTGTACCATGCTCATGATACAATATTACATCGTATCTTGTAAGACACAAACTCTAATTTATTTTTGATGCAATATGTGAATCACATGGTCTAAAAAAGGTACAAACATTGGTTTAATTAGCCATTTATCCACCCTGCAGAATCTTATTGTTCGTGGTCCATTTTATACAAGATGTGGTTTCCACATGTCACCTAATTAGTAGTGCTTTGCTCAATAACTTTGAGCTTTCGCCTATCTAATAATCAGGAGTCTAAAAAGGGCACATCACCTTGTTCTCCAGCCACCTTCCACGACCATGCTTGCGTGTCATTGATTTAATTCATCATTAAATAATGCCATCTATCATAGCTCTTTTAAAAAGGAAAAGCAGCTGCAGCAGCAAAAGAGGCAGAGGATTAAATTTTACATCTGAATTTGGGTGCTTATTTCAACATTCTTTTTTATATATTTATAATATCAAACCAACACAGTTGTTGATGCTCAGGCATTCTAAATCCGGATTATCAACTTATTCAACATTTTTCGATTCATCATCGTTTACATGCATGATTTTGCTGGCAAATTTTTGCTCTCTAGTCTCTAACTAGGCAAATATCCAACTCTCCATAGGTAAACTATACGACTAGGCATCTTTTCTTCTCAATTATCTCAAATTGGTGGAACCACCGAATGCTATATATCTCACGATCTTATCCTAAACTACGGCCAGCAAGCTCACATAGTATACCGTTTTAATAAGTCTATTTGTTAAATATGGAGTCTACATTGCCTAACTGATGGCAAGTGGTCTTCTTGACTTCTCGTGACCCCATTATTTGGCCTATATGGGCACATGCTCCACATGCTGCGCTGTTGCACACCTATGGCCGTGTATACAAATACAATGATGTGTCTTAACATAGGGTTTTCACTCACAGGGTCAAAGCAGCCTTTCGAATCCGCAACTTCTTTGTGATATTTTTGTTTTCATATTCATACTGATTAGTACTGTGCACTAGCAAATGCAAAGCTGATTTCCTAAATAAATCCAGAGAGTGTCACAGCCGAGTCAGCCATGTGCTTCACAAAATTGCTGATCTTTGGTGGTATTTCTGAAACCTCTCACAGATTGGTTTGTCAGTAACGGTAATAATCAAGCTATTTTGGTTGCATGTCTAAATACTAAACGGACACCATGGACCTGAATGTCAAGGAGCAATGCATCCCTTCATTTCAAAATAGTTACCGATTTTGATTTTTAGACATCACAATTGATCATTGTCTTATTCAAACATAGTAGAGATAGAGGCATGCTGCTAGCCGTCTCTCCCGTTTTTTCTGTTTTCTTTCTGTTTCCTTTTTTTGGCCTTCGGTTCTTTTTTTTTTTTTTGCGAATGTTCTCAAAACCTTCGATTCTTTGTAATAACTTGTAACTCTCGTTCTCCAAAAAATATGATATATTTTAAAAAATATCTTTATATCCTCCTTAAAAGAAAATTCATATGCTTCTTTCGTCATCAGCGAATGAGCAATTGACCAGTTGGTACAACACAAAAGCTGCGAGCTGTAAATCAGTACAGGCCCAGCCCCGCTCGACAGTCCTTTCTCTGGTTTTGTGGCTGAAATGGTGGACGTTTTCCTGCACAACCAAGCAATGGAGTAGAATAGATCCACTTGGGAGATCAGTTTCTAACTAGGACTGAGTATCATTTAGGGTAAATATACTGTCGGATATAGTTCCTTTTTGAGGAACAGATAATTTTTAGTTCACAGTCACCGATTTCCTGGGTTTTCAGTTAAATATTTGAATTACAAAATACACGTCAGCAGGATATGAACGTGAGTTTGTCACGTTTGTAACTCACGACAAGCTTGCATCTACAGTACTTTTAAGGGGGGTAGGAGTTAAGGTGCTATATATAGTACTCGCCACTTACCTCGAACTCATACATAATAGTCTCAGTGCCCCCTCCTCTCCTGAGCGATATTTTCTTTTTCCTTGGGAAGACAAAACTAAACTATCCCTGGATTCGTGTACAGGTTTGATCTGCTTACGGTTTCTATAACTCGTCATTAGATTTCTTTGACCGCTGCTAACCCCGTTGCGATTCTTCATTTGCTCAGTTGCGGTTCTGAAGGGGCATTTCGTCGAACAGGATGAATGCGTTGGCAGCAACCAGCAGGAACTTCAAGCAGGCAGCTAAGCTACTGGCTCTGGACTCCAAGCTGGAGAAGAGCTTGTTGATCCCATTCAGGGAGATCAAGGTGATGAATCCACTACAGTTTTTGGGATCTGGCAAGCTTTTTCCTGATATTTCGCTTGGTCAGTGTAGTCCCTGTGTTCAGGATAAATTCGACAAAAAACTTCAAAACTATTTTTTTTTTGAAATGGAATATTCAAAATACTTAGCTTTTCAGGTTCAATGGTTTAAAGGCTTCTTCTGCCTTTTTTGTTACTCTGAAACAGTATTTAGTGACAAGCAGTTTGTGGTTGCAGGTTGAATGTACAATTCCTAAAGATGATGGGACTTTAGCGTCCTATGTTGGGTTTAGGGTTCAACATGACAACGCTAGGGGTCCTATGAAGGGTGGAATCAGATACCACCACGAGGTGAGCAAATTTTTCGCTTGATTCTTATGTTCTCCGTAACACAAGTAGTCAGCATTGGATTCTTGCAACACTTTCGCCGACTTGAAATGGTCCTTAAGCATAAATCTTGTTTCTATAGGAATCATCTGTATGCATCATAGTTATCTCTTGTTTGCAGTACTTTTACCATATCTACCCAAAGCATATTGGAAAGCTGAAACCAGGAACAGCTCATAATATCATTCTAAGCTATCTGGAGTCAAATTCTGAATCTAATTCTGTAAAATATCCCATCATTTGTAAAATACCTGGGATGTATGGAGTCACCTTCTGAATCTATTTCTGTAAAATATATCTTGTCATCTGCATATATGTTTTCTCCTGATTTTTAGACTGAGCCGCCAGCAAAACCAGATCATGTATGATCAGATCAAGTCCTGACCTTTACTTACAGGTTGATCCTGATGAGGTCAATGCCTTGGCACAATTAATGACATGGAAGACAGCTGTGGCTAACATACCGTATGGAGGCGCTAAAGGTGGAATAGGATGCAGTCCTGGAGAACTGAGCATCTCTGAGCTTGAGCGACTAACCCGTGTATTTACTCAGAAAATCCATGACTTAATTGGCATCCATACTGATGTTCCGGCTCCGGATATGGGCACTAACTCACAGGTAATTTTCCTTCTCATATTCCTCCAAGATTCACAACAGAGTTCAATGCGAATGCCATCTGTTTATGGTTATTAATAGGACTCATTTTGTTTGTTTCATTTACTTAGACAATGGCATGGATACTTGATGAGTACTCAAAATTCCATGGGCATTCACCTGCGGTGGTAACAGGAAAGCCTATTGTAAGTATCTGTCCTTATCTCTTTATCATGGACATGTACTGATAATGATGATTCTAGATGAAAAATTGTAAGATAGTATGGGTATATCCACAAGATGTGGATATTTTGTCAATTGAAATCGTGCGGATAGATTGTAGCTATGTTGTGTTGCATAGCATAGAGAATGCTTATTTGGACAGAAGCAGCAGATTTTATTCTTCGGAGAATACTGGTTTTATCTTCTTGTCACGTTACAAACGTTCTCAATACAGGACCTTGGAGGATCACTGGGAAGAGATGCAGCTACCGGAAGGGGAGTTCTGTTTGCTACTGAAGCTTTGTTGGCAGAGCATGGCAAGGGCATTGCAGGCCAGCGTTTTGTTATACAGGTATAAATGGTGTGTGGGTTAAGCCATAATTTTCAACTTGAGAGGCCATTATGAAGAATAAGTTAATCAAATGATATGTCTTTTTAACTCCATGGCCCCGGAACAGATTCATGAATAAGGCTAGTCATGTCAGTTTGACCTTTTATTGCATTAAGAAGCAGGCACAGATAGGCATTTCATCTGCAAAGATAATCTTTCACGACATAGCCTTGCTTTGCCTCTTTCTAGGGATTCGGTAATGTTGGCTCATGGGCAGCTCAATTAATCAGTGAAGCTGGTGGTAAGGTGATTGCTATCAGTGATGTCACAGGCGCTGTCAAGAACATCAACGGCCTTGACATTGCCAAGTTAGTGAGTCACTCGGCAGAGAACCGTGGGATCAAAGGATTCAACGGAGGAGATGCGATTGATCCAAACTCACTGCTCACTGAAGAATGTGACGTCCTCATCCCGGCAGCGCTTGGAGGAGTCATAAACAAGTAATTTTCCTCACTGGGCCTATTTGACCCCACTCAAATTTCACTTCTCTTTTGGTACCTTTATATGTATTCAGCAAATGTTGTGTTTTTAACCATACTTTTCCTTTCCAGGGACAATGCTAATGACATAAAAGCAAAGTACATCATTGAGGCTGCCAATCATCCCACAGACCCGGAGGCTGACGAGGCAAGTCATGTCCTGATTCAGATAAACTGACAGTTAAAAAATGATGTACTTGTGCCTGAGGATGTTTTCTTATTCCTCCCTGAATTTCATCTGCAGATCCTGTCGAAAAAAGGCGTTCTCATCTTGCCTGACATACTCGCAAACTCCGGTGGCGTCACGGTGAGCTATTTCGAGTGGGTTCAGGTCAGTACCTCATCCTAGCATTCTGATCATGTCCTCCGAGCTGCCTGTCACAATGCTCTTGTGCATTGTTCATAGCATTGTAAACCCATCGATGCGTGACGGTGTTGTTGTGCTTTGGTTGTTCAGAACATCCAGGGGTTCATGTGGGACGAGGAGAAGGTGAACACGGAGCTGCGGACATACATGATGCGCGCGTTCAAGGACGTGAAGGAGATGTGCCGGAGCCACAACTGCGACCTCCGCATGGGCGCCTTCACCCTCGGCGTCAACCGCGTCGCGCGCGCCACCGTCCTCAGGGGGTGGGAAGCATGATCTGATGTCGCGCCATGCCATGTTTCTCGTGTCTCCTCTGCTGTGTTTTTCTCGAGCTCAAGATTTAGTTTTCTTCGAGGGGAAATACCATCAGTTAATAACCTCCATGAAGTGTGTCTTCTTGGAGATCGGTTGAGGGAAAAAAAAAGAAGAATCAGTAACAATAATTCTGTAATTCGTAGCTGAAATGGTTGCTGCTTTGCAAGCAGCGATGGTGATTTACTGATTCGGTTTCTCTGCAACTTTGGATTTTGCACCGTGTGATCAAATAAGCGGATAGGAGTACATGCCATTATTAACTTCGAATTTTCTGAACACATCACATGAATCTTCGAATGATCACTCGATCAGAGGGTCAGTGGAGATGAAGCTGTAGATGACCATGTCCCTGAGCCTGCCCTTGACCACGCAGTAGCTCCGCAGAACGGCCTCCCTTGTGAACCCGGCCTTCTCGAGCGCGCGCTGCGACGCCGCGTTCTCGACGTCGACGAGCGCCTCGACGCGCTCCACGCCGTCAAGGTCGCCGAACACCGCGGAGACCGTGCGCCTCAGCGCCGCCGTGGCCACGCCCTTGCCCCAGTGCGCGCGCGCCAGGACGACGCCGAGCTCGGCGCGGCACCGGTCGTCCGTCGGCGTCACGGACACCGCGCCGACGACGGCGCCACCGAGGCAGACGGCGCGGAACCAGGGGTGCGGCAGCACCGTGTCTCGCAGGAACGCGAGCAGGGCCTCCCGCGACGTGTAGGGGTCCCACGTCATGAAGGCCGTGACGACGGGGTCCGACGCCCATGCCATCATCGCGTCGAGGTCGGCGAGGACGAACGGCCGCAGCGTCACCGTGTCCGTGGATGTGGACTCCGGCAGGGGAATCACGTCGTGGTCCATCTCTGAGCTCTCCGAGCTTGTCTGGTAATCTGTAGCCGAGTATTCTCTCTGATTTCTAGCTGTTTTTCTTTTTTGGCAGATTAATCGAAGAGAGAGGCACACAAGCAGACAAGCGTGACACTGCTGGCTGCTGGGAAAGAATCAAGATTTAATTAACATGAACATTAGAGTGACGTGTGCTTTGGAAGTGCGAAAAAATTAGGTAAGGAGAGTGACGAAAACGGTGAGCAAGATAAGATTGCTACTGAGTCTCCTGGTCACTCACGTGTGGTATCACGTTCAATCACGTGTCTTCGAGATGATTTTCTTTTTAACAATTGGCGAAGCTACACCTACCGGTACCCCAGAACATGCCGGCACGGGGCACCGACCTGATTGCAGTGTTTGGTCCAGGAATGGCACGGTTCCAGTGTCCTCTTCTTCCTGCAAATATTAGCTATGCCGATGGAGCACGCAACTCGTAGATTCGCACACGAAACTAGCAAATTTAAGCGAGACACTCTTGCATCCGAATCGATACAGTGAGTAACACAGTTTGCACAGAACAGAGGCAGTTAAACCAAAAAAAGAAAAACACCAATACATGATCCGTCTGGAGTTCAGCTGAGAGCAGATGACAGATCATTCGGGGAGAGGGTCGGAGGCGATGCAGCTGTACATGACCATGTCCCTGGCGCGGCCCTTGTGCCAGTAGTGCCGCCGCAGCACGCCCTCGCGTCGTAGCCCGGCCTTCTCCGCCACGCGTTGCGACGCCGGGTTGTCCACGTCCACCAGCGCCTCGACGCGCTCCAGCCCGTCCACCTCCGCGAACACGTCCCGCAGCGCGCGCCGCACGGCCGCCGTCGCCACGCCCTTGCCCCAGTGCGCGCGGGCCAGCACGTAGCCGAGCTCCCCGCGGCACCGCTCCGCCGTGGGCGCCACGGCCACCGCGCCGACGGGGCGGCTCTCGCCGGCGAGGCAGATGGCGCGGAACCACGGGTGCGGGAGCACGGTGTCGCGCAGGTACGCGAGCAGGGGATCCGTGGACGCGTACGGCTCCCAGCGGCAGAAGGCGGCCACCTGCGGGTCCGACGCCCACGCCATCATGGCGTCGACGTCGGAGAGCTCGAACCGCCGCAGGGTAACCTCCGCCATGGGCGCCGAGACGGTGCGGTGGCCAGTCGTGGTTGGGTTTCTCTTGGTCTGAGGTTCTGAGAAAGAATGGTCTTATATGGTCACCGCTGATAAAATAGAACACTGAAAAACACGTGTCTCTGTCTCTATGATGTACGGGAAGCTGCGGCTACCGCATGAAGATCTTCCTCAGTCAACTTTGAAAGTGAGAAAACGTCACAGTTCACAGCAAAATCACGATGTACTCAGTAAATAAAAATCATAGAAGATTCAACAGAGATGCTGATGTGATTGGCAACAAAATTGCATCAACGTCCAGTTCAGAAACACGCACGCCACGTAAGAAAGAATCACTGGATCAGCGGGTCGGTGTCGATGAAGCTGAACATGACCATGTCCTTCACGACGCCCTCGACGACGCCGTACTTCCGCAGCACGGCCTCCCGCGTGAACCCGGCCTTCTCCAGCACGCGCTGCGACGCCGGGTTCGCCACTTCCACCAACGCCTCCACGCGCTCCAGCCCTTTCACCTCGCCGAACACCGTGGCCACGGCCCGCTTCACGGCCGCCGTCGCCACGCCCTTGCCCCAGTGCGCCCGCGCCACCAGGTAACTCAGCTCGGCGCGGCACGGGTCCCTCGTCCGCGTCACGTACACCGCGCCAACGGGCCGGTCATCGCCGGCGAGGCAGATGGCGCGGAACCACGGGTGCGGGAGCACAAAGTCGCGGATGAAGGGGAGCACGGGCTCCGTGGGCTTGTTCAGCAGTTCCGACGCCCAGTCCGTCGTGGCGTCGACGTCGGAGAGCTCGAACCGCCGGAGCGTGACGTCCGCGGCGCGCGGCGCTTCTTGGCTGCTCTGCTCCATCGGAATCGGTCTCTGGCGTCTCGATGCAGAGTTAAAGTATGCATATTGGACTCTAGGCATTATACTTCTCCGATTCTCTCAGGACTATCAGTTCCTTGCTACGAACGTTTGCTCTCCATAGGTATGTGCTCCATGTATGTCTTTCGTAAGGAAGATTCCTTTTCAAATGGGGAAAAAACATGTATAAAGAGTCCAAAAAAAAGGTGAATCGAGACTTCCGGGAAGTGTTCGATGGCCCTTGCCACGCTGTTGGTTTACGTTGAGTTAAAGAGATTCAGGTAGTTTCCACGTAGGTTCTTGTTTTCTTCGACCAAGCAAGCCAGAGCGTGAGACGTCAGCTAGCCAACCATGTCTGGACACGATGGTGAAGAAAATTTGTAAAACAACTGGACAGATGGGGTGTTCGGCGCACCCCCTCTAAACTTTAACACCCGTCACATCAAAAAGAATCTTACTATTTAAACATACTTTTATTAATTTAATGACAAAACCTATGTCACGACCCCCCCTCTAAATCACGAGACGAATCTAATGAGCTTAATTAATCTATGTTTTGCTACAGTGATGCTACAGTAACCATCGTCTAATCACGCCTTAATTACCCTCATTAGATTCGTCTCGCGAATTCGAGCGGAGTCCTGAAATTAGTTTTGTAATTAAACTTTATTTGTAATCACAATATTCGTTAGAAGAACCCTCTAAAGTTTAGACCCTGTGCGCCGAACACCCCCAGAGGTGGTGTTCGTTTCTAATGGCGAAGACAAAAGTGTAAAAGGATGACGTTCATCTCTCACGAGGGCCAATTGGTGAGGGGTCGGATGGAAGTTGTGGGCTTTTTGGTGTAGATGAGTGCGAGGAGGCCGCCAGCTGTAAGCCTTGAGGAGACCATCATCGAGCATGAAATCAGGAGAATTTTGACATAAGCTAACTGCACAAGTGCACAAGGGAGATAACGAAACATAAAAAACTATTGAAAATTGAAATTTGCTGCCATAGTTAACACGCTTGCGCAGTGTGTCGTCGCACATTTGTACAGGTGCATCCATCACTCGACCAGCGGGTCGGTGTCAATAAAGCTGAAGATGACAATGTCCTTCACGACGCCCTTGATGGCGCCATAGTTCCGCAGCACGGCCTCCCGCGTGAACCCGGCCTTCTCCAGCACGCGCTGCGACGCCGGGTTCGCCACGTCCACGAGCGCCTCGACGCGCTCCAGCCCCTCCATCTCGTCGAACACCGTGGCGACCGTCCGCTTCACAGCGGCCGTCATCACGCCCTTGCCCCAGTGCGCCTGCGCCAGCTGGTAACTCAGCTCGGCGCGGCACGGGTCCCGTCTCCGCGTCAGGTACACCGCGCCGACGGGCGTGTCGTCGCCGGCGAGGCAGATGGCGCGGTACCACGGATGCGGGAGCACGAAGAAGAGGACGTAGGGGAGCACGGGATCCGTGGGATTGTCCAGCAGGTCCGACGCCCAATCCTCCATAGCCTCGACGTCGGAGACCTCAAACCGCCGGAGAGTGAGCTCCACGGCGAGCGGCGCTTCTTGGTTGCTCTGCTCCATGGTAAGCGGTCCTCTGGTTTCCTCGATGAGCTCTGGCTCATCGATGCAGCAGTGGAGCTACCGGCCTGTGCTTTTATATTTCTAATGGCCAATAGGATGTGTGTGCCACGCAGAGAAATAGCCTACTTTGCTTGGCTTTGACCGGTGAGAGCACCATCGATAACCTTGGTCGCTAAGTTAGGTGCAAATTGCTCTTAGCTATCATAATCTATATGCGTGTTGCTCAACAAAATTCGCCAAGCAACACCAAGATAAACACCGCGTTTACGCAACGGCGAAGCGACTGATTTACGCGACAAATCAGCAAAGCTTTCTCCTCACTTTCGCAGAGAAGATTCGGATGTTTTTCACGACAAAACACCAAAGGAAAAGGAAAACAAAAATAGTAGATGAAACATAATGAGATATCGATTGTATTCTGGCTGTCCCCTCGCTAACAGGTTCTGATATATATATGATGACTAAACCTCCACATAACAACTCTATCTGACTACTAAAACCGACTCAAACTAAATATTAAATCGTAACCACTGCAGATTCTAACAAACTAATCCCATAACTCACGTATGTGCTTTATCTCCAGTTGAACAGGGACTCCACCGACCACCACAGCCAACAATACCATGCGCCAGTCAAGAATACGACACCGACTCTAGCCTCATAATTCTTCACGATCATACCCTGCATAATGAAGCCAAGTCTTGCGTCATCTCCTGCAAAACACAAAAGCCATCTGCCAAATTTCACCACTAACAATGCGCATATGCAGTATGGATCTCGTGCGATGGCTGGAAGAGCGACACGATTGAAGGGGAGGTGAGAGGAAGGATGCGTGGTCGACTGAGGTCAACGATCTACCTGACCATGAGTGACTAGATTCTACTACTCCTTAGCACGTCAATTAACAGTTTTCTTTTTTCGAAGGGCAAACCGGCAGGTGTTTTGCCATTTCATTATAAAAGGAGAAGGAGAACATCAATTGGGTGTCAAATGAATAAAGTTAACATAATCACATAGTGAAACGCACAACTAAGTTGTGGGACATGATATTATGGTTTTTACAATTAGTGAGGTATTTGGATGCAACCAACTTCACAGTTGGAAACTGCATTCTCTCCAAAACTGTACTACAATATTATTTCGGAGTTTAGAAAACTCCAATGATGAACTCTTTTTTTCTAAACTGAGGTGACTCCCACTAAACATACACACTTCGTTTTCTTGGCGTGCCATTTTGTCCTCTTGATAGACAAGCTGCTACAACTCCATTAAAATAGCACCATGCGCTGAGTGTTTTTTTTTTTTTGAAGTAGCTGAGTCTCGCTACCAAGCAGCAGAACAAACGCAAATTAAGAAGTCACAAATCTAATCATGTATACATCTGGAGCTGATTCAAAATCAGTATAGGCGTCCAAGCTCTGCATTAGACTAAATAATATTTCACCGACATTTGTTTTCTAAAAAAAGGGCTACAAAATACTGCAGAAACCAAAAAGGACTTCTACAAAATACCGCCAGCTGACACAGCTGCAAGGCCCTACAGTATAACAGCTGCAGCTGCAAGCCTTGATGAGCAAACTGACCATCCGAGCATGAAACCAGGAAAATTTTGATACAACGCTAACTGCGCAAGGAGGATAACCAAACATCAAATCAAAAACTATTGAAAATTATGACACATACGGTGCTATACTCGGTAAGATAATTGCCGCCATTGTTGACACGGCCGCGCAATGTTTTTGTCGCACACATGCACAAGCGAATCCATCACTCGACCAGCGGGTCGGTGTTAATGAAGCTGAAGATGACCATGTCCTTCACGACGCCCTTGATGGCGCAGTACTTCCGCAGCACGGCCTCCCGCGTGAACCCGGCCTTCTCCAGCACGCGCTGCGACGCCGGGTTCGCCACGTCCGCCAGCGCCTCCACGCGCTCCAGCCCCTCCATTTCGTCGAACACCGCGGCCACCGCCCGCTTCACGGCCGCCGTGGCCACGCCCTTGCCCCAGTGCGCGCGGGCCAGATGGTAGCCGAGCTCGGCGCGGCACAGGTCCCCCGTCGGCATCAACAGCACCGCGCCGACGGGGCGGTCTTCGCCGGCGAGGCAGATGGCGCGGTACCACGGGTGAGGGAGCACGATGTCGCGGATGAAGGCGAGCAGGGGCTCCGTGGACTCGTACGGGTCCCAGCTGCAGGCGGCCGCGACCTGCGGGTCTGACGCCCAGACCATCATGGCGTCGACGTCGGAGAGCTCGAACCGCCGGAGGGTGACCTCCACGGCGCGCGGCGTTTCTTGGTTGCTCTGCTCCATGGTAAGCTGTGCTCTGGTTTCCTCGATGAGCTCTGGCGTCTCGATGCAGAAGTTCAGCTACTGGCCTGTGCTTTTATACTTAGCGGCCAATAGGATCAGTGTCCCGCACTCCCACGCAGAGAAATAGCCTACTTTTGTTTGGCTTTGACCGGTGAGAGCACCATTGATAATCTTGGTCGCCAAGTTTGGTGTAAGTTAGTTTATTTTTCAATATCTATCTCCTGTGCGTGTATCTGTATGAACATGTCTATCTCATACGATGGCTGGGACAGCGATGTGAAGCCGTGAAGGGAAGGTGAGAGGAAGGATGCGTGGGCGGCTTTGGTTTAGTCAACTGTCTACCTGACCATGACTAGAATTAGATTTCACTGCTCAGCAGGGTTTTAAGGCCCTGCTATGTAAATTTAAGGTCCAAGTTTTAATTTAAGCTCCCACTTTTTGACACGGCAATAGCATTCAAATCTTAGCCTCATTTTAATTTGACAAATGGGTGTGGTTTGTCATCGTCTTGCCCTTTGACCTTATCCTCTTCCTCCCTCCTCTATCCATATGGCGGCCCGGGCGCAACAACATGTGGCAAGCATGGTGTGACAGCAGGCGGGGGCTGCGTGGCAGGGCAGCAGGAAGCAGAGGCGGCGGCGCAGCGGGACAATAAGCATTGGCGGCACGAGAGTGAGCTATGAACGGGAGGGAAGTTTCGCATGGAGCCCATGCCAGCTGTAGGATAGGGGTTGAAGCCATGGCATTTCAAGGGCTGAACAAATGTATTTTGGGGATTTGTCGTTCAAATATAACATAGGGGCTTTGTTTGGAGGGCCTGTGCTGGAAATGCACTTAGCTCATCAATTGACATTGGGTGTCAACTGCATACCATTAACATAATCACATAGTAAAACACGTGGTATTATGAAACGTTTGCCATAGTTAACACATTGACATGCTTGCACAAGAGAACCCATCACTCGACCAGCGGGTCAGTGTTAATGAAGCTGAACATAACCATATCCTTCACGGCGCCCTTGATGACGCCGTACTTCCGCAGCACGGCCTCCCGCGTAAATCCGGCTTTCTCCAGCACGCGCTGCGACGCCGGGTTCGCCACGTCCACGAGCGCCTCGACGCGCTCCAGCCCCTCCATTTCGTCGAACACCGTGGCCACCGTCCGCTTCACGGCCGCCGTCGCCACGCCCTTGCCCCAGTGCGCCCGCGCCAGCACGTATCCGAGCTCGGCGCGGCACGGGTCACCCGTCGGCGTCACGGACACCGCGCCGACGGGTCGGTCCTCGCCGGCGAGGCAGATGGCGCGGAACCACGGGTGAGGGAGCACGACGTCGCGGATGAAGGCAAGCAGGGGCTCCGTGGACTCGTACGCGTCCCAGCGGCAGGGAGCGGCGACCACCGGGTCGGACGTCCAGATCCACATGGCGTCGACGTCGGAGAGCTCGAACCGCCGGAGGGTCACATCCACGGTGCGCGGCGCTTCTTGGCTGCTCTGCTCCATGGTAAGCGGTGCTTTGGTTTCTTCGGTGAACTCTGGTGTCTCGATGCAGTAGTGCAGCTGCTGGCCTGTGTTTTTATCTCTCTAGTGGCCAACAGGACCAGAGTATCACGCAGAGCAATAGCCTACTTTGTTTGACTTTGACCGGGAGAGGAATAGCCAAGTTTCGTTCTTCTGTCTTGTGCATCATCTGTATGAACCTACCACTCTCATATGATGGCTGGGACAGCGATGGGGAAGGGAAGGTGAGAGGAAGGATGCGGAGGCGGCTTTGGTTTAGTCAACGTTCTAACTGGCCATGAGTAGATTACACTCTAGCTCCTAACGTTCATACACAGTTAACATATTCACACAGTGAAACGCACAAGGTGCATAGGGTTCATCCTAAGAAATGTACTCGTAACCCTTGCTGGACATAGGAAACTCTGCATCTCAGAAACTATGAAGCAGCGCCATTGCTGAAACGCCGATGAAGACAAAGATCATTCTTGGTCTGCTAGCGTTGCAGTCGGAGGACTGAACGGTGGATGTTGGAGTAGCCTTCGATCCAGACCCTGTGTCATCACAAATGGTAAACGAAGCTCTGTTTAGTTCAGTAGTTCTACTAGCAACTGTTGGCGTCTGACGGTGTGGCTGAGGCCGGAGTGTCCCGCGTCGTCGTGCCCGCCGCCGGAGACGGCAAGGGAACTCCTGCGGCTGCACAAACGGAAGGACAATTCTCAATTATCCGCGTGACAAACTACAAAGATTCAGTTCCCTCGATTTTTTTTTCGGGCACACTTACCGCCGCACTGGCTGGCAGGTGGGGCTTTGACCTTGCACGCCCCGGGCAGCTGCAGTGCGCGGCCGCAGTCGATGGCGACGCCGAGCGACGCGGCCGTTCTGCCGAGCACCACGCACAGGCACCGCGGGCTGGACCTGAGGACGCCGGACAGCGCGGAGCAGCACGGCCCGTCGGGCGTCGTCACGTTCCCGGACATGTAGTCCATGCACGGCGACAGGCTGACGAGCTCCGGCATGCAGCCCGTGCCGGCGGACGCCTGCGCCGCGCACCGGCACGCCAGGAGCGCGGTGATCACGGGCAGGGCGATGCTGCGCACGGCGACGTCGCGCGCGGTTCCCATCGGCGTCGATCGACAGGTTTAAGGCCTTGTGGTGTGTCGTATGAAAGCGCTCGCCTGCATCAAAAGTTTTCTAGTTTATAATAGCAATTCGATTATTGACAGATCAAAGCATGGTGCATTGGACGTCCTCTGTCGTGGCAGACCGCTGTGGAGCAGGTTGGTTTGGTAAACTGCTCGGTTCAGATGTTGTGCGCAGACGGTCCACATGACATCAGATGTGCCCGTTTTGTTTGGTCAACTTGTCGCCAATTTTTTGCTTGCACGAACTATGTTTGGAGAGTGGAGAGCTGGCACACGTCAAGAATCTGACGACAAATGAATAAAATTAACATAATCACAGAGTGCATAAAATTTTTTTGGCTCCGTCTTTCATATATAAGATAGGCCCCTGTATCTTATCAATTGACCATTGGGTGTCAAATCCATAAAATTAACATAATCACAGAGTGAAACATGTAGTATTAATGAAACGCATTGGCACGCTTGCGCAATGTTTTTTCGCACACATGCACAAGAGAACCCATCACTCGACCTGCGGATCCGTGCTGATGAAGCTGAACATGACCATGTCTTTCACGGCGCCCTTAATTTTGCCATACTTCCGCAGCACGGCCTCTCGCGTGAATCCGGCCTTCTCGAGCACGCGCTGCGACGCCGGGTTCGCCACGTCGACCAGAGCCTCGACGCGCTCAAGCCCCTCCATCTCGTCGAACACCGTGGCCACCGTCCGCTTCACGGCCGCCGTCGCCACGCCCTTGCCCCAGTGCGGCCGCGCCAGCACGTACCCGAGCACGGCGCGGCACGGGTCCCCCGTCGGCGTCATGGACACCGCGCCGACGGGCCGGTCCTCGCCGGCGAGGCAGATGGCGCGGAACCACGGGTGCGTGAGCACGAAGTCGCGGATGAACGGGAGCCGCTCCGTGGGCTTGTCCAGCAGTTCCGACGCCCAGTCCGGCGTGGCGTCGACGTCGGAGAGCTCGAACCGCCGGAGCGTGACCTCCACGGCGCGCGGCGCTTCTTGGCTGCTCTGCTCCATGGTAAGAGCAGGTGCTCTGGTTTCTTCGATGAGCTTTGGTGTCTCGATGCAGAAGTTCGCTGCTGACCTGTGCTTTTATGTTTCTAGTGGCCAATAGGAAAAGTGTACCACGCAGAGCAATAGCCTGCCTATTTTGACTTTGACCAGGAAGAGCACCATATTTGATAATCTTGATCGCCAAGTTTGGTGCAAATTAATTTATTTTCCAAAATATATCTGCTGTACATGTATCTGTATGAACATATCACTCTCATATGATGGCTGGGAGCCTGGGACAGCGATGGGGAAGGGAAGGTGAGACCGTGAGAGGAAGGATGCGCTAGGCGGCTTTGGTTTAGTCAACGGTCTAACTGGCCATGAGTAGATTACACTCTAGCTAACGTTCATACTACAGTTAACATAATCACATAGTGAAACGCACAATTGAAATGGAAAAGACGCCCCAAAAACACTCCCTCGAATTTCTGAAGCGAATATTCCTCAAAAAGGATTCTGACGCGGAAAACACCCGCAAATATGTGCATAGGATTCATCCTAAGAAATGTGCTCGTGATCCATGCACCATGCTGGACACAAGAAACTGTGCATCTCAGAAATAACGAAGCAGCGCCATTGCTGAAATGCCGATGAAGACAAAGATCATTCTGGGCCTGCTGGCGTTTCCGTCGGAGTACTGAACGGTGGATGTTGGAGTGGCCTTCGATCCCGGCCCTGTGTCATCACAAACGGGAAACGAAGCACTGTTTAGTTCAGTAGTACTACTAGCAACTAGCATGCCAGCTTCGGTTTAATATTACCCAATCAATTGAAATGCTAAGATCTGAGCCTGAGTGGCTAGTGTTGTTCTACCTGCAGGGGTGCTGTTGGCGTCTGACGGTGCGGCTGCGGCCGGAGTGTTGGGTGTCGTCGTGCCCGCCGCCGGAGACGGCAAGGGAACTCCCGCGGCTGCACAAACGGACGGGCAATTTTTGTTCGCAAATCATGCCATCATTATTCTCAAAATCTCCGCGTGACAAACTACAAAGATTCAGTTCCCTCGATTTTTTTCGGGGCATGCTTACCGTCGCACTGGTTGGCAGGTGGGGCCTGGACCTTGCACGCCCCGGGCAGCTGCAGCGCGCGGGCGCTGTCGATGGCGACGCCGAGCGACGCGGCCGTGCCGCCGAGCACCATGCAGAGGCACCGCGGGCTCGACTTCAGCACGCCGGACAGCGCGGAGCAGCACGTCCCGTCGGGCGTCGTCACGTTCCCCGACATGTAGTCCATGCACGGCGACAGGCTGACGAGCTCCGGCATGCATCCCGTGCCGGAGGGCTCCTGCGCCGCGCACCGGCACGCCAGGAGCTCGGTGATCACGGCCAGGGCAAGGCCGCGCTCGGCGACGTAGCGCGCGGCTCCCATGGGCGTCGATAGACAGATTTAAGGCCTTGTGGTCTTTCGTATGAAAGCGCTCGCCTGAATCAAAAGTTTTCTGGTTTATAGTAGCAATACGGTTCTTGAAAGATCAAAGCATGTTGCATTGGACCTCCTGTATGTGGAGCAGGTTGGTTTGGTGAACTGCTGGGCTCAGATGTGTCCGTTTTGTTTGGTCAACTTCTCAACAATTTTTTGCCTGTTCGAACTCTGCTTGGGGAACCTGGCACTCCTAACGAATTTGAAGGCAAAGGCGCGTATCCTTTCTATTTTTTGGTTACATTATTGTTGCATTTGGTCACGAACCTGATCTAAACTGAAGCATTACGTTCGATCAACAAGTAGTCAGGCCATGCACTGGCATGCGTCAACGTTAGCTCGGTTCGGGCAACAAACTTGACCAGAACCTCATCTACCACTCGAAACATTCTCCAATTTATGCACCAAGGACCACAGAGTACTGCTTCAAAAAGTTTTCCCTCCAAAACACCAGCGACCATTCTTAGAGATATGAGTCGCGACAGGAACAGGATGGTGCGCGCGGCGGCCGCGCTCGCTCTATTGCTGCTGGCGGCGGCGCCGGCGTCCGGGCAGGTGGCGACGTCGTGCACCGCGACGCTGATCACGACGTTCACGCCGTGCCTCAACTACGTGACGGGGAGCACCAACGGCGGCGGGTCGCCGACGCAGCAGTGCTGCGGGTCGCTGGCTGAGATGGTCCGCACGGGCGCCGACTGCGCCTGCCTCATCCTCACCGGGAACGTGCCCTTCGGCCTCCCCATCAACCGCACGCTCGCTATCTCCCTCCCCAGGCTCTGCAACTCCATGTCCGTCCCGCTGCAGTGCAGAGGTTCGTCGTAGTATCGTAGTGCCTGCTAGACAACAAACTTATGTTCCATTCATGAATATATATTAGCCGCTGAAACTTACTCTTCCGTTTTGGCATTTTGCAGACACTGCGGCGCAAATCCCTGCTCCAGGTAATTACATCTTCTTCTTCCTTAGACAACAACTTCATTAGCAAGTAGCAATGTCAAAATACAACTGACCAAAGAGCAATGGATGGTTAACTGAACTCTGTTTCTTGCAGGTCCTATTGCGTTTTCTCCCGGACTGCCCCCTCTGCGTAAGGATCTTTTGCCTCCTCTGCTCCCACCTTGTCATCAAAACTGAAAATTTTGTCTTAATTTTCTACTGACTGATGCTATCAACACATTTCACAATTTTGCAGCGCCTAGTCCGCCGGAACCATCAGTTCAGCCAGATTCTCCGACTCCGGCAATGTCACCAGTGGGGGACTCGCCGCCGATATCCCAGAGGCCAGTTGTGGTGCCCAGCTCGGCACGGAAGAGCTCCCATGTGCCCATGGCGGCAGTCGCCATCGTACTGTCTTTAGCTGCTTCTGTTTTAGCTTGATTAGGAATTTAGGATGTGAGGAACCAAGGATGCTTGTATTTGTGTTGTGTAGTTTGAGAATTGTTACTGCACGGAGATTCATTTTCAGGGCGTTAGTGTTGACCGTGACAATCATGAATCTGTGTATATTAACAAGATGCGCGTATTGATCGCTGCGTGCAGAGTTTCATGGCACGCTTGGCTTGAGCTTTTTATAAGATGCACGGGCAATGCCACCACGCGATTTGCATTTGGTCCGGTCCACGCCCATGAGTTGACGCCGGAAGCACGGGGCGTGTCCCCGTAGCCGCTGGCGCCGCCGCCGCACTCGCGCCCGTACAGCTTGTTTGGTTTGAGGAATGAGTTCGTCGGCGGATCATCCGATCGAACCTACATCCGAACCTAAATGTTTGTTTGCTTTCCGTCATGGAACGATGTCGTCCATCACCTATTCGTTCTCGATCGTGTTCTCGCTAGCCAATATCTGCTGGACGAGTTCATTCCGAGAAAACGGCCGGACGAGCCGGTCCTGCATGCATGCCGAACCAGTCCATGCCGGACGAGATGAATCCCTAAACCAAAGACGCTGGCAATGGCTCGGCCTCGCCACACGGATCTGAGGAACGCCGCCTCCGGTGCCTCGGCCAACTCGTGTTTCTCCCCAAGCAAGCACATGGCTTGCGCGCTCCGGTCACGCCGCGCGGGAGCTAGCCAAGCGAGGGAGCACAGCTGTTGGCTCGCAGCGTGGAAGACAACGGTGGCGCAGGCGCTGGGTACGCAGAAGGGCGGAACGCGCGTGCGGGCACGGTGTTGTCGTTCACTTGAGGACGTGCTGGGCGCGGGTCGCGCCTTCGTGGGTCGTGGCGCACGCGCCCGGCGGCGGCGAGGCGTGGGGCTGTGGAGCGCCAAGCTGACCACCCCTCGAGGAAACTTTTCTTCTCTTTTTTCCCCCCCTCCTGGTAGAGACTGAATTTGAGTGTGAAAAATTTGCATGACGCTTGGTCTCTTCATGAACCCGACAGGGGGTGGCGACCACCCTGCGCGTCCTTCTCTTTTTTGTTTCTCGCTCTAGACGGTCCCAGAGGGACGCGGATCCGCTGCCGTACTGCACGGGCGTGCAGTGGTCACTGACGCGTGGGGCGCGGGCCCGGATGTCAGTGACCACCACCTACGGTAGCGGATCTCTGTCCGTCCCAGAGTGAAATTTTGCCTTGTCGCTGTCACTATGATGATGCATGCCCTGTGTCGCGAATTTTTATGAATTTTTTTTTACGAAAAGGAATTTCATTAATCTTGAAGCATATTACATCACCTGATTATAAAAACATCTCAATCGACGCCAACTCCATTGATAGGAGACAAGAAACCTTGAAAGAGCCGCAAATTCCACCATTTAGGATCACCATCTCAGACGGATATGCCACAGACGAAAACTCCGATCTGAAAGAACATGGCCATCTCACCATCCACCACCACCATCCTCATCCCCAAAGGAAGAAAACTGAAACCCAACTCTTTCGCAAAAGAGAGGTAGACTGATATTCCACATGCAAGTACGAAGAACTCGCCGTCGTCGAGCCCGTAGCCGAGCCCATCGTCGCCTCCTTCACCATATTCGCAATGGGAAAACACAAATCCGAGCAACATCCAGAAAAATATCGCCGGAAACCAAACTCTCACTAGCCCACAACCATGGCTACGAAGAACCATGACAAGACAAAGGAGGGGCCAGAGTACCTCATTCTTTATCGATGATGGCGCCTTCGACTCGCCGTCACCGTCAAGACGCATCCTCCTCTGGTGTTTCATGCCGACGAACTTGACAACGCCGCATTGCCGCCGCCGCCTTCTTCCACCGAACCACTAGAGAAACCCTAACTCTAACAAACACCACGGTCGTCGCCAAAAGCGACCACCACGAGAAGACCTACTTATCTACACCTATGAAGGAACAAAGCAGACGTCGAGATGCCGGGCCACCCTCCTCCGCCGACGGCGAAGCCGCCGGAGACAAGGGGGCCGGCGAAGCTTTTTTCTCCTGAGCTGCCGTCTTTTTATGGGATTTTCCCGCCGGAAATTGGGAATCGCACCAGGCGATGTTCGGTGTCGCTAAAAATTTCAGGGTAGTTGAACAACAACAAAAAGGGGCATACTACCTTTGTAGACGTCAGTGGTTCAGCACTTAGCAGCCCCGTGGTACAAATGTTGAATTAAGTAGGACATTACTTCTCACTACGTCGGAAACTTCCATTTGGTTACAGGGAAGACAAATCAAACAAGCAAAATACAATAGGCTGCAAGAAGATGAAAAAATAAGTCATCTTCAGAGGTCTGTTTACCACACACTAAAAAAAGAAAAAAAAACTAGGTCTCGGTTCTCATTTCCTCTGCTTGTTTGGGGGAGGAGAATCCTGGGAAGTTTTCATGTTAATTTGGTGTCTAAACTAGATTTTATTTTCAAGATTTATCTCACTTCACTCTTCGCAAAAAAAAAAAAGATTTATCTCATTTCACCGTGGTTGGTCATCCTTCAGCTGTCATGTTGACATAGTCAGTAACGGAAATAGAGAAGAACACGGCAGTTTGCGTCCAACAATTTAAAGCTATAATACTCGTACCGTTGCTAGCATCACCTAACACGGCAGATAGGTCGACACCAGGTTGAATTTGGAGCACCAACCTATCAGCAGATTCCCCCCGAATTAAGGCACTCAAAATTCCTAGCCACTCCTGCTTGAATCGAAAAAGAAAAATAAATCATTTTCGGACAGATTAGGCAGCGGCTGCTCACCAAAGTTAACCAACACACCCAACTTAATAATTCCAAAAGAATCCAGTCCTATAAAAACCTCATCGACCAAGCTGCAAAGATCACAAAACACACAGATTTCACAAAGCAACCAGCGCCTGATCCAATCCAAAAGTCCAACCAACTATAGTGAAGGAAGAAATGGCGGCGAGAGCGACAGCATTGCCCGTGGCCTGCCTCCTGGCCGCCGTGGTGGCGGCGGCGCTCGTGGGGTCGGCGTCGGCGCAGTCCGGCGGGTGCACGACGACGCTGATCAGCCTGTACCCGTGCCTGAACTACATCAGCGGCAACGTGTCGACGCCGCCGTCCTCGTGCTGCTCCGCGCTCGCCAGCGTCGTGCAGTCCAACCCCAAGTGCCTCTGCGCCGCGCTCAGCGGCGACTCCTCGTCCCTCGGCGGCATCACCATCGACAAGAACCGCGCGCTCCAGCTCCCCAAGGCTTGCAAAGTGGACACCCCGCCGGCGAGCAAGTGCAACAGTAAGTGGCATTTCGCGACATTTCAACCTGATCGGAGCAGACAGCAGAGCCGGCGATCCGGCGATGCGTCGTGACTTGCAAGATGTTCTTGTGTTACTGAAAAGGAGAGGACTAAACCTTTGCATGTTGCTTGCAGGTGCTGGAGGTGGCAACGCCCCTGCTGCCGCTACGCCGACCACACCGTCCGGCGCGTCGACCGGCGCAGGTAAGACAACTAGGAGCCAGTGGTCAATGGTCATTGACCTGCCACTGCTTCTATTTTTTTTTTCTCGGCGATGAATGGTCGTTTATGCTGACCGACGTGGCATACGCAGGAACCGGCAGCGGATCGAAGTCGACGCCGACGGCGCCTTACCTGACATCCGGCGGCGCGACGCTCCGTGGGGCGGCGAGCCTGGTGCTCGCGCTCGCGGCTGTCGCCCTCTACGCCGTCTCCGCCGTGTGAACATTTTATATGGCTCAGCTACCTGCTGTGGCCTGTGGCTTTCGCTTTGGGGAATTCAGGAATTTCGACGTGTCGATCGAGTTACTGTGCGGTTGTATTTGTTGAGCATCGGCGATGTTTGTTCCATTGAGTTTTGTGCTTCGTATCTGTACTATTAGTCGTTCATATCCATCGTGATAAAAGGACGCTGTTCATGGTTTTGTCTACACAAATTAATTGTTTGCCATCAGTTCCAGAGACGTTCTGTTTGCCTATGACTTTACAGGCGCCTCCGAATTTTTCATCCATTGCTCAGATCGTGATTCCTCAGTGAGCACAAGAATATATTGATTTAGCGAGCAACTAGTTGGGCAAGCACGTACAAATCATGCATTCGTATATACGTGCATATACCCGTACAAACCATGGACAGTTCTCCTAGTATTCTACACTTGGTCGCAAGCGGGCGCGTGACACGACACGGCCCGTGCCGGAAGAGACGGCTTCCGGCTGGGGCCGAGGATACAAGCACACGGTATGCGGCCCACCAGTTCAAAACGATCCACGTAAACCCACAACCGACGCATCTTCACCTTTCGATCGCCGAGATATTTCGAGACCACCCGTACGTGCCGACCCTTGCACAATTTTCTTCCATCTATCGACTCGAGCCCTTCCCTTGCCTCTGCCCCCGATCTTCGTCCTCCTCGACACCGGCATTGCGCGTAGCCATGGACGCCGCGGCCTGGCCTTCCTCCGCCTTCGTGCTGGTGAAGAGCCGCCTGGACGTCCGCGGCCTCACCCCCGCGACGTGGAGAGTTCCGGCTCGCCGCACGCCGGAAGTAGAGTGGGCAGCCATCCACTGCGCCACCAAGAAGGCCTAACGGATGCGGTAACCACGGGCAGAGCTTGCTGGACGGCATCACCCTGCACGGGAGCCTCGCCGACTGCCCGGACCTCGCCTCCGCGCTGTCCATCACCCTGAGCCCTGGCGCCGTGCGAAGCATCGAGGCGGAGGTGGGCTCGCCGAGAGGGAAGCTAGAGGTGAAGGGGTCCATAATGACGGTGACCCGGCACCTCCTCGTCCTGCTCGTGGGTTTCCACGGCCTGCACCGCGGAGAGCTCGACTACTACCTCGTCTACGACTCTGCCGACGCGTCGCTCTACATGGTCCCGTACCTGCCGCCTCACCTCAACGCGCGGTACACGCTGACGCCCGTCGCCGTGGACACCTGCGCCGCCGGCGGGCACGAGCTGTTGATCATGGCGCGCGAGATCGGGTGCGGGCCGGCCGGCGACGGGGACCGTGTCTGCCTGTGCACGCCGGCGACGAGGGCGAACCCTCGGTCTGACAGCCTCCGCACGTGGCGGATGAAGGCGCGGCGCTTCCCGAAGCTTCCCCGATTCTCGGCGGACGAGACGTTCTCGCTCGGAGGCATGGCGTTCTGGGCCGATCTCTCGCATGGCGTCCTTTACTGCGACCTGCTTGACGAAGTGTCCGTCGTGGACTTCCACTTCATCAGATTTCCCGATGGGTATGAGATTGACGACGACAGCTTTGAAAGAACAGAGGAGCCGAGAATGACCAGGACCATTGGCTGCGCCGGAAGCCCCATCAAGTTCGTCTGCATCGATCGCCGCCGGGCACTTCCTGGCCACGAGACGGTGAACGTGGACTCTGGACCTGCAACGCCGGCGGTGGAAGAGAGACCAAGGTTTTCCTTGCCCGGGGGACGAGTTCTGCTGGAAGCGTGTCGGATTTATTAACGACGCCGAGTTGAGGGACATCCAGCCCGAGAACATATCTGGTGTTACCACCCCTTAGGTGTTACCGTGTTAACGATCACTGTAGCGCCTCAAATATGCAACGAAAAATTACAACAAAAATATGAATGGATAGCTCATGCAACGATCTACAATTCATATTTTTGGTTGAGGTGCAACCGAAACTCGTACAAGAAGATACAAAAAAGAGAAATCAGACTGTAAATAGTGCGGGTTGCAACTGTTCATCACGAACCCGCAACCCGTTACTATTCAACGTCTGATTTCTCTTTTTTGTATCTTCTTGTACGAGCTTCGGTTGCACCTCAACCAAAAATATGAATTGTAGATCGTTGCATGAGCTATCCATTCATATTTTTGTTGCAATTTTTCGTTGCATATTTGAAACGTTATTGAAGTTGGTAACACGATAATACACGAACCCGCGGTAACACCAGAGATGTTCTCCCTGGAGCCCCAGTACACCACCCTGATGCCTGATGGTGAGCTCTGCCTCCTGCTTCGCTGGAGAGACAGGGTAAGGGCTAGGGAGGAGAATGGTTACGCCTGCAGCTTCGACATCGGCAGCAAGAACCCCGTGTGGTTTGATCCTTTTCGCAACCACTCTGCCGCTGGGCTTCATATATTACAACAACAACAACAACATAGCCTTTTGTCCCAAGCAAGTTGGGGTAGGCTAGAGATGAAACCCACAAGAAGTAAAGCTAAGACAAGCACAAAAGAGGCACACGGCAAAAGGTGGAAAAGGAGATGAAAAGGAGAAGAAAAAAAAGAGATCATGGTTCAGGCACGTTGATTGCGAATCTCCAAGCGCTCCTATCCATAGCTAACTCCTTGGAGATATTCCACTCCTTCAAGTCTCTCTTAACCGACTCATCCCAAGTCAGGGTAGGTCTACCTCTACCTCTCTTTATATTATTGGCTCGCTTTAGAACCCCCATACGCACCGCCGCCTCGGGGGGCCTCCGCTGGACGTGTCCAAACCATCTTAGCCGATGTTGCACCAATTTTTCCTCAATTGGTGCCACCCCTACTTTGTCCCGGATATCTTCATTCCGGACACGATCCCTTCGTGTATGCCCGCAGAACCAACGCAACATACGCATCTCTGCTACACTTAACTGCTGGACATGCCGCCTTTTTGTAGGCCAACATTCAGCACCGTATAGCATCGCCGGACGAATCGCCGTCCTATAGAACTTACCTTTTAGCTTTTGTGGCACCCTCTTGTCACAGAGGACGCCAGAAGCTTGGCGTCATTTCAACCAGTCGGCTGAAATTCTATGTCTCACATCTTCGTCGATGTCGCCGTCCTTTTGTAGCATCGACCCTAAGTATCGAAAAGTATCCTTCTTGGCTACCACTAGCCCGTCGAGACTAACGTCTCCATCCTCATGCCTAGTCGCGCTGAACTCGCACCTCATGTACTCGGTCTTTGTCCTACTAAGTCTGAACCCCTTCGACTCTAACGTCTGCCTCCACAGCTCTAGCTTCGTATTAACGCCTTCCCTACTCTCATCAACTAGCACCACATCGTCAGCAAAGAGCATACACCAAGAGATATCACCTTGTATGTCCCTTGTGACCTCATCCATCACCAAAGCAAATAAATAAGGGCTCAATGCTGACCCTTGATGTAGTCCTATTGTAATTGGGAAGTCACTGGTGTCGCCACCACATGTTCGAACACATGTCGTCGCACCCTTGTACATATCCTTGATGAGGGTAATGTACTTAGTTGGGACTTTGTGCTTCTCCAAGGCCCACCACATGACACTTCTCGGTACTTTGTCATACGCCTTCTCAAGGTCAATAAAGACCATGTGCAAGTCCTTCTTCTGCTCCCTGTACCTCTCCATCAATTGTCGTATTAAGAAAATCGCCTTCATAGTCGACCTTCCAGGCATGAACCCAAACTGGTTTTGAGTCACACTTGTCACTCTTCTTAGGCGATGTTCGATGACCCTCTCCCAGAGCTTCATCGTATGGCTCATCAGCTTAATCCCACGGTAGTTAGTACAACTTTGAACATCCCCCTTGTTCTTAAAGATCGGCACTAAAATACTTCTCCGCCATTCTTCCGGCATCTTGTTGGAGAGAAAAATGAGATTAAAAAGTTTAGTTAACCATGCTATCGCTTTGGCATCGAGGCATCTCCACACCTCGATGGGGATACCATCAGGACCCATCGCTTTACCCCTCTTCATCCTCTTCAAAGCCCCCACTACCTCTGCCTCCTGAATTCTCCTCACAAAGCGCCTGTTGGTATCATCAAATGAGTCGTCCAACTCTAGAGTAGGACCCTCATTCTCCCCATTGAACAACTTGTCGAAGTACTCTCGCCATCTCTCCTTGATTACCTCATCCTTCACCAGAAGTCGATCTGCCCCATCCTTGATACATTTGATTTGGTTGATGTCCCTTGTTTTCCTCTCGCGGATCCTAGCCATCCTGTAGATGTCCTTCTCCCCTTCCTTCGTGTTCAGCCGCTGATACAGGTCATCATACGCTTTGCCCTTTGCTTCACTCACAGCTCGCTTTGCAGCCCTCTTCGCTGCTTTATAGCCCTCGATGTTGGCTGCACTCTTATCAAGGTGTAGGCGTTTGAAGCACTCCTTCTTCTCCTTGATAGCCCTTTGCACCTCATCATTCCACCACCACGAGTCTTTCGCTTCTTGTTTGCCTCCCCTACTCACACCAAAAAACTTCTGAAGCTACCTTCCGAACACATGTTGCCATCTTTGACCACATGTCATCTGCATCTTCTCCTTCCTCCCAAGGCCCTTCACCTAGTATCCTCTCCTTAAAGGTTTGAGCCGCTTCCCCTCTAAGCTTCCACCACTTCGTTCTCGCGATCTTGGCACGTTTGTCCCGATGGACACATACCCGAAAGCGAAAGTCCGCCACCACAAGCTTGTGTTGAGGGACAACACACTCCCCAGGTATCACTCTACAGTCTAGGCAAGAACGTCTATCCTCCCTCCTTGCAAGGACAAAGTCGATCTGGCTCGAGTGTTGCCCACTTTTAAAGGTCACTAGGTGGGATTCCCTCTTCCTAAAGAGGGTATTCGCTATCAACAAGTCGTAGGCCAAAGCGAAGTTCAAGACGTCCTCCCCCTCCTGATTCCTACTACCATACCCGAAACCCCCATGCACCCGCTCGAAACCTACATTAGTCGCACCCACGTGGCCGTTAAGGTCTCCTGCTATGAAGAGTCTTCTCGCTGATAGGCACGGTGCTAACCATGCTATCCAGATCCACCCAAAACTGCCTATTGGTGCTCTCACTAAGACCTACCTGAGGGGCATAGGCGCTGATCACATTTAGGGCCGAATCTCCCACTACCAACCGGACAAGGATAATCCTGTCACCTTGCCTCCTAACATCTACGACTCCATCCTTAAGGCTCCTATCGATCAAGATGCCTACGCCGTTCCTACCCGTTGTTGTTCCCGTGTACCAAAGCTTGAAGCCAGTACCCTCCACCTCCTTCGCCTTCTGGCCCTTCCATTTAGTCTCCTGCACGCAAAGAATATTCACACGCCTCCTAATAGCTACATCGGCTAGCTCTCGTAACTTACCCGTTAGGGACCCTACGTTCCAACTACCTAGCTGAATCTTAGTTGGCTCGGCTAACTTCCTTACCCTTCGCACCCGTCGAGGAAAGTGCGAAGACCCTTGCTCATTTTTCACTACACCCGGGCGTAGATGTAGCGCGTCACTAAGGTTGCGACGACCCGGCCCTTGCTCATTTAACACCACACCCGGGTTCCGATGTGGCGCGTCACTAAGGTTGCGACGACCCGGCCCTTGCCCATTTAACACCACACCCGGGTTCCGATGTGGCGCGTCGCTAAGAGGGTTACGCCCCAACGGATTTCTTATGGGTTTCATATCCATGTAGAGTGGCTGGTTTTTACGTTGGTTCGCCAAACCTAACACAACCCTCCACTTTTTTCATCCGGGCTTGGGACCGGCAATGGCAGTGTTCTGGGCTTCATATATTGCCTTGCAATTTCTTGAAACACTCTCTCCTCCTGCTCCGCGAGAAAGGAAGCTGCCAAGGATCGATATCCCGAGGCAGATGTTGAAGCACGATCTTGCAAAATGATGACGTTTTGAACTAATATTGCTGTCCTGATGTCATCATTTAACCATGGAAAGATCATGTCTAAATCTCTCTTTGCACACTTGGATTGCTTTTGTTTGAGTAAATTTTCCAAAAGTATAGGTTGTTTGACAAAACTATCATAAAACTACATATTTAGGACACAACTTCGCAAAATAATAGATTTTGCGTCAATTTTATCACAGGATTTCATATTTTGTGGATCTTTTACGGGGCTGCAAGAACTTTAAAAAATCTGTAGTTATGTGATAACATCGGCCTAACATTTTGTCTGTAGTTTCCTGAAACTGTATCGAAGAGTACATATGTTGTTTTGTGATAACATCGGCCTACCATTTGCAGACAGCATCGCGGGCATGCTACCCACTTGGAAGGCCAAACTAATGCCCAAATCTGGAAGACTGGAGCTGGTAAAAACAGTTATGTCGGCGGCCCCGGTATACCCTATGATCTCCATCAAGTTGCCGCCATGGCTGATCAAATACATCGACAAGTTGCGGCGTGGTTTCTTATGGGCGGCAGCAAGTCAAGCATCCGGAGGTCAGTGCATGGTTTCCTGGCCAGCGTGCACAAGGCCTAAACAGTTGGGAGGCCTCGGCATCACAGACCTGTACCGAACAGGTTTGGCCTTGCAAACAAGATGGCTATGGCTGCAACGCACTCATGCTAGCAGACCTTGGGCGGGCCTCAAGCTGGAGATTGACAAGGAGGTGCACACGCTGTTCACAGTCTCCACAAGCATGGATATTGGTAATGGAGCATCCACCGTCTTCTGGACAGACCGCTGGCTTGATGGTCAGTCCCTGGAATACGTCGTTCCTGACCTATTCCGACTAATCTCAAGACACGCAACTGCCACTGAAACAGTCAGAGACGGCCTGCATAACAGAACCTGGGTCCGCGACATCACTGGAGGGGTCACGGTGCCAGCATTGGTGCAATACATCAAATTATGGCTACGACTCCGCGACGTTCATCTACAGCCAGATATCGAGGACCGGGTGTGTTGGAGATGGACACCAGACGGATCCTTCTCCTCCAAGTCGGTGTACATGATGACCTTCCAAGGTTCCTCTTCACTCTACGGAGCGACGACAGTTTGGAACACATGGTGCCCGCCAAAGGTCAAATTCTTCTCATGGTTAGTACTTCAGCGACGGGTGTGGACTTCATATCGAAGGCGACGTCACAATCTGCAGGACGATGACACTTGCATTTTGTGCGACCAAGAACCTGAGATGATAGATCACCTTCTTCTGCAGTGCGGTTTCTCCAAGCAGATCTAGTGGGCTATCATGTCCACTCTTCGACTACCATGCTCCTTCATTGGAGAAGAGAGCTGGGTGGAGTGGTGGCACAAATACCGCGTCAACCGTTCCAAGAAACTTGCGAAGGGCATCGACACACTGATTATGCTCACCTCCTGGATGATCTGGAAGGAACGCAACGCGCGTGTATTCGAAGACCATGCAGCAACCGTGCAGCAGCTGATCGATCTAATCCTGCAGGAGATCGATACCTGGATTGCTGCGGGTGCGAAGAACTTGGCCAGGTTGCAAGCTCAGTGTAGCATTTAGTGATCGCTTAATAGGTCTGGTGGTTGTCCCCCTTTGTTACCCCGTTAATCGTAGCTCGAGCTCTGTGAGTGTGGCACGCGCAATTATGCGTAGCGCGATGTAAACACCTATATGTAATCCGCTGTCTTCTTCTTAATAGAAAGATACGCAGCTCTCCTACGTATTCTTGAAAAAAAGTGATACTTACTCCTGTTGTTTTGTTAGGCAGGCTACAACTGGCGAGGGGGAACTTGGTGAATAAAATCATTTTGTTCTTTTTCGGAATGCCAGGGCATCACTTGAGCTTCGTTTGAAAGCTTGAAGTACCATTTCGGCCACTTATATTTATATATCCTAGACTTGAGATGCGAAGGGACACTCGAGTAATGAGTTATCCATGGTTTACAAACTGTGGATAGAAATTCATGAGTCTGGCTATCCACGGCATTTGCAGCCAGTAATCTGGAACGTTCGTCCTTTGACGAGGAGCCATGATAAGAATGTGATACGGGGAAGTATTGCTCATGGTCTCAATACCACCGAGGCAAAATCAATCGTATTACTTCCCTCGAATTTACTTATATATAAGACAGTCTGATCGAGCTGATGGCAGTTGTGTGTCGGGCTTTAGAAAATTTCCACACGTCGTTCCATTGTGTTGTACTAATACTAATTACTTATCACAGGCGATGATCGGCTAAGTTCTCAGTTTTGTGCTTCGCATTTGTGCTATGCCAAGCTGTTATGAGACTCATCGTTTTCCTGAGTTCTATATATTTATTACACCTGTCGTATTATAAACCTTAATTAGTAAACTTTGTACATATTTATTGTTTTAAATTAGTAAACTTTGTACGAGAGTGTGAGATCAACACGCTCATCAAAACATGAGATTCCATCTACCATCTTATCTTATATTTACTAATTGGAGGCTCCTTTTGAGGTCTCCACGTTAATCGGAGGAAAATCCTCTAACTTCTCACAAAAAAGCAAAACATCCAGCCGTACAAATTAAAGTAAGATAAACAATAGCCTTTAGATCTAACGTGATCTAAATTACCCACAAATGCCATTACCAAAAACTTAGTCAAAAGAACCCCTAATAACTATTTACAAATTACCCACCATGCCATTATAAATAAAAATATATATAATTTCGGAATTATAAAAAATAGCCAAACAAAGTCCCCTAATTTCTGTTTCTAAATTACCCACCATGCCATAATGACTAAAAAAATAATTTTGAAAATAGAAACAATATCTAAAAATAACCCTAATTCCTATTTCTAAATTCCCCATCATGCCATTGTGAGTAAAAAATAAAAAATAATAAAAAAACCTATAATTCCTACTTCTACATTACCCATCATGCTATTATTAATAAGAAAAAATAAATTCGAATTAAAAATAATAAAACATGTGAATTTAGAAATAAATTCCATGTGAAAATAAATATAGTTTCTTTCAATTGTTAGGGAAACACACCTTAAAAAGGATCCCGTAAATAATACGTAACTAAAATTCATATAAAATAACTAAAAAAGATAGGCATCTGAATATAAAATAGAAATACTTTAGTTGGGAATATGTTTTTTAGTGTGAGATAGAGCATGAAGTGAATAAAATAGTATTTATATTTAACTAGCCCGTGCGATGCACGGGTTGAAAGGCTAGTACATAAGAATTGAGGTTTACAATGTCGATGGGTAAAGGTGGAGCGCTAGTTGCACACATGAGCAGCAAGAATCGGAGAGGGATAACGTCAAGAGGCCATACACATCATAACTAAAACTACTCCTGAGAAAGCAACAAGATATGTAAAAAGTTCATCCAGGTTCCAACTTATTATGCTGTGAAGAAATGTACAGTGAGTCAACAAGATCTTTGGAGAAGAAATTAGCTTGGGTATGAAAAACAAGCTACAATGCCTGATTCGGGAGGAACCAAACAACATTTAATCACATCGTCCAGAAAGCAAACGAGGAATCTTTTGTACGTAATATAGCTAGCTAGAGCAAGTAAGCCAAGTTTTGGTCCCGTGAGAGACGGTAGAAGTGGGTGTTGAGCTTGCGCAGAAGCACCTGGCCACATCTAGCTCTTGTGACCTGGATGCCCGTGAGTGCTAAGAGACGGCCCTCGAAGGCGTGGCCTGATAGAGCTTCGTCGCTGCACCATGAGATGCATAGCCTGTTGCCTCCAAGGCGGACGACGTGAGGCACGAAGCTGGAGAAGCGGACCGGGTACCTTTGGTAGTCGTGGTCGGCGGGAAGAAGGGTCGGCAGCTCTCCACTCCTGCTCGAAGCTTACGGCGCCCATGCGGAAAGCGCGGAGGGTCCAGGTCCAGGAGCGGGAGGAGGAGGAACAACTATATGGCCGCCGGTGATTGAAGCCAAAGTGCAGGTGGACGGGAGGGACGTAGACCACCCGGTCCTGGACCGGCCAGTCCTGCGGGCTACCCCATTCCTTGCACCACACCCCGCGCGCCATGTCCAAGCAGAAGGTTCCCTCGTTGGGGTGCACCGACAACCAGGCGCGCGATCCTACGACGCAGTAGGCCAACACGCCACGGGCGGCTGCACCATCACCACCGCTGAGGTCCCACGGCGGCGGGGCGAGAGGGACGGCGAGCCACCTGCCGCAGCGTTGGAGGCGCAGTGCCTCGAAGTGGGGTTCTTGCCTACGTGTCATCAGGTCATGAGTGGTGACGAGCACGTCGTCGCTTCCCTTGGCGGCTAGGATGATGGGCTGTGGCTTCTCGGCGTGCAGGTCCAAGACATCCAGCTTGTGTGTGGTGCCGCTGCCGCCGCCGCCGTGGACAATGACTCGGGACTCGTTGGCAGCAAAGATGCGTGCGCCGTCACGAGAAGCCGCGATGGCCGACTTATCGAGGAGCTCGAGGCGGCGAACGGGACGGGGGAGGCGGCGCATCGTGATCTGTTGCTGCTCTTGCTCGTCGGAGAAGAGGTCCCCGAGGTTGTTGAGCCGGAACACCAGCTCACCCCTCCTGTCTCGCACCACCAGCAGGGCGCTGTTGCGATTGCGGCGCGGCGCCATGGCAACGGAGCGAGGATTCTGATCGAGCTGCACATGCAAGTATCCCGGCCCTCCGTTTTATACTCTGAGGCGGCGCAAGACTGGAAGGGGGCGTGAGCTTACCATATTCTGGGACGTGAAGACAGCAAGCTAGAGAGCGAGGAGTAATATTTTGGGACGTGAGCATGCTTCCCATATTCTGAGGCGGCGCGCGGGCGATCATGGCTCAGAAGTGTTAACAAATAATGCGTAAACAAGATCGAAACGAGACACAGATTTTTACGTGGAAAACCCTTGCGGGAAAAACCACGGGCGCCGACCGGCGATCTTCACTATATTATGAGAGTTTACAAATGCAGGGGAATAACAATGAGTCGTCAACTCTTCCCGTGCAGCACACAAGATGTATATATATGGTGGCTAACAATACAACCCGTAACGTGGGAGGACTCCACCTCTCACACCTCCTAGGCGTCCCTAGCGAGGATATAATTCGGATCATATTCCAACAAACTCCACCTTGAGACGAATTTCATCTTGTAGCAAATAAAGTATCATCAATCAACTCACTTCAATAATAAATAACACCGCGCGCCAACAAGTCACTAGGACTTAAACTTTAACACCAACCAAGCTTGAGCATAACTCAAACTTAGTAGTAGGAACTGGCTTTGTTATCATATCAGCAGGATTATCATGAGTGCTGATCTTGCACACTTTTATATCACCTCGAGCAATCACTTCTCGAATAAAATGATACCTCACCTCAATATGTTTTGATTTATCAAAAAACATCTGATCTTTAGTAAGGTAAATAGCACTCTGGCTATCACAGAATATAGTAATGCAAGAATCATCTCCACAAAGCTCAGCATACAAACCTCTCAACCAGAGAGCTTCCTTTCCAGCTTCAGAAATAGCCATATATTCAGCTTGAGTAGTTGAAAGAGTAACAGTAGACTGCAAACATGCTCTCTAACTAACAGCACAACCACCAATGGTGAAAACATAACCTGTGAGAGACCTCCTCTTGTCCAAATCACCAGCAAAATCTGAGTCAACATAACCAACAAGTCCATCTCCAGATTTCCCAAACTGCAAACAAGCATAAGAAGTACCGCGCATATATCTCAAAATCCATTGAACTGCTTTCCAATGCTCTCTACCAGGATTAGCCATGTATCTACTGACAACACTCAAGGCATATGATAAATCCGGACGAGAGCAAACCATAGCATACATAAGAGAACCAACTGCGCTGGTATAAGGAACTCTAGACATGTACTCAATATCATAATCTGACTCAGGACATAAAGCTGAAAATAGTCTAAAATGTGGAGCTAATGGAGTACTCACTGGTTTAGCATCATGCATATTGAAACGACGAAGTACCTTTTCAATATACCCTTTCTGACTAAGATATAACTTGCCAGAACTCCTCTCTCTGATAATCTACATGCCAAGAATTTTCTTTGCTGCACCTAAATCCTTCATCTCAAATTCACTACTCAACTGAGATTTTAATTTGGCTATTTCTGACATATGTTTTGCAGCAATTAACATATCATCGACATAGAGAAGCAAATAAAAATAGCTGAACCATTGACGGTCTTCAAATAAACACAGCTATCATAATCAGAACGCTTAAAACCATGAGAGAGCATAAATGAGTCAAATCTTTTATACCACTGTCTAGGAGATTGCTTCAAGCCATAAAGAGATTTCTTCAACTTACAAACAAGGTGTTCTTTTCCAGGAATAACAAAACCTTCCGGTTGATCCATATAAATGTCTTCATCTAATTCTCCATGTAAGAATGCAGTTTTAACATCTAACTGCTCAAGCTCATAATTTTGCATAGCAACAATACTGAGTAATGTGCGAATAGAGCTATGTTTAACAACTGGAGAAAAGACATCATTATAATCAATACCTGGAATCTGGCTATAGCCTTTAGCCACCAACCTTGCTTTATACCTTGCAAATTCATTAGGAGAAATTGCTTCCTTCCTTTTGAATATCCACTTGCAACGAACGGGCTTCTTCTCTTTAGGCAACGGTACTAAATCCCAAGTACTATTTTTATCAAGTGACTCCATCTCATCTTGCATAGCGGTGACCCAATTGTTGAAATCAGCAGAAGTAATAGCCTCAGTATAATTAGAAGGTTCAGTACTACCTTCAACATCTTCTGCACAACTCAATGCATAAGCAACAATATTACATTCCTCAATTAACCTCTTGGGTCGAACATGAGGCCTTCTAGACCGATCACCGGCAATAGAACGTTGTGAAGGCTACACAACGGGAGAAGAATGTGGGACAACAGATGAATCATCATCAACAATTTCATCAATAGGTGCATCAATATTATCTGGTGTATATTCTGAATCAATAAAATGCTCCACCTGCACACTAGAGGTCTGCGAACTCTGAACAGGAACATTATAACATAGCAGATTCATTAAAGACAACATTTCTGCTAGTAATAGCCTTTCTAGATTCAGGATCCCACAATCTATAACCTTTCACACCAGAACCATAACCAAGAAAGATGCACTTAATAGCTCTAGGCTCCAATTTACCATTATCAACATGAGCATAAGCTGGGCAACCAAAAACTCTCAAACCAGAATAATTTGCTGAAGAACCAGACCATACCTCAATTGGAGTTTTCTTATCAATAGCAATAGACGGTGAACGATTAATGAGATAGCAAGCAGTGGAAGCGGCTTCAGCCCAAAAACGTCTATCCAAACCTGCATTGGACAACATGCAACGGGCCTTCGAGATGATAGTCCTGTTCATACGCTCAGCCACACCATTTTGTTGAGGAGTATAAGTAACGGTGCGATGTCTCACAATGCCTTGACTTACAATAAGAATTAAAAGCATTAGAACAGAATTCCATCCCATTATCAGTACGAAGTACCTTCACCTTTCTTTCTGTTTGTTTTTCAACCATTGTCTTCCACTCTTTAAATGCTGAAAATGCATCTGATTTATGCTTCAAAAAATAAGGCCAAACCTTCCTCGAATAATCATCAATAATAGTCAACATATAACGACGACCACCAATAGAAGTCTTGCGAGCTGGCCCCCATAAATCAGAATGCACATAATCAAGAATACCTTCAGTTGTATGAACCGAAGTGTTGAACTTCACCCTCTTATGTTTGCCAAACACACAATGCTCACAGAAATCCAGCTTACTGATGTTATGCCCATCAAGAAGTCCTCTCTTGCTCAAAACTGCCAAACCAAGTTCACTCATATGCCCAAGACGCATATGCCAAAGATTAGTAGCATCAGAATTAGATAATGACTTGGAAGAAACAGCAGCATTACCAATAACTGTAGTGCCTTGAAGAAGATATAAATTGGCAGTTAATAAATCACTTTTCATGACAACAAGAGAGCCTCGAGATACCTTCATAACTCCACCTTCAGCGGAGTACTTATACCCTTTGCGATCAAGAGTACTTAAAGAAATGAGATTTCTCGTCATAGTTGGAACATGCCTCACATCTGTCAATGTTCTGACAATACCATCAGACATCTTAATCTGAACAGATCCCATGCCTACCACCTTGCGAGGTGTGTTATCACCCATCAAAACAGAACCTCCACTTTGGACAGATTCATAAGTGGAGAACCAATCTTTATTAATGCAAATATGAAACGAGCAGGCAGAATCAAGAACCCATTCTTCATCAATTTTAGCACATCCAGCGAAAGCAACGAGAACATCACCATCAGAACTACTATCAGCAGAGGCAACAGAGGTTTTACCATCATCATTAGATTTAACTTTCCCCTTATTTCTCTTTTCTTTATTCTGCAACTTATAACATTCTGAGATGTAATGAGTATCACCTTTGCAATACCTGCAGAACTTTTCTTTGCCTCTAGATTTTGAGCGACCTTTGTAGCCACTCGAGCTCTTGCCTCTAGAGCCATGTGCTGATTTCTTCTCTGTCCTACCACGGACAACCAAGCCTTCTCCATCAGAACTGGCAGTTTCAGCAGACACAATCTGTTTCATCTTTTCCTTTGCATGCAAAGCATCATAAACCTCATTGACGGTTAGAGTATCATGACTATATAAAATTGTGTCTCTGAAATTAGAATAAGACGGGGGCAACGAACACAAGAGCATAAGAGCTAAATCCTCATCATCATATTTTACCTCCATAGACACTAGGTCCGAAACGATCTCCTTGAAGACCGACAAATGAGATGACACAGAACCACCCTCTTGCAGCTTGTGAGTGAATAATTTCATCTTCAAATGCATCTTGCTGGTGAGATCCTTTGACATACAGATCGACTCCAGCTTGAGCCATAAAGCAGCAGCGGTTTTCTCCTCCAAAACCTCTTGCAAAATATTGTTAGATAAATGAAGATGAATTTGTGAAAGAGCTTTACGATCCTTACGCTTTTCTTCAGCGGACCAAGACTCTTGCTTCTTCTTGTCGAAGCTATCAAGCGCATCATCTAAATCAGTGTGCGCTAATATTGCCCTCATCTTGACTTGCCATAAAGAAAATCGTGTATCACGATCTAGCAGCGGAACATCATATTTGAGAGAAGCCATGTCGAAGAATAATCAACAATAAACAATCTGTAGTGTCTCTGGTACGGCCTGGGGTGGACGTAGCAATTACTGCAGCCTTCCTGGTACACGTCCGTGTACGAGCAGCAAAGAACCAGAAAACCAATCTCCTGGTACACTTCCTCGGGTGCGAGTAGCAAAGATCTCCAATTTTCTTCCCAGCCGCACGAAATCGCCAGGGAACAGTGATCCTTCCTCGGGACTTGATGCGAGAACAGAAACAGAGCACGAATTCCTCTCTGACCTGCAGCACCGGGAGACGCGCCGCAGCTTTTGTACTAGACGGGGATATCGCCGAACACAACGCGGAAACGATTTCCGCAACTCCGCCTTGGCCTCGAAGACGTCGAGTCGCCTACTCGCGGCACGGAACAGCAGCGCAACAGGGGCTCGCGCGATACGGACTGGATCCCGTCCAAGAGCAGCAGAGATCCTCGGGGGAACGACGAGCGACCAAATCAGCAGATGAGAATTGCGGCGGCGGCGGCGTAGAACAGGGACGAAACCCTAATTTTTTTTAAATCAATCTCGTGTCTGGCTCTTAATACCATTTGTTAACAAATAATGCGTAAACAAGATCGAAACGAGACACAGATTTTTACGTAGAAAACCCTTGCGGGAAAAACCACGGGCGCCGACCGGCGATCTTCACTATATGATGAGAGTTTACAAATGTAGGGGAATAACAATGTGTCGTCAACTCTTCCCGTGCAGCATACAAGATGTATATATATGGTGGATAACAATACAACCCGTAACGTAGGAGAACTCTACCTCTCACACCCCCTAGGCGTCCCAGCGAGGATATAATTCGGATCATATTCCAACAAGAAGTTCGGGCCCTTACGGGCCGACCGGGACCGTCTCTGCGTCTGCACTAGGGCGTACCCTGCATCCGGGGTGTGGCGGGTGAAAGCGCTGCGCTTCCCGGAGCTTCCTCAGCCCTTCTCTGCCGACGAGACGTTCTCGCTGGGAGGCATGGCGTTCTGGGCTGATCTCTCGCAAGGCCTCGTGTACTGCGACAGGCTCGACGAGGGCTCCGTCGTGGACGTCCGCTTCATCGAACTGCCCGACGGATACGTGGTCAACTACCCGTACAAGCCGGACAATGATCGGAAGGAGCCGGAGACGAGGAGGATGACCCGGACCAAGCCGGGAGCTCCGTCAAGTTCGTCTGCATCGACCGCCGGTGGGCACTTCCTGGCCACGAGACGGTGAAGATGTGGACTCTGGACCTGCCGCGCCAGCGGTGGGTTAGAGACGAAGGCTTTCCGTGCCCTTGGAAAGAGTTCTGGAAGCATGTCGAATTCATGGATGCCAAGCTGGGGGACTTGGAGCCCCAGTTCCCCCACCCTGTTGCCGGATGGGGCTCTCTGCTTCCTGCTTCGCTGGAGAAACAGGGTTTGGGGTCAACGGGAGACTTGTTACATCTGCAGCTTTGACATGCGCAGCAAGAGACCTGTGTGGTTTGGACTTGTCTATGATTACTGTAATATTGGGCCTCTTATCGTACCTTGCAATTTTTTGACCAAGTGTTCTCTTCCTTCGCCAATCGAAAGGAAGCTGCCCATGATATTGAACCAGACGCCGAAGCGCAGACCAGGTTATTCCTCTATTTCACTGCCTTCTTATGAATACGTGATTCGTACTTAGTACTGAATGTTTGTACTGTTACTCGTCTTGTGCCACATGTTTGTACACTATACTGACAGCTTTTTTACGCGGCACAAACCTCTCAACTGATAATGGTTTGTAATATATCTGAACAGAACATGAGGCGGATAATGACTTACATGTCATCAATATGTCGTGCTCGACAGTAAATCATACGAAGATTACTGCTTGCTGTGACCCCGTCATATCAAAATGCACCACTGCTGCTCGTGGAACGATAGGGAAGGAGAGGTATGTGATCCCTGCTAAACGCCACAAGTAGAAGGCAACTTTCACTACTGCGAGTATTTTCAGAGGGAAAGACTAAAGAGGAGCTGCATGCACCAAGTATATATGGACATCAAGAAAATTCATACAGGTTAGCTCAACTCATGTTGGGATATAGTATAGTCAAAAGCAGCACACCATTTTTTTTGCCCGGTGAGAGAGAACAAGTGAGGAAAAACCCCTGTAAATAAAAGTTGTCGAAAAAGGAATAAAGATAAAATTACGACTGATTTTTTTTAGCTAACAATTTGATTGGAAGGAGGGTATGATTAGGCGGCCAACTCATGTTAAAATCTCCCTTTGCAGGCCTCTACGGGTTATGGGCTAGGTTCGAACATGAAACCACACCCTGTTGTCTAGATTCTCAACATCCGAACTACTACTGTTTTTTGCGAAGTCAACATCTTTTTTTTTTGTGTGTGATTACACAATACAACTCGGACACTCATAACGCGCGCACACTCACCCCTATGAACATACGTACGCAAACCCTAACTCTGTGAGCATCTTCGAAGACTCGCCGGCAAATCCTTGAGATTGACGAAGTAGCCGTTGGTGCCTCGCTGTCGACGAAAGCGTCGTCTAGGCTCTTGTAACCACTAGGCTACAAGTCCTTTCGCCAACATCCAAATTTATCTCCATGAAGAAACTTTTGCACAGCTAGATTGTGTCGGTTTCAACTTTTAAGTATCTTTGGAGGGTTCCGGCAACATATATAGTTACGATACTTGGGGAGATAATTATATTAGCTACATCCAAGTCCCATGCAGTTGGTGGCAAATACAACACGAGTTGAATTCATATTGTCAAGAAAAAGAAATTGATTAATTTCGTACAAAGCTGGGTCGGTTCTTCCCGAAAGGAAAGGAGAATATAATCCAGCGCTGCATGCGCGTCCGACAACACACCCCGGTCGATTCGTGCCCTTTGGTCCGGCGATTTCTTCCGGGGCGCCGTGCCGTGCCCCTGCTGCCAGCACCACGCCTAATATTGGTTCGCGCGTCATCCATGGACGCGACCGTGCGTTCGCCTTCTTTCATGGTGCTGGTTTGCATCGTGGATCTGGGCGACCTCGTCGGCCCGCCGCCGCCGGAGTGGGAAAGCATCTACTGCTCAAGCAAGAAGGCCTACGGGTGCGGCGAGCACGGCCAGAAGCTGGTGGAAGGCCTCGCGCTCTACGTGCACCACCGGGAATCAGGTCACGGTTCTTCCCTGTGCATCCGCCTGAGCGACGAGGCGTTTCGGAGCATCCGCGCGGAGCTCGGCTACACGCAAGGCGGAGTTCCAGCGAGGGGCATCGTCTGCAACGCGAGCCAGCAACTGCTCGTGCTTATCCTGATGTTCCGCGGCTTGAACACAACAAGCAAGCGCCGCTACTTCCTCGTCTTCGACTCCGCCGACGCGTCGCTCTGCATGGTCCCGTACATAACGTACCCGCTCGAGGCGCACTGCACCATGAAGGCCATCCCGTTGCGCGGCGCCGGCGGCAAGGATCACGAGCTGGTTCTGATGGCGAATCACGCAAGGGAGAAAACAGACGGATGGTGCCGTCTCTGCGTGTGCTCTCCGGCGACGTGGGCGAAGTCGTCATCGCCTGACGACGACGGAACCGGCCCGTGGAAGGTGACGGAGGACCTGCGCTTCCCGCTGGCCTCTACCTACTTGTCGGCCGACGTGATGTTCTCGTTCCAGGGCAAGGTCTTTTGGGCCGATGTGTCGCAAGGCGTCGTGTACTGCGACCTGCGCGCCAGGGACGGCGACCTGAGGTTCAACTTCGCCGAGCTGCCCACAGCTTACCGGATTCACCTGGATTGGTGGGCCGAAGAACCGATACAGGCGCCGAGGAGGAGCCGGACCATTGGCTGCGATGGCGACTCCGTCAAGTTCATCTGCATCGGCCGCAGTCATGGCCGTCGTGGCGGCGAGGTGGTGGAAGTGTGGACGCTGGACCTGGATTACGGGCTGTGGAAGAAAAGCGAGGTTGTACTTTGGAAAGAGCTCTGGAAGAAGGTCAAGTTCATGATGCCGGCGGCGGAGCTCGGTGACGTGGCGCCCCAGTACCCCTACCTGATGCCGGACGGTGCGCTCTGCCTCCTCCTGCGTAACACGCGGCACCCGCACCGCCGGAGCAGTTCCGTGGGGACTGACTTCATCTGCCGCTTCGACATGCGAAGAAAGAGCCTCCTCGATGCCAGACGTGTTGTCGACTATGACACCATTGGCCGTCTTGTCGTCCCTTACGATTTCTTCACGATGGGCGATCCTCCTCCTTCACGCAAGAGGAAGCTGCCGAGCGTCCTGGGGCCGATGCCCGAGCCTAAACGGAGGAAGAGCGCATCAAGACGACGAGTGTGCTGCCGAGCGTCCTGCTGCGGTGGTGATTGGTGATCGATCTTTCATAATTTGGATTAGTGTTCGGGGGATTTTCTTTGCCTTGAACGAGTGTTTCAGCTTCCAGGTTTCCTTTTCTTTTTATCCGTTACTGATGATTAAAGCACGCTCGAAACTGAAACTAACAATGAGCAGACAAGACATGCATGCTTCAACGAGATGGCTTACATTTTGTTCTTTTTGAGAAAACCTGCAAAGTTAAACTCCATCAGGTGGAAACAAAAACCACACATGCCTTCAGCCTTCATACGGACTCATTAGATTGTGCTTTTAGCTAGTGAATCATCATCGTCCTGTGATCCCTTTTGTTCCGTATAAAGTCGACAGCTTGAGATTGTTTTTTTTAGGATTTTGGGAGGAATTTTTCTTTTAATTCAAAGTGCATACATGAGCAGGTTGTTACATGTCGTTTGAGATGTTTACAGAGATACAAGAATGGAACATCGTTGCCCAGCTCTGGGCTACATGACGATCATCGGACAGCTGAGAAATTGGATTGCATCGATCTGATCTCCTAGGCGATGTGGCCATACTAGCCCATTCCAGTCCTCACCCTCTTGATTACATTTGCAAAGTCGCTCGCAATCCTAATGCTCTGTAATGTGAGATAACTCGCCAAGGAAAACCGCTGCTCCCTGCACGTCAAAGGCTTCAGCAATCTCAGGGTCGGCCACCAAGGAAATTACCATTCTCGTCACGAGATGCTTACATGCCATGGAGTCTAAACGCTTATAATTTTTTTGAGCCCATAGTAGATCTTTTACCAAATCTAATATTAGGGTTTAAAGGTTTTTCAAGTATGATGAAAATATACTACAAGGCTAGTTGCGAAAGGGCCGCCCAGTGGTTACAAAAGCTTCAGTAGTACCTCAGGTCCTGGGTTCGACTTCCGGTGGGAGCAAATTTTCTAGAATTTAACGGCATTGTGCTTTGCTAGGCGACGTGGCCGTCGACAGCGAGGCGCTAGTGGTGACTTCGTCAATCTGGAGTATTTGCCACTACAAGACCAGTTTTACAGTACCTCGAAATGAATGTGAGCCGTCTATTTTAACTTGATCTGAAATCTTTTAGGAGGTAATAGCTCCCATGATTATAGGAAAATTGTTTCTAATAGAGAGAATATCTATTTGGCGGAAGTCTCTTGTTCAGTTTGACATGTAAAACCCATGTTGGTGTAGAAAACGTCCAGAGACGTGTGGATGCACTTTTTTTTCTTTTGACGTAGAAAACCAATCAGAATCTTCACATCAAACAAATCAGAACTTTGGTAGAAAACGTGTCCTTAACATATTCATACGGGAAGGCACAATTTTTTATTCACCTTACGTAATTAAAAACAATCAGAATCTGTGTCTAGGTGCCATGGCAGCGGCGGCAGTGCATCGCGAGTAGACGTCGAAATTTTTTTCGAACAACACACCGTACAACTGCAAATATGGCACCATATCCCCATGATTTGTGGAATCAGTTGCCTGAGTCAAGGAATGGATCGAGTAAGCGGAAGAATCGGAAGGAGGCAGGAGCTGTGCGGTGCGAAGAATCGATCAGCGGTGGAGGGATTTGCTTCCGTAAACATGCGCCGGCCTATGCCCTCTGAATGTTTATTTTCTTTTCTGTTTAATAAATCAACGGTTCAGATTTTCTTTGACATTTTTACCTCTTGAATATCTTTTTTTTTAAAAAAAAGAAGCAATGGGGATCCGCGAAGGGCTCCAGATGGGGTGGGAGGCCAAACATCGCAGAACCGCGCCGCCTACAGCAGCCTCTTCCCCCGCGCGTATACGTAGAACCTCGCCGCCGTCTCGCTCCAGTCCCCATCACTGGCGTCCGAGGCGCCAGCCACAGCAGCCGCGCCGCCGCACGCACGCACGGGCGCAACCGGCCAACCACATATATGCACGAAGACGTCGAGTCGATCGTGTGGGCAATTGCTTCCCAAGATCCATCGCGCAAAGAACCGCGCCGCCCAATCGCTCTCCCACCGCAGCCGATCTCGTCGTCTCCCTCCAGCCCCGGCGCCAGAACCTCGCCGCCCGTCTGCTCGAGCTGCTTCGACGTCACAGTCGTACGACCCGCCGGCCACAGCGGCCGCGCAACCGACCAACCGCATGCACGAGGTCGTCGACTCGTGTGGGCAATTCAAGAGCAGTGCGACCGATCGATCCCAGCAGCCGAGACGTCGTCGTGACTCGTGAGCGAGGTAACAACAATGCTACTATAGTCTTTAACTTCGTGGTGGCATGCATGCATAGTAAAGAGCTGATACAGCGCTTCTCCCAGTGATGTGAACGACGTGCTCGCTTTCGGTGGAGCCGCGTCGCTTTAAGCTCGATGTGGCCACCTTCCTCAGCCGCCACGTCGGTGCCGTACGTCGGTTGCCGCCGCCAGGCCGTGGGCTGCCGCCGGGCCGTGGGCCGCCATGCCGCACAAGAGATCGACTGGTGGCTGGGCATGGTTTCGGGACGACCGGAAAGACCGAAGAGAAAGGAGGATGCGTCCATCGTAGAACCAGATCGAAAATAAGAATACATGCCGCAAATTTCGAGCCCAAAATATCCAAAGTGATACAAAGGAAGGATTCAAAAGAATCAAATCATTCAAAAAAATGATAGCTGAGAAGTTGATACAACAATTTTAGTCCGATTCAGCAATTCGATTTGAAAGAAAATGACCTTGAAGCTCAATCCGGCCTCCTGCTGCTGCAAGCACGCCCCTCTGCTCCGCTGCGCCACCGAGCCCGGAGCTCGCGCTGCCGTCTCCTCACCCCGAGCCCCGCATCGTTGCACCAACGAGCTTGGGGGCCGCGGCATCGCAGCGCATGCGCGCCCTGCTTCCTCCTCCTCGCCCCCTACGCCATGGAGCCGCCGCTGATAGACCCGTCGCCGCTAACGATGAGAGAGAGAGAGAGAGAGAGGGGCCCAGATAAGAGCAATGCAGGAGCTCTTTTAGCTCTCTTGGCTCAGAACGGGGCGGAGTGAACGAGGAAGGAGATGAGAAAATTGTGGAGCAGGTGCGGCCACGCCTAAGGTTGGCATTTTTGCAAAACGTCCCTTAGCTTCTCTATATTTACATTCCAAACAATTTTTCCCTGGGTAAAGACAAATCATGTGGCAATTTTGCAAAAAAATTCTCGAGCTTTGTGTATTTACACTTCAAACGACTGAAAACGTGAGCAGGTGCTTTTTTCTCATGGGCGCGGCGTAGCGCGCAAGGGCACCCTAGTAGATCGTATAGCCCATCGTTACATTCTCATTTAGGATGACCACATAACCGTCTAGACAACGTAATTAAAAGATATCTGAATTGTTTGGGTAGATATGCCATTTTGAGTATGATGGCCATACTTTAGCAGCATACTCAAAACTGATTGATATATCTTCTCTACACTTGATTGTTTTACAAAACTTTACAACTTTTGGGAGTTCGTCAGGTCTACATCTATTAGTCCGACTGAATATATAAGCACGTATAGTCCAAAAGGCTCTTTACAGGCACAACGCTGGTTATCCAACTCAACCTTGAAAACTACTACATTGTTTCCTTTAACCTTGATAGTTTCGTCGAGGGTGCATCAACACCTCTTTTCCTCATGAGGCCCATAGCGTCGTCTTCAAGATGGGTCTTGTTGGATTGTCAATATCAACATGACCTGTCTCGAGGATGACGTTGTGGCCTCCATGTGAAAGATACGTGGTTGATATGATTGTTCATTGTAAAAGAAAAGATATCTTCAAGGTTGAATTAATTGGACGACCACAAGCTTCCTGTAAATAGCTTTTTGGACTGTGGATCTACGTATTTAGTTGGCTAATAGAGGCATACCTAAAAAGCACTCAAAGTTTTTAGTATGACACTCACTCTATATCAATGGGATACGCCATACTTTAGCAGCATACTCAACTTGATATAGATAGCTTTTGTATACTTAAAACTGTTGTTTGTCAAAACTTTGGGAGCTCTGTTCCTCATGAGGGCCAGAGTGTCGTCTTCGAGATGGGTCTTGTTGAATTGTGAGTATCAACATGACCCGTCTCGAGGATGGCACCTCTCGACGAAACTATCAAGATTGATTGTGAAAGATATGGTATAAAAATAACCTTCAGGGTTGAGTTGGACGACCACGAGCTGCTGCATATTGAGTTGGGCTAATAGAGGCATACATAGAAATCTCCCAAAGTTCGTAAAGGAAAAAACTAGTTTTGGCTATGATGCTCACAAAGAATCTATATTAATGGGAACAATGCGGCAAGCTATTCTAATCATCAACTCTAACTGTTCTGAATTTTTGTCCCGACTACAACTATTTGGATCCGTTATTACTCTGTGAACTTCTGATCAATTCGACCCTGAATTAGAAACGTTTAATCCATCCAAATGGTGCCTAGCATTTGTATTTCTTGCTGGTGTAAGGTGTTGGTACTAAATGAAAATTTGTAACAAGCCAATATGTCAGATACTATGTGTAATAATTCATTCGTGAACCATTGTATTTTATCAGGAAGGTACAGCTCTAAGTACCTAAGCTTATTAAGAAGACAACCAATGATTCTTGATATCATGAACGAAAAGGCACCATGTTGTGTTCGATTGTCCAACAAATGAATTGATCAGATGTTCAGTATGCAAGGCTCATGCGCTTCTGTATCGAAAGCTGAGCACGTACCGTGCATATACAGCTCAGCAACATTATTTCACCTCGAAAAGTCACATACGTACAGCACACACGTAGGCGCCTACACACACTTCCGAGACTTACATGCAGACAGGAAGCACCGCGCCCTTCTGCTACATGCACGCACGCAGTGCCACAAGTACAAAACACATCACGACGCGCTAGCTATACTTATTTCACCGGAAAAACATCGTACAAAGCGCAAACTAGTTTTGAAGAGACGTGGCCTCGCCGGTCATCTTTCCCTCGGATTTAATTTCAGTATCTTGGATGAAGGGGACGAGGCGACGGTCAGCTTGTTACGCTTACGCGGCGGAGCGGCCGTGGCTCTGCGGCCCGCGCAGGAAGACGGACTCCTCCTGCGCGCCAAGCACGCGGTCCACCTCCTTCGCCGCCGCCCCGAACGCGAGCGCCTTGGCGTGCTCGTCCATCTGCCGCAGCGCGCTGTTCCGGCCGGCCAGGAACACCTTCTCGTCGAAGCCGGCGTGCACGCCGAAGCAGCGCACCGCCAGGTTCTCGCCTTCGCCGGCGACCAGCGCCGTTGGGTGCCCCGCGGGGACCACGATCACCGAGCCCTCCTTGATGCGGGACCTCACCTGCTTGTAGCTCCTCGACTTCTGTCCGCCCTCCTGCTCCTCTCGCTCCTCGCGTCCTTCTTCCTCTTCCTCCTCCTCTCTGCCCCACTCCTCACTCCTCCTGCGCTCGCGCTCGCGGCGCTGCGGGGAAGAACGGCCGGAGCTTGACAGGTGCGGGCACGCCATCTCGAAGTAGCCGCTGCCCTGCACGACGACGGCGATCTTGGTGGCGCGGGTGCTGTAGCTCGGCGCCATCATGGAGCCCTGCACGCGCGCGTGGCGAAGCAGAGTACGTAGCAAACAACATCAGTTAGCCATCTCTGTCCACAACCATGAGGGGGTTAATTAGTCTCAGAAAAAAAAAGAAAGAATAATCGATGCATATGCTTACGCGCGTGATGTTGGCCAGGCCGACTTCCATGTCGAGCACGCGAAGGTGCGGGCACTCCTCGCCGGAGATCTCGTAGTGCTTGCCGTGGTTGTTGGAGTGGCTCGGCCTCTGGCTGGTGAGGCTTGACGGCTTGATCTCCCACTTGGAAGAACCTGACCCGCCGTGTCCGCCGCTGCCCCGGGAGCATGACCTGCTCAGCTCCCGAATCTGCTCCTCGGACGCCGTCGTGATCTCGCCCTTGCGCTGCTTCTCGAACACTTGCTCCCACTCCTCCCGGCATGTCTTCATTCACACAAGTAAACGCATGCATGCATACATTCACATCGTTAGGAGTCAGGATCCAGAAAAAAATATTGCAGAAAGATGCAGGAACTTGAACTGGTATAATCAAGCGCATGCGTACGTTGAACGCAGCCTGGATAACGTCGTCGCTGAAGACTCTGAAGAACGACTCGGGGGCGCTCGCCGCCAACAGGGAAGAATTCCTGCCGAACAGAGTACGTCAGGCCTTTGCATGCATGTAAATCCGCAACAGACTGAGACATCGCGATCAAGCACGCAGTGTGTACAATACAAACCTCGAAGCGGCCGGGCGTGGCCACGGGGCTGAGGAGCATGACGACGCGGAACCAGTCGGAGCGGTGCGTGTTGGCCGAGTACACGATGGCGCCAGCGGGGATGACCATGACGTCCCCTTCCCTGACGCAGAAGGACTCCCTCTTCCCCCCGCGGAGCAGCACGACGACGCCCTCGCCCTCGCTCACGTACATGACCTCGTCGCCGTCGTAGTGGCTGGGCTGCAGGAACGCGCGCGGCGCCGCCTCGAGGACGGCTACGCGGTAGCCGCCGACGGAGCCCTCGAGCAGCTCGTCGTCGAAGCGCTCCAGCACGCGGAACCGACCCTGCCGCGACCGCGCCCAGTGCCGGAAGCTCTCCTCGCCGAAGTGGTACGGCCGCCCGGAGCCGGAGCCGGAGCGCCCTTCCCGTGCCAACACGTCCGCGTACGACGCGGGTGAGAGGCACAGGCAGAGGACCACTGCCGCCGCCGCCGCCAGTAGCGACCTCGTGGAAAACTTCATTGTGCCCATTAGCTGTGTGGTGTGTGCGTGTGTTGTTCGATGCAAGTGTTCGAGGTGGGCTGTGGCGTATATATGAAGATGCACGGTGGCGCCGGGGAGGCGGGATCGGACGAGCCACGCAGCCATGCGCGCGGCCAGGTGGAGGCCGGGGGCGCGTACGTGGCGAGGGGGAGGCGAGGTGCATGCACGGAGCGCGCGCTCTCTGTTGTGCTGGATCGCACCCGGCAGCTCGTGCTCGTGCATGCATGCGTGCTAGCTACACGCAGCTGCTGGCCTGCCTGCGGCAAAGCGACATCGGTGATTGAGATGGGAACAAACCGAGCAGACATGAATTGGGGAATCGGGGTTTTGGGACTTGGTTGCCACGGCGGGTGGAGAATCAAAATCCAGGCCGAAGCAGATTCGGCCTGCTCCAGCACAAGGTTCGCTTCAAAAGGCACGTCTTGGGCTCGCGTCTCCAGAACAAGATGTGCACCCAGCCCACTTTAGTTTTAGGCCGAACGAGAAATGCTCGGTCCCTTCTCCGTTTTGTTTCCCTCCAGATCAAATCATCAAAGAGGAGGAGTACCCGAAAACGCTACAAAATCCAACAAAAAAATTTAGGCAACTGGAATTTGCAAAAGCACTTCACTTATGCAAAAGATATACTACTAATTAAGAGAAGATAATAGGGTGGTTTTGAGTTACTAAATTGTTCTCTGTTCACATTTCAAAGGTAGATAGAAAACACATTGCAAAAAGGCTCGCATGACACGTTTATTTGTTGTTCCGCAAGACACCACAGCTTATGAACACACGTTAATTAAAAACCATATACTTACATTGCCCAAAGGCGCCTGTGCATCACTCGTACAGTTTGTTGGGGTCCATAGGACATTTGATGCGTGCACAGTGCGCACGCATTGCCTAAAGCGGTTCAATATGACAATGTATACAGTCTCTGCCGGGTTCTAGAAGACGACACACAGGAGTAAATTCCAGAGAGGGTGGTTTGGGCAACTGGATCGTGTATATCTGCCACTGCTACGTTTGCATGCGCCTGCTCGATACACACTAGTTTGGGTTTGGGTTGGGCGTGCCGCGCGTGCAGGCATGGCCTGACGGATGCGCGGGTATATATAGCGTCCTGGCAGGCAGGCGTGCCGCGTGCGCGGGCGCGACGCCGTGTACAGTAGCAAGCAACGGCCGGTCACTGTGTGTCACGAAGTGAACACGGCCATAAGAGCGAAGCACTCTGTGCTGCTGCCGGTTGCTGTGCGCGCCAGCACGCACGCCGATATCCAGCGCGCCTCCTATCCGATCCGCCGCATGCCTGTCAGGCCAGTGTAGCCTGCGGATAGGAAATTACAGAACAAACACGAAGTAGTAGTAAATCGAAGGATAAATTGGGGATAAAGTTGCGGAGGAAGAACAGGAATAAGGAAAAGGAAGGAACAAAATAACTAGGGTTTCATTTCTTAGCCATCTCAAGTGGCGGCGGCTGCTTATATGGAGTCCGCAGCAGAGTTTTCACAGCAAGAGCGACGCTCGTTTACAGATAGGTTACAGTAATTTCCGACAAGGTAAATAGTAAAGTAGTTATCAGCTAAGTTGGTCTAGAGCCCTAGGATCCTCATAAACGAACCGATTTGCTGATATCTTAGCCGTCCCTGAGATATGCCTTGCCCATTGCATAGAACATTCAGTCTTCTTCAGTGTTGGTGCTGACAATAGCCCCCCTTTTGAGACCCTTGTCCTCAAGGGTGGAAAGCTTTGAATATCTTCCGAATGAAGTCGGCGTCTTCCCATGTAGCTGCTTCAGCTGGAAGGTTCTTCCACTTTATCAACCACTGAACAACAGGCTCATTGTTTCTTGGGATCATTCTGCGCTGTAGTATTTCTTCTGGTTCATGCTGGATGTTGCCGTCCTTGTCAACCAATGGCAAGGTCTCAGTTGCAGTGACCTTTGGTCCCAAATGCTTTTTGAGTTGGCTAACATGGAAGACTGGGTGAATAGTGCATTTATCTGGCAACAGTAACTTGTATGCCACTGGACCTATTTTTTCAATGATTCTGAAAGGTCCATAATACTTTGAGTGCAGCTTCAATGCTGAGTGAATCCCTAATGCTGTATGCCTGTATGGTTGCATTTTGAGATAAACCATGTCACCAACCATGAATTCCCTCTCACTTCTTTTCTTGTCAGCAAACTTCTTCATTCTGTTTTGTGCTTCAGTCAGATTGTGCTTCACATTTTGTAATGCTGACAGTTTGGTTTGCATCCAGTCTTTGACTTCAGGAATGGCATTATCAGGAATGATGCCTTCAGTTATCATGGGAGGAGGAAAGCCATACAATGCTTGGAATGGAGTCATTTTTAATGCTGTATGGAATGATGTATTATACCACCACTCAGCTACTGTGAGTCTGGCTTTCCATTTCTTTGGACATTGAAAGACCATGCATCTAAGATAGTTCTCCAGACATTGATTGACCCTTTCTGATTGGCCGTCTGTTTGTGGATGATAAGCACTGCTGAACTTCAGTTTAACTCCCAGTGACTTGAACAAGTCTTGCCACAAGTTACTTGTGAAGATGCGGTCTCTGTCAGTGATGATGACCAGAGGTAGTCCATGCAATCTGAACACATTATCAGTGAATGCTTGAACTATGGTGCTGACAGTAAAGGGATGACTGAGAGGAATGAAGTGAGAGTATTTTGTCAGTTTATCAACAACCACCATAATAGTGTCCTTGCCTTCAGATTTTGGTAGTGCTTCAATGAAGTCCATTGTGATGTGTTGCCAAGCCATATCAGGTATAGGTAATGGTTGCAGTAACCCTGGATATGGAATGTTTTCAGATTTGTTCTTTTGACAAGTAGGGCAAGTCTTGATGAAATCCACTATATTCTGCTTCATCTTTGGCCAGTGAAAGAGTAACTTGACTCTTTGGTATGTTGCTCTCTCCCCTGAATGACCTCCCAATGCTGAATCATGGAATGCAGAGATCAATTGTGTTTTCAGTTCAGTGTTCTGGCCAACATATATTTTATCCTTGTATCTAATGATACCATTCTTGAGGCTGAAATTTGGAAGGGAATTGGGGTTGATACTGAGTTGTTGTTGGAGTTCAGCACACTTTTCATCATTATCATAACTGAGTATGATGTCCTTGATCCAAAGAGGGACACTAGTACTAATGGCCATACAAGTGCTAGTGTGAGGTCTTCTGGACAAGGAGTCAGCTGCTCTGTTGTTCTTTCCTTTCTTGTACTCAATTCTGTAATTGTAACTAAGAAGTTTGGCCATCAGCTTGTGCTGAATTCCTTCAACTAGTTTCTGTTCACTGATATACTTCAGGCTTTGCTGATCTGTTCTGATGATTACAGTGGCTTCAGATAAGTAATGTTTCCATTTTTTGAGTGCCTCTAAGATAGCCATTGCTTCTTTGTCATAAGTAGACAGTGCACTGGCTTTAGGTCCCAATGCTTTACTGAGAAATGCAATTGGTTTCCCATTTTGCATGAGTACTGCTCCTACTCCAGTACCAGATGCATCTGCTTCTAAGATGAAAGGCAGGGAGAAATCTGGTAAGGCCAGAACTGGTGAGCTTGCAAGTGCTTCTTTGATTGCTTGAAATGCTTGCTGTTGTGGTTGAGCCCAAGAGAATTGTCCTTTTTTCAGACTGTCAAAAAGTGGTCTACATATAGATCCATAGTGCTGAATGAATCGTCTATAATAGCCAGCTAGGCCTAAAAACCCTCTGAGTTCAGTCAATGTTTTTGGGGTAGGCCACTCTTGAACTGCTTTTACTTTTTCGGGGTCAGTTGCAACTCCAGCAGCAGTTATAATGTGACCAAGATATTCCACTTTTGTTTGCCCAAACACACATTTGCTCATTTTGCCAAATAGTTGATTCTGTCTCAAAACTTGCAGAATGATTGCTACATGTTTCTTGTGTTCTTCAATTGAAGAGCTGTAGATTAGGATATCATCAAAGAAGACTAGTGCAAATTTTCTCAGATAAGGTGCTAGTAACTTGTTCATTAGGGCTTGAAATGTGGCAGGTGCATTTGTCAAGCCAAAGGGCATAACCACATATTCATAGTGTCCCTCATGTGTGCTGAAAGCAGTCTTCTCTATGTCATCCAGAGCCATCCTGATTTGATGATACCCTGATCTCAAGTCAATCTTGGTGAAGAAATGTGCTCCTTTGAGTTCATCCAGAAGATCTTCTATCACAGGAATTGGATACTTGTTCTTGATTGTTAGTTTATTGAGTTTCCTGTAATCAATGCATAGCCTCCAGGTACCATCCTTCTTCTTTACTAGAATGGCAGGTGAACTATAAGGGCTCATACTTGGCCTTATCACTTTTGTCTTCAATAGTTGTGCTATCAGTGCTTCCATGGTATCCTTTTGTCTATGAGACAACCTATAGGGTCTGATATTGACTGGCTCAGCATCTGACTGCAGTATAATCTTGTGATCAATTGTTCTTTGAGGAGGCAAATCTGTTGGCTCTTTAAAGACATCATCATACTGGTGCAGCACGTCAGTCAATGCTGGATGAACTGCCCCAATTGTTTTGCTGTCCACAGTTAGTGCTTTGACATACACTACTGCACCTGTTGCACCTTTGGTCAATAACTTTTTTAACTTCTTGTGAGAAATCAAGAAGTTTTTGTTTGGTAAGGTCTCATCCTGAAATGTGACTTGCCTACCCTCCTTTTCAATAGTGAATTCCCTGGTTTTCAAGTTAATGCCCACAGGACTGAAATTATATATCCAATCGCAGCCTAGGATAATATCATATCCCTGCAGTTCAAGCACTCTAAACTCAGAGTTGAATTGTTCACCTTGTATGGAGTAAGAAGAGTTTGGGATTACTGCTTGCGTCCAAAGAGTTTGGCCATTGGCAACTGTTACTTTAATGGGAATGTGGTTGGAAACAGTTAACTGGGCTTTTTGCACAATGCTAGGGTCAATGAATGTTGAGGTACTTCCACTGTCAACCAATGCTACAGCCTTGACATCACCAAACTGGATAAATAATGGGAATGTCTTACCCTCCTCAGCTGTGTTAGACAATGCATGCATGGATATGTGCAGTTCAGGGCTTGTATCGGGGGCTTCTTGTGTATTCTCAGTGGTATTCTCATTACAATCATTGTCCTCGGAATCACTGTCTTCAACAGTTATCAGATGCATGGTATTGCGGTATTTGCAGACTCTATTATGGCCAGCAACCCAAGGTTCATGGCACTTGTAACATTTGGACTTGTCAAAGATCTTAGGCTGAGCAGTTGTATTCTGTTGTTGTTTTTCTGTCAGCTCTTTGTTTGATGGCTGCTGATATTTCTGGGAATAAGGTGGCCCAGGTTTGTAATAGTATTTGTTGTACTCAGCATTGCTTTTCTTGACTGAATTTTCTCTCTCATAGTTTCTGGCCTGTGTATAAGCTGCTATCAGTGTGGCTGGATTATGTGCTTTTACAGGAGTCTTGATATAGTCCTTGAGACCAGCAATAAAACAACTGATAAAGTAATTCTCCTGCATATATGAGTTTCTCTGTATCACCAATCCCATGACTTCTTCAAACTTGTCTATATAATTTGCTATGCTGCCAGTTTGCTGTAAGTTTTTGAACATGTCCACCACATCATGAGCAGTTTCTGCAGCAAATCTGTTAAGCAGGAGATTGCAGAATTGAGGCCAGGATAGAGTATCTGTATTGACTCCAGTACTTCTGAGCCAAAGATCAGCTTTTCCACACAAAAATACTTCTGCAAATTTGACCTTTTTATCCTCAGGTGTTTCTGCCAGTTGGAAGCATTTGTTTGCTTGCCTAATCCAGCCATTTGGGTTTTCTCCATCAAATCTGGGGAACTCCAATTTAAGTCCTTTACTGAATGATTGGGCAAATGAATTTCGTTCTTGGTAATTGGGTGTATTAGGATATTGTTGAGGTGGGCTGTTTGTGTTGTTGTTTGGGTGGTAAGTGTACTGCTGTGTTTGTGGAGTACCAGATTGGGTATGGGGTGTTGGTAGTGGGTGTGTTGTAGTTGTTGTAGCCCATGATGTATCAGGTGGTATTGCAGGTGGGTAATATTGTGGTGGTGGAGGTGGGTAATATGGGTAGGGATATGGCATGTATTGGTTTTGTTGTTGGTATGGTGGGTATGGAAAGTATGGTTGATGCAAGTGTTGCTGGGATGAGGATGCATTGTTGGTTTGGTTCCATGGATGATTTGTTTGTGGTGGAAAGCCAGCAGCATTTGTGTTAAAAGAGAAGCTTGGAGATGGGTTTGTTGGTGGCCATAAGGAAGTGGGCATACCAAATTGTGGCTGATCTAAATTTGGGGGATGTGGTGGTAAATTGCGTAGGTTAACTGTTGAACCTTGTCCTTGTGGGTTCTTGGGAGATATGGTTTTTGGTGGTGGAAGTGGTGGTGCAGGTGGTGGTGGTCTAGGAAAAATGGCTCTGGCTACAGTGGAGTCAATCGGCCGTGATGTAAGTTGAGCTATTGGTGTAGATGACTGAGCATGGAAGGGAGAAGATGGAGAGTTCTCACCCATATGTGCAGGCGTTTTTGTTGCAGCCAGATCACCAACAGCGCTGTTCATGGTTTCAGCAGGTGCAGGGTTTGGCAGAGTTCCCATTTGTAGCAGCATCAACTTCTCCAGAAATCCATCCATCTGGTCTTTCATCTCATTCTTCAGCTTGTTTTGTGCTTCCTGTATATCACCTTGCAATTGCTTGCTCTGGTTTTCAAGGACCTTCTGCACAGCTGAAAGTTTAGTCTTGAGCTCTTCTACATCCGAGGCCAAGGTGGTCTCTGTATCTTCCTCCTTTTGGCCTTCAGGAATTGGCTGAAGTTTCGGCGCCATGGTTCAGTAGGGTTTACTGAAAGCGTTGAGCTTCACACCTCTGAAGAATGGACCGAACAGAATTCGACAGGGAGAGGCTGGCTAGGACTCACAGAGATAGATCTCCAACCATCACCAGTTCATACTCCATGCCCAATTCAACTAGTCGAAGTGGGATTTTACGGTCGAAATCACAATTTCTTCCAACCACTCTCCTAGTTCATCAGGTCAGATTCGATCCAACTGCGTCGGCTGCGGAATTTTACAGAGGATACTTGTTCCTCCAACCCTAACCTAAGCAATTGGCCTCAATCTGGCTGGACGTGCTGGTTTCTGCACGGATTCAACGAAATCGGGGGTGGGAAGGTGGGGAAAAAAATTTTTGGCCGAGGAACTGCTTGCTCTGAATACCAATTTGTCAGGCCAGTGTAGCCTGCGGATAGGAAATTACAGAACAAACACGAAGTAGTAGTAAATCGAAGGATAAATTGGGGATAAAGTTGCGGAGGAAGAACAGGAATAAGGAAAAGGAAGGAACAAAATAACTAGGGTTTCATTTCTTAGCCATCTCAAGTGGCGGCGGCTGCTTATATGGAGTCCGCAGCAGAGTTTTCACAGCAAGAGCGACGCTCGTTTACAGATAGGTTACAGTAATTTCCGACAAGGTAAATAGTAAAGTAGTTATCAGCTAAGTTGGTCTAGAGCCCTAGGATCCTCATAAACGAACCGATTTGCTGATATCTTAGCCGTCCCTGAGATATGCCTTGCCCATTGCATAGAACATTCAGTCTTCTTCAGTGTTGGTGCTGACAATGCCGCCCATCTGCGCGCAACCCCCGGCTCCGTACCCGTCGCCGGCTACCAGCTGCTGCACTGAACGGAGAGCACCGCGTGTGCCCGGCCCCAACTGTCTCTTCTTTGCGGTTTGCAAGGTCACGTACGTACGCACATAGAGTACGTACAGTGTCAAAGACGCACGTGCCGACCCATCCAACTGCAGCCTGCACGTATACGTACTACGTGCGTCAGCCCAGCCAGCACCCTACGTCTCCACCACGTTTGCTCGCTCATCTCATCAGTTGGTTGGTCCGCGCAGACACAGGAGTGGACCGATAGCATATCGCCGTCCGGCGATGCGTGACGCATCGATGTCCGCAGTAACTGCAAACGGGACTTGCGCAGGGCAGAGCCGCAGAGGCATCTGCTTGTCGTCCTGCACTGCGGACGGAGCCGTGCACCGGTTGCATTGGCACGGATTTGCATTGCGCTGCTCTGCAACTCACGGCACCGCGCGGAGAGGCCTCAAGTGTATCCATGGCGTACGTACGTACTTTGGGGTTGTGCCCTGCAAGGCTGCAACCGTATGCTAATTAGCGAGCCTGTACTGCTGCTTCCTCCAGCTGCCCTCCATCCGTTCCGTGCATGCGTGTAATGGTAAGCTTAGGAGTAGTACGTCGGCAAGGTTACCGATCGACTATTTCTGGGTGCCCCATACATGGACCAAGTAACGCATCACGGTTCACCGTATCCCATGCATTTGCGTGGGAACAAAAACAGCTGAACCCAGTGTCACGTCCAAACCCAGTGTCACGTCCAAGGCCTTGAAGAAGGCAATGCAAAAGTAGCAGACCCTGCACTGCAGCAACATCGGTCCGTCCGTCCATCACGTCCACGGCACGGACCACTTTAATTTGGCTTGCGTCCTCGCATTTTCGTTTCCTGAGCACACGAAGCTCGGTCAGACCCATCCATCGCTTTCAGTTGTGGTGACGACCATGCAGTGCAGCGTGAGGAGGGCCCAGAAAAAAAGGACGACAAGGGAGGGAGACAGAGAGAGGAACGGAGACGGGCACCTACCTGATTGCGTCAAGATTCGTACTGCTGCTCGGTTGCCGCCCCGCCGTGCTCGTTGGCTGGCGCCATGCTTTATCCTTTTGCACGCCGTGCTCTTCTTGCAGCCTGCAGAGTTATGTTTTCCACGCCTCGATTAGCGTACGTGAGATGATGGGGAGGGTAAAAGCTTGAGCGGACCGTGGCACGTGCCGCGCATGGTGCATGCGGGCCGGGAAGACGAGGCCGTGCCGTGACGTCACCGCTTATCCACCATGCACGTTCGCTGATCGATCTCGTTGCGCTGACCACAATGATATGCGCCGAGATGGTAGCATGCCGGAACACCGTCAATGCATATAAGTACTCCTTCCAGTGTCAAAAAAACTTGTCGTTTAGGACATTGACACGATCTTCAAAACACAACTTTGACTAATATTTTTTACTATAAAATATTTATAAAATATAGCTAAAGTGTACTTTTATGAAATCATATTTCAATACGAATCTATTTGTATCATTTTCACATTTCTAAACTTAATGCATAAAAAGATATTTCAAATCAAATGTTAAAAAGTTTGACTTAAGACAACTTCAAAACGACAAGTTTTTTTGACACTAGGAGTACAGGCACATGTAAGAATGTTAACATTGTCGAGAATAGAGTACCAGTATATATTATGAGACCGACCAGCAATTGAGCAGACCACCACTGCAAAACATCATAAGCACAAAGCACGAGGTGGTTGTATTAGCTAAAGCTGCAATAGGAACAGAGCCAATACCAGCGGGCCACCTCGTTCCGCTCGCGATCGCCAAGGCCCACTTACAGTTTGTACATACTCCTACAAACCAGAAGTCGGCGCCGTCACCTCGGTTCAAGTGTTTAAACCGGTGACGTGTGTGATCAACGGAGAGAGAAAAGAAAAAAGGTTAAAGCTGATCGACTGAGCGAGAAGATATGGCCGGCCAAATGATCCTACTAGTCGTACTTGGTTTCGTACAATGCATCAAGAATACCGTCGTCTGCCATATCGAAGCCATGACCGTACCATATACCCGTTTTACCAGCATTTATATACCGCTGGGAATGCAGGGGAGAAGCATTGTTCATGACTAACGGTCAAAAGGAGGAGCAACCAAGAAGATGCATTGCTCGTCCTTTAGATGCATCGAGTTACAGTTTCTTTCCCTTTTTACCTGCTTTAGCTTTACCTTTGCTAGCAGAACAACAATGCTTTCTTTGCTAATTTCTACCTTGCTTGCTCTTGGAACCAAGAACATTTTTACCACATGTAATGTACCTGCAGTTAGATGTAAATGGTTAATCTAGACCCAATTCCACAGTTCCTGGCTACTAAGTTAGCTGCATCTCTTTATAGTGCTTGATTTTAACCACTCCTGGGATTCTTAAACGAAGGAGAAACAGAAGCAAGCAACCAGTCAAAAGTCAAAACCACCAATCTTTAAATTCTCAGCCACAAGTGCAGGTGGGCAAGCCTGGTAGGTGTATGGGTGACATCACAGCATGTGACTCCCTTCAGCTGGGACCAAAAGGTAGTCAAACCTTGTTCTTCCATGAAGGCAAAGAGTGCAACAAGAGCAACCAACTTGTCTCCAACACTAAACAAGGCCAACGAACTCGCCAATTGGATGCCTTTAAACAAGATTATGTTCAATGTAGAGGACAAGCGAACTGATAAAGTATGCCACCATGTATTCCGGTAAGGAAACAAGACTATGTCCAAGAATTAGATAATTTTAACAGGACTTTCCTTTTTGTCACGGCAATGAGCGCAGCAAATGCAGGCATCATTTTGCTTCTCTAGTACTGCACCACAGGAGGAAAAAGTTTATACACATGATTACAACTTTGCAAACTTCTCAAGTCACTTCAATCTATCTATCACTGTTCCCAGATCATGATCCAGGATCAGTTCAGTTCAGGCATCATTCCCTTTGCCGATTTGCAATGATTTCACACCTCATGCTGATATTCATACACCAGCCAGAATACAAAAGCTCCAAAAGGCAAACGGAAAAGAAAAATGAAGGAGTATATTAACACCCCTCAAAATAGAGGGAATGAAATGAAAAGCTAAAGGTTGGCCGAGCTGTATTGTTGACAGCTGCTTGCAAGCCAATGGTTAGTTGCAAAATTGGCCAACTATCCTGCAACGATAGAACAGAAAACGTTAGGCCTATGCAGGACTCCTAGATTTACTTAATAAATCGACCACTAAGAAATTGGTTACCTTTATGTTGCTACGCAATATGCTTCTCAAGCATCTGACTTGGGGTCAAAACTTGTCAATGATTACTCAAAAGTCAAGTTAATGATAATTGATAACCAGATGAAAAAAATAGTCAGGTATACATCTGATCATCTAAAAAAATCTTTGACCCCAGTTATCTGTTCATCAGGACTCGTCAACCTGTGTCAGCAATGAGATGTGTAAATAAAAGGAAGACATGTGAAAACAAGCAGTTTTAAAGAAGAAACAATCAGGATTACTCAAGCCAAATAGAAAACAAAGATCCAAACTTACACCAATGTAAGACAGATTAGTAGAACTTCATTTCTCCACTGCTGCAAGAATAGGGCAAAAGCTCTTCCACCTCAATTCTAGAATTGAACAATCCCATGTTCCGTCTCCTCTGGCGGGTAATTTCAACCTCAGCCATAAAAATGCTGTACACTGGCCTGTGGTCAGAGAACCGAGACTCTCCACGAACGTAAGACAACTGAATGAGCCCATTACCGTACCATAAAATTCGGTCACACCTTCAATCAGAAAAAAGAAAAGGTACATCGGTAATTCCATAGGAGAAATGCAAAGCAGGATGACTCTGGTAAAAACAAGCACAGAAGAAGTTACCAAGCTGGTGTTCTTCGCTTTTCTTTGGGACGCACACCTTCCCCAGAGTAACGATCTGAATTAAATGAATATTTATATGTTGGAGGAAAATAAATCCTTCCTTCTTTCCATCCCTGGAAAATACGCCCACATCTTCGTTCTATTCGAAGCTGTTCCAAAAATGGTCATAAGTACTCATGGGACTTTTTTTTTTAAGAACTCAGTGTAACAGGAGTGCAGGCTGCAGATTACCTGATCTCTCTCCAATAGTTGTTTCCAATTATGCATTTCAACAAGAGCTTTTGCTGAGCAGTATGAAAGTGCAATCCGGTAATTCAAATCCCCAAGCCATATGATACGACTGCAGTCAAGACCAGAAGGAATATCAGTTAGTCCGAGTTTTTATTTGCATCAACATTACTATGCAAATAAGGAGCATAAATTCGTACTCATGCTCAAGAATTGTTTCTGGTGACTTGATATCGCCAGCACCACGGACCCGAGGAAATCTGGTCTTCCTTACAATTTCCATAACATCAGAGTTCCTCCGAAGTTCATCTCCCTCCTTTTCCCCAGAGGTCAAATGACAACAGATAAAACAAAAGGTTGTGTGGTGCAGAGACATGCTTATTGATATAGATCCCTGCAGCAAAATATGATAATATTGAGCAGTCTACCGCAGAAACAATGGATAACCATCCACTCGTAAGTGGTCAATTAAAGAATATTGTATCATTTTCTAATAAATTTCTAAACAAAAGGATATCCAGTCAAAATGAAACTTCGTAGAATGTCGACTTTACCTTATTTCCAAGATAACCCATTAGCCCTCTACCCACGCAAGAAACTTTCAGGTTTCTCACATCATTTCTTATTTCACTGCGTACCCAAATGGTAAGAAATATGCCAACCATCTGCTTGCTAGCAACCAAACAATACCTGATAGAAACACAGCATTTTGCGTAGTTATTTTTCAGGAACTTAGAAACACGAATATCATAGCATCACTAAGCTACAATATAAAAAAATTTATGGTACTTGAGTAAGAGAGATAAAAGAACTAGATACAAGAACCATGAGAAAAACACTATGGGACCTGTCAGAAAAGTACCTAGATTTATTGGACTGTTCATAATTTTCTTCCGCAGGTGCTGTCGCGCCATATGCATACGGAAAAGGTGAATAATGTGCTCCATTACTTGCATCCTCCTCGATATATTGATCATCCGGTGATCCCGTGAATGGGTAATTGCCATCAAAATCACTCGGTCTGACTCCCAAGGTAGCTGGGTCACACACACTAAACCTACGATCCAACCTTGGTTGTGATGACATATAGTTCCCTTCAACTCTTAAACTCCGGCTAAGGTTCTGGAATGATCGACGATGCAAAAATGAGAAATCATCCTGCCTTCTAAACGACCCCTCAAAATCAGCATCTAATTCCACAACTGGATCTGGGACAGGAGACGGTGTACGGTAGCCACCATAGCTGCTCACACCAGGATTCTTGTTCAGTGTCCTCCTAATAAGGGATACCCACTTTTTTGCTGGGACATTATCTTCAGTGCCAAGAACATTTCCAGCATTCAAAGGAACAATTTCCTGAAATCTGCCGAGGAGTGAAAAATAGTTTAGGGAAATACTCAAGAGCAATCAGCAGGAGGTGAAATAAGGAGGCCCTTAGATGGTACATACCCTAATACATAGATATCAGCAGGAGGTGAAGAATGGAGCCAATCATCTAAATTTAATCCCTTTGGTGGAGATTTACCACCGACATTCCAAGTGGAGGCAAAGATTCTACAGAAGTAAGCAACAAAAAGAGTATAAAGTCAAAGTGCAAGAACTACCTAGAAGCATTTGGAAACTACCATATTACTGCTACACAATGGATTGTAAAGCAAAGGAGCACATAAAGTGAACAAACTTACCTGTAATCTTGAACTTCTGTCACTCGCGCCGCATCGAAATCATTCTTTCTTCCACGGATCCGATCTGTGGTCACCTTTGACGACCGATCTATTGATCATTAAGGAACAAAACAACAGAAAATAGTCAGATGAACTGGTAAAAGGAATATATACAAAAAAAAAATTGGGGGAATATTTCAATGAGTTTGGCAAAATAGGGGAGTTCAAGAGGGAAAGAGATCACTGGCAAAATAAAAGAAGGTATAGGAGTAGCTGCGATCTTTGATTTCTGAAGAGAGAGAGGAGTGGTCCAGATGCTTTAACTGTACCAGTTCTGCTTTTCTTGGCTGTTCCTGCCTCCCTCTCTGAGCAACTGGTCCTCCATTCACCACCATGACCGTCCCTCCCTGAATCACGAAACAAGATTAGTCCAATCAAAATACAAGCAGCAAATGCAGAGAAAATCCATTTGTTTGAGTCTGTTTTAGCAGAGCAGCTGTCTCGGAAATGAAAGTAAGAACTCAGACTGGGCAAAATGCCTTGAGATGACAAGCATACAAAATCCAAGCAGCAACAGACAAACACCTGAATCACTTGGGGAAAGGTGTCTGATTGAGACATTCTAAGGACCTATACTTCAGTTGATCAATATCAGGAACTAACCTAAAATGTATTGCGTCCGTGGGGAAAAGAAAAAGAAAAAAGAAGGGAAGATTGATTGGGTCCAGCTTTGAATGAAAGTAGAAACTTAGACCGGAAAAAGACCTAATGATTTGAACGACAAGCACTAGATGGTAAACATCACACTCAACAAACATTCCTAAACAACAGGAGCAGTTTGGGGGCACCAGTCACACAAAAGCAGCGAAAGTAAAAGAACGAGTTGTTGGTTGACACTTTGAGAGTTCAGAGACAGCATTCGATTTTATACATTGACGAAATGAATTTTGCCGATGACAAAAAAGCACTGCAAAATGCTCGTCTCTGAATCAACAATGAGGCACTGGCATTACCTCGGCTGACATCGCAATCAGCATGGAAATCCTGGGCCTTACTCTTGATGTTGAGCCACTTCCTCACAAGGGATTTCGACCAGGAGAGCTGCACATTACCAAACAAAATCACACCAAGTTGATTAAAAAAAATACAGCTAATAAACCAAAAAGAAACATCAGATTGGTCTGAATGCACATACCTTGCTCTTCTTGTTGCTCTCTTCTCTCATTGTCTCATAGCTCGCTGCCCAAAGCAATAAAAGAATCCACAGACTCCCTTCTCCCTCCCTCTGCTCCTCTCCTGAGAGGCTTCTACCTATCTGCCCCCAAACACGGCAAGACGCGACGTCCGCGCGAAGAAACCTCAAATCCCGGACGAATTCAACTCCGAACCCGGATTTTGATCTGGGCGCTGCAAATCCTGGAACGAGTGCACCGCCGAGCAGGAGCAATGCGGCAGGTTGCCGCAACCCACCGTGCAAGGGATCAAGAAACCCAGCTTCCGCTTGAGGAAACAAGAGAACTACGAAATCTCCCAATCCTACAACAATGGGGAGAGAAGAGTGGAGTGCCTCTGCTGCCTACGCACAGCAGCGGTATGGCACCACCTTGGCTGCTGAAATCCTGAACCTGAATGCTCGGGCGCTAGGGGTTAAGCGGCCTACTGGTGCAGGCAGGAGGAGTCGGAGTATGTATGGTGTGGTGGTGTGTGCAATGCTAAAGCGCAGCGCGAGTCCCTGATCTGCCTTCTTTCTCTGCTTTCGCTGCCTCTTTTATCTCTCCTCACAGCGTGCCCATCTCTCTCTCTCTCCTCGGCTTTGGTTTTCTAATCACCCTGTCCTCGGCCTGCCCGCTTAAATCCAAACTGCTTAGCGCTAATGACCTGGTACGAGTTGGGAGGAGGAAAAGGTGTTCGCCGGAGTGGAGGAGGAAAAGGTGTTCGCCGGAGTGAAGTAGCAGCGAACAGAAATGGAAATACAGGTCAGAAACAGGTGTCCGTGCTACTAAAAGGAAAGTGAGAATTGCATGCTGTTTTCATGCTTTCTAATTGACGTAGTGACGGCAATTAGTGTACACAAATCTCAGGTTTATCATGTGATGTAATCTTGTACCGTTTCTCACAAACAAATCCCGTAAATGAGCAGCCGTGGACCTGGTAAAATGGGAAGTACTATATGAAAAAAGAAGGAAATGGTGGTGAAGGAAGGCAACGCAGGAAACATGAAACTAAACCAGAATAACCGCGAAATGGGAAACGGAACGGTCGGATAACTCCAAGGAACGGAACAAAGACTCTGGGAAGCGGGCCCCACGTGCAGTTGCCAGGCGTTACTGGTTGTTGGGCCTTTCCTCTGCGGCCCCACTTCCAGCGTACCCTGCCTACTACTGTCAGTTTGCCGCGTTTCGTCCTCCGCCATTGCATGGCTACGCCACTGCACGTGGGCCCGATTTGAGATGGACCTACCTGTCACCGATTCACGCTCTACTGAAGAGGTCGTCAGTCTTGTCGTTGGAGTTTCCGGTAGATGAAGCAGTTAAAGGCCCAACTTAAAATTTGTGGATTTCTATTATTCTCGTCTGAATTAAAATTTATCCATGAACTTATGAATTCGAACAGATCGTTATAATAAAATGAATCAATGTTTGCGTCGTATATTATCATCCTCCATACAAATTGCAGCAAGAATCGTGCTAGTCTGCTAGAGGCCCTTCCGGTTTCCACGGTTGACATGTTTCGTCACGAAGGACGTCCATGCATGCATGTGCATGTATACATCCTGATTCTACAACACAAAGCTCCAGCTATCAGTAGCTAAGGTACCTAGACAGAGCCCCTGAATCAGGGTGAGTCCCGAACGTTCGTGCGTGACGGATCGATCGATCGAATCGTCTTGGATACTCTCCTGGGACTGATCACCACACCGCTGTGAGATTCGATCTTTACAGGTTACACAAAACTAAGAAGGCGCGGCAGTGATCAGCACGCACTTTACACGGGTTCTTTTTGTTACACAAGTCCGGTTCCACGCACACGCAAGTACGAAAGCAGCCAATTAATGAACCCGCAAGCAACGACGACTAGGACGACGCTCCTTTCCATTCCATTCCCCGTTGGACAATGCGCGGAATCGCTGCTTTGCATGCGTGCGTGCGAGTGACGAATTAGAGAACCCTATCTATCTATGGGTGTGCGTGAGCGATGGCATGGCATGCATGCGCGGCTTCCTCCGTTCGAGAGGCGCTTGGTCTTTTCACGCTTGTCTTCACGTACGTACGCGCGCTACCACACGCGCGCGTACGCCATGCGTCGTCCGCCTCTGTGCGTGCGAGCGAGGCATGCATGGGGGAGACACGTACGGCTCCTTGCATGGCGTTGATTCATTTTTGTTTTTGCGTGAAGAATGCACTGAGCGAGAGCGCTGGCGCTTGCAGCTGAGCTGCCGCTACACTGAACCGTCCCACTCCCACGCACCCTTGTCTGTATTCTCCCATATCAATTTCGCGATCCGCTTCGGCGCACGTGCGGCGGGCCGGGCATATTACCCTGTCTTTATCCAACGACACCAATGTTCATGAATATGTGTGTTTCACTTTTTTTGCGGGTACTAATTTTTATTTTATTTTTTTGAGAAAGAACATAAATTCTCACTTGAGCTATGTACATATATAGTATAGTTGTCACAATTTCTGTCTTTTTAAGATTTGTTTGAAGCTAGGTGGCTAACGGTGCGGTATTGCATTCCTCTCTGATCAGGAATTTTTGCACTTGTCATGTCAAAGAGTGTGCGCATCGAGATTGGAAATGTGTTTAGAAGCCGGCCAAGTTGCCAAAAGAATGTATATGATCAGGAGTACGCGCGTAGTCCGAAAATAAAGCTCTAATAACATGAGTGCATGCACGCACGGAAACGTGAATATACTCGCCGCTCGGAGTAGTTTCCGCGACAGCCATGGAGCTCGCGTCGTCGAGACCCAGGCCCCTGCCCCGGCCACGCACGGCACGGCCGCTGCCTTCGTGGGCTCGGACGGATAATTTTGTTTGCTTCTTTCTTAACCCTATCTCTGCATGCTTCCCAAAGCGCACGACTACTAGTTTAATTACTCGAAGTAATCCAAGCTTTGCACCGGCTAAGCTACTCGCCTAGCTAGAGTGTCATGATCTACTCCATGCTTTGCCCCTCTAGGATCTCGCTTTGAGGCGTTCTGGCCTGGGGTGTAATAAGAAATGTCATGGGGCGGGGGAGACCGATGGGTTCGTCAAACTTGCTGTTTGATTAATGTTCCTTCATTCTTCCATTGTGATGGGGGTGTATCAGTGTGGTACAGGCGGCATTGGAAGTCGCGTAAACTAACAAGCTGCCTGTGAGAACACGACACGTATGTGCACTCTGAAAAACAAATTCTTCTCTATTTTTCTTTTCAAGAGAAGGTAAACACACCACGAACCCAGCTGTTGATCCATTAAAGCTGGCCTCTTGCTTTATGCAATTTTTTAAAAAGTCTTGTTGCGAAGATGTTCCTGTAACGAAGGTTCTTAGGCGATCCATCACTAATTAGCATGACCTGGCCAGAAGAGCTGGAGGCCGATGGTGTGATGCTGGATTAATCATCGTGTTAACTAAACAGTGAGCAGCAGCACGTCCAATCATCATCACGGCTTTTGGGAAAGGCAGCAAGGGGTCCCTGGATTCGCAGCTTCTGATGGCTGGCCCGCCCTGCCGAGCTATCTGTACCAGTACCAGCAGCTCTATCTGTTCGCAGACCGTCGTGCACCAGCACCGTCCCGGTGCATGGCGAAAGCTCTCTCTCTCAATCAGGCCAGCGAAAGTGCCATGCAAGCACACGACATGGAGATAAGAAATTCAGCCACCTGGCATGGGTAAGTGAACAACGCGCGTCGTAAAACTTTATATCCGGTGAGCTACCGACTAACTGTGGGTGCTCTTGTGACTCTCGATCTAATGATGGTAAGTGTCAAGCCTTTGTCGATAAGCTTCGAGCCTCTGACACGATAAAGCGTTGAAAATGGCCAAGTAACAGTTCATGGTTTGCATTTAACTATCTTTCTCACCCCGAAACTTTTCAGTTGGGGAACTGGGATTGTTAAGCAATAGAAATGTTAGAATTAGTATATAAAAAAAGAAATGTTAGAATTACAATAATTATTTTGACCTACTAAAAATCTCCATGCATGGCAGATATTTGTCTTAGCAAAACATAGTTGAATAATCCTAGCCTTAACTCATATATATAGATTATTTATCTCGACATTAGATTAACAATTGGAAGAGAATATTTTTACAAATATCTCTCTAGTTCAATATCACTATAGCTATCTCTCCGAACCACCCGACGTCGATGAATATGGTCTCCACATTTATCATCCATCAAATATTTCATGTATTATTGTATTAGCAATAGTTTTAGTTTTGGTCCAGAAAAATGAAACAATAAAACATTTGGCTTCAACAATACTTTTTTCAGTGTTAAAAGCACGCATCAGCCAAACCTTTCATAGTCGCTTCAGCCAAAACAGCTAAAGCCACCTTAATGTCGTGCATCCTGCAAGATAATGTGTCAGAATTTATTAAAAAATTATAAATGTCGATGTTAATTTTAAAGCTATATAACGTCGAAATTGGATATAATATCCCTCGCGAGCCTTTTCTCCTTCACCAACAAAGTTAGGCTAAAAATAGTTTTTTGAGTTAAATTAGATGATAAACACAAAAATAATTATATGATATGGTTACAATGTCTATAGATAAACACACAGCATTTTGCCACTGCACAATGCAATGCAATAACAAAAGGAACATGCACATAAAACGAAAGATGTATAGAAAACCACTGGTCAATTGAGTATGAAGAGCGCAAGGGAAACCCACCACTGTAGTACTCCTACCATGTTCCAGAAAAATCAGATCTAAAGATGATGCGTACTTTGCAACGCCGAGCTACAACAAAACAAGAAATAAGACCTGATAAAATTGGTGAAAATATACTGGACATGGAGATGAGTTTACCTTCATGAAGATGTTGGTCAACTGTAACACCTCAACTTGTATACCGCAAGCGCATGGTGTCAATTGTAGCTTTTTCCTCGGAGTATTTCAAAGTTTAATCGAATCCGCAAGGAACAAGCGGAACTTAAACTATTATTTAAGGTACTAAGTATATTTAACTAATGGTTGTCAGTAATGATGGATTAACGTGTAAGAATGAGTATGGCTATGGGTTGTGATCAAGGTATGAAGGTATTCTCCTCCTCTAGCATTGGTTGCTAACTAGCAATCACTCACTAAGTCCGTTTACTTGATAATCTAGTATTGTACAAGACATGGTGGTTTCGTTCATGTTGACCCTGTCACGGTGGATGCTATTAGGTCCCCATTGGTTTCTTGCACTATGTGATCATCCGTAGGTATAGACATTGCAATGTGCTATCCTACTATAATTCATATAAGAAGCTGCAGACAATCACTAATTATATGACATAAGCGCATCATATAGACTAAACACGGCAAGTAAGTATCAAAGTGTTGAGAGTTACATAGCTAGGTTCCCTCCGCCAGAGGGGAGAATATGAGAACTACTCACGCATCATACTCTGAATCATGATTACGGGAGTAGAATGAGGAGTTTACAATGAAGCCCGTACAGGTGCTAGTCGGCACTGTCCTTCCTTCTAGTGGTGATGCAAGATCTTGTTCGCCGTCGCCACCACAACCTTCAACCTAGGTCAAGAACTCTTTTCTCGTCACGCGCACCCCCACGTCTCCTTAGGGTTCCTCTTATTTTGTATTCCTTCTTTTCCTTGGGCTTTGGTTGCACCGACTCCGACTCTGTTTGTATCTTGGGCTTTCTGCTCCCCAAGTGGGCTTCACCTTGGGCCTCTCTTCAATGGTGCCAAACGGCACAATGGTGGTGCCGCCTGGCACGGCCTTCAACTTCTACTTTTTCAAGTCCTTTACTGCTCCTCGTCCTTAATTTCTCTAATTGTACCTATTTTCATGCATTATTTGCACATACGCAGAGAAACTACATATATCTAGAAGTGGGGTTAATTTTCAGTATAAAAAGCTAATTAGGACGCGTAGCCATCCTATTTGTTGCGCAAAACATGCTCCAAAAGAGCACCAACAGAAGACAGTGACGAGAAGGAGCAAAGGGAAAGATACGAACACAATGCCAATGTCAGGTCGCTCACGAGATCTACTAGCTCCTCTAGTGAGGACACATACCTTCCCCGAGAATACCTCTATCAACTCTGCCTGAATCTTCTCCGCATCTACAACCATGGGTTTGCGACAGAAGCGAGAACAACTGGTGGCAGCGGATGACCAACACGAGACTGTCATTTTGAACCTAAGCCCTGAAGAACTCATATCAAATTCTTCGAGTCACTGTGTGGCGTTATGCTTCTACCGCCTCGTGCTCCGCGATCGAGCAGCCATAGAGAAGTCTTTTTTCCATCTTCCCATGAGTCGGGTCATTGAGATTGTTATTCCAATTTTATATATATATATATATATATATATATATATATATATATATATATATATATATATATATATCAGGATTACAATCTATTTTTCTAACCTACTAAAACAATCTCATGATTAACATTGATCTTTCTAGCAAACTTAACTGCATAGTCCCACCCTTTAACTCATATATGTATGATCATTTAACTAGACTTCAGTTGAACCATAAGAAGAGAACATCTTCACAATTTTAGTGCAACGATATTCTAGTTTAATAAATGCGTATGACTTCAAGATCAGTGAGCTTAGTATGCCAAAAGAAGTCCGCATCACGCACAAAAATTGAACCACGGGGGAAATGTTTTTTTGAGACACCCAAAGCTTTCTCACACATTTGTTTTTGTCCAGGAGACCCTTCCATTCGATCCCAACATGTCTACATGCTTGTCTGTGGCCACTTACTAAGCTTCGTAATTAGTTTTCATGCACATGAAACTTCCAAGATTCAAACCCGCGACATCCATGAAAGTGCCATCGTGCGCCCACTTAAACAATCCGCGTCATGTACATTCACTACAACAAACCTGGAGATCCGTGACGTTTCTTGGGTGACGGTTAACGCTGACGTCACAGAATTAGCATATCTGTGACGATATGTAGAATTTTGTCACGGATGGGCTTAGGGTCCATGACAATTTCGTTTTGTCATGAATTGAAACAAAAAATCGTCACGGATTAACTCAAGGTCCATGACAATATTGTTTCCTCATACTTTAGAGATTTTCTAACGCGGGTCTGAATTGTTTTTTTTTTGAAACCTCAATTGTTAGTATCCTATCAGTGCGTATTTGATTTTTTTTCTTTTACCACAGTGCGTTATTTGATTGAACGTGCTAGTAGTCGGACTTGTATTCCAGTGGCGAAGCCACGTTGAGCTTCCCTGGTGCACTGGCACCAGGGTAAGTGAAACATTAATCACTAAAGTGCTTAATATTGACCATTTATGCATCTAATTTAGCTGCTAATCTATGCATTTGGCACCACCCTTTGGCTGATTCTAGCTTCGCCCCTGTTAATGTATTCCATATGCGACCGGTATTCCGTATGCTATTGTTGTTTTGCCCAAATGGGCCGGTTGGCTTAGGCCCAAAAGCAAGTCATGTCCAGATATAAACACAGAGAACCCTAAACACTCGTTCGCCTCTCTCATTCTCCTCAACCAGCGCCGCCTCTCTATCCGCTTCTCATCTCTCTCATTCCCCGGCTCCATGACACACGGCTCCGCGCCGCCGCAGCTGGCTAGACGAGCCGTCACCCTACGCGCGACAGGGATGGTCGGATCTGGGTCGGGGATGGCCTGATCCGGCGGCGGAGCTCGGGATTGGAAGGGCGCGGCTGCACCGACGTTGTCGACGAGCATGGGGGAGGGGGGCCGGGGCGTGCAATCCTCTGGGTGACGCGGTGGTGGCCGGACAGCGGCAAGCGCGGCAACAAGCTGTTGTGGATTCGTTTCGACGGAGGCGCAGCGATATCCACCGGTGAAGCTGGTCCTGCGAGCGGCATATGCAGGCCTGAGTATGGCGGCTCCTCAGGTGCATCCGTCAAGCTATGTTATTTCTTTGCCTGAAATTGTTCTCGGATGCTTTGAAATCAGGCTTGGAAGAATTTTGCTTCGTCACTCGGAATAGGTAACAACAGGTTTCGCTTTGTTCTGATAAGGGGTGATTGTACAACTACACTACCAGGCACCAGCTAATCGTATTTTATTTGGCTGATTGCAGCAAAGAAAGGAGGGAGGTGAGGGACTATGGAGCTCGACACGACAAGCCTTTTGCTTTTAGTTGAGTACTAGATTTTTTGGATTGCCATGGTGTATTATTGTAAGTTTGGTGCCGGATCAAAACCTTAGTGGTATGTGTTGTAGTCCTGAACCGGATTGAATCTTTTGTGTACATTGGGTTTAATATCTTGGTTAAATAAGAATATTGGCTATATATCTTGGTCTTAATATGGTGTGATCTGAAGAACGGTTGTATATATGAGTTGTTTGTGAGCTTTTGGCATGATTGATGATACAAAGAGCACAATTCGATTGTGACGGTTTAATTCTATACAGTTTGGTTCGTCGCAAATGTCTGGGTTTGGGCTGGGTCTGGGCTACTCCTTGACAATCAACAAATGTCACGGATCTAGCTCGATTCGTGATGAAATATAGAAAACGTCACGGTTTAATCTATGACGCGAGATTCATGATGGCCACTTAATTCATCATAGATATAGTTTTGTGACGGTTTTTTAGCAATCTATGATGAAATACAAACGTCATGAATTAACAGATTTCTTGTAGTGATTGTTGATAGCTAAAGGATAAACGTAATTCATTTGACCCTTGTTGTCTCTCATGATCTTCGGTCTGTTAGACAGTATCTAGCTACACCGTCTCTCGTATATCCTTTTATTTATGTGGTCGAGGTAAGAACTCTAATGCCAGTAGTTCTTCAAATCTACTTTTCAGTGAGATGTTTTCCATATAATCATAAAGATAAATTAATTAGTAACTTCAAAAAGAGTGACGATGGTGCGTGGATGAGGAAGGTGTCGTCTGTTGCCACGGCCGTGGGGCCCACTGACCACCCGGTCATCGTGTGGAGCTGGACGCAGGAGGAGAGGGAGCAAGTGGCACGTACGGGAAGAGGGATTAACCATGCAGAGGCGGCGGGGCCATCTGGAGTAGAATTTTCTTCTGAATTAAACACCCAGTGAAAGATTGTGTGACAGTGCGGCGGCTACCAGTGGACTATCTAGAAATACGTTCGTGATATCGATACCAGAGCCCTTTATCGGATTCCGGTAGAGCTGGTGCCGCCCCAGTTACTTCTTCTCCATGTCAACCGTAACCACCCAAGCCTTGACATAATACCCAGGCTCATCATCCTTGACAACGAAGTGGACAACGTTGGCATCCTGCAGGCAGACGACAGGGGACGTCGGCATAGTCCGTGGCAGACGCGAAGCTCGGTAGCTCGGGGCGGACCAGAGGTCCTGGACCCGGAGGGTGGCGTCCATCTCCCACTCGAGCTCCGGCATCCGCAGCGTCCATGTCGTGACGCGGCACCTGTTGTTAAAGTCACTCCCGACGATGCGCAACCTGTTATCGTAGCCATTGTTGACGTCGACAAACCGCAGGCCGGAGGCCTCTGCAGCTGGACACGGTTCTGTACATGGTGGGACACCCGTATCCGTCGCGGCGCCAAGTACTTTCATTGGCCGGAAAGCGCACGAAGCGGAGCTCAGGGTCGGGAGAGAACACGTCAAAGAGCATGATCCCGTGGTGGTAATCAGCCCAGCCGACGAACCCGTCGAAGGAGAAGACGGCGTCGGTCTGCCACGTGTACTCGACAAGCCCCGCGTCCTCGTCGCGGGGCATGCCGAGCCGCTTCGTCTCCCACCGGTCGGTGCCGGACCTGTAAAGCAACAGAACGGCCGCCTCGACGTCGCCCGCGGCGGCGGTGGCGTCGTCGAAGTTGAAGGCAACGCACTCTTTCTTGAGATGGGCCACGACGAAGCCCTCACTGTTCCGCGCGATGCCGGTGTGGTCGGGCCTAGCTATCATGCCGCTGGGAGGAGGAGGGAGCGGCCACAAGCACGGCCGGTCAAGGTCGGCCCGGTAGACGAAGAAGTTGCGCGGGTAGATCGACTTAAACACGCCTTTGACGGCGACGATCATGTGGATGAGGAGGTGGTCGCCGTCCGCGGCCACGATGGTGGGGTTCCTGGACACTTTGTCGTCGGTGTAGAGCTGGACCCAGGAAGTTGATGGTGGTGCGGCGAGGCGGCAGAGAGAGACGCAGACGTCTCGGCCGTTGCTCGTCTTGGAGGTGGCCATGGCCGCCGCGCCGGTGGTCATCGCGAGATCCGCGTCCACCACGGTGACGGAACAGTCGAACAACGCCCATCCAGTGGGAACAGCAGGCCGAGGGGGCGAAGCTTCCTGTGAACGGACGGCGGCGGCTGCGGCGACCGCCATGTGGTAGCTAGGGGATGTCGAGGACGATCGGCCGGTGGATTCAGAAGGTTACTAAGGTTTTCTCTGGGCGTGGTCGGGTTTAGTTTGTACGATATTCCGGTTTCCGGCTTGGCTTCTTTTAGTTAGTCAAGAACTCAAGATCAAGAGTTGTGATGCGGCAAGGTTCGGAGAAGATCGCGTGACACTAGACAATTGGGTTTGAGAACTTGAGATCGCGAGGCCTTCAGACGCCAATCCCAAGGTTCCTCCACCTGCTCGTCGTGGACCGCAAAGGCGATTTCACGCTGCACAAGATCGACACACGAAGCCCTTCTTCGCCGCGGGTGCAGCGTGCGCGTGCCACCACCAGTCACCGGCGGCGCGGTTCGAGAACGGAAAAGCTATATTCCACTCGAGTGTTTTTTGGCTCCCTGACACTCGATTTTGTGACCGTCCATCCTTTTCTGCGATCTGTTCCTGTTGTGACATGTGTCCTCTCTTCTGTCTGTTTCTCTCTCTGTTTGTGGGTCCTTTTTTTCCAGCCCTTTTCTCTCTCTTTTGTTTGAGCGGCTGTTCATTTCATTTTCCTCTTCCTCATCGTCGGCGACCTGAGAGGGCGGCGAACGTAAGGCGGCGATACGGAGGCGGCGGCAGGGAGGCAGACCTGGACGCGGCGGCGCGGAGGCGCCAGAGTGGAGGCGGCGACGTGGAGGGGGCTGGCGGGAGGCGGCGCCAGGGAGGCCGCAACCTGGATGCGCCGGCCGGGAGGCGGCGACGTGGAGGGGGCCGGCGGGAGACGGCGCCACGGAGGCCGTGACCGGGAGGCGGTGGTCGGGAGTTCTGCGACTGGGAGGTACTGGTCGTCCCTCCATTTCTGTGTTGCTGCAGTTCCATATCGTGAATCGTGACCCCATTAGGTAGGAATTTGTGAGGTGCGATTTGATTTTGCATATCAGTCCAGACAGTTCTCTTTTGATTCTACCCATCAGTCTAGTCAGTTCTCTGTTGCTGCAATTTCAGATGCGCGTGACCCTATTATGGATTTATGTCTCTGCTCATCTCCTTAGGATTACCTTTCATTAGCGTCTGAATTCTCATTTTCTGTATTGCCCATTGATGCTGACTGGTCTGTTGCTTCGTGTTGTGGCCATTGGTTTGTATCTGCAGTCCACAAAATGATATGTTAAGGCATAAGTAATCATCGGCATTATTTTTGTTTACTTGAAATAATATTATTTGAATGACATACCTCTTCAACATGTAGTCTGCTGAATGCATCTAGTTGCCAATTTGTAGATCTTCCTCCATGACGGCATTTTCATTGTTATCGATGCTGAAGTTATCCTGGTGCTTGAAATCAAATTATTATATGATACGATAGTATGAGACAATATAAGATTTCTGTTATACGTTTAAAGTCCCACTACCTCATAATCTGCATTTGAGTAGTAGCTCAAGTCATTCATCTCATTGTTTTTGTTCATTCATTGAGAAAATATAATGCAAGTAAAACCCTGTTCGTTTGGTTATTAGCATATGTTTTGTGGATTTGTCAGTGTAAAGTCAAACCTCATTCAAGGTGGCATTGTCAGGGTCATTTGCATTCTGGACTTCATCATCTGAGTGCTTCGAATGTTATCTCCTAGTAGTAGATTTGTGAAAGTGTCTGGTCCAGCGTGCAAAATGTTATGTAAAATCAATTTACATGAACAATTTAATATAATTTCAGTCCTGGGATACTATATTTACAGTGTTAGGTACATGTAATTCTAGTGATAACATCATGTAATTATTAGCTACATAAGAAATTTGACATTTCTGTATCAGCTTTGTATTTAGGTAGTACCTGGTATGTATTTGGAAGTATGTTTTTCATCTTGGGAGTTTCGTATCTGCTCCATTAGAAAAGCTGTATACCTTCCCTTTCAATGGAATTGTGTTAGATCAATTTTCTGAAATGGTCGATATGCTGGCTGCTGGTTTGCTGTTTTAAAGAAATAGTACTTACAGTTGGCACTTCCAAGATGTATTGCAGTTCTGTCCCATCTAAATTAGGAAACTGCAGCATGGTGTTTTTATGAATTCTCTGCAAAATATGATAGTGTGATATGTTTCATCTACTAACCTTTTGTGTGCCGAAGAGTCCATTTATGTATTCCTAAAATCTGTGTTATTTTGTTCATCCTGGTTTGGCCATTCAGTGTTGACTCCTTTGCATGTCCCATGTGCAACTTCTTGGGTAAATGCTCTACAACCATACAACCATCTTCCTCTAGCATGTCAACAAAAATATGTAAGTTATGCAAACTTTATTTTTTTTATGTGTGTTATTGGTTTATGGTTTTTTGTAATTTTGCAGTTTAACAGTTTACAAACCAGGTTTATGTAATTTGACTAATATAAATATATTTTGACACACTTGCAATATGGCAATTTGTATTTTGCATTTCACCAAGACTAGTTTTGTTAATTTGACTGGAATAAATAAATTTTGAATATATGTCATTTGGGTATCTCTTATTTGACATTATAAGATTGACGTATGCATATTTATAGATACTTCGTCGTCTAATTTATGATTCTTTCTCATGGTGTTAGTGTCTCCTAGACTTGTTATCAACAGCTGATTTATGATTCTTTATACATTTCCCTCGAGGGCCTGATAATCAACAATCTTTTCTCAGCTCAAAAACATAAGTTAGTTTCTCTATCATTGAATTTTTCCAATGTATCCATTGCTTCTGATATGTAATTGTGTGAACTAACCCTGTTTATAGCAGTCTTTGTTGTGTCAGTTACATGTCTCATACACAAAAATTACAACTGAGCTCATATGTAATTACGACTGTCATGCTATGTAAGTTTAGCATATTGAAGGTGTAAGTTTTTTTTTATCTGCAAAAAAAGTTGTTCTGCTGTACATGGTAGATGTTTTGTAACCTATCCTCTTGGGAGTTTCTAATCTGCTCCATTATTACTCATGTTTAGCCTCTCTGTGTTCAGAAAATTTACTCAAAAATTGCAGTCACGTTGTTTAGAGATGGATTTTGGGCTTTGTCATTTGTGGTTTCACTTGTACTTCAAAGTTCCTATTGTAATTTGTCTAACATATAATATAATTTTGACTTTCTGATTTTTGCATGTGTACTTTGCCCTTTTACTTGTTTGGCATTTGTCATTTGCGGTTTCACTGGTACCCCAAAGATTTTTTGTAATTTGTCTAACATAATATAATTTTGACATCCTGGTTTTTGCCTCTATACTTTGCCCTTTGAAGTTATATGTAGTGCTAATAATCTGTTAATTTCACTTTTGTTGTTTAATATATATATATATACTGATCCTAACAAGACATCTGTACTTTGCCTAGCATAACAAAATTTTTGCCCATCTCAGATTTGTTTTATTCTTTGATTTTAAGAAATTTAACAGATCAAACACAGTCTGGCCTTTTATCTAGTCATAAACAACTTTTTGTCTCAGAAATTTTTGTTTAGATCTTCTAAACAGTAAAACTATCGGCATTGTTTTTTGGATCTGTTTTGTCCCCTTTTTCTAGCTATCTTTATTGTTGTCTTCAATACAGCAGAACTTTAGTTTGCCTGAACCTAAGGTGTTTTGTGCAGGCAGTGCAGCTACATCAATTTGAGCCACCCTATGTTTCAGAATGATCCTGCATCAAGGCTGAGTGCAATAGGGATTCAACATGGAAGAAGAGTATGATTTGTCCCCCTTATGGGTTGGATGCTTCATTGTTGTTTCTCCTATGCGATTGACCCTCCTGATAGCCGCTATTCTACTTTGTATATGGTGTTGACTCCTTTGAACTAGCTTGATCTGCTCCTGTTGCTTTCTAATGGGCCGTGGGCTCTTAGATATTGCCTGATGATGTTCTGCACTTTCAATGTACACAGCAGCACATCTTGTTGTAGATTTTAGTTTCTTACTTATGGTCCTGCCTCCTTTTTCATATTTTTTATTTCTTGTACCACTGTATTTTTCTTGGTTTCTACTATCTAATCTAGCTGCTTTATTTGTGCGATACAGTGTCAATGACCAGAAATTACAGTAAACATTGACTGTACTTTTAGATACCATGAACTGTAACTGGTTGCATTTGGGGATTGGTGTGCACCCAGAACCTTTTGAGATTTGTAATCCCTAGTAAGATTTTGTAAAATTTTATCTGATATTTGTATTTGAGGATTGACATGAACCCATGACCCTTTGCTTGTTTGTAATCCATATCTAATTTTTTATTTTTGATAATTTACATTCAGATTAGCTTATCTCATTTTGAATCCTTTTTTGGCGAAATATTGTGCCAATGATTTTGGATTTCAGAAAGTAGTCGTTTGAAATATTGACAAATTATGACTACATACTTTTTCTGAATTAGCCAGTGTTAGGTATGTCAAAATTTGAACTGCCTGAACTAATCATATCTGAGCCGTTAAATCTTGATCTGACCATCTGAAAATCAAGTGTTAGATGTCTCAGAAACACTCGATTTTCTTCTGTATGGGAATCGTGTGTTTTACGGTGGCAGAACACTCGAGTGCTGGGTGCTCCCAAAACACTCGAGTGCTATATAGACAGTCCCGAGAGAAGCTATCACAGTTCTTCCCCCTCGGCCTCGGCGTCGATCGAGAAGATCGTCGGCGTCGACACGCACCGCCACACCATCATCTTCGACACGCGCACGACGGCCGTGCGCGCCGGGCGGGCCCGATCTGCGCTGCGCCAAGAACATGGGGGCGACCTGGGCCGAGACCGCCGGCCGGCTCTACATCCTCGACTGCCCCAACATCTACTACGACGACGACCCGCAGTGCACGGACTTGGAGGCCCTGGCCTACGACCGCTATCCCGGGGACTGGTTCTGTAGTTCCCTCCCTTCGCTGCCGACCGTTGGTCGTCGTAGCATGAGAGCTCGTTCACCCACGGGGCCTCGGCCGGCGCGATCATGAGGGTGTCCACGCCGTGGCACGGCACGTACGCGTTCGACATGGCGCGGGGCTTGTGGAACAGGGAAGGCAGCTGGGAGCTGCCCTTCCGAGGCCGTGCTCAGTACGTCGCCGACTACGGCCTCTGGTTCGGGTTCTCCAAACAAGCGGCGCACGACGTGTGCGCCGCCGACCTCAACGTCGACGCCGAGCCGGCGCACAGGCACGTCTGGACCGACATTGAATGAAATTCATTCATTTCAGCATAAATGAATGAATTTGCTTTTGAGCTAACATTATGCCTGTTGGCTGTTGCAGTAGTCCTCCTACTATTAAAACTTTCTTCAGGCGTTACGGGTACGATTGAGAAGAAAGGCACATACCTAGGGGTGTAAATAGGCACATATATACTTAGGGTAACCTCCGACCCTCTTTAGTTAAACCAAATGAACTAGATTTTCAAAATGAGTCATTTTGAAAATCCAGTTCATTTGGTTTAACTAAAAAGGGTCAGAGGTTACCAAGTGTCGCTAGTTTTCACCCCTACACATACTAGGGATAGGTGAATCAAGATCGGCAGAGTCGGCATATACTATAGTAAACAGATATAAGGCTGTCCGCACCGGTGCCCTTTATGTGTTCCTTCAGTAACGTTTTACAGGAAAATGGGCTGCACCGGTTCACTGGATGGCTTACGGTAAGCAAACGTGAACTCCAGCTTCCGCTATTTGCAGAGGGTTCCCGTGACTCCGCTACTCGCGTCTGGGCCCACCGTTCGCGTCCTTCCCGCGGTCGGCCGGTCGCCTCTTCCTTCCCTGCGCTCGGCCCAGTCCCTCTTCTTCGTCGACGCTCGATCCCCCTCGCGCTGCTCCGGTCAGCCCGCTTCCCCGTCGCCCGGTCCGCCCGCTCCCCCGTCGCCCGGTCCCGAGCTCGATCCGCCGCTGTCGGCGCGCGATCCGCTGGAGGGAACAACAGATCCACGTCGGGAGGGCCTGCCTCGGGCGGGCGAGGTCGGGAGCCGCCCTGCCGCCGTGGGCGCGCCTCGAGCTGGCCGCGCTGCTGCTGCTTCTCTGCGCCGTGCACCACCGACGCCTCGCCAGAGCTCGACGCCGCTCTGCCTCGGGCGCTCCTCGCAGCGGTCAGGGCCGCCGTGGCGGCGGGCGAGATGCCGGCGCGCCTCAGGGTGGTGGTCTGCACCGCCGGCGGTGGGCCGGGCGCGGACGACGCGCTCAGCGGCTTCTTCTTCGGCGCGCCGCTCGTCGCGTTCCGCCGCTGCCGCGTGAGCCCGATCCGCCGCATGCGCGCTCCACCGCGCGAGCCCGCGATGCCGCCTGCGCGCGCCCAAGGCGGTGGTCGCCGCAGCCGAGCAGGCCAGCGTAGGCGAGCTGGAGAGGAGAAGGAGGCAGAGGGAGAGCAGGGAGAGGCGCAGCGCCCGGTGCCGAAGGAGGAGGAGTCGGTCTGCGCGGGGGGTGGCGGTGGCGAGCCGCCGGCGGAGAGATCGAGCGGAAATAGGAAGAAATAGGAAGAAACGAAGAGAGAGAAGGGGGCAGCGGTAGAAATAGGAAGAGAGAAAAAAGAAAGGAAAGAGAAAAAGTGAGGAGAGAGAGGAGATGGTAGTTAGAGATGAATGAATAAAATATGTGGTAGTTGGGATAGAGGAAGAATATAGAGGAATCACAGATGCGGAAGAAATTGGTATAGAGGAAAGAATTTTGATGACTAGAACGGAATATTCCTTTTAGAGGAAGAAAATAGAGGAACATCAGTGCGGACAACCTAACGCATCTGACAAAATATGGCATACGCTTACGGACAAGGTCCACATCTGGTACAACATCGCATCTGATCCCTAACAATAAGCCTAGGACATCGCAAAAGGCCAAATGCCAGCCGTCTCCTCTCCAATACTATAAGAGGTGGTTAATTCGTTCCATCAGACACCTCTCCAGGTTCCACTGGTATCTCAAGTGCCTTCATCTGGAGCTTAGGTGGTGCAGTGCAGTCATTATCGTCAACAAACGGCTCGCCCATAGCAGACGTTGGCAATGTACAAGTTCTTGTTCCATTTTTCCTAACATTCAAGTTCCATGGTTAGGCTCTCACACGTGAGGGGAAAAAAAGAGTTCTGTAAATGCATGAACCATGTAATCTCAGAAGAAGCGCAAATGTACCTTTACATGGTTGCTGGGGAAGGTAGAAGTTCGAAGAGTTTCTTGTGTCTCTTCAAAGTGTTTCTTCTTTTTCATGCTCATGATAAAAGCAGCTTGGTCAGGTGTAGCTGCAGCCGAAGTTATTCTGTAGCCAGCCCCCCAGCGCTGATGTATCCCATCGCTTGGGTACAGAAAATCCAGCTCCACAACCTGCAAATTCCATGGCAGATTCAGGAGCCTCGATGACTATGTGCATGGAAATTAGCACGTAAAACACTCCGGTAGCAAGCTTGTATCCATTCAAGAGCACGCATGCTGCCAATTCGTGCAGTAATATAGTTTACCGGTTTGTGTTTTACATGTACGGTTAAAAGAGGAACAGAAACTTGCAGTCCTCACATTTGATAGTAAATAATGCATATACATTTTGCTGGGAAAATTTTGCTCTTCTAAGTGAGTAGAGGGTGGTCTCTAGATACAGACATCTATCCAAATTCAGACCCCAATACTGAAAACTATGCATGGGGGCAGACCTGATGAAGGCAGATACAAGATCGAATGCAGGAAAACAATTTAACCTAAGAGGAGGCCTGTAACTCTGAGTTCCAGTAATACCTACTACCCAGAAGAAAGTGATTCAGGCTATGCAGCTTTCAGGAGGTGACTCAGATAAGGTTGACAACAATTTGATTTCCACAGTGGAAAAAGAGGCAGGTGAGAGGAATTGATGCTCTGTCAACTCCAAATGCGGTTAAGATTTTACAGTGGAATTTACAGCACACATGAAGCTATTTAACATAACGAACAACAACATAACAGAATGATATGCTTCTAAACGACATATTGCCAACGACAATCTGATAAAGCAAAGCAAAATACCTGCTTAGTATAGCCCGAATTCTTTGACATGACCACTCCCCAACGATTTCCAGCAGTAGCCATAGATGTTACATGAAAACCTTCTTTCCACTTTTTATTAATCCACTTATAAGGGAAAGATTCACTGACTTTGTAGGATTGCTGTGAGTAAGAAACTCCTGTAATGGTGAGAAGTACCAGTATTAGAACAATATCTACCTGTTGGAAACAAAGACACCAACAGTTTACAACAAATATGCAGTAGAGTATCTGTAAATGTTCCTGGCAGAAACCACTAACGCCATCAACTTATCGATGGTTTATCAAACTATAACCAAAGGGGGGAACCAATATTAGCAAGAAATGGATAGTATGGTACTACAAAATGTTTGCACCAATGCTGTGTCAACCTCTAACATAAATGCTGGCACAGCCATGTTCAGAATACACTACGTATGAGATGCAGACATGCACTCCACAGTTCTTATGATGTACCTCAATTACAACAAATATGCAGTAGAGTATCTGTAAAGATTAACATTAAACATCATAACGGGAAAACAATATCACATTATTCACATTTCACACAATAACGTTACTTGTCAAAGAACTACAGTTTTCACATGTCAGTGCTATTCAATAAACACAGATTACGATCAAACTTAAACAGGCACATTATAGTATGCAGGCAACACCAATGTTTATCCCAGAAAATCCTTTTTACCTACAAGACCCTCATGAAACACCACAAAAAGCTTACAGCTGATGCCTCATTGTTGCATCACAAATCCAGCATGCAATCTATGTAACCTTGGTGCATATTGGTGCTAAGCAGGAGCCAAGGGAGAGAAAAATGAGTTAGCACCGGTCTAAGGGATGTAGCCATGGGTGCTAGTATAAAAGGAGGTGCTAACAACATTTAGCAGACACTAAGTACTCATGCAGGTCTCAGGTTATGGTACTACCATCTACAAAGCATCTGTGATGTGCGCGTGTCAAATGGCTAACCAGTTTGTTTAACCTTGAGAAGTGAAAATGTTGTTGCAAAAAATATGTGAAATTTCATGCAGAATAGCCAAATAAATTTCCTCTGAAACAAATGGTAACGCATTACATGACAGGTCTGCAGCTGCTCTTGTAACAGAGGAATGTGTCTTTATACCCATCAGAACAAAAGAATTTTTTATGTAATATAATGCAATCAAGACCGTTTTACGATAATTTAAGCTTATGACATCTTTTCCGCAGCCAAAGCATGAGCACTTTGCCAGTAGTTAGAAAAGTTCAGTGAAGAATAAGTTTTTTACAAACCTTTGGACATAACAACCAATGAACTTCCATTGTTTGCTCCAGCTATGGCTGTTATATAATAATTCTTCTCCCACTGCTCCATAATCCAATCCTACATACAGGCACAAGGGGGATCATGAGAAGGAACGGAGGAAAGGATCAAGAGGTGGGGGGAGACATCACAGTGCACCTTGTGCAGAAACACCTGGGATAGCTCATAAACTTGAGAAGAAAACCCAGTCCCAGCATCCATGACGAGAGCCCAATAATTTGCTGAAGAAACCACACAGCTAATGTACAAACCATCTTGACTACCTTTTTCAATATGCTGGTGAAGCCTTGAATCAGATACATTATAGTGGTATCTACAACAACAATAAACGCCTTTTAGTCCCAAGCAAGTTGAGGCAGGCCGCATTATAATGACATCTAAAAGGGTAAAATGAAGCAATGCCATTTGCAATCTGAAGGGAAAAAAAACCTACCCTATTTAATTTGGGAAAGTAGTAAAATGTGAACCAATAACCAATGACCTAGGTTACCTTAAAATATTCAAACAAGAAAACAATATGAGCTGCACAAGCTTAAAGAGCACATCCCAAAAAGAGCATGTACATCATTATGCTCGCCGCTTCTCCAGGACCAAGGTCACGAGCAAAATGTGTAACACAATAGTGCTCCAAGCATAACCAAAAGATATGAGAGATATTGTGATTAATCCAGCTAGAGTTATCACTTTGATTTAAGGTATGGAAGCTTTGTAATTGTTATGTGACACCTCCAGTATTCTCTTTTTTATATTATGTACAGGAAATAACTCAAGGTCGATTTTAATAGCAGTATAATGAGAATAAGGCTCATGAGATACTGATGCTCTATTCAACACTTTCGGGTGAAAGAAACAGAACAAAATCAGCATTGATTAACAGGGCCAATGAGCAATACGGTGTGCTCGGTCAACATTAGAAGCACTGATCTAGAACATGCCATTTTTCACATGCAAAATATTCACTGTTCATAGAAGATTCTGTGTTTGGATAAACAAACGGATAGTTAGCAATTTCTACCACACTGCCACTTGCAAGTTTGAAGAGAATTACCTCTGTTTCATGGGCTTCCTAGCACAATAAACTGAGATCCATTGACTTGCTGGGCTCCCCGACCTAACTTTCTTCTTAGGCTGCTCATCATCCTCGAGATTTACAAGCATTCTTCCACGTTTCTGCCCGACCTATAATATGCACAGCAGATCCCCAAGTTTTATAGAAGCAAATCAAGCTATGGATGTAGGCTATGTTTAAAGCAGTGCAGACCTTTAGAGCTCCATCAATTCTTTTTTTTTGAAACTAGAGCTCCATCAATTCTGATGGGTCTTGAAGCAGATCCTTCGATCAAACCATCAAAAAGAGAAATTAATTTAGGGTAATTTGGTTCTTCATCATATTTCATATTAGTGACCATCTCAACTAAATGTTTGAATGGAGCTGGACAGAGGCAACATAGCATCGCTGGAGAAGTGGCCATTTTGTTCTTACAAACAAGAAAACTCTTGTTGTCTCCCTGCATAATTAGTGTTAAATAATAATAATAATAATAATAATAATAATAATAATAATAATAATAATAATAATAATAATAATAACTCCAACAGAAAACAGAGAATGTTAGTCACACCCTGCAGGGTATGTTAAAGGTACCTGATAACCTTGCCAAGGCAGTCTTCCTTTTAGTAAAAAAATAAGGGTGTACGCCAGTGACTCCAGATCATCCCTCCTACTACCGTTACGACCAAGATGAGCATGGACACTAGCATATCTAATAGTTCCCCTGCAAAAGGTAAAGATGAGATACTTATGACACATTTTTATGCAGAAAGAAGCTAGCAAAAAACAAGCATACAAGATCAAACCAACCTAAAGTTATCTGGTTTCTGATCATATTCAACATGCTGGTTAGAAGTTCCTTCTTTCCACTTGGATGCTGCATAATTTTAGCATTAATAGAAGCATTTAAAAGGCAAATCGGCACAAAACACATGGGGATTATACTAAGTAACCAATGCCAACAAGAGAATGCCATAATGTCTCAAGAACATGAGACTGATTATGTTAACAAACAATAGAAATTATGTTGAGCAAGAGCATACCTAAACCAAGATCAATCAGGAAAAGCTTCTTCTCATCAACTGATCCAGGCTGACCGAGCAAAAAGTTTTCTGGTTTCACATCACCATGTACAAATCTGACAGTGATGGGATTGTGGAAATGTTGACGTCAATGAATGAGAAAACCAAAGGTAAATCTGTGCATTTCAGGATAACTATGAAATGGCTCCACATTACCCTTTTGAGTGAAGTTTCTCAAGAATAGATATGGCTTCAACAGCAATGCAAGCAACCATATGAGGAGACATCCTATTGGAGATGCTTTACACTCAGTAAGGAGCAATAAAGCATATAGATGAGGTAGAAAAGAACGACAGGATACTTACGCCTGCCCTGCAGAGTTCCAAACATCCCAGAGGCTAGGGCCAAGCATATCCATTACCTAAAAATTTAAAATGCTGGTTGAATAAAAGATCAAATTGAGTTTGGTGTCATTTTGCAGTAAATGACTAACTTTAAACTCACAAGGATATAGAAATCTCCCTGGAGACCCTTGTAGTGGACTGATGGGATGCCATAGCAACCTTTGAGAGTTCTGTTCAGGAAAGATTAAGGATTATTGTACACAGAGAATAATATGAAGAAGGAGGACAGTGTAAAGTTCATACTGATAAACATGCCACTCATGTGGAGGGCCGTGACGACATGCTTTACTGTTTCTGTGCTCAAGTTTAAGCGCAACCTGCAATACAGGATATTCACTCAGATATTAGAATGGTGCACAAAATAGAATTTTATAATGAAGAAGATAAAAGATGGAACCTCATACGCATCAGGACCCATACGAGAAGATCCACCAGATACTCTTCTGCCAACGTAGACCTGACCAAATCCACCTTGGCCTAACTTCCTCTCGATTACATATTCTGGAGAGTTACCTACTTGAACCTGCAACAATTGAATAACGTATGGTTCTCAAGTGCAGCAGTGGTAAAGCCATCCCACTGGTGCCAGGAGACCTGGGTTCGAGCGGCCTCTCCGCATGCGGGGGTAAGGCTAGCCCGGGAAAATTCCTCCCCCAGACCCCACATCACGTGGGAGGTTCAGCACTGGGGCCTGTCCTTTTATGGTTCTCAAGTGCAGCAGTCAAACTCTAAATCATAAGATGCTATTTGTAGGTAAGTATTAAAATCAAAATCCACATTATAAGATGTTATTTGTAGGTAAGCCATAATATCAATAGACTACCCCAATTTGCTTGGACTAAACAGCTTTGCCATTGTTGCACAGAAATGAAAAACGATAATGACAACAGAACATTACAACCTAAGTCAACGATAAGAACAATATGCTATAAAGAAAGTTACTTTATCTTTAGCACTCATGGGGAGAGATAATTTTCTCAACTATTTGTACCAATGTTAATGAAAAATTAACACGAATTTTTTTCCCCAACAATGTTCAAGGAACTTTGGCACCATCCTCGCGACCTTTGCTCTCAGGCATGAGCAAAGGGTTGTTACACCCTTTCAAAAAGGAAGGCATAATTGTTTCAATGGTCCCTCTAGTACAACAGGCAACGATATAAAATAGGAACAAACAGCGTATATCATTTCCATGTCTTCAGGTCCTTCTGTTATTCTTACTAAACTACATTATTTTCCTCTGTAGTGGAACACTCCAGCCACTTAATCCTTGGATTTCTTTTTTTTTTCTGACTAACCATGGCTGAATGCATGCAAATGGTAATGTTCCATGAGTATCTCTCATGCAACTAAAGTTTAAACCCTTAAGGCCCTCGTACACAACAAAGTCAAACCTTTTGTTCCTCTTGACCATTTAAATGAATCTCATTAATCTATAGGAAAAGAGAAGGCATACCCTCTCAGGAACTGGCGCATTCTCTGCTTCCCTGTCCGCACTGTCACCATCCATTCTTAATCTAGCCAAGTCAAATGCCTTGTCCAAACCAAGGTCCCCCTGGGCTCTGTTAGAAGTGACCTCTCCAGCAACAGCTTCAGGGAGGTTCCTGCAAGGCAGATCAGTCTATAGGTCAATAACCCTGAGACCCTTTCAGCCGTAGCACGGCCGCGCAGTCCAGTTCTCCCCAGTGGAGCTGGCACCACTGGACTCCGAACTGGGTCTGCAGCCAGGAATGATAACCTTGTGAGACTTACAAGCTCTTTGAGACCACTTCACAGCTTTGGCATTATCCCTCCCAAAAATTCAGGTTGGAGCTACAGCTCCGTTGCTCCTTCAAACAATTCTGCATGCAAGAAGAAAACAACTGAGAAGAATAAATTCACAAATCAAAGGAAAAGAACGACCAAAATCAAGCAGCAAACATAAAATTTCAGCCAACTGTTTAGGACTTGTTCCTCAATGTTGTCGCAACTCGCAACCAAACATGACCAGTTCAGGCGGGTAAAAGTTAGGGGGGAATCAACATGTGGCCTTCATCACCGTCGTGAAATGCCTTAAAAACATGCCTGCTTTCCATCACCACACTCCCTAGAGCGGAATCAAATGCCGCCATCGGCACAAGAAGGAAGCGGGGCATCTCCATGCCTCCAGGGGGGGGCTCCACCCATAAAATCCCAACTTTTCCGCCAGATTATTGCCAATCGGACCCGAAATCACCTCTAAACTAATCAAAACGAGGCGCCAATCCCACCCCAACCGCCTTTCTCCTAAATCCGCATGGACACAGCGAGACTGGCATCTTATCGCTAGAGCATAAGCATTTCTCGGCCCGAATCCGCCGGTGGATACCGCATCGGTCCCCTGAACACCCATCAGATTGCTCTCACATACAAGGGGACGCTCGCAAGACTAACCGATCGTGCGAAAACCGGGAAGCGCCGGCGCCGCCACGCGCGCGGATCAAAAAGGGCCGCACAACAATGGGGAAGAAACGGAGAGCACGCGGCAAAGGAGCAGCGAAGAGAGACTCACAGACGGTGTCGTCTCAGCAGCGGCGACGGCGATGATGGTGTCGGCGGCCGCGGGTTCGGCGCCTCGGGAGGCGTGCGTCGAGGCGTAGCGACCGGGAGCGGGGGTGCTTTCGTGTCTGTCGTGGTGGGAGCAGCGCTCGGGGTGTAGTTCCACTTCCGCCGCAACTCGTGCAGTCCGTGTGTCACCGGCCTGTGGGCCCTCCTAGGCGCTTTCCGGATTTTCTATGGTTTTAAAATGACGCGGCGCGATGGCTGCCCTTGACACGTGGGCAATGCCCTTGACGGTTGATTTTTGAGTTTCAATAGGTTCGCGCCTCGCCCGTCTCTGGAATTCACGAAATTTTCCCTCCTGCAGCAGAACTAAACCCCTGTGTATTTTCAGCATTTAAAATCACGTTTTAAGTTGATGAAAATATACATTTCAAGATGCTGGAGACGATGTTTGGTTCTAGGCTACAGTTTGCTTCGCCACAGCAAATGACGACGTTACAATATTTAATATTGTTTAGTTGCCGTTACGTCACTGCTGAACTCAGCCACACTTTTTTTTTTTGACTTCTATTGCCAAAACCGAGGCGCCGATTTTTGCCGTCCAACGTTTCAGTGGTGAACCTAGATTGGAACATAGGGTGGTCCCCATATGAAATTTCTACCAAATTTTGAAGTTACAAGCCTATTTTAATGGGCTTCTTAATGCAAAACATCTTAATTAGCTTGTTGTCAGTGCATCAGGTTAATATAACATGGCTTCATCGGTGAAACATTTGGTAGTGGCCAGCAACCAAGCATGCTTTTAGTCTGAAAACAGGCTAACATGTCACGTCTGTGCCAAACATGAATTGCATGTCATCATGACATGTTTTATTGGTATTTGGTAATGAAAAAGAATGGCGTGTTTTACACTTCAACTCGCGCGAGTGAAATTATCAACTACAGGATACGCCTTTCTCGAGATCTTCTTCGGATGGTGCACTTCAGGGTTTCTCTTACCTATCTAACCGCGGAAACCGAACCAGACCGTTAGTCCGGTTTCACGAAAACCGGTAAAACAGTCCGAAAACCGATCAAAAGTTTAAAAACAAATTTGAACAAAATTTGAAATCTAACAAGTGGTTTTTCGGTTTACCAATTGTTTTTCCGGTTTTCTAAAGCTTTTGTCAGTTTCTTATTGGTTTTGTCTGTTATTTCAGTTTACCCATCGGGGTTTTCCGGTTTTCAAAATTTCAAATTTGGATTCCGAAAACCGATTGTCCAGGACCGCGGTTTCCGGTCCGGTTTCCACCGGTTTGTGAACTTTGGTGCACTTCGTAATTTCATCCACTCAAGCCAAGCCACATTGGTTGGCCAAGGGCCATGGTTCCGAAGAGCCAGCTGCATTATTTGCATCAACAAGCAAAGTAAAGCACAAGACATCCATATACCATTACACATTAGCCTTAGTCCAACCTAGTCAAGCATGAATGCGGGTTTAACGGAACAAGAACGAAGCCGTGCACTACAACTCATTCCAGAATTATTTCTGGAGGCCAGCAAAGCCCGGCCGTGAGGTCCTCGATGACCTCGGATCGCTCACACTCGTGCCACTTGCGATGACGTGGGATGATCTGCGGACCCCCCAGCTCCTGCCCATCGTCCATAACCTGCCCGTCGAGCAGATGAATGCGCCTCAGCAACGGTGACTTCTTCATGATCAATCTGACAAAGCCGGTTTGCCACCCCACACCGTCGAAGCCAGCCACGATGAGCTCCTTCAGGTGACGGTACTCACGCTGCTGCTGCGCATCAGCGTCCAGACTGGAGCAGATAACATCAGTGCTCTGAACTTCTGCGCTTGTGTCAAACTGCATTCACAATTCAGTTTACAATTATTTCCACCACATCGTGTACGAGAAGATGTGTCAATAAGTTAAGTGGCCAAGAAATGGCACACATGAACGTGGAAGGACTCCAAGGCTGGTGCTGAATCAAGTAGAAGGAGGATCCAGAGTGTGTCCCAATTCACTGGCACATTTGCGATAAAAAGCTTCTTGAGATGATTGAACGGGGCGGGAACAGCAAGTGGTTCAATCCACATCTGCGTACACGAAGATGCAACGGTTTTTTAAATGGCAATGAGATGTTGGTACAAGGCTAGTTTATATCAGAGAGATGACAGATGAGTACTCACCTGGGGCCCTTTGAACTGCAGAACAAGGCAATCTAGAGGCGGCACCCTTCTGAAGAACATGCTCGGTGAATACGTTCTGTTGCTACCAGAGCGCTCATCTTTGTCATCATCTTCAGTTTGTGAGTAGTCCAAGCTCACATGCCTGAGCCGAGGCACGTGCCATAGTATATCTTGGTTGGGCGACCACGACAATAAAAAGTTTCGAGACAAGGCAGCGAGGTAAGAAAGATTTTCCCAAAGCTGCACCTGTCCACTTGCAGATTCTTTAACTTTGAGGATGGGACGCCGATAGGAAAAGAATCACGATAATAAATGGAATTTGAGATCCTGAAATCCGTTAGCTGCTTGCAGTTTGTAAGAATGTCATTGACGAATCCCATATATGAACCTTCACCCAGTGAGAGTTTGGTGAGCCCCTGTAGCATCGAGGAATTCCATATAGGAACAACCTGGCAATTGGATAGCACAAGCCGCCTCACACGCAAGTCCCGGCATCCATCAAGCAGCCCGAGGTCATAGCTCACGCAATCACCATTAACAACAAGCTCAAAATCCTCAACGCCCCACTTGGCAATGGCTGCAGTGACCCATTGGTTAATGTTATCGTCCAAACCTCGCCCCACAGTTTGGAGCCTCAGCTTTTGGACAGACCGATGTTGATGCACATCTTCTGGAGCCAGAAGAAATGCGTTCACCTGTCTGACATAGCGCCGCATAGCCCGTCGCTCGTATCGTTCCAGGATGGCTGTGAGTGGCCTGATCGTCGTCATCCAGCGCTCATGCCGGAACTTGATGGCATATATACAAGTCAGCTCATTCGCTTTCTTCTCTGCCTCGTACGCTGCCTTAGCCTCCATGTTGAGGCACTTCAACCGGTGATAGCGTGGAGGGAGCATGTCATCGACAGCAAGGTTGTAGGATGTGAACATGGGTCGTGGAAGATTGCGCCATCTCTTTGAAAGGATGATGGTTGTTATTGTTGTGCGCATGTCCAGCTTATCAATGATTGAGATTAGTAGCTCATCTGGCAAGCTGCTGATCCTGTCCTCATGACTGGTGGATTTGTCGCCCGCACACATCTAGTTTTGTTTGGATGAAAATAGAAATTGAATTGATGAGAAATAATTTGGGATTACAGTTAGTGAATGACAAATAGCAGAAACAGCTAGCTTTCAGTTACAAGTGAACATCAAGATCATGAAATTTCAGATAAATACCTCAATCCCAAATTTGTTGCACCTAATAAAACTTTAAACATGTTATGAACAAGATTATGGATAAGAAGATATTGAGATGCTCCTGATGGACCAATTTTAACAGAATAATCAGACACCAATAGACTAAAAACCCTGCAGCTAATAATAATAAGCACTTTTACAAGTGACAATAAATCCAGTTGCAGTTAAATTACTCCATAATTTTGAAACACGCCGCAAGACATAACTGCTACTCTGGAGGTATCCAATGTTTGTCGGCCATTTTAGTACGATTCGGCCAATTAAAATCGTGAGGGCAGGGAGAGAGGACAGAGGTCAGAGGGTACCCGTTTGGAGGGCGAGGAGGAGGTGGTGCCAGTGGACAGATCGGAGGCCCTGCGAAGCCGGCGGTAGCGGTGGGGAGCCGCCTCTGTAGCCATCGAACTCGAAGGGCGGTGGTCGCCGGCCGGGCGGGTTGCCGCGGCGGCGATTGCAGTGGATTGTGGGCGAGGCCGGCGAGGGCGATGGAGTTTTGGTCCTTTTGGACTATTGAGATCACGTCGTCATGTACAGTGGGTCGCCATTTCTACTCTCCACGCCTCCGAAGCACAGCCCATCAGCCCAGGCCCAAAAATCCGTAAAACACCAAACCCCTCGCTGCTCTACTGTTTGTTTCTTTTTTTTCCCCAACGTTGCGGCGCCACCTGCCCCTCTCTCGTCTCACTTGCCACCCACCTCGCTAGGGTTTCTCTGGTTTTGTCCTAGCGCCGCCACGCCCCCCGACCGCCGGATCGCCACCATGGCCGCCGTCGCCCCAGCCGCAGGCCGTATCCTTAACAACCGCTCGCGGTTCTGCTCATTCCTGGTTTGTTTGCCTTGTATAGGTGATTTTTCGATGCTTTTGGGTGGCTTTTAAAATGTGAATTATGAGGTTTTGTCGGTTGATTTTTTACGAACGGACGTGGGCACCTTTTGCTGTTCTATTCTGTTGTGATTTTATTTTTCTTGTTCCTCGTTCCTGGTTTTAGCTAGAGTGTTAGAAGTTTAGGCCAAATTCGTGATCTTCTGTTGTGCATTGGAAGTGTCTGGATCAGTTCCCTTAACTGGATTTGCTTCAGAAGCTGCGGATTTACTGCAGAAGTTGTCCCTGGATACCAAGAGCGGCGGTGGCAAGGCCCTGGAAGCGAAGGAGAAGGTATGGCTCTCCTCCGAAAAATTTTAGAGAATTGCTATTTTGTGCTTAGAAGTATTCCAGAGTCTGAATTCGAATCATTTTGTAGGTATCAGGAGCTCTGAATGGTGTGGCGGCATCTCCAAAGCCTTCGGTCAACTCAGAGCAGTGGGCGACTACAGTGCCGCAGGATTACAAGGATGCTGTGTACTATGGTGCCTACCCTGGAGCTTACTACGGTGGAGGTGAAGCACCTGCGCACCAATAGTGTAGTTACATGCTGTTCTGAGATTTAGAGCAATTTCCCCTCAGTTCCAATTGTTTGCTTTTATGCTTTGCAGGTTGGGGTGATTACTCTGTCTATGTCAGCCAGGATGGAGCGGATGCGCTTTCCTCTGTGAGTATTCGTCCCCTACACAGTTTACAAAGCTTGCAGAAACTTGGGCCTCCGCCTCATTAGTTCAATTCAGTGGACAGCCCCTCAAATAGTCAGATTCAAATAGCAAATGGAAAGCATGTGTATGATTTCATCCCTACTGTATATATTTTGATAAACTGATTTTCATGTTTCGATTCTTCAGGGTGCCTATGGGGACATGTACTGGTATCCTCAATATGGTACTGCTGATGGTCAGATTTATGGATCTCAGCAATACCAGTACCCATCCACACAATACCAGCCAGAGAAAACTGCTAGTAAGCCAGTATACAAGGTTAAAACTGCTGGCAAATCAGCTCCACAAGATGTGTCTACTGGAACTGCCGTGGACCAGCAGCCTGTGGCTGATGCTGCGAAGATCACTTCGAACAGCACTGATGATCTAAAAGGTTTGAAGAAGGCGCCTTTAACTCTGAAACCTAATGGACGTCTGGGCAATTACCAAAACCAGGGTAGTAAAGCATCTTACCCATGGAATGGGGTCCGTTCCTCTACAGAAAAGAATTTGAAACTCTCTGGTGCCAGTCCAACATCAACTGCTTCTAATCGTAATGCAAAGGTATAATAAATGACTCAAATATTCAACCTCTCTATTTATGAGCTGATTCTTGTTCCCTACATACTTATTGTTTTGTTACTTGCTGATGTATTATCACTTCAATGCTGTGTGAGCCTCATAACTGTATCATTTGTTGTGGCCCGTCAATGTGGTTTTTTATTGATTTTGTGTAATGGTAGGGGGATAAGTAGGCCTTACGCTTTGCCTAGAGCTTGAGAGATATTGGGGGATTGGGAGAATGTTTCTTCATTGATTGAATGCTTACAAATGACTGCCGGCCTCCCATTATATAAAGGGAGAGCCGGCCCTGATCCTAACCAACTAATCATATCCCTAATTAACCTAACTTGAGGGATAAGTAAGGGCGGCGCTACAGTCCCCGCGCCGCTACAGTGCGGTGGGCTGCTGCAGTACCAAGGCCCAAAGGCCAGCCCATAACATTTTAGTTCCTGCTATGTGCCTTATTGGTTGGTTTTATATTATCAGGGGCAATCTGACGTTAAGATTGATTCTTCTTGCCAATGTTTCTCGCAGGACTTGTATGGTCAAAACTCTCCAATGGTTCCACCATCTTCTGGATTTATGAGTTCAATATACTCTGGTAGTGGAATGTACAACACAAACGCCTATGGACCGGGCTTCTGGTATGGATCACATATCTATGGTCCCAGTCTATACGGTGGGTGGAGTACATTGTCAAATGGAAAGTACAAACCCAGAGGAAGAGGTTATGGATCTTATGGTTTTGGCAATGAAAACTTGGATGGCTTGAATGAGTTGAAGCGAGGACCAAGAAGCGGTCTCTTTAAAAGCCAACAGGGTTCGGGAGCAGATGCTGATGCTAAAGGACCAGAACTTCCTATTAGTGACAGCTCTAATGTTGCTGTGCAGGACCAGTATAATCGTTCAGACTTTGTTGAAACCTACTCAGATGCCAAGTTTTTCATTATTAAATCATACAGTGAGGATGATGTTCACAAGAGCATCAAATACAATGTTTGGGCAAGCACCCCCAGCGGAAATAAAAAGCTCGATGCTGCTTATCTAGAGGCTAAGGATATATCGAGCAGTTGTCCTGTATTCCTCTTGTTTTCTGTAAGTTTTGATCATTGTCCTATGTTAATATTCTTATTAGTAATTGTTAATGCTAGGTATTGATGCTACTGGGCTTCCTGAATTTCCAGGTAAATACAAGTGGGCAGTTTGTTGGCCTTGCTGAGATGGCTGGCCGTGTTGATTTTAACAAGACAGTTGAATACTGGCAGCAAGACAAGTGGACTGGTTGTTTCCCCGTCAAGTGGCACATTGTGAAGGACATTCCCAACAGCTTGTTGAAGCACATCATTCTCGAGTATAACGAAAACAAACCTGTGACAAACAGCAGGGATACACAGGAGGTATTTCCGTGCCTGTTTGTCAATTGCCTCCGCCGTATGTTTATGATGGCATACTATAGTAATTTTTTCCATGCGTAAATCAGGAAGCTTTGATTACAACAGTGCTCAGTAAATTGAAACATGTTCTGCATAGTTCATGTTTAACTCTTTTATTTCTGTGCTGATGATTTTCCCTGTGTCTTCTCATGGCGGATGCAGGTTAGGCTTGAGCAAGGCCTTCAGGTGCTAAAGATATTCAAGGATCATGTCTGCAAGACATCCATCTTGGATGACTTTGGCTTTTATGATAACCGTGAGAAGATAATGCAGGAGAAGAAATCAAGGCGTCAGCAGCCTCTGGAAAAGGTACTTGACTACCAATGTACTTTATATTATGGACCTGCATTTGGATATGAATTGCTAACTGTAAATCAATTTATCATTTGCAATTTGACATGCAGACTTCTGAGATCTATGAGACCTGGCTTTTATGTTTTTTTATGTCCTAACAGTTTCTTTTAGCATGCAAAAGCTCATAGCTTTGATAATGAGATGCAGCCAGGGGGATGGAATCTGTTTTGGCATTTCCCATTGTTTCCTATTGACCTCTTAAGGGTCTGCATTGTTTTCCTTATGGCACTTCAACCTTAGTCAAATTCATGTCATCCTTTAGTCAGATTGGTGTTTTACCGTTGTTAATAATTGAGGGTTTAATGAACTTATTTGAACTGCCATATGTTGTCCTGCAGATCATGAATGGAAAATTGCTTACCACCAACAGTGCTGATAGTGAAGGCACTGATGGGAAGCAGGGACAGCAAGAACCACAGGTGGTAGGGCAGAAAAATGGTGTGGTGGACATTGGTGCGGTGGCAGTACTGGTTAACGGTGTCGCCCCCAAAGATGCTAACCTGACAAATGAAGCATTGCCTGTCGCAAATGGCTGTTAATTTTCACTACATCAGCAGTCATTTGAGATTGGTGCGAGAAGAAAGCTTTATGTGCTGCAGAAAGCTGCTGCGGCTCATGATTGTGTTTTGTTTCTTTGATTTTCCTTGCAATGCTACTAGGTTGCAGTCTTAGGCTACTCAGAATCCTGCTAGGTTTTCTTTTGATTGTGACTATGTACCATTTTCCTTTTGTTTGCGTCTGGCGGTTGAGTTTGTTTAGAGCATGAGATATAGAGTTTAGGTGTTCCTGTTCCGGCAAGATGGGTTGTCTTTTTGTCTTGTTATTTTGAGTTGTACCTAGGTGTAGAGATCAGTAAGGGTGTTGCAGTGTATGATGGTTTGAGATGGTTCTTTTCGCTCTGTTTGCCCTGTCCAATATTTTAGGCCCCCCTTTGGAACAAAGGAAAAATGGAGGAAATTTGTAGGATTCAAATCCTATAGGAAAGTTTCCTATGAGACCCTTTGGAATTGGAACAAAGGATTGTGATCTCACAAATCCTATGAAATTCCTATGGAATGCTTTTTGGAGGAATTCTAGCAAGAGGTCCAACCTCTTGGAAAGTTCCTTTAGTCTATCTCTCTCTTTCAATTCCTGTGTTTTTCCTGGGTTGTATCCAAATGCTCCATAAAAAGTTTTACTGCGTTTTCAATTCTTGTAGGATTGAACTTGATAGCCAACTCCAATCCTACGTTTTTCCTATTCCTGCGTTTTGAGAATCCTATGATCCAAAGGGGGCCTTACTTCAGTAGTAACTGAGATGTACTTAGCCTGGAACTCTTTCTTTTTCTGTCATGATAACAGAGCCATTCTATTATGCTCCATGGCAATGGGAGGTTAACCGTGTTGATCATGCGGAGTGCGAGGCCACTAGTACAGCCTCGAGACCCGTGGAAGCTGGAGTTCAGCAACGAGGATGAGCCCGAACCAACGGTAGTTCTGAACAAGAAGTTGAAACCTCCCGTTGTACCCTGCAAGCAGTTTCAGACTTCACTTGGAATCACGGAAGAACCAATCCGATATTATAGTAGGAGAAAAGCACTCGAACACAGGCATGTACACCATCGTCCCTCGATTTCATGTCCTAGAAAACTGTACCCAACAAACCATCCGTCTCTCTTTGTTTATCTATGCTCCTATTAGGATAACTTATTTCTCAGTTTTTTCATAGAATTAAGCAATAACTGTGCGACATGAGCACAGAAAAAAAATGAAAACACATCAATAAGTTGTGTCAAAAGTAACATCGCATCAAGATTCAGGACAGAATACATGACAGCTTTCATAATTCAATGTGGATAAAAATGATATACTCTGGGCCGCGAGTCGACACGTGTGTCCAGTACTCTGGGCCCCGGTTTCACTCAGACGAATCCACACACTTTTCTCCCGCCTCCAATGGCGGCCAAGCCTACCGGCCCAGGCCCACAACATCATTGAAATGGAATGACCCTGCTTCGGGATGCGCCCTACTCTCTCGCCACTCGTTTTCCCTCGCTCACGTTTTCTTCCTTTCTTTTTTCCCACGTTGCGGCGTCGCCTCTCCCCGCTCACATGCCAGTTGCCACCCGCCCCCGCCTCCTCGCCCTTTGCTAGGGTTTCTCTGGGTTTTTGGTACCGCGCCGCCACGCGTCCCGGCCGCCGGATCGCCACCATGGCCGCCGTCGCGCCCGCCGCAGGCCGTATCCTTCGAACCCCCTCGCGGGTTTGCTCTTTTTCTTCTTGCTTTTTTTTGGACGGTTTTTCGATTTTTTTGCTGTGGGGTTTGGACCCACTGCTTAGCCTGGTTTCTTCGCGGCAAACGGTTGGTTTTAGCCCCGAGAATTATGAGGTTTTTTTGTGAATTCGTGCGAAATAGAAGCGCGAAGCGTGTCGTTTTCTTTTTTTTTTTCTTTTTTTTTTGGTGCTCGTCTTAGAATTTTGTTGCCGAATCCGTGATCCTCTATTATGCAATTGTAAGTGTCTGGATCACAGTTCCCTTAACTGGATTTGCTCCAGAGGCTGCGGATTTGCTGCAGAAGCTGTCCCTGGATCCCAAGAGCAAAGGAGGCGAGGTCCCGGAGGGGAAGAAGAAGGTATGGTCCGCCTGCCTCTCCGTGCAATTTTGTCGAATCGCTATGTGATTCTGTAGTAGCACTTCAGAGTCTGAACGTGAACCACGTTGCAGGTGTCCAAACCGCAGAATGGCATGTCGAATGGAGTGGCGTCGTCCTTTAGCTCTCCGTTGTTGTCAGCGGAGCAATGGGGGCAGCAGGATTACACGGACGCTAGCATGTACTATGGTGCCTACCCTGCATCCTACTATTGTGGAGGTGAAGCACTAATGCTGTTTAATCACGTACATCCCAATTTCCAGTGAATCGGTAGCAAAATTGCAAGTTAGTAGCATTGACCCTCGAAGTCTGATTGATGGTTTCGTGCTTTTCAGGCTGGGGTGATTATTCCATCTATGTGAGCCAGGATGGAACAGATGCACTTTCCTCTGTGAGTATTTGTCCCCTGCCTCACAATTCGCAAAGCTGTTTGGCGCTTAGGCCTCCTTTGCTGAACCTTGGCCTTACCTTAAAGTTAGGCAGCAAACCCAACGCACATCGATGATTTGGTTTTGCTTATTGGTTTATGCAGGGTGCTTATGGTGACATGTACTGCTATCCTCAATATGGCATCACAAACGATGGTCAGATTTATGGATCCCAGAGTTACCAGTATCCATCCTCATACTACCAGCCACAGACTACTGCCAGTAAGCCAGAATACAAGGCTAAAACGGGCAAATTGGCCCCTTTGTTGCAAAAAGATGTTTCTAATGCAACTGCTGCTGATCAGAAGCCTGTTCTGGTGGATTCTTCCAAAACCACTTTGAACCGCTTTGATGGTGTAAAAGGTCAGAAGAAGGCAACTTTGCCTGTGAAACCAAATTGGCGTTTGGGCAGTTACCAGAATCAAGGTGGCAAAGCAGCTTATCCATGGTCTGGTGGCCGTGCCTCTTCGGAAAAGCATCTGAAAGTCTCTGGCGGCAGCCCTAATTCCACCAATTCTAATCGTAATAGCAAGGTACAGAATGAAAATCTGAACGTGCAGCCTGTCATCTATTAATCTGCTAACTCTTTTATCACCCGCAAACTTATCGTTGTGCTAATTCTTGATCAATGATCAATTATCACTGTTCAACACACAACTAGATTGTTTGTTGTGCCTGTTAAAGCATTCATTCTTGGATGATTGAATAATGGGTGCATTGTGACTTTGTAGTAGATCTGGATTCTGCTTGTCAAAGTGAAACTTGGATATCCGGCATAGTTTCTAATTAGCTGCAATGATTTTTTTTTTAAAATTTTTTTTTTTTGCTATATGCCTTGTCAATTGGTTTTGTATATTGGAGGCAATTTGGTGTTGTCAGAGTGAATTTTTGTACTTACAAGATTATAACATGCTGTATTGGGATCATCTACTTCTCTGACATGGACACATTTTTTGCAGGGTTTGCATGGGCCGAACTCTCCAGCGGCGCCACCGTCTTCTGGATTCCAGAGCTCAATATACCCCAGCAGTGGAATGTACAATGCAAACACATATGGACCTAGCTATTGGTATGGATCACATATCTATGGGTCTGGGCTATATGGTGGCTGGAATGCATTGTCAAATGCAAAGTACAGGCCCAGAGGAAAAACATATGGATCTTATGGATTTGGCAATGAAAACATGGATGGCTTGAATGAGTTGAAGCGAGGACCAAGAAGCAGCTTCTTCAAAAACCAACAGGGTTCTGGAGCAGCTGTTGCGACACCTGCAAAAGGACCAGAGCTTACTGTTAGTGATGGGTCTAATGCTGTTGTGCAGGATCAGTACAATCGTTCTGACTTTGCTGAAACCTACTCAGATGCCAAGTTTTTTATCATCAAATCATACAGCGAAGATGATGTTCACAAGAGCATCAAATACAATGTTTGGGCAAGCACCCCTGGTGGAAATAAAAGGCTGGACGCTGCTTATCTAGAGGCTAAGGAAAAATCGAGTGGTTCTCCTGTATTCCTGTTGTTCTCTGTAAGTATTGATTGCTCTAGTATCTTTAGAAGCTTAGCTGCCTTCAGTGAACATTATGTAAGATCGGTTTTTGATTTTACTGGTTTCCCTCAATTTTTCAGGTTAACACCAGTGGGCAGTTTGTTGGTCTTGCTGAGATGGTGGGTCGGGTTGATTTTGACAAGACGGTGGAGCACTGGCAGCAAGACAAGTGGACTGGTTGTTTCCCTGTCAAGTGGCACATTGTGAAGGACATTCCCAACAGCTTGTTGAAGCATATCATTCTTGAGTATAATGAAAACAAACCAGTGACAAACAGCAGAGATACGCAAGAGGTGAGAAACGTAGCTTTCAGCTCTTCCAATATTTGATCTTCTGTGCTGAATGTTCGCACAATATAGCACAAATTCTTGGCATGCCTGAATCCGGCAGCCAAAGTGCATTCTGCATTTTTTTTGGTTGGGTGTGCTGATAAGTTTTCCCATTCTGTCTCATGGTGGTTGCAGGTTAAGCTTGAACAAGGTCTTCAGGTGCTAAAGATTTTCAAGGATCATGTCTGCAAGACATCTATCTTGGATGACTTTGGTTTTTACAATAACCGTGAGAAGATAATGCAGGAGAAGAAATCAAGGCGTCAGCAAGCACTGGAAAAGGTAAATGACTACCACTGTACTTCATGTATCGGGCCCTCTTTTCTGCGCACTTACTTGCAGATGAGTATATCTTGTCACTTGCAATGCCACTTTTAGAACTCTGGTAACTATGGAGCCCTTGCTTTTGCGTCTGTATGTCCTTTTGACGCATGTACTTATCCTGTCACTTGAAAGTTTAGAGCTCTGGACTATTTAGCCCTCGCTTCACTTGTAAGTTTTTACTTTGTTGATGAGGGTGTATTCAGCCATGGAGATTTTGGGATGCACGCACTTATCATTTTGTTATAGTATTTTCTTGTTGAGCTCTAAGGATTTCTTTACTTGAACTCGATGGTGGTTCTACTTGAACTCGATGGCTTAACTCAGAATTTCTTTACCCTTATCGTCGATAATTTTGGAAGATAAGAAAAGTTAGTTTCAGTGAACTTATTGAACTTTCATTTATTGTACTGCAGATCATGAATAGAAAGGTTCTTACTGCCAATAGCACTGACAATGAAGCTATCAATGAGAAGCAGAGACTGCACAAACCAGACGTTGTTGGGGAGCAAAACGCTGTGGTGGCAAATGGTGCAGTGGCAGTAGTTGTTAATGGTGTCGCCCAGAAAGATGTTAACCTGACAACTGATGGGTTGGCTGTTGCAAATGGCTGTTGATTTGGCTCCATCAGCGACCATTTGAGTTTATGTACTTCAGAAAGCTGCTGCTGTTGAAGCTATTCAAGATTCTTCTATATTTTTTTGATTCTCCTTGCAATGCTACTAGGTTGCAGAAGGGTGCAGTCTTAAGGCAATTCTGTCCGGCTAATTTTGTTTTGGTCCTGTTTCATCTGTACCGTTCTCCCTCTGATTGCGTCTGGAGTTGAGTTTGGTTAGCATGAGAGATAGATACTAGCTCTTCCTGTTACAGGTGAGATGTGTTGTTTTGTCCTATCTTTAGGAAGTGTACCTAGGCGTGGAGATCTGTAAGGGCTTCGCAATGAATGATGGATAGATTTTGAGATGGTTGTTACCTTTACTCTGTTTTCCCTCTTCATTCGTTGTTTTAGAATTTTGTTATGTTAGCCTATAGTGTTGTTGCCTAGGGTGTCTCCCAATTCAAGTACATTGCTGGCAGTTTGTTTGCTGTTGGTGGTTCTGCATCGTTCAAGTATTCTTGCATTGAGCATCTAGTCTCAGATACCTTTGTTTCCTGTGTGTAGTAACCTTATCCTTTTGTTTTGCAAAAGTCAGTGAAAACATTAAAGCACGTGAACATAGGAACTCCCATGTCAACCTTCTTCATCTCTCTCCTCCCATGGAAACCTGAGGAGACTGTCTGCCCATGGCGACTGTGCGAGCAGGAGGGTCCGTTACAACAAGACAACGTCGCAGAGCGCCCAGGCGATCCTCCTCACTTGCGCGAAGGCAAAATACAAGGCAAGTAGCCTTCCCCTTCCTGTGTGCATTGCCCTGCTGGCGAAGACGGTCGAAGACGAGACGAGCGTCGCCGACTCGTCCGCATACGTCGCCCTCCAATGGCGGTGGAGCCGTCTGGCGTGAGGAGATTGCAAAGGACAACCGCTCGATCGGGTCGGCGCCAGATCGCCAAGATTTGAGAAGCCATGAAAACTTGAATCTTCGATCGTGTGAAGGCTGAAGCAAACTCAGTTTTCTCTTCCCAGTGGCGATCGACCGACGTACGACTGTGCTTGCAAAATCGAACAGATTTCAGCGCGTGAACTTTTATTCTCTTCTGAGCCTCAGACCAACGACGGCGGCATTGGCATGCTTCCCAGATCCTTAAACAGCGAGATTAGCTAGCCCAAACAAACAGCTCTTGCTTACGATTTACGCGACTACGACGTCCGAGGACGCCACGGTTGCGGACTTCTGCCGAGGTAGCTGCCGACACGTACATGACATGGTACGCGAGACGGCCAGGCCATTCCAAGTTTGGTCGGTACGAGTCACCTGCACGGATCCGTCACGAGTCCGAGAAGCAACGGAGCGAACGGCGGTTACGCACGACGCGTCGGTCTCGGACACCGCCGCGGCCGGCCCATAAAAGGTTCCCACGCGACGCCACTCGATCACCACCGGCTCGAGCCTCGCGAAGCTCTCCTCTACGCCGCACCGACCGCGATCAACGAGAAGAAGACGAAGGTGTTAGCTAGATCGGCCATGGCGACGGCGCAGAAGCGGAAGACCCCGGACCAGGAGACGGAGGCCAGCGTCGCCCTGTGCGCCAACGGCTGCGGCTTCTTCGGCACCGCCGCGAGCAATGGCATGTGCTCCAAGTGCTACCGCGAGCGCCACCCGGCCGACGCCGACCTCTCCAACCCCACGGCAGCCTGCCCGGAGTCGACGAAAGCCGATCGCTTCGCCGCGGGCATCTTCGCCGTCCCGGCCCCGGCGAAGAAGATCAAGCTGAGCGTCCCCGCCGTCGAGTCATCCTCTGCCGCCGCCGCCGCCACAGCAGCAGCAGCAGTTGATACGCAGCAGCTGAAGAAGGAGGAGGATCTCGCCAAGCCGGCGACCGCGACGGCAAACCGGTGCGCGACGTGCCGGAAGAAGGTGGGGCTGACGGGGTTCCAGTGCCGCTGCGGCGGCACGTTCTGCGGATCGCACCGCTACTCGGGCGCGCACGGCTGCGGGTTCGACTACAAGGCCGCCGGCCGGGAGCAGATCGCCAAGCAGAACCCGCTCGTGGTGGCCGCCAAGATCGCCAAGATTTGAAGCCCCGGCCAGCGTCCAACCGATGCATTCTCGTTACCATCTGAACAACCAGCTGGTCACGGATTCGAAGCTCTGATCCTCAGTTTCCTCGTAGTCTTGAAACCGTAATTTTAGTTTGCAAAGCAACTAGAATATTAGTATGTAATACTTTTTGAGATTGATGAATGCGATTCAGTATATGGTTCCGTTGTTCGATCTCCATGTACAACCGTCTGTTGTCCTCCTATTTTTCCCTGTTGCCAGCTTCCGCTGCAAAAGTTGTCATACAAGAGGCATGGACCCGAAGATTCAATCTAGAAGGCATGTAAAATCTGAAGAAAACAATCAGTGTGACGGCGACTTTGTTTGAACCATTGAAAATGTATGAATCTGGACACAAATACACAACGAAAACCAAACCAAGACGCCAACACAGAATACCATCAAAACGCACGAACAGGCTCATATCAAACGTCGATTCACGCATGCATGTATACAAGGCTAGAGTAAGCCTAGAACACCAGCACGGCCGAAACTAACGCGCCAACCGCCACGGCCGCGACGGTGACCATCCACTCCAGCGGCGGGGCTGGACGCCGTAGCCAGAGCCGGTGACGTAGACGGAGACCCGGGCGCAAGCGCGTCGAAACCACCGCAGCAAGCACGGTGACCACCACCCTCGAAATCGGCGGGGTTGGACGCCGGAGACGGTGCCGTAGACAGAGACCAGGGCGCGAGCGCTGGTGCGACGCCGGCACCTCCGTGGGCGGCGAGCCCGGGGAGGAAAGCGACGGCGAGCATGGCCGCCACGACAAGGAGTATCTGCTTGGAAGCCATCGAGTACGTGTCTCAGAGCTAGCTTAGTTTGTGTGCTCTGCTTATTAGTTCTGGGCCTTCTTCTGGCTTGCTACGACGCACACACCTATATAGCTCAATAGTTTGACCAGGTAGGTAAGATCCAGTCAACACTAGTTACTTACTTCGTGGTTAGGCTTTTCACTCGGCAGAGCAGAGGACTTGTTTATTTGTTCCATCGGGAGCGGACCAATGGCGGCAAGCTTGGACGAGGTTGCAAGTGTGGCGCCAAATGTAGCGACGCCATGATTTTGGACATGCATGTGCATGAACAAAGACGGAGACACGAACCATTGCATAAAGATCATCGCCGAAAAGCAAGTAGCCTTTCGCCTGTTCCATGTGTGGCACTAACCCGGTCCTGATTTGACACTACCTTGTTCACTATACTCGCCTGTGTACGGCTGTACGGTGTACCGTGTCGTCCGCATTCCGCAAACAATGATTGACCATTAAGCCTCACCAATCACCTCTAAATTTCTAATCTCAATGTTTTCGGATCACCAGAATTGGCAACCTATAATTTGCCAAACTTTTTATCTCTATCCGTAATTCTAGTTTGTAAGCAGTATATAGTCACGCTGTTGAGATTGGTGAATTAGTTCCATTATGGTTTTGTTGTTCAACATCCGCTCCAAGGGTGGAGGGCGGCAACATAGCGGAGTAGCTACGAGGGTGGTGTGGCGGTATAATGGCCATTGTGAAGCTGGCAAGTATGTTGTTTGGTGGTGCCGCTTTGTCAACAATTGGTGATAGTCCGTCAGCTCGTGGCAAGGTCATGGCTTGTTGTTAGCCTATCGAGAGGTGTGTTTTTCCCTTTGTTTGTGTTTGTTGTCGCTGTTATCCTCTGTAACTCTTGGTGATTCTTAGTCTCAGCTCTGTTGTAACACTTTTCGTGCCGGCTTTGGCCATCACAGTAATTAATGGAAATTCAGATGGGGATCATAAAAAAAAATCAATGTGTCAGTGAATTTGTTTGAACCATTGACAATGTATGAATATACAGTCGACATGGTTTCAATAACCGACCGAGCCGCGGATACCGGACCTCATTGGTTTTGTCAAAAACCTGCCAAAATTTCATCAAAATTAAAAATTCGTTTGAAATTCAAAACTGAAAACCGGTGGAACTGGGCCGGTTTTCAGGATTACCGTACTGGTTTCCACCAGTTACGAAAACCTATACAGATACACAATGAGAACCAAACACCAAGTCGCTAACCATACATAATACCATCACAGCGTTGATTCACGGATGCATCTTTTTGATTTTGATATCGATTTTGATGTATACAAGGCTAGAATAACGCACGAACAGGCTCACATCAAACTTTGATTGACGCATGCATGAATACAAGGCTAGAATAAGCCTAGAACACCAGCACGGCCGAAACCACTGCGCCAACCACTACGGTGACCATCCACGCCAGAGGGGCTGGACGCCGGCGGCGGTGCCGTAAACGCAGGCACGAGCGCGGGCGCGGGCGCTGGTGCGGCGCCGGCGTCAACGACGGTGATCTTGAGCTTCATGCCGTTCTGGCAGTGCTTGCCGACGCTGCAGATGAACCACCGTCGGCCGGGAGCGTCGAGCGTGACGCGGTCGTCGCCGGTGCCCATCACGCCGGCGCCCGCCGGCTTGGTGCACGCGGCGAAGTCCGCGCCGCCGACCTCCACCACCGTGTGGCTGGGCTCGGGGTACCTGAACACTGCAAATGCGTAACCAAAGTTCAGTGATCTTGTCTTAACATTACTGCATTTGCCACCGAGTCGTTTACATGTGGAGGTACCAGTCGTCATCAGGTAGATAGTTACCTATGGTGTCGCCGACCTTGAACTGCTTGGTCGCGGCCCAGGCCGCGTAGTCGAACCCGAGAGTCCAGCCTGCGCCGTCGCCGACCGTGTGCTCCGTGTTGGCGGCGAGGGAGGCGACGGCGAGCGCGGCCGCCATGACAAGGAGCGTCGACTTGTTGGAAGCCATCGAGTGTCTCGGAGCTCGATTAGTTTGTGCTCTGCTTGTTTGTTCTGCCTTGATACGACGCATTTGCGCGCACATATATATCGCTCAAGAGTTTGACCAAGTAAAGATTCAGTCGACAAGTAAGTAAAGATTCAGTCGACACTACACTAGTTACTTGCATGGTTAGGATTTTCATTGGGCATAGCAGAGCACTTGTTTATGTGTTCCAGCGGGAGCAGGCCAACGGCGGCAGGCGAGCATGGAGTTGCAAGTGTGCCGCCGGCCAAATGCAACGACGCCTTGATTTTGGACATGTTCATGAACAAAGGACGGAGACACGAACCATTGCATAATGATAATCGCCGGAGAGCCCTGTTCCACGCATGACACTCGGACCTGGTCCTGATTTGACACTACGACCTTGTTGGATGTACGGTGTCGTCAGTTGGACCCTACAACCGTTGCATTCGTGACCACCTGAACAACCAGCTAGCTGATCACGTATTCACAGATCCGCTCCTCAGTTTCCTCATAGTCACGCTTTCGGGATGGATGAATTCGTTTCATCATGGTTCCGCTGTTCGAGCTCTATGTGCCAGTGCCACCGCATGTTCTTCTATTTTTGCCTCGCCGGCCGGCTTCTGCGCAGAATGTTTGTCACGGTGGATGGCAAGAAGCCGATGCTGACGATCTTGATCCACGGCTGTGCTACGGCTCTCTCTACTAGTGTGACATCGTAAGCACTAAGCAGTAGGAACAGCTTGCGAAGAAAGCTAGACAAGCCTCCTCGCCGCGTCGTTCTCTGCTGCATGCGTCGTCTGGACGATCATAGTCCTGCACCTACAGCACGTTTGGTTCACGGAATAGCCTCGTCTAGCATGAACTGGTACGACGCTCGAGAAGAATGGGCTCGTCCGGTGATTTCTTGAGGAACGAACTGGTCTCAAGTGCCGTGCCTACGGGAATACTACGGGGAGTGTCCTTGTGACGGTCGACACACTACAAGAGTTTTTTTGCATGTGGCCTACAGTTTTAGTGTATTCGGTTAAGCAATTTTGATCACTGTGGGTGATGTAATTGTCGGGAATAGCATTGTAGCTAATCAGTAAAAAATTGTCGGGAAACAAATGCATTTGAACTAGATAACTGCCACCCACTCCATTAAGTAATAGAAACTGTCGGCCACTCATTGAAACTGTCCGCAAACATTGCATTTCTTGTAGAGACTTGGACTCATGACGCAAACCAAACGAGGCCCGGACTATGGATAGGATGATTCGGACTACCTCGTGCCGCAACCCAAACATGCTGCTACTGTTCGAGGGCATCCCCTGATGCCGATGGTGACCGCGTCCATCGGCAGTCGGTGGGTAGCCCTTGGGGACACGACGTCTCGGGCGCTCGCCGTGCGTGTTTTCCTGATGTCAAGGAAAATATCACACTCAATGGCGGAGAGGGGGGGAAGGGTGTTAAATTTGCCTTAAAAAATGATGCTGTACCAGAATCACTATTCATTTTGTGGAATTTTAGCTATGGCGCGAGGGGGGGGGGGGGGGGCCTTTGGCCACAAGGAAGCTCCGCCACTGAGCGCACTAGAGATCGCGCCAGCGACTAATTGCCTAGCACATCGGCACGCGTTTTGGATGACTTGGATGCCGAACTTCGACGTGTAGTTGACACTTGACAGTCAATACCGGGCAGCCAGCAGCCAACTGCGCGGGCGATAATCATATGACCTTGTACAATACATGTTAAAATTCGTAGCACATACAAATATTAAGATTCAAAAGCACATCGAAAGTTCATCCAATCGTGAGTGCAATGTACGAGCTTTTGTGAAGTTTAAGCCCTGTTGGGGTGCCGTTTCGTTCTCTGCTTTCCAACAATTTTGTAAAAAATCACTCCCAAAAGAATGATTTAAGGGGTATCCAAACATGTATTGGGAGCAAAAGAAATAACCTTCTCCATCAGTTCCCTATTTTCGGTTTTCAAATATTATTCTGAAACATAGACACGTCACCCTCTTGTGGGCCCTACGGTTGTTTTCCTCGCCCAGAAATCCTTCCTCTCCAATCTCCGTCCGCGATCGCGATGCCGGCACCTGAGAATCTAGTTCACCGTTCGCAATCCTGGAGTCTCATTCCTAAATCACGGTGCTTGGAGAGGAGACGGTGGCGCCCTGGAGACTCGTTCGTGATCATTTTCTGTGGCAATTCAAGCTTTCGGCGACGTCAACGAGATGTGCTTCCTTGCTCGTGTGTACGCCCATTTGCCTGCTTCGTCGGCCATCCGGCACGGCGCATAGTGGCGACTGTTCCGTTGATTCGTCGGCATACTGATGTGGCTTGCAAATCACAATCTAAACGACATGACCATTGACAGGTCTGCATAATCATGTATCCAAACAAAGTTTCAGAAACAACATCCAGAACTTGAAGCATACAGAAAAACTACTAGGCTGCAATCGCCATCAAGACTCAACCATGCTACCGGGCCACTAACATGCTAATTTTATTTGTTCATTCATTTTTTGCTCAGATTCAATCCACGAATCAAGATCTGGTGATATCACTGTTTGGCGCAATGGCTTCTATCACTGTGAGGAGGCAAGCCGCCTGCGGTGTCTCGTTGCCGGCGGTTCGTGCGGGGAAGCAGCAGGCCCCGACAGCGAGGCAGGGAACAGCAGACACGACGGCCCGAGGCGAGGGGTAGCAGACACCGGCGGCGTGGTGGGCAGCAGCGGAGCCCGGCGGCCCTGGACAAGGAGAGAGGACGCTGCGAAGAGGCAGCGCTTCACCCGGAAGACATCAGAGGCCAGGAACTACCCTAGTCCATGGCGGAGGCGGCGCGAACAGAAGAGCTCTCGTGCGGACGCGAATGCCGGATGGCGCGTACGATTTATTCGCTGGAAGAGCGGAAGGGGGTCGATCGGGATTGCGTATACCTTCACCACATGTGGCGACAGTTAAGAGCAACTCCAACAGACTACCTAAAACTGACTACCTAAAACCAGTTTTTCTAGCTTACCTAAAACACTTTTCTGAGTTTAGATGGTCAGTACTTTTCCAGTCTACCTAAAATCAGAGTACCTATCCTCTTTGGTCCACATGTCAGTGAAACAGAAGCCGGAACGCCATCTTTCCAATCGCCAGGAACACCGGCGAGCTTGGACTGCGCTCGGGGCGGTCGGCGACCCGGCCAGATGGCGTCACGTGGCCCTCCGCCTCGAACTGCAACACGTATCGCGCGGCGCACATCTTTCTCGCTGCTCCCCACACGTTCCTCGGCAGCAAGCAAGCATCACTGCATCAGCAGCAAGGCAGGGCGCAAGCAAAGCAGGCAAGCACGCTTGCACAAGCAAGCAAGCAAGCACGGAGCTGCTCCCGCTGGCCGCTCCTGCCTTTCACACAAGCAAGCACCTCGCGCTTGCCGCCATCAGCCACAAATCAAGGACGCCCGGGAGAGCTCTAGGGCGTCGTGGCGTGCGTTGATTCGCGGCGACGCAAAGGAGGTCCAGGGCGGCGGAGGGTGTCTCGACCAGAGGTGGAGCACCAGGTGGGGCGGCGCGGCTCGAAGCCAAAGGGGGACGACGTTGAGGAAGACGACTCCATGGCGGCGGCGGGCCTTAGATTCGGTGAGGAACGCTCCAAATCGACCGAGATTTGATCGGGAATGGAAAGGGAGAGGCGGCGGAGGGAGTCAGGGCGGAGAATCGGGGCCTGGCGAGCTCGCCGGCGGCATTGGGGGCGGCGGCACGCCGATGCAGGTGGAGGCGGGCGGGTGGGCGGGAGAGGAAATGTCCCTCCCGCCAGATGAACAGTGGATAGGTAGGCAGGGAGAGAGTACCTTTCTTTGGGTAGTGGAGAGGAGGATTTAGCTAGCTAGCTAAAAATTTTAGGTATTGGTAGTCATATAGGTACTCTGTTGGAGCACTTCTATCTACCTAAAAGATAGATTTTAGGTATTGGTAGGCATATAGGTAAGCTGTTGGAGATGCTCTTAGGGAAAAATGGGCCAAAGGTAAATTTAGGGTCCTTGTTTTCAGAACGGTTGGAGGGTTGATTTTGCTGATAACTCTCTTAATTCATGTTTAGAGACTGATTATACATAACTGTTGGAGATGCTCAGCTCCAAGCTAGCTTGCCCCTGGAACGTCCAGCCTCTGAGACCTTAGTTTTTGTAATGGCGCCAAGTAGGCGGGTGATGAGGGTGATCGATGCCATTCTGTCACCCCTGTACCCACACTACGAATTTCTGTCTGAATTGGTGTTTGTAATTTGCCGAACGGTCGGCTTATTAAAAAAAAAATCGAAAGTTCATCCAAGAGAAATCATCAGTGACAAAATGAATTCATTCAATCATTAACACAAGCAACAAATTTCGATACAGATTAACCCACAACGAAAATCGCACAAGAACATGATGATGATACAAATGACCACGACACCACACAAACACAGCAGCGCTCACATCAAACAACTCTCGTTCACGCGTATTATGTATAAAAAGTCTCGGAAGCCTAGAACGCGAGCACGGCCGCGATCACCACGGCAACCGCCGCCACGGTCTGCGCGAGGCTCGCCTGGACGTTGCCGGCCGGGCTGGACGGCGGCGGCGGCGGAGTGGAGGGAGACCCGGGCGCGAGCGCGGGTGCGGCGCCGGCGTCCTCGGCAAGGACGTTGATCTTGACCTTCATGCCGCTGGCGCAGTGCTTGCCGACGCTGCAGATGAACCAGCGCCGGCCGGCGGCGTCGAGCGTGACGCGGTCCTCGCCGGTGCCCATCACGGTGGCGTCCGCCGGCTTGTTGCACGCCTGGAAGTCCGCGCCGCCGACCTCCACCACCGTGTGGGTGGGCTCCTTGTACTTGAACACTGCAAATGCGTCAGCAAGAACAACTCCTCTCAGTTTTTGCCTTATTAGCTTTGTTATTACATATTGGCACCGAGTCATTTACTAGTTGATCTGAGGTAGTAGTCAAGATCAGCTAGTTAGTTACCTATGGTGTCGCCGACCTTGAACTCCTTGGTCGCGGCCCAGGCGGCGTAGTCGAACCCGAGGGTCCAGCCCTGGTCATCGCCGACCTGGTGTTCCGTGGCGGCGGCGAGCGCCGAGAGGAAGGCGACGGCGAGCGCGGCCGCGACGACGAGGAACATCTTCTTGGAAGCCATTGAGTGAGTGTTTCCGGGTCAGAGCTAGTAGCTAGCCTTGGAAGCTCTCTTCTTTGTTCGCTACACGAGTTCCAATTCTCAGAATGCAGCTAGCTACTACTTGTGCTCTGATTCTTTGTTCTGGCTTGCTACGACGCATTTGCACACATATATATAGCTTAAGAGTAGTTAGTACTTGCATGGTTAGACTTGTTTGTGTGTTCCAGCAGGAGCAGGCCAAAGGCGGCATCGATGGAGTTGCCCCCGTGTGGCGCCAAATGTTACGACGCCTTGATTTTGGACATGAGCCGAGCGTGAACAAACAAACACGGAAACGGGAACTGTGCCTCAGTATCATCGCCGAGGAGCAAGTAGCCTTTCGCCTGTTCCGTGGGTGACACTCGGACCTGGTCATGATTTGACACAAATTGTTGGCTGTACTGTGTCGTGAGTTAGGCCCCGTCGCTGGTGTGAGCACGGCCTCCACGTGGCGACAGTCAAAGGTTCGTTGCAGAGATTCTTCTGAGGAATGTACTGACTTCACTTAACCACAGGATTCCACGGGAATCAGAGCAGCCCAACCCTAGTCATTTGGCAGGGAAAGTGCATTTGGTCTTGCCACTGATGGTCCATGGATCTTCCCATTTGGAACGTGCCAGAGATAGAAACGGAAGGACCAATAATTGCACGCAATAAGATCATTAGGCCTCACCAATCAACACTAATACTAGTGCCTTCGCCGATCGGCAGAATTGGCAACCTATAATTTGTACTCTCCGTGCATGGATGAGTCGTCGCAGTCAAGCAAAGGGACGAAGCGCTACAAGGCACAGGCGGGCAGAACGGCAGCGACGCGTCCATAAAGAAACGGATCCACTTAACCCACTCGGGAACCGAGCCCCCACGCGTCCGTCCCACCAAACCCGGGCCCCCGACGCGGCGGCGGCGGCGGCGGATGTGCGAGGGTAGGCGGCTGCCCGACGCGGGCCGGGCGGCGGCGGAGCTGCGCCGGAGGGAGGTGGCTGCCGACGCGCAGCTGGCGGCGGCGCGGGCGCGCCTGGCGGAGGCGCTGGCGGAGCTGGAGCGGGCGCGGGCGCGCGCAGCCGAGCTGCAGCGCCGCCTCGAGCAGACCTACGGCAAGCGGCGCCGGCTCGTGGAGGAGGCGCGCGGGCGGATCCACGAGATCCGAGCGCTCCTTCACGACGGAAGGCAGGAGCGGCTCGCCGATGACGAGACCGGGCCCGAGCACGACTCCGCCGCTTCCTCGTCTTCCTTGGTGCGGCTCTTGATCATTCCTGCTTGCGTTTCTCGATTCCGCTACGCGGTTTCGACATCCAACAAAACTAGTCGGTTGCTTTTGCTTGCAGTAATTGATTTCTTTCGTGTCTGCAATCGAGCAGTAACTGACGAATTATGTTGCTTCCGATTGATCATCTGCAGGGGCAAAGCGGCAGTTGACGATGCCTGTTGCGGCAGCCGCAAGCCGGGCTCTACAGCATACTCTTTTTTTCTTTCTTTCTTTCACGTTTTCCCTTCGTGTTTACATTGGGAGCTAACTAGCTAGGTTTTGTGTAATATAAGATCATGGTGTTATCTCTGAACATTAGAAACTTATTCAGTGGCTCAAGACTCAAATGAACACAACAGCGTTCTCCTCTACCATCTCAATGAACACGTTGAGATCCTCATATGTTTAGCAGTTTCCCGTGCGAAGGATCCCTTTTGCTACCGGATGGTATTTGACATTTGTCCCGAGACAATCCTATTGTTTAATGGTGAAACATCATGTGCACATGAAGTATTTGACGTGCACAAACTCATTGGAGATAATCCCATTGGATTGCATATAAACCACCAAAATCGTGCGTGGGAATTTTCGTTTATAAAGCACATGTTTTTGGAAGCATATCCTGAAATCATGGTCTTGTTTAATTTCCCAGTGAGAAACATTTGTTAAAAGAGGGCATAACAGTAAAAATGGTTTTAAGCTCATGGTATCCTGTCATCGCACGGAACCGCATTCACAAGCTGGAATCCTGCAACTGCCAAGCAACTTTGCTAGAAACGTTCAGACCTAGCGATCGGTATGGGCCTTTAGGTCTAGATGAACAAGCGTTCTCTATTACCGCAAACATACAATATTCACCGAGAATCACTTCCGTAGTGCTTCAAAAAACATTATTGCCAAACAATATTCTGCAGAAAATATTGATGATTTGCACAGATCGCAAAGACAGCTTAAGAGGGTCAGTTTGTAACAAAATTATGCAAGTCATAGCATATTAGGTAGTTTAGTGAGGGAATTCATCAGCCCGAATCTTAACATTAAGTTCCACCAGAAAAATTACAACCCCAAAGTCGTAAAACCAACTCTACAGAGCTCTTGTATGTACGATTTCCACTGATGCAGGAAATCCAGTTCATTATAAGGTCTATACTAGTACTACAACGAATTCACTTGAAATAGCTTGTAGGGAGGGGCGAAGGGCAGCTGAAGTAGTCGCTTGAATGGGCAGATACGGGATACAAGTCACCAGAGCATCTCTTGATCCAGAATCGACCTGATTTTCATCTGTTCTTTCCATTGCTGTAATGGAGGCCCAGTTTGTCTCAAAACCGCAATCACCAAATCTTGTTTTTGACCCAAAAGAGCATCAATACAGCGTTCTCCTCTACCATCTCAATGAACACGTTGAGATCCTCACATATGTTAGCAGTTTCCCGTGCGAAGGATCCCTTTTGCTACCGGATGGTATTTGACATTTGTCCCGAGACAATCCTATTGTTTAATGGTGAAACATCATGTGCACATGAAGTATTTGACGTGCACAAACTCATTGGAGATAATCCCATTGGATTGCATATAAACCACCAAAATCGTGCGTGGGAATTTTCGTTTATAAAGCACATGTTTTTGGAAGCATATCCTGAAATCATGGTCTTGTTTAATTTCCCAGTGAGAAACATTTGTTAAAAGAGGGCATAACAGTAAAAATGGTTTTAAGCTCATGGTATCCTGTCATCGCACGGAACCGCATTCACAAGCTGGAAGCCTGCAACTGCCAAGCAAACTTTGCTAGAAACGTTCAGACCTAGCGATCGGTATGGGCCTTTAGGTCTAGATGAACAAGCGTTCTCTATTACCGCAAACATACAATATTCACCGAGAATCACTTCCGTAGTGCTTCAAAAAACATTATTGCCAAACGATATTCTGCAGAAAATATTGATGATTTGCACAGATCCCGAAGACAGCTTAAGAGGGTCAGTTTGTAACAAAATTATGCAAGTCATAGCATATTAGGTAGTTTAGTGAGGGAATTCATCAGCCCGAATCTTAACATTAAGTTCCACCAGAAAAATTACAACCCCAAAGTCGTAAAACCAACTCTACAGAGCTCTTGTATGTACGATTTCCACTGATGCAGGAAATCCAGTTCATTATAAGGTCTATACTAGTACTACAACGAATTCACATGAAATAGCTTGTAGGGAGGGGCGAAGGGCAGCTGAAGTAGTCGCTTGAATGGGCAGATACGGGATACAAGTCACCAGAGCATCTCTTGATCCAGAATCGACCTGATTTTCATCTGTTCTTTCCATTGCTGTAATGGAGGCCCAGTTTGTCTCAAAACCGCAATCACCAAATCTTGTTTTTGACCCAAAAGAGCATCAATACAACGCCAATCACAATGGCAACAGGAGCATACTTCCGAATCAAGGCCTGACATTTAAAGAAAATATTTGCACGTCAAAAACAAAATAGTAAACTATCAGAGAAATGTTGATAGATCAGATTTAAAACTAATACAAATTTCTAATCTACAAACTATCCCGCACCCGAGCTTTCCACAAAAAAGGAAATGCAACAGATAAAGCTTAAAAACACGATGTCGATGGCTCAATGCTACCTCTAGTCTACTTAAGCCAGTGTTAAACTGCATGTGCACAACCGCTCACTAACTCAAGAATGAACTGCATTCAAGGAGACATGACATGCAAACCATGTATGGGCTATGAAACTAAATAAATGGTAACACTGATGCTAAACAACTAGGCAGATCATAATATTAGGTTGTGTCCAAGAAACATGCAACAATCATCCTTTGTCTGACGTTTCATCTATTTTTCATATAGAATACTCAATTCAGAGCAACTGTTGAATGTATTATATGATGCAAATATGATAAATGTGAACATGCATCACCTGGCGATTAAGTTCCTTCGCCTTATCTGCATACATTCTCGTGTCAGATGTCAACCTGCTCGACATTTCACTGACCTCTGCAAGGAATGAACATTTGTTATTAATATTAAAAACAAACCATATGCAATGTAGAGGAAAAGGTGGTAGCAAGTCTTTAATAGTGAGGGCCACAAGAAAAATTCAGTTCAAATGCAAGGAGCAAAACAGTGAAAAATACACAACAGCGAATAGGCTTCCTACTAACAAAGAGACAGGACGCGAGCCAAGTTAAAGCAACAGCTTCTAGAATTGATGTCACAAACATCTAACAGATAAACATGCAAAAATTACAATGAAACATGAGAAACATGATACGCTAAGGACTTACGATCCAGCTTTTCACCAACACCAAGAACCTCTTGGACGTTGCGAGTCATAATTTGGTGCACTTCATAGAGCTCATCATTCAGTTTTGCAAGGTTCCTTTGAGTTCTGGTATCCAAATATAGTTTCTTAGTCTTCTGGATGAATGTATCTGTAGAAAGAGGCACAAGTTATCAACGAGGAGAGTTTAAATGATAAGAGAAGAAAATGCTGACAAGTAACCCAACGAATCATACCGAACTTGATAAAAGCATACGGCCTCGCGGCAGTTTCAATCTGATTGCCATTGACTTTCTCAAACTCATTTTTAAGATCTTCTAGGTACTGGAACGCAAGTTTCTTCGGATAAGAGCGGTCACACATTGTCAGATAACATACTCTGCCCTCAATGATGTAGCTATAGATTTGAATTAAGGAGCAACAACATTATCGCAGGACTAAAACAGGAGGGTAAAAAATCACAAGCATAATTAACTGGGTGATGAATGACGTGTCTATAAAGTTGCGAGCACGACAAATGAAGAAAGATGATCAGCATCTAACACTGAGTAAAAGGGTCTAAGTGACCTTGTCAAGGCCGTTCCATAGATTCCCATGACATAACTACCTTATTAATTCAAATACAAATAAATCTCCAGGCTTGTTAAGCTGACATATTGATCATCACGTATCAGTCAATCAGTACTAGAAATTGCAAAGGCTGATGTAAAGTGAGATACTGAGATATGGATGAAGGCATCATATAAATCACAAAGAACACGCAGGAGCAAGCTTCATCGAGAACCCGAAAAAAGTATCACATATAACACAAGGATACTGGAAGAAGTAAGGCCCAGTCTCAATTGACATCCGCGAAGCTTCGTGTTGCCCCTTTGACAAGTTCTTGAAAAGAAGTTTAGCTTGCTGCTTGTAGAAATCAGCATCCTTCTGATCTCGCCCATCATCCAATCCTTCTGCCAGCGGAAGGCCATCAGTGACACGCGCTATCATTGTCAGCTTCACCATTTTGCCAAGAAGGCCAGAAACCACAAGAACTGCAGTAGATACCTACAGCGTATGCTACAAGTAGCAAGAAAATGGGTTCTTCAGAAGCCTGATTGTTTCATGCTGCTACAAAAGTATTAAATTCCTAGTGATACCAATATCATGTTATCATTCCAATTAAGAAAACTAAAATAGACTAATCCATGTGAGCTATTATAACAAATATAAACAAGATACATGTCATTCTAGAAGATCATATATGCTTTAATCATTCGGGGATTTCAGTCTGAAAAGGTAGTACTGATCACCATATAGGAAATAGCCCATCATTTCTAGTTAAACAGTTTCTCCCCACGACAGATGCTGACACAAAATTCACAGATACAACCCATATGTGTATAGATATCAAAAAATAACTTTGTGTGTAGTTCTCAGAAAACTCAGAACTCAGGAGTGAACTCCATTATCGTATTTCAGTATAATTTTTCCTATTATATTATCGTCTGCTCGATCTATATCATCACAGGTAACATCAATCACAAAAAATGCAGTGCAAAACCAGACAATCACTTCCTGGATGCATCCTAACACGAATAACACTACAATGGGCCTATTCACCACACCAATGATAAACATCCCCTGGAGTCTTGACACGGCAATGCAGCTGAGAATGGGGATCCAGAGCCCATCAGCTCTGGGAAGCCAATAAATATCAAATCCACCAAGTCTAATACAGCTTGCACGATTCACAACTAGCAAACTTCGAGTAAAAGATCTACACAGAACAAAAGAAATACGCTATCTAAACTGCCGCATGTTTCGAACAGCTGCGAGAAATCACATCCGCCAACACTTGGCCCCTCGATCAGCCGCAGCACTAAAACCTAACCCAAACAACGCAAACAAGCGGTTCAAATCCCTAACCACCGTAACAGCAACCGCTAGATCAATTCCCCAATCTCAAATGGGAGAGGAACAAAATGCTGCGATCGCATCAGATCCACCCGATCTGGATCAGCTAGAGACTACGAAGACGCAACGAACCAGGAGTAGATCGAGAGGCAGGAGGGGACGTACAGGGGGAAGGTGGTGTCAGTGGAAGCGAAAGCGACGCGGCGGCCGTCGCCGGGGAGGGAGATCGCGGCGTCGCCGGAGAAGGGAGAGGCGGAAGTTTCGAGAATCGGAGCCCACGTTCGCGTGTCGGTGTGTTTACTTGGGAGGAGAAGAAGTGGGGATGCGCGGAGGGGGAGACGCGGAGGAGACGTTCGCGCGACCGACCAGCCCGGCCCAAACTTTATAAGCGTGACTTTGCTGCAGCCTGCGATTCCAACTGGCCCAACTTGTGACGTGGCCCATGCCCAAGACTCCCCCCTGCGGCCATTCAAGCTCAAAGCCTCAAACCCTCGCGAGCTGTACTCCGTGGCGGCGGGGACCTCGCCGCCGGCGAGACCGCGCGAGTCATGTAGCCGCTCCCGCACGCCGGTTCCCGAACTCTCGACCCCGCCGCATCCGGTGTCGTACCAGCAGGTGGCCTGCCCTTGTCAACGGCCAACGGGGCGGTCCATGCTGATACTGTTCATCGGCCGAATGGCGCCGCCTGCGCCTACTTCTGGACGCTACATCAGTCATTAGGTGGCTGGTCAGCGGCGATAGGCACCTCCGACTGCGAGGACTGTGGCACCACCATCACGTAGGTCAGTACCCGGCCGCCTCAGTGAACTACTGCTGCATTACTGTTTTAAGTTGGATTGACAACTTAGCAAGCTAGAATGCTATTGCAGCTGAGGTCAGCTATATCAGTGGATGCCGTCTAGTACTTAGCAATTGCTTATGCAAGCAAACAGTGATGTCAAGTTGTCAACTGCAAATTTAATAACCATATAGTCTAACCTGAATTCGGCTTCTGTTGATTTTTGTCCTGTATGCTGAATGTTTGCCCTTTGTCAACTTGAGCGTAGTTGCTGAGTATATATAGTTGAAGGAACTCGAGTGGCTGCCCAATGAAGAAGCCTAAGAAGGTTGTTGAAGAAGATGACGGTGACATGGTTAGTACCTTCATCTCTGAAAAAAATAATAGTCTGCAAAATTATTGTTAGACTTTGCATAACTCTGAAAATGCTATCTGTTTTCTATCGAACCTTGCGTTTCGCGTCAGATTGCTCTCCTAAGGACGTGGCGAATGCAGCTGCCTCTTTATCAGGCCATGGACGTACATTGGCCAAGAATGCTAGTTTTGGGAAACTGCTCAAAATCAGTTTGCAAGACTTTTCTTCCAAGGATTGTGCCTTGTGGTTGCTGGAGAAATGCGACCCAAACTCTAAGGGTTGCATTGAGCTCTGCATTTCAAACCATAAACTCAGCTTAACAGCAGATAGAATTGAAGGCACGCAAAGGCTTAGTTAACTCAGCTTAACAGCATGGCCTGATAAAGAGGTAGCTGCATTCGCCACGTCGTTAGGAGAGCAACGTGACGCGATGCGCGGATGTCTACCAAAACAGATAGCATTTTCAGATGTATGCAAAGTAACAATAATTTTGCGGACTATCATTTTTTTCAGAGATGAAGGTACTAACCATGTCACCGTCATCTTCTTCAACAACCTTCTTAGGCTTCTTTATCAGACAGACACTCGAGTTTCTTCAACTATATATACTCATCAACTACACTCAAGTTGACAAAGGGCAAACATTCAGCATACAGAACAAAAATCAATCACTTAACAAGCAGTGTAGTAGATTTCAGCTAGTCACTCTATTGAAATTCAGCAAAACTCTAACCTGAATATCGGTTCTATTTTTATTTTTATTTTTGTGAGGACGTGCTCCTAGTCATTTCTTTTTGTTTGGTGCATGGAGGCTGGACTTGGTGTCTCTGCACCTATATCATCTGGCTGCACAGCTTTGCTAGAGTTAATTTTTATTTAGTGTGGCTTTTCTGGAGTTTCCTTTCATAAATTTTGGATTGCCTCAATAGTGCCACAGCCTTACACCTAATACTGAAGTGAGTGATGACTGAAAGCTAAGGTCAATGTTCTTTCGCATCAATTTCAAGTGTTATCTAGCGCACATGCGTTCTGCAAAGCTAATGTTCCTTGGTTAAGAGAGTGGTCTTTCGGAGCAAAATGTTTATACCAGCCATTTAGGCTTTCTGATGTCAAGCCTGCCTGCTCTTGCGTTTCTATCCAAATCTTTCTCAGTGACTTGCTCTATAATCTAACTGCTGACAACTGAACAAGCCAGCCTAATTCACATTCAATCACTCACATAATCACACTGACTCAGTATAGGTCTCAGCAGGATGGGCACCTATCTGTTTTACCCAGGCACAGGTGTAGGGGAAGAGAATTTATAGTTAGCTTGAGGACTTCAATTCACTAGATATTACATCAGAAGTTAATGCAAGAGTCTAGCCAATAGTAGCATACCTTTCCATGGAAGCTCTTTGCTCTTCTGTTATGCTCAACTTTTGCCTGTTGAGTTTCCTAAATATTATTTTTATTAGGGGTACTGCACTCTTGTTGGATCAAAGGCTCACCTCATTGGTTGCCCTTTCGAAATTGTGCGTCGAAAATTGCACATTTTTCCAGCACGCAACCAAAAACAATTGTGAAGAACTTATTGTCTGAGCTTAGTTTTAGCTTATGACTTCTAAGTTCTTACGGACACTAAAATTGTTATCTGCATACGACGGCAATGTACAAGCCGTATGATCATTGCTTTTCTGATTCTTTTTAAGGTTGTATATGAGATGTTTTTCTGATCTTAGCTACATCATTGCTTTTTTACATGATATGTTTGCTTCGTGCTATCCAGATTGTTTTGTTTTACTAAACTGATTTTTAATGAACAAACAGCGGCTGCTCATATATGTCGCATCTTTGGTAGTAAGATAAAGGCAAAAATATTGTTAGTATGAAAATTTGGATTGTGGCTTATATATGCATATTTTTCCTCACCATGCTTTTGTCATAGGTTATCTATTTCTAGCCTTGCAATCAATCAGCATTCCACCATTTCAGGTTACATGATGGATTGTAAACTTGTGGTCTTGCCTAGTTTATGTCATTCTATTTCGTTTAGGACAACGTAGCTTGCTGCTGGACTTCCTGCAGGTTGATATGTCGTTCTTGAAGCCCCTATTCTGGCCGTACATTTGGGGATTGAATTTGTTTCGACAATCTGGTTGATATTAACTAACTTCAAAACAAGGTGCCTGTGTTTTTTTTGTTTGTTTATCCCACCCTTAGTCGTATTGGAATTTTTTTTATCACATGTTATATCTTAATAGAACTTTCTCCTGCAGTTTTAAAGGCCTAATATGGCACACCTTGGTTCTGGTTTAGATGCAGATGTTTTAAATAGACTTAAGTTGATATTGTTTTGCTATTTATAACATGTTCCTACTACTAACTACGTGCATAATATGCAGGCAAATGTTCATAAAATTATGATGCCTGGCAGAAAAGGTGAAGTAACCCATGATTTTGATCAATGATTAATGAAACCGTGATAAAGACAAAATAAAACTCTGGTGCTCCAAGGTTCAATGATCCATTTCCTCCTTTCGACTGGGCAATCATCATGGTCGTCGTATGGAGCTCCGCATGGCTCAGAAGTGCCTCCAGAGCAACTTACAAGTATTTCCATGGTCCCTTGAGAATTGAAATCTTTTACTACAACATAGACAACTCTTTCCTGACAAATCTCCATGCTTTTAGACGCTTGATTCAAATTTGAGCTAATTTAAGATGATTTGAAACATTCGATCCTTGGTTTTTTAACAGAAATTTATGGAAATGATCGTATCATATAGCAATGCTCCTTCTCTAGGCAGTGAATCAACTACTCAAACTTCACCTCATCTGCTTGCTCCTAATAATTCAGATTTTTAGGGTCATGCCCATCCGATCTAGTTGATGGTAGCGGGCATTGAGTGACGCGTACTATGGCGGTTGCGTTCGTACGTGCGAGGACTCGGCCCGATTTACTCCGTGTTCCCGGAAACGCACGACAGCCATGGCTCGCTCTCCCGGCCTTCGTCGGGGCCATCCTTGGATGCTACGAAAGTTCACGGCCTCCTTGGAGCAACGGCAGAGTAATGGCGCCAAGCCAAGCCGCCAGCAACCGCCCCTGACACCGGCGTCAGTAATGGCGATGGGCTCGCTCGCTCACGTACGTCTCCTCCGTCGACAAGCCGGCACGCACTCTCACATGCGTGCACAGGCGTGGTTCATTTTGCTTGCTTGCGTCGCAACCTTTTGATGCGTGTAGGCCACCGTGTTTCCTCTCTGGCTTTCCCTTAATCTACGATGTAAAATTTTGTTACAACAAGTGATACCAGCTCCGTTGATTGTCTAAAACACATAGAAACATGCTCTCAGGTTACTAAACATCGTCAACTTGTCTGATGAATGAAAAGTAATCACTGCAAAAAGATTGCTTCAAATGGTCCATCTGATTGTAACATGCTTATCTCGTCTCCGTCTTATTAAAGGTAGACGTCCATGGCATAAACTGCCCAGTACAGGTGGTCAGTTTCTCTTGCAAATGCAGCAGTCTTAAAGGTAGCTGTATTCTGCATTTCATTTATTTCTTCTTTCGCAGTAGTAAACCTTTTCCTTTTTGAGACCATTCTTTCATAGTAGTAAACTGACGCGCCATGTTGCTTCTAGCCCCAGGGCAATTCATCGTTCCATTTTTACTCAGTCAGGGGATTGAAAGAATGCTAAAATTTCACTCGAATTTGTCCTGCAGTACAAAGTCCATGGATCAACATGCGCATTGCTCCGGTGCATTAAACGGTGAAGGACCACGGTTTTGCGATGAGGTTGACAAGACTTCAGAGCACATAAAGAATTTCCAAAAGCACTCTCGCATGATCTGCAATATTTGTTCCGATAACAAGTGCTGTCTGTGGTCTGAGCAGGACGGTGTACTTAATTACGCTAAGGCTCGACTGCAAAGGTTAGTTGAATGCTATTATGAGCATTTATATTACAGGGTTTTTACTTTTTACTACTACTACTACCACCACCTTGCAATCACCAAAAAATCTCAGGAGCATCAAATGATTCAGCTTTACGTCAAAAAAACAACAACAAATGATTCAGTGCGACAACTGCAAGTCTGTGCAGCATATCTTGCTTTCTGTGTTGATTCGGTGTAAATATTTCAAGGGAACCCAAGATCCTCCCCATAAGTGCGCTTTAGTTCTTGGCCTTCTCGCTTTAAGCAAAGCAGTGAGGACGCAGCTCCTGGTCTGTTAAGCTGTAAAAGTGCTGGAAGACACAAACCAACGGGTCCAGGAAAAGAAGGAAAAGCTCAAGAAGAAGAAGGAAAAAAAGAGAGAGGCATGTTCATCATATATCTGATGAAAGTATGGAGTACTCTCTAGCCAACATAAGCAAATGGTTACGGTACAATAATAGCATCATGTTGTGCGTCCTAACGTGCAGTACTTCTGTGCAGTTAAAAGGGAGACGTTGTGAGACAAATCATTGCAATAAAAGCATGGCGAATGGCAACTGCCATTCTAAAAAAGATAGCCACTGTAATTATGTATACTCTTCACAAAAGTATACAGTTAAACATAAAAAGCACCACAAAATCTTACTTAGAATAGGAACAAACAACAAAGCATAGATAAAAGGGGCATCCAATCAAGAGAGCAAGGAAAGCATGATAGTTCCTGATTTCTTTTCCTTTACCATTATAATGATAGAGAAAAAGGATACGAGTAGTACTACCCTGGACTGCCACCTCTTGTCCGTTGCCTGCTCCCCATGTCCAGCTCAACCTTTGGAGACACCACTTGTCCGTTGCTCCGGGTGGCTCTTCTTCTGCGGTGCCGCGCCCCGTGATGTGCAGCACTGCACTATTGCTACCAGTTGACACTCACACTGACCAGCATACTGGTGTCGGAGGACACTGCGAGCCATAAACCTCAAGAGAGAAGTTCTTCCTCCTGTTTATCCTCTGTTCCGCTGCGTTCATCACTGGTCTGAAGAATATTTCAGTGACTGTAAGGTAATGTTAAGCATTCACTCCACTTTCTGTTTAGTTTGTATTTATGCTAACTCTTCGCTCCAACGGTTAGTTTGTGCCTTATAAAGATTTAAATGTTGAGTTGTGTTGCTCTTGCCATCAGCTCATTTATGCAATGGTGGAAGGAGCAAGCATGCCGTGAGATTCTTGCAACGGGTATCAGCGGGTTTCACTGGTTTCTCGTGCAGTTCTTTGTTAGTCAGGCAAGGGAGGAACTGCTAGTCTACTTGCCAGAGCCTTGTGAAAGATTTGGAGCCATTTCGATCACTGTGTTCAGGTATCCAATAGATGTCACGGCCAGCTTTTTCTCAGCCATCTTTCGTTATGGAATGCTCAACCTTTTTCGTTGATTCCACTCTTACAAACCTCTGAAATTTAGCACTTCATCTCTAGTGCACTTCATCCTTGATGCTGCTGATGTTTTCTCCTCCTAGCTAGCTTCAAATCTTGATTCCACTGATGCACTGTTCTTGATCACAGGATGGGAACAACTCAATGATCAGGCAGAGGCCAGCTTCTTGTTAGTGTTTTCTGATCAAGCGCAGACTGAAGCAGCAACAGTGCAGAAATCTTCTCCAATGGCGAGGCCAAGCTGTCTCCTCCTGCTCGTCTTCTTCTCGGTGTTCCTTGCACTGCTCCCGGAGACCACGCAGCTGCAGAGCTCGCAGGCGTGGACTCTGCTCAAGATCCAGCAGCTCTTGAACTACCCTCCAATGCTCAGCCACTGGCGCCGCGGCACCGACTTCTGCGGCGGCGGCGGCGGCTTCTTGTCCCCCTCGGGCTCCGCCGCCGTGGTGTGCTACGGGGACACCGTGACGCAGCTCCACGTCGCCGGCGCGGCGGGCACCCCGCCCCTGCCCAACAACTTCTCCATCGGCGCCTTCGTCACGACGCTGTCGAGGCTCCCCGACCTCAAGGTGCTCACGCTGTCCGGCCTCGGGCTCTGGGGCCCGCTCCCCGGCAAGCTAGGCCGCCTCGCCGCGCTGGAAATCGTTAACATGAGCGGCAACTACCTCTTCAGCGGCATCCCCAAGGGAATGTCGCGGCTCGCCGGCCTCCAGACGTTGGTCCTCGACGACAACATGCTGGGTGGCGAGGTGCCCGGCTGGGTCGGCGAGCTGCCGTCGCTGGCCGTGCTGAGCCTGCGGAACAACTCTTTCCGGGGCCCCGTGCCGGAGTCCGTCGGAAACATGCCGTCGCTGAGGTCGCTCGTCCTCGCTTCGAACAACCTGTCCGGGAACCTGCCGGACATGAGCCGGCTGAGGAACCTCCAGGTGCTCGACGTCGGCGGCAACTCGCTCGGGCCGGCATTCCCGAAGCTCGGGAGGAAGGTGGTCACCGTGGTGCTCAGCCGGAACAGGTTCGCCGGCGGCCTCCCGCCGGAGCTGAGCACGTTCTACCAGCTCGAGCGGCTGGACGTGTCGTGGAACCGGTTCGTCGGCCCATTCACGCCGGCGCTGCTGTCGCTGCCGGCCATCCGGTACCTGAGCATCGCCGGGAACAGGTTCACCGGCATGCTCTCCGACAAGACGCCGTGCGGCGACAACCTTCAGTTCGTCGACCTGTCATCCAACCTCCTGTTGGGGAGCGTGCCCACCTGCTTGAGGTCACCGGACAGGAAGCCCGACGCGGTGGTGCTCGTTTCAGAGAACTGTTTGGACAACAGCGACGGTTCACAGCACTCGTCGCCGTTCTGTCAGAACCAAGCCTTGGCAGTGGGGATAGTGCCGGGCAAAGAGAGGAAGAACATTGCCGGGCAGGCAGGCGTTGTGGCCGGCATTGTCGTGGGGATCGTTGTCGCCGTTTTGATTGTCGGTTTCATGGTCTTCTTCGCTGTGAGGAAAGCATCCGTGAAAGGGGCTAAGGCAACAGCTCCGGCGATGTTGGTGGACGACAACTCCTCAACCTCAAATGGTTATCCTTCCAAGCTGTTCGCTGATGCACGTATGATCTCCAGCTCTTCTATAAATTGCTTCTTTACGATTTTGCTTTTGATGCCGAAGCTGATTTTTTTTTTTCTATGGAATCTTGGAACCAAAAAGGTTACATTTCACAGACAGTGAAGCTGGGAGCTTTGGGTATCCCATCATACAGATCATTTTCTTTGGTCGAACTTGAAGCTGCAACAAACAACTTTGAAAATTCTTACCTAATGGGGCAAGATTCCCACGGGGAGGTAGGACGCTATCTTTGCGCTTGATCAATTGTCTGTTTTCTCAAATTCAGGGCATCTAGTTTGCGATCTCCTCTTCAGATTATTCTTATGAGCTCAAGTGAATACGTGGCCATCATGTTTTCATTTGAATAGCATGGATGCACATGCGTATAAAGTCTCTTGTTTTTGTCAGATGTACAGAGGAAGGCTAGGCAATGGCATCCCAGTTACAATCAGGACACTGAAGATCAAGAGAAGCCAAACGACCCAAAGCTTCAACCGTCACATTGAGACCATTTCTAGGCTCAGGCATCAGCACCTGGTCAGCGCTCTAGGACACTGCTTCGAATATGACCTTGACGACTCTACGGTGACCCAATTGTACCTCGTGTTTGAATACGTGCAAAGTGGGAACCTAAGGAGTAGGATCTCACGTAAGTTGCCGGTTCCTATCTCTTCCATTCCACTTACTCTGACAATCCAGTCACTGAATGTTATGTTGCTTCCTGAACTGAACATCACCAGAAGGAACTGAAGGGTGCAAGCTTACCTGGGGACAGAGAATATCGGCTGCCATCGGTGTCGCAAAGGGTATCCAGTTCCTGCACGGAGGGATCGTACCTGGTATATATGGGAACAATCTGATGATCACAAACATTCTTATAGATCAAAACCATGTTGCCAAAATCAGCAGCTACAATATCCCAATCCTGGCAGAGGCCATGAAACCCGAAGTAGATCAGTGGAAGGTAACTTACCACTCTATTATTGTGCTTCGTTCAGTGAATTTTGGATAGCTGTTGCTGACTAACAGTGTTATGCTGCTTCCCGATCCGAGCAGGGAGGAGCTGGAGCTGGAAGCAAATTCCAAACCGATAGGTACTTAGAAAGGCTTGTTGATATTAAGCACAAGGGCAACTTGCACTTTTCTTCTAACGATTTCAGTCAACACAACTAATCACACCAACATTTTCTTTTTGCAGTCCGATGTACAGCGACAAGACTGACATCTTCGACTTTGGGGTGATCCTTCTTGAGGTTGTGTCTGGAAAGACCATAACATCCATGTATGAGGTGGAGATACTGAAAGAACTGGTATGTATCATAACCATCTGTAACTGGCAATACTAACTTGTGAACGTAGACAGAAAGTCGTTGTACAGAATCTCACTGTTCTATCTTTTATGAGGCAGATGCAATGGGCGATCGCCGACGATGACCGGGTCAGGAGGAGGAGCTTTGCAGATCCAGCAGTGCGCAAGGGGTGCTCAGACGAGTCACTGAGGACGGTCATGGAGATCTGCCTGAGGTGCCTTTCCAAGGAGCCAGCACAGCGGCCGTCAGTTGAGGACGTGCTCTGGAACTTGCAGTTCGCCTCCCAGGTGCAGGACGACTGGGAAGGAGACACTCGGAGCAGCGACGGGTCCCCGGTGTCGTCATCGTCCCGAGTCGCCAGGTCGTCACGTCTGAACTTGAGCAGATGATCATTCACCGATCTACTAGTCATCAGATCGTCATGGCTACCCATGAAAACATGATCTAATCAGGCGTTGAGATATCAGTCCTGTGCAACTGTCTCAGACCATACTACTGTCAACTGTGAGATTTGCTGGGCCAGTGGCTGCAGCCTGTGCCGGAAGATGGAAATTTTGAGACAGCGTGCAGAAGCTGAAACACTGAATCCTCTGCGATGTGCACAGGGGTCTCACTTCAAAACACCCTTCCTGATGCACAAACAAATAATGTGTAGTATTTCAGTATTTTCTTTCAGGGTATAGCTTTGAGGTTTCTTTTCTTTCTTTGTTCCTTTCCTTATTATTTTGCTATCTGGGAGTACAATAAGATGTGGTTTTGTTCGATTTTCTCCTGGGAGTACAATAAATATGTTCTGTGCAAATGGTTGTGCTGTTCTGTTAATAGCATATCTCGTTTCTGTAGATCCAACGCACATTGTCTGCTGCGTTCTAAATCATGCGAACACTGCTACCACTGCAATTTATGATTTATTATAATAAGCACAAGATGAAACCTTCTCATGAATGATCATCACATGAGAGACAGCAAATGCAGCCATAAAACATGCCCGGAAAAGATTTCTGCAACTTAGCAACAACTTTGCTTAGCTATAGATTTTGCAAATGCTACCTGAGTTTATGAAATAGTTTCACCACAACAATAGGAAAACCAGCAGGACAACCGGGGGTTCAACCACAAGAACTCAACAAGCACGGAGATTTTAATGGTTAACAAGGGAATATAGATTGGCGAAAAGCCAAACATGTAGATGTCTTGTGCTGCTTAAGTCTGGCGAAGCAGATGCACCTTAGTCGGCTGTCCAGCTCTGCTCCACAATCTCGCGAACTTTGCGGTTGTACTCACGCTTGTTCTCACTGAACAGTCTTGCTGCTTCGGAGTTAGCAGGAGAATTTGGATTTGGGTCACAGAGCAGAGACTGCAAAGAGAAGCACGGCAACAGGAAGTAAGCATGTCATGTGGATACAATGGAGTGAACAACTCATATGGCCCAAAGGCCAAAGCCACTTTTCTGAAGTGGGGAAGGAAAATAAATTCACATAACCATGGAACTAATGAAAGATTAAACTTCACATTCCAACAATTGGAAAAGGAAAAGCTGCAGCGCTGTGCCACAAGTCCACAACTAAATACGCCATTACTAGTGGCAGGTTATCCTTAAGGCCATATGACAGATAGTTTGATAAACATTACCAACTTCCATTGCGGGGAACCATTTTCTTTCTTTCACTGTTAGTGTGGAGCTGGAGTAAGGTTTGCACCTAAATCATATCGTTCGAATAGATAATGATGAAAATTCAGTCATTATTCAACTACTCGTAGTTTGAGCTTTACACCAACGACGACAAGTTGTAATCGATTATAGCAACATAAAAACAGTGATAGACCGAATCAAAGATATAAGGTGATTCAGACAGATGTTGATAACGATACCTGAATAGAGGTCAGTATCGCTGCAACATCATATATAGGACTCCACTGGTTCTGTAGGATGTCCAAACAAATGCTTCCATCTGCATAGACTGAAAGATAAAAGTGATGATATTAAACCACCTTCCCCAGGTCTTAAGGCTTCAATATCAGAAATAATTTAGTTACATGGAAAAATCAAATGGGAAGAATGCAACACAAAAGGGTACATACTATTTGGGTGAAACATCCTTGAAACAAACCGAACAGTTGGTGGCTTGTTGGGGTAATCTTCGCTAAATTGCAGGGTCAGCTTGAACGTGCCTAAAAATGTTTCATAACAGATGTCAGTGAACTCACAATTTAAAATACATCATATATTGTGTTCGCCTATATCATAAAGAAAAAGTATCGAGTAAAACCTAACAATAACGCTTACCACATTAACCAGTTCAGAAAAAATGAACAATTCAACAGGCGTCCAAAATAACCTAACATCAGTCAGTTGCTTATCAATGAACCAAAATCAAGGGACATGAATAACAGGGACGTCCAAAGGTTTGTGACCCATCATTCAAATTGCATCGACTGAGCTTTTATTATTGCAGGCAAAGAAGATTAGAGCCAGTTGAGATATCAAATAACTTCCAAGCGTTAAATTAAATGCTTCCTAGCCCAACATCAACAGTTTTGGTGAAGGTATGAAGTGTACTATTTTGGTGCGAAGATGCGAATACCCACAGTTGACCAAACAACTTCATGCCAATCAGACACAACAGACCATAAGGGGGTGATTGGTTGCCTGCGGGAGGCCCGGCCAGGCTCACCGCATGCACCAGCCCCGTGATTGGTTGCGTGCATAGAGGCTCGAACCTGCATCTTTGCGTGCAAAATCGAAGAGCGAGCCAGGCTCCCAGGAAACGGAAACGAGATTCGTTTCTGGCGAGCCTGGCTCGCGCGAGCGCAGCTAGCGCCTGGGTGCGGCCAAAAAAAAGGCAGGGGCTAGCTGATATCCATGCAACCAATCAGCAGCTCGCACGGGCCTGGTTGGAATGAATATAGCAACCAATCAAACTAGTCTGCATGCCATGGGCCTGGCCAACGGCGGTCTGGTTCCTTGGTGCGAGCCAGACTAGGAGAGATGAGAACCAATCGCACCCAAACTAGATGGTGCCTGGTGACAGCAACCAAACAAACGTGTTAGAGCTACAGCTATTTGCTTTCTCAGCAAAAGACAATAGGCGACATATCTGTAAGTTTACTAGTATATAAGGAAGACATACTACTATGGAATCAAAACGAAGCATAAATACAGTATGCAGGCAGATAGACATAATTACATGAACAATTCGGGTGCCAAACCAAAAGAGAAAGTCAGCACCTTGTTCGCAGAGTTACCAGCTAAGAATTGGCATAAGCTTCTACGCTAGAGTTTCAGTCAACCAGTCATCAAATTACGAAATTGGCAGCACCCAAATTGCGAAGTCGAGCTACAGAACATCTATGGATCGAATAAAACGGAATCAGATGGGCTCACCTCCATCCCACGGCGTATCATCCGGCCTGCAGAATCAGGACAAACAAACACCGTCAGCACTAAAATCCACCAAACGAATCGCAAGATCCCAACCCCGCGACCTAAACAAGAGCAGCGGTGCCTGATTACCCGAAGATGACGGCGTTCCAGAGCATGATGTTGTTGTCGTGCGGCGCGCCGCTGATGCCGGCGGGCGGGTCCTGCTGCAGCCGCTTGAAGTCCCGCATCAGCCGCTTCCTCGCCGGCGTCGACATCTCCTCACGAACCCTGCCTCCGGCCTCGATCTCTCTCGCCCTCCGGCACGCGCGTGAGCGGCGCACGCCGCCTCCCGCTGGGACGAGCGCCGAGAGGAGAGAAGCTTCGGAGCGAAGAGGCCGGCGTGTGGGGAGGAGTCGGGTGCAAAAAGGGGCGTCGATATATCAACCCTCGCGAGCGCGGGCGGCGTGACGTGACGGCCCCACCCGCGACCTCGCGTTATCCTCACGCGCAGATTATTACCTGAGTCATTGACGATGTGCGACCAGAGTAACGTCCTACCTGTCGGTGGAATAGCGAGGGGTCGGCCTTTCGGCTTGCGGATGGGGTATACGGTCACGGGTTGAATGAATATTTACCGCACGCTAACGGACGCTGGGCCGGTAATATGTAGGGCCGCAATGTGTGTGTCAGAAGTCACGTAGCAGCGCAAGAAAATCGAATGAGTATTGAGCTCCCTCAATTTCAAATTACATGATCTTTTACATTTTTTAAATCATATTTGATCGTTCGTCTTACACCATTCGTTCAAATTGAATTTCTCGTCCGTGACATATCTGTTTGAGATGTTAATTCTAAATGGTGGAATTTGCGGTTTTTAAAGTTTCTTGTACCCTATCAATAAAGTTGGGATTGTTTAGGTGAATTATGTAATCAAATGATGTAATATGTTTTAATATCAATAAAATTCTTTTTTTTAAAAAAAATGAATGAATGGTGTTATTTTTTTTTTTCATGAATGGTGTTATTTGAGCTGGTTAATTTGCAAGAGCCGTGACACCTAAACTCGAGCCCAAATGCAATCTTGGGCCAGGCCTGCAACCCGGCTGCCGTGATTTTTCACGGATATTTTCTGCACGGAAGTTCTGCAACAATGGAAAAGTGCCGCCGGCTCGCCTCGCCGCCAACTCGCTGCCACGTCGGTCCAAACCAAATCCAGCACCTCTTTCGCCGCACCGCAGTGACCGCATCCTATCCTTCCCCCCACTCTCCTCCGCTCTCCCGCCTCTGAGCACCGCACCGGCGAACTCGGGGCCGCTCGGCGCTGCGCCACGCTGGGCATGGCGGCCGCGCTCTCGAGCGCACCGCTCGTCCACCTCACGGCCTCCCGCCTCCGTCTCCCTAGGCCACGGGCGCAGGCTCCCTCGCCGGGCTGTTCGAGAGTCGTGTGCGCGGGATGGAGGCCAACGGTTGGGTGGAGGGCTGCGAGGCGGTGCCACTGGCTGCGGTGCTTATCCAACAACGGGGGTGGTGGGGAGGACGGGGAGAAGCGGGGCGAGGAGGAGGCTAAGGCTGCGGCGGCCCCCGCAGAAGCACAGGTGGGCACCGCTGAGGAGCTGGGATCCGAGCGGAGCCGATCGGGAAGCTTCTCATCCTCGTCCTCCTCCTCCTCCTCCGGGGTAAGTTGCTGCGGTTGATTGCTTGGTGTCATACTCTTCTGACTTCTCAAATGCACGTATGCTCAACTCTTTTGCAATGCAATTAAGCACTGCTCATGGTTTCTTATTTGATCTGTTAATGTGAGGCATAGAACATTTCGGTTGAGATTGTACTAGTTTTTTGGAGGTCGCTATCAAGCTAGGAGCATTGTGTTAGCGGGGGAGCAGGCGCATTCGAGTTGATGAAGGATATCGTGCTATATGGTTTTCATGCAGTGGTAGATCTTGCTGAATCATATTTTCGATTTTAAAGTGGAATTCAAACATATAATGTGCGTAATAGTGGATAATTAGTCTTATACTGGAAGTTAAAGAGTGAAATGTAGTACAATAGTCAATAATGCTGATGTGTGATGGTCGTCAAACCTCTATCAGGCGAAGTGAGAACAGTTGCCCAAATGAGTTGCTATCTTGCGTGGTCATTTGCCACAGCACATTGCTAACGCATTAACTGAAAATGTTATGGCAATTGATGTTGAAATTTTGGGCGAAATTACCTAAATATCGAGTCTCGATGGCTCTCGGTTATCTTTGAATGGCTGTACCATATGAGTGAAGTATCAGTGTGATTTTGGGGTGTTAAACCTATTATGGCTCAGATGTATGATTAATTTATTTATTTCACGGTTATTTTGACAGATTCATTAACTTCAACAGAATACCTTTTTAGAATCATTGGGAGTAACCATGATTGACTCTGACTGTTTCTCTCTCTTTGGCTTTGTCTTAATAATACATAAGCCCACATTTTAATTTATATATAAATTTGTTTCAATAATACGTGCATGGATATTTCTTTTTTCTGAAATATGATCTGTTGCATTTGCTGTGATCAGACTCCTGGTGTATCGAGCGAGCCACCACTTTTGAGTTTTAGTGTTGATAATATCGATACAGTTAAACTGTTGGAACTTCTAGGCCCAGAAAAGGTTGATCCAGTTGATGTCAAGAAAATTAAGGAAAAGCTTTTTGGTTACACAACATTCTGGTTGACAAGAGAAGAACCTTTTGGTGATCTTGGTGAAGGAGTTCTTTTCATTGGGAATCTCCGTGGGAAGAGAGAGGAGATCTTTGCAAAACTTCAACAACAACTACGTGAACTTACTGGTGACAAATACAATCTCTTTATGGTGGAGGAACCAAATTCAGAAGGGGAAGACCCACGTGGGGGACCACGTGTTAGTTTTGGTTTACTTAGGAAGGAAGTTTCTGAGCCTGGACCTACTACCCTATGGCAATATGTCATATCGCTGTTACTTTTCGTTCTCACTATGTTCTCCTGCGTTGAGCTCGGAATTGCATCAAAGGTACATTTATTTTACTCTTCTCCATTATATGCTACTGCATCTCAATGCCAGATATTCACTCGCAAGTTGCTGATCACTTTAAGCTTTGTGCAGATTAGCAGTCTTCCACCAGATATTGTTTCATATTTCACTGATCCAAATGCTACTGGACCCCCTCCTGATATGCAACTTCTTCTGCCATTTGTGGAATCAGCTTTGCCGGTGGCTTATGGAGTCTTGGCTATTCAAGTGTTCCATGTAATCAATGCCATAAATATATTGACAATCTGTTTGTTCATTAGTTGCTGTTTGGTTTCTCTAACCTATAAAGAAGTTATAGGAATAACATAGACATATCTATACAAGGCTAAAAACATATATACTGTTGTATCGGAGTATCGGTTAGTCTTATAGCTCATTAATAAGATTCATTCTATTAAATAGATAACCTTATAGCTCATTAATAAGATTCATTCTATTAAATCGATAACCTTTTATACAAACAAATTGAAATTCGGCCTTAATCTAGTTGGCCACGATATGAGATCTTTTCAACCTTATGACTCTGCAACTGTTGGAACTGCCCTGTCAGGCAAGTCCATTCTTTTGGTGTTTGTTTTAACTCTACCTCATATGTCACCATTTTGTATGCAGGAAGTTGGACATTTCTTGGCAGCATTTCCCAAAAATGTGAAACTGAGCATTCCTTTCTTCATTCCGAACTTCACCCTTGGAACTTTTGGTGCAATCACTCAGGTTAGTATTTCTTCTAATGAATTAAAATAGATGGGAATAGATTGACAGTTAAAGTTTCTAGGACGTGGGAATGCCTGCTATTGCCTTCTTGTCTGTTGATATTAATTAGACACATGCCACGATGCTGTGCAGTTGGGCAATATCTTCGTAACCCAGTGTATTTGGATCAATAGAATATTGAGCAAATTACTTATTTCCCCCCATTCTAGCAGCTGATCCCTTATCTGCCCCCGCTCAAACCAACTTGCCGCTTGTACCCAAAACGCAAAACTGGATCCCTTTTATGCCCTTTTACTGTTAGTGCTGTTAAATTGTGCATTGTGGACAAACCCTTAAGAAAGAATCCCTTATTTGCCCCCAAACTGAATAAACCCAACAAAAGTACCCATACATTCATTTTTTTTTCCAGATTAATCAAGACTCATCATATTCTTAGAAAAAATGCCATGGTTCAACTCTCAAAATATATCTTTCGAAAAAAAACAACAACAAAAAAACTTAAAACATAGAGTATAGCACAAATTGAGCGGCTGATATTGTTTAAGAGAGACTCAAGAACCGGGCATGGGTACATGACATGAAGGAGCAGCAGCGCCAAGCGTGTGGGGCCTGCTCGCTTGCCAAAGCATTCTATTGCCTCCAGCGAAAGCGAAACGCCGAGTTCCAAGAAGCCAAGGCAGGCCCTCGTCGTCTTTCTCCTCTTCCCTGCTATAAAACTGCGGCCAGCGAGCGACGGTGGTCGCTCGTGGGAAAAATTGGGGCGGGATCCGCGTCCTTGGGGGGATTGGGGGCGGGAGGCGGCGCAACCCCTGGTGGTCGCTCGGTGGCGGGAGGCGGCGACGAGGTGCCCATTGGGAAGGATACGGCGGCGGCGGTGGTCTTTTTTTTCCTTTTCTTTTCCGTTTTGTTCGGTCTCACAAGAAGGAAGAAAACTACGATGGGGTGGGGGCAGTCTGGGCATTTGGAATAATGTAACGGTGTATACTTGGAAACAGAGCGGACAGAGCTTCGTTTTATAACGTGGCAGATGGAAAAGGGCACAAAAGGGATCTAGCTGTGAGTTTCGGGTACACACTGCAAGTTGGTTTGATTAGGGGCAGATAAGGGATCAGCTGGTAGAATGGGGGGAAATAAGTAATTTGCTCTAGAATATTTTAGGAGACATATGTCACGTGCCTCCTTTCTCAAAATATCTCTGGTTACTTCATATCTCACTGGATAAAACTAATTGATCGTTAAAATGTACTCCCTCCGTCCCATAACAAATGACATCCTAGAAAATTTCAGACAGATTAAGAGTGAAGTAAAATGACATCAGTACCCCAAATTATTAGAGATAATATGCCTTAATATGAGCCAGCTAAATGGGAAACAATGCCTTTTAATTACGCTTGCCTACCTTTTAATGTTGTGCATGACCCATGCACCAAATCAGCTTTCCACAAATACCGGATTAGCTTGCCATAAATTGGCTAGGTGAACCCATTAATTGGCTACAATGTCATTTGTTCTGGGACAAATTTTAAACGCTTCGATGCCATTTGTTATGGGACGGAGGGAGTAGTTTAAGTGCCTAGGGAGTAGAATGTAATACAATCTTTCTGGCCTTATCGATTTTAATTTACATTTCTGATTGGCAATGAACTGAAAAGAGTTGATAGCTTCATAAATGATGCATACTATTTTATCCCATATTTTTCTTATTTCCATTATTACTGATGTAGTTCAAGTCCATTCTACCGGATCGGAAGACAATGTTTGACATATCGATAGCTGGTCCTGTGGCTGGAGCTGCACTTTCGTTTTCAATGTTCTTTGTGGGCTTGTTACTTTCCTCAAATCCGGTTGGAGCAAGTGATCTAGTTGAAGTACCTAGCCAGCTATTCCAGGGTTCCTTGTTGCTTGGACTTATTAGTAGAGCAGCACTTGGATACAGGTATCTGAATGTTTTCAAGTTGTTATTTTTCAATTTAAGCTAGTCATTAGGTTTTGTTTCTTTTCTCTCAGTTCTGTTTGTCGTGTTTGAATCTTTTCCTTGAAGCAAATACATGCCATTATAGTACACATGGAAGGTTTTTCCGCTTCCTGAGAACTACTTTGAATCTTTGTCTTTAGGAAGCATAATTTTTTAGCTGTATATTTTACTAGTTTTGTGGGATCCTTTTTTCAAACCATCAATTGCACCAACTTGTACCTCATGCATTTTTTTTTATGGTCCCTTATGGACATCAATGTGGATAGTTACTTGTCTATTACAACTTCTGTTGATACAATTTATTCAGAGCACACTATTCTGCCCATGATATGTGGCATGAGTTGAATATTGGAATAATCTAGTTGGTCAACTCCTGCAGTTTCTAATGACTTGCATCTATTTACAGCGCTATGCATGCGGCTACAGTGGCAATTCACCCTCTTGTAATCGCAGGATGGTAAAGTGTTGTCCCTTCACCAAACCCTTGAAGTCCTGCTATCAAACAAGTGTTCTTTTTCTTACTCGGCGTGCAATTTTTTAGGTGTGGTTTAACAACTACTGCCTTTAATATGCTTCCTGTTGGTTGTCTTGATGGCGGAAGAGCTATACAGGTAAACATTTCTGTAACTTTTAATGAAGCAGTCAGATGAATATCTATGGTGGTCAATTGCCCTGCTAGATGTCTAACTGTTTTGTGGACTTGCTTTTCTACCACTTGTCACATACATTCTGTGATAAAAATCTAGTTATTGAATCGCTTATGATGGAAATTCTACTTTTTCATTAGACATGTCGTTTTCATATGTTCCTGTCAATAATGAGCCAACAGTTTGTTTTTGTTATGGTCCAGAGTTTGTACATGTGTAGAAATGCAATTTGGTATGCTGTTGGAGCTAGTTGTGTAAATTGGAGACTGTAAGGTTACCCTCCGACCCTGTGTAGTCAATCAAATGACTTTTTTTTTTCTTCGAAAGGAGCCTCTCTTTTTTAACCAAAGAGGGTTGGACGATATCCTTAGTGTCACCCATTTGCACTCCTAGTTGTTATAGATGCTTTTACATTTCAACGTCATACATTGTACCACCTGTCATGATAATACCTAGTATTTTTTGGATTCTTAAATAACTTGGATTAGTTCAGTTTTACTTAATACAAGGCTCTGTGACACTGTCGCAGTGCAAAAACAGTAACGTAGACAAAAATATCGATCAAAGTTCTTTGAAGCATACTTGATTTGTAGGATGAAATTTGCAATACATGTTTGTGAAGTTCTATTGGCAGTCTCCATTGAATCTTTTTGTGCCTAACCTAGTTGCTTGTAAGAGCTCCATGACCATTTTGCTGCAGATGGGGTTTCTATATGAATAATGTATCTAATTCCATCGTATTGATATATAAGTTAGGTGCCTTCACAGCATAGATTAAGCTCCTTTATCAAATAATGTCTCTTAAATTATCTGATATATACACCAGGGTGCTTTCGGCAAGGATGCTTTATTTGGATTTGGCCTCACAACATACTCTTTGCTTGGACTTGGAGTGGTAAGCCTGGCCACTTACTCTTCACAAGTTCTATTGCAGTCATATTTGGAAAGTGCTTTCAATTGACACTGCTGTATGGAGTGTTCTTTTGTATGGCTTTTTTGCAATTGCATTAGAGGAAAGAAAAATGCTAAACTGCACTGTCAAGTGGATACTAAATATCATGCTTGGATTTTTCTTTATTTCAGAAACTCAAGAAAGTAAGAAGCTAGACTAGGTGCAAAAGCATATTTCAATTGAAGCATTTGGATGGCCCACATATCCTGTTCTTTCTTTAGATTAAGCTTTATTGTTTTGCTGCCTTGACTCAAGCACAAAACTATTTGCTTTGTCATTTCCTTCACTCACTTCAGCATGTTTTACTTATCTATTTATAATGTTCTTTAATTTGCTTTCTTTTAGCTTGGAGGACCGCTCTCTCTTCCTTGGGGTTTATATGTGTTGATATGTCAGGTAAACAGAGGAGCAAATTGATGCTTCAGATATACACAAACACAAGTCAGAATCAATGTTTAGAGTAACACATCAGCTTATCTTGCACTTTTTTTAACCTTTTGCAGAGAACACCAGAGAAACCATGCTTGAACGACGTAAGTGATGTTGGAACTTGGAGGAGGACAGCCTTGATAGTGTCAGTGTTTCTTGTTGTGTTGACTCTCATTCCGTTGTGGGATGAACTTGCGGAGGAACTAGGTGTAGGACTTGTGACCTCATTCTGAGATACAGACAGTTAGAATTAGGCCATGTTGTACCTCAATTTTGCATTGAAGTGTAGTCAGCATAGTGAAAGTGTTGTAAAGGCATGAGATGTTACGTACCCATAGGTGAAATATGATTTTTACTTGCGCAAGTGTAACGAAATTGCACTGAGATAGCCTTGGTTTTGTTCAAAGTGTATGCCATTTCTTGATGACACATCGTCTGAACATGGTGTGCGATTTTGAATATGATGTACCGCTGAAACACTCTTTATGACCAACAATTAGTGTTCTCTGCAATGGTGATCTCACAAGATGATTTTAGGTTTTCTTTCTGGAAAAGAGATTACTTGACTTTTCTGTTTTAGAATTTTTTTTTTCTGTTTTAGAATTGAAAGCCAATTAAGGTGTTTATATGGCCATATACTTGTTGCTGAAGTACGAATTTGTAATTATTTTGAATTAAAGAGTAGCAGACATAAATCATGCAGTAACATTTCTTTTCATGATTTTACGGCGCTGTAGATTTTGCGAGCACGTTGGCTAGTCAAATTTGAATCACTAGCGGGGCCACATGGCAGGAAGACCAATCCAAGCTGCTCTTGATACCTTCCACCCTGGCAGTCACCCGTTTCATTCTCTTCCGCCCCCCGCGATCCTCCCGTGCTTTACCATACAGCAGGCGCAACCGAATCCCCAATCCCGAACGCCACCACCTCTCCTTTCCCGACCTCGCCGAGGAGCTTCCCCCACCAAACCCTAGCCTCCCACATCCCTCGCTTCCCCAACCCATGGAGGACGAAGATGCCGGCCCCGGGGGCGGTGGCGAGGCCTCCCCGCCGCACGCCGGCGCGGCGTCGGGCGACCGGGCGAGGGACATGGCGGCGTCGCCGACGAGCTCGCGGTCCGTGACGCAGACGGTGAACGGCTCGCACCGCTTTGTGATCCAGGGCTACTCGCTCGCCAAGGGCATGGGCGTGGGGAAGCACATCGCCAGCGAGACCTTCACCGTGGGCGGGTACCAGTGGGCGATCTACTTCTACCCCGACGGGAAGAACCCCGAGGACAACTCCGCCTACGTCTCCGTCTTCATCGCGCTCGCCTCCGAGGGCACTGATGTTCGCGCGCTCTTCGAGCTCACACTCCTCGACCAGAGCGGCAAGGGCAAGCACAAGGTGCACTCCCACTTCGACCGCTCCCTCGAGTCCGGGCCGTACACGCTCAAGTACCGTGGATCCATGTGGTAATAACCTCTGTCTTCCCGCACCGTTGCTTAGGCTTAAAGTGGATGGATTGGTTATGGATCGCCCCTCGGGGTTGGTTTGAGTTGGAAGCAGCCAAAAGTCGTAGAAAGTGAACTTTCAGTAATTGTAGGCTACGTGTTGGTAAATATGATGTTGTTTTGTCATAATTCAATGCAAATTTTGATCTATAAGTCTCTTTGGATGTGCTGGTACTGTTCAGCCTTTTAGGTCAACAGTTAATGCCTAGATTTAGATTCAGTTCTTTGTGGGCCCATAATACTCAGGCAATTACCTCCTATAGGGTGTTAGTTGCAGTCTGATTCCATTGTTTCCTTGGTATTAACTAGTCTTCAACTCACTGAATTATAATAGCATGTTGCCAAATTAGTCATGTCTTTTTCCAGTAAGAAATGTACTGTGTTTCAGACAGACCTATATTCTATTTCTGCTCTATGCAACTATGTTTATGCATTCTTAGAGAGTGCTTATGCATTTAACTGTCCAGTTTTGAACACATCTCTTCCAGGGTATAATCAGCTGCTTTCCTGTAATAATAATGTATTCGTTTTTATCTAACTTGTGCTCGTTTTCTGCAATAGTAATTCAGTACGGCCTCAACTTCTCGTTTATCTGGTTTTTGATCCTGTGATTTCTCAGTTTAAGGATGGATATGATAACTGGCCCTTTGCCACAAAAAGAAAAGGACCATGCATGCTAAATTTGCTCCTTTTAGCTCATGTATGCCCAACTAAATCATGATATATTTGCCATGCATTTGCTGTTTTTGAAATGCTTATGGTTGTTACATTTACCATTTCTGAATGTTGGCTAATAGCTAGTCATTTTCTTTGCTAGATCAACTGGCCACCCTGAAACTGCCCTTATTTTTCATCCTGGTTCCAATTTTCAGGGGTTATAAGAGGTTCTTTCGGCGTACTGCTCTCGAGACATCAGATTTCCTTAAAGATGATTGCTTGAAGATAAACTGTACTGTGGGTGTCGTAGTGTCAACTATGGATTTTTCGAGGCCGCATTCTATAGAGGTTCCAGAGTCTGACATAGGCTATCATTTTGGATCGCTTTTGGATACTCAGGAAGGTGTAGATGTTGTTTTTAGTGTAGCAGGAGAGAAGTTTCTTGCCCATAAATTGGTTCTGGCTGCTCGATCTTCCTTTTTTAGATCTGAATTTTTCGATGATGAATCGGTGGAAGACAAGAATGAAGCTGATACAAGTAATGAAATCAAAGAAATTTTCATTGATGACATGGATCCAAAAGTGTTCCAGGTTTGTTTCTTTTCCTAATATGTGAAGCTTAATCTTCCTGTTTCCCAGTTGAACAAATGTGGATATTTTTATTAATTGTATTCAAATATTCTGTATCGTAGGCTGTGCTTCACTTTGTCTATAGGGACAATCTAGTTGATGATGATGAGTTGGCTGCATCAAGCTCTGAATGCTCTATCTTTGATACTTTAGCTGGGAAGCTAATGGCTGCGGCTGACAAATATGAGCTGCCAAGGCTAAGATTGTTATGTGAATCTTATTTGTGCAAACATATTTCTGTAAACTCAGTGGCTACTACTCTTGCATTGGCCGATCGACATCACGCTATGGAGCTTAAATCTGTTTGCTTAAAATTTGCTGCTGAAAACCTTTCAGGTAAAGTATGTTTGACATTTAACAACCTTATGTGCATGTGACCAAATCTGCTTTTATACATAATCACGAATATGATGTGCACTACATTCTGCTCAGACTACATTGAGTCATATGATGCCTTATTCTCAGTGTAATTATGATGTGTGATAAATAGGAATGCTGAAACACTTGGAAGTGTTTTCTTATTGCTGCTAGATTCCTAAATAGTCGATTATATCTGGCTGGATTACGGGCCATGATAGTGCCTGGGGTCATCACAAATAATAATAATAACAGTGGTGGTGGTGGTAGTAATGTCTGAAGCTCAAGCTCTTACTTTTAGCAGCATATATCTTAATTTGTAAAGAGCATTTAGCACTTTCATGCTGAAGACATTCTAGTAATTTCACTGCTGCTCAAGCAATTGCACAACCCGCAATTTAGTCTCATTTCTAGTTTGCTGCTTGGTGGTGCCCAAATGAGTTATTTGAACTGTATAACATTCCAGATGCCCTTATGTATCTGCAGCTGTGATCCGGACTGAAGGGTTCAACTACCTCAAAGAGAATTGCCCCTCGCTGCAATCAGAGATACTTCGGACAGTTGCGGGGTGCGAGGAAGAATGCAGTAGTGGAGGGAAAAGCCAGAGCGTGTGGGGGCAGCTCTCGGATGGCGGCGACACCAGCGGGCGCAGGGTAAGGCCGAGGGTCTGAGATGACGCTGCCACCTGTGTAAGGAAGAGCTGCCGATGTGTAAATGGGGACAGGTCGAGGGACATCTATTTCATTTTTGACAGCACTATAAATAACAGCATCTGCTTGTTGCATTATCTCTCTGCACTACCGTACATGTGCAAGTTGCAACCGTTCTTAGCTCGTATGATGACCAGCACCATAGCAGAGGGATAATGCTAAACGACTAATTACGACCGTTGTCTAAAAACAGAAGTGACAAGCAACTGATAATAGCATTCTCAAGAGTGCAAGCAAATAGCGCAGTACAGTAACATGAAAAGGCATTCCCATTGGTTTACAATAGACAGACGATCATCACACGAGTTTGTTACAAGTTACAACGATGCATTTGACCAGGCGAGTGCAGACAGCATCTTTAGTCCTCGGGCTCAACCAAATGTGGCAACCAGGAACTCCTTGTAAATGCTCATGAACTTGGCCACAAAAGCTGCAAAGTAATATAATAAGGCAAATAAGTTTAGGTATGACTGCTATGGTGCTGGTCATCACGCTGTAGATTTTACGAGCAAAAATACATCCACTGATGCACATAATGCAAGAAGAAAGCCAGAGCATAACTAGGTTAAGCTTGCCCGCTGCCGTGCTAGTCAATCGATGGATTAGATGCACATAAAATAGCTCACTGTGAGGTACAGTAGTACCACATAGTAATTATTCAGAACAGTGGTATGGTCGCTTAGGAATACCGTACAAGCAAAGATTTACTATAAAATGCATCAAGATGAGTACCTTCCAGATGAAAAATGGCCTTCGAACCTAGGCGCATCTTGTGCTCCTGGAAACAAAATGATATCAGATTCTGGCATGCAGATTAGCAGGAAGACTCGCAGAGCAACTATGAAATATCAAAGGACAGATTATAGGCCTTGCAAGTGATAAATAGGAGATGGTAAGACTAACATTAAAATCAGCTTACATAGGTCATTACAATTTATGTCTATTCAGGTACTCAATGAACGAACAGCACAACGAACTGAAGTGACACGGCAAAGCTGTTTTCATTTTGTTTACTCACATAGTGTGCAGCCCAGTGACAAATTTCATGTTTCAAATCAGCATCTAACTTCTTCAATAATTCTGTCAGCAACTTCTGCAGCAATCAAAATACAAATTCAGCTTTCACTGACATGAAAGGACATGGAAAAGAATGAAATAAAGCAGCTACAGAAGTATTAGATCACCTTCAAAATACTTTCAGGTGGGATACAATTGACAAGCAACTCGTACAACTTCTGGCGGACAGCGTATAGCCTGAAATGTTGATTTTACAATTCAGGGTCAACTCAAAGAAAACCATCACTCGCAGAAGATTAAAAGGCAAAGAACTAAGCAGTAGGGATCAGCTTCACATAATAATAGAACCTTTTAGGACTTTGTTCTGTTAGGATATCGGTTGCTATTTCAGAAACATACTGCTCCCAGTCAAGCGGAGGCGCCACTTGATTTGATGTAAATGGGTATCTGAAAGGAAAAGAGAAAATGGCAATTGACACCAGACCCAGGTGAACTGATCTACATGAAAAATTAGAAGCATGGCAAATCAGTGAGGGAAAAGCATAACGAATAAGCACAAGAGCTTACTGTTGAACTTTGCAAGTCTCAAAAAACAGTATTGCTCGTCTCAGATTACGGTTTGACTGTGCTGCTATGCGGGCAGCAAATCCAGCTGGAAGATGCAGGTTTTCTTTCTTCCCAATGAACTCCAGAACTTGGATGATCTGTGAAGTGAGGAAAAAAATTCAGCAGCAGACTTTATAAGCTATTTAATGAGGAAAGAATAATAAGATCTTAGCACAAGAGATGCTATGTAAAAAGCTTGATACAGAAATGTTGTATGGATGCATAGACTGAACATTAAGTGCAAAACTTTGAACTTCTCATAAAATTTGTTATATATGCGATTCATCACCGAAAAGCACAAAATCTGTTATATACTTGCTTGTGATTGGACTAATAGCACAAAATCAATTGTTCTTCTGATCTAAATTGTTAGGCATTTTAGATTCGCTCGAATAGGACAAGTCACAGTACATCTATTTACAAGCTGAAGCCACTACCCTAACACCACTTATTTTGTGCTGGAGGGAGCAGCACATCAGGATCAAGGTACTTCTACACATCCATACGATAGTGTAATGTCAACCAAAGCCCAGGACAATAACACAATAAGATATATAAGAGTGGGATGAGAAAAATAATTGAAACACTAGTCACAAACCTGATCTTCACTAGGCGCATTTACCCGCAAGTTTAAGCATCGGGACCTTACAGCCTCTGTAACCTTTGAGGAGCTATTACAGCATAAGATCAACCGGCATGACGCACTGTACTTCTCCATGGTCCTACGGAGAGAATGCTGCGCCTCACGCGAGAGCTTGTCAACTTCATTTAAGACAAGAACTGCAAGTTCAAAAAAGTAAGTATGTTACATTCTTGTCCAGTTGCAGAAGTATAATCTGAATAAACAAGATGCAAGCACTAATCATGATAAGTGTCTATTTTATCCTCTCCACAGCACATAAAGTTGACTGAAAAAATATCAGTTTGCAACTGACAAACATATCTACGAGCATTAAGTGAGATAACTATATATCATATCATGAACGATACTGAATATTGACAGATTAGTTGATAGCAGTCCCTTTTATGACACAACCAAAAAACTAGTAACATTACTGTATAACATATGGGGAAACACCAACCTTTAAATGCTCTCTTGCCTTTGGCATCGATTGGCCTATTCTTTGCCATTTCTTTGATAACCTCCTGGACAACATACCTGTCCTGAAACCCCGCATCGCTGGGGTTCATCTCAACATGGTGGCAGCTTGATAGCATGGCCAGTTCTAACTCTAATGTCCTGGTTCCAGTCTGGAGAAGGAAATACCAATTCAGACTTGGGCCAATACATAGGTAATCTGATCATCAACTAATGTAATACAGTAAGCCATAGCACTCTGAAACTGTGTACTTTACAGTCTACATGCAAAAGACTAACATCTTACTCTAATAACCCTCCAAAATCAGTTGATTTTCTATCATGGTGCCGTGTGTCAATCCTGAAGGTTTCCTATATAGCACTAGTACTACCAACTGCTTCGCCTTTGAGAATTATTACTATTATTGTAGACTTCTTATTTATGAATTATTCAACACAACATAACAATTTACAAATGTACAACTTAGAACAAGGATAGTGTGACTGAAAATTAGGACTCACATCTATCTTCCATGTCTTATTCTCCATCTTCACCTGCAACGGTCCCATCAAAACACACAAAAGCGTCAGCGCCAAAGCACCACCTCCACAGAAAAATATAACAGAAAGCGGAAAGTACTCCAGCAATTTTTTTATCCAGAAATGTACCTTCTCCGCACCGGCGCCGAACATCTGCTTCATGAGCGCCAGGATTAGGGTTTTCTTCCCCGACCCCGACGGCCCATAGAACAGCAGGTGCGGGCAATCCTGCTCCGACACCTGATGAAACCAAACCGAACACGATTAGGAAGGAACAGAATGAGGAGAAACTACGGAGACACACAGATCGGGGGCGCTTACGAGCTTCCTGAGGTTCTGCGCGATCTGGTCGTGGACGGTGACCTTGTCTAGGGTTTTCGGCCGGTACTTGTCCACCCACAGCATCTTCCCCGCTCCCGTTCCTTCCTTCCCCGCCTCGCCTCGCTAGAGAGAGAAAGAGAGAGAGATTTGGGGATTGGATTGGGGGAGGCGGGGAATGGAGGGGAGTGGCGGGAACTTGGGACTGATGGGGGCGGACTCCGCCGCGGGAGAGAGGAAGGGTTTTGCCGGGCACACCGGCTTCTTTCTGACAAGTATGGTCTACATGTCAATGAGAAAGTTGGCTGGCCTGGCCTGGGCGGGCCAGGTGAAGTGAGCCTTGGGCCTGGTGGGTTGGTATGACAACAACCACATAGAGGCCCAGTTCAGTTGAGCATATTCTTTTTTTTTCATCAAACAAAATAAATAACAGTTCAGCGTTGCGTTTACCTGCTTAAATAGTCTGAACACTTCATTATAGTTCTGGTTTGTATTTGTCTCTCATCCATGCAGGTTACGGTTCTATCTGACGTGCGGGCGCGTCTGATGCACCTGACCAAGTGACCATGCTCAAAGGACTGCAGAGAGTAATGCGGTTCATGTTCATCCTATGTAATGACTGAACCGCGTAAACTGAGAACATGTACTAAAAGATAGTGGTATAGCGCTATGCTTACCTAAACCGCGTAAAAGATAGTAATGCTGCGACAGATTTGCTAATTTTGCGACTGAGAGTTAATACTCCTGAGTACGCTCCAATTGTTCGATCCGGAAGCATTTATGTCGTTGCTGAAGAATGAAGTGGCATAACAAAAATTTCTATTATCAAGGCACCAGTGGTCTAGTGGTAGAATAGTACCCTGCCACGGTACAGACCCGGGTTCGATTCCCGGCTGGTGCAAATTGTTTTTTCAAATTCTTGTTTCATCCTTTTTTTTTTCTTTTTGGTTACTTTCCACCATGAAGGTTAATGGGAGGGACCAGGATGAACAAGTACATTGCTCTGAAACTTCTGTTCTCCGAAGGATACGTCACGAAGCAAAAAGGAGCCGCGCATGGGCATCAGCGCAGGGCCGACCAAAGATTTGACGACGAAAACTGAAAACACGGCGACGTCATTTTCCAACCCAGGAGCGGGCTTTGGATCCGTTTCATCGTTCCACACTTGGTAATCTGCAACGGCGTGAAGCGCAAATCAGTCTGCTACTTCCAAAGCGATCTCCCAACTCCCAAGTCTCAAGACTCTCAACTGCTCCTCCAAAAGCTTTAAAAAAAATCGAAAGGCCCAAAGCTACGAATCACCCAAGTAGTGTACTCCGTATACCCTTGGTAATCGAAAGTGCCACGTATCACGAAACGTTACGAAGCCTGAGCGGCCACCGGCGCGCTACTAGAGTGAGACGTGACATTAGAATTGGGGGACGGACATGGTCTGCTGCGTCCGTTCCTAGCGGGCTGGGGGCATGGCAAGATGCGGCAGCGTGGAGGGCATGTGCAACATGCGTGCTCAGGATTGCGACCCGCCTGCCCTGTACGTACGTACGCGTCCCGTGATTTTGAATCTGAGGGTGTTTTGGTCATCTGCCTAATGCAACGGACGAATTGATGAGAGCGCCTGAACATCGAAGGAATCCGGCAAGTCGCCGGCCATTTGGGCCGCCCCCTGATGCGCCTGTCCCCTCTGTTTTTGTCTCATCTGTCGATTTAATTTGAAGGAAGGAAGAAGATTTGAAACAAAAACCACAATTAGTAATAACACCCACTTTTCCCCCGAACCAAAATGTCCTTGGTTCGTCACTCGATTCATTCAGTCAGGATTATCTATGCTCACGAGGCACAAGGAGATCGACTACGATGTTTTTGCACGTACACGCAACTCTTTTCACTCTCGGAGACGCGCGGGCGGCAGCGGAGGCGCGCCCGCCCCCACGTGGGGTCCACCGAGTCAACCCAAGAACCGCGTGCCACGTCGTCCTTCCCCACCGCCCCGAGATTACGAAACCGCCCTCGCCCACCACTCCCACGACGCACCACCGCCCCCCACCTCTTTCTGCCTCGCGATATGCTGCTGCTGCTGCTGTCCACGCACCGCCCACCGCCGCGTCCGCGTCCGCCGCGCCTATCTACCCCGCGTCGCGGAGGATAGAGGAATAACTGGCCGCGGTGTTCTTGCTATCTGGAGCTCTCCCGGTTCCCGTGTATCCTCTCATCTCTTTTTCCTTGGTTCAAAAGTTTCGCCGCTTTTCCGATCCGTCTCTGTCTCTTCCGTTTCCTTGCTCTGCTTCTTAATTGCAGCCGCTGGCTGCCCAGCTAATACTACGAGTTTGCTCCTACTCCTACTGCCTTATTTGGTTCTTGGAATTTCCTGGCATTCACACGTGAATTTCTCTCTTCTTTTCCGTGTTTCTGTCACAAGGATTGGGTGGCCGCGAGATTTAACCGCGTACCGTGCGTAGGTAGCCTTCGCTCTTCCATACCCCAGTTCTTTGAGCTCCTTTTGCGATCTGGGCTCCGTCTGCCGGTCGAATTTATTGTGCCCTGCTCGATCGAGCAAAACCGAAGCTTTCTTTTCTTTCGTTGGAGCAATAAATCGTGAAGCTTTCATAGTCGGATTCCTGGCTCTGGATTTCCATACCATTGCATCCAGAGTAGTAGTATTTATCTTGCTCCGTTTCGTTCTTGGGAACAGGACAGATCCTATCGAGCTCCTCCTCTGATCAGAGTCGCCAAGATGGCGGCGAATCTCGCGGCGCTTCGGCCGTGGCTCGTCCTCCTGGTGGCAATGGCCGCCGCGTCGTTCCCGGCGGCGGATGCGCTGGGGATGAACTGGGGCACGCAGGCGACGCACCCCCTGGAGCCCAAGATCGTGGCGCAGCTGCTCAAGGACAACGGCATCAAGAAGGTGAAGCTGTTCGACGCCGACGCGGCCACGCTGAGCGCGCTCGCCGGCACGGACATCGAGGTCATGGTCGCCATCCCCAACGTCCTGCTCGACTGGATGACCGACTACGACACCGCCAAGGACTGGGTCACGCACAACGTCTCCCGCTACCACTTCGACGGCGGCGTCAACATCAAGTGAGTGAGCTTCTGCTCGTTGGTTCGTTCGTTCATGGCGACTGAACTGAACTGAGCCCTGCTTCCTGTCTGTTGCTGCTGCAGGTACGTGGCGGTGGGCAACGAGCCGTTCCTGGCGGCGTACAACGGCACGTTCGACAAGGTGACCCTGCCGGCGCTGATGAACATCCAGAACGCGCTGAACGATGCCGGGCTCGGCGACACCATCAAGACGACGGTCCCTCTCAACGCGGACGTGTACATGTCCCCGGCGGACAAGCCGGTGCCGTCGGCGGGGCAGTGGCGCGCCGACATCGCGGAGCTGATGACGCAGATGGTGCAGTTCCTGGCCAACAACAGCGCGCCCTTCACCGTCAACATCTACCCGTTCATCAGCCTCTACCTCAACGACGACTTCCCCGTGGACTTCGCCTTCTTCGACGGCGGGCCGACGGTGACGCCGGTCGTGGACAACGGCATCTCCTACACCAACGTGTTCGACGCCAACTTCGACACCCTGGTGGCGGCGCTCAAGTCGATCGGCCACGGCGACATGCCCGTCATCGTCGGCGAGGTCGGCTGGCCCACCGACGGCGACAAGCACGCCACCAGCGCCTACGCGCAGCGCTTCTACGCGGGGCTGCTCCGGCGGCTGGCCGCCAACGCCGGCACGCCGGCCCGGCCCAACCAGTACATCGAGGTGTACCTGTTCGGCCTCCTCGACGAGGACATCAAGAGCGTGGCGCCGGGCAGCTTCGAGCGCCATTGGGGCGTGCTCAAGTACGACGGCCAACCCAAGTTTCCCATGGACCTCACGGGGCAGGGGCAGAACACGATGCTGGTGCCGGCGCAGGGGGTGGAGTACCTGCCCAGGACGTGGTGCGTCATCAACACCAACTCGCATAACATGGACAAGCTCGCCGACAACATCGACTACGCCTGCACCTTCGCCGACTGCACCGCGCTGGGGTACGGGTCCACGTGCGGCGGCATGGACAGCAACGGCAACGCGTCCTACGCCTTCAACGCCTTCTTCCAGGTGCAGAACCAGAAGGACGAGGCTTGCGACTTCCAGGGACTCGCCGTGCCCACGCAGACGGACCCCTCCACCCAGTCCTGCAACTTCACCATACAGATCGCCAGCACATCCGCCGCCGCCGGTCACCGGCGGCTTGCCGGGTCGGTCGGCGCGGTGGCCGCGGCACTGTTGGTTTTGTTGTTGCTGCATTAAAGGCCCTGCGCTCCCTGCGTGTCGTCTCCTTTTTTTTTTAGGATAGAAAGACAGGGATGAATGAATTATAGAACGACGAAATCCCGTTGAATTGGCTGAGAAATCAGTCCGTTTTTCTCGCCGATTTCAAACGTGTTACTACTACTACTAGCAGCTCACATCGACAGAGAGATTATACTGGTTTCATTTGTTGCATTATCCCTTTTTGGTGTGGTATAATCAGTAGACGGTCTTGTACTGGAGATACATGTATACTACTAGTGCTTCGCTTCAGGATACATATCGAAATGAATGGTTTATATCACATCATCATGTTCAACAACAACAACAACAACGCTGTGCTCCACTGATGATCCAGATTATTGCAATTTGATGATTGACGTGTTTCAGAGCCCCAGTGCGGGTACCACATAACATGGTCGCGTTTAGTTTAACCCGCTAGGATGTAAAGGTTGGAACTTGGAACTGGAAGCGATCCAGATTTGTTTGGCCGTTTGCATTATACTAGTATCGCCCATGATTCCAATCTAAATTCGAGATGCGGTGCTGCACATGGCTCCGGGATCCAGTATAACTGCAGAACATGGCCTGGATGCACAGCACAACTTACGTTCGTTTTGCAAAGTGCAAGTGTAACAAAACAACTCGTTCCGATCCAACTTCATGTGCTGGTGATCCACGAGAAGTACTAGAACCCTTTTGCGATCAGCCATGTGTCTACGCCCAACTTTTCGGAGGTATAAATAAGGTCAGGTTCCGGTGTTCCACAGCAAGTAGTAGTATCTGCGTCACACGAAACGCACCAACACGGCCGAACTGATGGTCCTGACTCGCATTGCCACTGAAGGTCCTCAGACACCAGAATAGAACAGCTATTGCCTGTTGCAGTGATGAGGCGGTCGGGCCCGGCTCAGTGCACCAGCGAAACAGGCAGTGACAGCCTGACAGGCACCCGTTGGTGCATGAACATAGGTGTTCATTGCATCGGAGCAATTCGCAGTAGAATGATGAACAGCTAGCTCCAATCGCGCACACGTAATTTGGAAGCAAAGTTGAGGAATCGAACGGCTCCGAATCGAAGGAGAACATGAACGAGCGCGGGGCTGCTTCCGTGGTTCGAGAGCCACCATCATGTGACGGGGTCGGCGGACCCGTCGAAACCAGCGCGCAGCTCACGTGAGAAGCAGGTGGATTGAGATCCTCTGACATGCTCAGCAGTGCAGAGGATGAACGGAAGATGATTGAATTTTGATATACATCCGGAAGCCAAGGGACGACGTTGAAAAGCGGCGCAAAAAAAGGTCTGGAACGGGGAGCTGCCGGGATGTTTGTTGGAAATTCATGATAGCTAGTAAGATTCATGATAGCTGGTAACATCTTTCCAATGCAACCTTTGCAATGGAGGAGGTCCAGATCCTGTGCACTGCTTAACTTAATGGAGAGGTGGGTGGCATTACCTCATATATCCATACAGCACACAAATATGATATCCAAAGTCTCATTTCTCTCAAGAAAATTCTCTCTTAGTATATAATTCTCAGGCAATATGACCTAGTAATTTGGTTGCTGTGCTGATGCATGTGATCTGCCGGAGTTATGTTTGGTTGCAACCTAGAAAAACGCATGGTATTATTTTATTTTTTGACGGAAAATGCATGCTATTTGCCTGAGAGCACATGCCTGAAAAATCGGATGCCTGAGCGCCAAGCAGCTGCCTCCATGAGTTCTATATGGCTTCTCCTTTATCTTCTCTACTGTGGCCGCATCAATGTGAATATTCACCTAAAAGTAGTCGGATCAACTTTCATGTAATCATCTACTCGAGTGGATAATTTTTATGAGTTTTATGATCTGGTAAACTTTTTTTTTTTGCGAGGATCCTTCTCAATGGGTTCAGACGCGCGCACAAAAAAAAAAAAAAAACCAGCAACGGTAAGTACTACTAGTAACTTATCAATTTATTTGAATAACAAATAGTATCGTGCTCGAAGCATTGGGACTACTACCAACTCCCTGCTATGTGTTAAGACAACCGTTAGATAAAAAATGTTGATCCAAATCAATAGATACGTGACCTTAAAACCGGATTGCAGGAGAGAGGTTTCACTTGAGTCGCGTGCCTGGGAGTTAGTCCCGCGATGTTTGTTTAAGTCCTCTTCCGCTTGGTTTCATTGAGAAGTGGGAATCACTAGTATTTGACAAAAAAAAAAAGGCTAGAATCACAAATATTATGAAACAGATAGAGTATATGGCTTCTCATTTAGCTTTTCTCTATTGTGGTTGCATCATGAGAATATTCACCTAAAAATCATATAAGTCAGATCATTTAACTTTCTTCTAATCATCTACTTGAGTGGAAAAAATTTATGAGTATATGATCTGACACTAGTGCACAACATTACATTCAGTTGTCTGAAACATGTTTTTTAATGGCTTCAGAACCCCCCAAAAAACCAAAGAAGAGTAATACCAACTTATCAATTTGTTTAAATAACAAATAGTATTGTGCTTTGAAGCATTAGGGGGGGAGGGGGGGATGTGCCCCCCAGCCCCCGCTAGCTTCTCCCCTACTATTATTGAGAAAAAATCTAGATGAACAATGCTTTGCATTAAGACAAATATGAATCAAAAAAATGTTGGTCCAAATCGAAAGATGCGGGACAGAATGCAGGATTGCAGGAGTTTCACTCGTTACGGTGCTCAAAATGGCGTTGTGACGTCTGTTTTGAGTCCTCTTGCGCTTCGTTCCATTATGAAAAATCCACTTAACTAAGAAGTTGTTGCAGAATCATAGTCTTTGGCACAACTTCTGCTTATTTTTGTGAAAATGGTGAAAGATCAATTGTGCCAATCTGAGCCGAAGATCGAAAATGCAAATTAAGTTCGTATAGAAATTTGAATATGGAATTGCATTTGGCTGCTTCTCAACTAGAATCATCGAACAAAGAGTTTGTTCGCGTTGAGTCCTTGTGTTCTTGCTAATATACATGGATCGGCATTGAATCAATCATGCATATGCCATTGATGTTACACATGTAGTAGCAAGTACACATTATCTTTAATATAAGTTTTTTTTTATGTGCAGCGACATGATCCTTAAAAAAAAGCGCCCATCTTCGGCCAGAAACATATTTTCAACTGTTCAAAAAAAACATATTTTCATCCATGGAACATGAAATGTTTGTAGTAGAAAACAGTAAATTACGTTGCTTTAAGCAAACTTTAAGGCCCTGGACGGAACATTAGGGGCCAGACAGATAATACACTGCTATATTATTCGTGCTTATAACTGTTGTGAAGAACTGAGACAATGGTCTCCTATTGGAGACTGTTCGAACTATTCCAGCGATTCGATCCAGCGGTGCATGTGTACTGAACAGGGGCAGAATTGCGGAGAGCAAGCTAGCGATCGAGCCGCTCGTCACGACTCGATCGCGACGGTTTACGAAGCTGATCAGTTGACATTGACGGCGAGCTTCATGCCGGACTCGCAGTGCCCCTCGAAGCCGCATATGAAGAGCCACGTCCCGGCCTGGTTCAGCGCCACCCGGTCGTCGCCGGAGGTCAGCGTCGGCGCGTTGCCCGGCACGGTGCACGACGCGTAGCTCTGCGCGTCCACGTTCACCACGTTGTGGAAGCCCGCCGAGTACAGGAACTCTGCCCTGGCCAACCAATCAAACGATTTCAGTCACAAAACACAGCATTGTGTTGCGAGCTAGGAGTCACACCAACTTACCGAGCGTGTCGCCGACCTTGAACTTCTTGCCGCTGGCCCAGGCGTCGTAGTCGACCCCGTTGTCCCAGCCGGAGTCGTCGCCGACCAGGTACGACTTCGCCGACACGGTCGCCGGGAGCAGAGCGGCCACGGCGAGGACGGCAACGGCCAAGAGCAGCGCCGCGCGAGAAGCCATTTCTTTCTTTCTTTCTTTCTTAGAGCCTTTTCGGTCTTTGAGTTTGCACCGGATGCTCGATCTTGCGCTTCAGTGCTTTGCTTATGGCCCTGAGTATCGGAGTTGAGGGCCATGATATATATACACCGCCGTTCATGGCGTTGGCTGGCCGCATGTAAACCTGCAGCGTTGGTGCGACCACCGGCAGCGTTGGCTGCGTGGCGAGAAGACGTATGCTTTGCGGTGCATTCGATGAAACAGGCCTCTGAATCCGTCGTACCGTGGGCAGGCAGAGGCAATGCGCGCTCGCATTCGTTTGACGAAGTCCAAGGATTTTTTTTTTTTTTTTTTTTTGGGATCACTAGATCGACTAGAGTTGATCGATTCAAGTGCGTCAGACGTCGGGCCGCATGTTTGTGGGATTGGTTCCCTGATCCAGCTGTTATTGCTGCATTATTAAGACGTCTGATTTTTATACAGAGGGAGGGAATTAGACCAAATCCCTTCGAACTGGCAGAGAAATCAGTTTTTTTTTGGGTTCTGCTCGCCGATTCAAAAAGAGTGATTAAATCAATCACCTGCAGCAACAAAACTAACAGCTAGTGCCGGGTCAGCGGCCAAGCAGAGCATGGATCATTGCTGCTTATTGTAGCTGGCTATTGTTCTAAAAAAAAGAGAACCATGAATTTCTGCAACAGATTATTATACTTTCAGAGATTAACCATAGGAATGCGGTACATGGTACGGTTGTTGCTTGCAAGTTGAAGTTCCCATGTTGATGTACGAATTCATCCCAAATGGAACGTTCGATCTGGCACACGGCACATTAAAAACCATCCATTTCATTGGATGGTACTTGGTAGCCTCATTACCCCCAGTATCTGGACTCGCCAGCATCCCCTCCCATAGTTCAGGGAGATTTTATGTCCAAACATTCTCCTATAGGTAACAAATACATATCAAAACTTAATGATTTTGGAGCATAAATAATGCTTCCAAAGGATGAAATACAGTTTATGACAAAGGTACAGGGAATTCTGGGTTATTTAGACCCTGAATACTTACAAGAGTGTCAAGTAACAGAGAAGAGTGATATTTATAGTTGTGTAGACATTATTCTAGAGCTAATTACAAGGAAACAACGATTAATTCTGAAGGTACTTCAGAAGAGAAAAGCCTTGTATTGGTAGATGATAAATAGCATAAATATTCTGTAAACAAGAAAAGTTTTCTTTTGGCACCAGAATTCGCAATATGAATCATAATTTTGTCATGATTTGGAAAGTCACCACAGGAACCTTCTGACTTCCAAGCTATGAAGGCACCATGAATTAGGCTTTGAGAAATAAAAGGAAGCTCCGAAGTTGATATGTAAGGTACTAACACATTATAAATGATGTCATGTATGAGCAATATAAGGAACACACAATGAAAGAATGATTAAAAAGAACATCAAACATGGTAGTTAGTGTCAATACATTGTCATGAGGCTTGAGAGTGAAACAACTATGTCCATGGAAGAATCAATCCTTGCGACGTCTGCTTTGACAAAACGAGAAACCAGTAATCGACAATCCAAATTAACGAAATGCACGGATGTTTTGAGACCTGGAGGTGTCACAGACAGACAGACAAAGGCTGCACTTCGCTAGACAGATACATTAGTAGGCATTACGATTAGGCTCAACATTAGAAAAGGTGCACAAGATCTAGACTCATTGTTGCTTCATGAGATGACAAGCAACTTATTCATTTTTGTTTTAATAAAAAAGAATTAGCACCACATAGTTTATTGCAGTAACACAATTTTGGGGTAAAGTACATTGAAACGAGACTCAAAATACCAACAAACTTAACAATATATTCAAGATAACAGTGGAACTTATGCTATACAACAAAATCCTACCTACGTACTCATACAAGATGCACACCGTTGTACAGTATCAGCGTATAAAAAGAATAGACCATTTGTTTCAAGGGGTCAAAATGAATTGTATCAGTGAGCAATATCCAAGGAAGTTACAGTTCATTTCTCAAATGATAAGCTAAAACAAGAAACATGAAGAGACTGTCAGATGAGATGAGAGGTCTTTTCTGCCACAGCAATATGAAATCATTAGAAATCCTTCCTCGAATAAAGAACAACAGATGACTGAAGGTCTCTGTCAACCTTGAAGTGGGAGTGGAAAAATCTCCTGACCTGCCAACCAAAATAATTGTTAAAGATTTTTGAGTCCTATTGGGAGGAAACAAAATATCCATCACAATTTCCATGTACTTCATCTGTTTCAAAATATGGGCATATAGTTTCTGCCACCTCCTTTCAAAATACAAGGTGTGCACGTGATTCTCTCCTTGGCCCTTACTAATTTTCCTTTCCTCTAAACACTTATGAGAAACTGGGTGCTATGGGCATTTCTCTATACCATTCTCTTGACTTCATATGCCCCTTAATCCACGATACAGCTTATAAAAAGAAACAGAGGTAGTGGTATAGGATACATCATGCAACAGAGTGATACTCATGTATTTCGTTAGGAAACAATCTGAATTTCTAACTGAAGTAAAATATTAGCTATGTGGAGTTCAACAAATGATATGTTATTGTATTCTCTATCCTTGACTAACCAAACTTGCTCCCTTATGCTAAAAAATCCTCAGCAATTGCAAGCAATGCAGAGCTTATCTTAGATATGTAAACCCTACATGCTCATTGAGGCATTATTAATTCAGCTATATTCTATGGGGCACTATTAATTCAAGGGGCTGGGAGGGTCTGCACTTCGAGTCACCACCCGCAATATTGGCCAACTGGACTCCAACATGAACCCGCACAAAAGGAAGAGCACATGATGGGTAGGGCAATCTATGAACCTTCTTTGTTTTAACTGTGCAGGCTAGAACACCGACCTCATCAAGACAAGGGCAATCTAAATCATATTTGTTTGAAGGAGTCTAATAAATGTGTAGTTACAGGCCACTCGAGATCAACATGACAGTAATGTATTGAAATGTGACAAAGAATAAAAAAGACACAGATTTCGAAGGCAAAATTGCAAATTACCTCGACAAAGGAATTTTGAAGAAGCACGTGAAGAACATGTCTTTCTTCAGACTCAAATAATACAATATGACTGAATGAAGATAGATTTCCGAAAACCTTGCCCACAAAATCAGATGGGCTCGTCAGAAAACGATCTGACTCATCCAAGGTCCCTTTGTTATCACTGAGGAAATGGAAATTAAGCAGGTGTGAATATATTTACAGGCGCAAATGTAGCAAGCTCCTCAAGTAGAAAGAGCAAAAAATAACCACCTAGGAGTGCAGTCCAAAAAACGCATAGGTAGGTTGTAATGTAAGCTGGAGTAGTAAGGTGTCGAGTGACAGGGCATGAGGAACAGGACACTCTTCACTCTTCCATCATGAGCTTCTTTTGATAAATGAAACATAACATCTTCGGTTCCTCTCTGCCACAGTTAAAGTTGCGTATCACAAACAACAGTCAGCAGACCGGAAATAACGACAAAGCAGCAGAAGGATTCCATGTAGCAGCAAAACATTTCAAAAGTGATAGAGAAAAATCTTACCTGATGGAATAAGGACATATATAAGGCCATGGGAACATTGGTTAAGATAAGAAGGATAACAGAAAGTTGCAATCCTGAAAAGCGTCCTTTTCCCTCCAGATTCTTCCCCTTGACTTGTGACATTGTAGCTAAGCAGTATCCCGAGAACATCAATGCCAAAGGTAGCACCGGAAGAACAAATCTGTTGCATTTAATCTATTTTCATCATACTAGGCACATAATGAGATACTAACTTATTACAAGAAGACTGTACACTTATACGAAGTGAATACCTGAACTCTTTGTGTCCAAGTATGCTATAAACCCCTAATACCCAGGCGATTAGACCTGAAAGCCTCCATTCTCGAGACTTAACAATGCCACATATCGCAAAGGGCAGGAATGTCCAAATCATAGATGGAAAACCCTGTGTGAAGTACCAGTGGAAGACATGTGTTCCATAATAGTCTCCGCCAGAAGAAAAGAGGTTAAATTTCAAAAAGTTCAGTGGTACTATGACCTGAGAACCATACATCCACCAATCAAGGAATGTTGTTACAGCAAGGACAATGGCCCTGCACAAAATAAAGAAAAGTAGAATATTCATCGGAGTATGAAGAGCCAAAACGACATTAAAAATGAAAGAAAAGAGACCATAAAAGAGCATAATAGTAGAAGGTGAAAAACTTGACATGGGAAAATTTTCAAATGTCAGATTGGTGCATGTGTAGTTCCATTTTTTATATAAAAATCGAATAAGATGGAAAGGAATTCAAGAAATCCTAACATGAAACAAAAAATTGCAAGCTGACATGAACTTTGACAACAACTTCTTACCCTATTGGAATGACCTCAAGAAAGACAAATCGGCATTTTGATTTTATCTGAATAAAGTCCAAAAGACCAACATATAGCCATGTTATTGCACTTGTTGGCCGAATGGCACAAGATAAGGCTGCTATAATTAGAGCCACTTTTCTTGATGAAGCACTTTGGTTGGCAGTAGATCGCTGTTTTGAAACAACTGAGGCTCCCTTGGAAGACTCCATTGCAGAAAACCAGTAATAGAGTCCAGCAACAGTCAAAACAGTCTCCAAGCTGTTTGATAAAGTCCGTGTTATGCAGAAAAACATGAACCAGTTGACCAATTGAGAAAATAACTGCAAACGGTCTGTTAAGGTCACAATCCACCAAGTAACTGCAAATTCTTATTCATTTGCGAAGAAAATAAAAAGCATAAATTTAAATATCTGAGCTTAAGGATACCGTCCACTGGGCAACCTGGACATTAAAAATTAGTCTGGAAAGCCTATACAAGTATAGATCTCCAAAAGATGAAAATATTGATTGCAGAAGACGTGGAGCCGTCATCTGTGGGCACAAAAAACAAATAGACAGATAAGGACATGCTCCCCTGCAGCTTCTGAAAAATATGAAGTTGACAAAAAGGCAGCGGACAAATATACAGAGTTATGAATTTCTGGGGACATGGTTCTGAGAAAGGTTTCCTTGTTCATAATATGTTTGCAACTTGGTTGGATCCATCACTACGAATTCCAGATATATGTAGGAAGAAGCTGGCATCGCATACAAACAAGATTGCTTATCCTAGCTCTAAGTTGATTTTCAACTAAGAATTCAGTTGCTGGAAAATGGAGGTAACCCACTGGTAGTTTCAACTTTTGAGGGGAAATACCCACAGAGAAGTTTTTTCCCGCAACAACAATCCCATGAAATGTACCGCTAGAAGTAATGGCGCCTGACAAAATTCTACGTGCACGCGAGATTGACTCATAATCCTAAACGATTTTGATACTCTGATAGTATTGCACAAACCTCTTACCATAAACCATGGAGTATCCAAGTGAAGTAGTGCCAGAATCTTGTAAAGAGCAGCGAAGATGAAGGGATGGAGGTAACTTCTCAGACCCCGCTGCCACTCCCATGTAAGGTGGCCATACCTGCAACCAAGAGAAAGTCCGTCATTCAGTGGCAATTTGACATTGAATTCCCAAGAAGTGTAACAGCCCATTTTCACAACGACTCATCTCGTTCGCTCGAGTCTTTCTTAAGTGGAACACGGATCCAAAACCCAGTTCAGTCCAAAAAGACATTCGCGAGACAAGGAACTGCGGCAATACCCGAAGGCGATGCGGTGAGCGACCTCGAGGCACTGCCAGTGCTCGTCGGGGTTGAAGTAGGTGCGCACCAGCAGCCCGTTGGCCGCGCGGAACGCCAGCGCGAGCGCCAGCACCCTCCGATCTGATCCCAGCGCCGCCCAAGGCGGTGTCCGCCTCGGCTTCTCCGACGAAGGAGACGAGTCGGGTTCGCCTACACCGCCCGCCGGCGGCGAGCCGGCAGTTTGGGATCGCCTCCGGTGGCTCATGACGGCGGAGCGCGCTGTTTCCTGAGTTCCCTCTCCCTTCCAGCGACACAGCGCCACAGCTTACACAGTACAGGCCGGGAAGAGGACTGGAAACGGCTTGTGGGCTGGATTTCGACTAATGGCTTAAGTGGGCTTGATTGGATACCGGTCCATGAATGAAACTCAGACATCGTTCCGTTCCTTCCGCCAATCCGCCTGAATATTGGGACGCTAGATTCAAAGCTGCTCGACGGATGTAAATTCAGTGGGTGATTGTGTAAATATTGCGAAGTGCGAGATGGATATGCGAGCATTTGATTGCGTTTCTGAAACCGGCAAAGCGAACTAGTTCCTCAGCAAATCCGAGACGGGTCACTGCATGCTTCTACTAGAATTGTCGTGCCATGCTGCCAGCCTGCCACGAGTTTGTTCTCGTGGCACTATCACAATGTGAACCTTTCGTAAGAGGGCTCATCGGCTAAAAAACTTGAATTTGTCTCGGTCTCAGAAGAAAGGGACAAACGATATAGGCTCTGCAATATTTCCTACTTCCAAAGGAAAACATTAATCTGCACAATCGTACATCGAAACTAACGTGCACTACCTACCTAGGACCAAAAAAATACAAAAGGAGAGATGATCTCTGGACTGCACAGCCATAGGCCCATATACTACATCGGAAGACAGTTCAGCTAAGCTAACAAACTCTAACACGAGGACACGAGTCGATCGCCCGCTGCTCCTCGAACGATGGAAGCGAAGGCTCAAATCTTGGCGATCTTGGCCGCAACCACGAGCGGGTTGTTCTTGGCGATCTGCTCACGGCCGGCGCGCTTGTAGTCGAAACCGCAGGCGTGCACCTCCGCGTAGCGGTGCGCGCCGCAGAAGGTGCCGCCGCAGCAGCACCGGAACCCCGTCAGGCCCACCTTCTTTCGGCACGTCGCGCACCGGTTCGCCGGCGCCGGCTCCGGGGGCCCAGCTGGCTGCTGCCCCTGCTCCGCGGCCGTCGTCGCCGGCGACGGCTCATCGGCCGCGGCGGCTGCATCGACACCGCCACCGACAGGGGACGTCTTGGCCTTCTTCGCCGGTGGCGCGGCGCGAGCTTCTTCTTCGGGCGCGAAGACGCTGGTCATGGAAACAGACTGCATCTTCTTCTCCGCAGCGAGCGTGACGTTGTTGTCCTGATCGGTGGCGGTGCGGTAGCACTTGGAGCACATGCCGTTCGTCGCGGCGTTGCCGAAGAAGCCGCAGCCGTTGACGCACATGCCGCCGCCGCCGCCGGCGGCGGCGGTCTCATCGACGTCGACTCTCTTCCGCTTCTGCGCCATCGATCAGTAGCCTGCGGAGAACGTGGAGTACGTTCGTGCTGGAGCTGATCGAGCGGGTCGTTCGTGTTTGATTTCGAGCGAGACGACAGCTTGGTCGCGTCGAGTGCAGGGAGGTCTTGGTCGGGCTTTGCCCGCGGTTTTTTTTATAAGGACGTGTAGTGCGAGACACAAGGACATGCACGGCGAGACGGTGACGGAGGCGTGGCTGCTTCGGAGTTCGGAGTGCTTCTTCTGTTCGGATGTGTCGCATTGCAGACTAGAACAAACACAACGTACTTTTATACTATGTTACGTCCCTCTTACGATCAAGATATGGTAATCGTAGCAACCATGTATATATGTATCTCGAACCATCACGATCCATGTTGCTTCGCTCGAAATCAAGTTTCCGATTAAGGAAAAAAAAATCTAATAAGAAAAAATGCCCTTTAATCCAAAAAAAAAAAATCTAATAAGACTCCAGAATTACTGGACACGGTCGACCGGCATCATCCAGTGGACTCCTGCTAATTTAACCTTTGCATAGCCGAATCATTAATTCTTGCGGGTTAATTTATCGCCGACCGCCGGTTGCCATCTCGCTTGGCGACGACCAAGCACAGCTTCTGGTCGTGCGGCCGCCGGAACGCCCAGACCTCGACGCGGTCCCGCTTCCTGAAGCCGCTGCCCTCGACGATGTCCCTGTACCCGGCGCCGTTGACGATCATGGCCGCGGTGGAGTGGAACGTGTTGAGCTTCAGCGCCGTCGCGCACCGCTCCACGTCGCGCTGGTGGACCAGCACTGGCACGCCCGGGTATTTGATCTGGACCGCCCGCTTCCTCCCGCCGTCTTGGGCGCCGTGCGTTGCCGCCGCCGCCGCCGCCGGCCTCGTCCTTCGATGGCCGGAGCCGTCGTCGCCGCACTCCTCGAGCTCGTCGGCGGAGAGGAGGGCGCGGAGGCGGTTGGACGCGGCGCACGTGATGAGGAGGCGGTTCTGGTTCGGCTTCAGGTCCGAGTCCTGCATGATCTTGTCCTCCACGAAGTGCAGGGGCAGGTCCTCGGGGAAGCCGTGCCGGGGCAGGAGCTCGGCGCGCACCCACGCCGGCTCCGTCGCGCCGGCGTCCGTTTCCTCCTGCGCTCCACGAGCGTCCCGGCGCTGGGCGGCTGCCGCGGCAGGCGCACGCGGCGGTTGCACGAGCAGGGGCGCCGGCGGGCTGATGACAGACAGCGGCGGCGGCGGCTCGGATTTGCCGCGCTTGCGCCCGGACTCCACCGCTGCTTCTTCCTCGTCGGCTTCATGACTCTGTGCGTCGTCGAACGCGTACGGCTGAAGGGAGAATAGTCCCAGGTGCATGGGAGCTGGCGCGTTGGCCGCATTACCCTTGCTCGCCATGCCTGCCCATTGCTCCACGTAGTTTCCCCCATTTTCCGAGGCCTTTCTTCTTGGAACGTGGGCAGGCGCATGGTCCAAGCTGACCACGCCGGTGTCATCGCTCCTCGGCGCGACAACAACGGGCGGCCCGAGACGCAGGTCAAGGTCAAGCGGCGGCGCCGTCTCGCTAGTGTCTGCTGATTCATGCAGCAAACCACGGGCACGCAGTGATGTAGGCGCCATTCTCGTCTTTCTATTTGCTGAACTGGGTGTAGGGATTACAGGGGAAAATGAAAATCACAGTGGTGAGAGACGAGATGTATTTTTGAGCCACAGGGTACTGCGGAGTTGGAGATTTATCGTCTGGGAGGAGAAGCTGAAGAGATCCAGATAGATTTGATTTCATTGTGATTTTAAATGACAGCACCTCTATAGATCATACTGGCTCAGAGCGGTTTCTTTCCTAGTTCTCCGAAAAATCTTATCTGCCTGCGCGTGTAATGCACGCCGCGTGCGCCTGGCATGCGGAGGGAGGAACAATTTGGTAAAAAAAAATTGTTGCAACTTTAAAAAACAGTTTCATGGAAAATTATATGGAAAGTTAGGATGAATTTGAGCCAAAGTTTCAAATAAACTTATACCTAAAACTTTCAAAAAAGAAATGGTAAAAGATATATTGTTTGAGAGGAGAAGATCAAGATTTAGATAGATTTGATTTGATTTGATTTGAAGTATAAATGACAGCATCTCTGTAGAGCAGGACGGTTTTCTTAATTCTCGGCTGTCATGGCTGAGCTGGCAGGCGTGAACCGAATTCATTGACGTCGCACGCGGTATTGTGTATGCACCGCGCTCGGTTTGGGCCAGCCAATTTTGGCCTATAAACGCGAAAAACCTCCACCAAACGCGCGTCATCGAACACCGATTTCGAGGCTGGCTTCACATGCTAAACACAACCAATCCCCAAGCTGGAACAACCGACCCCAGGCCGGAAATGAATCTCAAGACTGTAACAATCAATTCTTAAGTTTGGATCAATCGAACGCTCGTCGATGAACGTTGATTCCGAAGCTGGCTTCATACGCTAAAACAACCAATCCCTAGGCTAGAACAACCGACCCTCATACTGGAAATGGATTTGAAGCCTAAAACAATTAATTCTTAAGTTTGAAACAACTGACTCGGCGGAGGGTTGAAGTTGGGCAAAGATGTCGCGGGAAGAGAAATAGTTGGTGCGGTGGTCGCGGGTGCAGGCGCGTCAGGAAAGAAGCGGTGCTTGGGGTGAGGTTGAAGAAGCACGGGGTACTTTTTTTTTTTTGAGAGACAGAAGCACGCGGTACATACCCTGTACCACGCGCGTGGTGTCGATTGAAGCCCGGCGTGCATGGCCTGAAGAGGGTATTCGGCCCGGCCCATATCGTCTACCATTTTCAGCCAGCCCGTATAAGCTATACAAGCTTGCAAGCAGGCTGTCTTCCCCTGGAGCCCAAACGGGCAAAAAAAAAAATGGTGATGTTCTAATAAGAAATCCCTGCGTTTGGCAGCTTGTTTCTGAAAACCAAAGTGTTAACACTCGAGAGACAAGGTGAATGAATGATTGTGTTCAGTGTTGACTAAACTCTGTTAAGTAATGGAGATTAGTTACAAATGCTGCTATATTGTTCACATCTAATAGTGACTGATGTAGCCAGTAGCCCCAGCAGCCTACATACATTTGTAAACGTTATGCATATATTCCAAACTAAAAAAATGTTATCCTTGCATATACAAGGTCAATGGGAAAGGGACTTTCCCAAGAAGTATCCGGATTCTAAGGATCGACAGACGAAGGGAATTAGCAAATATGTCTCTGTCGCAGAGGAACCAGAGAGAGGTCAAAGATTCAGCTCCAATAACAACGCAACAAATAGACCCGAGAACTTATTTATTCCAAACTTGCATGGGGATACACGAACAATGGATGAACCGGCCGCTCACATGCTATTGATAATATTGAATTATTGGAAGTATGACAGGCTCAATGCTCGGAAAGCGAAAGCTTGACAACAAGGTCCATTATGTTGATTAAAATGAACAACCAATATATCGCATGTGGCCATTTTTTTTCTCTCTTTGAGATGTCATGAGTGACATATCCATTTACGGCTAAGTCGATAAAATCTACTCCACTTTTGATAGTTTGATAAGATCATAATCGAGCTTTTTCCAATGGAAAAAAGGCCAATACTAGCAAAAGGTGATTCTAGAAAACAATTAAAGTTTTACGAAAGGTAAAAGTGGTCATGTTTGTTAGCATCCACAGCTGGTAAAGTTGGACTTTCAAAACAATTTACATCGCTTCAGATATTGAGCGAGCAGTGAAAGAGTCATGTGCAAAGCCACGCATATGCATGACAGGTCTTGGAAAACCGAATGAGACGGGCACTCCTGCGCTTGAATCACATAAAATAAATAAACTTCCGCGTCATTGTTACCAGACAAATAAGCGACACACCATCGTTTAAATTAAAAAGGTTTACGTTTCACTTCAGACGCCGTTGCAATCAGTGTACAGCGTAACGATCGAACCCATGACAGACAAGCACATAAGCCACCCAGATGAAAGCAGCCTGCACCTTGCTCGAAGCTAGAAAGTTGTACTACCGGATAAGCACTACTCCCTCGCTTTAACTGAACAATAAGCACACATCCGTGTCATCACTAACTGAGTTGCACGCATCAAGTTAATTAGTCAAGGTTGTCTCAAGCTCATATAGCTGCCCGGCCTTGTGACGTGGTCTATCGTTAGCCAGGACACGACAAAGATACAGTGAACATATATAATCCCAATTGTCATAGCCGCCTTGTGATGGAGAACGTACTCACCAATCATATAATGCGACACCTTCCGGCACAGCCATGGTGGATTGGTGTCTTGTTGATAATGCATGCTTGTGTGTGCGTATTGGAGTTTTTTTTTTTTTTCATTTTGCATGCGTGTGCCATTCACAACCCGTCGAATATCCGTTGTGCCCAGGATCCAGGAGTCCCACGATGAGACTCGATATATCGAGCCAACGCGTGCTCCCGCACAACTGGGTCCTGACGAAAGGCGGGTACAACGCCATGTCGCTCTGGCAGTGGATTCTTAGCAGTGCGAGTGGTGGAGCCTGCGATCCATGAAAACCGGCCGGCCGCCGCAGAACGCATCGATCCATCGATGAGTTTCCATTGAAAGGAACGCATGGATGACAGCAGAAATGGATAGACGTTTAGAAGCGGCGTGGATCGTCGACTCGTCGTCTGCTAGCTGCGCCGCAGGCGCACTGGGTGGAGTTCCCATCCCACGCAGACGCAGAGGCGATCGATGGGTAGTAAGTCATTGCACCTCGAGGCCCGAGTTTTGGAGCTGTCTCTCTGCCGGGCTGCGGCTGGCTCTTTTCCTTGTGGTCATGTTTATCCGACCAACACGCACAAAATAGTGCCCGTCACAAACAGTATTATACTACGCCCGTAAGTACGTACACCGATGGAAGCATCTTATGCTATAATTTAGCCCGTGACAATGGAGTTGTTATTTTGCGTCAAAAAAACAATGGAGTTGTTATCATGCGTGCGTGTCATTCAGGAACGGTCGACTATCCGCGAGTTCTGCCCGGGACGACGACGCGGACGCGCGAACCAACAACCTGCTCCTACAACAGAGGTCTGAAAAAGAGCAGGGGGGACAATGCTTTTAGCCCACCCCGTCGCTTTTGGATTGGATCCTTGCGGGTTAGACGGTTGGTGACTTGGTGCAAACTGTGCAAGCATCGATCGATCCGTCCAGACTCCCCAGCCCCCAACCATGTCGTATTGGACTGGATCATCGATGTCCGCATAAAACGTACGGAAGGCTGCTAGCTAGGCTAGGGAACCGCGCGTCCGTCGATCCATGTGCACGTGTAGCAGCTCAGCTGGAACGGCCGCTCTGTTCTTCCGGCAGGCGGCCGGGAGCTCGATCCGCGACGTCGTCGTCGTGGCCGCGCTGCTCCACTGCCATGGGTGCGTTCGTTGCAGAGGGTCTAAACTTTAGAAGGTTTTTTAACGAATATTGTGATTACAAATAAAGTTTAATTACGAAATTAATTTCAGAATTTCGCTCGAATTCGCGAGACGAATCTAATGAGGGTAATTAAGGCGTCATTAGAAGATAGTTACTGTAGCATCACTGTAGCAAAATATAGATTAATTAGGCTCATTAGATTCGTTTCGCGATTTAGATGGGGAGTCGTGACATAGGTTTTGTCATTAAATTAATAAAAATATGTTTAAATAATAAGATTCTCTTTGATGTGACAGGTCTAAAATTTTAGAGGAGGTGCGACGAACGCATCCCATATCATCCCCGATTCCGCGACGACGAAGAAGACAACGCGCGCGCGCGCGGCACGGATCGTGTTCGATCGATGGCTTTGGGTGGTGGTGTGGATCATGGAGCTAGCGCATTGGATGGGCACGGGGAATAGAGGCATCTTCCTAGCTGCTGCGTGCGTCGAACGAGCGGTTGGACCGTTCCGCGTTTTGGAGCCTAGCTACGGACCGCCGCCTTCCTGGACTGCTGAAACAGGAGAAGGCGGCTGTCTGCCTGCCTGTCGCTCATTTCATATCCGTTTCAACATCCGGCGGAGCGGAGCGGAGGTGTCACTCACAGCAGATCAGCTCGAGTACGGATCACGACGGTCCTCCCCTCCCCCATATCTACGCATAAACAAGTTGTTTTAATTTTAACGTTGAGATCCAAGCAGTACGACATATAGGAGCAGGCTGCTTCTCCACTTAGCCAAAGAAAAATGTATATCTGCGTTAATTATCAAAGATGGATTCCGTCTTACTACGCAGAGATGTGCTCGGCACAGATCGCATCACACGAACTACTAGTCTAGCTACCCGCGTGTTGCTCGCGCGTCGATGTGTGTCACTCGGGCTGGCTTTTTCTCGTACTTCTACATACATGCCCCAGCTAAAATAAGTCGGGCCCCGCAACGTCGCTTTTGTGCATCAGCTGATGAGCAGTGATTGGCGCAGCTAGCTCGGCGCCACCGTGCCGTGCCGGCCTGTCAAAACATTTGGTACCAAACAAACCGTCCGCCAGAGATTTGTCGTGTCTTCATATATATATTCTTGAAAATACGAACACGCATGCTGACGCAAGTGCATGATGCTACACCGTTATATGCAAAACGCTCTGCCGAGAACGACGCACGAACCAACCCGGCCGCGAGGGTACGATGTCGTCGGAATCATCAGGGAGGGAAGGAATCACAGCACCCGTCGCGTTCGGTGCTCACGTCCTGGAGGAGCGACCAGTCCACTGATATGCAGCTAGCGAGAACGCCGCTCGTTTCCTCCGGGGCAGGGCCCAGCTCGGTCGATCGTCTTTCGTTGCGAGACGTCTGAGCTTAATTACTCGACCAAGAAAACGACGCGCTGGCCTGGTGGGTGCGGTGCGGTTTGGTTTGGTCGCGGAGCGCGCGCGCGGGATGGGCGTCTTCCTCCACCCGCTGCGTGCGAGGATGGAGCGACAGCTCGCGGACCGTTCCGTGAACGCCACACAGCTTTGGATGAGATCGAGCTGCCTCTGCCTAGCTACCGGCCGGACCGCCGAAATACTGGAAGGCGGCTGCTGCTTCTGATCAGATCCGCTCGAACGGAGGGAACATAATATATCTGCGCCTCCATCCCAAGGTGGATTCTTTTGACTACGGGTACGGCAAGCATGTGCTCCCCACCATGATCTCATCACATCGCACGAACTACAAGTCTACCTCTACAGGACGCCTGCGTGCCACTCCCGCGACGACGTGCTGCTACCACCCTCTTCTCTGTTCTTATGCTACCACCATCAGTTATAATAAGCCCGGAGCCATCGATCGATCGACTGCTCCATCCAGGACGCGCCATGTGCCCGCCCCGCGACCGCACCGGCGTGGCGTGTAGCGCCGCCGTACGCCGGCCTGACAAACCTGCACTAAACAAACCGTCCGCCACAGACTTTTTCTCCTGGTCGCGTCGATCTTCACGTACCCATCCATGATCGAACCCATCGTGCGTCCACCTTGACACAACAAGTCGATCGACAAGCAAATTAACAAGTCCGGTGTACTACACGGCACCGCAGATCGATCGTGATCTGGCGCCGGAGATCACTCGGAGATCGAGACCGCGACAGCACGTTCGCGCCGATGCATCATCATCACCACAGTACCACACACTCTTAAATTTGACCCGAGGCCGTGCGCGATCGATCGAGCGGCATGCAGAGAAAGTGAGCGAGAAGCGGCCTCCCTCATCGCTTTCGCGCGCGTCGCTTTCCAGCCGGCGTGTACATCGTCAGCGCCTACCTCACCACACCAGCCGAGCTGCCGTTCACTCGCTCGCTCGGCAAAACTCCTTGCATTGTACTAGTATAAAGGAGACGCGACGGCCGCTGGAGCCCGCCCCGTTTTGCTGCCGCGCACTACAGGTGCAGCAGTGTCTTAGGGAGGAGAGGCGCCGCTCGTTGATAAGAAAAAAAAAAATGGGGGAGGCGCCGGCGTCCGCGGCGGCGAAGGTGGTGCTGGCCGTGAACGGCACGCGGTACGAGGCGGCCGGCGTCGACCCGTCGACGACGCTGCTCGAGTTCCTGCGAACGCAGACGCCCGTCAGAGGCCCCAAGCTCGGCTGCGGTGAAGGTACGTGACCCCGATCAGAGCGCCTTGATGGCATCATCTCGTGCACGCATGCTTCAGTTTCTAGCATTATTCCTTTTTTTTCCCTTGATGACTGGTAGCTAGATTCTTCTTTCTTTCCTTTTTTTTTGGGCGAAAAGACTGATGGTTAGCTTGGCAGAACATACTCTTGACCCGAAGATAACGGAAGACTGGTAGCTAACTTGGCAGAACATAATCTCGATCTGACCAAAACAGAAGACTGGTAGCTAGCTTTGTTCGGAGGGTTCTATCCTGACACATTAGTTTGTGCATAGGTCTTGCCGTTCATCCGATTTCAGACGTTACTCCTCATATTTTAAATAGTATTTGATTTGATGTCCTGGTAGGAGCTGACACTGTCGTTCGTTCATTCATCTCCTGACAAGCCAAGTTCCAGCGATCGCCCTTGTTTTCCTCTCCCATTTTCTTGGGATTTCACGATCGCATGGAAAGGCCAAATCAGGCATACAAAGCACAAGGGATCCCAGCACTAATTGCATCAGATACACGCAGCATCACGCACCAGATATTCAGATGGGACGAGGATTACGAAAATAGTACCAAGTGGTAGTACTTCTAGAGGAATAAAACATGGGAAAATATTGTTTCTTTACAGAGTTAAATAACACTAAAAACAGCTTGAGTTGTTTCGGGAGAACTTTTCTGTTAACCCAGAGGAAAAGTGAGAGGACTCGGAACTTTCCGCATCCACATAACGGGACCAAACCTTGTCCGTTGTTGTGTAGGGTCTCTCGATGAAGTAGATAAGAACTGAAAATGGTATGCCAATTGTTGGGACTCCAATTTCCATTACTGTATCCTAGATGTTACATCATTAGGTGGTCAGGTCCCATCGTCCTAACAATACACAGCAGTCAGCAGCAATAATTACGTTCACTTCCTGCACAATTTTCTTTTCAGAAAGCAAAGCATCTTTCATTTCTTTTGCGCTGTTCAGCGTTTATTCAGGAAAAAAGCACTAACATCTTGCCGTTTTGTCAATTCAACGTTGTGGCAGGTGGCTGCGGTGCATGCGTGGTCCTCGTCTCCAAGTACGATCCAGCAACCGATGAGGTGACCGAGTTCTCGGCGAGCTCCTGCCTGACGCTGCTCCACAGCCTGAACCACTGCTCGGTGACCACCAGCGAGGGCATCGGCAACACAAGGGATGGTTATCACCCCGTGCAGCAGAGGCTCTCCGGCTTCCATGCCTCGCAGTGTGGTTTCTGCACGCCAGGAATGTGCATGTCCATCTTCTCCGCGCTCGTCAAGGCTGACAAGGCGTCCGACCGCCCCGCCCCGCCTGCCGGCTTCTCCAAGCTCACAGCTTCTGAGGCCGAGAAGGCTGTTTCAGGCAACCTGTGCCGGTGCACTGGCTACAGGCCCATCGTCGACGCCTGCAAGAGCTTTGCGGCCGACGTTGACCTCGAGGACCTGGGACTCAATTGCTTTTGGAAGAAGGGTGACGAGCCTGCAGAAGTCAGTAAGCTGCCTGGCTACAACAGTGGCGCCATCTGCACTTTCCCAGACTTCCTCAAATCCGAGATCAAGTCCTCGGTGGAGCAGGCAAATGGTGCTCCAGTGGCGGTCTCGGACGATGGCTGGTACCATCCCAGGAGCATCGAAGAGCTTCACAGGCTGTTTGATTCTAACTGGTATGATGAAAAATCTGTGAAGATTGTGGCTGCAAACACTGGATCTGGAGTATACAAGGATGAAGACCTCTATGACAAGTACATTGACATCAAAGGGATACCAGAGCTCTCGGTCATCAACAAAAGCAGCAAGGGAGTTGAGTTCGGGTCAGTTGTAACCATCTCTAAAGCCATTGAGGTGTTGTCAGATGGAAATCTGGTCTTCAGAAAGGTTGCTGATCACCTAAACAAGGTAGCTTCTCCATTTGTTCGGAACACTGCGACTATAGGTGGAAACATAGTAATGGCACAGAGGCTGGAGTTTCCATCAGATATTGCAACCGTATTACTAGCTGCAGGTTCCACAGTCACCATCCAGGTGGCTTCCAAAAGGCAGCGCCTCACCTTGGAGGAGTTCTTGGAGCAGCCTCCATGTGATTCGAAGACCCTGCTGGTGAGCATATTTATCCCAGATTGGGGTTCAGATGGCATCACCTTTGAGACTTCCCGAGCAGCACCGCGTCCATTTGGAAATGCTGTCTCCTATGTTAATTCTGCTTTCTTGGCAAGGACATCAGTGGATACAGCATCAGGGGACCATCGCATTGAGGATATATGCTTGGCCTTTGGAGCTTATGGAGTCCATCATGCCACCAGAGCTAGGAAGGTTGAAGAGTTGCTGAAGGGCAAATCTATGAGCTCCTCTGTCATTCTTGAAGCAGTCAAGTTGCTTAAAGCTACTATTTCACCATCAGAAGGCACAACACATTCCGAATACAGAATGAGTTTGGCAGTCAGTTTCTTTTCAGGTTCCTGTCATCCCTTGCAAAGGTTGATGTTCCCAATGGATCATATCAAAATGGAACTACAAATGGTAGCATCGAATACTCACCGGAACTTCTTAAGGTTGACAGCAATGATTTGCCAATACGCTCAAGACAAGAAATAATTTTCACTGATGAATACAAGCCAGTTGGCAAGCCGATCAAGAAAGCCGGGGCAGAGCTCCAAGCTTCTGGTATATACCATCTTCCACTGTTTATCATAATTTGGGCTTCGAAACATGCTTGATGTATCCTTTTTCTCTGCATTATAATTAAAAATAATAATCTGATGATTCTTTTGTTTAGTTTAGCTAGTGCTGAACCAGCCTCAGTAATATTTGAAGCACCATTCATGCATATTTCTTCTCACTTTCAGTGACTGTAGTTTTTCTATTAAAAATGCACATAACCATATTCTTTTTTCTTACGCAGGGGAGGCTGTGTACGTCGATGACATCCCTGCACCCAAGGACTGCCTCTATGGAGCATTTATCTACAGCACACATCCTCATGCTCTTGTAAAGGGTATCAACTTCAAATCATCTTTGGCTTCACAGAAGGTCATCACAGTTATCACCGCCAAGGATATTCCCAGTGGAGGACAAAATATTGGATCCTCCTTTCCAGGACTGGGAGAGGAACCACTCTTTGCTGATCCCATTGCTGAATTTGCTGGTCAAAATATTGGTGTCGTGGTAATGTTTCTTAAGTCTTCTTTACGATTATGTATTTATAAAATCAGGCCGCTTTACGATGTTATTTGCTTTTGTATCACTCAGATTGCTGAAACACAAAGGTATGCTTATATGGCGGCAAAGCAAGCTGTTGTTGAGTATAGCACGGAAAATCTGCAGCCACCAATTCTGACTATAGAAGATGCCATTCAACAAAACAGCTACTTCCCAATTCCCCCAATGTTAGCTCCCAAGCCAGTTGGTGATTACAACCAAGGCATGTCCGAAGCTGATCACAAGATTTTATCAGCAGAGGTACACTATTTGTTACGTTCAAGAGGAAGTTTACTCTGAGTTATCACATGGCGAAGTACTCATACCTTCTTTTTTTTTTTCCCCGCAGGTAAAACTTGAATCCCAATACTATTTCTACATGGAGACTCAAGTGGCCTTAGCTATTCCAGATGAAGATAACTGCATAACTGTCTATTCCTCGACACAAATACCCGAGGTCACACAAAATGTGGTTGCAAGGTGCCTTGGCATTCCATTTCACAATGTCCGTCTCATCACCAGAAGAGTTGGAGGAGGCTTTGGTGGAAAGGCAATGAAAGCAATCCATGTAAGTCCTGGTTACTAGAGCTTCAATTTTCTGAACATTTTCTATTTGCAATCACCAATGAATTGCCAACTGGATCTAACCAGGAAACTGTTTCGAGGTGCAAATGTGCTAGATATGACCATGAAGTTCCTCTTTGTCAGGTTGCATGTGCATGTGCTGTTGCCGCATTCAAGCTGAGGCGACCAGTTCGAATGTACCTTGATCGCAAGACAGACATGATAATGGCAGGCGGGCGGCATCCGATGAAGGTGAAGTACTCTGTCGGGTTCAAGTCAGACGGGAAGATCACAGCCTTGTACCTCGATCTGGGGATCAATGCTGGAATATCACCGGATTGTAGTCCATCCATGCCACTTCCTATAATAGGGGCCCTAAAAAAGTACAATTGGGGCACTCTTGGATTTGACGCAAAGGTCTGCAAGACAAATGTCTCTTCGAAGTCGGCTATGCGAGGTCCTGGAGATGTGCAGGGTTCTTTCATCGCCGAAGCCATCATTGAGCATGTTGCCTCGGTACTCTCGGTCGACACTAACAGTATACGGAAGAAGAACCTTCATGACTTTGAGAGCCTTGCAGTGTTCTATGGAAACAGTGCCGGTGAAGCTTCTACATACAGCCTGGTCACCATTTTTGATAAGCTGGCTTCTTCTCCAGACTACCAGGACAGAGCTGCAATGGTCGAGCACTTTAACAGCAGCAACAAGTGGACGAAACGTGGCATTTCATGTGTACCAATCACATATGCAGTGACGCTTCGACCAACTCCAGGCAAGGTGTCTATCATGAACGATGGTTCGATTGCTGTAGAGGTTGGAGGTGTAGAAATAGGTCAAGGGCTGTGGACAAAAGTGAAGCAGATGACAGCATTTGGTTTGGGACAATTGTGTCCGGATGGCGGTGAATGCCTACTCGAGAAGGTGCGGGTTATCCAGGCTGACACATTGAGCATGGTACAAGGAGGGTTTACAGGTGGGAGCACCACTTCTGAAACTAGCTGTGAAGCAGTTAGACTGTCATGCGCTGCACTTGTCGAGAGGCTGAAGCCAATCAAGGAAAATCTGGAGGCCAAGGCTGACACGGTGGAATGGAGTGCCTTGATTGCTCAGGTGAGTATAACCATGAAAATTCCAATATGTGTGCGACATGCATAGAACTGGTCATACCATTGTCGGTCAGTTCAGTTGGTCATATTGTTTGTTCCCTTGCAGGCAACCATGGCGAGCATCAGCTTATCGGCCCAGGCATACTGGACCCCTGATCCAACTTTCACTGGCTACCTGAACTATGGAGCTGCAATTAGTGAGGTATCCCTGAACCAAATGGCACAAGCAATACTGCAAATGCATTCTACCAAATCAAATTGCAGGAAAATGCACCATCACTTCTGCTAATGCTGAAACATTTCAAACTTCATCACAGGTGGAGGTTGATGTCCTGACAGGAGCAACCACAATCCTACGTAGTGACCTCGTGTACGACTGCGGGCAGAGCCTGAACCCTGCTGTAGACTTGGGCCAGGTTAGTACTAAAACAGCCACTATTTCAGCAAATATTGCATCAATGGAATGAGCTTCTCCTCTGAACACTGCTCTTGATTCACTCAGGTCGAAGGTGCATTTGTCCAAGGAGTGGGCTTCTTCACAAACGAAGAGTACGCAACCAACTCTGACGGCCTGGTCATCCACGATGGCACATGGACCTACAAGATCCCCACAGTCGACACCATTCCGAAGCAGCTCAATGTCGAGCTAATCAACAGCGCCCGCGACCAGAAGCGTGTCCTCTCTTCCAAAGGTGAGGTTTTTTCTCATAATGTTTCATCACCTCCCAACATTCCTGCGGACCATGTCAACTTTCTGAGAATTGTAGATCAAAAAAAAAAAAAAAAAAAAACTTTCTAAGAATTGAGAAAGCTGAAACTTGAGCTCACCAAAAAAGGATGCCTGCCTGCTACACTGACACTACTCTGGGTTGAATTTCCGCAGCCTCGGGCGAGCCACCGCTGCTCCTGGCGTCCTCGGTGCATTGCGCGATGAGGGAGGCCATCAGGGCCGCCAGGAAGGAGTTCTCGGTCTGCACCGGCCCCGCGAACTCGGCGCTCACGTTCCAGATGGACGTCCCGGCGACGATGCCCATCGTCAAGGAGCTCTGCGGCCTCGACGTCGTCGAGCGGTACCTCGAGAGCGTGTCTGCCGCCAGCGCAACCACCGCGAAAGCATAGATCCAGCAGACCTCAGGCCGCAGCTAGCGCCCTGCCCGCAAATGAGGTTAATCAGTGTAAAAATAACGGCATGTTTTTAGCCTGGCAGCGTGGTGTTTGCTTGCTGTGATGTACAGAGGAGATGGCAATGGCGAGCAGTGGTCTAGTGAATTAGTAGGAGTGATGAACACTATAGATGAACTGAATAAGTGCCGGGCAGATCGAACTTGTGGGGGAATGATACGGTTTTGACAGAAATTTTGGAATGGATCATACATTGGTGTGCACCTGGCTGCGCAGCGTAGGTGGGGATCGGATGGAACCAGTTGGGTTGTTCGAGCTCGCGCCCTCGCCGGGCGGCTGCTCCTCCCAGCGCGGTCCGCTCCGGCCCGGTGGCGAGCAGTATGGCGGCCGCGCGCCCGCTCTAACTGGCGCCGCGGTGAGGGGGAACGGGACATCTGGGTTCACTCCCCTGCCGCTGTGCTCGGCGGTGAGACGGTGAGAGTATCCCGCCGCCGCCGGCCCGCCACCGCTAGCAGGTGGCCTCGGGTGGCCGGCGCGGTCGGTCGTTGCTTCTCACACTTTGGTCTCACACAGCAGCGTTGCATTTCGATCCGACGGACAACTAGCACCTGCAATTCCTCTGCGCACTACAATCTGAAAACTGTTTTGCTACCTGTCTCACAGATCGAAGATTTTTTTTTTTTGCGAGGGTTTAGTGTTTGCAAAAGTTGTAACGATGATAAATATATTTCCACTGAAGGAGGGGTTTGCACCTAATATTTTCCCAAATATATTTATTATTTAGTGCATTCACTAATGATTTGCATGAGTAAATTTCGTAAAACTACACAAACTATCACAAAACGATTACAAACTCCAGATTTAATCCACGACTTCACAAAACTACAAATGTTATGGTGAATTTTATTAATAAAAAACTACTCCTTTTGGTTTTAAATATATAACATTGTTGATTTTTTCATTAAACTTTGATCAACAAAACATATTTAAATAATTAGCTTTCTAACGTGAAATGAAATCATGAGAGCTATCATTGAAAACACTTTTAAGTTAACTTATACAATTAGCTATTTGCACATATATTTATATATAAAAAAATATCAAAATAACAAAAAGGTTTACGGGGTCATATATTTGAAAGGATCCGTTTGAAACTTGCGAAAAGCATCTATGAAATATGTTTTGCGATAAAAATCTGCCCAAAATCTGTAATTTTCTGAAGTTGTAGCTTAAATACATAGTTTTGTGATAGTCATGGCCAAAGAATATGTATAGTACTATAAAATTTACTCTATTCGCATCGAGGATTGTATAAATTTAACAACACAATCGGTGATTATCAGGTTTGTATTGGGCAGTAATTTTGCATTTTGGTGACAAACTTCATCTAAATCTATCCAAAACATATTTCCGGTATCCATTCACCGTAACTGAACACCGACCTTTTTGCTAATATATTTTGCGAGTTGAGAAGTCTAGGGAAAACGATTGACCATCCTTATTTTTTCCCCCGAATACATATAACCCGAAGATATCCATACTTTTTGCCGGCTCTCTCTGCGTGGCCCTCCGCGTGTGCATGTCTCTCGAATCTCGATCCTCCCGAATCTCGTACTAAGCAGTTTGTAAAAGCAAAACGCTGACCACAGTGTAGTGCAATACGCTAGATCACCAGCATATGTACCAAAAACAAGTGATGTACGCAGGAGCAGCCGAAGACTTTGGAGCTCATTTGGAGACTGATCAGATTGGTCATCGCGCACAGCGCGTCATTGTTTCGCAGCCAGCTGGCCGGGCGTCGTCAGCGCGTGCATCACCAGCTGCCTGCGCTCGTAGACTCGTATAAAGAAGCGTCCACGGCCGCTGTGCAAGCTCTAGTCCCAGTGCATAATTAAGCAGCGCAGGAGGTGGTCATCGAGGCCGCCGCAGAGATGGGCAAGCCGGCGACGGTGGTGCTGGCCGTGAACGGCCAGAGGTACGAGGCGGCCGGCGTCGATCCGTCGACGACGCTGCTCGAGTTCCTGCGCACGCAGACGCCCGTCAGAGGCCCCAAGCTCGGCTGCGGCGAAGGTACCGAACCCAGCGGCTTGATTGCCTGATCCTGTGCACCACCCACACCCATGCTTTAGTTCCTGCTGGCTCTTGGTTAACTTTTTTTTTCTTTCTTTCTTTTTAATTACACAGTACAACTCAGACACTCACAACGCACGCACACTTACCTTTATGAATACACGTACACAAGCCTTACCCGGCTCTTGGTTAACTTGGCAAAATATAATCTTGATCTAAACAAAACTGTGATTAGTTGGCCAAGGAACTGCTGTCCATGCGTCAAACATTCACGGGTTTTGCATAGGAAGCTTGCAAGAAAAGGGGGAAAAAAAAAAGAAGAAGATATAGGTCGCGGGGAAATTTGACACACTTGTGCACAACGGCTCTGCTGTTCATTCGGATTTCACCACCTTCTACTTTTCTTTGATGTCCTCCTGGTGGGCGCCGGCGCCGTTACGTCGTTCATTCATTTCATCAAGCCTACTATCTAGCTATTTCTGTTGTTTTCGTTCCCGTTTCCTTAAGGATGTCACAATCGCATGCACATGTCAAAGACACTCAAGCAATAGAAAGCACACAGGAGATCCCAGGACGCAAACTCAGAAAGCTCAACTCAAATATCTTTGTAACAAATTGGATCAAGAATACTCGTCAATGGAACAGTGATAAATAATCTGAATGATATTCGATACAGTTGTGCAACCTCTCTTCACTTTCAGTTACCAGAAACAAAAAAAGAAGCATCAGCCATTTTTTATAATATCTCTTTAGTGACACAGCACAGGTCCTCTGCGTGTCCCGTAAGAACGAGGCTAACCTATTGTACAATTTCACGTCCCTTGTGACAGGTGGCTGCGGAGCATGCGTGGTCCTCGTCTCCAAGTACGACGTGGCCACCGATGAGGTGACCGAGTTCTCGGCGAGCTCCTGCCTGACGCTTCTCCACAGCGTGAACCGCTGCTCGGTGACCACCAGCGAGGGCATCGGCAACACCAGGGATGGCTACCACCCCGTGCAGCAGCGCCTCGCCGGCTTCCACGCCTCGCAGTGCGGCTTCTGCACGCCCGGCATGTGTATGTCTATCTTCTCCGCGCTCGTCAAGGCCGACAAGGAGGCCGATCGCCCCACCCCGCCGGCCGGCTTCTCCAAGCTCACAGCCTCCGAGGCCGAAAGGGCTATCTCAGGAAACCTGTGCCGGTGCACTGGCTACAGGCCCATCGTCGACGCCTGCAAGAGCTTCGCAGCTGATATTGACCTCGAGGACCTGGGCCTCAACTGCTTCTGGAAGAAGGGAGACGAACCTGCAGATATCAACAAGCTGCCGGGCTACAATAGTGGCTCTGTTTGCACCTTTCCGGAGTTCCTCAAATACGAGATCAAGGCTTCGGTGGATCAGGCAAATTGTGCTCCGGTGGTGATCTCTGACGACGGCTGGTACCACCCCAAGAGTATCGAAGAGCTTCAAAGGCTATTTGATTCCAACTGGTTCAGTGAAAAGTATGTGAAGATGGTGGCATCAAACACTGGGTCTGGAGTGTACAAAGATGAAGATCTGTATGACAAGTACATCGACATCAAAGGAATCCCGGAGCTTTCTGTCATCAACAAGAGCAGCAAGGGGATAGAGCTTGGATCAGTTGTGTCCATCACTAAAACAATTGAAGTGTTGTCTGAGGGAAATATGGTTTTCAGAAAGATTGCTGATCACCTGGACAAGGTGGCTTCGCCGTTTGTTCGAAACACCGCAACCATTGGTGGAAACATAGTAATGGCACAGAGGCTGCAATTTGAATCAGATATTGCAACCGTACTACTAGCTGCTGGTTCATCAGTCACAATTCAGGTGACTTCCAAAAGGCAGTGCCTCACCTTGGAGGAGTTCCTGGAGCAGCCTCCATGTGATTCAAAGACCCTGCTGCTGAGCTTATTTATCCCAGATTCGGGTTCAGATGACATCACATTTGAGACTTTCCGAGCAGCTCCTCGTCCATTTGGCAATGCCGTCTCATATGTTAATTCTGCTTTCTTGGCAAGGACATTTGTGGATGCTGCATCAGGGGACCATGTCATTAAGAATATATGCTTAGCGTTTGGCGCTTACGGAGTCGATCATGCAAAGAGAGCTAGAAAGGTTGAGGATTTCCTGAAGGGCAAACCTCTAAGCTCCGCTGTTACACTTGAAGCAATAAGTTTGCTTAAAGGAACCATTTTGCCATCAGAAGGCACAACACATCCAGAGTACAGAATCAGCTTGGCTGTCAGTTTCTTATTCAGCTTCCTATCATCCCTTGTCGACATCATAAATGAACCAGCAAAGGCCATAGCCCCCAACGGTTCATTTACTAGCGTTGAGAACTCTCCGGAGAAATTCGTGAAGGTTGACAGCAATGGTTTGCCAATACGCTCAAGACAAGAAATGGTTTTCACTGATGAATACAAGCCAATCGGCAAGCCGATCATGAAAGCCGGGGCAGAGCTCCAAGCTTCTGGTATATAATCTTATTCCATTCTGCGAACTGATTTAGCTCGCATTTGATTTCAGTATCTCAACTTCTGAACATGTTTACTGTAATCTTTTTGTTCTGCATAATCCTCAAAACTTAGTCAATCTGGGACATCTGCATGCTCTGTTCTGATATACTATACTAGCAAATCCAGATACATATTTTCCACATTTTAAGTGCCTATTAGTCACTCTCTTGAAAATGTACTAAAAATATCCTCTCTCTTTTTTTACACAGGAGAGGCTGTGTTCATTGATGATATTCCTGCACCCAAGGATTGCCTCTATGGAGCATTCATCTACAGCACACACCCACATGCCCATGTAAAGAGTATCAACTTTAAATCATCTTTGGCTTCTCAGAAGGTCATCACAGTTATCACTGCAAATGACATTCCCAGCGGCGGAGAAAATGTTGGATCCGGCTTCCTGATGCTAGGAGATGAAGCACTATTTGCTGATCCAGTTGCTGAATTTGCTGGCCAAAACATCGGTGTTGTGGTAATGTTACTAACCTCTTTGGGTGTTCTTTCAGATTACTCAAGACCAAAGTATGCAAGCAAGCTTATCATGCCATGTTTTTTCTATCATGCAGATTGCTGAAACACAGAGGTATGCCTATCTGGCTGCAAAGCAAGCTGTCATTGAATATAGCACAGAAAATCTGCAGCCACCAATTCTGACAATAGAAGATGCCATACAGCAAAATAGCATCTTTCCTATTCCTCCATTTTTAGCTCCTAAGACAGCTGGAGATTTCAATCAAGGGATGTCTGAAGCTGATCACAAGATTTTATCAGCCGAGGTACACACTTCATTATGGGCCTGTATTCCTGAGTTTCTTACATGACCAACCCGCCAAACATATGGCCAATATTGTTCTTTTTTCTGCAGGTAAATCTTGAATCCCAGTATTATTTCTACATGGAGACACAAGTAGCATTGGCTATTCCAGATGAAGATAATTGCATAACTGTCTATTCCTCAACACAAAAACCAGAGATGACACAAAACTTAATTGCGAGGTGCCTTGGCATTCCATTCCATAATGTCCGCATCATCACTAGAAGGGTAGGAGGAGCCTTTGGTGGAAAAGCAATGAAATCTGCACATGTAAGTACTGAGTAACGAAAGGTTTGCTTTGCTAAATATTTCCATATTTAATTACAAATTTCAACTTAAAAGTTCATGATCTGATCAGAAAACTTCAAAATACAGATGTGTTGAAAATGACCAAGAACTTCCTCTTTGTCAGGTTGCATGTGCATGTGCCGTAGCTGCATTCAAGCTACGGCGTCCTGTTAGGATGTACCTCGATCGTAAGACAGACATGATAATAACAGGAGGGCGGCATCCTATGAAAGCAAAATACTCCGTTGGGTTCAAGTCAGATGGCAAGATAACGGCCGTGTACCTAGATATTGGCCTAAATGCTGGGATGTCACCGGATCTGAGTCCAATGTTGCCAATTACTACCATAGGGGCTTTCAAAAAGTACAATTGGGGCGCCCTTGCATTTGATATCAAGGTCTGCAAGACAAATATGTCATCGAAATCAATGATGCGGGCTCCTGGAGAAGCGCAAGGCTGTTTCATCGCAGAAGCCATTATTGAGCATGTTGCATCTGTTCTTTCAGTAGACACAAATACCATTAGGAGGAAGAACCTTCATGACTTCAAGAGCCTTGCAGTTTTCTACGGAGAAACTGCAGGTGAAGCTTCTACATACAGTCTGGTCTCAATTTACGATAAGCTGGCCTCCTCTCCAGAATATCAGCAAAGAACTTCAACGGTCGAGCACTTCAACAGCAGCAACAGGTGGAAGAAGCGCGGCATTTCTTGTGTACCAATTACATATGATGTAAGACTTCGTCCGACTCCAGGCAAGGTGTCTATCATGAATGATGGTTCTATTGCTGTCGAGGTTGGAGGGGTTGAGTTAGGCCAAGGTCTGTACACTAAAGTGAAGCAGATGACGGCATTTGCGTTGGGACAGCTGTGTCTTGACGGAGGTGAATGCCTTCTGGACAAGGTCCGGGTTATACAAGCAGACTCATTGAGCTTGATCCAGGGAGGGTTCACCGGTGGAAGCACTACTTCTGAAAACAGCTGTGAAGCGGTTCGACATTCATGTGCTGCACTTGTTGGAAGGCTAAAGCCCATCAAGGAGAGTCTAGAGATTAAGGCTGGAACAGTAGAATGGAGTGCCTTGATTGCCCAGGTGACGATAACCCTTATAAATCAAATAACTCTATTGGTGACATGCCAATTACCATGGAAAGAAATACCAAGAATTACAGTAGCAGTAACACGTGAGGAAGTCACTATCTAAAAGCTTCAATTGTTCATGGCATTTGTTTCTAATCTGCAGGCAACTATGGTGAATGTGAACTTATCAGCCCATGCATACTGGTCACCTGATCAAACTTTCACAAGCTACTTGAACTATGGAGCTGCCATCAGTGAGGTACGCCTTATCGAGATAGCAATAAAAACACTGCAAATGAATTAAATCAGCAAACCAAAATTTATCAGCTGCAGCTTTCAGCTCAATGCTGGCATTTGATTGGAAATTGGATAATGAACGTTGCAGGTGGAAGTTGATGTCCTGACAGGTGCAACCACAATCCTACGGAGCGACCTTGTGTATGACTGCGGGCAGAGTTTGAACCCTGCTGTGGACTTGGGCCAGGTGCTATAACGCGAAAATTGTTCGTGCAAAACCACTGCATCCAAAAAAAAAAAAAAGTGCTGATCCTATGAACATTGATTCAACTCGTTCTTGATTCACTCCAGGTTGAAGGCGCATTTGTGCAAGGAGTGGGCTTCTTCACGGATGAGGAGTGTGTGACCAACTCTGATGGCCTGGTTGTCCACGACGGCACATGGACGTACAAGATCCCCACAGTCGACACCATCCCGAAGCAGTTCAATGTGGAGCTGATCAACAGCGCCCGTGACAATAACCGTGTCCTCTCATCCAAAGGTGAAGCATTTTCTCAGAATTTTTCTCCCCTTCCAAAATAACTGCAGACTGAATCGACCGTTTATGCTTAGAATAATTCAACTTGAGGTCATCAACAAGTAATCTGCTTTCAACAGTGACATACTGTGTACTGGATCTTATGCAGCCTCGGGCGAGCCGCCACTGCTTCTGGCATCCTCGGTGCACTGCGCGATGAGGGAGGCCATCAGGGCCGCCAGGAAGGAGTTCTCAGTCTGCACCGGGCCAGCAAACTCCACCACTACATTCCAGATGAACGTCCCGGCGACGATGCCCATCGTCAAGGAGCTCTGCGGCCTCGACGTCGTCGAGCGGTACCTCGAGAGCGTGGCTGCGGCGAGCACACCCAGCGCCAAAGCATAGATCCAGCATAGCGCCAGCGCCCTGTCCGCGAATGAGGTTCATCAGTGTAAAATAACGGAAGTTTTTAGCCTGGCAGAGCGGTGTTTGCTTGCTGTGATGTACAGAGGACATGGCAATGGCGAGCAGTGGTCTTGTGAATTAGTAGCAGTATAGATGAACTGAATAAGTGTCAGGCAGATATAATGTGTGGAGGAAATGATGTGTCTTTGACAGGAATTTTGGAACGGATCATACATTGGTGTGTACCTGGATTCGTAGGTGGGGATCGGATTGAACTAGTTGGGTCGTTCGTGCTCGCGCCCTCGTCGGCCACCAACGGCGGGTGCTCCCTCCTCCCCGCGCGGTCCGCTCCAGCCGACCAGCCCGCTGGCGAGCAGCATGGCGGCCGCGCGCCCGATCGAACTGGCGCCGCGGCGAGGGGAAACGGACCGTCTCTGCTTGGTTCCGTGGGATATCTGGGTTTGCTCCCCTGCCGCCGCCAGCAGGTGTCCTCGGGTGGCCGGTGCGGTCGGCCGTTACTTCTCACGCTCCCGTTTATCAACAGGGTTAATCAGAAGTGTTGCGTTTCGATCCGACGGACAACTAGCACCTGCAAGCTGCAACTCCTCTCCGCATACAATGTGATTCTTTTTTTTTTTGGCGGGTCCGAAACACTCGCTAGTTTCGTGAAACTGCCTACAAAACTACTGATTTATTGAAATACTACATATTTCAAAAGAGTTGCTCCTAAAAATAACAACTGGGTTTTTTATTGACGTTAAGACATTACAATTAGTGCAAACTTACAAACTACGTACTAGCTACTAGCTAGTAAGCAGTTTGTAAAAGTAGAAAAAGTCTATTTTACTCTCATGAATAATTCAGTTTTCCACACAAGTTAGTGCAATGTACTCCTATGGTGATTTGTTTCTTTTTTGTTTCTGAACGTATAAATTGAATTTGAAGCTTAAATCTTAAGTGATGATAGCTCATGAAACAAGCTTTGTTAAAATATTTATAGCATATTTTTATGATATCATTTGTGTGTATTTATTGTTAATTTTTATTCGACTATGTAAATAGTATCAAAAAATATATTATAATTATTTTAACATAAGTTGTTGTGTCAATTATTATCATGCAAAATTTAAGCTTTCAATTAAACTTGTATACTGAGAAACAAAAAAACTTTAATACTAGATGATAAATTGCACCAACTTGATTTGTTCGGTGAATTAAACTGAGCCACGATTTTATTTAGAGGGTAAAAGGGACAAAGTGGATTGTTCTCCCATAAATGTAAAACGCTGACTAGATGCAGTGCAATACGGAGTACGCTAGATCGTGGCATATGTATAAACCAAGTGATATGTAGGAGTACGCAAGATCAGCTGAAGACTTGTGAGCTCAGTTGAGACCGATCAGACTGGTCGTGCCCTGCATGCATCACTGCTTTCGCAGCCAGGCCGGGCGTCGTCAGCGCGTACATCACCAGCTGGCGCTTGAATACTCGTATAAAGAAGCCTCCAGGGGCGCTGTGCAAGCTCTAGTCCCAGTGCAGGAGCAGGGCAGGAGGTGGTCATCGAGGCCGCCGTGGAGATGGGCAAGCCGGCGGCGGCGGGGACAGTGGTGCTGGCCGTGAACGGCAAGCGGTACGAGGTTGCCTGCGTCGACCCGTCGACGACGCTGCTCGAGTTCCTGCGCACGCAGACGCCTGTCAGGGGTCCAAAGCTCGGCTGCGGCGAAGGTACGTGATCCCTGATGAGAGCGCCTTGCCTGATCCTGTGCACGATGTACCCATGCTTCAGTTCCTGGCTCTTACTACTAGCTAACTTGGCAAATTTAATCTTAATCTGAACCAAAGTTCGTTTAGTTGGCCAAGGAAACTGCTGTCCATGCATCAATATGCACAGGTTTTGCAATGAAGATTTGCAAAATAAAAAAAAATGAAATAGGTCGCAGGGAAATTGGCGCGCTCGTGCAACAACTTAGCCGTTCATCAGCTTTCACACCACCATACACTTCTCTTTCATGTCCTCCAAGTGGGGGCCGGCGCCGTCGTTCATTGATTTCATCAGGCCAAAGCTCCAGCGACTTTCCATTGTTGGCATCCCTGATTTCCTTGGGATGTCACGATCGCACGGACATGTCAAAGATGCTCAAGCAATAGAAAGTCACAGAGATACTTCCCAGTACGCAAAAGAACTCAGAAAGCTCAAATTCAAATATCTTTGTAGTAACTAACTGTCTAAAGAATACTAGTCGTCAATGAAAAATAGATAACTTGTTCCCAAAAAAATGAAAACTAGATAACTAATCTGAGTGATATTAGGTACAGTTGTGCTACCTCTCTGCGCATTCATTTACCAAAGAAAAAGAAGGCAACTTCCACACGGCTGCTCTGCCTGTCCAAGAACTAACAAGACTAACCTCAATTTTGACGTACGTCGTGGCAGGTGGCTGCGGCGCATGCGTGGTCCTCGTCTCCAAGTACGACGCGGCCACCGATGAGGTGACCGAGTTCTCGGCGAGCTCCTGCCTGACGCTGCTCCACAGCGTGAACCGCTGTTCAGTGACCACCAGCGAGGGCATCGGCAACACCAAGGATGGCTACCACCCCGTGCAGCAGCGCCTCGCCGGCTTCCACGCCTCGCAGTGCGGCTTCTGCACGCCCGGCATGTGCATGTCCATCTTCTCCGCGCTCGTCAAGGCTGACAAGGCGTCCGACCGCCCTGCCCCGCCCGCTGGCTTCTCCAAGCTCACAGCTTCTGAGGCCGAGAGAGCTGTATCAGGCAACCTGTGCCGGTGCACCGGCTACAGGCCCATTGTCGACGTCTGCAAGAGCTTCGCAGCTGATGTTGACCTCGAAGACTTGGGCCTCAACTGCTTCTGGAAGAAGGGTGATGAGCCAGCAGATGTCAACAAGCTGCCGGACTACAATAGTGGCTCTGTCTGCACCTTCCCGGAGTTCCTCAAATCCGAGATCAAGGCTTCGGTGGATCAGGCAAATTGTGCTCCAGTGGCTATATCTGACGACGGTTGGTACCATCCCAAGAGCATCGAAGAGCTTCAAAGGCTATTTGATTCTAACTGGTTCAGTGAAAAGTCTGTGAAGATTGTGGCTTCAAACACCGGATCTGGAGTGTACAAGGATGAGGACCTGTATGACAAGTACATTGATATCAAAGGAATCCCAGAGCTTTCTGTCATCAACAAGAGCAGCAAAGGGGTAGAGCTTGGATCAGTTGTGTCCATCACTAAAGCAATTGAGGTGTTGTCTGATGGAAATACGGTTTTCAGAAAGATTGCTGAGCACCTAGACAAGGTTGCTTCGCCATTTGTTCGGAACACTGCAACCATAGGTGGAAACATAGTAATGGCGCAGAGGCTGCAATTTGCATCAGATATTGCAACCGTACTACTAGCAGCTGGTTCAACGGTCACGATCCAGGTGGCTTCCAAAAGGCAGTGCCTCACCATGGAGGAGTTCTTGGAGCAGCCTCCATGTGATTCAAAGACCCTGCTGCTAAGTTTATTTATCCCACATTGGGGTTCAGATGACATCACCTTTGAGACTTTCCGAGCAGCTCCTCGTCCATTTGGCAATGCTGTCTCATATGTTAATTCTGCTTTCTTGGCATGCACATCGGTGGATTCTGCATCAGGGGACCATATCATCAAGAATATATGCTTGGCGTTTGGTGCTTATGGAGTCGATCATGCCACAAGAGCTAGAAAGGTTGAGGATTTCCTGAGGGATAAAACTTTAAGCTCCGCTGTTATACATGAAGCAATACGTTTGCTTAAAGAAACCATGTCGCCATCAGAAGGCACAACACATCCTGAGTACAGAATCAGCTTGGCTGTCAGTTTCTTATTCAGCTTCCTATCATCCCTTGTTGACATCTTAAATGAACCAGCAAAGGTTAAAGCCCCCAACGGTTCATTTACTAGAGTTGAGAACTCTCCGGAGAAATTTGTGAAGGTTGACAGCAATGATTTGCCAATACGCTCAAGACAGGAAATGGTTTTCACTGATGAATACAAGCCAGTCGGCAAGCCGATCAAGAAAGCAGGGGCAGAGCTCCAAGCTTCTGGTGCGTACTCTTATCCCATTGTGTGATCTGATTTAGCTTGCATTTGATTTCAGTATCTCAACTTCTGAACATCTTTACTGTACCTTTTTTCTTCTGCATACTCCACAAAACTTAGTCATTCTGGGACATCTGACACGCTCCATTCAGATATACGATACTGGAAAATCTGCCTTTAGTCACTCCCCCCAAAAAACTCAAAAATACCCCCTTTTTTTTTCTTACACAGGAGAGGCTGTATTCGTTGATGATATTCCTGCACCCAAGGATTGCCTCTATGGAGCATTCATCTACAGCACACACCCACATGCCCATGTAAAGAGTATCAACTTTAAATCATCTTTGGCTTCTCAGAAGGTCATCACAGTTATAACCGCAAATGACATTCCCCGCGGGGGAGAAAATATTGGATCCGGCTTCCTGATGCTAGGAGATGAAGCACTTTTTGCTGATCCAGTTGCTGAATTTGCTGGTCAAAACATCGGTGTTGTGGTAATGTTACTAACCTCTTTGGGTGTTCTTTCAGATTACTCAAGACCAAACGTATGCCCATGTATACCTAGAATTCTGAAAAAGCAAGCAAGCTTATAATGCCATGTTGTTTTTCTATCATGCAGATTGCTGAAACACAGAGGTATGCCTATCTGGCTGCGAAGCAAGCTGTTATTGAGTATAGCACAGAAAATCTGCAGCCACCAATTCTGACAATAGAAGATGCCATACAGCAAAATAGTTACTTTCATATTCCTCCATTTTTAGCTCCTAAGCCAGTTGGTGATTTCAATCAAGGGATGTCTGAAGCTGATCACAAGATTTTATCAGCTGAGGTACACACTTCATTATGGGCCTATATTCCGGAGTTTCTTACATGACCAAACCGCCAAACAGATGTCCAAATATTGTCCTTTTTTCTGCAGGTAAATCTTGAATCCCAGTATTATTTCTACATGGAGACACATGTAGCATTGGCTATTCCAGATGAAGATAACTGCATAACTGTCTATTCCTCGACACAAGCACCGGAAATCGCACAAAACTTAATTGCAAGGTGCCTTGGCATTCCATACCATAATGTCCGTGTCATTACCAGAAGGGTCGGAGGAGGCTTTGGTGGAAAGGTCATGAAAGCAGCACATGTAAGTACTGACTAACAAAAGCTTTCCTTTGTTAAACATTTCCACTTGTAATTACAAACGTACTGTCAACTGAAGTTCATGATCTGATCAGATAAACTTTGACATACAAACGTATTAAAAATGACCAAGAACTTCCTGTTTGTCAGGTTGCATGTGCATGTGCCGTAGCTGCAATCAAGCTGCGACGTCCTGTTAGGATGTACCTCGATCGCAAGACGGACATGATAATAACAGGCGGGCGGCATCCTATGAAAGTAAAATACTCCGTTGGGTTCAAATCAGATGGCAAGATCACGGCCGTGCACCTAGATCTTGGCCTAAATGCTGGGATGGCACCGGATCTGAGTCCAATGTTGCCAGCTACTACCGTAGGGGCTTTCAAAAAGTACAACTGGGGCGCTCTTGCATTTGATATCAAGGTCTGCAAGACAAATATGTCACCGAAGTCAATGATGCGGGCTCCTGGAGAAGTGCAAGGCTCTTTCATTGCAGAAGCCATAATTGAGCATGTTGCATCCGTTCTCTCAGTAGATACAAATACCATTAGGAGGAAGAACCTTCATGACTTCAAGAGCCTCACAGTTTTCTACAGACAAAGTGCAGGAGAAGCTTCTACATACAGTATGGTATCAATTTATGATAAGCTGGCCTCCTCTCCAGAATATCAGCAAAGAGCTGCAATGGTCGAGCACTTCAACAGCAGCAACAGGTGGAAGAAGCGCGGCATTTCTTGTGTACCAATTGCATATGATGTAAGACTTCGTTCGACTCCAGGCAAGGTGTCTATCTTGAATGATGGTTCCATTGCTGTCGAGGTTGGAGGGGTTGAGATAGGCCAAGGTCTGTACACTAAAGTGAAGCAGATGACGGCATTTGGGTTGGGACAACTCTGTCTTGATGGCGGTGAATGCCTCCTGGACAAGGTCCGGGTTATACAAGCAGACACATTGAGCTTGATCCAGGGAGGGTTCACAGGTGGAAGCACTACTTCTGAAAACAGCTGTGAAGCAGTTCGACATTCATGTGCTGCACTTGTTGAAAGGCTAAATCCTATAAAGGAAAGTCTGGAGGCTAAGGCTGGCACAGTAGAATGGAGTGCCCTGATTGCTCAGGTGAGGATAATACTTTAGAACCTAACTCTATTGATGGCATAGAATTTACCATTGGAACAAGTACCCTGAATTACAGTAGCAGTAACATGCAAGGAACTCACTATTTAAAAGCTTCAATTGTTCATGGCATTTGTTTCTCATTTGCAGGCGAGTATGGCGAATGTCAACTTATCAGCCCATGCGTACTGGTCGCCTGATCCAACTTTCACAAGCTACTTGAACTATGGAGCTGCCATCAGTGAGGTATCCCTTACCTAGATAGCAATAACAACACTGCAAATGAAATCACCAACCCAAATATTAACAGCTGCAGCTTCAGTTCTGCTCAACGCTGACATCTGACTGGAAATTGGGCAATGAACACTGCAGGTGGAAGTTGATGTCCTGACAGGCGCAACCACAATCCTACGGAGCGACCTTATGTATGATTGTGGGCAGAGTCTAAATCCTGCTGTGGACTTGGGCCAGGTCAGCAGAATAACAAAAAAATGCTTGTGCAAACCACTGTGCTGCTCATCTGAACACTGTTCATGATTCGACCTGTTCTTGATTTACTCAGGTTGAAGGCGCATTTGTTCAAGGAGTGGGATTCTTCATGAACGAGGAGTGTGTGACCAACTCTGACGGCTTGCTCATCCACAACGGCACATGGACCTACAAGATACCCACGGTTGACACCATCCCGAAGCAATTCAATGTCGAGATGATCAATAGCGCCCGTGACAAGAAGCGCGTCCTCTCATCCAAAGGTGAATTCTCACAATTTTAAATCCCCCTCCGACATGACTGCATCCGGGTCAAGTTCCTGGGTACTGAAACTCGAGCTCAAATAGCTGCTTGCAACGCTGACATGCTGTGGACTGGATCTTTGTTTGCAGCCTCAGGTGAGCCGCCACTGCTTCTGGCGTCCTCGGTGCACTGCGCAATGAGGGAGGCCATCAGGGCTGCCAGGAAGGAGTTCAATGTCTGCACCGGGCCAGCAAACTCCACCACTACATTCCAAATGGACGTCCCGGCGACAATGCCCGTCGTCAAGGAGCTCTGCGGCCTGGACGTCGTCGAGAGGTACCTCGAGAGCGTGTCCACTGCCGGCACAACCACCGTCAACGCATAGATTCTGCAAACTGCAAAGGAAAATCGAGTGTTTAGCTTGCGCGTCAGCCTGTTATGCTCTGATGTACAGATGAGATTGCGATGGCGAGCAGCAAACTGTGGTCTTGGACAGCTAAATAAGTGTCCGGTAGGACAAATGTATGGTGGAAATCATGTGTTTTGGACTAGTTTTTCGAGTAATTTCGTAAGAATCATTCATAGGTGCGTGCGTACCTGCCTCTGCCTGGGTCGATGGGGATCAGATTGAACCTCCCTTGCGCTGTGCCTTCGCCGCCGACCGGTAATGTCGTCCGCCCCCTCCCGCGCGCCGTTGGTTGGTCTCGCGCCGGTTGGCGAGTGCGGCGACGGCGAACCTGCGAGCCCGATGGAGCTGGCGCCGCCGCCGCTCGGTCGGGGGGGACGGATCATCTCTGCATAGATTTGTTTAAGACGTATTGCGGCTGCCGTTGCGAATCGGTGGTTGGCGTATTCCGCCGCCGCCAGCCGCCCACCTCGGGTTGCCGGCGGGGGCGGTCCTGCTTGTCTTCCGCAGCCGGACAGAGACGGAGTTGTTCATTTTTTATCCCTCTTCACACTGAATTTGAAATTCGGATTAGTACAGTGAAATGAGTTTTTTTTTTTAAAAAAAGGGAACAAATTTAGCTCAAATTTTACAGATGCAGACTATTTAAAACATTAGATAAATGTAACAAGACAATAACATTTCCCACGGATACAATTAATATCTCATTCAGAAACAAAACAAGTCCACACTGATATATCACTGAAAAAGCTCCTAAACATCTTGTATGAAAGACCCATGCTTCATTATTCTTTTTCTAAGTCTGGTTTTTCACAAGTCATCCCCTGGAACCTTAATGTCAGGGTGGCAACTTGCTCAAAATATTGCTTCCAGAAACCTTTGACAGAAAGAGGTGCTCGACATATTTCTCATTGCATATATACGCCGGTAACTCGGCCAACTCATGTGCCGGCCCCCCTCGAACCTCATGCGTGCGCGAGTAAACAAACTGTCCGATCGATTTGCCGGCTAGCCCGCGTGCTTGTAGTAGTTGAACGCAGCTTAAAAATTTGGATTAGCTGACATGATGCTAGATCAGCATGCTCTGAACTCATAACAAATTTTATGGTCGTAGGCATGTGAGATCCATCGTCCCATGTGGAGTAGAGACTAGAGAACATACAGCATGCATCATCGCTTTCGCAGCCAGTCCAGCGTCGCCAGCGCATACCTCTCAGGAAACTTCTTCTCGTATTAATAATAATTAAGAAAAGACTACGAGGTGCTAGTACAGAGCGGAGGAGCAGACTGATCCTGTGTATGCAAGCGCCAAGCTTCAGTTTCCAGCTAGCTTTAGCTCGGGTCTTAGACAAGCAAGACATCTTGTACAATCGAACAACTAAGATCTGTATTCCAAAGTGATTCATAGTTTCATACCCGAGAACTCAAAAAAGTTAACCTCGTCATCTTGTACAATTTCACGTAGGTGGCTGTGGTGCATGCATGCGTGGTCCTCATCTCCAAGTACGATCGACCCGGGCAGTGACGAGGTGACCGAGTTCTCGGCGAGCTCCTGCATGCCTGACGCTGCTTCACAGCGTGGACCGCTGCTCGGTGATCACCATCAGGGATGGTTACCACTCCGTGCAGCAGCGCCTCGCCAGCTTTGGTTAAGTTAATGATCCGTTTGTTCATTTAAAGCAAAATAGCTTTGGTTCCTGCATAATTGTGGATTGGATTTTTGTTTGCAGCGTCGGGAGGACCAACCACCACTGCTTCTCGCATCCTCGGTGCACTGCGCGATGCGAGAAGCCATCCGAGCTGCTAGGAAGGAGTTCAAGGTCTGCACCGGGCCAGCAAACTCTGACACTACGATGGACAATGCCCGTCGCCAAGGAGCTCTGCGGCCTGGATGTAGTCGAGAGCGTGTCCACTGACGACCAAAACACAGTGGAAGCATAGATCCTGCAAATGGGTACAAAAATATCGCGTGAATAGCCTGGGCAATGGTGATGGATGTACAGATGAGACAGCACTCCTGCAAAATTACACCGATGGATGTACACTGAGACAGCAATGGTAAGCGGGTGAGTCCACGTTTCGCTCTAAAAACATACGGAGTACTACTCCAAAAACATATGGCTTCTCATTTTCGGAACACCCCACTGAGGAGATGAGATTCAGCATTTTACTGTTTTCTGGGGATCCAAAAACTTTCATGGATTCAAACTCTAAATATATAGGCTGAGCTGAGGACCTGAGGTTCACGTTTAGATTTAGAATGGTTCAAATAACCGGGTGCATGATCAAAGCGACAAATTTTTGTGGCTGGATGACATTTCTTTTGTTGTTCCACATGTATACCGGAAGCTCAGCTAACTCATGTGCCGCCCCCTCGAGCTGCACGCGGGCGTGAGTAGCGACCACGCACGCTGCCTTCCCGCTTGCGCCCCCAGAACCTGAACGGCGATCGGCAGTAAACAAACCGTCCGCCTCATCGCTTCAATATTTTTTCTGCCCCCGCGTCTGCAGATCCGTCCAACTGATCCCATCGTGTCTTGTAGTTCAACTCAGCTTAAAAAGTATATTTAACTCTGTTCAAAAAAAAATATTTAGCTGATAAGATGCTACTTCAGAATTCAACTAAAAACACAAATTATAGAGATGGATCACGTACGAGCTCGATCGCATCGATTGTGAAACAAAGTTTATGGTACTACGTCCATTTATTTTCTTTTGGGAGGTAGGAGTAAAAATATTGCGCGTGCTGCGTGCATTGGCAGCCAGAGTTCCAGCTTCGCGCCCCCATAACCTGAACGGCAGTCGGCAGTAAACAAACCGTCCGCCTCATCGCTTCAATACTTTTTTGCCCCCGCGTCTGCAGATCCGTCCAACTGATGCCATCGTGTCTTTGTAGTTCAACTCAGCTTAAAAAGTATATTTAACTCTGTTCAAAAAAAAATATTTAGCTGATAAGATGCTACTTCAGAATTCAACTAAAAACACAAATTATAGAGATGGATCACGTACGAGCTCGATCGCATCGATTGTGAAACAAAGTTTATGGTACTACGTCCATTTATTTTCTTTTGGGAGGTAGGAGTAAAAATATTGCGCGTGCTGCGTGCATTGGCAGCCAGACTGGCGTCGTCAACTGCCGCTCGATCGGAAGCTCGTATAGAAAAGCCCGCGGCCTCAGGAGTGCAGCGCAGATTTGGAGGTAGTCAACGAAGCTTCGGAGGAGATGGCGACGGTGGTGCTGGCCGTGAACGGCACCCGGTACGAGGCGGCCGGCGTCGATCCGTCGACGACGCTGCTCGAGTTCCTGCGCACGCAGACGCCCATCAGAGGACCCAAGCTCGGATGCGGCGAAGGTAAGAGAGTCAACTCCATGATCGCCAGACTGGTTATATGCACACTGTACAAGCTTCAGTTAGCAGCTAGCTTTATAGTTCCTTCTTCTTGATTGGTAGCTCAAGTCTTTGACAAGATGAATTTATGAATTGAACAAAATAAAAACCAAGCGATTCATACACAAGATCACTCTCACACACCTTCAGTAGTGTTGCTGTAGCTTCCTTCCACGTGATTCGTATGCAAATCCAAGAGCTTGAATCGAAACAAGCCAAGCTCAGATACCAGTATAGCTTTTTCCTTTCCCAAGTGATTCACACGCAAGTAGGAGTACTAAAAAGGTCAACCTCCTCTGTGTGTCCATGTGAAACAAAGAAGAAGCTAATTAAACTCTTGTACAATTTCACGTTCTAGGTGGCTGCGGCGCATGCGTGGTCCTCATCTCCAAGTACGACGCGGCCACCGACGAGGTGACCGAGTTCTCGGCGAGCTCCTGCCTGACGCTGCTCCACAGCGTGAACCGCTGCTCGGTGACCACCAGCGAGGGCATCGGCAACACCAAGGATGGCTACCACCCCGTGCAGCAGCGCCTCGCCGGCTTCCACGCCTCGCAGTGCGGCTTCTGCACGCCCGGCATGTGCATGTCCATCTTCTCCGCGCTCGTCAAGGCCGACAAGGAGGCCGGCCGCCCCGCTGCGCCGGCCGGCTTCTCCAAGCTCACCACCTCCGAGGCAGAGAGGGCTGTCTCCGGCAACCTCTGCCGGTGTACCGGGTACAGGCCAATCGTTGATGCCTGCAAGAGCTTCGCGGCCGACGTTGACCTCGAGGACCTTGGACTCAACTGCTTTTGGAAGAAGGGTGACGAGCCTGCAGAAGTCAGCAAGCTGCCGGGCTATAACAGTGGCGCCGTGTGCACTTTCCCGGAGTTCCTAAAGTCCGAGATCAAGTCTACTCTGGATCAGGCCAACGGTGCTCCGGTGGCGCTCTCCGACGATGGCTGGTACCGTCCCAAGAGCATTGGGGAGCTTCACAGGCTTTTGGACTCTAACTGGTTTGATGAAAATTCAGTGAAGATTGTGGCCTCAAACACTGGGTCCGGAGTGTACAAGGATGCAGACCTCTATGATAAGTACATTGACATCAAGGGGATCCCAGAACTCTCAGTCATCAACAGAAGCAGCGAGGGAATTGAGATTGGATCGGCTGTGTCCATATCTAAAGCCATTGAGGTGTTATCAGATGGAAATTTGGTTTTCAAAAAGATTGCTGATCACCTCAACAAGGTGGCTACACCATTCGTTCGCAACACCGCAACCATAGGTGGCAATATAATCATGGCGCAGAGACTGCAATTTGAGTCTGATATTGCAACTGTGCTGCTAGCTGCAGGTTCAACTGTCACTATTCAGGTGGCTTCCAAAAGGTTCAGCCTCACTTTGGAGGAGTTCTTGCAGCAGCCTCCATGTGATTTTAGGACCTTGCTGATAAGCATATTTCTCCCAGATTGGGATTCAGATGACATCACGTTTGAGACCTTTCGAGCAGCACCTCGTCCATTTGGAAATGCTGTCTCATATGTTAATTCTGCTTTCTTGGCGAGGACCTCAGTGCATGCAGCATCAGGGAACCATCTCATTGAGGATATATGCCTGGCATTTGGTGCTTACGGGGTTGACACTGCCATCAGAGCTAGGAGGGTTGAGGAATTCCTGAAGGGCAAATCTGTGACCTCATCTGTTATACTTCAAGCAGTCCGGTTGCTTAAAGACGTTGTTTCACCATCAGATGGCACAACACATCCAGAATACAGGATCAGCTTGGCTATCGGTTTTTTGTTTAACTTCCTGTCGTCTTTTGCCAACAGCTCGAATACACCTGTTAAGGTTGGTATTACCAATGGGTCATATACTAATGGAACTACAAGGGTTAGCACAGAGTGCTCACCAGGGGATAATCATAAGGTTGACAGCAATGATTTGCCTCTACGCTCAAGACAAGAAATGGTTTTCACTGATGAATACAAGCCAGTCGGCAAGCCAATCAAGAAAGCTGGGGCAGAGCTTCAAGCTTCTGGTATAAACTCTGGTTTCACTGTCTAAACTGATTCATTTAGTAACAAAGACTCTGAATATGTTCATCGTAACCCTTTTCATCAGCATGCTCGACAAAGCATTAGGTTGATGATCCGTTTGTTGATTTTCAGCACCATAGCTTCGTTCTGGCATATATTGTGCACTTTTAGTGATTACATACTCTCTGTAAAAAGGCACTAAACTGTATTCACTTTTCTCAAACAGGGGAGGCAGTGTACGTTGATGATATCCCAGCTCCCAAGGATTGCCTCTATGGAGCATTTATCTACAGCACACACCCTCATGCTCATGTGAAGAGTATCAACTTCAAACCATCTTTAGCTTCACAAAAGGTCATCACAGTTATCACCGCAAAGGATATTCCCAGCAGCGGCGAAAATATTGGGTCCAACTTCCCAATACTAGGAAGCGGAGATGAAGCACTTTTTGCAGATCCGGTTGCTGAATTTGCTGGTCAAAATATCGGTGTCGTGGTAATGTTTCTTAATTGCTCTTTCAGATTACATGAAACCATAATAATTTTATGTATACCAAGAATTCTGAAGAGCTTACCATGTCTTGCTGGTTTCTATCACTCAGATTGCTGAAACACAGAGGTACGCTTATATGGCAGCAAAGCAAGCTGTTGTTGAGTATAGCACAGAAAATCTGCAGCCACCAATTTTGACAATAGAAGATGCCATCCAACATAATAGTTACTTCCAAGTTCTCCCATTTTTAGTTCCTCAGGAAATTGGCGATTACAAAAAAGGGATGTCTGAAGCTGATCACAAGATTTTATCAGCAGAGGTATATGATTCATTATGTTAAAGAGGGTGTACACTCTGAATATCCAACGAGGCCAAAAACTCACAACTTGTATTTCCTTTCCACAGGTAAAACTTGAATCACAGTACTATTTCTACATGGAGACGCAAGTGGCACTAGCTATTCCTGATGAAGATAACTGCATAACCATCTATTCCTCAACACAAACACCTGAGATTCTTCAAAATGTGGTCGCAAAGTGCCTTGGCATTCCATGTCACAATGTCCGTGTCATCACCAGAAGAGTTGGGGGAGGGTTTGGTGGAAAGGTTATGAAATCCACACATGTAAGTATTGGCTTTGATAGACATTTTCCATCTTTAACTACCAATGTATTGTCGACATAAGTTCACGATCTGACAAGTAAACTGTTTGCGATGCAAATGTGTTAGAGGTGACCAATAATTTACTTTGTCAGGTTGCATGTGCATGCGCCATTGCCGCTTTCAAGCTACGACGTCCTGTTAGGATGTACCTAGACCGCAAGACGGACATGGTCATAGCAGGCGGGCGTCATCCTATGAAGGTGAAATACTCTGTTGGATTCAAGTCAGATGGCAAGATCACAGCCGTGCACATCGATCTCGGGCTCAACGCAGGGATAGCACTGGATCTGAGTGGATTGTTGCCACACGGTATTGTAGGCGCCTTCAAAAAGTACAACTGGGGTGCTCTTGCATTTGATATCAAGATCTGCAAAACAAATGTCTCACCAAAGTCAGCAATGCGGGCTCCTGGAGATTTACAGGGCTCGTTCATCGCAGAAGCCATCATTGAGCATGTTGCTTCTACACTCTCAGTCGATACTAATACCATCAGGAGGAAAAACCTTCATGACTTCAAGAGCCTTGCATTTTTCTATGGAGAAAGTGCAGGTGAAGCTTCTACATACAGTCTTGTCTCAATTTTCGATAAGATGGCCTCGTCTCCTGAGTACCAGCAAAGAGCTGCAATGGTAGATAACTTCAATAGCACCAACAGGTGGAAGAAACGTGGCATTTCTTGTGTACCAATCACATATGTGGTGAGTCTTCGCCCGAGTCCAGGCAAGGTATCTATCATGAATGATGGTTCCATTGCTGTCGAGGTTGGAGGGGTTGAAATAGGCCAAGGGCTGTATACTAAAGTGAAGCAGATGGCAGCATTTGGGTTGGGACAGCTGTGTCCTGACGGTGGTGAATGCCTCCTGGACAAGATCCGGGTTATACAGGCCGACTCATTGAGCTTGATCCAGGGAGGGTTCACAGGTGCGAGCAGCACTTCTGAAATTAGCTGTGAAGCGGTTAGACATTCATGTGCTGCGCTTGTAGAAAGGCTAAAGCCTATTAAGGAGAGTCTGGAGGCTAAGGGTGGCACAGTGGAATGGAGTGCCTTGATTGCTCAGGTGAGGATAAGCCTTTATAATGTAACTTTATTGCTGTCAAAGCATTTTAATTTTAAACATTAAAAGAGATACCCTGAATTATGGTAGCAGTAAAACACGTAAGGAACTCACTGTCTAAAAGCTTCACCTTCAATTGTGCATGGCATTTGTTTCTCATTTGCAGGCAAGTATGGCGAGTGTGAACTTATCAGCACATGCATACTGGTCTCCTGATCCAACTTTCACAAGCTACTTGACCTATGGAGCTGACGTCAGTGAGGTATACCTCATCCAAATTGCAAGAAAACACTGCGAATGCAATCACCAATCCGAATTTTGGCGGCTGCAGCTTCAGTTCCGCTCAATGCTGATATCTGATTGAAAATTATATAATGAACATTGCAGGTGGAAGTTGATGTACTGACAGGCGCAACCACAATCCTCCGAAGTGACCTCGTTTATGACTGCGGGCAGAGCCTGAACCCTGCTGTGGACCTGGGCCAGGTTATCTCCAAAAACAGAAATTCCTCGTGCAAACCATTGAATCAATGAAAAATTGCTGCACTCCTAAAAACTGTTCCTAATTCACCCAGGTTGAAGGTGCATTCGTCCAAGGAGTTGGCTTCTTCACAAACGAGGAGTATGCAATGAACTCTGATGGCATGGTGATCAACGATGGCACGTGGACGTACAAGATCCCCACAGTTGATACTATACCGAAACAGTTCAACGTCGAGCTGCTCAACAATGCCCGCGACCAGAGACGTGTCCTTTCTTCCAAAGGTGAACTCATCTCATAATGTTTCATCCCCTTCAAAATTCTTGCAGGCCTTCTCAATTTCCTGTACAGATGGAAAAACTGTAACTTGATCTCATAATTCCTGAGAACACAGACACTCGAGCTTATCAAGAATCGTTGGATGCAACTCTGACAAATTGCGGATGGGATCTTTGTTTGCAGCATCGGGAGAACCACCGCTGCTTCTCGCTTCCTCGGTGCACTGCGCTATGCGAGAAGCCATCAGGGCGGCAAGGAAGGAGTTCTCGGTCTGCACCGGGCCAGCGAACTCCGTCACTACGTTCCAGATGGACGCTCCAGCAACGATGCCCATCGTTAAGGAGCTCTGCGGCCTGGACGTCGTCGAGAGGTATCTCGAGAGCGTGTCTACTGCCGACTCAAACACCGCGAAAGCATAGATCCTTCAGACTGCAGTCACTGCAATCGTCATGCCCGTGCAGCAGGCTGATAACCACTGTAAACAAAAATCATGTGTTTAGCCTGGGCCTGATGTGTGGAGTGATGAACTGGTCTGTTTTGCGTAGTGGTGAACTGTTTTATGTTTTGTGTAATGATGAACAGTCGAACACAATATTCCATCGCAAGAAAAAAAAAAGAACAGTCGAACACAATAGTAGAGGGAAATCCAAATGAATAAGTTCTGGACAGGACGAATGTATGGAGGAAAGTAATTTCGCGGTGATTCAGTCGTAGGTGCGTTGCGTACCTCTCTCTGGGTGGATGGGGATCAGGTTGGGGCAGCAGCGCCTATCCGCTCGCCTGTCTAGCACTGGCCCTCGCCGCCGGCCGCCAATGTGGGACGTCCCCCATCTGCGCGCCGTTGGATGGTCGCGTGCCGATCGGCGAGCGAGCGGCGCCCGCGACTCCGTGCGGCCGATGGAACTGGCGGCGCTGCGGCGGGGAGAGACGGTCTCTGCTTGCGCTCGCGGAACCTCGCATGCCTGCCCGTGCCGCAAAATCCTGGCGCTATTTGGGTTTGCCTGCCGGAGGCCCAGAGCGGATGCATTCCGCGGCGGCCGCCGCTGACAGCTTGTGTTGCCGGAGCGGCGGCAGGCACTCGGCCGTCAGTTTTACGCTTTGCTCTCTCCCGTTTCTCATCCGGAGCGCTGATATTTTCTTTTCCTTTTCTGCGAGGAAGTACTGTTTACACTTCAATGCATCGCTGAGTAGTTGGGATAAGTACTGTTCACTTTCGATACATCGCTGAAACAGCACACTCACACGTAGAGACAAACATTTGCGCATAGAAAACTAAACGCACTCGATTATCGTCAAGAGTAAAATACCAGTTGGGAAAGTTCAAGTTGTATTCATCCGTGCTTTGAGTTTTGTCGTCCTTATGACGTCGTGTTATGTTGAATGAGTTCAAGTGCGGTAAAAATTCTTAAAATCACTTGAATGACAAAGATACCAGTCGTATATAATTGTGAGTGTACAACTAGAAGCTATCACTTTTTCGAAAGGAAAAAAAAACCTAGAAGCTATCACTGGAGTGGTAGTATTTGATTTATAGAGACGGGTACAAAATAAAGAGTATCATTAACTTCTTATAGAGCTAATAGTAAATTCGACTTGATGAAACAGTATACTCCTAAGTACCCTCCTCGCAAAAAATAAAGTACTCCTGAATTGCTCATTTCAGTGAGAGGCTAGTCAAATACCCATGTCATCATCATCAAACAAATTAGCACCCGCGTGGACATCGTTGAGGAGCGCATCCAATCCTGGGAACGGCTCTTGCACCATGAGCGCGTCGCCTTGCTGCTGCATTGGCCCCTGCACCATGAGCGCGTCGCCTTGCTGCTGCATTGGCCCCTGTACCTGAGCGTTCAACTGGTTGCCCGCCGCCGGCTGCGCGCCTGCTGCCGCTGCGGCGTGCACGGCGATCTGGGCCTGAGTCATGGCCAGCTCGGACTGCACGGCTCTGATCTCGTCCTGCAGGCGGGCGATGACGCCGGCGCAGCCGTACACCGGGTCCTGCACCCGCCGGTGCGCCTCCGTCGCCATCGTGTCCGCCGCTTTGCCGCGTTCGTGGACAGGGAGACTCTGCACAAGGAACGAAAGAAATGGCGCACTGTTTATTCGGCTAATGAAAGATCATTCCACATGTCTCGTTGAAAACGATCATCATACGATGCTTAAATACGAATGATAAACCGCAGTGGTAGTGTGGTATGCTGTTGATAAAAATGTGTGTGTGCACCATCATTTATGACACTATAACTGACTAGTAAACTGAGAGGAGGATCGCGTGATGGATTTACCTGGAGCATTCTTGCAATGTTGCTGGCTCCAAAGATCCTTTGCACGCATGCGTATCTCTGAGGATCCGAGGCCGGGAAGTAGGGAGCGAGGATGCAGTCCTGGGCGCACTTCCTGCGCTGGTTCTTGCATGCGGCGCACCGCCTGCCCGAGTTGGCAGCGGCGCCTCCCGTGTTCGCGCTCGTGGACATGATCTAGGGGAAGATTTCGGAGAGAGGACGAGAGGATTTCTTGAGAGATTTTGTGTATCTTGCCAAGATGCGGCATGGCGAGAAAGATTTGTGGTTGCTGGTTTTATGTATAGGAGGGGAGCTATGTATTAGTGTATATGGAAGGGACAACGGCTAATGTGGCCCAAAGGCAAAAGCCGCCTTGCATGGATCGCTCATGTCGTAATGGGAAAGGAGGCCGCCTGAAGCTAATTTTGCTTCCCTGGAATACCAAATACTACCGGCTAACGGAGCTGTCTATCCGAAAATAAAGAGACAAAAGAGACCGCCATGGACAAATTCTGGACACAGTAGATTCTTCAACAATTTTTCATTTCTAGGCAAACGCCAGCAGTGTTTTATTTATATACATATCTCATGGAGCCACAGCAAAACTAAAGTTTGATGATTCATTTTGTTGACTAAATTCACCTCTAAGAACACTTGCAGCCCTTTGAATAGCTCTGGAGACTTTCCACACTTCATGCTGCAATGTCAACTGACCTTCTTCGACAGTAAGATTGCCCGACCGTGAGATGGCATCCGCGATCCCAGGAAGGAAGGATAGCTTGCTTTCGTAATCCTCCGGAGGTGAGTACAGCTGGGGACACAAACAAAAGTGCTGTTCAAATGCATGTTCTTAACCGCTAAACTTGCTATCACCAAAGATGAGACATGCTGTAGCGGCAGAGCTATCATGTTGACACGTTTGAAAGTATACAGCATTGCTCACCAGATGCTTAAACCATTCTCTTCCTTGAAGTCCTTCCGCTTGCAGGAAGCTTCTTTCAGCAAGTAGGAGGCGATCATTCAGCTGTCGCCTTCTCATTATCGTGTATTCATCGTGTAAATCCAGCTGCTCCAGTGTCTGGATTTTTGTTCCAAACCAAAAGATTAGCCCAAGGCGATTCAAAAATAACTTATTCATTGATTGTCGGATTGTGAAAATAGAACGACATTACTCTCAAATGAAATGTTTCTGTTACTAATTTGAGGCATCCAGAGCAAAATGAAAATTCACTTAAGCATTGGACAATGCACACGCATGAAACAGAAGCACAGAAAAACAGTACCTTCGCCTCCTTCATAATTTCCTTCGCAGCACGAGAAAAATCGCTGATGAATCCATTCATCAAATTGACTGGTTGGCTATTATTCACCAGCACAGAAAATGCATTTGCATGCTCCTGTTATATTACAATTCACATTAATACACTGCCAGATGTTATATATATGGCTTCTATTATATCATATTCAATCAAATCCATGTTCGAAATCAATCACTATGAAGTTGTTGATAAAGCTCCAAGGTCAAGCCCGCATGTTATATTGATCAAAAGTCTATGCCATCATAAAGATAACTAAGTTGGGCCTACCATCCAAAATGTCACGGACCTGTGGGGTGGGTCATGCTTCATATGTCAGCATCACATTTAACGGTATGTCCCCATTTATACATATGTTTTCATTACAGAGCAAGTTAATTATACATATTTTTGCACATACAAAAGGAGAGAAGGTCACTGGTATGAATCAGTCTTACAGTAACTAACTTTGAGAAAAATTGATGTACCTGTATCTGGGTCGCATAAGTCTGGTAATCAAAAGGTAAAACAGGATCATCTGCCAAGCGAAGAGCTAACAGACCCCAAATTTCTGTGACTGGTAAAGCAGGAAAAGTACATGAGCACTCCGACGGCTTAGAAATGGTAGCAACACATTTGTTCTGACAACCAAATTTCCATATGCTACTACGATTATGTAGCTACAGCCTACATTTACAAGTATATGCACATTGATATGTTTTTTCCTGGCCCATTTGCATAATTGCATTCAAATAATGATAAATTCCAGTGTTTGACCAATAAAGCAGTGTACCCCTTCTATTTTCCGAAACAGAAAATATCTTCACGAATTATGTTGCCACTTACTAGCCAAATGACGAAGAAACAATGGATCGCCATGCCTTTCCATCCAATTGTAAGAGTCAAGAGCAGTATGATAACCAGGAAATTCTGCATTAATACTACACTGATTGTAATTATAATTTATAACAAAACGTGTTATAAAAATTGACAAGATACATGATGGAGGAAAAAAAAGATGATATAAATAATTGTCTGTCAAGGAATAACATCAAGGGTTCCCCTCAAGAAACAAATCAAGGGATAAATCTATATTGTCCCAGCCCCAAAATAGCACATGCAGCTTTCAAAGAAAATTGCATGTACAACTTTGTAAAAGGAAAAAAAAAAGCAGTACAGCACAAACAATATTACTAAAGCATGATTAACCAGGAATGGTACTCAGTAGGAAGTTACAGAAACAGAATAGACATTAGCTTCTGTTGATTTGAACAAATCTGATTCCCACATTACTCCAGGTAAATATATTATATAAGGTAATTTCCGTAAAACAAATGTTGACATGGATTTCTTGGCAATTATTTAACAAGGCACGAAAATACCTTGTCCATAGTACAAATCTACACAGGGAATTCCAGCATGGTGCAAAAATGGGGCGAAGTCTGAATCAGTTCTGCCAAGTCTTTCTATCTGCAAATTGAAGCTACCTTCAGAAATCGAGTGAAAAATAGAAGGTGAGTACACCAGCAATGAATTAGCTATTTCTTTAACGGAACAAAACATTAGGGCATCTCCAGCAGGGCATGTAAAATTGGACCCTTAAAAGACATTTGAGGGCTGGCTTGTAAATTTAAGGTCTCCATTTTTTACTCCAGCTCCAACAGTGGCCTTTAAATCTCAGCCCCACTTTGATCTGTCATGTGGAACCCGATTGTCATAGGCTTGCCCCTCAACCTTATCCTCTCAATTTCTCCTCTCGGCATTGCGTGGCCATGGCAGAGCAGAGCAGGGACAAGGGCTGGGTGTCGGGACAGGGGCTGTGGAGTCGCGTGGCCAGGAGAGGAAGCGGCAATGCAGGCGCTTGGCTGCGAGGGGCGGCGGGCGAGGCCGGCATGGCGTCGCGGCCGACCTGCGTCGGGCCCAGCTGTGGCGTGCGACCATGGCGGAGGGCAAGGCATGGCAGCCATGGCAGGAGCATGTTGCTTCGCCGAGCTCGAGCCATGGTGGCGGGCGGCAGGGAGCGGCGAGGGGAGCTGCAGCAGCTCGGCATCCGCCCCGTCCCTTTATATCTACAAGACTTGTTCCTAATCGATATATCTCCTCATTGTGCAGCGCGGCCAGGAGGGCAGCAGCCCTAGCCGCGCCCCTCATGGGCAGGGCCAGGTCCATCATCTAGGCGGGTGGGTATGGGAAGGTCGCTAACAGGTTGGCACTTAAGTTTCTCGCTTCTCGCGAGCTCGTTTGGATTAACTCAATCCATATGGATTCGAATTGGAAATTACTAGTTTCCCCATCAATTCATCCAATCCATATGGATTGAGAGGGTTCTCCTGTACCCAAACAAGCCCTGAGTGAGATCTACAGAAGCAAGCAACCTAACTAATACCCAAGGTCAGCCAAATCAGCAAAAATATTATGGTCCCATAAAAACACGTGTAATTCCATAGGAGGCGAATTCAATTTCAACAAAATTACTAGAATAAACGAGCTTAAAATGCTTAGGTTATAGTGAAACTGCCAGACCGACTTGTAAACTTAATTCTTACATTGATGCCACCATCCATTTCGCTCCATGTATCATGAACCATCTTTCCCACAACATCAGGATCCTTTACCTGAAAAGGAAAAGGTTTTCACGTAGAATCAACTTCATATAATAATTCCAGTTTATCCATACTTCCATACTAGCCAAAGTCTAATAGTGTTGTTTCAAACATATGTAAGAGGCTACATGCTACTATACATATTATATATATAACATAACAATGGTGTGAGAAAAAGAAGACTTTGTGACAACATGATTTCAACTCTTTAACTAATTAGTTGAAAGGTAATTTAAGTTTCTAGTCAAAGCACTAACCATACAGAAGTGCGGTAACAAAACAATCTTCCTACCTGCCTTGTAACATCAACCAAGAGTTTGTCCAGTTGGGGAGTAGAGCCAGCAAAAAGCCCCACACCTTGCACAGCACAATCAACATTCAAGTATGCTACAGCTTTCGAATGCAGATCGGCAAGGTTCTCTTCAACCCATTCAGTTGAACCAATCTGGGGGAAAATAAAACTTTCAAAAATATAGAAATAGATAATAAATACAACAATAAGCAAATGGTCTCGTGACATATATAACAAATAACAATTCAGTCAACCAGAAGGGCATTTCATAGAAGCTAACCCTCAGCATGCTTTGTCAGCTAGATAGCATATACCTCAATAGAATCCCACAGCAGGGGAAAAAAACTCATTACATACATGATCAAAGACAGAAAGTTATAAAAAGCACCACATTATTTTGATACATTAGATCCCAAAATTCACTATTACCAGACACTAGCTAATGTATTTATACGTCTTTCAAGTTAATCTGTCCCCAAAAATAAAGGCAGTATTGTGTCATCTGTGGTTTTAAACATCATCAACATGCCTAATATTAAGAACATATTTAGGTCTATTCAACGTATATGTTTAATGTTTAGACAGTAACATTTAACATCTTTCTTCCATGTCTACTTACCATTCCAAACTCTTCTGCGTCCCAACTACAAAGAATGATGGTCCTCCGTGGTTTCCATCCTGACTTCAGCATTATTCCAAGACGCTGAGCAATGTCAAGCAGTGCGGCTGTTCCACTGTTTGGATCAACTGCTCCGTAGGTCCATGCATCTCTGTGGTTACCAAGGATCACGTAACGATCAGGTTCTTCATACCCTTTTATGGTAGCAAAAACATCCCGTACTGTGCCAAGCTTCCTGTCCTCCTTAAACAAAGAGATAAGAGAGCAGTTATGGTCTGCTCCATCTAGGGGCTACAATTACTCACACAGGACATACAACAACAATACCAAACTCTAAAGGACATACATACCCATACACCTGAGATACCGGATACGCAGTAAATAATAGTAATGAAGAAAAATGTACTCCAAAACACATATGGTAGTCATGCAGCCTTCTCTGTTTCCAATACTCACCTGGTTCCACATACATGGTAGCAAGGACATCGTGCATAATAAGCGCATAACAATGGCAAAAATGTCAACAACATAACTGATGCAGTTAAAACAATACCACTTTCAAAAACTATGGTATCTAAACGCTAGGTGATAGCCCTAAATATGCTTCAAGGGGCGGTTGATCCATTGATTGTTTCTCATATTCTAGGGGTAATGTTCATCGTTAGATTCTACAAACTAACCTAGAAGATTAGTTCAAAGATAGGATCTGATGACCCGATAACCAATCCATTTCCCAGATCAACACTTCTTGGGTTTAGCATTTACCAACAAGCGAAACCATGAAGCCATACGACCATGAAAACAAGCAAGCTTCAAATTTCCTTTATTGATATTTCCTTGCTGCTCTGGCTCTAAACAGATTAATTATTGCCTTATTGGCACATCATCAAAATTATATTATCAAAGTCCAATCAGGCTTCAGTATACAGAACTGTTGGGTATAAGTCTCTACAACTTATGAATTGGCTTGGTGTCGTCCGCCCAAGCTTATTCCGCCCCCGCACCAACTGAGCGCGCCGACGGATGGCCCCAGCCACCCCTCGCTCCCAATCCCACATCCGACCCTCTCTTCTCCCCTTCACGCAGAGAACCGCGCGCGCAACTCCCGCTGATCCCCACTGGTCGCCGTCTCCCATCCCCTATCAACCGCGTCGATGGCGCCCGAATCATGCCGCGAGGCGTAGGACGTGCCGTGATGACGCGTCAGGAGGAGGCGACGTACCCCTGCGTGCTGCTGCTGCGGATCTCATCGCCGGCGCGAGCGTGCGGGGCTCGATACACTTGCGCGTTGCCATTGATGTGGTCCGCCGTGGTTGACTCGAGGCGCAACGGATTTGGGAGAGACTAGGTTGGACCTCGGCTATGAGCTCAAACATGTAAGTCCCACATGTAATGTACGGGGTTAGGGACTCGAATTTTGGGGAGTTTCTTGATCTGGGTTCCGATTTGTGAGGGAAAAAATGAAGCCCCTGCAGTTTCATCATTACTCGTGCACGATCTCCTTGTTCTTACAATTTGTGGTGAGTGGCCTTGTTCTTGACGAGAGTTAGGATGTTTTCATCAGTTTGGTGTTTCAACAAAGGAATTCTTTGCAGGTTATTTTTGTTCAGATCGTCAAGTGCACTAGGTGATATGTGTTTACAGTCAATTGTTAGAGGAACTGCCTATTGGTTCAACTAAAAGAAGGTTGGATGATGCCTGGGGCATTAGGAGATTTTCTCATTTTGGTCTGCAAATTTCAGTGCTTTAAAACAGTTAACTTCATGCCACTGAACGTTCATTCTTCATCTACCTACAGGGTCCTATGTGGTTGCCATTCTCCGAGCTGGTGTTCAAGATGAGGTTGCGACCATTGTGTTTCCCAGCCACTGTTTGCATCTCTAATCTTGAATTTTTTAGCTGCTTAGCTAATCTAGCTTATTACTAATAAATGTCCATGTTTGCATAGTTGAAAGTAGTTCCTATGATCCACGCATAGCAGGGTTCCATTTTTTTTTTTGGCATTGATTTATTTGGGCAGGTTAATTGCCAGTTGAATTGAATGTAAGAATATACACATTTATTACATATGGCATAGCACCTTGGGAATGATCTGGCTGTGCATTGTGGATTCATTGATATTTCTTCAGAGACCAGAACTGTTGCGGCTTTGATTGTGGTCATATATTGTCAATTATTAGGTTCAAATAATTTCTGTAGTTGTGAATGATGTTGTATGCAGTATCTTATTTTTGGTTATTAAAGTCAACTATACCGACTTTGTTTGCTTAGGATTAATCTCAATCAGGTTGCAGAAAAGGAGTTCTTCTTTTAGATCTTGGGGTTTCATAGTAGAAAGGATAAAAGATATATTTTGGTTCATGGTAGGTTGTTCTAGATCTTGGGGTAATCTGACATTTGTGATGTCAAAAGCAGGTGTGGCTCTTGTTATACAATTTGCTGGAGCCCTCTGTAGAGCCCCAAGTAGCTGACTTTGCCGATGCCCTTTCTTGATTCGCTGCTGGTGGCACTTCTCATTGACTCTGATCTGATCCATTTGTTCATGCAGGCACTGGTAAATTGGCCATTTTGAACCACCTCATCCTGCAGGCACTGACAAGCTCCTATGAGAAGGTTATCTGTCTCTGGTGGTTTAACTGAATTTTGGTGTTTGTGGGGTGGGTGCAGCTGACATGTGAGAACAGGGTGCAGATTGTGATGGACTTGCAGAGGGAGTCAGGGCTCGTAAGCAAAGTCTGTCGTGTTGTAAATCTACAACTGTAGCAGGTGGCGCAAGTAAGTTGTTGGACTGCCTGGCCTTGCTTCCAGTACATATTGGCATGGTTCGGGAGCTTTATAGCTAGGATCGTTACTGACTTTGCCTGTTCTTGTTTCATTCTCTTGTGCAGATGCCCGCCATCATCCGTAGTAGTACAGACTCAGCAAGAAGATGTAGGACGGATCAGTGGCGGTGATTGTTTTGGCTTCACAACAACCTACTGTTGCATCTAAGATTTTTGACAGATAGACATAGCTGATACCAGAACATTATTGTTAAAAGTTGCAGACCATAGTGTTCATATGAGGATGGTGCATTGGGAAGGATTTTAAGTATAGGGTAGTACATCTCACAAGGTACGAGCATGCAAGAAATACAAGGAGTGTATGGCCTATATTATGTATTTATCAGTAAATCACCATTTTCTTGTAACTGAAGTTCGTTTTGTTTATGGGGACAGAGAGGTATAGAAATTCAGGGCAAAAAGTTGAGAGAGAGACGCCCCTTATCCTCTTATTTCTTTTTTTGTTAGGGTACAAAACTTCTTTTCACTTACCTAACCTTAATTTACATCGTCGTCTGAAGCGAGGGGGGTATTTCAAAATTATGCATGCGGTATGTTGAGGAAAGCATGCTGAATGATGCACTTTGTTTACCTTTTTAGTTCATCTAATAAGATTTTATTTCTAAATTTGTGTGCAGGCATGAGACACCACATGCAGGATTTAGAAAGTTTGTGTGTTGGAGCTACGGGAGCTGTTGTTGAAACTGACCACCAGTTGGAAGTATGACATCTTTATATCAGAAAAACTGTGTTAACACATCCCAGTGGCAGTAGTAGTTGTAGTTAGAATTTTGATTGTAATTTGTAGCCCTTGTGTAACAGGGATGGTCGAGCATTTTGCATGTACAAACTCTGTTTTTTTGCATGTTTAGTGTAATGGACAATACAAACATACTGCCAATTTTATTTCACTTAGGGGTAGAATTGATTTTGATGAAAATCTTGTGGATTTGTCAACGATTATGTTTCAATGTCACACTTTATTAGTTGTCTTCATATATCTGAGGAGTCCTTGCCCACATCATAGGCAAAAAGATTTGAAACAATGATATTGGTTTTTATAAATAATGTTTATATGTTTTAACATGTACACTTATGTTATATGCTATAAATACATGAGTTGTAAGTTTTTAATACCCGTAGCAACACACGGGCACTCACCTAGTAGACACTGACATGGCTAATGTTTGGTACAGTATAAGGATACAGCTGACAGGGAAAGACTGATAAATCAAGAGATCCATGGACCACATGCATAGTCTAAGTTGACAATGACACCAGTTACTGATTTTTCCTAGTCGGATCCCAAACTCTCACCCCAATTAGGCACTCTCTACAGATTTTCTGTCTCTATGATTTTCGATAAATGAAGCAGCACACAAATACAGCCAGACAACCTAGTACGCTACAATAACGTCAACGCGCAACGCATGAAAAGGTCCTTTTCTCAAAAAATTACAAACATGCAGCAGCAGTTCAGAACATATAGAAAAATTAGCTCTCTCTTTTTTTTCCTTTTCTGAATTGGAAGGATGCATTCGCATGGTCTTTGGATCTAGCGGTCCACCCGGTTTCCCCGGATATTCACAAGACCAAGCATTACCTGATACGTGAAGTTGACCAACGTGGGGCCCGGTCCAACACCGCCGACATCCACCCCAAAGCTGGCCTTGTTCCATTCTGAGGGTATGGCCGCGCCGCCCAGGCTCCGTATGATTGCTACAGCCGTCTCGAAGGAAACCGGCATGGACGGGATCGTCGGAATCCGCCGTTTCACAACCTCATCGTCGAATCCTAAACGCTCCGCCCCGGCGGTGGCAGCCCATCCGGGCGTCAGAGGGTCGCCGGGCCCGCCAAGCAAGACGACGCCCCTCTCGACACCTCCATCCGCGCGGCCGGCAATGAGCACCGCGACGGCGCCCTTCTCCGCCGCGCGAGCTACCACCCCGCCGCGGTACCCGCCTCCGCGGACCGCCACCGCGACGCAGCCTCGCACGCTCACCCCGAGCCGCTCGAGCGCGAGGTAGTCCTCCTCGCGGCCGAGGTTGACGAACACGGCCTCCGCGACGGCCCCGCCGGACGGCGCGTACGCGTGGTACGGCTGCACGAAGCGGCGGCCCACGTCGGCGGGCTCCTCCACCGACAGGCGCGCGAGGAGGGAGCGGTCGGGCCGGAGCAGCGCGAGGGAGGCGCGCGCCGGGTACGAGAGCAGCGGCGCGTACTCGCGCGTTAGGGTTGGGAGCCCCGCGGCGCGGAGGCGGGCGAGGACGTAAGCCGCGGGCCCCGCCGCGGGAGGCGTCCCCGCGAGGTGCGGCCCCGCTGTGAGCGCGCGGAGGTCGGCCGCGATGCTCGCGTTGGCCCCCGCGGACAGCGAGAGGAACAGCGCGGCGGAATCGGCATGGCGGCGGCCGGGGCTCTCCGTCAAGGGCCCGCGGCCGTGGAGGACGAGCAGCGAGACGAGGAGCAGCAGCCCGAAGGCGGAGACGAGCCGGACGGAGCCGGAGGGCAGGTGCATTGCTCAGCCGCGGCGCGGGTCGGCGTGGCGGCGGCGGCGAGCGAGTGGGGAGTGGGCCACTGGGCGCTGGAGCCTGGAGTGGGGGGAATGTTTCTCGTGGCGGCTGGGTCCATTTCGATGTGGACGCCGCGGGTGCTTTGCGCTGGGAGCGAGTGCGGTCCGGGCTTTTCGGGTGCCCACTCAGGATTGGCTGGGCAGGCGGTGCGATGCGTTTCCCTCAAAAAAAAGAAAAAAAAGGCGGTGCGATACGCGTGCAGCGTGCGCCGCGGCCCGCGCGGCCTAGCTCCAGGACGGGAACGTAGGATATCGTGTTGTCGCGTAGGAAGATATATCACGGAGGTTTTGGCGTTTTTGTTGGAGGGGACTGACGTGTGGTGCACCGGCGCGCGCACTGCTTTCCAACGTGCTGAGATGATGATCCTGGACAGCGACCCCCGCATCACCTGCAAAATGCTGGTCTTGTGGCAGTGCGGATCTGGGGTCTTTCGGCACCGAGAAGAGGAGCATTCGCGGTGGTTGCCGATGGAGTGACATCGCCATCTCATGGGATCACGGCGAGTACTTTATGTTGAAAATCCGCTGAAAACAGAACAAAGTGGGCGAGGCGATCAATGAACGCGGCTCGGATGGAACAAAGGTGGCAAAGCACGAACAAACGATGAAGATCGTCGAGCAAATTCTTAGGCGCCAAGCAACCTGATCGGCGACTGCGAGCAAACTTGCATATAAGACGCTGCAACAATCAGACAGCATTTGCGTCCAACTGAAGTACCACCGCTTCGAGTCCTCTGTCCCAGTAGCCACCACCGCCTACCAATGTCGTCCGCCTCGGCTTCGGTCGCCGGCGCCACCGGAGATGCGCCGGCGCAAGTCATCGAGGACTTCGCCGGCGGCTTGGTTCAGCTCATCAGTGACGGGACGGTCCTCCGCCGGTCGGACCTCAATGTCTTCCCTTCCCTTTCCTTTCCACCAACACTGCCCGCGGCCGAGTGGAAGGACGTCGTCTTCGACCCAACCCACGACCTGAAGCTCCGCATTTACAAGCCAGCATCAGCTCCTTCTACTGCCGCGAACAACGCCGGCGACGACGGCGAGGAGGTGTCCAAGAAGCTCCCGGTGCTGGTCTTCTTCCACGGCGGCGGGTTCTGCGTCGGCAGCTTCGACCTGCCCAACATCCACGCGTGCTGCCTTCGCCTATCCGCCGAGCTCCCGGCCCTCGTTCTCTCAGCCGACTACCGTCTCGCGCCCGAGCACCGCCTCCCGGCCGCTCACGACGACGCCGAGACCCTGGTTTCCTGGGTCCGCAACCAAGCCGCGACGGCGCTGGCCGGCGACGCCGCCGACCCCTGGCTCGCCGAGTCGGCCGACTTCGGCAACGTGTTCGTCGCCGGCGAGTCGGCTGGCGGGAACATCGCCCACCACGTCGCCGTCGCTCTCGGATCAGGCAAGCACCGCGTCGACCCGGCCCGCGTTGTCGGGTACGCGCTGCTCTGGCCGTTCTTCGCCGGCGAGGAGCGGACGGCGTCCGAGGCGGAGTACCCGCCCGGCCCGCTGCTGACGCTGCCGGTGTCCGACCAGTTCTGCCGGCTGTCTCTGCCGGCGGGGGCCACGAGGGACCACCCGGCGCTGAACCCGTTCGGGCCGCGCAGCCCCGCGCTCGACGCCGTGACGTTCCCGCCGACGCTCGTCGTGGCCGCCGAGCACGACCTGCTGCGCGACCGCGACGCGGACTACGTCGCGAGGTTGAAGGCAATGGGCAAACCGGTGGAGCTCGTCGAGTTCCAAGAGCAGCATCACGGCTTCTTCGTCGTCGAGCCGTGGGGCGAGGCAGGGGACGAGCTGGTTCGTGTCGTGCGGAGGTTCGTGTACGGCAGCACGCCGTCCGTCTGAGTCCAGGACTCCGATGGTTTTGCTCTTGTTCGTTGACGTTGTTCATCATGTATGGGATTTACTTTGCTATAAGGAATTTTGCGAGTTGGTTGTACTCATTTGTATACCAAACTAGGTGAATTCCCGCGCGTTGCTGCGGAATCGGAGGATCAGTATCATGTTAATGTCTGATGAATGATATAAATGGCAAACTGTTATTATGGAGCATGGAGTATATATTGTAGCAACATTTAGATGTATGTTGGAACAATTTTTTTAAAAAAATATAGTAATACATTTTTTCGATAATGAGAGGCAAGCAAATTATATGTTATATTAAGATGTTAGATAGCCAAACTGTATTTATAGTGTGTGAGGAAAATATCTAAGGAACATGTGGCTGCATTTTTTTGATGAACCATGAGCAGTATTGAGGAACCATAACAAACAACCTTGATAGAGCCCCGTCACATTGGGGGTTGTTGGGAGTGGGAGGGGGGGGGGGGGGGGGGGGGGGGGGGGGGGGGGGGTATGTAAGTCGCTAAATAACATTGATTGCCGAAAAAGAAAAAAACATTACCAAATTAATATGGTTGGGCTATATTCGTGAATGATTTAAGTTAGATACCTTCGTATTGACGCACTGTGTTACCTGTGTGAATTGTCAAGAACACAACTCTGACTATCTTCAAAAAATCAGTCTATGATTGTGTAACCATTGAAGGTGCAGACCATTAGGATGATGCAACTATACGCTTTGGACATGGAACCGAAATTACCGAATTGAGATGGGATAGGAAACCAAAATTCGACTCAGATGAAGACGAAGCAAATTGATTAAATCAATAACTGATGGTTACTCGGAGACAGATGTAGGTCGGCTACCTGCAAAGAAGATTAAATTAAGTAACTCGTCTATACATCTTATTGTAGCCAAAAGAATCAACATCGTTGATAGACATGTGAATATTACCTGCGCAGATGTATGAGTAGTGTAGAGCAAGTGCAGAAAGCAAAATGAAGAAAAAAAGATGCGTTGGAGCAACACTTGTGCGTGGAGTGTTGACACCAAGAGCTGCAGATAAAAGCTGCAATTTGGAGCGTCAAGTTGGTAGCACCTAACAGAGATGGCAGAGAAGGTTGTGCAAAATGTTGCTTCGTTATTTAGGAGCAGAAATTGGAGGAGTGTATTAGTTGCTCCATTGGTGTCGTTGGCCTTGATTGCTCAGTATGGGTGGGCGTTTCTGAAGTCTTTATCGCTTGGGCAGTTTCCTGTACCCTACATTTGTGATAGCCTCTCATTGAACACACCGGAAATAAAAGGAGTTAAAAAAAGGAGGAGGGAATGGCTGAGATAGGACGGTCAGGATGCATTGCACAACTTGATCTGACAGACCAAATTGTTTGGATGACGTGGAAGCATATGGATTCAGCTTTATAGCAATTAGTGATGGTTAGTGGGTTGAGTCTATATAGTATATATAGATAAACGTACAAATAAGTGATCTTAATAAAGGATTTTAAACATTTTTGTACCTAAATATACTGGGTGGCACTGATAATAAAGTACGAAAAATTGCTCCAAAAAATAATTGTAAGAGAAGAGAGCAAGTTTCATTTTTTATGTTATTTTCCTTTTTACAACTCTGCTCCAAAAAATAATAGTAAGGAACTTCGAGTGTATCAAAATACAAATACTGACGGTCATGGAACAAAGTATCCAATACAATCCACATCATGCTTTTGCTCTGCCCTAGTGAATGGTGATGGATCTCACTTTTATCAAAGTTAACTGAAAGTAAAGAAAATATTTTTTTGAACGAATAGGCACGAAATTGTGCCCATTTCATTGATCAACCCTGCTACATGTACGACGTCAAGTCCAACTCGCGTCCCACTTGGTTCATCCTACCGTAGATTAAGTTGCGCCATCCGCAGCTAGCCAAAAATCACGTCCATCGTAATGTACTCTCGCATTTTCATCACATGGTGAAAGTATGAACGTCAAGAGAATAACTAACGCGATGCCATTTTATAAAATTGATTCTACAAGTGAATCAACTTGACCGGACTTACATTACGCAATTGTTATCCACATGCATTACGGTGGGTTGCATTGTTTTGTCTTGAGTAAGGGGATGTTTGGTTCCCCGCCGTAACTTGCTTCCGCCGAACGTTCGGCAACCATCGAAAATCGTGGCGTCAATTTGGTTCCCCGCCTAACTTTGTGGCAGCCACAAGCATGCAGTTCATTTTTACGCCAAAGATGTGGCCGAACGTTCATCATGGCAAGCCGTAGCGGGCGTCCAAACAACCTCTAAACTACAAAGTTCATCCAATGAAGTATGTTATGCGAATTGGGCGGTCAAAAACAAACACACTAGATATCGCAAAATGGTCTTATATTTGAGAGTGACTTTTACAAGCAGAGGGGCGTATGCCCTCTGATTTGACTTTTAATTACACAACAACATTCGCAAAAAAAATAAATAAAATTACACGAACAACGAGAGGTCAGCAAAGCAAACAAGTTCGTACAAGGCGTCATTCATTGTACGGAGTAGTAGAGGGGTCACAACAGTCTCGCAGAGGAACGGCTACTGTCCTCAGCGACGGCACGCCTATCCTTCCTTTCCGTACACCCTGTTCGTTCAGTGACAGGGTGTTCGCAAGTCCTGACCGGCGGCGACTCGGCGTTAAGCACGCCGGAAAATGGCGTACCAGGGCTGCTAGGTCGGTCTCGGACCGGAGCACGTCGCCGGGCGCATGCTGTTCTGGCCTTTCTTTTGCCAGCGTTCGGACTTCGGAGACCCTGGATGAGAGTCCATTCCTGACTCGTTCTTCCGCCAGGAGACCCTGGACGAGAGAGTCCATCCGATGGGGGCGCCCGGAAAGTCCGGATGCTCGTGGGCCTCTCCCATTTGTCTGTCTATGGAAGCAGGAGCGCGGTTGGAGCCGTTGGATGGAAACGCTGCTCAAGAATCCCCTTCCGTCCAAACGTCCGACGGGGCGCAGGGCAAGACAGCAAGAAACGCTGCTCGTCTTCTCCGCGAAGCTCTGCTGCCGCAATGGGGCTTTCCTCCTCCCAAATCTCTCCATTCCGCACCTTGTCCCACTCTGCACCGCTGGCTGCCCCCACTCCAGTGCCCCGCGCCACGGTGTCCTGCCATACCTCATCCGGCCGAGAAGACGGCGGCGACGGCCATTGGCTTGGGTCGATGTGGATGAGTTGCGAAGGAAGCAGGTGACCGAAGATAGTCGCTTCCCTGATATTTTCAGTAGGTGAAAGTGAGTTTCGCGAAGGTACTCTCGCCCCCTGATATATTTTTTTAGGTATTTTCCTACCCTTAAGAATTTCTAGAACACAATGGCATCGTTATTTGCTTGAGCTTGACATCTGTCGATTTTCCAACGAGGCGTGACCGGATTTTTGCAGTGTCTCATGTCTTTGATTGACATCTGTCGATTTTCCTACGGGGCGTGACCGGATTTGCAGCGTTCATGTCCTGCCCTTTCCTTTTCTACAAATAACTGTTTGTTGAGTCTGCAGCAGACTTTCGATTCTGAATCCCACCCAACGCCCGTACCGCAAGCCCCTCTTTCACCATCTCCAGAAACTCGAAATGCAAAAAGTAAAAGAAATGAAGAATACCCACCCACCGAGCCCAGACCCAGCGCCCCGTGCCGTGGTCATGCCTCTGGTGATGCCCATGCCGCCGGCCGTCTCCGCCACGGCGGGGGCGGCGCGGCGGCCGGCGTCACCACCGAGCAGATCCATGGTCGGCCGTACCTGAAAGCCATTGTTGTGGCACCATGATCGGCTGCCTCACAACAGCCCTGTGGCCGTGTGCCACGCAGTATGCTTATTGCAGCGTGCTACCGATGTTGGTGGCCGTATTGGTTGATAAGCCACACAGAACCTGTCACTGAATGTGGTTTGTTCCACAACCATTATGTCACGAAGTTTCAGACTGTGGCTCTTTGCCATGGCAAGTCTGGCTTGTTTCATTACTTCACATCCGTGGCTATATGTGGCCACTCGCCACTCATGAGACCGTGGCTAAATATGGCCAATCGCCACTTTGTGAGACCGTGGCTATATGTGGCCACTCGCCACTCTGTGACACCGTGGCTAAATGTGGCCAATCGCCACTCTGTGAGACCGTGGCTAAATGTGGCCAATCGGCACTCTGTGAGACCGTGGCTTATTGTGGCCAATGGCCACTTTGTGAGACCGTGGCAAACACACGGAATGTTTGCTTGTTTGATTGCTTCAGCTTGACATTATGTTCATGTCTGTGGCTAAAAGTGGCCACTCATGAGATGGTTGCTATGTGGCACGGATTGCCACTCTGTGTCATTGTGTTGTGGTTGGCTAGCAGCTAACTGCACATTGGTCCTTTGGGGCCACACAAAAAATCTTACTAGAGAATTGCAAAAACCCACCTCGGGCGGTCTGTCTTAAACCCTATACAATTTTTGTTTTGCTTTTACATGGCCTGCTTCTCTTCTAGGTTGTCAATTACCCACCTTAAGGAAATTAACCTCATGATATGTTGTTTGCGCGCCTTCAAGCGTGGTGTGGTTGATTGTAGTGTGACTTCCGGTGTCTCTAGGTCATTCAATCGGGCCTAGAACTCTAGCAGTATGCACACTTTAAGATGAATGCTTAAAGTATGCTGCTACTGCAAATGTAGAGTACTAGGTCAGATGGATTGATACATAAGATGCTTGGAGCCACACTAGAAATCACCATGCTGCGTTGGAAGTCACACAAACAGCATGTCATGAGGTCAATGGCCTTAGGGTGGGTGTTTGATAGAAGGAAGAGAGGCAGGTGTTAAAGATAGCAAAATGAAGTTGTATAGATGTTTTTGGCAAACCCCCGTTTAAGGTGGGTTTTTTTTGTTTTTAAAAGTCCTCACATGGCCGATTGTCATCCAGCAGTGCTCGGCTGTCAGTCTTGTTGTACCACCACTCTGGTATGAGATCAGCATTGAAAATTAGCCATCCAACAATATCGTGGCTTGCTAGCTTGCAATATGGTGACTTGTCATGTTGCCGTTTATCATATGGCAAAGGTTTCTATACTTTTGCAACAATATTTGTTGTTCGTTGTCTTCTCCTTGGGTGAGGCTACTCACCCTCACCTCATTGATCCATGGTGCTCCTCGTTTGCGAGGCATGCCTAATGATCTTTGGGGCCAACTTGGCTGCATATAGTGCAGCCATAACTGAATTACTTGTAGCACATACAAATAATATGGTGTGTGCCATATAAAAGAGTAAAATATATTTATCGTCGTAGATGCAGGTTGTATTCTTCTCTGGCTGCATTTATTGGCTATTCCATTTTTCACAATGTATTGTTTTCTGAAACTCAGTATTTTTGCAGTATTTAAGGAACTTATGTTGGCCATTCTGAAAACCAGTACTTAGGAATGTTGGCTGAACGCTGAATGTGCTCGGTAAGTATCTTGTTGCAAATTTCACCCCAATGAAATGCTTTTTGTTTGTTTTATTGGAGTTAGTGTTGAACACATAGTGCTTATGTCGATTGTTTTGTTTCATTAAGGAGCTGAATTGCATTTGTAGTGGCACTTCTGGATAGTTTATTATATTGTGGGATCGGTTATGGTATCACTGCGTTCCTATGGATTCTCGGATATTTTAATTGAAATATGCAAGTCCATGAACCTTTAAGATGTGGATACCACCAGCAACCTTTTATTCTTACTGAAGCTTTTTGATTGTCTGCCTGCGCATGTTAGGTTTACTCTCAGGATGGTCCTTTAGGAATTTGGGATTGCGGCCCCTTGTTATAGTACACTTTTTATTCTGTGTTCCCTATCCAGGGGGTGTACGTAGCAGTTTTCAGAATTATAATAGACTAAACTTCATGCAATTTTGTACTTGGATGACATGAGTAGTTTTATCAAAGGGTGTACCAGAATCACTTGCATTTTTTTGTTTGGTGATGTGGCTTATATAATGTCTGAATTGTCAGATATTACAAGGTTTCTTTCCTTTGAAGCTATAAAGGAACCAAACAGTGAAGAGAAATCGTGGAAATTGGTGAGCACGTAGGTTGTACGTGGGCTTATTGCTGATGCTAAAATGGAAGTTGAACATCCTTGTGTTAAGACTCAGGTACTAAAAGTTGGGTCACATACAGTTTTTTATTGTGTTTGCGGGAAGGTATGCTATTCTCACTTGATTTTTTTCCCCTTCTTCGTTTTTGACAACAGAATAATAGATTCTCATATGGGGAGCCAATGACAGCAGAATATGTGATGCATGCTGTCTGTGACTTGACTCTGCACGAAGGTGATGAAGCGTCAATGTGGAGCCTCATTTACTAACTGTTATAACATCTGCTAACAAGAACGAGATTGATCTAAGGTGACAAGAACAAGATTAATTTACACTGTAATCATTTTTTACATCTTCTTTCAAGAAGAGTTAAATCCATATCTTTCTCGCTGCTGTCTGCATGTGGTTTTATGCTTCCCTGGTTATTTATCAGAAGTGTTTTGGATATAAAGAAAACTGGACATCTAGTGGATGTCCTATAGATGCTAAGCTATTCCGACAATAATTACTTTGAGGCTCTGTAGCATATAACTACTGCATTTTGCAAAATAATGATGAACTTGTGAATCTAGCCCTATCATGCTGGCCTTTTATTTGGTTCTTTCATTGCTGACCAATGTTACTAAGGGAAGATACCCATGAGTTAATCTGTTATGGTTTGGTAATTGAAGCATCGCACTTGATAAAAACAATTTCAAAGGCGCACTGCTAGCTATATTAATGCAGTATTAGGGTTCTGATGTGCTTGTTTGTTTCTGTGCAGTCATGGCCATTTGGAGTCTCTTTCCATATTGCTGGTCATAATGAGAATGGATATCGATTGTAAGTGTTGATGCTTCTCAAACCATGCATTGTGTCTTTTTAACAATAGGAGCATCATGCATTGTCTTTCATTTCTCTTGTGTTTTCCCCAATATTACCATGTTAAATGTTATTGTGGCCCTGTCAGTATATCTCTGATGTGGTATTACCTTTCTTCCCAGATCTCTTGAACTATTGTCTTCGAGGTTTATATTGTTCTAAGTTGTTATGTGATCTGGAAAGGGGGATACTATCCAAAATTTTGAAATACTGGAGCTTCTTCTAGTAACACGGGGGGAAAATAGCCAACAATCATGGAACTTCTGAGTTATGACCAAGACTCTCATATGGTACTTTCATCATATATATAGTTCAGTTCCTGCTTTTTCTCTTGGTCTGAGCTGATACCAGAAAGATCACCATATTTACCTGCTGAAATTTGCCCGGAGGCCCCAGACACTATAACAAGCTAGTTATGTGTTTTGCCTTTTTCTCAAAAATAGAATTTGTGTTTCAAAATACTAGTTTTACATTCTGTTAAGGCATACCAAAGAGGATTTTGATATTTGAAATAACCAGCATATCAGTTCGTTCCAAAAAAAAGGCATATCTGATAGGAGTGTGACGTCCAAGTGGCTCCCTGTTGGGTTTTATGCCTTATATTCGATTCCGTCGATAAGCTTAGTTTTTTTTTTCAGAGTTCTTTTTGTTTTTCCTGTTTCCTGATAAATATACCATGTGTGCTGTAGATGTTAGTTGAGGTTGTCGGTTAGTGTAGTATTTTGTGCAGGTCAGACCCTTCAAGCAGCTCCCTTATACAGTTTTCTCATTCTGCAATAATGCATATTTCTCTTTATTTTCTGAGGCGCAAAACCTCTGCTTGGACATCAAACAATTCATGGTTCAACATTTTTGTGCTGCAGGTACTACACTGACGCATATGGAACTTTCGCCAATGGAATGCAAATTATACAAAGGCAAATTGATCATTCTCTGAAGGAGCTGGTACCTCATCGCTGGAGCAGTACATCAATTAGATAATAGTACATATTAAGCTAATTGTACAACTCCACAGAGTACAACCAAGGATTGAACACCTTCTCGCTGGAATAGCAGCTGTTGCAGGCCATCAAGGTTAGATTTTTCCCTCTCTTAGCTGAATGGTGAGATGTTTCTTGGACCAAATCTGGGTAATGGAGATGCTAAGATGCCAAGTCGTGCGTGGGTTTAGGGACTGTTTGTTTTTTTCTCGAAAACGCAGGAGAACTGCGCTTCATTAAATTAAGAAGAAGAAATTTAGGGACTGTTTCTGGAGGAAGGAGCTAAGATTTGTGAGTTTTTAGGTTATAGTTTGGCCTCACATCTAGACCGGGTTATTAGGTTTCTAGGTTAATTGTAGCTGGTAAAGATGTATGCTAGATCATTTCATTTTATTAGTCGAGATTTGCTGTTCGTTGAAGGATTGCTTGGTTCTATTGGGCTGTAGTTTGATAAGTTGTTATGTTTTAGACATGGAAAAGGAGAAATTTATCCGAAAATATAAATGCAGCGCAAAACAGAAAGTCATTTAACTTATGACCAAAGCTGTCATTGCTTGTTTAATCATCTATTAAATTGGAATATCAGATAGGAGTTTAATATTGTTCTCGCTGGAGTTTTTACATGAGTATGCCTCATATTTCGTAATCTTAACGATATATTTTGCTTTAATGAAGAAGGTATTCATTTCACTGTTCTCGGTTTAGTATAATGTGTAATTTTAGTTGAGGTTGTTGTTTAGTGGCGTAGTTTGTGGAGGTTGGGCGTTTGAAAAAAAATATATCTTTTGCATCTATTTCTCACCCTGCAACCATTACATTTTTATCTCCTTGCATTGTAACTGTGAGCTACACAACTCAGTATACACAAAGCAAACTGGACCTGTCTGTATGATGCAGGTGGTACAGTGATATGCCTACGTTGTGACCATTGGCAATGCAACACAGAGGAACCTGGATCTGGCTCTGAAGGAGCTGATAGCTGACTGCAGAAGCAATACAAGGTAACTTTTGACATTGAAGCTAATTATAGAATTGTTATAGAATTGTTTGATAAAAGTTCAGATACAGTATTCTGTAGGTCTTATAGACACATGACTTTTGACATTGAAGCTAATTATATAGTATCCACGGGCACTACTTAAGTTGTGTTTCTACTTACTCTGGCATAATGAATGATACCAAGGCTGTGCAACGAACCAAATGATACTGTTCCTTTCAAGAATGCACAATCCACTTGTTTCATTAAGTTGGTTTGGCTACCTAATGATAATAGGCCTCCCTTTTCAATTTATAAATGTAATACATGCATAACTTTTTGGTATTTATATGAAAGAATTTTAGAATAACCTCTTGCTAACACTTTGATGCAGGAACTGACCCTGCAAGATGCTGAGACAATAGCCTTTTCTATCTTGAAGCAGGTTATGGAAGAAAGGTACAACGTGCAAAGCCATGTCAAATTTCCATTGCTTATTTATGTATAATTATTACTCCACAGCTATCTGAACTATCCGGTTCTCTAAACAGGTGACCTCAAACAATGCCATATCGTGAAGGTCGCCCCAACTAACGCCGGCCTAGGTTGAAGCCGTCATCTCAAAGGCTGTAAAATGGTGCAGTCTCCTGTTAATTTTCATGAGCCCTAAAAGAATGAGCATTGCGACGCCTTTGATGTTGGGTTGTCTGCCTATTGTTACCATGGCTATCATGTTCTGTCAACAAGTGTTCTAGTTGTGTCAAATATTTGTACATGCACCGTATTAGGTGGTCAGGGATAGAAGGTGTTGATGGCCCGGAAAATGCGCATAATGAGTGTGTACCTTGTATGCTAGTATTGCTACAATTTGATGGGGAGGAGCGCCCGTATTCATGCCCCGAGGATGTAGGCACATCGCCGAACCTCGTTAAAAAACATCGCGTCTCCTTGTCTTTTTGTGATCTTGTATTTTTGGCTTTGTATTCTCAGGTTTGCTTCCGCGCTTGATTAGGATACAGGAGCTTCTTGCTTCTGAATTCTGATCGCCTTCTTCTCATCTCGTTTGTCTCAGTAGTTTGGGAGCCTGTGTTTACGGGAAGAAAGTACACTGTTTTGGGGATTCAGTTACAATTCCTGGATACTTATTGAGGATAGTAAGCTGGCGTTCGTGCTGTGGTCTCCCTGGAACTGTCACCTGGTGCTTTCTGCTTTGCCATTGTGCTCACCTGATTGTGAACCTTCAGCCTCAGGCAAGGCACAATCTGAAAACAAAAAGGGAAAAGAAAAATGAAATCCGTAGGCGACGTTCTGGAGGGGAGTCGGGGACATGAAAAACCCAAGGCAAAGGGTTGAAGGGAAAAAGGAAAACCCATATAGGCAGGAGACGATGACAACCCTTGCCGTTCCGCACCGCCACCGGGGTCATTGGTCGAACCCAAGCTCAAGTTGAAACTCAAGGATAGCAGCAGCAAGCCAGCAACAGCCTGCTGTTGATTAATCACTTCTGTTGTTCGTCATGATCATCAGCGAAGCAGGGAGGGGGAGGGCAGAGCTAGCAGGAGCTAAGGTTGGATCGCGATGAGTTTTCTCCGGCGGTTCGTGTACCTGGTGACGGACGACTCAAAGCGGCGCGACTTCGCGGTGCGCCGCATCGACATGTCGCGCTTCTTCCTCGCCCGCGACTTCCTACGCGCGCACCCGCTCCCCGGCCTCCCAGACCTGGAACCCGGCCGCCTGCTGCCGCCGAACATGCGGGTCGTCCCGCCCGTGAACGAGTTCTCCCGCGGGCGGATGAACTTCATGCTCCTCGGCTTGAACCGAGTGGTCGCCGTCGACCAGACGTGCCGCGCCCTGCTCTGCGACCCGGAGTCCCGCACCGTCCGCGCCCAAATTCCGCCCCGCCTCCGTGGGCCTCGGCCACAGCCTCTACGTTCTCGACGCGGCCGTCCACGCCGACTACGACCGCGAGCTCTGCTTCGACGGGCTCGTGTTCAAGCAGGTCGTCGTGCCCGGCGGCCACGACGACTGGTACGTACTGCCGCTCCCTGCCGCCGCCTCCCTACATGAACGACCATGCTGGTCGCGTCTCGTGTCGCCTGCGCGTCCAGGCCCCGGCGAGGCGCGACGACGACGACGTTCGGCGCCGCGACCGCCCGCCACGTCCGGCCAGAAGAAGCGATAGGAGGTTACCCGTTGCCAGCCGCCTCGGCCAGCGAGCCCCGCGGCTGCGTCAGGCTCCGCCATCGCCCGTCCTCTGAGCCAGTCAACGCACCCGATCCGTGATCGGGCGGCTTTCATTGACCTGGGGCCCGTCGCTATTTCGAATAGCGTCCACCCGGTCGCTATTTCGAATAGCGTTAATGGCGACCACCCCAGGGGTGTCGCGAACCGGCACCTCCGCGCCACGCCACGCCTCGCCGGGCGCCGCCGAACGTCTTCTCCGCCAGCGCTTGGTCCTCGCCGTTCCCGTGGGCGTTATTCTGCGCCGGCGCTCCTCTCGGCCAGCGGGGTCGCGCACCGTCCGCCATGCCACCCACAAGAAGGCGCGACGACGACGAGGCATGCATGCATCCATGCGCGAACCTTTTGCCCCCGCCGGCCGTGGAACCTGACGCGCGCGCTAGCTCCACCAGGACACGTCCTCCCTACATGATCGACCATGCTGCTCGCGTCTCCGCTGCCGGCACGGGAGACGACCAAGGACCCGTGCACGTCACGTCGTACACGGGTGGCCGCCGGCCCCAGCGTACGTCTGGGTATCGAAGGAGAACCTCGGCACCCACGCCTTCGACATGGCCACCGGGTCGTGGACCAAGGTCGGGGCCCGGGCGCTGCCGTTCGCCGGCCGCGCCGAGTACGTCCCGGAGCAGAGGCTCTGGTTCGGCCTCGCCGCCGGCACCGCCGATGGTAACGACGAGTACGACGACCACGTGTGCGCTGCCGACCTCACGGTGACGCCGGCGCCGGCGCCGCTCCACCTGCGCAGCGAGCGCGCCGCGCCGGACTGGGTCGGCAGGTCGTCCTACCTCGTGTACCTTGGCCTCTCCAAGTTCTGCCTCGCCAGGTTCTTTGGGACGCCCCGGCGCCCGAGCATGGCGCGCGACCACTTCGTCGTGTTCACCGGCCTCGAGGTGGAGGGCTGCGGCGGCGGCGAGATCCGCGTGGTGAAGCACAGGTCGGAGTTGTACCCTCTCGTCAACAAGCTACAGCACTGGGTGCTCTAGTCGTTCGTAGTCCCGAGCTTTTCCACCTGGAGCTGCCTGTGTCCGCCGCGCCTTTCATGGTCCTTGTTCAAATCGAGCCCGTTCATGTTACCATATGCTGCAAAGGACAATTTAGTCGTTTATTATGTTTGTATACGTTTCACTTGGCTAATCAAACGTTGAAGAGCATTCATTTGGGTGTGTAAAAAACGGCTCATCTATTTCCGTTGGAGCGGCTAGCCTCTACTATTGAGCATTCATCTTTTTATTTCTGAAACTGAAATCAACGCAAAACAAAAAACTTAAAGAGAAAAATTGACACTTCATTGTCACCTCACGATCTTCAAGAGGCTTTGAATATCGATCTGAAACTGAAAGCAACATAGAAGAAACTGAATCAGGCCTCACGCGGGGTTATTTACCATCCTCTGAGCAGGCCATGAGCACCATCTGCCATGCAATTGTTACTCGGCTGCAAGGCTCGGATTTCCCTCCTTCCTACCAGCCTGTCCAACCATTATTTCGCAGAGGTAATTGTCGTACGATCACATGCCTATGGGGAAATGGACGGTGTGATTGTTGTTAACAATATATGATATGTACGAATAGTTAGAGATAGATTGTAATCTCAACTAACTCTCTTATTCTGGAGATTAGGCCTGCGTGCCTTCTATGCCGTGTACTCCAAGTCACGGTTGTAAACCCTATTGTATGTGTACTATAAATATAACATGGAAGGCTCCACCGTAGAGCATTGCGAGCCTATTGTTTCACATGGTAACAGAGCCATTTTTTTTTCGCCAAGAAAACCTAGATCGCAATCATGTCTACAACCACATCCACTCAAAGTTCCACCTCCTCCCCATCCATCCAATCCACCATGTCTTCTGCCTTTGCGCCGATTCCAATTCATCATGCTATCACAGTTCGTCTCACGAAGACCAACTTCATCCTCTGGCGGGCGCAGATGCTTCCTTATCTACGTACTTCGCGTCTCCTGGGCTATGTTGATGGCTCCATCAAGGCGCCGCCACAGTTCGTTGCTTCGTCCTCGACTGATGGCGCTGAACAAGTCCCCAATCCGGCGTATGATCGCTGGTACAATCAGGACCAGCTGGTCCTTAGCGGCATCCTCTCCTCGCTATCTGAGGACCTCCTTCAAGATGTGGTGGAGGCGACCACCGCACAGGAGGCCTGGTCGACGCTTCAGAAGATGTTCGCGTCGACGTCACGCGCACAAGCTGTCCAACTTCGGATCCAGCTCGCGACGTTCAAGAAGAATGCACTCACCGCCGCAGATTACTTTCGCCGCATGCGTGGTTTTGCTCAAACCCTTGCGGCGATTGGCATGGCCGTCCTTGAGGAGGAACTTATCTCCTACATCCTGACCGGTCTCGGCTCGGACTACGAGTCCTTCATCACATCCATGGCGCATCAGCCTTCGCTCACGGTTGATGATCTCTATGCCCATCTGATTGCCTTTGAGCAGCGGGTGGCTACACGGCAACACATGGAGGCGCAACAGCAGCTTGCCTCTTCTGCGAACTTTGCTGGACGCAGAGGCCAGCAACAATCTCGCGGCAACAACAATGGAGGTAGCCGCGGCCGTGATCCCTCGAGTCGCGGTCGCGGTCGTGCTGGCCGCGGTCCGCCTGGCCGCGGTGCTGGCGGTGACACAACCAATCGTCCACCATGCCAAATCTGCGGCATCGTGGGCCACTCGGCGAAGCGGTGCTGGTACCGCTACGATGAAGACGAGCAGCCATCGGCCAACGTCGCTCAATCTTCGTACAAGGTGGACACCGACTGGGTCAATGACAGTGGGGCGACGGATCATATCACTCGTGATCTTGATCGTCTATCTGCTCGTGAGAAGTATCATGGAGGCGAGAATGTGCAAGTCGGCAATGGAGCAGGTTTGCCTATTACATACACTGGTCATAGTTCCATTCAAACTACTGCCAAACCGCTTGCTCTTAATAATGTTCTTTATGTCCCTAATATTGCCAAAAACCTTATTTCCGTTCATAAGCTTACATATGATAACAATGTCTCAATCAAATTCTATTCTGATCGCTTTGTTATCAAGGATCTGGCGTCGAGAAGAACAATTCTGGAAGGTAGATGTGAGGGCGGCCTCTATCCGATCAAGTCGTCCCAAATAGATTCAATAAAGAAGGCTTTTGTTAGTGTGAAGGCTAGCGTGTCACAGTGGCATGCTCGTCTTGGTCATCCGTCATCCCAAGTAGTTCAGTCGATTCTTCATCTTAATAATATTTCATCCTCTAGAGAGTCTATTTCATCGGTGTGTAATGCATGTCAGTTAGCAAAAAGTCATCAATTGCCCTATTCTAGGTCAATTCATTCATCTACTAGTCCTCTAGAACTCATATTTTCTGATGTATGGGGCCATGCTCCTCAATCTGTTGGAGGTTATAAGTACTATGTGAGTTTTGTTGATGACTTTACCAAGTTTTCTTGGATTTATCTTCTTCATGATAGAACTGAGGTGCAGCGTGCCTTTGTGCAATTTCAAACTCATGTTGAGCGTCTTTTTGAGAAGAAAATTAAGTGTGTTCAATCTGATTGGGGAGGTGAATATCAGAAGCTCCATAATCAGTTTTTCCTTTCTCTTGGAATTGCTCACCGTGTCTCTTGCCCTCATACACACCAACAAAATGGGTCGGCTGAACGTAAACATCGTCATATTGTTGAAACTGGTCTTGCTCTTTTAGCTCATGCTAATATGCCTCTAAAGTTTTGGGATGAAGCCTTCTTAACAGCTACTTACCTTATTAATCGCCTTCCATCTCGTGTCATTGACAATTCCTCACCTTTGGAACGTTTGTTTAAAACTAAACCCAATTACTCTATGCTTAAAGTTTTTGGGTGTGCTTGTTGGCCGTGTCTTCGCCCTTACAACAAGCATAAATTTTCTTTTCGTTCTAAGGAATGCGTTTTTCTTGGGTATAGTTCACTTCATAAAGGTTATAAATGCCTTGATGTTTCTACCGGCCGTGTATATTTGTCTAGGGACGTCATCTTTGATGAGACAAAGTTTCCTTTTTCTAGCCTTTCTCAGCCTCCTTCATCCAACGTTGTGCACCCCATTAACCTCACATCGTATCCTGTTTTCCATCATCTTGTTGGCAGTAGGTTTGATGGTTCATGTGATCATGTGTCTGCTGCAGGGTCTCCTGTTTTTGTGTGTGCAGAAAATCAGGTTGATGGAGGTATATCTTCTTCAGGATTGGCGTCTGACGCTGGTGCTCCTGTCCTTCCGGCGCCGTGTCCTGATGCCATCCCGCCTGGCTCATCAGGTACTCCCGCGACGTGTGACGCGCCCGCACCTGCGGGGGAACTGCTGGCTTCCGCTGCTCCCGAGGATGCTACGGCTAATGATGGTAGCAATCATTCCAGCGATACTGCTCCGGGCACACACCGCTACGGCACACGGCTGCGCAACAACATCAAGCAACCCAAGATACGGACTGATGGGACAGTTACCTATTCTGCTGTTCGCCGTTCTGATGATGAACCAGCCTCCCATGTTGAGGCATTGCAGGATACGGCTTGGCATAGTGCCATGGATGCTGAGTTTCATGCGTTGATCAAGAACAACACTTGGCATTTGGTTCCTCCACGTCAAGGTCTCAATATTATCGATTGTAAATGGGTTTTCAAACTGAAGCGTAAACCCGATGGCTCTATTGATCGGCATAAAGCTCGCCTGGTTGCCAAAGGGTTCAAACAAAGGTATGGAATTGATTATGAGGATACTTTTAGTCCAGTTGTTAAGCCTACTACTATTCGTGTTCTACTTTCTCTGGCCATTAGTAGAGGGTGGACTTTAAGGCAAATTGATATCCAGAATGCTTTTCTTCATGGTTATCTTGCTGAGGAGGTATATATGAAACAACCGCCTGGGTATGAAGATCCTCAATATCCTGGTTATCTCTGCAAACTTGATAAGTCTTTATATGGACTCAAACAAGCTCCTCGTGCATGGTTTTCAAGATTAAGTACCAAGTTGTTGAAGCTGGGATTTGTAGCCTCTAAGGCTGATGTGTCTTTATTCATCTTCAACAAGGGAGGGATTCACATGTATATGTTGATTTATGTTGATGATATTATTATTGTGAGTTCCTCTGCTGATGCTACTACTAATCTACTAGCTCAACTACGTGAAGAGTTTGCTGTCAAAGATCTAGGTCAGTTAAGCTATTTTCTTGGCATAGAAGTGAGCACTATCTCTGATGGTATTGTTCTGACTCAGAAGAAGTATGTGCAAGATCTATTACAGCGAACCAATATGGTCAAAGCAAAAGGAGCATTGACTCCTATGACCGTGGCAGAAAAGCTTTCTCGCTATAATGGAGAAGTGCTCTCTAATGATGATGCTACACGTTACAGAAGCGTTGTTGGGGCTTTACAATATTTGACTTTGACACGTCCTGATATTGCCTACTCGGTAAATAAGGTGTGTCAATTTTTGTCGTCACCAACTACAGTTCATTGGGCTGCAGTCAAGAGGATCCTGAGATATTTAAAGGAAACTATTGATCTTGGATTAGCTATTCGGAAGACTAGTGATTTTCTTCTAAGTGCTTTTTCTGATGCCGATTGGGCAGGGAGTATTGATGACAGGAGAAGTACTGGAGGTTTTGCTGTGTTCCTTGGAAGTAATCTTGTTGCATGGAGCTCTCGCAAACAACCAACTGTGTCCCGCTCTAGTACAGAGTCTGAATACAAGTCAGTGGCAAATGCAACGGCTGAGATCATCTGGGTTCAAGTGTTATTGCGTGAGCTTGGAATTCCACTCCATCGACCTCCAAGTCTATGGTGTGACAATATAGGAGCTACATACTTATCGGCTAATCCAGTTTTTCATGGAAGGACCAAACATGTGGAAGTTGATTATCATTTCGTTCGTGAACGAGTTGCTAGTAAAGAATTGGAAGTCCGGTTTATTTCTACTAAAGATCAAGTTGCTGATATTATGACAAAACCTCTTGGGTTGCAGCTGCATACAAGATTTCGTCACAATCTTAACATGATTTCATCACGTCCAGATTGAGGGAGGGTGTTAACAATATATGATATGTACGAATAGTTAGAGATAGATTGTAATCTCAACTAACTCTCTTATTCTGGAGATTAGGCCTGCGTGCCTTCTATGCCGTGTACTCCAAGTCACGGTTGTAAACCCTATTGTATGTGTACTATAAATATAACATGGAAGGCTCCACCGTAGAGCATTGCGAGCCTATTGTTTCACAATTGTAATCAGGCATGTGATCTGATGGACCAAAATTATTAAGATTAGCAATTAGTTAGTGGGTTACATCTATGATCTATATAAGATATATAGATATCTGTACGTAGAATGAGAATCCATTCGTCCTACCCAGCTCGACTACTTGAATATCGTCGGTACTATTCATCAGACGAAACAGCGGGCGAACGGAGATGATGGCGGGTACGATGAAGTCTAATAAGAACATCTTATTCCCGTTGATCCTCCTGATCGTCATCGTCATCGCTTCCCGTAAGTGCGTTTTCGACCTCTGAATTGTACTGGCTGTCAATCCACTAGTTAACCATCCATCTCTTCATCTGGCTCGGCACATGGTAACATGGATGGATAAATGGATGCACAGATGAGGACATGGCAATGCGGGTCGGCGCTAGTTTGGGTCCGTGCGGCGGCATTGACGGATTTGCGAACTGCGTGGGGCGCTGCTTGAGGCCAGGCAAGTGTGACGACTGCTGCAAGAATAATGGATTCCACAATGGCAGGTGCCATTTCCTCTTCTGCTACTGCTGCATGGAATAGATGCAGTATATATTTGTACAGGCCTCTTGTTACCCGACGTGGCTAGCTGCTGATCTCTCTACCTCGCTTGGCACACAACAAAATAGAAGATGAATGGTATAATAATTGACGTGTATATGTTTCGATTCGTGTTTTTATTTGGAGGTAGCTACCATATCCGATTAATGGTAACACGAGATCCTGCTAAAAAAACCGCTCAGATTTCTGAAAAGCAAATTTAAAATATCTATTGTTTAGAAGCATCTCCAAGAGAAGCACAGAAATTAACCCCCAGAATCTCTTTTCGGAGGCAGCTAAAAAATTATATATGAGTGAGTGAAAATTTCTTCCCTCCCTCAGATAACGTGGACCCTTAATCGCCGCAGCAACGGATGCATGCTCTACATGAAGATAATCAATGCATGCAAAAATGACTGCACATTCCAGTCAAAAAAAAATGACTGCACATTGGCACATCGGGCCCATCACTAGCCCCTTGCTCACGCTTCTCCGCCGATCCTATCAATCATTTAGTTCCAAATAAATAGGTTAGTTAATTCTCATTACATTCTCCTAAGCCAAAAGAAAAACCTTCCATCTAACCAAAGCTCTAGAATTCGCGAGTACCAGTAGTATATATCTGCAGGTAGAAAGGAGAATTCATCTGTACTACCCAGCGCAACTACTTGAATAACTAGGTGAATTCCCCGCGCGTTGCCGCGGGAATTGCAAGAAATGGTCACAAACATGCATGATGATGTATTGCATGAGCTTAGAGTGGAAAATAATATTATTGCAATTTCTTTTTACATAACTAAACTCTAATAGTTCTTATTTAAACATTAATGATCATTGAACTAAGTATAATATCATTATTATATGCTAATCATATCCGCAGTTGAAGCAGGGCCACGTGCAGGCAACAAATCTTGTGAAAGGATGCTAAAGCGTAGGCTAAAGGAAACAAAAAGGAATAGAGTAAACAGTTGTACTGACAGGAAAAAAGGGTAAGTGGAATAATATAATGATGAGAGAACAAAGCTAATAAGTAATAACACGATAATATATATCGTACAAGCAGGCTATTGCGCATAAGTACCTTTAAGATCCTGAAATGAAAGCATTCCCCGGTACAGCAGGGACTTTCCAATGTTTGTATTCACGGTCCGATTACTGTGCCGAAGATAATATAGCTTGAACAGGAGGATTACTAACTGAACTGATAATATGGTTCATTAGAATGTATGTTGAGATTGATGGCTCCTTAGGATCTGCCCCAAAAAAAATAAAGGAGGAACTGAATGAGAAAGCATTGTTTTATTACTGAAAAATTGAAAGATTACAGAAGAACACGAACCGTACCATGAAACAGCTGAACTAATGTAACCTCGAGAAAGAAAACCTGAAATCATGTAAACAAATAAAGATTAGTAAAAAGTCAGCGAAATGGCTAATAACAATTGCATATCGATCTGAGTGAACAGAATTCTTTGCTAAAACGATTCCTCAAAAAGGAAGAATAACACAAAAACAAATCAAGAAAAAGGGGACCAGTACTGCTGGAATTACAAAGCAACGGAACAGGTGATGAGGTGAACCGTCCGGAAGCTATATAGTTGTCCTCGTGATGGCCTTACAGTCTGCACTATGATGTCAATTTGCACCTATAAGCAACTCTTATTCGATCTCCCTCGCTGTACCATCAACTGGTGGCCGGTGACGACCACCGAGCAAGCCATGGCAGTGGCTAGGTAGTGAAACGGAGGGGTCGAGCTCTAGTCATGGTTAGCCAACGGAGAAAACATAGCCATCGCTACTGGAGTATATAGAAACGCATGGAACAAATTTATGCGGCAGCATGTGTTGTTATTTGTTGGTGCAGCGGATGCACGAACGCCAAAGGATATTAGACCAATTAATGGCAGAAAATGCTTGGTTCATCGCCTCTACGCTGTCAGTTTCATGTGAAACATTCAAGGTAGGGGAATCTGTGGAACATAATGGGTCCATTAGATTTATAATTAAGCAGCATAGGTGTACGCCCATTGAAGTGATAATTAAGCAGCATCGGCGTGGTGAGGATCGGGTGAGCAGCGTTGTGCTTGGACAGACAACGTATCTAACGGCTGAAGAAATGCACCATGTTAGATCGGACGGACCAAACAATTGAGGTGATGTGGCTGCATGAGGATTGAGAGAAATAGTAATCAATGATACTTAGTTGGTTGCACTTATAAAGAATACTAGGTGATTCCCCGCCGCGCGTTGCTGCGGGTATTCGAAGAATAATTGTTAATTTGTTTATGATGGAAGAATGTAAGCGGATATGATGGACGAATTTACTGACGGTGGAGAAATCAACAAATACATGACACAAAAGATACTCCTTCTAACATGCTAGGATACAGAATAGCAAAACTGAAAAGTTGGAATTCAGCAGTTAAAATATGGATTTAATAAGAAATCTAGCTTACTGCCCAATAGGAGTTCCAACTCAATCTTCTCGCACAGATCATGCCCCTTTAAACCAACAAATAAAGAAATATCAAAAATAGTATATTGAAAATATTGCACTCTGGTAGATACTAAATAGGATTAACGTTTTTTTTGTCCCTGTTCCAACTATGCATAAAAGATACAGTAGAAACTGCAGGTAGAGAACAGATCAATTTCAATTCCATATCAAACAAATTTACGGTAGCAGTGAACTGCTGGGAGCCTTAAAATCAACAGAGCTAGCAGATGGCTACCAAACTAACAATAATATTTTTATTTTTTTGAAAATCACTTGGAAGTCCTGCCTCTTTGCTTGCTGGAAGTAGCATCCAATCCTGAGTCCAGGAGACCTAGAATCAGAGAAACATGCATGGTGAGCAGTGCAGATGGAAGAAAATAGGATGGGACGGGAGAAGCCATACTCGGTGTGGAAGATTTATGGTTCAATGGATTTTAATAAACAAATAAAATGCAGCTATGAACTGAACTTTTTCTTGGCAAACAAAACGTGGATCGCTACTTGTTAGTGAGGCTATGAAGCAAAATGCAAAGGTAATATAACACACGTACAGTTAAGACCAAGAAGTATACTTGTGCGGTGACCAAGCCGAGGCACGGGCAACGGAATAGCAATATAGCCATAGGCCTCTGTGCACCTGCGACTAATCAAACCAATTGTTCTTGCAAGTGCTGAAGGAGACATCACGATTGATCAGTAGCATATAACCAATCAATCTTAACATGTACCCAGGATCTTATGGCTTATGGTAAATAATTGGCAGGGATAAAGCAAAAAACATTCAAAATAAATGGTATCAGAAAGAAAAGCATATCTGAACTCTCTGCCTCAGTTAGCAACCATTTCCATTCTACACATGTGGAACTGCAGCATGATCATCTTAGAAACCAATGTATGATGAAGTGTAGGCAAATTACCAAACCATTTCTTTATCACATGCGAAGGAAATAAGAATCTAGACCTGATTAGTAAAAAAGAAATCAAAGTAAACATGGATAGCAAAATTACCTCCAAAATCAAAAGATGCAGTCTGCAGATGAACCACGACTATACAGGTGAAAGTAGTCACAGCCATTTCTAACAACATCACCTGCCAAATAAAGATTATAGCTGACAATCTCTCTAGCAAAACTGGAAGTGGTGGCCGTAACAAATAATTGATACATAGACTTTGAGAAATTTGTTTTACCTGAATGTTCAAAGAAGGCCAAAGCTCCTGCTATAGTGCTATACATATCCAGAGGGGAATTCAATTCATAGGAGGCTGCATATATTCAGATGATATTTAAAATAATTTTTGATTAACCCACATAACCGAATGCTTAAAATAGGAAGACAGTTGACTGATTGCCGGAAGTAACAAATAAGGCCAAAGCTCCTGCCATAGTGCTGGATATATCCAGAGGGGAACTCAATTCATAGGAACCTGCAGAGATGGAGAGGAAATTCAGAATCATGTTCGCTGAACCTACAAACTGAAACAGAATGGTTGAACATAAGAATATGAGAGCAATAGATTGAAGAACTTGACTGAATATAGAGAGAAATACCAAAAGGTGCAGATGAAGGGCAATGGGAACTTGCATGCGAAAATGCCTCAACAACAGGGGCGCAATAGGCTGCTGAGGGACAGAGGATTAATGCTATGGGTGAATAATGAAGGATTAATGCAATTAAATCTGGGGGTATCTTGACTGGATCTCGATGGGGCGTCCAACATTCTGATCCGAACGCCATTGATGGGGTGAAGAAAAGGGGCGGAAAAGGAGGAAGCTGGGGTTGAGGAGCCGTCATTGATAGGGTAGCAGCTGCAGGCTGCGGAGGCGCCATCGATGCCGCTGCAGTTTCTGAAATTGAATGACGAACGCCATTGATGGGGTGAAGAAGAGGGGCGGAGAAGGAGGAAGCTCGGGTTGGGGAGCCGCCATTGATGGGGAGCGGCAAGAGGTTGCCGGAGGCGACATTGATGCGGCTTCAGTTTCTGAAAATTGAATGAGAATGAGGGCGTGCCTTGACAGAGGAATGATGAACGCTATTGATGGGGTGAAGAAGAGGGGCGGAGAAGGAGGAAGCTTGGGTTGGGTAGCCGCCATTGATGGGGAGCGACAGCAGGTTGCCGGAGGCGACATTGATGGGGGTTCAGTTTCTGAAAATTGAATGGCGTGGCTGAACAGAGTTGTTCATGGAAGAGAATGAGGAAGAACGGTCAAGATGTGGAGGTTCTTGGAGATCCAACGGTGCCACATTAGAAGATGACGTGGTGCAACGTGAGGGCAGAGAAATAGCAATTAAGGACCTTTTGCTGGTTGCACTTATAAAGAGATAGTAGATATAGATATCGTCGGTAAGCTATACTATTCACCAGGCGAAACAGCGGGCCAACGAACGATGAAGCCTATGAACCTCTTATTCCCATTGATCCTCCTGATCGTCATCGCTTCCCGTAAGTGCGTTTTCGATCTCTCAATTGTACTGTGGCTGTCGATCCACTAATCATCCGGTTCGGTACATGCATGGATGGTTGCAGAGGAGGACATGGTTATGCGGGTGGTCGGCGTTGATTTTGGTCCGTGCGGCATCTTCGCAAATGGGGACTGCGTGGGGCGCTGCTTCAAGCCAGGCAAGTGTGACGAGTGCTGCAAGAATCATGGATTCCACCATGGCAAGTGCCAGGACGTCGCCTGCTTCTGTTGCACGGAATAGATTGTATTATTGTATAGATATCATGCTACCCGAGGTTGGTTTCTGATCTCTTCTCCATCTCGCTTGGTACAGAACCAAATAAAAGATGAATGTTATGGTGATTCAATCGGTCTTCCCAGTTCCCACTAATTCAGATGTGTTGCCTGTGTCAGTTATGTTTTTATTTGGAGTCTTGGAGACGTCCAAAAATGAAATGAGATTCAGTGGCCGGGTCCTTTGTTTTCACCGGAGTACTTGTGTCGTGGTCCGTTTCAGTGACTTTGTGCAGTCGTTAAATAAAATGTTCTTTGAGACTTCAGAGGTTTATTATGGTGTACTGTTAAAATAAAAAATAGTACTACCATACATCCCAAATTCCAGTCCATGCTAACTATCTCACGTGCAGACCCAGTTACGTTCCAAATTCCAGTGGCCTGATTGGCACTTGGGTGCTGGCGCCTGCACAAAGGTAGCCCAAGCCGAGCCGGGCCTATAAAGCGAACACATTTTGAGGCTGCACAAAACGGACCGGAAATTCTGAAAGCGTGCTGTAGCACCACTTCACCAGATTTTGAGCTGCTTCCCTTCAACTTTTGCAGTTAGGTACGTCTCCAACATCCGCAACACTGTTCTTAGACAGACACGGGCTAGCTTTCCTTCAACTTTTATCAGTTTCGGATATAAGCAGATTCGTTAGATCACTACTTTTTCAGGCCATACCCAAAATTGCATGTAGACGACCGGTAACTACATCAGACCTCGTCGATTCACATTTCACACACAACACGTACCGCAGTGGCGCCGTCAACGCAGCGTTTACCATGGTGCCGGGCGTCCCACATGGCCCTTGACCGTTGTCCATGACGATTCGTTGACCCCGGAGAGGAGGGGGCCAACGGAATAAACCAGCTTGGCATGGTCGCATCTCGCATGGCGTCGTGCTGCCGCCGTCATTCCCGCTGCTACTTACCCCTCTTTTTTTTCTGCAAGAAAATGTAGGTACTCTCCATACTCTAGTGAACACACATAAGATCTCCAAGAAATTACGTTGTACCGGCAGCTGGAAATCACATGAAATTCCATGGCCACATATACAGCACAGACGGTAGCTGCAGAAATTCGCACCGAATTCCCGCGCACGACTTTCGGCGGGTAGTGGCCGTCCACATTAGTTTGCGAGCGTGAAACAGAATCATAACCCCCACCACCAGCACCAGCTCGTGCGCCTTTTCTCTTCACCCTCCCCTTTGGTTTCCTCCAAAAAGCTCAGGATTAATCATATGCGAAAGAAAAAAGAAGACGGAATTTCATCTCGCTTCCCGTGGAAAATGGTTTGTTTCAGGACGTGGAAAGCTCACCAGTATAATGCTAGTTTAATGCTTCTGGTTCGTTTCGCCAATCGCATATAATCTCCACCTTTTTTTTAATTCGTTGTTTAATCCATACATGAATTCATCATTGCGATTCAACTATTCGATCCAGTGCCGCTTCATCATCCAGCTGCGCCAGCCTAGCTCACGTCGCTTCCAACGGACGCCACCCCGCGCACCCCACTCAGCAGCGAGAGGCGTCGCGTCGCGTTCCGTTATCTCGCCGCCGTGCCGTGCGCGCGCGCGCGCGCAACCGCCGCACCAACCGTCACCCCCCGACGGCGGCGGCGGGATCGGAGCTCGGGAATCAGGAGCCGGGTGTGTCCAGCTGCGACATACATGCCTCCATGGATCCGGTCGCGGTCGCTGACCCATCGCCGTCGCGGCGGTCGGTGAAGCGGCGACCGCCAGCCAGCTCGCCGGAGCTGTCGCCGAAGGCGGTGGGCGGCGGGGACGCGGCGGAGGAGCTGATCCGGCGGGTGGCGGAGCTGGAGGCCGCGGCGGCGCGGCTGCGGGGGGAGAAGGAGGCCGCGGAGGAGGCGGCGCGGGCGCTGCAGGAGGAGCTGGACGCGGAGCGGTCCTCCGCGGAGACCGCGACCAGCGAGGCGATGCTCATGATCGAGCGGCTGCAGCGGGAGAAGGCCGCCGCGCAGATGGAGGCGCGCCAGTTCCGGCGGTACGCCGAGGGCCGCGCGGACCATGAGCGCGAGGTACAGGAGGAGCTCGCCTCGCTCTCTGACCTCGCCGCCTCGTACCACTCCCGCCTCCGGTCCCACGGCATCGACCCGGACTCGTTCTCCGACGACGAGGAGGAACTTGATGAGGAGGGAGGAGAGGTGGAGCAGATCGATATGGCCGCGGCGCTAGAGGCGGAGCGGAACGCCGGCGACGCGAGCACTGGCATGGAGGTGAAAGCCATGGTTGTTGACGACAACAACAAGGAGGAGCAGGAGGAGGAGCCGTTGTCCCCCGTGGAGAAGGAATTCGAGTACACGGTGGATGTTTCGTGCCCGAGCACGACGAAGGCTGTCGGGACGGTGGTGGCGGAGTATGTGGGGGAAGGGAATGCAGGGGGATTGTACGCGAGGGTGGAGGCGCTGGAGGCGGACAGGATGGCGATGCGGAGGGAGCTCGCCGCGCTGCGGGCAGAGAGGGCGCAGCTGGTGATGGCCAGGGAAATGGCGCGGCGACTGTGCTGGGAGATGGTTTCTGAGCAGAGGGGCATTGTGAAGAAGACGGCGGCTCCAGCTGGCCGCTTCTCTGTGTTGGGGATCTGCAAGGTATATGTTTTGCTAAGAATAGGTTCACTAAATTTAGCACATTTAGAGAATTTAGTCACATTGCAAAAACAGGTCTCGTAGGAAGAATTTTCTGGTGCCTTTTGATGAAATTTAATGTGGACTTGCTGGTTGGGGAGATCTAATTAGATTCTATGGTGGAAAGCGCCTTGTAATTAAACGATTTCGCTTGGTGCCTTTGATGAAATAATCTTTATGTTAGAGTTCGGTGAACTCAGCTAGTAAAGAGAGCAGGTGTCCAGATTAAATCAAATTAGTGTGTTTCAGATAATCTTAGACTTGCTGATGTATGGACTCCATGGTCAAATCTTCTGATCTCTAGTGATTTGACATTTGTAATTAGATTGGTAGGCTGAACTTGCTTGGTAAAACACTTTGAAGCATTGAGTAGAGACCTTGGACTCAACATTTGTCAGGGTTGCAACTATCTGTGTTCCTTCCTAAAGATGTTACAGCTTTAAAAATGAATATTTTTGGATTAGTATTTTTTTGGCAGACTTAATACAACATCAACATTGACATTTCAAATATTTCGCAGTTTTTCTATAGCTGTTTATGGCATGACAAAGTGGCATGTATCTTCTTTTGGGAAAAGAGGAACATATTATTCTATCCCATTTGCTTATTTTCACAATTCTGTTGTTTTCCAGTTTCTTTACACACAACTCACTAGCTTTCATATTCTTTTCCAATATGTGTGTTGCAGTTGGTGTTTTTCATATCGTATCCCTTGATGCGATTGTAGTTTAATTTAATATATTCTCACTGTGATGTTCACAAGAATGTTGCTTGAGTTGTGCGGAAGGCATAATCATATTGTATGGTTCTACCTCATGTGCATAACTTGCAATTCAGTAAGGATCCATTCATTAAGTCCATACTTGAATTATTAGGCAACATAGTGTTTCCAGAATATTCTCCATTGTTATTACAACTTTTTAGGTAATGCGTAAACCGAGGGAGCTCAATTACTGAAGTTAAGAAACAGTCTTGGAATACTGTTGCGGCCATTTAAGCTAATTTAGTGGATCATTTCATTTGTTTCCATTATTTTTCTTCCAAATTTCGTTACACGCGGCATAACTATGAGTATCAATATGAGGAAACAGTAAATTTTTTATGTGCTATCTTAGCGCCGTTTTGAAGAAAAGATGACGTCAAGTTTGGGAATAAAGAACAAAAGAAAAACAACATTTTTCAGTTGTTCTGTGTGCAAACTTTTAGCTGACCCTTCTTCTATTCTGATTTTTCTTTTATCTGAATCGATCTACGACTGAAGTTGTTACATATACATACGTTGCCATCATTTACCCTTGAGTGAACTGACGGTTTTCTTTATTTGTTTTCTGCAGTGGGTGCTCTCAATACTCTTTTGGAGGAATAGAAGTACTACAGCCAAGTATGTTTGTATATGATGGCTTTATAGTGCGCCTATGATGGCCCTTTCCCATCTGGAGTGAAACTGAACTGCTGCTATGGATATTTCATAGGTATACCTTTGGTCTGTCGACTACTTTCCTTGGCCTCCTGCTGCTTCTCAACAGATCCACAATGTTCAGCCCCTGGCGACGCTTGCCAAGGCCATAAAGATGATATGACCTCCACCGATAGACAACTGTCTGTGAATTCTGAGCTTTGAATGATCGTCTGACTTAATTGTGCATGTGTATTGCATTCTTTGATGCTTCTTTTTTCCTTTTGCCACGTACAGTATTTGAGTTGTACGTTTTGGTGTGAAGTTTTGAGCTTGCCTTATAGCGCGTTGGTTCAGCTATTAGGCTTGAATAGCTTGTAATCTGGGTCTAGCTGACTTTCTCTGTATAGAGTGTACATCATAGTAAGTTGTGGAATCTGGTGGTGTATGTAGTTTTGTTTGATGCGTGTATGATGTGTTATTATCACTCTCGAATTCTGCAGTTATCATGGGTCGGTCATCATCTACCTTTCTTTTCCGACCTTGCTGATACGACGTGATGTTGGCTGGCAAATTCGGCGTTCTTTTAATAAGCTGTTTTCCATTCTGATAATTTAGCTGCTTGCGTTCTCAATGTGCCAACTTTGCACTGCAATGGTCAGTTTTCCTTTTGTTTGTAACTTAATTACATCGCCAAATTCAGCAACCATAGAAATTTCAAAACGATTGGTTCTAGAGATGTTGCCGGCTTCATCATTGAAATCTTCTTCAAGAAGTCAAACATATATCAATAATGTACATGGATGGAGAAAGGTTGAAAATCTGTAGTTTTTTCTATTTGGCATTGTTGCAGTGATGCTGACACTTGCGCCACATACTGGGAACCTACTGCAACCAATACTGAAGACTTATCAACAACGCATGTCGTTATAGCTTCCTTCGTATCGAAACGCAAAGCATTTCGTGAAGTTGGACAACCACTAAAAATCAGTTCAGTTGGGTAAGAATACAAAGAAAAAAGAGAGAGCACAACTTCTGTAATAAGGTGCTCCTACCTAGTACCTACACATCTACTACCTCCGTTCTTAAAATGATGTCGTCGTTGACTTTTTAAGTTACGTTTGACCACTCTTCTTATTCAAAAAAGTTTAAAAATTATCACATTTTTTGTTATGATTTGTTTTATCACTAGAGAAATTTTAAACATAACTTATAGTTTTGTATATTTGAGCTAATACTTTGAATCAGACGAACGGTCAAACGTATCTCAAAAAGTCAACGGCGACATCAATTTAAAAACGGGGGCAGTAGTAGCATACGAACTAGCCAGGATGTATAACCGCGAGATCGGAAAGAAGAAATGTACAAGCCCTGTGTAACATCGTGTGCAAAGAAAGCACACTGCTGTGCGTGCGAAATTTGCTCTGATACGAAAATTTTGCACGAACAGCAAGCATGAATCAAAAGACTGAAAATTAACGTACGGTCTAGACAAGTTGTGAGCTCAGAACAAGGGGCTGAGCTCCTGGATGGACTGCATGGTGTTGGGGGAGAAGATGAAGCTGGGGGACATGAGCATCCCGGCCGCCATGGGGGACGGGATCACCGGAGCGGCCGGCGTGGCCTGCCGCTGCCCGAGCGTGAGCAGCAGATCAGGGTCACCGCCCTCGTCGACCGCCGCCGGCGCGGCGGGCCTGCCGGTCAGCCGCTGCACGACGGCCATGAACTCCTGTGGCCTGGCGTGCACGACCTTCGGCGTGTGCTCGTACACGATCACCGGCGCCGCCGCGCCTGCAGCCTTCCTGCCGGAGCTGCTCGACGGCCTGGACGCCTTCGGCGACGAGCCCCGCGACGACGACGACGACGACACCTTCAGCGGCTGTGGCCGCGGCCCTCGGAGCCCTCTCTTGGAAGGAGACGACGACGCCTCCGTGGACGGCATGGCCATGGCCGTCATGGTCATGGCAGCTACGGCTAGCTTCTCGCTGCTGGCTTCTTTCTAGCGCTGTGTGTGCCTGTGTGTGTCCTGCGGAGTACGGAGCGTTGCAGTGTAGCGCGAGACGCTTTATGGAGAGAGCAAGAAGGTGGAGGAGAGGAGATGGGTCAGAGTGAGATGCAGGTGGGTGGCGGGCGCGAGGACATGTGATGAGCACGGTGTCACAAGCCGCCGGTCAAGTACGGCAAGATGACTGTTGACATTTTTTTTCCTTCTTCTTCTTCTTCCCCCAGTTGTGGTTTGCCATTGGCTCTCGCTTCAGCTCTCTGGAGTGAAAAGTCAGCGGTTCCATTTGGAAGAGGTGGCTGATCAAGGAGGCAGCTTAGAAGTCGTTAGCGATTCCTTTAGTTTTTCCTGTTCGGCTGGCCGACGCTGACTGACCAGATGGAGCAAGGGCGGCGTTGCGTAATGCATGGCTGGCGCGTCCACAGTTCGTTGGCGCGCTCAAGATCATGTTCAAACCCTTTGTGAGTGTTCACTCTGGGTTTTTGACTTTAACGAAAAATTAAACTCGATCTGCCGTGGACTTTCTGAGGGTTCCGGATCATCTCGACCGTCCATCAGCCGTCAGATACTTATGCTCGTGCTTGTCTTATGATGTCGTGTTAATTATCACGATGATAAAGTAAGTTCTCGTGCGTGTTTTGTGGAAAAGGTGTACGATTACCTTGTTAATTGACAGTCCATTGTGAAAGGGGTCTTGGCCTAGTGGTTAAGACATCCGAGTAACACCTCTCAGGTCCTGGGTTCGACTCCCTGTGGGAGCGAATTTTCAAGGATTTAACGGCATTTGTGCTTTCAGTGGTAGCCGACGCTCCCGTCGACAGCGAGGCGCCAGTGGTGACTTCGTATCTCTGGATTTGCCGGCTCAGTCTTCGAAGATGCTCATAGGGGTAGGGTTTGCGTACGTGTGTTCATAGGGGCGAGTGTGCGTGCGTTGTGAGTGTCTGAGTTGTACTGTGTAATCTCAAAAAAAAAAAATTGACAGTCCATTTTGGCGACTCTAACAGTGCCAATTACTCTTAATCTAGAATCCCACACTTGGGCGTTGAGTCTGAAACACAAGTTGAGACGTGCTATTTGACAATCGACGAGGGCTTGCTTTTTCCGATCAGAAGATGGTCAACTTCAATTCGAACCTTTTGTCAAGGATCGCATTCGCACGAGCACGACTGTTGAAGCATGGCAAGCGTGGTGGCCCTGTTGAAGATTTCTTACCTACGACATTTATAAATAGTTTTCAAAAGGGGAAACATGGGAGAGAAGTAGTACGTATAAACTGGAATGACCATACCTACCGACAAGACGCTTTGAACAAGAAGTCAACCCTATCCGTAGAAATGCCTTCTGTCTGTCACAAGAGGATTGCTTGTCAGAATTACTACATTAATTCAGCGGCAAAGACGGCACCGGCTGACCCAGGGCATAGTACCTGGAATGTGACTGCGTGTTCAAATCATGCCATTGAATTTGGATGGCATGGTATAGCTTACCCACTAGTAGAAGCTTTATACTACCACTGCTATAGTACTTAGACGGTAGTAGTATAGGTTTGACCCGGTCCTGATGTCAGCAATCGCACAACAGAGACATCCAACTGCCTCGCCGCTCGGCCATCCCCACGTCGCCGGCTCACCGCCGACCAACATCACTCGTCAACCACCACCCAGAAGCAGAGCTTTCTCTGCCTGTCATTGATCTTGTGACAAAAGGCCGTAGCTAAATGGGCCCGGCCCAGTAACAGCTAGACCTTCCAACGGGCCTCTTCAATCGATGGGAGAAAACGGCTGTTGGCCATCCGATTTGGCGCGCAACCCCCGATCCGCATCCCGCGCACCCGCGCGGTGTCGCCTCGAAACGCTGGATCATGGATCACTCACTGACAAGTGATCCCGCACATGGTTGGACCCACACGTCATCCAAACGAACCCTCTGCTTGGCCCCACCTCGGTTCCGTTTCGTTCCTCGCCTTCCTCTCCCCGCATCCCCCGATCCAACCTGAACCAACCAACAGCCTCCTCGCCGCGCGCGTCCAATGCCACCGCCGCCGTCGCCGTCGCCGCCGCCGACGCCGTCCGCGTAGCGTCCCCGCGGCGATGGGCAACACCTGCGTCGGCCCCAGCGATGCGGGCCGCAGCGGCTTTCTCGCCTCCGTCAACCTGTGGCGGCCCGCGCAGCCCGCCCCCGCGCCTGCCCCCGCCGCCCTTCCGCCGCCCTCCTCCCCATCCTCCGACCAGGCGCCCGAGCCCGTCACCATCCCAGCATCAGAGCACTCCTCACACCATTCCTCCCGATCCTCCGACCTGCCGCCGACGCCAGCCGCGGAGCCGCAGCCGCAGCCAAATACGCAGAACAATGCCCCGGCGAAGAAGCCCGCGCCCAAGGTGAAGCGCGTCCAGAGCGCGGGCCTCCTCGCGGACTCCGTCCTCAAGCGCGACGTCAACACGGCCCGCCTCAAGGACCTCTACACCATCGGCAAGAAGCTAGGGCAGGGGCAGTTCGGCACCACCTACCTCTGCGTCGAGAAGGCCACCGGCCTGGAGTTCGCCTGCAAGTCCATCGCCAAGCGGAAGCTGCTCACGGAGGAGGACGTCGAGGACGTGCGACGCGAGATCCAGATCATGCACCACCTCGCGGGCCACGCCAACGTCGTTTCCATCGTCGGCGCCTACGAGGACGCGGTCGCCGTGCAGCTCGTCATGGAGCTCTGCGCCGGCGGGGAGCTTTTCGACAGGATCATCCAGAGGGGGCATTACTCCGAGAAGGCCGCCGCGCAGCTGGCAAGGGTCATTGTCGGCGTCGTCGAGGCGTGCCATTCGCTCGGCGTGATGCACAGGGATCTCAAGCCGGAGAATTTCCTGTTCGTCAACCAGAAGGAGGACTCGCTGCTCAAGACCATCGATTTTGGCCTCTCCATCTTCTTCAAACCAGGTACTGTATCGGCACCATTCATCTACTGGACATTAACAATGTAGTTTGGCCCAAATGTAATTTGTTTTGATATTGGTGGAACCAAAAATTGATTTGATCATAGGGGTGTTGCAGAACAGGTATTTTCCTATCTGGTGAATAGTGCTAGCAGTGGTGTTAAGTTGCATTCCAGCAGATAACCATGACTTGATAATAGAATGTGTATTGCCTTTCACATGTAAGTGATGTTCATATTTACTTAGAATAAGACCACAGTCCACGGTTGCATTGTTGCAATTAATAATTTTGGCATTCAACAAGTAGTCAGCCGGTCATTGTGCAGTTTGATTCAAATTCTGTATACTAAGATCGCAACTGAATATTTACTGAAAGCTCATGGAATGCCTGAAAATTTAAAACCAGATTTGTGCAGCAACATGTCCTAGTCCTAGATATCAAAACATATCACAACAAACTCCTCGATTTCCTTTTTGTGTGTTTTCTAGTAAAACCTATGCGGTAGGGGTGAAAACGGGACGGATAATATCCGACCGACCAACTGCCGAATCCGAATAAAATTAATATGGGCAAATACAGGATGCATTAAATAATTACCCGACACTATCCGTGCCCGAAACCGAATCCGAAAAATAATAACAGGATAGGATACGGGACGAGTGGTATCCATCCCGAATCCGAATATCATGTGATCTAAGGAAGTATATAACAATTATAGACTAAATAATGTGATGTAAAATCGTGAGATTAACATAAATAAGAGTCAAAATGATCTTGATCATGTATACCAATGATTAGTATGTCCTTTCTTACTCTAACTGCTTCTCTATCTTTTGATTTTTCATCCTTGCAAACTATACGATAATATCCGTATCTGACTCCGAATCCGAACAAAAAATATGGGACAGGGTATGGGATGTAGAAATAATTATCCGGTGGTATCCGCTCCGACTCCGAATCCGAGTGAGAAAATATAGGATAGGATACGGGATGAGCACTATCCGCCCGTATCCGATCCGTTTTCAGCCCTACTATGCGGGGAGTTTTTCCAAAAATGACATTCTTACAGTACTTACGGAAAACTAACCATGTGGGTGATCTTACAGTCTTACCTGCCACTGTCATGTGAGTCTACATAGCATTTCCTGATACCAATGATTACTATAATTGCTTGTGCAGGCGAGACATATACGGATGTAGTTGGAAGCCCGTATTATGTTGCACCTGAGGTTCTGCTAAAACACTATGGCCGTGAGGTTGACGTCTGGAGTGCTGGGGTTATAATATATATCTTGTTGAGTGGAGTCCCTCCGTTCTGGGATGGTGAGGTTATTTATACGGTTTTTGGTGAATTATTGCATTTTTCTTTTGTGTGACATTAACACAATTGGCGTTACATTGATTTTTCTTTCTTTTGTGGAGCAGAAAGTGAACAAGGAATATTTGAACAAGTTTTGAAAGGTGACCTTGACTTTTCGTCAGAGCCCTGGCCTAGCATCTCAGAAAGTGCAAAGGATTTGGTCAGGAAAATGCTTATTCGTGATCCAAAGAAGAGGTTGACTGCCCACGAAGCCCTATGTGAGTAGTATGGAATCATAGTTATTAGTTTAATATTCTTCCCCTACTTCTCTGGACTCATTTGAGCCAAATCGACTGTTACGACTGGCGTGCGATTTCCTAGGTCACCCTTGGGTGTGTGTTGATGGAGTTGCTCCTGACAAGCCTCTTGATTCTGCTGTTCTAAGTCGGTTGAAACAATTCTCTGCAATGAACAAACTAAAGAAAATGGCCCTTAGGGTGAGTACCAACAATAGGTTTTTAATTCCACATTATATTGAAGTTATTTATGTGATGCTTTCTTTTTGAACTGCCTGTGTTTGTAGGTTATTGCTGAGAGTTTATCTGAGGAAGAAATTGCAGGGTTGAAAGAAATGTTTAAAATGCTTGACACAGACAATAGTGGCCATATCACATTGGAGGAACTAAAAACTGGCCTTCAGAGAGTTGGGGCTACTTTGATGGACTCAGAAATCGACGCTTTAATGAAAGCAGTAAGTATTCCAAGATGACCACTACCCTTCTGTTGCAAATTCTTTGAACAGAATTTAGTGTGCGGACTCCCATGATACCCTTCTTAGATCTCATGTGCAGAATGTTAACCATCATTGCTCATAACGTTTTAGCCATGAAATTGATAACATTCTGAGGAAGGGTTGGATTATCAAATATTGAGTCGTTTTGGCTTGCAGTAGTGATGCATTATTGTGACCGTCGTTTCAATATATGGACCACATAGAGGATTCTCCTCTGCCCAGTTAGGTAGCTAATTGAGTTGAGAGTTAGATAGCGCGTTTCAACTCCTCCCTTGTGCATAACATTGTTGCATTTTTTATTGTGGACTACAAATCGATTGAAGCACATTTAATGAAAATATCAGGCAGATATTGATAACAGTGGCACACTTGATTATGGGGAGTTCATTGCCGCAACTTTGCATATAAACAAAGTTCAGAAGGAGGATAAGCTCTTTGCAGCTTTCTCATATTTTGACAAAGACGGCAGTGGTTACATAACTCAAGATGAGCTTCAAAAAGCTTGTGAGGAGTTTGGAATAGGGGATACCCGGCTTGAGGATATTATCGGGGACATCGATCAGGACAATGTAAGTAGTGTATATTCATAGCTCTTGTTCAAATCTGCTGAAATTAAAATAAGGCTTTTTTCCTCATTTATCCATCATGTTTTGCAGGATGGACGGATCGACTACAATGAGTTTGTCGCAATGATGCAGAAAGGAGATAATCCACTAGGGAGAAAGGGTCAAAGTGCGGACTTTGGTCTCGGTGATGCACTGAAGCTTCGATAAAGGAGGTAATAGTTATTTGTGTTCAGTTGTTTTTCATTTCTACTCATGGACAATATTAGGCTAAAGGCCAATATATTATGATTTTCAGTTTCTTTGACGAGGATCATACTACTTATTTCTGTGTAGATGCAGTCTTTTCAATAGTTTATCTGATTGATTGCTGCTCTCAAGTTACTTTTGTGTATTGGCTTTTTACAGGCGCAGTCATTACTCACCGTGGCAAAGTTAGCATTTGGTGCCTCAGAAAAGTTGACCCAACAACAGAATAGCTCCAAAAGCTTGTCGCACTAAGGCATTCTGATCTCAAGCTTCCATGGCGCAGGCATTCTGATCTCATGCTTCCAAGGGACAATGTTCGGGGTGTTTGAAGCAATCTAAGAGCGCAATTTCTTTTTGCCAGAAAGCAGCAATCTCACAATGTTGACAGTAGGGTGCAGGGTGCTGATGCTCTACATACTTGTTTCAATTTCCCTCCCATGCAGAATTCAGTGGCAGTCAAACGTTCTGTAGTCCATCACCATGTATCTGCGTTGTAAGTAGGCATGTGAGCAGGTGAGTTTCCTCCTTTTCCTTTCTGACCAACGTCAGGAAGAGTGTCAACCATCCTGCATCTGCATTTCCAGATTATAGGTATTCCAATCCTTCCATTCAATTTTTGCTCATCCGTGTCTGATAGGGGTTTAGCTGTTAATGCCTGTAAGAATATAGTTGTAGCATAGGCAAAAAGTCTGACCAATGAAACTATTCTTCTACCATTATTGTTGTTATGCTGCCAAATTCTGATGAATGGTTATCGAAGTAACATCTGTTTCGTACAGGATCATTCGTTTATTGGGATTGAAAGTCCGACCAATTGAACAATGTTTCTATCATTATTCTGTGCTTATGTCCGTGCGCAGCCGGGCCGGCCATACACTCTCGGTACCAGCTTGATACCGCATAATTCCTGAAAATGACAGCAAAGTTAACACACCAGGGCTCACTTGAGCACCATTTCGTCCGACCAAACGCCCCCGTCTGCAACAGGTGATACAATGTTATACCCTATGCGATTAAAAGCGTCATTTCACACGATGCAATACACCATCAAGACCGCCCCCAAAAAAATAAAACCACTAACAAGACCTTTGCGGTGCAAAACAAAATTCGGCACAAAAAGTGAAACTGAACATGAGGGCCCAACCGGGTTCGAACCGGTGACCTATTGATCTGCAGTCAATTGCTCTACCACTGAGCTATGGACCCCTTTTTGCTAAACTTTGTACGTTACACTTTGTACATCCCTTCCAGACACGAGTAGTGCTCCACCAATCACCAAAGACATGCCTTGCCGAATAAACGCGGGCCCGCAGTCCAGTGGGATACCCGTGCCAACCACTACGCACGCCTATCAATTTTAGCAAACCCAACACTAGATATGGCTGGCCCACCATTTTGCGGACCCACCTGTCATCGACATCAGGGGAGGCCAGGTCGCGGGGACGGAGGAATTGTTTAAGCCCCCTGTCGCCATCGCTCCCCCGGCCCAGGCGCGGCCACGCGAAGGCGACATCGCCGTCTCGTCTTCGTCGTCGGAGTGGAACGATTCCACGACGAATTCGCTCATATCGTTGGCGTCTGGTGGCATTCCCGTCAGCTAGCAGGACCAGGTATCCTCCCCATCCCCTATGCTTTTCCCTCATTTTCTTGGATTTTTTTGGGGAGGAGTTTTTTTCTTCCCGGTTTTGGTCGGATTGGTTCAATTCTTCGTAGTTTGCGGCCATTTCAGTTATGTTTGATTCAAGAACATCGCGTGTTCTTTTCGATTAATGCTTGGCTAGTTTAGCTTAATCACATGGCTCTGGGGAGCAGGTATCTTGCGTGAGTTAAGCAAGCCTGTATTGTTCGTGGCGGAGATGGACGAGAAGGCGAAGATGGAGAGCAAGCTGTCTTCTGCGGCGGCGTTCGTGGAGGGAGGCGTGCAGGACGCCTGCGACGACTCCTGCAGCATCTGCCTCGACGCCTTCTGCGACAGCAACCCCTCCACGGTCTGCATCTACTGCCGGTGAAATCTTTCGCATGGTTCGGTAGGCTTATGATCGATGCGCTTATCGTCTATGTTTTATGTTCTTGGCGTTTCCTATTGCAGGTGACCAGCTGCAAGCATGAGTACCATCTCCAGTGCATTCTTGAGTGGTAATGTTCTTAATGTGTTGTATTATTTTCCTGCAAATAATGTTCTTGTGTTAATGCTACCATAACGAGATATCTTCTTTCTCTGAAACAAACAACCTTGCTTTTAGATGTGCGATAAAACATTCGTGATGAATTTTGGCTGTGATGATCTGGCAATGGTTTTAATCTGAACGAATACCTTAATTTCTGGTTTTATAATGATAAGGTTACTTCATTTGGATTGATACTTATTGTCAAACTGTTGTCCTAAAGAAGAAGGGCAGAAAATGCATGATTGCAAGTGGACATGCTTTCAGTTATATTTTTCTTGTTTGGTGCAACTTGCCTCTAGAAGTTGAAAATCACCAGACATACCTCAAGCACTGAATGATCCTTTGCAGCATCGTGTCCAGTTTAGCATTGAGCTATGAACTCGTATCCCCTAACACATGATTCGTATTGCATTGTTTGAGCATTTTATTCTGCTGAATGGAGGATCACGTGGCAACAATTTAATCACTAACCTCACTACTTCAATGCAAGATTACTTGACTCGACTGAGCTGTCCTGCTGAAAACTTTCTGTAAATCAAAATTTGTTTATTGAGTTAGTGTCACATGTGCCAGAATCTTAGTTTGTAGGAGCAGTTCTTGGCCTGAAGATTTCTTTATGGTTCAGGACTTTACGTCATGAAGCCATTGCCTGGCCACTTGGACTTTTTAATGTCTTTGGTCCTGGGTCATTGGGATGTTTGCTACAACTCTCTTGAATAATTTTAAGTGAATTCGACTTTTGGTTTCTGATTTGGGAGTGGCGTAGAATATACATATCCTATGATGGAATATCAAATAATCAAATGCGAAATTTTATTTATGTGAGTAAGATGGTTGCAACGATTGCCTTGATTAAGGAAGAAATCATGGTTGAAATTCAATCTCCAGTCATTATATATCGAAATTTCTAATACTATTCGTCTTGTTTGTCATTTCCACCTCATATGCTTTCCAGTGTATTCTAATTCATCTAAAATAATCTAGGTGTCAGAGAAGCTCCCAATGCCCCATGTGTTGGCAGCCTATCAGCATGAAAGATCCTCTGAGGTGGAAATATTCTCTATAATGTCTACTACTACCTCCATTCTTGATTTGTTGATGGTGGTTACACCTGAATATCTCCTAGGCAACTGAGCTTGTGCTGGTGCTCACTTTTTCCTTTTAAGTACTGCAGTCAAGAACTACTGGAGGCTGTTGAACATGAGAGGAGTATGCAAGTTAATCGTTCACGTACTACTGCTGTTTTCCGCCATCCAGTGCTTGGTGATTTTGAGGTGTGGGATGTGTCTTAATTCTCTGAGGATGTTTTTCTGTAATGGCTAGAAAGTTTTTTGCTCTGGATGCACACATAACATATGTACTTTATTAATATTACCATTTCCGATTTCAGATTCCTGTAGGTGCAGATGATGCGGAACTTGAAGAGCGCATTATACAGCACTTGGCCGCTGCCGCTGCAATGCGTAGGTCACACCGTCATCACAGAAGAGATGGGCACAGCAGCAGATCAGGAGCAAATAATCGTCCACGAATTCTGGTGCTTCCAGCAGATGAGGTTACTCTTGATGGCTCCATGCGCACAACTTCAGGCCATCAAGGGGACTACGAACAATCTCCGTCGATAGTTACAGCTGGCCCTTGCCCTTTAGCTACTCTTGTTGCACAGGAGCATACAACTCGAGGTTTAGAGAGTGCTATCAGTCCATCTCTCCGTTGTCCTGCTCCTGATAGCACTGATGGATCAAACAATAGGTTAGTCCTACATCCTAGGCTGCAATGCTTGTACTCGTTTAGTGTATTTGTTTGTTATTGCTGATGAATGTTCATAATGATCAGGATTTCTGAGAGTGAACCTACACCCATCGATCAAGATGGAGCAGGACCATCTGATGTTCAATCATTCTCGGATACGCTGAGATCTCGTCTGCAGTCTGCTTCAATGAAGTACTTTCCAAAATCCATAAGAACTCCTGGCATATGCAACGCAGGCATGTATGTCTTACTTGTGGCATTCTTGACAATGGCAGGTACAAGGATTCTATAGCCAAGAGTACAAGTGGATGGAGGGAGAAGTGGTTTTCGCGGAGCAACACTATATCTGATCTCGGTTCTGAGGTAAGGAGGGAGGTCCATGCTGGGATTGCTGCAGTATCTCGCATGATGGAACGGCTCGAGACAAAAGACGGAACAGGGACTTCTGCTACCTCTGCATCGGGATCTGGTTCTCAGTGAGCCACTCCCTGTCTTTGGAAGAACTGGTGGATTACAACTGTAAAGACAGGTATTCCCTATCTTTGTACAATAGAAATTTTGAATGAAATTCAGCAGTCTGAATTAAACCTTTTACTGACATTCAATTGATCTTCGCATCTATGGAACTGAGTTAGTTTCTTTGTTACAAGGTCATTTCATTGCTGCTACGTGCTAGTGGTGTTCACCTATGTAGACTTATCAGACAAATGATTCGGTGGTTCTCTAAACTGCTCCTGAATTGAACGTGCTTTGCTTCAGGTCCAAAGAGAGACACATCTGTTCAGAGCACCTGAGATCCAGTGATGCTTCATGATCTCTGTTAGGTCCATGCTTCAGAAGTTTGCTGAAGCTCTTGCGTCCAGGTCACGGGAAGGAACACATGTGCATCCACTCAGAACATTCACACATTTTGACCTTGTGTAATATTTTGAAAGTATACTGAGATGGCTGTAACTGTAACAATACGAATGTTGGTGGTGCGGTTCTATTCATAAGCATACAGACAGCATTGTGTGCCCAAGAGGATTATTTCCTGTGGTACAATACAACTTAGCTGAATAATCTTGAGCCTGACAAGTGCGCGTACTGAATTTTCTTTCTGAGCTCACTCTAACAGCCTCTCGCATCCGATTCCTTCAAATGATTTGCACGTCTCTGACTCGCTTGTAAGGTCCAGGATTTCTGCAGAACGTTTCCTTTTATTATTTTCTGAAAAGTATTTTCGGAAATCTGTAGCATAAACCGATGGTATAGTATGTCCGACAAATTTTTTTTTTTTTTGATGTTTTGAAGAGGCTGCAAGTTCATGCTCACTGCTTTTCTGTTTGGTCAACCGAAAAGAAAATTTGGTTGCCCCAGAAATGGACTAGAGTAGTATTTTGCCAGTAGAGCTGAGACAGAGAAATGTAAGCCTTGCATCAAGATTTGACAGCAGCAAACTGATCTCGCCCTCACATGGCCAGCCCACCCACCCAATTCTCTTCTCCGATCGACGCGCACCAGCAGTAAGTAATTAATCCAGTGCATGTACATGCGCAGGTGCTGATCTCCTAAAGAAGAGGAAAACTAACACAAAAGCAAGCCCAACTAACAGCGCATCAACATGCGTTTTAGCTTGGTGGTCACGAGGACAGGGTGCGGCGTTGGTTTCCTGGATCGATCACTTCCCGTCTCGCTTGCGTCGTGTTGTACACTCGTATCCCGTCGCGCGGACACGGAGCCCCTACCCCTACCCGCCGACACCGACGCTTTCCCGTGCGCGCGCCGACGGAAGCGGCCCTGTTTTGCCCCTTGACGTGCCGCGCGCATGGCAACCCTCTCGCGCCGTAACTAGACGTACGACCCGGCGCCACTTCCCTTGCCTTGCCCGCCAAGATCGCTGTCATAGCCCAGGTCGAGGGAGACGGAGCAGGTCGGTGTTTTCTCCTGTTTTGCTCCTTGTTTTTCTCGTGATATCCTTGGAGGACGATCGAAATGTCGCCGGCGCGCGTTCGGTGAAGCCGAGTCCGTCGTTCGGTTGCTTCTGTACGTTGGCAGCACTAGCAAAGACTTGGCTTGGTCTCAAAGGGTACAGCATGCTGAGGCGTGATGCGCACAAGCTGTTAAAAATTCAGAGCTGTTGTTGGTGAGCCGTGATGCGCACAAGCTGTTAAAAATTCAGAGCTGTTGTTGGTGAGCCTGATCCAGCCAGAAGCCCAGAACCACGCGATCTTTTATTTGCACGTAAGTTTCACGAGATGGAGAGGACACTGAACGTAAGAACAAACCGTAGATTAGCCAATCCGAAAGGCAAACGGTGCACATCAGAAGGGAGAAAAACACGCAGTATCAGGCTACCGGGGCAGTGGAATCTGGAGGCCGGGGTAGCTTAGCGTGGAGAGTAACTCCAGTCAAGCAACCGACGAAGTCTCCAGCCAAACCATCGGAAAAGAGACAGCTCACTTTACCCTCCTCCCTTTTTTGGAATATAATAATTGAACCAAACAAAAAGAAAAAGAAGAAACTGCTATGCTAATTGCTCCATGAACACACCTTGTTTGCAAATAAAGTGGTGACAGTTACAGGATAAAAAGCGGGTGCCATGGGATTAGGCAAATGATGATGATTGTTTCTGCTCTAGACTATGAGCCGTGTGTGACGAGGTTTATTCGAGAATGTGTGGAAGGCAAGGGAGCGAGGCTTTTTTGTACGGTGCCGTCCTGCCAGTTTCTTTTGGGTGCCGCACTGACCCAATTGAAGGCCGTTTTTGGTTGCGCCATCGGCGAAGCACACACGAGACACGACTCGGCCGATGGCGACCGTCCAACGAAGCCGCTCATTAAACATGTCCAAATTAAAACGCGAAGCTAATGCTGTGTTGTGCATGCCGTGCGACGCCCATAAAACGTGATGATCCATGTATACGCGTGTACATCAACTTGGTATTACTTTTCATCAATCATCCTGAGCTGTGCGGCAGTAGTAGCCAAGCTTACAGGTTTTTGTATGATTGACCACGGATCATCGGTCTTCAGTCCCAGAAGGAGGGTAGCGGCTTACTTACAGGTGAGTTGTCCTTCTCGGAGGGCCAATTAACAACTCGTATCTATCTAATCTGACAGGCGAGAGGAGACGATTCTGTCCGTGTAACACCACCCCACACAGCACATTGATTTTTGGCGGCGTCCCTTTTGCTAAGCTTCTCTATTGACCAGTTTTGCGAGTGAAACGAGGGGGTGTTTGAGGGCAGTTAGTGCGTCTTAACGCACATGCCGGCCGCTCTTTGTGTTAGTCTTGTTTGACCTCTATCCGTAGTTCCGTACGTAGAGCTCTACAATACTCTGACATAGAGAATGACAATAACAAAGCTCGTCGTCGCTTCTTGATCCGGTTCTGGTGGCACCTAACGATCGAAGCGCACTCGAACACTCAGTCACTTTCGTTCGGGCACCCGCCCTGCCCCTCCTCCAGAAACGAGAGCTTGTTATTACAGGCACCGACGGTGCACGGAGTAGAAAAAACGAGCGCTGCTTTTTACTTGGAGAGGTGCCGCGTTTTTTTAATTAAGTAGCCCTGCAGGATGAACTCAGCACGTCCTGATATTCTTGTTGGCAGTTAAATACGGACGCGTACAAATTGCGTGCGAACTTTTGACCACGATTTTTCTACTCCAAAAGTTGCTTACCCGATCCATGCGACTCCGCACAACTCTCCCTCGTCACATTGCACACGCAGGAATCCGTGACGGCGACGGTGAAACCGCGACGATCCGCCATGGCTCGAAATGCGCGGGGAGCGCGGTGAAATGGTGGCGGAAACGAAACCAAGCAGAAACGTTGGCGCGCGGGGGGGCCAAAACCGCATGAGCGCCCATGGCGTTTGCCGCGCGGCGGCTGGCTCGGCAGCGACCAGACCCGGGCGGCATGGCCCCCGCGGCCACACCATTACGTCCCGCCTTTTCTATGCTTACGCACACGCGAACCTTGTGTGCGCGAGCGTCGGGCGCACACCGACACTCGCGTCCTCCCCTCCTGCCCGGGCCCGCCTGCCAGCCTGTGCTCCGCCGCGCTGACCCCACCCACCACCACACACCGCGTCCGTCCGGCGTCTTTCTCCTTCGCATGTCTCGCTTCCTCTCTCTCTTCACTTATAAGCAAGCTCTTTCACACCTCACTCCTCTCCTCTGCTTTCTCTCTCTACGAGAGGAGTAAAAAAGAAAGGAAAAGAAAGGCTCACACCACCCACCTCTCCCTCTCCTTTAGCTTACTGTCATCTCCGGCTCTCTCTCTTCCCCCCACCACCAACAAATCGAGCAAAGAGGAGGGCTAGAGGTCAAGGCAAGCCGAGGACCCAGCACAGCGGCGGCGGAGGAAGCAGGGCGATTCGCCGGGAGGAGAGGCCGCGCTCAGGGATGGGCGCGCCGGTGCACGGCGCCCTTCTCTTCCTCTTCCTGCTGATGGCAGGGTTGGCGGCGGCGGCGGCGGCCGACGGCGAGACGGCGCCGCAGGAACCCACATTGCCCTCCGGCGGCGGTGCCGCCGGTGCTGGCGCCGCGGCGGGAGGGATCAACTCCAACTCGGTGCTGGTGGCGCTGCTGGACTCGCACTACACGGAGCTGGCGGAGCTGGTGGAGAAGGCGCTGCTGCTGCAGACGCTGGAGGACGCCGTGGGCAAGCACAACGTCACCATCTTCGCGCCGCGGAACGAGGCGCTGGAGCGGGACCTGGACCCGGAGTTCAAGCGCTTCCTCCTCGAGCCGCGCAACCTCAGGTCGCTGCAGGCGCTGCTCCTCTACCACGTCCTCCCCGCGCGCCTGCCCTCGGAGTCCTGGCCCGACGCCGCCCACCCCACGCTCTCCGGCGAGGAGGTCGAGCTCGCCACCTCCGCCGCGGGAGAAGGAGCCTCCTCCTCCATGCGCGTCGGCCACGCCGCCGTCACCAAGCCCGACGCCGTGCTCCGCCCCGACGGCGTCATCCACGGCATTGAGCGCCTCCTCGTCCCGCGCTCCGTCCAGGAGGACTTCAACCGCCGCCGCAGCCTCGCCGCGATCTCGGCCGTGCTCCCCACCGGCGCGCCCGAGGTCGACCCGAGGACGCACCGCCTCAAGAAGCCCGCGCCCCCCGTGCCCGCCGGCGCGCCGCCCGTGCTCCCGGTCTGGGACGCCATGGCGCCCGGCCCGTCCATCGCGCCCGCGCCGGCCCCCGGGCCCGGCTCCGGGAAGCACCACTTCGACGGGCACAGCCAGGTCAAGGACTTCATCCAGACCCTGCTCCTGTACGGCGGCTACAACGAGCTCGCTGACATCCTCGTCAACCTCACCTCCCTCGCCACCGAGATGGGCCGCCTCGTCTCCGAGGGCTACGTGCTCACCGTGCTCGCGCCCAACGACGAGGCCATGGCGCGCCTCACCACCGACCAGCTCAGCGAGCCGGGCTCGCCGGAGAACATCCTCTACTACCACATGATCCCCGAGTACCAGACCGAGGAGTCCATGTACAACGCCGTGCGCCGCTTCGGCAAGGTGCGCTACGACACGCTGCGCCTGCCGCACAAGGTCACCGCGCGGGAGGCCGACGGCTCCGTCAAGTTCGGACAGGGCGAGGGCTCCGCCTACCTCTTCGACCCGGACATCTACACCGACGGAAGGATCTCCGTGCAGGGCATTGACGCCGTGCTGCTTCCGCCGGATGAAACCAAGACGGCACCCATCGCCGCGCCCGACAGGAAGCCTCCCGCCGTCACCAGCCACAAGAAGAAGCACAAGCTTCGGCGAGGTCAGTACATTCAGATCTGGACTTGCTCCTTCCTCTTCCAGTCGTACAATTATTGTAGATTGCCCAAAATTAACACAACACATTGTCCTTGCCCAGTACCTAGCATTGAAATTTACAGCTCACATCTAGATGAATTGGTTACTTTGATTAATTTTGCAATCTGATTGAAATCAATGGCCGTTTCGGTCGATGATGGTAAGAATGTTGCCGGTGAGGGTACCGGCAACTGTTCGGCTCGTAGCGGCGTTGATTAGTTTATCAGATGGTGGGCGTTGATTGATTGTGGTAGAATAAAGACGAAGGTGTAGGCATAAAATAGAAGCTACAGTAGTAATTAGGGTTCCTTATTGTCCTGCTGTCATAGCCGCACAGGAAGGCATATGGGCCTGTCGGTGCCCGTTTGGGCACTCGTTGCGATACTCCGGTGATTCTCCTGGTATTTTTGCTGTGACAACTGACAAATGCTCACATTACGGCACTAGTGCTGGCAACGTGCTTGCACTTCTGAAAGCATGGGTGCAAACTGAAACAATAGGGATGGCTGAGCCTTGCTGGTGGGTGGTTGTCTTCAACATCTCCTGATGGTTGATACCGTTCCTGGGACTGCAAGCAACACAATCCTTTTAACCCATGACACATGAGCAACAATTTTGCCTTTCGTGTAAGCATGACAGGCTCATGCTTAAGCCTTGGTAACATCAGATGGTTATCATAGTTTTGGTGGAATAGCACCTAAACTGGTGATGCTTAGAGAGGAGGCAAGGCCGACGTTTTGTGCCTTTGCTATTGGGAAAATGGCACGAAAGTAGCTGTGTTCAAACTGCAGACACCAATCAATGAACAAAATCAAATTCTGGTATACTATGTGTGCTAGTAGTATACAGCTTTCCAGAGGACCCCATATGTTATAGACGGAGGATGTGAGATAGACAGCTCAGTTCAACCCAAACCATTAATCCTTTTTAGGACTTTGTTACCATTCATTGCGATATCAGATGGCTACCCAGGCCTTTTGACAGTTTGCTTGTTGAATTGATCTCAAGATTAGACGCTTATGAGCAGGAAACTGCAGGGCCTTAATATTCTCTAGGCTCTGTAATCTCACCCAAATTCTATCTGGCCACTGAGAATTGGGAAGACAAACTATATATAGCGTGATTCATGATCTCCCGAGCTGAGGTCTAGGTCAACCTGAGGATGCGGATTGCATAATTAGATACGTTTGATTTGTAAGTTTTGGTTAATATCCACCCTATGTTTTGATTCTGACTTAGATGCCATTCCATACACCTGCCATAGATAGTGATTTCTACCTGCTTCTAGCTTTTGGAGCTAATTTGCCATCAGATATTGTCATGTCCTTGGCGTAAAAGAAGATGAAAATTTGCAAAGTTTTCTTTTGAATAATAAACTATTTAGGCATTAATGCCATCGTTCTGATTTGACAGGTTATCTGTTATGGCATAAGTAGCGTTTAAGCTAGTTACTCACCACAAAGTTTTTGTTCTGTCCGGCATCATATTAGGTATCATTGTTTGTTGTTAACCATTCAGTTTGTCTCACGCTTTGTTCCTTAACAAATCACTGCAGGCAAGTTGTTAGAAGCAACGTGCCAAATGGTTGGCATCTTCGGTCAGCGATCGCGATTCGCAAGCTGCCAGTAGACGGAGAAACATTGATCTCCATGATACCGAAAGACGAACCGAAATGAAATGATGGACCGTGCAGGAGCCGTCCGTCCACATTACTACAATTGTTCTTTCTTTTTTTTTTTTTGGTTTATTGAGAGAATAATGAATCAGGTGGGAATGTAAACTTGGTGGTTGTCGGTGTGTCGAAAAAGGAGAAAAAAAAAGGCAGAAAAAATTGTTCATACATGAAGACCAAGGTCGTCTGTGTATAGGAATTAAACGTTTTGTTTTTGTTCTGTCATTCTTTTGCATCTGTTTCTGTTTTGACGATGGGGATCTCGGGTAAACACACATTCTTATGATTCCTTTTTAATTTTTTTGTCAAGCTATTGGCAATTTTGTCTTTATAAATATAATATAAACGAGATTGCAAGGCTGTGGGTGTGTCCCTTGTGTATGTATGTACCTACCTGCATTGTTCGTCTAAGACATCCGGGAAGAATCTTCTGGTGAACATGGTCTTCTGCACAATAAACTAGTGATGCTCCAACTCAGAAGCAATCAGGCAAAGCAGCTACTACTCCTTAATCAAACGAGTGACAGCTAATGAGAATTGACTTTGCTTGGTCCCACGATCAATCCCTTATTAGTGGCCAACAACTAAGTACCGACCGGTTCAGGCATGGCTCATCCTGCTGTATACCGATCGATGCTAATGCCGTAATGCCAGGTGAAACGAAATGGTGCATTGTTTTTAATACTTGGCCAACCATAATATAATCTAGTATATAGGAGGAGTATACTTACTGTAGAAACGTGCGCCCACTCTGGGAGCCAGAATCGGGTGGTCCCGAATCCCGATGTGCGATGCAACGGTAGCTTCTGGGTTTAATGGACGGACCACACGGGTTTTGGGGTCCGTTCGGGATGCAGGGCCGGAACACAACTGGAGCAAAGCGACAGAGCCTAGGTGCATGAAACCCAACGTGCTGTTGCGTTGAGTTGCGTTCAGATGGTGAAATGTTCTCACGTGCCTGGTTCACGGCATTTGCCCCGCACAAGGTGGCGGTGGTGGTAAAAACCTTGGACGTTTCCACTAGCTCTGCTCCCCCAAGTACCCAACGGGGCAGCCACCTGAAGCTTGCCGTGCCGTGCGAGTCCCCGGGGGATCGGCAAGCAAGCGCGGCGTTACGGGCCGTGCACAGCCGGCCAGCACAGTCCTCCAGACTGTGTGGTGTGGTCGATATTCCAGTAAAAACCTTACGTTTCCGAGCGCACGTCTCCTTGCCAACGGGACAGCGAGTTCGTGCAAGGCCACCTGCAACAAGGCGACACTGCCGCTGTGGTTACAGCCTGAGTGCCTGAGGCACTGGCCGCTAACCTGAACGCACCCGATGACGTGAGGCACCGCGCCGCGTGGGCGGCGCGGCAAGGTGAAGGCTCCCGGAGATCGGCGTGCGGGCGCGTCGGATGAACACACGACACGAGGAACGCGCCGTGCGGGACGTAACGCGTGCTCCGCTCCGGAGTCGGGCTGCCCGGCCGCTCAACGAGGGGGCGCGGCAAACGCGGCGGGTGAGCTGAGCGCGCGGTCATTCGGCGGCGTGCTTCGCTGCCGAAGCGAGCGCCGCGTGCCCGGAACGTGCCAGAACCGGGCTGGTGGCCGCGCTAACCGACGACGGGGTGGCGGTGGGTGGCCGGCGCAGACGACATGCCTCGCCTGAACCCCCGCTGACAGCACACAAGAATATGAGCACGAACTACAACGGGGCAGCAGTGCGGGTATCAAACAAAACCATTTGTACGTAAAAAAAAAACAATTGAACCAATTTCCATGGCTGCCTGCCTCTACGTACACATCTCGAGCCGTCACCACTTTATTCAGAACAAGAACGTCTCTACGGTTCCATCTACAAGCAGTAGAACCGTAAACTTGTCGATCTCCTAGTCACGAACGCACAACTACTCGTACCATCTTGCTCGATCCTCAACGCCTCCCTGAAGCCGATGCTGATGCTGAAGCTGTTCTGCAGATCACTACCGGACTTCTTCGGGAGCCCCCAGCGTGCGCTTCTGCATCATCGCTCCAGTCCTTGTTGAAGTACTGGAACGCCGCGAACAGGTGGTCCTCCAGTCCCGCTCGATCTTGTTCAGGTGCAATGTGGCCGCGATGAACTCGCCGTAATCCATCGTGCCGCTGTTGTTTTCTACGTCCGCCTGTTGGGAAATTCAGAAGAGCGACTCTGTCAGGCACCGCAAATTTCACTTCTGATTAGTGTACTTTTGAGGGCTGCATCAGGATTGAAGAAGAGCTGAAATGCTTACAGCTTCCATGAGAGCCTGGATCTCGGATTCTTGGAGATTGCCACCGACTTTTTTCAACCCGACCTTCAGCTCCTCGTAGGTGATGTCACCACTGTTGTCTGTTTTCCAGATTTTTCTTGGTCTCACAATTTGATTTATGACGAGAAGGTTGGTATTTCAAACTAAACATTTTGTCATGTTTTGAGTATTCAGTTATCTCTCACATTTTTAGAAAATGTGTAATCTGAGGCGCCAGCCAGTTACAGAGCGCACGGGAATATTGTTAGTCCATTATAAGTCTTCTGCTGAAGATGATAAAAACACGTTGTTTCTTCGCCAAAAAAAAAACATTGTTTAGGATAGAAACATGTTTCTCACTGTAGACAGAATAATTCAAAGTATGTTAGATCACTTAGACCCTAAAGTATAGAATAATTTAAAGTACGATAGAAACCATGAATTCTATCTCGTTCAGTTGAAATGTAACCAAGCATTAAAAATCCATACTTCTGTGGGGGTTAGCAAGTGACCAGACCAATTTTTTTTTGCAATATCCAACTTCTTTTCAGCAAAGTCATAATAAATCTTGCACCTCCAAACCTGAAAGTAAGTTTAGCTTCCACATAAGCATTAAAAAGCGAATTCCGACATCCATCGACAGCCAGAATAGAGGTGCACCGAACATCCCAGAGAGAAAGAATACTGACAAATCTTTTAACAGCATCCATGATCAAGGGACGAGCATCACATTCTTCAAGCTACAGAGACAAAATTTGCTTTAGTGTCAAGAAATATTCCAAGTGGTCTTTGGTCTCCAAGAAATGAAGCTTACCTCTCCACTGATGTGAGCCACGTATGTTTCATACTGAAGAAAGACCACATGAACAAATTAGCCGGAAGTTAAAAAAAAAATCAATGAGTCCAGAAAAATATTAGTAATATCTGCTAGTAATAAAAGTAACATCAGCGAGAAGACCACCTACATTGTTGGTCACAGCACCACGAAGCTCAGGATTACTGTTATTAAGTTCCCAATTGATTTGAGCAAAGCATGCAATAGGCACATCTCCGACAGATATTTCTTTCAGTGCCTCTTTGAGATTCATCTAAGTGTTGAAGGAAATAAATATCAGAGTGATTATTAAGCATATAAAGCTGGAACAAATAGAAACAAGAGCACCATCAGTTGCTTCATTTTTCTGCGAATTTAAACAAGAATGCAACCTTATTCTTAGCAACCCGCTTCCAAATCTCAAAATAAAGCCATGCATAACCCTGATAGTGTGTAACATCATGTTGAACACAATACTTGTATTCCTTAATAAAGAAATAAAATTATCAGATACAGTCACAACTTAAAGCAACTAGTAAATTAAATATGAGGAAGGGCCGTTACAGTGAAACCAGAGAAAATTAAAGTTGAATATATCTTTGGAAAGTTTGCTGCAATCTTCACTGCTTGATAAAAGACCAGGCTCTCAACTTTTTCCCACTGAACAAATAAAACAGCTTTAGAATGTGATGTGAGATAATAGCGTGAAATACATTCAGCGATCCTATAGGGAGATGTTTACCACATGCTGGCTGCATCTGAAGGCCTTTTCAAACCACTGCACAAGATGAAAAGGGTTATCAGGCCAAGGGCACATATGATGGGAGTTTACAGTCTATCTCATCATGCATACGGCATACCTTAGTCTCACTTGATAACTTCTCCCAGAGCTGAACATATTGTTGGTCACCCTCAAGAGTACAACGAAGTTTGCAGAAAGACTCCAACTCTTCGTCTCCATACTCACCCTGCAAAAAGCAAGCGTTACCTACCACATTCCTTGTCACAATAACATGTGGCATCAACGGAAGTTCAGAAAAAACAAGTACACCCAGTTCTAACCTATGACATGTCATTTCTTGGTCTCTAATTACACTGAGTTGGTATTTTGATTAGGCATTAATGGTGTACTCTACTGCACACAACATACACAGTTGGATGCGCATCATCAAAACAAAATGCATCTTGGACAAAAATGTGGCCAACCTGGAAATAGCACCGTTCTAACCACATCCAATTGAAAATATATGTTGATTTAGAATTGTACTCGAGGATTACGAAAGGTCCACCACCACACTGGGTCTTTTGATCAGCTCAACGCTGCAAAGGAAGAAGCAGCACTGCATGTGACACATAAGCAAAGCACCATCTGAAACATTCTGGTAGAAACCATTGATATATATAGTTGAGTGGAGGCAAATGTCACCAACATTATTACGAAGCATTAGCCGCTGGTAGTCCTGCAAGCCAACATAGTGGGGGAATCATTCATCGAAGTACCATTCGAAGTCGCGCTCGCACCACTTGTAGTAATCCTCCGCTTCAAGAGTGACTGGATCTGTCAACTGGTCTTCATCAAGGCTTTTGTTGATCTCCTTTCCCTTGAACTAACGGATACAAGACGGCAAAGCGAGTTAAAAACACAAATCAGAGCACATTAAGAAAACAACATAAGAAACATTATTGTATTGTCACATCAGATGGTATAGGTACCTTGTAAGCTCTTATGCGATAGAGAGCGATTCGTTTCATCAACTCCACAAGCTGCTCGTCATCCCAAATCTCCAACTTATCATAATCAGGAGGGCCCTTGTTCAGCTGCTTGAAATACCAATCGGTCGCCTCTGTCAGACGAGAGTCGTCCCAATCATAACCTTCGATTTGCTTCAGTCAATCCTCAAAATCTCGTCAGACTGCACATCACCGTCCCGTGCAATCCTGCCGGGATCCCCGCTTTGGATCTTCGTCTTCTTTTCACCAGTCCAGGCGCCTGTTGGCGCTGCCTCGTCAACATCTAAGCCATCGCTAGCAGTAACTGGACAGGGTTAGCGGTTCTTCTTCTTCTTCATCTACCCTACGAAACAGCTCCGTGATTCGAATCGAAGCCTGGAGGAGGATGGGATTGGACGATTGGTTTGGGGGAGAAGAGTAACGATTTCGCGGCCGTGTTGTCCGCTTGTCCGAGATCCCCGCGGCGGTTTTGAAACACGAAGAAGCTTCGGGTTTGGGGCCGACCCGCTTTGAGATTAGTGAGAGGGGCCGAGCGAAGAAGATGCTCGCCGCCACGCCATACCCTCCCTCATCCATTGCTAGGATTCCCTTAAAACAAAAAAAATCCATTGCTAGGAACCCGTCCAGGTGCACGGCGCCGTTCTCTTCCTCTTCCTGCTGATGGCAGGGTCAGCGGCGGTGGCCGACATGCTGCGCCTGAACCTCCACTGACAGCAAACAAGAACGTACCGGAACCGTCACTACTCATCATCAAACTGACAAAACCATTTGTATGGCACATGTGCATACTCATCATCAAACTGACAAAACCATTTGTATGTTACTCATCATCAAACAATTGAACCAATTCAGAAAGAACCCATATTTCCATGGCTACCTGCCTCTACGTACACATCTCGAGCCGTCACCACTCCTATTGAACGTACCGGAACCGTCACTACAGCAGCTGTACTCAAGCTGTCACTCCATCTACAAAGCAGTAAACCTCTCCGGAGTACAAGGTAGCCAAGCACAACTACTACTAGTATCTCTCTTACGAAATCCTCAGTGCCTCCCTGAAGCCGATGCTCAAGCTGTTCTGCAGACCACCACCGGACTTCTTCGGGAGCCCCAGCGTGGGCTTCTGCATCATCGCCACGAACTCGTTGTAATCGATGCGCCCGTCCTGCGAAACGAAACAATGCAACGGCAAATAGGTCAGTAACCAATTTCAGAGTTTATTTATGGTTCGCATTTCATCAAAATATAATTATACTGACGTTGTCTTGGTCGACTTCTCGGATCATCTCCTCCAGCTGCACGTCGCCCAGGCCGAACTCCTCGCACGCGAGCTGAAGCTCGTCGGGCGTGATGTACCCACTGCCGTCCTTGTCGAAGTACTGGAACGCCGCGAACAGGTGGTCCTCCCGCTCGATCTTGTTCAGATGCAATGTGGCCGCGATGAACTCGCCGTAATCTATGGTGCCGCTGTTATCCACGTCCGCCTGTTGTTGGAAAATTCAGAAGCGCAAGTCCGTCAGGCACCACAAATTTCGCTTTTTTCGACTCTTGAGGGCTACGTCAGGATTGAAGGAGAGCTGAAATACTTACAGCTTCCATGAGTGCCTGGATCTCGGATTCTTGGAGGTTAGCACCAACTTTTTTCAACCCGACCTTCAGCTCTTCGTAGGTGATGTGACCACTGTTGTCTGTGTCTATCATCTTGAACATTTCCTTCAGGCCGGCAATCTCGTCCTCGGATAAGTTCTCGGCAATAACCTGGATGGAACAAACCTATCAGGACAAGCAATTTGACTGACTTCTACAATAACCATTTGGATAGCATTTTCCCTCTTCTTTGTAATGTAGGTGTTTTGCATGAGCCAACTGCCAAAAGCTATTCGTTTGGTACATGACACCAAATGCAAGATGATGATGATAACTAAGATTCAGAACAAAAATTTCAAACAGAAGTACACAATGTTGTACAGTCCATACTTACCCTAAGAGCCATCTTTTTCAGCTTATTCATAGCTGAGAATTGTTTCATACGGGAGAGGACAGCAGAATCCAGTGGCTTATCAGGAGCCAATCCACCAACCTGAACCCATGGATGCCCTAAAAGACGGTAACAACAACACTCATCAGTGATATAGCTACATTTCAATGTCGATTGATTTTACTTATCAAGGAACTGAAATGCATGCAGGATTGCATAAAGAAGAGATGAAAAAGTCTGGAACTCACGTAAAACTTCATGAGCTGTCAATCTCTTTTTGGGATCCCTAACAAGCATTCTCCTCACAAGATCTTTGGCACCTTCAGAGATGCTAGGCCACGGCTCTGACTGGAAGTCAAGTCTTCCATGTAAAACCTCTTCAAATATACCCTGCTCGTTCTCTGGTTCACAAAAATGAAATGCAGCATAACTACAAGAGATACAACGCAAAGGATGTATTTTGGATGAAATTATGCAGTGGTGTAGCATGAACTAAACGTGAATGAAATTTATACCTGCCCAAAACGGTGGCACACCACAGAGCAAGATGTAAATTATTACACCAGCACTCCACACGTCTGCCTCGGGACCATATTTCTTTTTCAAGACCTCTGGTGCGACGTAGTAGGGGCTACCGACCACATCGGTGAATATTTGACCTGAAATAAAGATCCACATGTGAGTACAGATCGAATGGAATATGATTGTGTAGCTTAAAGGACGCTGACTGCAAAATGGTAGGTATGCCACCAAACGGCATGCGGTGTTGAATGGAAATGCTGACGATGAAAGCACTAATTTGAGGCCAAATGGCAGATTGCGCTGCAGTTTTACTACGTCAAACAGTCAGGACGTAATGTAGTCCTATGATGCATGAGAAATTCAATTTTGTAAGTTTATGGACATGAAACCGGTAAATTTTGACGAGCCATCGTTCTTATCCCTCTAGAATGAACGATCTTTGTAGTTATGAAGAATAAATCAATGTTCTGTGACCAAACTGAATGGATGCTATTTGGGACGTGAAACAGTATTTTTGGAAAAAGGTAATTATGCGTGCAGAAAAGCGAGAAAACTCACCAGGGCGAAAGAAAATGGAGAGACCGAAGTCAATGGTCTTGAGAGCAGCCTCCTCCTTCTGGTCAACGAAGAGGAAGTTCTCGGGCTTGAGATCCCGATGCATGACGCCCATGGAGTGGCAGACCTCGACGACGCCGACGATGACCCTGGCGAGCTCGGCGGCCTTCCTCTCGGTGTAGTGTCCCCTCTGCACGATCCGGTCGAACAGCTCCCCGCCGGCGCAGAGCTCCATGACGAGGTGCACGGCGACGGCGTCCTCGTAGGCGCCCCTGATGGAGATCACGTTGGGGTGGCCCGCCAGGTGTTACATTATCTGGATCTCCCGGCGGACGTCCTCGACGTCGTCGTCGGTGACGAGCTTCCGCTTGAGGATGGACTTGCACGCGAACTCCTTGCCCGTGCTGCGCTCCACGCACAGGTACGTGGTCCCGAACTGGCCCTGCCCGAGCCGCCGCCCCAGGCTGTACTTGTCCTTGAGGTTCTCCGTCTTGCGCTTGAGCACCGAGCCCACAAGCAGGCCGGCACTGGACACGCGCTTCACCTGCGGCACCTTGGGCCGCGGCCTCGGCGCCGCCTCCGCCTTGCCGTCCTGCTCGGCCGGCGGCTTGTTGGGCGTGGCCGCTTCCGGCAGGGCGGCGGCGGCGGAGGCCATCTTCACGGGCTCAGGGGCCTTGCTCTGCACGGCGACCGGCGCGTCGGACGTCTGCGGCTTCGGCAACGCCGGCGCCGACTGCGACCGCCCCGGGCTGCCGCCCTCGGGGCCATTGGCGGCGGGCAGCGCGTCGCCGTCCTGCGGCGTCTTCCACAGCACCGTGGAGACGGACTGGAAGAAGCCGTTCTTGGTGATGCTGGGACCGACGCACGTGTTCCCCATCGGCGGCCGGACAGGACGGACGATCGAATCTTCCTCGGGCGCCTCGCCGGACCGCGGGAGTCAACCGCCCCGCGCGGATCCCAGAACACCTCGAGCTCCGCACCGGCTCAGATCACGCCGGGAATGTCTCGTCGCGCAAAGAATAACAAAGCATCAAAAAGAATTGAATCACCTTGCAAGATTGGCAGGAGATTAGTTAAACTCTGTGGAACTAGGGGGATCAAAGATCGAGTAGAAGTGACGATGGATCATTAAAGTCAACGCCGGCCAAGAGCAACGAAGCGATCCTCCAAAGCCTAAATTGGCAATGCAGAAACCTGACGCTTTTGGGACACAACTAGTATCAAGAACAGAGAAACGGCAAGAAGACGAGTTCAATGAATTTTGTCCAGCCGGCGGCAGGTGGAAGAAGCAGTCAAAGGGAAACACAAGTGCAAGAACCCAAAATTTCCAAACTAACCAAACTTTCCAGCATGGGGCAGGGTGAACAGATAAGGTAGCTCCTTGGCGTGAACATGAGAGCTATCTCCTCAGCGCGCACGAGAGGTGGAACAGAACAAGAGAAAAAGGAAGGAGGAAGCGCGTGAACCCTCCTCAGATGAACGAAAGAGTAAACAAGTGGAACTACGTGACAGGAAGTATGAACAAAAAGAGATCCAGAAGCAGGAGCCGGGCCGGGCGGGGACCGGGGCGGGGGCTCGCAGTTTAAGCGGCAATGATTAGGTGGCTGCTCGTGTTTAGCTGTGACCTTGACATGGCGCTCGCTGTACTGGGGAGGAAGAGGCCGCGAAGTGGGGGGCGGCGAGGGGGCACGACGGCCGCTTCAACCCAACCGCTTGTCAGCTTCCCCGTTTCTTCACTTCATTTCGTGCCGCTGTCGCGCGCGATGGGCGGAGAGAAGGACGCTTTGCGCGTGGATGGCCGACCTGGTCGCGCCGCTCTGCAAAGTCCAAACCGCGTCACCAATGGGCAATGGCCTCGACACCAACTAGCTGCGGCAGGTGCCCGTCATCAGTTGCCGGATTATAAATTGGACTTAGGTGGCCGACTGGTAGTTTTCTCAAAGAAAAAGTCAGGCCCGCAGCAAACAAAATATAATCGGTAGATAAAAGATAAGATTGCTTTCGCGGTTACACGCAACACCTCCCAGAAAACAAGTAAAGAAAACGGAGATGCAGACAGAATGAAGGGCTGGATCTGGAGATTCTAAGCTAGAGTTCTGACCCTGTTGAATGTCATAAACAAAAATACAACAGTACATTACACTCCGAGCCAAATATACCGGAGGTGAACGAACCCCAAAAAAGAGACGCGGCAGAACGAAAAACAAAATTACACCTTGGCATACATCTTTTGGTCTATTTTACACCCCAAAAGCACAAGCATACTTTAACAACATGCAGGCCGGCTTTGACGGAAACTATAAATGAGTGAGGACTCTACACTGACCTTGGGTTTACAAGCCAGCCATGAGGTATAGTGTGGCTCTTTGATGCCGGCAAATTTGTTCGACCATACAAACTATGATCATCATTATTTTGTCTGTGGATTCTCAATCGAGGAGGGCATGAGGTATATCCGAGCGGTGCGATCCAAAATGGAATGTGGATATCAGTGACTTATCTTTTCTTTGGTCCCCTTTTGACCTTGATCACCCTTCTGTTAGACTTGTCACCCCCACCACCCCCGCTACCTAGTGAGAAACCCCCACTCTGAAACTCTAGACTGCCAGCGGGTGGGAAGGCTGGACTCTGTGCTGCAGAACCTTGCTGTTGGCCCCCAAACTGAAACACTCCACCAGGCTGGGCTGATGGAGCACCAAATACAGGCGTCGCAGGTGAATTACCTTGCTGGCCAAATGGTGAAGAACCAAATAGTGGCGCTGGCGTAGGTGCTGCTTGGTTCGTGTCATCCGCCATGCTGTCCTCATTCATCTGATCATTTCCAGGAGAGCCCATGCCAAAGCCCGTGTTTGTATTTGCTGTTCCAAATGCAGGCTGTGCAGTGGACGAGTTCATGCTTGTGCTTGCAGAGGTAAATGAGAAAACAGGAGGCTGAGACGAGAAAGCTGGAGCTGACTGTGCTCCAAATGCGAAGCCACCACCTGAAGAAGCTGATTGCCCAAAGGTAAACGTGCTGGGAGGGGACGAACTTGAACCAAAAGGGTTGCCGAACGATGTGGTCGATGAAGCTGCAGATGAGCTGGAGAACACACTTGTGCTTGCCACTGTTGACGAGGCAGCAGACGAGCTCGGTGATGAAAACGTAAAACCAGTACCAGAGCTAGAGCTGAATGGGTTCGCAAATGTAGCCCCACCTCCAAATGGTGAATTACCAAATCCAGACCCGGATCCGGAAGTTGTTGCTCCGAAAGAGACAGTACCAGGTCCGGATGAGGAAGCTCCTGCTCCAAAAGATACAGTCCCAGGTCCAGATGAGGCAGCTCCTGTGCCAAAAGAGAGAGTCCCAGACCCAGATGAGGCAGCTCCTACTCCAAAGGACACAGGCCCAGTTCCAGATGACACAGCTCCTACACCAAAAGACACAGTCCCAGGGCCAGACGAGGCAGCTCCTGCACCAAAGGAAACACTCCCAAGTCCAGATGAGGCAGCTCCTGCTCCAAAAGACACAGTCCCAGGCCCAGACGAGGCAGCTCCAGCTCCCAATCCGAAGGAAACAGTCCCAGATCCTGATGAGGAGGTTCCTGCTCCAAAAGAGAAGATCCCAGGTCCAGATGAGGAAGATGCGGTCCCGAAAGTCACAGTTCCAGGTGCAGATGAGGAAGTTCCAACACCAAAAGGCGTGTTCCCAGAACCAGCTGAAGCTCCAGCTCCAAAAGATACAGACCCAGACCCAGATGAGGAAGCTCCAGCTCCAGAAGTCAAAGTGAATGGTTGTGCTACTGAACTCTGGGATGGTTGTGATATAGTGCCCTCGGGCTGCAATTTACTACCAAATACAGCACTTGCAGCAGGTGGTTGAGAGGTACTAGGAGCAACAGATGTGCTGAGGCCGGTAGATTGGGCTGAAGAACTGAACCCAAAAATGCCACCTGAGCTGGAAAATGTAGATGGCACAGTTGAAGAAGACTGAACACCAGGTGCAGTGGAAGATGTACTAGATGGTGCAGTGGTAGTTGTTGAGACAGCAGCAACGCTTGAAGCCGCAGTTGGAGAAGACGAAAAGGTCGAAAGAATCGGGAAAATTGACGCCGACGAGGTGGGAGAACTTGAAAAGGTTGCAACATTTGATGAAGTAGGCGAAGCAAGAAATGTAGATGCTGGCTTGCTAGTTGAATCTGGGGCTGTAGATTTAGCTTCAGCTGTAGTACCCCCTATACCAAACGTTAAGGTGGTAGCTGGCTTTGCCTCTGTGATTTCTGATTTAACTGATGCTGTCATTGAAGAACCAACTGAAGCGCTGGAACCAAAAGTAAATGCTGCAGGTGGAGTTGATGAAGAAACAGCTGCACTGGTACTGGGCAAAGCAAAGATGGAGGTGGATGGAGCTGAGCTGAGAGTGGGTTTATCAGTAGGCGCAAGCTTCTGTGACGATGAGTACGAGAAGCCATTGCTCAGGCCTGGCGACGTAGATGTAGCAGAAGCAAAATGGAATGGTGCATTCAATGTTGCTGATGCAGCTGAGGGCAACACCTTATCAGATGATTGTATAACATTTTCTGCCTTTTCTCTCTTATCACCTTTCTCTGAACTAGTGCTGTCTAATGTGGGCTTGTTGACTCTGGAAACATAAAAGCAGAATAGGTGAGCAGGTATAAAACATAAAACAATTGGTTTATATATTATAATTCATTCAAGAAATGAATTCATTCAAAAAGGAAAAAGAAATTGAATTGACTCAAACGTGTGTCTAAGATGAACAATCTTAACAGGTCGCATTTCAACCTACTTTTTTTTTCTTTTTTTTCTATCCATGTTATATTTGGATTCAAATAAAAGTGCGCCTAAGTTTATTTTACCATCCAAACCATGACTAATGCAATGACCCAATGACCTAGGTGGTCAAGAATAGAGAAAAAAAAAGGCGCAAAAAGAAATCACCTTGGCGAAAATTCCGCTTTGTTTAATACATTTGCATCTGTCGAGGTTTCCAGATCTGATGTGCTAGACTTCTTGTGGCCGAAAATAGAAGTCGATGCACCACTCTGTTTGATATCTTTAACTGAAGCTACTGGCAGAGCTGGCGTGGTACTCTCAGGCCGGGTGCCAGGAGGAACATGTGAGAATGTAAAACCAGTGTTGTTTTCAGCAGCTGCACGGGCACTATCGGTCTTTCCAGGATCATCAGATGAAAGCAAACCCGATGGCTTTTCACTGACCGGAGAACCAACAGCATTCTCTTTCAATAAGCTAGGTCCAGCCTTTTGTTCTAATATATTTTGTTCAACTTTCTGCTCCTTTCTATTTGAATCAAATTTCTGTTCTGTTGCCCCAACCTCTATTTTACTTCCAGAATTCTTCGGTGGAATAGGTGCCTCCAGATCATCATCTAACTCCGGCAAGTCCTTCAAAACATAATTGCAAAAAAAAATAAAAAAATATTAGTATGAGGTCACAGTTTTGGACATGACATGATAATATTCGATGAACAAAGAGTAACCTTTCCCATACCTCAAACACAGCCATCTTAAAACCTGGTTTCCGTGATGTAGCAGCAGAAACCGAATTCCCAAAAAAGGTAGGTTTATCAGGTGAAGCAGCTTTTGATGATCCATCATCGATTAGCTTTAGCTTGCCTTTTTTCGAACCATTCAATCCTCGATCAATCGGTCCATTCGCTCCATCCAGATTATGAAATTTCAGGGAACTGGACGGATCACCCATACTGCTTGGTCCATTATCTTGCAAAACAGGTTCCTTTGACATGGAAGGACTTGGATTATTACCAGCAGATTGTTTTCCGGACTGCTTCTCTTTTGGTGACGGAGCTATTATATTAAGCTGCTCAAATATCTTCTCGGCCATCTTGTTTGATTGAGGTGGAATGGGTGGAACGGTATCATTAACATCTCTTCCATTCTTATGTAACTCATGCAGTCGGACAGATTGACCAGTCCCAAGCAATAGTCTTTTTGAGCTTGGAGATTCCTGAATGGGTGAGTTATCATCTGCGAAATCAGAACCACTTGGACGGCTAGCAAGAAGGTTTTCCCGAGGATTTGCACGGGCATCTCTCAAAGAAGACATCATATTTGACTTCTGTCGAATCCTGCGAATGGGACCAATAGACCCATGCTCGTTCTCCAAGTCTGCACCTCTTCGCTTTAAGACCTGTAGATAAAGGTGGGAGTACAAGATAAGCTCTTGTGAATATAGTTCAGACCATGCAGTGTGTATAACATGGAGAAAATTCCTCAATAGAGTGACCAATCCAATCTCAATTGAATATCGCCACATAAAAAATAGCATAATAAAAGAAAATGGCCATTAGAGCATGTGCATCCGTTACCACTCAAAATGTTGCTAAGAGCAGTTATTTAGCAAGACATCTCTCTTAGCATCTGTTGCTTTATCCGTAGCACCATCTTTATAGGTGTTAGGACAATTAAAATTAATTAATTTTTTGTTACTAAAATGTAGTTAGCACCAGGTGCAAACTTTAGCATTGACTAGCCAATCGCCCGTGCGTTGCTACGGAATATTTTCAACTGCACTATTCATGATTTGGAACACTCAAACGTCAATATTATTGGATAATTAAATCATTATGCCACCAGTTTGTAATCATCTATCAGCTCCGTCTAGAGAGACGTTCGCAGAGATAGAGAGGCATTTGCAGCACCAATTCGCTTGATTTCTTTCCAAAAATCAAGAGACGGATGAATGTTTTGTCTATCAATTTTTTTCTCATCGAATTATTTGCAGCACAACACAGCGTGAGGAATCGGAGCTGCCTGCCATAGTGCTGATAGTGGGCCCATCTTGAAATAAAATGAAACAACTTCGTTCTCAACTGCTCAGGGGCTCACTCTGTTCTCTGGTTCGCCCGTCACCATTGCGTGAAGAAAAAATCCCCAATTTCCTCTCGGTTCCTCAACCAAAAATGAAACTTAAGAATCTCTCCCCTCCTCTCCTCGGATCATGTTTCTTCTACCATTCTTTTGCTCAGATGTACTGTAGTCTGTAGCCGAGCGCATAACCTAGCAGGAATCCCAACAGTACAACAAGAATCCCTAAATCTCTCTTTTCACATCTGGCCTTCTTGCTCTATCTCTTGCCTAAAATTGTTGCTTCACCAAGAAGGAGGCGGAGCACCAGTCACGGGACAGTATTAATCGAGCTTCTCACCTCCGAATCGCACCCTTGCGGGACCTGAGCTGCCTCCAATCCATGTGCGCCGACTTGTTGAGGAGGAAGAAGAGCAATTGGGGCCACGATGGCGTGATGGAGCCCTTCCTCCACCGCCCACGAGCCCACGACGACATTCCATTGCGGGTCAGTAGACGCATACGGCCAAGAGGCTCCTGTTGTTGACAAGCAAGCTCCAATGCTGGTGCCCTGCTCTTTCATTCTTCACCTGGTTCAACGCCTCAGGGGAGCGCACCTCGAAGGCGGCCTCTAGCTCGTGCGGCTCGACGATGGCCTTGCTATTGCTCAGGCGGGGCTCGACCGTAGCCTCTGTGCTCGCGTGGCGGCAAGGTTCGACGTCGGCCTCCTTCGCTCGAGCGCACGGCGAACTCGAGGCAGGGGCGCAGAGCGGCGCGGCTAGATGGGCCCGCGGGTGGAGGCAGGGGACGGCACGCGCACGCTGGGAAGAGGGCGACAGGAGTGGTGTGCTGTGGACTCCACCTGTCGGCGCACTCCTTTCTGTGGGAGAGGCGCGACGGACGACGACGACGACCGCATCACCAACTCGCGTTTTTATAAGGAGTAAAGATGCCACGTTAGCACCATGCCCACATCCCTTGGCACCGGTGGTAACTCATTTCTCTCGTGTGGCAGCACCTTCTTAGCACCAATGGATGCACATGCTCTTAGTTTCCACCACATAAGCACTTCTATGTGGTACAACATAACCATATCTATAATGCTTTCTAATGTACAGTACAGGAACAAGAATACATCCTTAAGTATGTAAAGCTCAATAGTCAGAATCTCGAACAAATTACCTGCCTACCACCTGCATGCAAACTTTGTGCTCGTTGGGATAACGAAGACATGTTCACATCACTGGAAGAGCTTGGACCCTACAAGATGAATAAACACATATCCACTTTCAAAACTTCTACAGCTTTGCTGAACAACTCATTAAATGAAAAAGGAGAAACAATCCAGAACCAAAACAATCTATATGAACCAAAACACAATCTATAGAATGATCAGCAGACTTGTCACGAACCATGATACATAACTTTAGTAGCTTTTAACAACATATTGTGATAGATTTGTTTGAACCATGATATTGTAATTTTCATAGCATTTAACACAACATATTTATAGAGTATAGGGATGATAATCCTATTTGTATTTTGGAGAAGGTAGCAATGTGAAGTGACACTTATTCTGCAGAAGTATAAGACTAGCAATTAGAAAGATCTAACATAATGTAAAGCAACATATTGACCTTAAAATATGGAGAACGGGACATTCTATATATTGCTGATCGCCCACGTAATCCTGGAGTTGCATAGCCATTCACTGGAAGCCCAGGATTTTCATTGCCAAATTCAATCGGTGCCTGCACAACTGGTGGTCCAGATCTCCTGTCATAGGCAATACTGCTTGCTTCTCTTTTTTTATCAAGAAACAATCTGCTCCGCAAACTACTAGATTGGGGTTCTCGTGAATAACGGGAGCTCATATATTGTTTCGCAAGCTCTGCAGGAGAACCAACACCTTGACTATGTGCCTACAAAAGTGCAAATTGAATATGAATAAAACTAAAAGGGAGAACTGAAGTTTCACATGAAACTAAGCTCACTGAATGATTGAAGCTGCAAACCATATTATTATTATAAGTAAGATAGCCATACCAACAAAAGTTAAACCTAAACTTACTGAGCTGTATGCATCCACTAAACTAGCAACTATTCAAATTAGGAATTCAGGGAAAATATTTGTATGCGCACTAAGCCTTAAATAGCCAAATTATAATCCGACCAGTTTTCTCAAAATTTAAATTAAAGGAATGAAGTGCATAACAGGTTCCTAGTTAGTCCTATCCCAGAACCTGACGCAAAGACATACTTAGGCCTCTAAACTGGTCTAAGCCAACATAACAATTGATCCAATCAGCTTCCTTCAGAACAGATAATGGCTTGCATGACAGACAGGCTCCTAAGGTAAGCTGGCAGATATTAATCTCTGAACTTGAGACAAAATATTTAGGCCTATAGGCCAATAGAATAGAGCATCAAAGCTGGTAATTAGAGATGGCATATAAACAGTGAGTGTTCCATCTAATTTTATCACTGCTAATAACATGAAGTTTCACGGTTCTCAGGAATCGGATCGATATAGATATATGTTATACCACATTCATGAATAGCATAAAATGCTCGCATAATCCTTACTTTAACAGCAGGAGAATAATCTGCAGCCATCCCAAGAGATTTGTAGCCTCCTGGTTCATTAATTTGGGAGCCTCCTTCGTTCTTTCCCTCATGGGAAGCCATAGATGCAGGCAAATCGGACTCTGTGGTTCTCTCACGCAATATGTCTGTAAGACGGTCAAACTCCACCCTGCACCAGAAGAAATCATCATGAACTGCTTAAAAAGAACTGAACAAAAATGATCGTTGAAGGAAAATATAAGGATGAAAAAAAAATGGTGATGAGCACAGAGAAAGGCACTCGTAAAGGAGAACTCTTTTGAGCAAACAGATTTGACTGAAGAAGGTTGAGCATCACAAAGTCAAGAAATATCCATTATTCCAGGCGCAATGATTGCTAGTGAAACGAACTAAGAATCAACATTATTATACTGCAATAAAATATGGCTGTTTGAAGGCCAAAGTTCAAGAAGAATAAGTGCAGCTACTTACTTAGTGAATGTTTTCCGCATTAACAAGTGCTCTACTTCAGACAATGCTTTGTCATCTGACGTGCCAGCAGGGCCCTTCCCCAATCCATCCTCCATAACTGGAGTTGAATTCTGCATTGAACTTCAAATGTTTCAGTCATAATAACGAAAGTAAAAGAAATAAAGCATGACAAAAAGTTTAGCAGACGCCATGCCAAACATAGGATATAATGTGGTAGGTTAACTGGTAGCAGTTGGTTGCTACTTACAACATATGTTGACTCAGGTAAGTCCTGTTGTGGCTCCGTATTTCTTCCTACAACCATAAAACAGACATAAGATCAGCAAGTTGCAATCAAAACATTTCGTATGCCAAGAAAGATATTGTCAGAAGGTAATTATTACAGAAAAAAGGTTGTGTAAAAATCAAGAGCCAACAGTCCAAACGGAACATGAACAGGATCCCATATATTGCATTTTTCCAAAGAAACAAAGGAAACAATATGCTAGACACCGGAAAAAAAAATACGCTAGACACCTCCTGTAAGCTAAATTAAGATTATTCATCCTTCCATAACCAGATTCCTACCTGAACATTGTTCAACCTTACTAGCTACAAGCACCAATCCCTATAATCTTCCTCATCAGATCGCACTAGTGACATTATTGCTAATAATGCAATATCCGGTAGCTATACAAACCACGGTTCTAAAGCTAGCTAAAATAAATAGAAATGAAACGGTCCAGTAAATTTCCTTAGCAAAGCAACTTGCTTTCATCGCGAACTTACCTCTACGTATCAGCAAAGCACTGTTAAAGCTAAAATTACGAAAAACCTAGTGAAGGTGTGAGGTAAACCCTAGCATTCCCAGAAGGCCCGAAACCCTAGCCCAAGCCACAACCATGGACAACGGAAGCAGACAGCAAGCTCAGGAAGCAAGAGCAATCTTAAGCTCACCGGAAGGTGACGACAACGACGGCTCCTGCGCCGGCGCGGGGCCGCGACGATTGCGGAACACCGAGGAGAAGAGCCGCGCCGCGCCGCCCGCGAGAAGGCGGGACGCGGGGTCCACCAGCCGGGACACCCACCCGCTGCTGCCGCCGCCGGCGCCGGCGCCGCCCCCTTCCCCGCTCGGGCCAGAAGATGCTGCAGCGGCAGCGGCAGCGAGGCGGTGCGCCGCCGCGGCGGCAGGGGGCCGGTCGTAGGGCGTCGAGGCGGCGCGGGGCGGCGGGCGGCGCCGGATCTTCCCGCCGACGCCGGAGCCGGCGTACGGGCTCGGGTCCATGGCGCGGCGAAGGCGCGCGGTGCGGAGGCGGGGGGCGGGCGGAGGCGCGGGGGAGGAAAGGGGGGGTGGAGGCAAGGCAAGGCAAGGTTAGGGCTTCCCGTCCCGCGAGTCGCGAGGCCCGTGTAGTTCGCAGCTACCCTTCCCGTTTCAGTGGCAGGCGTGGCGTGCGCGGGGCGTGGGCTCGCGTGCTGTTACGTATTTTTCGATTTTTCGTACGGGCGCCTGCCGCTTCGCGGGCAGGGGCAGCCCATTAACGTTCGGATTTGGTCGTTTGAACGTGATTGGAGCCGTTAGTTAATGCGATCAAGAAATTTGAACTGCCTTTATGAGCCCGGGATGTTTCCTTGATTCTACGCGGCAACTGAACTGCGTTGATTCTACGCGGCAATAAAACTGCCTCATATAGCAGTAGCGGATGCTTTGCATAATGCGATGCCACTTGCTGCAGTGGATTTGAATTTTGAGCGTCCCGACGTTAACCGCGTTTATAGGAACTACTCCAGTTATGTATCACCCAGGAATTCTAAAGCTTTTCCATGTTTGAACGTTCAAAGGACCTTTTCTCCAGAAAAAAGAAAAAAAGAAAAATCGTTCGAACGGGGCACGCTGGTGGCCCCAAAATTAAACTACAACAACGACACTATCGAAATAGGCAATCGCCAAAAATCAAATTCAAATAGAAAATGGTGAGAAGCTGCCGTTTGGTTCTGCTTCTGCTTGGCCCCATCACACTAGTGGCACACAAAAAGAAACATTTCGGTGCACATGGTGCGGTCTCACGAAAGTATTGCTGGCCAGTTTTATGCGTGCCACGTATGGCAAAGGCACCACATTAAAACGGTATTCATCGGCACCAAAATCTGCCGTTTTCTGCTGCTCTCCGACCAGCTACTTGCTCTGCTAGCTGGACGGATGGCAACCCACCAGCACCAGCCCACGGCAGCTCTCAGTAGGATCGGGAATCAAAAGATCCACGAGAGGGAAGCATTGAGAACACAGCTAAGAGACAACAGTATCCGCATACAATTTCTATCTAATCTTACATGTACAACAAATGAGGACATGCAGTGAGAAATCAGGCGCTACACCGTGTGTAGTCAGATCTCCAACTCCGAATACAGCAGCTTGGTTGAACAGATTTTCAGGAAGGGGCGTTTGGTTTGAGGGATCCCCTTATGACAGATAATAGGTCGATTCTATTCCACAAATTTGAAGGGATGACCCGTTCTTCTTCTTTAACCTAGTCATGCACTTCGAAGTATGAAGTGGTATCCTATTCTTCAAACTAAACAAGTGCGTTCCGTTCGGAGCTAAGATAAAGTGATCCATAAACCACCCTATTCCTCAAACCAAACACCCACATTAATTAAGAAGTGTGCGTGGGACTGAGATATTTCTGTGACCAAGTCCATTGCATTTCTGTTTCAACTCCCTTTTGTTTTTATCTGATGGCAAGAGGTGTAGCAAACCCGATGCTGAATCCGAATGAGATGCAAGTCAGCTGCTCATTCCTATCTCCCAGCAGATTCATAGTGATGGTGTAAGAACCCTGCAACAGAACAGAATCCCACAAAAAGTTGATTCTACTGAAAAATATCCAGTTCACTAACAGAACTACTCATGCAGAGTAGTACACTTACCGGCGGTGTGAATGATGGCAACGTCTGTTCGCTAGCTAGCACAAATTCACCGGTTGCTGGGCATGACGTTCCATCACAGAAGTTATGAGTTTCTGAGTGGACGTGGAGAAAGAAGTATGTTACATCTATCACCAGCTTCCCTTTAGTAATAATTTTATCTGAATGCATAAACAAAAAAACATCTCGTGAGTACCCTGCATGTCAGGGAAAAACTAGATGTGCATGTTGGTATGTCATAAAACCTTTATGGTTACTCTAAAGAAGCATCGGGCCCTTCTCGAGTGAGGAAGGAACTGATTTCTGGTTTTGAGGAACTGAATCTGATGCTACACAATTGTTTTTATAAGGGCTGATGCTACTATTTTATAAAGAGTTGGATAATCAAATGTTTGCTAAGATTACTAGTTCTTTTTTAAACTATACTAAAACTTCAAAGAACTCCCTTTCCTTGCAATGCCCCTTCGCTAGTGGATGGCCGACATTCATGATGTGCATAATAAACATAGAATAGACCATCTAGCATATCCTCAACTTGAGATTTATCTATAGTGATCCCACAGCACTATGGGCCATTTTTGTGAGCTAGAGTAATGAGCTGACCCATGTTTCCTTATTATAATCTAAAGGTCAGATATCTACCAAATCATGAGATCATGGCTTTCTTGGAAACTGCTCAGAAGCTGATCTGCCAGAGTATCACAGATTCAGGGAGTAAGCCTTACTATACTACTTAACCCCAAAGCATTTGACAAGTTGACAAAAAATATGTATGTATCTGCTTTCTAAAGATTGCTTCACTCTGTATGTTATGATGCAAGGAAATTTGTCGCCAAATTTTCTGTGACTTTAATGCAAAAGCTCGTGATATGTATGGGTAATGTGGGTAAACATATTGTAATCGATTTGTTTGAGATGCTTGTGAGTTTTCTTCTGTAACAAAAAATATACTGATGACATTAGATAAGTGGTGCGTCCTCTTTTAAGTTTGTAACAAAAGACATAACCAAGCTTTAATAATCCTATTATCTAAATAGACTGATGACCAAGAGCTTGGAACCTTTCCAAATAAAGAGAAACTAGATAGTAACTCCTCAATTTGTCAAGAAATTTATTTGGCTGGCAATAAAAGGGACACTTGAAAGTAGGTGGTAATAAAACGATGAGAAATAACTGGTCCAACCTACACACATGCATAGTATGACTTTGCAACTGGTGGTGTTTCATGTGCAAATCAAAATCACGAGCAGAATAATATAGTACCAAATACAGATGTTTTCTAGATTGGAGCAACCAGTACTATGTACTAATGTACATCAGAAAGCACTTCACCTTGCTTACCACACTGAACGAACCGGAATTCCTAATGCGAAACAAGGACACATGGAACTCTGACCAGGACACAAAGTTATGGCACATTAGAACTGATGGCATAGAACTGATCCCACTCGCACAATCAAAGTTTTAGCCCATCCCAATCCGAAAACAGCGATTAGTAGATTACACTGGGATTTCAAGCTAAAAGGCTTCCGCAAGCTAATGCACATGACGACGGCCTAATCCGTAATTACAAGTGAAACTAGTCAGTTCGTTGAGCCCATCGCACCAGAGTTGAGAGTCGTTACCCGTGGAGGCGGAAATTCGGAAGGTGGCTGGCTCGCCCCGGACCACGGGTCGGGGACGACCTCCACACCGGTCACTTTCACCGGGTAGTCCCGGCCCTTCTCTGCAGAACCAAGCGAAATCGTCAGAGAAAAGCTCGCACGCAATCTTGAAAACTCGAGAAGGGGATACTTCTGAGCGCGCTCTTACTGCAGTACTCCACGGCGGTGGCGACGGAGGCTGAGGGAAGCAGGAGGAAGAGCAGCGCTGCGGAGAAGAGGAGGAGGTGGTGGTGGTCGGTCGCCATCGCAGCAGGTCTGGTGGTTCTCTCCGCCGTTTCGGGAAGATGGATCAGTCATCAGTGGGTCCGGTCAATATAGGAGACTTCACGCGTGGGCCTTATTGGACTTTGTCCTAGGTTGGGCTGACAGGTCTGGAACGAATTTTTTTTATTTTTAATCGACTTTTTTATTATATTTTTATTAATAACCGCTCGTTTTCGAAATTAGCAAAACTAGTCGCCTAATCGCCCTCTAGATGGGCGATAACACCTTGTCGCCTCTCTCCCGGGCGACAAGGCCGGAAATCACCCCTCCCATGGGCGACAAGGCGCGTGGGGCGCGCTGTGGGGCCCAGTCGCCCGACGGCCGGGCGACAAGGCCACGGATCTCCCGTTGAGCGGGCGACAAGGTGCGGCGCGCTCGCGGTGGGGCCCAGTCGCCCTTCGGAGGGGCGACAAGGATGCGAATCTTCCATTTGCAGGGCGACAAGGCGCGGCGCGCGCGCGTGGTGGGGCCCAGTCGCCCAACGGTCGGGCGACAGGGGCCCACTCGCCCAACGGTCGGGCGACAAGACGCCACCTGTTGACACCTAATTTTTTGGCCTAGGGCCTGTTGACAGTAAATAGCAGAATGCATGCCGGGTTTGAATATGAAGATGGTAGCCCGCAGGCGATCATGAAAGCGAAGAAAATCATGAAGACGTGCGTGTGCGGGTTTGCAAATCCTTTTTTAATTATTTCCTAGATTTAGGAAGGATTGACCGAGTTGTGGTCAAGTAGGAGTCGTGTTTAAGTCCAAATCGGACTCTTGCCTCGGGTGTATAAATATAAACCCAGGTGCTTGTAATCAAAGACAATCAATACAATCAACCTTTCGGCGCATCGCCACAATTTCTCGACGTGTTCTTCGTCACCCGCGCCCATCGGGGCTCCGGCTTGACTGGATCTCGTCAGGTAAGCGCATCGATCTGATTATGTCGACTTGTCCATGATTAAGATTGATGTGGCTGCTAGTTATCCGGTAATTTAGATCAATCTAGGGTTTACATCGTGCGTCGACTGCATGGAATTGTTTAAGACCTGGTCCAATTCTTTGTTGCGGTTAGTTGACTTGTCCTCGCCGCAGCCTTGTTGCCGATTGCTGATGTCGATTTCTGTTTGATTTGGTTACTCGAGTCACGGTTAAGGTATTTTGTCGATTAGATCTGCTCTTGGTGACTGGGTAGGCAGTTGACTTGTCCTGTCTGCTTCGCTTAGTTGACGTGTCCTCGGCGAAACAGTTGCTAAGGGTTAGATCTAGTTTACTGAGTACCTGGGACCGGTAGTTGCCGATTATACTTGTATCTGTCGATCGTGTAGAGCAGTTTGACGTGTCCTGTTCTACTTCACTTAGTTGACGTGTCCTCGGTGAAGCGATTGTCAGATTACAGGTATGATTAGTGGTTACTGGTTTAATCGTTCTTTCGGGGTGTTTAGCCGATTGCTTACCACGTTTAGATCTATGCTTGCATGCCTTTAAATATCTTATTGTTCCTGTTCAAGTATAGGCCTGAACCCCTTTTGTCGATTGTCGATTTACCTTACTGTGTTGCTTGCCGATAGATTTTGCCGATCGCATGCTTTGCCGATTGCCGATTCTGATGCATGCCTTGCTTTTTAGCTATCGCGCGAGTATTTAATGTTGCGACATGTCGATTCGTTTATAGCCGTCAGCCGAGTGTTTCTTTTATCATCTTTTATTCACTAACATCGGCTGCGGTTACGCATCGGCCTGTCCGGGGCCGATAGTCCGGGAATTTTACACGCTTTTTCTTGTCTTTGTCGATTTGCAGGGAAAATCGACTGGCACGCTCCGGAATTCACCGCGTTCCAAGTTTTGGTCCTGAACGGAGTGAAGCAAATCTCCCAGGCCGCGTGTGCGGGCGGTAGAACACACATTTTACCGTCAACACACTTTTTGGCACGCCCAGTGGGACAGATCAAGTTCTTAGAAGCAGATGGCGTTCGTTCAAGCTGTTGCTGACGATGGTACTTTGCTCGTTGACACAAAGGGCAACAAGATCATGATTCCTGCTCCATTTGCTCGAGATGATAAAGACGCTTCTGAAGTTACTGGCAACAATGAGCTCAATGCTTGGGAGAAGATGTCTTTGGATCAGAAAAAAGCATACCAGAGTTATCTGTATGATTGCCAAGTGAAGTACTTTGAGACTATCAAGATGACACGTGGCAAGATTACATCAGTGTTGGCTTCGCCAGTGGTGATGAGAGCAGAAGAATTGGCTACAATCAAAGCTGCGAAGATGCCAGATCAAGCTCTGTTGGATGAAGTTGTGAATACTGCGGTTCACAAAGCTTTCATTAATCAGTCAGGGGTGCTTGTTAACACTCTGTACAACATGCTCAAGGCATTTGCTGATGGGACCTTGCAGTTTGATTTCGGATTTATGGGGCCATCATTTACTTTACCTACTGCTACACCAGCACGTCCTGCACCTCATGGTGGTCAACCCACAGCTCGAGAAGAGACAAGCGCTGCTGGTCAGCAAAGGCAACCATATGGCATGCCACCAGAGTTGTGGTCTACAAGTGCTCAAGCTCTGGCTGCAGGGGCTGCCCGGGTATCGGCGCCAAGTCTTATTGATGCGCCGTTGTCCACGCAGAAAGAAGCAGGTGGTACAACTCCTGAGCCAAGGATTAGTCAAACACCTCAGACAAGGTATCATTTGGCCCCCAATGTCAATCCTGCACCGTTCAACCAGGAGATACCGCAAGGCTATCACAGAGTGGCAGATTACAGCGAGCACTACAACAAAGAGCAACCTGCTCAGGTTCAGTCACAACCGCAGCCATCGTCTCAGATGGCTGGGGGGCAAGTGCAGAATTCATCAGAAGACATAGTTGCCAGGTTGGCTGAAGTCATGAAGGAGCAGTTTGATCTCAAGCCCAAGGAGCAGAGCTTCGTGTATCGACGTCCATATCCAGAGTGGATGGAACAAGTTGCCTTGCCACATCGATACAAGTTGCCAGAGTTTGGCAAATTTTCTGGACAAGATAATATCTCTACAGTGGAGCACATCAGCCGATATTTGGCACAGTTGGGAGAGGCATCAGCACAAGATGCATTGAAGGTCCGATTATTTCCTCTGTCATTATCTGGATCGGCATTCTTATGGTTCACCTCCCTCCCTGCGGGATCCGTGCGGAATTGGGCCGATTTGGAAAAGAAATTCCACTCTTATTTCTTCACTGGCATGGCAGAGCTGAGCATATCAGATTTGACAGCTGTTCGTCAGAAGGCTGGAGAGTCAGTTGCCGATTTTGTCCAAAGGTTCAGAGTCATCCGTGGCAGGTGCTATAACCTGAATCTGACGGATCGGCAAATGGCTGAAATTGCTTATCAAGGTTTGCTGCCTCAGATTAGAGACAAGTTTGCGCCTCAAGAAGTCGATGGCTTGGCACAACTCTTTCAGAAGGCGTCAATTCATGAAGGACGTGTCCAGAATACACGAGGCAGACAGTTTCAGGCGGCTTATGCCGATTATTCTTCTGATTCTGATGACGAAGCTGAAGTTGCTCTTGCTGAGTGGACCAGGAATAAGAAGACTGTTCTCTGTCCCTGGGTCAAGCAGAAGGCAGAAGAAAAGAAGTATGACTTTGACATCAACAAAGCCGACAAGATATTTGATCTGCTGCTACAAGAGAAGCTTATTCAACTCCCACCTAATCACACCTTGCCTCCGGCTGAGGAGTTGAAGAAGATCAAGTGGTGCAAGTGGCATAACACTCCCTCTCATCACACCAATGAGTGCAAAGTGTTCAGGCAACAGATCCAATCGGCAATTGAGAGTGATCGCATTAAATTCTCTGGTCAGAAGCCGATGAAGATTGATGGGCATCCTTTTCCAGTCAATGTTGACGGTCCTTAGACCCAGTTTTTGACCGTCAATTAGCTCTATAAATAAGGAAGAACTAACACTTGTTACTTGCATTTTGTTATCAAATAACCTATTTCCACGTGTACCTCTAGATTTGGATGTGCAGGTGGAAAACAGGGATTTCCAGGTGTAAACAAGGCCCAAGGCGACGATTCCAACACGTCCATCAAACGACGCTCGCCGCGGGAATATAATTCAAGGATTAAAGGCCCAGAATCACCCAGAATATCAACTGAGGCCACGCACCTGGAAAAGAGGCTAAAAGGCCGAGGGGAGCCAACCTGCCAAAGCCCAGCCCAGGGGGGGCCAGGGCTAGGTCGGCCGACCCCCAATCCTAGGTCGGCCGACCTGACAGGGAGGCCCCCTGGGTCCATCTTTCTAAGGCGGTTTGCAACCGACTTCAGGAGGTCGGTTCCACCTGCAATCAATGCCACCGACCTACGGAACCGCCTCAATTCCACCGCCTTTGAGGGCTATAAATAAAGGGGTACCCCCTCCCCTTGGAAGACACACAACACAAGAGGCTCATTCCCTCCTCCACACATCCAGAGCTAGGGGCTCTCTAGTTAGGCTTAGGCTGAGTAGTTGGGCTGCCCTTTTGGCTCCCAAGTCCCTTGGAGAGTTTGGGGTATATTCCCTTGTATCCTTTTACTCTCTTTGTAAGACTTATTTCTTTATCAATGGAATATCATCGTTCTTGTAGTAGTTATGTGCTTATGCTAGTTCATCGTTCATCCTTGATCTTGGATGAACGTTCTTCGTTCGTTCATGTTCGTTCATCGTTCGTTCATCGTTCATCGATGTTCGTTCATGATCGTTCATCGTTCGTTCGTCGTTCGTTCATACTCGATCATCGGTTAACGATGATCGTTCTTCATCGTTCATCGTTCGTCGCTCGTTCTTGAGCGACGAACGCTTATGCTTAACGTAGTGCTAGCTTTGATCCTTTGTCTAAGTAATCGCTTGCTAGACCTAGTTGTTCCTTTTGCTTAGTCATCGGGTCCATTGTCTTGCAAGAGTGCTCTAGGTTTATCGCCTTGCGAGGTGCCTCGAGGGATCTAGAGTTGTGGTTAGTTACGCTAGCATGGTGCTAGGGCTTCCTTTCCACCCTTGGATGCGTGTTCGTGCCCCACGGTTTGTAGAGGTAGGCGGCAGGTGGTGACAGCCCTGTCCGTCCCTTGTAATCCTCCACGTTCGGGTATGGCGTAGGAGTATATATGAAATGTCCGGAGATTGGGGCAGACTCTGATCGCTGGATCTCCCGATGATGGCTTGGCAGTAGAACAGCTTAGTCTTGGCTTGTGTGCAGCTTAGGCTATAGGTAGATGCTACGCACGCTACTTGATGATGTACATTAGGAGTAGCAGTTCTTCTCACTTAACCTTAGTCTAGCTTAGAGCCGCCTCTCGCCTTTTATCAGAGAGTGGAAATGCCTGCTGTGTGTGTCACACTATCCTCTATCCATACATTGCCTTACCCCTGCATTTGGATATTGGTTATGATCTATCATTTGTAACACCATGAGTATAAGTACACACTTGTCAACCACGTCTTCCTTTGGGAAAATATAAATAACGATACCCTGGAATACCCTCGGGTGAAATGCTACAACGGGTTATCCGTGCGCTTGCGGATTATCTTTTATGATTAAATACTAATAATACATATCTGGCACTCGTTGCTAGTTGTGGATTATTATGTATCCTAAGCAAGTAACTTAACCTCAGGTATTTCTGGCGCCGAACCGGGAATATTCACTCTAGGCCTAACCAGCCTAAGGTGGTGTTTTCTGTTTGGTGTAAGAAATACCAAGAAGCATTTCTGGCGCCGTTGCCGGGGAAGACAATTGTTGACAAGTGTATACAATGATTACTCATGATTACACTTGATGTGATTTAACCATTTCCATTACAGGCTAACCTTGATCTGTTTTCTCTCTTTGATGTGAAAACAGGATAGTGTATGCGTGGATTCAACTTGCCGGAAAACTTCGTTGATAATCCAGAGTCGCTTGTAAGGAAAGTCCGACCCCGCGTCGACTCTCCCTCACAAGCAACACTCCCGACAGACGAACCCACATCATCCGCACCATCATCACTTATTGACATGGCTGATCAAAGGACCCTCCGTGACTACTCTGCTCCCTCCGTTGCTAATGTTCCCGTTGGGCCCAATGTCAACGCCGGTGACGCAGGGTTTGCAGTCAAATCAAGCCTAATCACTATGGTGCAAGCCATTCCCTTTTGTGGAAAGGCCACGGAGGACGCCAACACTCATCTCCAGCAATTCCTTGAGATATGCAACACATCGGCAACCGCCGGAGTCAACCAAGATGCCATTCGACTTCGTTTGTTTCCCCTCTCCCTCCTTGGGAAGGCGAAACAATGGTTCTATGCCAATCGTGCTAGCATTGACACTTGGGACCGCTGTTCTACCGCGTTCCTCGCAAAGTTTTTCCCGTTGGGTAAAACTAATGCCCTTCGTGGAAGAATATCAAGCTTCCAGCAAGCCAACAATGAAACCATCGCCGAGGCGTGGGATAGGCTCCAAGATTACATATCCGCCTGCCCACACCACGGGATGGAAGAATGGCTCATTCTTCAACATTTCTGCAACGGGTTGACACCAACAACCCGTGGACATATGGATGCCGCTGCTGGAGGAGCCTTCTTCTCAATGACCGTTGCTCAAGCTAAAGAACTTATTGAGAAGATGGTCTCCAATCAAGGGTGGAGCGATGAACGTCTCCAACCACGCTCTAAAGGCGTACACCCTATCAAGGAGGTGGACTTATTGTCCGCCAAGCTCGACCTCGTCATGAAGCGCTTGGACGACTTCAACACGCATGGTAGTGTTCGTTCACTTGACTCACGCATCACGTGTGAGGAATGTGGCAACACTGGTCATATGGGGAAGGATTTCCCCAACCATACCCATGAAGAAGCATTCTACATGAACAACAACAATGGGTATCGTCCAAGTGGAGGTCAAGGTTTTAACCAAAACCGCCAATCTTATCAAGGAGGTAATAATTTCTCTAGTTTTAATAATAATCAGCCGTCTTTGAAAGATTTGGTTTATGGCCAAGCTAAAATCAACGAATCAATCAACAAAAAGCTTGCTGCCAATGATCAAAGTTAGAAAGTTTAAATTCAAAAATAGAAGGTTTTTCTTCCGCTTTCAAAAATCAGTTGAGCTTTAATAAAATGATAGAAACCCAGTTAGCTCAGCTTGCTGCTCTTGTTCCTTCTGCTAAATCAGGGCAGATTCCTGGGCAACCAGAATCTCCCATTGAAAAAGTTAATGTTATCACCACGAGAGAAGAAATGTTCTCTCGTAGGACTAACCATGCAGGGGAGAACAGGCAAATAAGAGGAGAGCCTTCTACAATGAAATCTGATCCAGGCTTTCCAGTAATCTCTTGTGCAATCAAGAGATTCCACTTCGACTATGCACTGTGTGACCTTGGGGCCAGCGTGAGCATTATGCCCAAGGCAATCTTCGAGCAATTAAAGTACAGATTCCTCACACCAACAGCAATGCGGCTACAATTGGCCGACTCATCCTTTCGCTTTCCAATGGGGATTGCGGAGGATGTGCCGGTATTCATAAGAGGCCACACCGTTCCGGTGAACTTTGTGGTGCTTGACATGGATATTGACAAGGAAACGCCCCTCATCTTGGGACGTCCCTTCCTTAGCACCACAAAGGCCCAAATTGATGTTGAAGTTGGAGAAATCCGCCTCTACATCAATGGGAAGGAGGAGAAGTTCGAGTTCCAACCTCGGAAAGAACAATGCTCGATGATCAAGGTCAAGTATGGGCCAAACACCTCCAACATTCAAGAAGTTGAAGTGACAGCCAGGAAAACGGACAGCCTCATTGCTCTATGGAAGAGCTTGGCAAAGATTGAAAATCCATCGCAGTTTCAACCAAAGAAACCTGCGACCACGAGGCCGGGATTATGGGCCAAGAAACCCGTCCCAAAGTCTGAGAAGCCACCTACACCACCAAAGATGAAACAAGTGTGGCAAGTCAAGGCGCAGCCCTCTACGTCCTCATCTCCAAGGACTGGGTCCGCGCCACCAAGCTAAACCCGTTGGAGAAGTCTTAGCCCGTCGGACTTTAAATGACACGGCCCTGGCCGCCAGGAAAACCGGCATTATCATTCGGTTTGATTCTTTTCTTTTTGAATTTTTCCACCACATTTGCATTTGGATTTCTTTCCAAACCACTTTGCATATTTATTTCCTCCACCAAAAATTTATTTGGATTTTTCCGCCAGCATATTTGAATTTTTCCCTCGCCATGCATTTAAAAATCAAAATTTTCAAAAACACTTTTGCGTTCAAAAAGACTCATCCTTGGATGAAATTTTTGGACCACCCTTGTATCATCATAGAAAAGCCAAAAATATTTTTGCATGTTGAAATTTTTCATCAACATGTCGATTTTTGATTTTTTTTCGAAAAATTTTGAATTCGAGGCAACTTTTTATTTGGAAATCTTTTGAGCAAATAATTTTGAGGAGTTTCTGGACATAGCAACCATGGTCATCACCAATATGGCTGTTGGGGGCTATGGGCCGAAGAGGGAAGCAGGTGGGCCCCAGAGGGGGTCGGCCGACCCCACCGATCAGGTCGGCCGACCCATGGGAGCAACGGCTCCCTCCTACCTTTGCTCCAACGGTCACATGCACCTCCTAACGTTCAAAAACGGCTACTATGGCCGTGTATAAGATGGGGGTGGCTGGCCATTGCTCTCTCCCTCTCACACTCTCATTTCCACTCTTCAACACTCTTCACTCCATTGCTCTCAAGTTTTCCTTTGTGCTCATTGAGTTCTTGCCTCAAAATTCTGCAAAAACATTTCTCCTTTGGTTTGCTTTTCAGTTTTGATTTGGTTTGGTTTTCCGAGTTGCGTCTTCTCGCTTGCAAGAACACCGACGGCTTCATCGATTGGTTTTCACTCTCATAACCCGTTCGGAGTTTTCGTTCTTGCGTTCTTGCTCGACCTCGCTGCAGCATGAAGCGCGCTGGCAAGGCCTTCGCCTCGCTGCTCCGGTCCGGGAGCACGGGCTCGGGTTCATCTCGACCTCGCACTCGCGCCCGCACCACCACCGAGCAAGTGTCAAGCCCTCAACATGAAGCCGCAACGGAGGAACAAGCCAACACCGAGCATCGTCTTCTCGTCGACACCGACCTCGACTTGGTGGGCGACGAAGAGATGGGCGCCTACGAAGCTCTCCGACTCCGTACATTTGCTCCTACGCGAGCATTTGATACGGAACTGCTGCAAAAGATTGGTATGGATGCTGAATTTTCTCGAGTATTTAAAGCAATAGGGTGGGATAAGTTTGCAAGTGTAGATGAGCAGGGTTCCCGCTTACTTACACTACAGTTTTTATGCACCCTACGCGTGGTAGATGACGGTATTACCTTTCGGTTTTTCCGGGAGGAATATCATTTGACATGGAAAATCCTTAGTCAATGCCTCGGCTTTAATTCTCGCTGCACCCTTGATGTTGATAGTTCGATCCCGGGTTACTCAAAGTTAGCTTTTTGGCAAAGAATTTCTGCATCTCCTACTTGTGAGAAACCCCGAACTAATCACATTCATCATCCTACCTTGCGCTTGTTGCACATGTGGCTTGGCATTACCTTGTTTCCTAGAAGTGATATTAGGATTGTGCGCGAGGATGATCTGAAAATTCTTTATGCTATGGTTGAGAAAATAAAGATTGCTCCTGTCATGTCCATGATTTCTCAGTGGTTAGAAAATTTTAGAATGACTGGACCGATTGAGTGCACCTCGCTGATTACACGTATTGCTGCGGGTGTTGGTGTTTTGCATGATGCTAATATTGCTTATCTTGATACACCCCGCTCTCTTATCACCGAGGATTATCTTATTCAAGGTCATACACTTAAGCATGGTCCAAATAATTCTCTCATATTTTACTATGTCGGTTATACAAATGAATTCCCGTTACCTAACCGGGAACTTCGTTTGTATGGCTGTAAAAATCTAACCACACCTCTAGAAAAAGAGGAGGCTGCACGCAGGAGTACTTCTTCTCGCAGGAGGACGCGCAGGCCGGAGCCGACCGCCGACACCGGGATACCCGCACCGCAGCCCATGGCCTATGCATATGGGCCAAGCTACGGTCACGCCGGGTATGGTCCCGGTGGGTACACCACTCCACCACCATTTGAGGTCGGCGGCTCGTCGCAGCAGGGTGCGGGCCAAGCCCAATGGACGCACCACCCCCGCGCGCAATGGGAGGAAATCTCCTCCGATTCGACGTCCTACTCACCACGGGCTGGTGGGCGACGTTCGTCTGCAGCTCGTGATCCATATCTCGAGCAGCAAATGAATGCGCTCACCGAGCAAATGGGACGCATTGAGACTCGAGGAGAGGACGTTGAGTACACTCTCAACCAACACGTCCTGCAGACCCATCAGTGGCAAGAAAATACAAATGCCCAGCTCACCAACCTCACCAACATGACGCAGCAGGGCCAAGCCGATATGTTGGCTTACTTTCGCCACACCGGGTTCGATCCTCGACATCACCCATGAGCAAGAACAAGCTTGGGGGGGATGCCATACCCCCCGCTAAGGTATCATGTATCGCAACTTGTATCTTTTCGTTTCTTTTGTTTGCTTGTTCTTGCACCTCTCATGAAAAATACCAAAAAAAATGATAAAACTGAAAATAAAATAAAAATGACAAAACTAAAAAGAACAAAAATAGTCTTTAGTGTGGTTTCTAGTTTTTCGTAGTTTCTCTTCATATGCGAGTATGAGTGTTTTGCGTTCCTTATGTTGAGATGATGAATAGTTGCTCTGTTTTATCTCTTGTTTGTACCTAGTCACAACTTAGTGCTCTCCCAAGTTTTGAGACTCTTGGCTTATGCTTACCTAGAACTTGAAACTTGTGGGCTGCATGGTGCTTGATCTAAGTCTAAGTTGTTGTGAGATATGATATGGTACAAATAGGGCTGCTATGATCTTGTTCAAAGTACGACTTGACTTCCGGAGTTTTATTTTACAAAATACAAAAAAATGATAAAGTTCCTCAATGATCAAAATTCCTACCAAAGCCATATGTTGTTCTTACATTGCAAACCCTTACACATATGCTGCTTGTCATTGCATTGAGCTTTATCAAAATTGTGTGACCCTAGTGAGAAGCTTGTCATACTCTCATTGATCAAGATCACGTACACTCCACCTCGCATGCTAAACTTCTACACTGGAAGTTAAGCAATACCACCACACTTTCCACCAAAATAAATACTCCAAAAAAAAAAATTCATTGTTACCTCTCTCTCAAAATTTATCATCGGAGACATGGCTATGCAAAAGAAAGAAAAAGAATAATCCCCTGCTCATACAAAAGTAGAGCATGATGAAAAAATGGGGAAAGAAAGAAAAATGTTGAGAAAAAGAAAGAAAGAAGGATAGCCATGTTCTCCTCAAAAATTCAAAAAGAGAGAGAGGAAACAAATAAAAAGGAGTATAGTTCTTCCACCTCACCACCACCATATACACACATGCACATCTTGATCAAGGTTGTATGACTTGCATTCCCCATGGATCCACTCTTTTGGTTCAGCAATATGTTTGATGCAAGTATGCCTCATAACATCCCTACCTTGAGCTCCACATACAAGCCTTAGAAGTAGGATGACAAAGAGGCAACACAATAATGCCTTGGTGAGGAATATACACTTATTGAGCGATTCGAGAGCATCATTTGAGGAACTTTGCTTTTATTTCAAAACTTTTGAAAACCTCCGGAAAATAAAAGTCAAACAATGGACAAGTGAATGGTGCTCTGTTATAACCGTTCTATCTCTCAACCGCCCAAGACAAGGAAAAAGCCATACGCCCCATAAGGAGTAAGGTAAAGGGTGAGTTGCCATGCCAACTTTTTCAACTCAAAGGAGAGTATTTTGTTGTGTGCATGGTACCTATGAGATATGAAACATTGTAGCAACTCCTGATCAACATCCTAAGTCCTACTTCTTGCTCGGGACGAGCAAGGAGGACAGCTTGGGGGAGTTGTTGACGGTCCTTAGACCCAGTTTTTGACCGTCAATTAGCTCTATAAATAAGGAAGAACTAACACTTGTTACTTGCATTTTGTTATCAAATAACCTATTTCCACGTGTACCTCTAGATTTGGATGTGCAGGTGGAAAACAGGGATTTCCAGGTGTAAACAAGGCCCAAGGCGACGATTCCAACACGTCCATCAAACGACGCTCGCCGCGGGAATATAATTCAAGGATTAAAGGCCCAGAATCACCCAGAATATCAACTGAGGCCACGCACCTGGAAAAGAGGCTAAAAGGCCGAGGGGAGCCAACCTGCCAAAGCCCAGCCCAGGGGGGGCCAGGGCTAGGTCGGCCGACCCCCAATCCTAGGTCGGCCGACCTGACAGGGAGGCCCCCTGGGTCCATCTTTCTAAGGCGGTTTGCAACCGACTTCAGGAGGTCGGTTCCACCTGCAATCAATGCCACCGACCTACGGAACCGCCTCAATTCCACCGCCTTTGAGGGCTATAAATAAAGGGGTACCCCCTCCCCTTGGAAGACACACAACACAAGAGGCTCATTCCCTCCTCCACACATCCAGAGCTAGGGGCTCTCTAGTTAGGCTTAGGCTGAGTAGTTGGGCTGCCCTTTTGGCTCCCAAGTCTCTTGGAGAGTTTGGGGTATATTCCCTTGTATCCTTTTACTCTCTTTGTAAGACTTATTTCTTTATCAATGGAATATCATCGTTCTTGTAGTAGTTATGTGCTTATGCTAGTTCATCGTTCATCCTTGATCTTGGATGAACGTTCTTCGTTCGTTCATGTTCGTTCATCGTTCGTTCATCGTTCATCGATGTTCGTTCATGATCGTTCATCGTTCGTTCGTCGTTCGTTCATACTCGATCATCGGTTAACGATGATCGTTCTTCATCGTTCATCGTTCGTCGCTCGTTCTTGAGCGACGAACGCTTATGCTTAACGTAGTGCTAGCTTTGATCCTTTGTCTAAGTAATCGCTTGCTAGACCTAGTTGTTCCTTTTGCTTAGTCATCGGGTCCATTGTCTTGCAAGAGTGCTCTAGGTTTATCGCCTTGCGAGGTGCCTCGAGGGATCTAGAGTTGTGGTTAGTTACGCTAGCATGGTGCTAGGGCTTCCTTTCCACCCTTGGATGCGTGTTCGTGCCCCACGGTTTGTAGAGGTAGGCGGCAGGTGGTGACAGCCCTGTCCGTCCCTTGTAATCCTCCACGTTCGGGTATGGCGTAGGAGTATATATGAAATGTCCGGAGATTGGGGCAGACTCTGATCGCTGGATCTCCCGATGATGGCTTGGCAGTAGAACAGCTTAGTCTTGGCTTGTGTGCAGCTTAGGCTATAGGTAGATGCTACGCACGCTACTTGACGATGTACATTAGGAGTAGCAGTTCTTCTCACTTAACCTTAGTCTAGCTTAGAGCCGCCTCTCGCCTTTTATCAGAGAGTGGAAATGCCTGCTGTGTGTGTCACACTATCCTCTATCCATACATTGCCTTACCCCTGCATTTGGATATTGGTTATGATCTATCATTTGTAACACCATGAGTATAAGTACACACTTGTCAACCACGTCTTCCTTTGGGAAAATATAAATAACGATACCCTGGAATACTCTCGGGTGAAATGCTACAACGGGTTATCCGTGCGCTTGCGGATTATCTTTTATGATTAAATACTAATAATACATATCTGGCACTCGTTGCTAGTTGTGGATTATTATGTATCCTAAGCAAGTAACTTAACCCCAGGTATTTCTGGCGCCGAACCGGGAATATTCACTCTAGGCCTAACCAGCCTAAGGTGGTGTTTTCTGTTTGGTGTAAGAAATACCAACAGTCAACATGATCGGTGGATCTGCTGCTTTGATCGGCAAGTATTCAAGGAAAAGGGAGAGGGAAGACAGGAGGACGAGTGATGATGACTTTGATCCACACTGGAACTGTCCGTTCTTCCAGTATTGTTGGGAGCAGGGTATGAAGCTGCCACCAATTGAATGTTGCCCAGGCTGTAGCAGAAGATCTGGAGATTTGTACAGAGAAGTTGGTTCTTCAAGCCGAGGACCTATGAGGAGACCATCATCAAGGGTTTCTGTGCATGAAAGACTTGGTCCTGTCAATCAAGTTGAAGATTGTGAAGAAGATCAGGGTGAGTTCACAGAAGAAGGCCAATGGTGTCCGAGTGGTATTTTTACCAAGACTCAGAAAAGAAGAGTACAGAGGGCACGTTGCCGGGAGCTGAACAAGGATGTGAACCAGAAGGATGATCATGACAAGGGGCCCAAGTCTAAGAAGGTGTGGAGACCAAAAGTCAAATCTCAGGTACATGAAGTTGAAGCTCCTGTCAATATGGTATTTATGCTGCCACGAGAATTTTGCTCTTTGGACATTAATGAGTCGGAAGAAGAAGCTTCTGCCGAGTTATTATTGGGTCCACAGCAGGCAGTGTTCGAGAAGCCGTCTGGTGTTGATCATCTCCATCTGAGGGCTCTGTACCTTAATGGTTTCGTCAATGGCAAGCCAATGAGCAAGATGATGGTCGATGGTGGTGCTGCTGTCAATGTTTTGCCGATGGCAACGTACAGGAAGATCGGCAAACTGCCTGAAGAGCTGACCAAGACCAACATGACGTTGAGGGATTATGGGGGCAGGAGCTCTGAAGTGAAAGGAGTCACCAATGTCGAGGTCACTATCGGAAGCAAAACCTTGCCGACGACATTCTTCGTAATCGAAGGCAAAGGTTCGTACGCCGTACTGCTGGGTAGGGATTGGATTCATGCTAATTGCTGTATCCCTTCCACGATGCATCAGCTCCTTATCCAGTGGATCGGCGACGAGGTGGAGACTATTCAAGCTGATAGATCGGTAAGTGTGGCCACTGCAGACTTTTTGCCGATGATGGTGGAAAACTTGCCATGAAAATCAGGAACTTACTGGGAAGGTGAAGCATTGGATGTTACCGATGAAGGTGTTTGCATCACTGAAGGATCGGCAACTCCACGGTTGTTATAGCAATTACCGGACCTGGACATCGATCAGCCAACGGAAGCTGAGAAGAAAGAAGCAATCGACAATCAGTTGATCGATGAAAGGGAGGAAGGAAAGCTTGGTCATGGTTTCATATCGGCCGATGAATTAGAAGAAGTTGATATTGGAGATGGTGACAAGCCTCGGCCGACATTTATTAGTAAGAAGATCTGTAAAGACTTCAGGGAAAAGTTGATAGCATTATTGAAGGAATATAAAGATTGTTTTGCTTGGGATTATTCCGAGATGCCTGGTCTTAGTCGAGATATTGTTGAACACCGATTGCCTATTAAGCCTGGGTATCGGCCGTTTAAACAACATAATCGGAAGATCGATCCAAAGATTTATGATGCTGTCAAAGAAGAAATCACAAAGTTATATGATGCCAAGTTTATTCGACCCTGTCGATATGCAGAATGGGTGTCCAGTATCGTCCCAGTAATCAAGAAAAATGGGAAGATGCGAGTATGCATTGATTTCAGAGATTTGAATAAGGCTACACCCAAAGACGAGTATCCAATGCCGATAGCGGATGTACTAATCGATGCTGCTGCCGGACACAAGATTTTGAGCTTCATGGATGGAACTGCAGGATACAATCAGATTTTTATGGCTGAAGAAGATATTATAAAGACTGCATTCAGGTGTCCAGGAGCTTTGGGATTGTTTGAATGGGTTGTGATGACTTTTGGGCTGAAAAATGCTGGCGCCACATATCAAAGAGCAATGAATTTCATCTATCATGATCTGATTGGTCGATTAGTGGAAATTTATATTGATGATGTGATGGTGAAATCCAAAACAGTTGAAGATCATATTGCTGATTTGCGGCAGGTGCTGGAGAGGACCAGAAAGTATGGCTTGAAGATGAATCCGCATAAATGTGCTTTTGGTGTTTCAGCAGGACAATTTCTGGGCTTTATTGTTCATGAAAGAGGAATTGAAATTGGTCCCAAGAGCATAGAGTTGATCAAGAAAATTCAACCTCCTACCAGCAAAAAAGAATTGCAGTCTCTGATGGGCAAAATCAATTTTGTGAGAAGATTTATTTCTAATCTTTCTGGGAAGATTGATGCCTTTACTCCTTTGTTGAAGTTAAAAGCAGATCAAGAATTCCGATGGGAAGCCCAACATCAGAAGGCGCTTGATGATGTCAAGAAATATTTAATCTCACCACCTGTGTTGATGCCACCTAAGCCAGGTATTCCTTTCAAGTTATATTTGTCTGCCGATGACAAGTGTATTGGTTCGGCATTGACGCAAGTACAAGATGGCGATGAAAGGATTATCTTTTATCTCAGTCGGAGATTACTGGATGCAGAGACAAGATATTCTGAGATTGAAAGGTTATGCTTGTGCCTTTATTTCTCTTGCACTAAATTAAGACATTATTTGTTATCCGAAGAATGCACTATTGTTTGCCGGTCCGATGTCGTCAAATATATCTTGTCCGCTCCAATATTGAAAGGCAGACTTGGGAAGTGGATGCTAGCAATTGCAGAATTTGATCTTAAATATGAATCTGCTAAAGCTGTGAAGGCTCAGGTATTTGCTGATTTGATAGTTCAGCACAGGGGGCATGACGAAAGTATGGTGGAGCCAGTGCCATGGCGCTTATTGTTTGACGGATCGATTTGCAAAAATGGATCTGGTATCGGCATTGTCATTGTCACACCAAAAGGATCCAGGTTTGAATTCTCATTCACAGTAAAAGCTCATACTAACAATCAAGTTGAATATGAGGCTGTGTTGAAAGGACTACAACTGTTGGAGGACGCCAATGCTGATTTTGTTGAAGTTGTTGGGGATTCTTTGCTGATTGTGGGGCAATTGAATGGTGAATATGAATGCAAAGATGAAGTGCTTCGGGGTTATTATCAGAAGTGTCAAGATCTAATGAAGAACTTCAAGCATATCACATTCAGTCATATTCCTCGACAAATGAATTCTGAAGCTAATGACTTGGCTCAACATGCATCTGGGTATCGGCTTATTATAGGTTCTGTTGATAATGAAGCCGATGTCGAGTTGCAAGACTGGAGGGTTGAGATAGTGAATTACTTGAAGGATCCGACCCAGAAAACGTCCAAAGAGCTGCGGTACAAGGCAATAAAATATGTGCTAGTTGATAATCAGCTTTATTATAGAACATTGGAAGGGATTCTATTGAAATGTCTGAATGCCGATGAAGCCAAGAAGATGCTGATGGAGGTTCATGATGGGATTTGTGGGACTCATCAGTCGGCATTCAAGATGAAATGGTTGATCAGGAGAGGTGGATATTTCTGGCCTACCATGCTCGAAGATTGTTTTGAATATTATAAGGGCTGTCAGGATTGTCAGAAGTACGGATCGATTCAAAGAGCTCCAGCATCAGCAATGAACCCTATTGTCAAGCCGTGGCCATTCAGAGGATGGGGAATTGACATGATTGGTGAGATTAATCCTTCTTCCAGCAAGGGGCATAAGTATATATTGGCAGCTACGGATTATTTCACCAAGTGGGTTGAAGCAGTGCCCTACAGAAGTGTGGCATCAAGGGATGTAATTGCTTTTGTTAAAGAGCACATAATCTTCAGGGTTGGTATCCCTCAGACTATCACTACAGATTAAGGTTCTATTTTTATTTCTGAAGAGTTCAGAGATTTTGCTGATGATATAGGTATTAAATTATTGAATTCATCACCATATTATGCCCAAGCAAATGGTCAAGCTGAAGCTTCGAACAAATCCTTGATCAAATTGATTAAGCGCAAGATTAGTGATCAGCCAAGGAGGTGGCATACTTCGTTAGCCGATTCATTATGGGCATATCGGATGTCTCGTCATGGGTCAATACAAGTAACACCATATCAGTTGGTGTATGGGCATGAAGCTGTTTTGCCATGGGAAGTTAATGCCGGATCAAGAAGAGTCGATCTGCAAAATCAACTGACGGCAGAACAGTACCATGATCTCATGATGGATGAATTAGAAGATGTTAATCAGCAGCGGTTAATTGCGTTGAAGAAAATTCAAGATAATAAGGCACGGGTAGCTCGGCATTATAATAAAAAGGTGGTGACTAAGCAATTTGATGAAGGAGATCTCGTTTGGAAAGTCAAGTTGCCGATTGGCGTGCGAGATAATCGTTTCGGCAAGTGGTCACCTAATTGGGAAGGTCCTTATATAATTAGCCGATGCGTGCCCGGTAATGCTTATTTGTTGAAAGAGCTGGATGGAGAAGAATTTGGCCGAGCGCTTAATGGAAAATATTTGAAGAAGTATTACCCCAGCATCTGGGTTGGTTCTTAAAAAGTGTTCGGATAAAATTCCAGTTGAGCCGACGTTAAGAGCGTCGTCTTCAAGATGGCCGATGTCGATTGGTATCGCCCTTAGGGAAAATATGCAGAAAGAACAAAAGAAGACAATGAAGTTCTTATAGTTTACAAGGGATTACATCATACATGGGAGTGCAAAGTTCTTGCACCAAGAATACACACTGCGGCTGCTGTCAAGTGTCAACCAAGTGCTGACACAGGATAGGATGGGTCGTTGCTCCAGCGTACGAGGAGAGGAGCAAATGCATGGACCGCATCACGTCGAAGAAGATGTTATCCCTGAGAAGGAACCTTGTCTGACGAAGAGCATGAGTTCTCCCTCGCAGTCTGAAGAGGAGCTGCCATCTTCAGGGATTAGCTCAAGAGGGATAGCGTCGGGATGAAAGAGATAGGAGAGAAGCAGAAGGAAGGCAAGAGGTCAGAGCGTAGATCTGAGAGAAGAAGAGCTCATGGTTGCTTTCTTGCTGTTCAGGATGCATTGGTCAGGCTTTGTGAAAGGGATTTTTATTGCTGGCCATCGTGTTGATGATTTCGGTGAAGGGAGCCGGTCCTTTTATAGGCCAAGATGCGGAAGAAGATAAGGTCGTGGAATAGTGCAAGACCTATTGCAAATTAAAGCGATTGGTACGAATTGTCTGCCGAAGAGGTGCACGCCATGTGAAGACAAGGGTACAGCTCATCAAGTCAAATGTACAGTTTTCACGTGAAGGGTCATTTGGAAGCCTGCAGACATGATGGATGGTGGAACAACCCGGCGCATGGGAATTCCATACCCCGGCTTGGGGGGCATGTGTTGACACCTAATTTTTTGGCCTAGGGCCTGTTGACAGTAAATAGCAGAATGCATGCCGGGTTTGAATATGAAGATGGTAGCCCGCAGGCGATCATGAAAGCGAAGAAAATCATGAAGACGTGCGTGTGCGGGTTTGCAAATCTTTTTTTAATTATTTCCTAGATTTAGGAAGGATTGACCGAGTTGTGGTCAAGTAGGAGTCGTGTTTAAGTCCAAATCGGACTCTTGCCTCGGGTGTATAAATATAAACCCAGGTGCTTGTAATCAAAGACAATCAATACAATCAACCTTTCGGCGCATCGCCACAATTTCTCGACGTGTTCTTCGTCACCCGCGCCCATCGGGGCTCCGGCTTGACTGGATCTCGTCAGGTAAGCGCATCGATCTGATTATGTCGACTTGTCCATGATTAAGATTGATGTGGCTGCTAGTTATCCGGTAATTTAGATCAATCTAGGGTTTACATCGTGCGTCGACTGCATGGAATTGTTTAAGACCTGGTCCAATTCTTGTTGCGGTTAGTTGACTTGTCCTCGCCGCAGCCTTGTTGCCGATTGTTGATGTCGATTTCTGTTTGATTTGGTTACTCGAGTCACGGTTAAGGTATTTTGTCGATTAGATCTGCTCTTGGTGACTGGGTAGGCAGTTTGACTTGTCCTGTCTGCTTCGCTTAGTTGACGTGTCCTCGGCGAAACAGTTGCTAAGGGTTAGATCTAGTTTACTGAGTACCTGGGACCGGTAGTTGCCGATTATACTTGTATCTGTCGATCGTGTAGAGCAGTTTGACGTGTCCTGTTCTACTTCACTTAGTTGACGTGTCCTCGGTGAAGCGATTGTCATATTACAGGTATGATTAGTGGTTACTGGTTTAATCGTTCTTTCGGGGTGTTTAGCCGATTGCTTACCACGTTTAGATCTATGCTTGCATGCCTTTAAATATCTTATTGTTCCTGTTCAAGTATAGGCCTGAACCCCTTTTGTCGATTGTCGATTTACCTTACTGTGTTGCTTGCCGATAGATTTTGCCGATCGCATGCTTTGCCGATTGCCGATTCTGATGCATGCCTTGCTTTTTAGCTATCGCGCGAGTATTTAATGTTGCGACATGTCGATTCGTTTATAGCCGTCAGCCGAGTGTTTCTTTTATCATCTTTTATTCACTAACATCGGCTGCGGTTACGCATCGGCCTGTCCGGGGCCGATAGTCCGGGAATTTTACACGCTTTTTCTTGTCTTTGTCGATTTGCAGGGAAAATCGACTGGCACGCTCCGGAATTCACCGCGTTCCAAGTTTTGGTCCTGAACGGAGTGAAGCAAATCTCCCAGGCCGCGTGTGCGGGCGGTAGAACACACATTTTACCGTCAACACCACCCTATAAACCACGCGCGCTTCGGCCTCGGCCTCGACAGGACGTCCTACGCACTGCTGAATGGGGCCATTCCCTAATTGAAGAGCCTCAATGATCAAAGATTTCGATGTCATGCATCACAGTGTCATCAATTCATTGACCCTGCATCAGTGCATACATCTGCCCCCTGCATGCATGTCCATTATTGCTGTCATACCCTACCTCTGTTACATCCACATCTCCTCGCAATGACAGGCAAAGCATCCAAAGATGCATTATTGCTGTGACCTGCCTCTCCATTATTGCTGAGCTTTTGACCTTATCTCTCTCTGCATGCATTATTGCTCACATCATTGGCCAAATCAGAAGCACAGCAAAGCTCACGTCGAACAGTGACCCTATCTCTCTGCATGCATCTCTATTATTGCTGTCACATGCAAAGCATCCAATGCCTAACTATAAATCTAATAGGTTGCACATAGAAAACAAGGTGCCTACTCCACCAAACCGTCCACATGGCTGAGTCAAGCAACAGAAGCCTTCCATTGCCTCCGTGGAGCGACCGGCCGCTATGCAAGTGCGGTCATCGAGCTATGATTAGAACGTCGACAAAGCGTGCCACATCTGGCATGAGGTTCTTTGGGTGTCCTGACTTGGACCCTGATTTCATGGTAACTAAGCATTTCTCTAACACTTGTAGCATTTTCCAGTCTGTAACGCTACAACATTTTCCCCTACCTTCTTCAGAGTTGTGACTTCAAACAATGGATTGATTCGGTTCGGCCCACAAATGCTACTCGTGCAGCCATCGAAGCCGAAACCACAAGTGAATACCTCATGAGGATGGCTGACCATGAAAGACTCCAACAGGCACGTCCAACTAGAGGGCAAAGGGAACAAAACATTCAGCACGCCCAACCTACAAAGGAGGAACTAATGGAGCAAAAGATCAAGGCAGCAATGGATGAACGTAGCCGCCGTGAAGAGCAAACACGTCAGCGTGCAATGGCACGAAGGCAACAGCGTGAGGAAGAAGCTCATCAACGCCATGCTCAACAAGTAGCTGCATGGCGCGAGGAAGCTCGACGGGCACAAAGGGGGCCTAAGTAGAAGCCATGCATGTTTGTTGTTCCTATTATTTATTTTTCCCTAAGGCATGTTAGGTTTAGAGCGGAACACAATTATGATAGTAGTCGTCACGTGTTCCGTACATGCTATTGCAACCAGTATTTGTAATCTTTGTTGTACTTCACTCTATGTATGGAGACTAAGTTATCGTACCTTTTTTCGGATACACAGCATGTCGACTGCACAGTATTTTCATTGCACAGCTCGTTTTTGTTTATTGCACAATACGTTTTCACAGTATTTTTGATTGCACATAAAATAACCTCACATAAATGGTAATCTATCAAACATAAATGAGAAAAAAAAATACATGCGGTAAATAAATTTCGAAAAACAAAAAAGAAAGCATGCTTGTCGCCCTGTCACTGGGCGACTAGATCCTTGTCGCCCTGCGTTGGCTACTCGCCCGGGTGATGGGCGACTAGCCCTTGTCGCCCTCTGGAGGGGCGACTAGTTCTTTGTCGCCCATGTATGGGCGACTGGGCCCCACCAACCACACGCACAGGCCTCTTCGCTTCCTGTCGCCCGTTGGATCGGCGCAAGAGGATATCGCCCATTAACGGGGCGATTGGGCGACTAGTTTTGCTAATTTTGAAAACGAGCGGTTATTAATAAAAATATAATAAAAAATTCGATTAAAAATAAAAAAAATTCGACAGGTCTGCTTCTTTCGGCCGACCAGGATTTCTGGGCCCGTTTAGTGCCCGTCTCCATCGCTGCCCGTAGAAACCCCCAGACCAGAAGATCGCCGCGTCTTTTTCTTCCCCTCCTTCCTTCCCCATCCCAGATCAGCGCCGCGAGATCCCAGGGAGTCTGAATCCGATCTTGCTTTTTCCAGCGGTTCGAATCTGTTGGAGATCAGGGCTTGTTCGTTTGGGAATAATTCTCCTCTCGACAGATTCCGCAACCCTAGCCGCCGCGGGATCCAGGATTTGGAAAGATGCTGGCAGTTGAGAGAGGTGGCAACGACCTGACAAGAAGCTCGGATGAAGAGCAAACGAGCTATGGTGGTGGAGAGTTGGCTATTTATTATCCCACAAGGTCAGATCAGGAGCAAAAGACCTGCGAGGGTGAGGAAGAGACGATTTGTTCATCAATTTCAGGTCACCTGTGCTTGGACACTACTCTTGTGGGCTAAATGACGTTTCTGGTGGTTGCTATCGACAAGTCAACAATTGGCTTAGTGGAGATGTCCATGATTGGCTTGGTGAAGAAGTTCAGCTGAACATGGCTCGAAGCGTCGTCTCGCTTTCCCTGTTTGATAAATGCACGGAGGTATTGACATGCTCAGGCATTCCTATAGCAAGCAAACGGCCTATTACAAGATTACTGACTTCAGAGAATCTGATTAGAACATTTTGCATAAAAATAATTCTGGTGGTCTCATGAACATTCAAGTGCGCGATGCATTCAACAATGTCGCCAGAGGATGGTTGGAGCAGCCTCTTCTGCATTGTGGAATAGCTCTTGTTAACGTCGAACAACCGCTTGATGTTTGTGCAGTGAGTCTTGATCAGGCGATTGAAATTCTACCCGACAGTGAACTGGTTGGCATAGAGCCTGACTCTGGGAAACCAACGGCCATAAGAGGGGTCCTGACTGAAGATTCAAGCGTTTCTGAAGCCGGCATAGAACTTTCGTACTCCACTTGTAAAATCTCAAAGGCTGGTGATGGTGGGCCTCTTTTCGATGCTGAAGGGAACTTTGTTGGCATGAACCTGTTTTACGGTACTGAAAGCGGTGCTTTCATGCGAAAAAGTGTAGTTATTGAATAATTGGAGCAATTTGAGAAAAAAGTTGAATTCCTTTCACGCAGAAGGTTTAAAAGAAGAAAACATGCACCGCCTAGGCCTCCAAAAGGAACTGAACTTACTAATCAGGATCGTTTGGATGAGGATCAGGACTCCTTGGGTTATCCCAAGCCAGCCGATTGCGGCATGGTTTTGGTTAATAAGTTTGAAGATAATTTTGGTGACAAGTATGATTCTGGTCAAGGTGTGTGGGGCATGATAGGTGAATCAGTCTCAGAATATTTATCACAAAGTGTTGTCTCCCTTTGCTTCATACAAAGGAAACACGAGGTTTTTTGTGTGTTCAGGCATAGTTACAAAATGGAATGGAGACACTGTTGTTCTTACTTCGGCATGCTTGGTAAGAGATCGTCTCGATGAAAGCAAAATCGAAGAACACCTCAGGATTGACGTGTTGTTTACTGACAAACAACACACTGAAGGGGCCCTGCAACATTACAGCTTGCATTATAATATAGCTATTGTCAGCTTCAAAGGTTCTTGTGCCCTTTCGACAGCAGATCTGTACGATCCGTGTTCAGTTAGTTCCAGTCGAGTGGTAGCCGTAGGACGTTGCTTTGAATCAGGCATGTTTATGGCCACGAAAGGGAAACTGACTCGGTGGCACTTGCGGAGGAAATTTGATTGCAGTGTTATCCGATACTCCTCCTGTGAAATCACCAAGGCTGGGATTGGAGGACCTGTTGTGGATTTTGAGGGAAAATTCGTTGGCTTAAACTTCTATGATAACCAAGAAGGAACTCCATTGGTACCCCAACATGTGATTCTTCAGGTCCTGGCACATTTCGAGAACAAAAGATTTCTTGCTGAAGTTGACGACGATGGTTTCACAAATAGATGGACGGTGCCCAAGCCCTTTTGGCGTCCACTGGATCAACCTCATGAAATTGAGGACGATTGGAGAAAGAATAGGGGCTGGTTCGAGCTCTTCTCTATGCCAGGGCTAGTTCGAGCTCTTCCATATACTTGACACGGGATCATTAATCTCTCTCATTTTTGCATTGTTTAGTTTTCTTCCCCTTCAAAATATAGTGAAACCTTTGATATCATTATGGGTGCACAATCCAATCCATCAGATTTTGCTTTTAACCCCATCTAGTATTAATATCTCAACCTGGCAGCATGAATGACAAAAAACCGATCTGCTATAGGTTATTTAATCTATACATTTCTTGTTATAAAAAAATAAAATAATACAAACCCAGTCCATTCTAAGAATATAAATACTAAACATTCCGCACAAGCCACCAAAAGGATTGTGTTTATAAGCTCCATTCGGCTGCTCCTTTGGTTTGGTTCATTAAAGCATTTTTTTTATCTATCTTTCCATATGTTGTTTTCTTTTCGGGTGGAGAATTGGATAGATTTTTTATGTTCACGTTCACTGAAGTAATGGGTGAGCAGGCAAACAGGTCCTGGACTAGATCAGGCAGAAATGTTAAGCGACGGTCACCACTATGCTCCTGCCATGTTCCCAACCTGAAGCACAATACATATTTTTTTTCCTGATACTAGTTCAATGCCCGTGCTCTGTCACGGACAATCACTGATGGCGAAAAAATAGTCTGAGTCTACAGCAATGACAATTCTGCATCGAACCAAGTGCGTTGAAAACTTGAAATCAAGTCGAACCAACTCAAAATGATCTTGGACATCCATCCAAAGAGGTGTATCAATATATTGTCCAATAAAAAACATGGCCGGTGCTTATTGCATCGTTTGCTCACATAAACATGATCTAATTATAAATAATGATCATGTTTCACCCATCCCTCACCATCTCATAGTTCTGCAAAATAAAAACTCGACCTGCCGAGGGTAAGACCGCCCCCGACGGCATTTTGCTAAGGAGAAAGAGCCTCTCACGCAGGCCGAGAAAACCCCCGAACTCCCTCTCCGATCCTACACAGGGACTCAGCTGGCCGTTGTGAGCTTCGGCGCGAGTCTTAACCATGTGCTTTGACCCGGGGAGAGCGAGGGGATTTTTTTTTGCACTCTAGTGAACAGTACCATCTCTGGCACTGTTCACTGAAATGCCTCCGTGAGAACGGGGGATCGAACCCACCCAGCCAGGCTGCCATCCGCACACCTTACCAGTGCGCTGAGCGCACGTTCTCATAGTTCTGCAAAATGAAAAGGACATTCCTAAGCATGAACTAAAGAAATAATCTAAGGCACCAGGTCGGTTTTTTTTAACAGAATTTGCACCAATATTCTCCAATTCTTTTATATAGCTACCTGCATATACTACCCACCTGGTTTTATTGCAAGTTCTTGCCCGGTGCTACAGCTACAATGTTTAAAACAACTGTAACTGTGTTGCCAATGCAAACTTCAGCACACTTACCAGAACAAAGGGCCTCAGATTTTCTTTACAAAACAATAGTGCCAATCTACCAAGACCCTTGTGACAGCGTTTCGAGGCACTAACTCAACAAGCAGCGCTTTGATGAATTGGATGACTGCTCTGTGTCCTGACAATCCCAGCTTCTCGGTAAACTGAATGACCGTGAACCATAGCTTATCAGAATTTCTGCTCCTCGCTCTGAGTCTCCTCTCGGGCTGAAGATTTCTTGAATTCCTGTGACTTTGACTCTGTGCGGGCCGTGACCTTGTTTTATTCTGGGCAGCAAACGTCGTTTCCACTTTCCAGAAGTTGCAAGCAGCGCGGGTGGTGGATTTCGATTTTAGCATCAGAAAATTGGAACTGGAGGAGCAGAGCCTCAAATCCCTCGCCGGCTCCAGCCACCACTGGCTCCAGCGAACATCTGGGGCGGGCCCAGCGAGCACTCCGTTTCCCGCCGGCTGGAGACGCCGAGAGCGACAAGGACGCGGCCATCTCGCGTGACGTGGGGCTTGAGGCCGGGCTGTCGGCGGCGAAGGCGACGCCGGCGACGGCTGCGATGCGAGGATGGAACGGTGACGGCTGCCCCGCCACCGACATCTCCAAGATGAGGGCCTGGCGGCCCTTACGGGGACGGCGGAGAGCTCTGCTCCAATCTGGATCGGAGGCGAGCTAGGAGAAACGATTTTTTTGTTTTCTTTACCAAGACCGACGGGCATGTCATGAGCGGAGTGGATGCGATTCTATTGCGGCTGGCCCACTTGTCGGCGCGAACGGGTGGGCATGACGACCAACAACCACGACGACCACCAACTGCGTTTTTTATGTATGGTAAAGATAGATCAAACTGAAGGTAAACTGGACTCCATGTTTTGAACTCATCACATGGGCCCTAGAGTCCTAAAATAGTACAGTACTATACAATGTATTGCGCAAGATCTCTTGTTAGCCATACTTCAAGTCTCATACAGAATCTCATGCAAGCAACTATATGACCACTCTTCGGGTTTTTTTTTTTTTTGGTTCTATGGTTTCTTGCCTTTTTCGATGGAATTCATATGTTTGTATTACAAATTTACAAGACGGTATTAACCATTACAAATTTTTGGTCGTCGACCAAACCGAGAATAGAAGATTGCAAGAATGTCTTAATGTGGCAAATCACACGAAATCTTTGGAAATCTACTCGTAGTTTTGGTACTGTTTTTCCTACAAGGACCGTCCAGGACCACATTAGATTGGAGAACAAGATTCTAGGGATTCTGCGGATGTTGCAGGTAAACCGATGATAGTATTAATATTGTGGTTAACAATTGACAGAGCAGAAAGACGTCACCATTTTTAATAATAGTTGACCAGTTCGGCTTATACACATTGTACTTGTTCAAAATTTGGAGAAAAAAATCGTACTGCTAGTACTCATGTCAAGTGGAACATTAAGATAAGCAACTTGCCCTGGACTAAAATTTTGATTAAACTCAAGCAGTAACTATTCCGTATAAAGCTATTACATTTTTATTGATCATTGTGTCTGAAATCATTTTGACCACTATCCAGCGTTTAAGTTTGGAGCTATGATCTGTCTCTTTTACCAAAAGTTATGCTAGTATGCATTTCCATTAAGGGTGCGTTTGGATGCGCGAAACGTTTCTGATTCTGAGTAGTAGAATCACCTGGAGCTGCTCCAAAAGGTGAAAACTCGAAACGTTTCGTAGGAGAATCACCTTGGAGCGATTCGCAATTTTGGCCTACGAGCGTGAAACAGCAGAAGAGGTGTTCCGCAGCGTTTCGCTCCGATTCTCTTTCTCGATTACTCCTTTGCCCTTCTCTCTGCTCGACCTCGTTCCTCCATCACAGTCGCCGCCTGGAGTCTCACCCGAAGTTCAACTTCCAATCAAACCTCAAAAATGGGTTGCTCTTGATCTGTAGATAATTTCCCCCAATTTTCCTCCTCCGATTAGTCGCTGAAACACCGTCAATCGATCCATGCATCCACCTTTCTCTCTCTTCTGTTTTCTTTGCATTGACAGTCGGCGTCGTGAGGAAGAAGATGAGTTGTACGCCTGGTGGGCTGGTGGGCTAGATGGGCCTAGCATTACAACATCTTGGTGGCTGGCTGGGCCTAGCTAGAGAGCCCATCAAATACACTTCTTTTTCTTTTTTCTTTTTAAATTGATTATGACATGTATTTTGCATGACAATTCTTTTGAACTAAAGGGTAAATGAGTCATTTGGATACTCCTCTTCTCTTTGCTGAAACTGAAACCAAACAACTAGTCAAACAGTTTCTGAAGTGATTCTGTTTCAAGTTCTGAGGTTTCTTGGTTGAAACTGAAACGTTTCTGATTCTCGATGAATCTGGAGCCGTACCAAACGCACCCTTAATAATGGGGTTCTTCATGATTGCTGCACTTTGTTTTCATACCAATCTTCAAGTAACTTTCTTCGTCATAACGTTTGGAACGGCAATTGGCATTTCTTGTTTTCCTCACAGTCACATTCAGCAAAAAAGAATCATGTAATAAACTAAGCCACTGAGATTCGTCAAATATTTGTCGTGCATATAAGATCTTAAACCAAACTATCTGTTCTTTCGTCAAGAAGTAAACTATTCAGAACGTAACCCAAATTTACATCCAAGAAACCTGTGCCTAATTCCTACCCTGAACATTTGTCACCCATTCCACTTCCCCGAATAATCCATGCCCAGATTCTATTACCTCACATTTTGATGGTAGCAGTAAGAAACCAGAAGAAATTTGAGAAGAAAGGGGAGAAAAAAAAAAGCAGGAACCTCCGTGCCAATTGTCATGACATCCTCGACATCGCCAACGGCGTGACCTCGGCGAGCGGCGTCGGCATGGGGCTGGGCAGCGGCGACGTCCGGCAGACGGGGCACGTGGCGTGGCGCCGGAGCCACGGGTCGACGCACTCCCGGTGGAACAGGTGGCCGCACTCCGGCAGCATCCGTAGCACGTCGCCGTCGCCGTAGTTGTCGAGGCATATGGAGCAGCACGTGCACGTGGTGCCCTTCTTGTTGGCCTTGGCGGCCTCCTTCCTGGCCTCGCCGTACACCACCTCGGGGTACCCTTTCAGCGTGTCCTCGTCGATGCCGAGCTCGACGTCGTGCTCGTGCGTCCCGTCGCCGCCGTTCCCGCCACGGCGGCCGTGGCGGTGGCGCCGCGGCGACGGAGCCTCCCCGCCGGCGTCGACGGGCGCTCGCGTGCAGAAGTAGGAGGCGAGCGTGATGGTGGTGATGAGGAGGAGGATGCCGACGGAGACGCCGACGCCGTAGCCGAAGCCGCCGATCCGGTCGGAGCTGAACATGCCGACGGAGTTGCCGTCGGGCGGCGTCAGCCCCACGGGCGGCGAGCTCATCCTCACGGCTTGTTTATTTCTTGGCCGCCGGCCGGCCAAATTGCCAAGACTCGAGATAAGGAATGGGGCGGCGAGGTGAGGCGTGGGCGTCGGCGTTGGTGCGGACAGCGATCGGCGGCTTTGTTTTCGATGGTTTGGTGGTGCGGTTTTGTTTGGGTTTGAAGGGAGCTTGGATCCGGAGCAGGGGAGGGGAGGTTGCGAGTGCGACGTCAACGCTTTGCATGTTGCAGAGCGCCTCCCTCCGCAACAGGAAGAGGAGCAGGCTGGGGAGCGAGTTGTATATAGCAACAGCGGATGGGCAATGATCTTGAGGTCAATGCGTCGGTTTGGTTTTTTTATATGCCACTCTCTCTTTTTTTCCTGCTGATTTGGTGCTGGATTTTGCTTGCGTTGAGTTTGAACAAGTTATCTCTCGTTAGGTCGTGTCCTTGTATAATTGTTGATCCGGTCTGTTTGCAATGGTCAATGCCATCATGTGTTCATGTTCTGACTTTGCTCGTATTGTTTAGACTTGTTGCGCATGCCTTGTAATTTGAGTTTATCAACAGCTATGCCTTGTGGACATGTCACATACGCCCTACACCCCCCCGCCAGTTGATGTGGGTCGAGATGATTCTGATTTCAAATGGTGCATCACACAAATCCCCATGCAAAGATCGTGTGCTGCATGACCTCACACGGGGGCTGGAGAAATGGGCAAAAAGGGGTGATCCTATGATGTGGCATATATATTATTGTAAAGGCAAATCTTTCTGGTGTAATTGCTTCAGGAAATCCAAATTGCATGTGACGTACTACTGCCTTACTAGAAGGCAAGGTTATCCGAGCTGCGGTTGCAATTTCCTCACGGTGACACGTAGGGTGCTCTCCAAGTCTTTTCAGTTACAGATTTTACTTGTCTTTCCTTGGGGCTTCAGAAGTCAGCAGCCCTTGTCATGCATTACGTCAGAGTTGTTTATACAGTTACTGCTCCGGGGGAGAAACATTTCCCCACATGCGATTCACTATCAAGCAAACCTTTGTTCACACCACTGAAAACTGCAGGACCAAGTAGAAAATGCACGAGATGATCCCGTCATATAACCCAGAAAGGCTCCAAGTGAAGTTACCAACTTCACGACAACTACAGCAACGTAAAGCGACAGAAAAAGATGGCAAAAGGCCGGTTTGCTTCACATCAAAGGGGGGTGCCAAAGATTGTGCAGTAGAGGAAAAGACCACGACTACACCCTAACTCCCATGTCTCACATGACAGCATTGGGTGCTATCAGTCAGTTCTCTGGAACATAATAGCATTGGGTGCTGTTCAGAAACAACATTCGTGTTCTGACTTCTGAATTTTTATACGTGGAGTTGGGTGCTATCAGTCAGGACAAGGAATGCAGCTGAAGAACAGGCTGGTCAATCCGGAAGGTCAACTACCAGAAGAATTTTATACGTGGAGTTCAGTTGACCGGACGGAACAATGACATTATTGTTTATGCGCTACTTGAGCAGCCTTCCTCCATTGATACCTTCCCCAAATGCTTCATCCGACGTCCGGTTGGAACAAGAAAGGAACATATTCAAGAAATAAGGGTCCCCACTATCTTCCCCAGAGGCTTATGGATGTGCTCACATCTTATCTGCACTATTGCTGTTCTTCGGTTTGCTTGGTGCAACGGCAGGGGATTTTTCCCGGTAGGTGTTTGGCCAGGATGCCAGTGTGTAATGGGCTTCAATCAAATGAGCCTCATAATCTTCTCTTAAATCAAAATAATAAGATCAGTTAAAAAAAACTCCACCAACATCACATAACTACCTTTCGTTCCCCCTAAACAAGGGAAAAATCGAGTCCCCGGTCTTTTTTTTCTTATATAAAAATTAATGTTTTTTGCCTATAAAAAATGTTTGTTGGTCCAATTTTAGAAAGACTGTTGGAAAAGAAGAGAAAAAAATACCTCATATTTTTTAGTTGCTCAAAAAAACAAGCCTATTGAGCTAATTTTATGGAAATATCTTGAAGTTCAACCGTACCCGGCAACGTTTTGCTATCGGGCTCATGTGAGATTGTGATCCAGCTGCTGTAAACTCCCGTCAAGTCGTATTTCACTCCTTGCCTGCCAGTTTCGAGCCGACCGGCTGCACCTCTATCTCCCCTGCTTGCGCCAAGCGATGTTTTTTTTTTCACCATCACCACAAATGTTGCAGCCGCAAGACAAGACACGAACTGCAATGCACAAGCTCAAATTATACCATGATCTTCTGGCATCGCAAGGTTGCGCAGCATGAACTGCGCCACGCGACGTCATAAGTAAAATGAGAATATGTTGGCGCACACAGCTTCCGGAAATCATAGACCAAAATTACGCTTGGCACGAGCCAATTACGAGATAGCAACACGAACTCATCCCGTCATAACCGAATATTTTTATCACCAAAAGTATCACACATAGGCGCGGGACAACTATAGATTCTGACCGTGATCGCACGCAGCGAAACAACAATTTGCCGCCACCATCATCAAATGTTACTCTACTGCTGGGCGCATTGCACTCTCTGCGCACCGCCGTGCATATCCTCGTCCTCGTCGTAAGCCTCCTGGTGCTGCTGCTGACGCCTCCTCAGCTCCTCCTCGATGTTCACGTCGTAAGGCATCGTCTCCTCGCACTCGTCCAGTTCCATGTCCGTGTACTGCGATGCCGGCTTCGGAGGGAGGACGGCCTCCAGGGCCTTGCACTGATCCGGGTTCAGTGAGTCTGGGAACTCCACCGAGAAGTGGATATACAACTTGCCCTTCATGAACGGCCTCTGGTACATGGGCATACCCTCATCGTTGATGGCCTTGAATGAATCTGCACAGCCAACAATGTATTAGCAACATGCACTGCTGAATGCGTCTAGAGCTAAGATGATTATTCACTTCTCTGTATTTCTTATCATGCATGACGCAAAGATCACCTATGACCTACCAGGCTTAACAACTTCGCCAGGCTTCGACTTGATGAGCAGCTGCCTGTTGTCCAAGTGAGTCAGAACAAACTGGAAGCCGCACAGCGACTCGGTGAGGGTCAGGGTGTGCTCGTAAAAGAGGTCATCACCCTTTCGCTTGAACTTGGGATGCTCCTTCTGCTGGAGCACAAAGATGATGTCTCCAGTCACGGTATCCGGCTGCACAGAACAAGAATAGGTAAGGACCTAAGCCTTTTGGACATTTACAAACTAAGAAGCAGGACATTCACAAATTTGGAAGTGAGACGGATGGTTGGAATCAGGACATACCGCTTCATCAGCCTCGCCAGGGAAGGTGATCTTCTGGCCATTCTGCATACCCTTCTCTACCACTACCTCAAGAACCTTCTTCTCCTGCACAACCTTGTCACCCTTGCATTGTGGGCATCTATCCTTGTCGTTGATAGTCTCCCCAGTACCCTTGCACTCATTGCACGGATGTTGCATTTGTTGAATCATTCCTGGTCCCAACTGCCGGATTTGGACCTTGAAACCAGAGCCTTGGCAACCAGCACACCTCGATGAAGCTCCGGACTTCGACCCCTTGCTGTATGATGAATGCAGCACATCATGAGAATCTAGAATTGACAAGAATTACATCCATGTCTGACATAAACATTGAGCTCAATGACCTACCCATTGCACTTGGAGCAGAGCACATTGCGAGACAAGGAGAGCTTCTTTGATGTGCCATTGTACAATTCCTCCAGAGAAACCTTCAGAGGGTGAACCACATCCTCACCCCTACGCTGCCTCCTGCCCCTACTGCTTCCACCACCTTCAGTAACACAGGAGTAATGTGAGATACTACGTAGGCAAATCACAATTGCAAAGGTAATGTGACAGTTGCATATCACAGAACAAACCTCCAAAGGGACTGCCACCACCAAAGAATGACTGGAAGATGTCAAATGGGTCGTGCATCCCTCCTCCACCTCCCATTCCCTCCTTGAGGGCATCCTCACCATACTGATCATAGATCTCTCGCTTTTCAGGATCACTGAGCACTTCATACGCCTGAGCTAACTCCTTGAACTGAAATAATAAGGGTAAAAAAAAAAAATCTCAGTTCACTATCTGAGCCAGGGTAACTCCTATTAGCCAAACAAAGCATCAACATCCCCATATAAACAAGCAAAGGATGGCAAAAGGTCAACACGGGATTTTATCAAGCACCAAGCAGAGCAGCAGTATGGCAATCATAACGGCAAGCAAATGCTGATTAACTATAGATTATTAGCAACATACAGTATGTAAACATCCAAGAATTACAGCATTTTGTACAATTAGAGCATCCACAATTCACAATAAAACTACTGCATCCCAGGCCATTATTTAACAAGATGTGCAATCCACGCGCACTAGCATCATAGGACTACAAATCAGGCCACACAAAACTAGTCTACTAAGTACTAATAATGATCAAGTACAGCATAAAACACTACAAGCATATAACATTTCACGGTTCTAGCAAGTAAGTCAGAATCAACCAGGGCAATCGGTATAATCAACCACTTCCGATGAACTAAAATCATCCCAAACCGCAATGGACAGCTAAGTCCAGGGGCACATACATGACTTGATTGAATGGAAACAGTTTTAGAAGCACTATGCTGTAGCTCGAACTCTAAATCATTTCCAGAGCCTTGTAAACTTCCCCACCAACAGCTGAGCTCGCACCCACGAAACCCAGCCTAAAACACATCGAATTCTACATCCACTCCTCAGATCCACCTCCCACGACATCCACCGCACCAAATCAACCTATCCGCCAAACCAACCGCAAACCTCAGGACCCTTCTGCTACCTACACGCACTGCTACAGATCGATGCGGAACCTAGGCTCACCTTCTCGGGGTCGCCGCCCTTGTCGGGGTGGTTCTTGATGGCGGCCTTGCGGTAGGCCTTCTTGAGGTCGTCCTGGGAAGCGTCCTTGGGCACGCCAAGGATCTCGTAGTACCGCGTGTTGTCGCTCTTCTTCGGCGCGCGCCCGAACATCTTGGCGACGAACGGATATGAACCCTAGCTGTTCGATCCGGCGGGGAGCGAGGTCACGGTCGCGAGCGGTTTGTGAGGAGAGAGAAGGGAGGGGGCAGGCGCGGCTAGTTATAGCTGCGCTACGGAACGGGTGGTGGGGAGTGAACGCTCTGGAAGCTGCGGGAGGCGATGCGGACGCGGCGCGGGCCGTCGGATCTGGAACGGGCGGCGGGGCGCCGAGCTTCCAGATCCTTCCGGTGTCTTCCTGCGAAAGAGCAGGGGGCGAGCGGAGCGCGTGTTGACGGGACTCTGATGTGGGCTTCGGGTCCGGTGCAATGGAAAGCGAACCATCTGATTAGGAGATTCCTACGTTCTGGGAAAGATACCCGTCTTCTTTTTAATCGTTGTAACAATATGGTTGGAAGGAGAAATATTTTCGGTGCAATGGGCCTGTTTCGAAAGTTGTGAACCATTCTCAAGGTTGGACTGGGCTCGAGTCAGAAACCCGGCCCACAAATGCTTAGATCATGGTGATCATGTCTGAACTTCAGTTATTCCCTTTTTCTTCAGGCCCCGTTTGGAATGGAGGAATTCTTCCTCATTCCTGCGGGAATTGAACTGTTTCCTGTGAAATTCCTGTAAAATTCCTGTGAAATTCCTGCGTTCCAAACGGGGCCTCAATGGTTTCCCAGCAATTCATGGTCCTCCTTGACGCAGGTTCCTCAAAAGGCATGGACATAACAAAGTGAAATTGAAGCGCGCTGTTACTTGAAATCCCATATTGTGAAGTACAAGAATTCTGTAATAAAGCCATTTGAATGTGCTAAGGAAAAACTTTCAATTATTTTGTGGGGATCATGCATTCGAAGAAAAATATATGAGAAAAATAGATGCGGCAGAGAGCTTGTGGTTAGAATCATCCAAAACGTGGAGGAAAAGAGTGAAAATGCACGTATTTTTCTATATGGTCAAACTTAATATGACCTAAGGTTTCATGGGAAAACTCTTATCGCAATCCAATCCTATTATGATTTATGAAGGGATCTTTGTTTGATAAATTTGAATTTGACAACTCCGAAATTCAAACACAACTAAGCAAAAAGTGCGTTCACAAAGATGTTGGATATATAGACCCTGGATATGTGGTAGACTAGGAAGGGCACGTAACGTGATGCTCAATCAATAACCAGTTTACGAGGAGAATGGATATTTCATTTTGTCGTTACATGCTAAGTTGCTAGTGGTTGTTAGCTGCGGCAAAGCGCCTAATAATACATCAATCACGTGATTTCTTAAGCGGAAAAAATAGCATGTCGTGAGTGCGCTACATCATACAGCCTGTTCGATAGGCTGTTTTGCAGCTGTTTTACTGTAGCGGATGCTGAAGAAATAACTGCGAACTCTGTAGCTGCTGGTAAGCAGCAGACTTGGCGAACAAACTGATAAATGTCATGTTGTGACTACTGTAAACCGCGATAACGATCCCAAACCCTGCCCTCGAGGCTTTGACCCAAACGAACTCGAATTTTTGTTTTTCTTTCTAACAAGAGTACAAACTTTGAAGTATCTGCTTTATACTACTCGAAGTTTAAAAAATTTACAAAAATTTGAATGCCAAGTGTTTTGAGACGGAAAGAAAAATACTCAATCCTTAGGTTAGGAGGATTGATACCATTCCAAGCATATACTCCCTCCGATTTTCTTTTGTTGACGTTTCCGACAGTTTCGACGAAATTAAGGAATAGGCTAAGTGACCTGTTTGCCCTTGGGTTCAATTTCGTTCTCGCTCGCCTCCGTTACCAAATCACGCATCGCCCTATCCAAAAAAAAAAAAGACGCGCATCGCCTGCTCATGGCGGCGGCGGCGCTTCCCCGACGCCATCTCTCACCTCATCCCATCACCCCGCGCCCGCGCATGCCTGCGGTGCCTCCCGATGCCCGGCCGCATGCCTCCTCACCAAGAGACCCTTCGTCGAGCCGCACATCAAGATCTGCCGCGACTTCGGAGCTCGTCCGCCCCTCAAGAATGGCGCCGGCGCCGGAGGATGTGCCGATGCAGGTGGAGCCTTCTGCACCAATGAAGAAGCGTGCAAGGGAGGAAGACGAAGAGGATGGGGATGAGCGGGAGGAGCGGCTGTGCGCACGAGTTAGTGCGCTCGCGAGCATCCCCGGCAAGGCGAAGGCTGCGGCTATGACGGCGGCAGGGACGGCGAGCAAGGAGGACATTGCCGCGACCGCCTCCGTCTCCGGCACCAGTCCGCCACGGCCCTGGGTCCGGCAGCAGGTCGGCCGTCTCCTCGCACGCGTGATTGAACAAGGGGATCATGATGCAAGTAGCTCCACATGCACGCCGACGGTGGCTACGGCGGCTATGCCTTCTCTGATCTGGTCTTCATCAATTGAAAACGCACCACCTGTGCCAAGGTGACTCAATTCTCACATCCTTTGCCCACGACCTGTTTGTCAAATTGCTTGTCTGGTTTAATTAATGTTTGGTTAGAAGGTTCCATAGTTGCTGTGAAACAAATGAGTATTGCATTCGGCTATTCATGATGTGATCCTTCTCCAGGGCTATGCAAGGAGGGCAAAGGTGTAAAAAAAGAAAATCACCTTCAACAAGAAACAATATTGATTTGAATGCAGATGTTGAAGAGGTTACACAATTGGAAGAATTAAATGCAGAAACAAATTCAAGGTATTGGTAATTTTTGTTCAAAGGTTCTTTAGATGCAGGCATGCATCTCTTATGTTGGTCATGCTGTAATGCTTTTCCAGGACTATGCAAGGTGGGCAAAGGTGTAAAAAGAGAAAATCTCCTTGTTCGAACATTTTCATGTTGAGATCCCCATTGAGTCGGATGATACTTTCTCCAATACTAGGAACGTCATGTGCACCTTCTCCCAGGTTGTGTTCCTCTCCTATCCATGTTTTGGTCAAGCTGAGTGTTCTGAATGACACCATTGTCAAGTTAGGTTGTGTTCTGCCCTACTTAGTGTGATTTTGTTCCTGCAGGACAAGGTCCCCTTTTCTCGGTCGTCGGACATCTCCTTCAGCTTTAACTTGTGGAAGTCGAAGAGTGTTAACAGCAATTGATCTGAATGCAGAGCCTGAAGAAATTAACACTGAATTGGAAGAACTAAATACAGAAATGGAAGACGCTAATATAGAATTGGAAGAAGCACATGAAGGCATTGCAGGTCTTCCACCTGCTCAACAAAGGGTACCTAGGAAAGAAGTCTCTGATCCCATACGCAGATCTATTTTCGATACATTGCTTGCAAGGTCAAATAGTGGCAATTTGAAGGGACATGAAACAGGGGAAGTCTCTATGGAATTCTCTGTCCCTATTCGAACAGTGCAGCGTATATGGGATAAAGGGAAAAGGTGCCTAGATCAAGGAGTTCCTGTTAATGTGTCGAGCGGAAAGTCAAGTCGTGGCCGTAAAAAGAAAGAAGTGGATGTTTCAAAGCTTAGTGGATTGTCTATTTTGAGTCGTACCACACTGGAGGACACTTCCAAAGAGTTGGGATGCAGCAAAAGCAAACTTCGTTCACTAAAGCGAGAAGGTGTCATAGAGCGTGTTTCAAACACAATCAAGCCATTTTTGACAGACAAGAACAAGAAGCAGAGGCTTGAGTGGTGTCTATCAATGCTCGATCCAAGAAGTATACCACATGATCCCATCTTTAAAGACCTCTATGATTTTGTCTTTATCGATGAGAAGTGGTTCAACATTACTAAGAAAACACTAAGATATTATAAGACCCCAGATGAAGTACAACAGACAAGGACTTGCAAGAGCACAAACTTCATTCCAAAAATTATGTTTCTGACCGCTTTCGCCCGTCCAAGATTTTCTAATGGAATCTGCACCTTTGATGGCAAAATTGGATGCTTTGCGTTTGTGAGATACGAAGTGGCCAAAAGATCAAGTGTCAATCGAAAAGCTGGACCCTGGAAATGAAACCTATAGATTCTGTCAAGCAGAGTGTCATTAGAGACTTCTTGATTAATAAGGTTTTACCAGCGATTCGCGCTAAGTGGCCCAGGGAAGACATTAATAAACCAATATTCATACAGCAAGACAACGCTCCATCACATGTTGCTCCAAATGATTAATAAGGTTTTGTGAAGCTGCTAAGAAAGACGGGTTCGACATCAGACTGGTGTGTCAGCCACCTAACTCACCTGACTTCAACATATTGGATTTGGGTTTCTTCAGCTCTATACAGTCCCTCCAATACAAGACCAGTGCAAAAACAACTGCAGAGCTTGTCGCAGCGGTCGATGAGGTAAATTGTGACTTTCCTTGAGCTCAACTCTCTGTGCATTGCTTCTGCTTGATGTAGTTGGCTGTGGTATATGGAACCCTTAATGCATGTCACACAGTAAACTGCACTGACCCCTGTGCACTGACCCATGTATCAGGCTTTTCAAAATTATTCACCATGGAAAGCGGACCGGATCTTCTTAACCCTCCATGGCTGCTTGAAAGAAGTTATGAAAATCGATGGTAGCAATGCTTATGATGTCCCGCACATAAGAAAGGAAATGTTGGAAAGACAAGGGTGTCTCCCAATTCAACTCAATTGCGAGCCCGCATTGGTGCAAAAGGCGATGGATAAATTAAATGAATAAGTGTTCATGTAACTCATGTAACTTATTCAGATTGTCATGAATCTTGAACTTGTAATTTATTACTACTGCCTGTGATGAAACAAAATGGAAAATTTTCAGATGTCATGGAGCTTCTGGTGTCAGTCATTCACCATGTTACTTAGTGCAACTGAAACAAATTCTACTGTTGCCAGTCCATTTTTATATTGTCAGTTGTGTTTACTCAAAGTATCTTCTGGGATTTGAACTGCAAAGCTCCACGGCAATTTCCGGGTTCAGTTTATCACAAACATGTTATTATTTTTTACATATTGTCTGGCATGTAAGGACTTGTCTGACAGGTCAATCGGGTGGGTTCAGTTTTCTCAGTTCATGCTCATGCAAGAAAGAAAATTATAGCAATAGATCGGTGTTGACTGAAATTTATATGGAAGTGCTACACACGGTCAATTGATAAATTTATACAGCCAAAAGAAAAGACACAAAAGTCAGACAACAACCAAAAAGAAAATAGACTCCACATCAGTTTACACAGGAGTGCTATAGTAATGTCATTTGGTACCCAATTTACACTGGAGTGCTATGCATACTTCAGGTTTGCAAGCCAAAACTGAACATCAATCTACACAGGAGTGCTATTCATCATTGATTATCATCAATTACAATAGTCTGATGCTTGCCACCAATTACTGATTGGCATGGTCAATAGTGAACACACCATTGCAAGCAATGTCTGCCAGTTCTGCACCCTATAGCATACACCCATCCTGTTCAATTAGATAATGACACAACCAGTTTAAGATCTGTGAATTGGAACAATTTAAGATCTGTAAATTACTTCCACTGAGTCCTACGGCCTCCATCCTGCCGGGAATTGAGCAATTGCTATGAGCAAACTGCAATAGCGTATTTACAAAACTGAATTCCTCTCTGAAGTTGACTGCATAACAGAGCAACCGAGCAAGTGCAGAGGAGGTCATTGATCAGGCCGCACAGGTCGTCGACAGTGGCGGAGCCAGACGTGAAAGGCAGGAGGGGCCAATTAGGCAAGATCACAAAAATACTAATCACTGGTGGACAAGGAGGTAGGTAAAACGGTGGATTTTGAAGCAAAATGAAGCAGCAAACTTACTAATCAAGTACACAACGGTGTATCTAGGCGTGTTGCAACAGTCTGTCACTTGTATCTTTATAAATTTTTCTACGGCAAGGGGGGGCCATAGCCCCGGCTGGCCGAGCTGTGGCTCCGCCAGTGGTCGTCGAGGAGGTCAGCGAGCAGGTTGCACAGGGGGTTGTGGGGATCGGCGAGCAAGGTAAACAGGACGTTGACGATGAGCCATCATCACCAATACCTAGTGGTGGCGCTATTGGCTTCGAGCCAGTGACGCCCAGGTCCGCCGCCTCCTCAAGCAACGCACTGGTCGGGGTCTAGCCGCTTGGCCTCTCAGCACCGGAGCAGACGGAGCCGCCGCGCCGGAGGTCGTCTGGTTCGCCGGCGACGTCCGCCGGGTTGGGATCCAAGGCGGGCCCTTGGTGGGTAGTTCCCGCGCTCGTGCGCGCAGGTGCATGCAATGGGCGCTTGCTGCTCCGCCGGAGGTCAGGGACCTCATCGCGTCATCGAGGAGCTGCACGAGAAGGAGGTCGGGGACCTCATTTCCGCCTGGATCTGAATCTTGTTCGTCGGCGAGGTGAGCGGCGGGACAGGGGTGGAGGAGGCGGAGGGGCAAAAATGGACGATCATATTTCAGTTGAACTACGACGTCAACAAAATAAACGCTTTCCTGTTTGAACTACGACGTCAACAAAATAAAATCGGAGGGAGTACCAAAACTAGTCCTCGCACAAACCAGTCGCGAAACTCGACAGCAAAGCGACAAACACCACAGCTTTTAGGTGAAGATCATCAGCCATGGCGTTTGCCAAATCGGCAACACATCACTTTGTCTTCAGAGCGCGGAAAGAAAACTCAAATCGATCAAGAAAAAAAAAAAACTTACCCGACATGCGTTGCAGAAAGCGAAGAAAATGTGCGAAACGCGCCGTCGTTTCTGGTTTCTTTTCTCACTCTCTCCTCCCTACCGTTGACACTGTGCCACACACAACGCGCCACGCAAGCAGCAGTGAGGGGGGCAATAATTTGCTCGCATCAGGGACGCACAGCGGGCAGCGGCAGTAATGGCCGTGAGGTGCCACCACCCCCACAACGCCTGCGTCTACTAGTGATGCTTCGAGCCCACCCTTCCTCTCTTCCCGGATCGCTCGCCGCCGCCTGGACCCCAAGCCTCCGGAATCTCGCGAAGCGGGCGCCGCTCATTGGCCGGCGTCAGGTGCTGTGATCCTTCTTGGCGTTCCATTGTTTCTTTCTTTTCCCCTTTCTTACGAGATTGAAAAGTTTGCGCACTATGTATTGGTGCGGTGTTGATGGAACGTCTGCGTCTTTAGGTTGTTGCGACTGAGGCGGGCGGCGCGGTGGTGCGATGGGCATCTCGGCGAAGTGGCTCAAGTCGTTGGTTGGGCTGAGGAAGGCGGAGAAGCAGCACCACCTGAAGCAGAATCGCGAGGAGGATGCACATGTTGGACGAATAGTACGGCTTTTTTCCAATTAGTAGGCATTTTGGCGTATCTTGGTTCTTAATTTGGTGGTCGGCTGCATTATTGTGCATTAATTAGTGTTGATTGAGTAATGATTATATCATCATATCATGACAAATTATTCTCTTCTAAATCTGGTATATGAACCATATTTTGTCTGATATGAATTAGCCATTTTCATGCATTGTGGGTAGAAGTTTCAAAATTAGTGCAGGTAAATATTGATTGTTGATTGGTCACCTTACTTGTTCCAAGCCTGGTTGTACTGACTGCTTTAAAATACAAAATGATAATATCATAATTCTTGTCCCTTTCTGAATTTTGAGCATAAAACTTTGTTTGTCCATATGCTGTTAGTCATAAACAAAAAGGTAGATATATAACATAGTAAAGCCGAACCATGCCTGATGATAAATACTTAAGCCTGCTATGATTTGCCTACAGGAACAGGATGAACTACATAAACCTGGCGCCACGTACCAGTTTCAGCCCTCCCACGATGATGGAAACCTTGTTACACAGGAAGGAATTCCTATTAAAAGCTGCCCATTAGAAGCTGATACGCCTTCATGCTTGGAACCCACTTCCAGTTCAGTTCACGCGCCACTACCTCGAACTGAAGAGGAACTCAAAGAGATCTGGGCTGCCACAGTTATTCAGACTGCATTTAGAGCTTTCCTGGTATGTATTCACATTTTAGTGTTGAATCTGTCACTGATCCAGTCATTACGAGTGCTGGCTCCTGAAATACTAGTCGGACCAAAAGCTTCAACCGCCTGTATTTATTTCTTCACTGTAGAAATATATAGATTCTCGAAAGAAACGCAGCAATTCATCATCATTTTCTCTTAATGTTATGTTCCTTATTATTACTACTTGGGTCACTTCTTCAGGCTAGGAGAGCACGTCGAGCTTTGAAGGGTCTGGTCAGGCTTCAAGCCCTTGTAAGAGGTCATATAGTAAGAAAGCAAGCGGCAATAACACTTCGCTGTATGCAAGCTTTGGTCAGGGTTCAAGCTCGTGTCAGAGCAAGGCGTGTTCGAGTGACTTTGGAAAGCCAGACTGATCATCAGAATACTCTAGATGAGCAAACTAATGAATCACATGTCCGCGAAATTGAGGTGATCATCAGAAGTTGCAAAAATATAGGCATCCTATTATTTCACAAGCTGTTCCCTCCCAATTATTATTTTTTATATATTTTCATCTTTCAGAGCTGCATGCTTTTCTTTATCAGGAAACAGCTGGCATTTCAGTAAAGTGATTTGTTTGATATTTGATCTTTCATCAGCATCTTACTTGAATTGCAGGATAGCTGGTGTGATAGTATGGGATCTGTGGAAGATATCCAAGCAAAACTTTTGAAGAGGCAGGAAGCAGCAGCCAAACGCGAGAGAGCCATGGCCTATGCTCTTACCCACCAGGTAACATTACGTTTCATTTACACCAGGACATGACTTTAAATTGTTTTAAATAACGCCTGAAGTCTAAACCATGGATGAGTTAACATTGCTGCCCACCTCCACCAATGTCCTGTCCTGTTCCAATCCAAGTGCATTTGTGGATATCTACAAGTGACTTGGCCTGGAGCCTATTAGCCTGCTGGTCTTGTATACTGGCTGAACTAGTCTTTAGTATCATCTACAGAAAGTTTGCTTTCTCTTGTGCTCTGTGTTGTTGGATTCCGAAGTATTTTTTCATGAACAACAATTGAAGTTGCCCATCCCTGGTGCATCTTTAGTAGGAATTTTGATGCTCATATGTTTTCATGGTTGATCCTGTTGTTCACTTCTTGTCAGTAGCTAATGTGAGATCAGTACTGAAAACAATAATGAATTATCTGTGCTTCATTCTGTCCTAGTGACAGGGAAATAACATGCAATCATTATAAACGAAATTACCTCAATCTGATCTGGAAGTTAGAAAAGGAAACCACCGTATAAGGATACGTTTGCTTTCAAAATCTTGATACTTGAGCCTTTTTTTTTAATCTTCTTTCAAAATCCTGATACCTGAGCTTTTTTTTTTCCTTCTTATCTTCCCTTTATGGCAGTGGCAAGCAAGGTCAAGACAACAATCATCCATTACACCATTTGAACCTGACAAGAGCAGCTGGGGCTGGAATTGGCTAGAGAGATGGATGATTGTTCGTCCTTGGGAGAGTCGGTTCCTTGGTACTTGTGCAGCAGATGGAATTGCCATGGGTAGTGAAGCCAGGCATGCTCACAGAAATGCAACAAATACTCTGTACCGGAAACCTGTTAGAAGGCATACTTCAGCCCCTCATTCAAACGCTGCGAACCAGAAGGCCTGCCCGTCATACTCAGAGGGTGGTGGCTCCTTGTCGAACTGGTCCAGTGGTTCAGTATCTGCTAAATCTAGACTGAAGTTGTTACCCAGAGAAGGCGCTGATGAAGCTGAATCTCGTCCTTGCGGACGCGGTATTCGGTCCAGTAGTAATCCAAAGGAGAGGATTGGGCATTGGGATTGTCAGGCCAACACAAGATTCCCCTTGCCTGCCGGTGGTAAGTCTCTATTTACAACACCTGCATCTAGCATGAGTTTTTTAATCTTAATATTTGCAGGAGGTCGTTTCTATGATGTGTATGCGACTATTGTATAAGTAATTCAGAAATATAAGTAGTTGTTTAGGAGCATCCATAAACTTTTAGCAGAATTTAGCTTTCCAGACACATGACATTGTATATGTTCACATTTAAATTGATACTTGAAGAAAAAAGATCAGATTCATTCACTTGCTGTTTCCAATTACCAGATGTAGAAGCTGGCAAGCACCTAACAGCGAAAGCCACGGTTAACAGATCCCTCAAGGCTGCAAAAGATCCCCAGATACTGGATTCAAGGCATCATCTTGCCAGTTCCATTGATCAGTTGCCCAACAGAGTTGAGCGCCAGACATTAGAAGCCATATGAAGCCTGAACATCGCCATGTATTGAGGTTCCAGTTGGCACCTCGGAGGTCATTCAGTGTTACAGCCTGAAGGGCTCCATGTCGTTGCGGCCTTGGGGCAGGAACCAACTAGGCCACTTTCTTTGCATCGCGGCATTCTGCCGCGATATAGGCGCGTATTAAGCTCGTTTCATGGGAGCAGATTTTGTGCTTGTCGATACATGTTGAGATTACTGTTGGTTTGTGCCATTGTAAATTGTAACTGCCATTGTAAATTGTAACTAAGACGTAGCGTTTTGTATTTGACTGGCGTAACTATGAGCTGTCGGTCCAGCCGTCCATGGGTTTGGTATATTCAGTCTGTTCGGCAGGCAGTTTTACGCGGTTTTTCTGAGAGAGAACACTGTAGCTGCTAGAAACAGCACTATAGCCATGTGAGGAGGAAGCAGCAGCAGCCGGCTGCGAAAGTGAGCAGCCGAACACGCTGAGTATTTGTTACTCTGAACATTCTGAAGTTTAAAGTGAGGTTCCCTTAAAAAAAAGTTTAAAGTGAGGTTAATTTATCCGGCGGTTTGTGCTGAAACTGCATATGAGTTGTGTCTTACCTGTTTTTTTTTTTTTTGAGAAGTAGTTGTGTCTTACCTGTTGGTTGTGCCTCCCTCAAGCGGAGACAAAGGATGGCACTGATTAGCCAGAATAATTGGGCTGTGAAAGCCCAACAAGAAAAACCCAACGAGAAAACGGTCTCCTTTTACTTTTAAGCCCTTTATTCCTTGCCCCCACGACGCGTCTTCTAAATTGTAACGAACCGAAGCCTCCCCTCTCCCCCTCGTCAACGATCTCGTCGCGCTCGAGGCAGCCACCCCAATTTCGCGCTATGGCGGCGACGTCGCCGAGGCGTGTGTCGGTTGCGGCCGTGGCCGTGGCCGTCGCAGCGATGCTCCTCGCATCCGTGGTCGCGGGAGCCGACGGCAACGGCGTGTACGATCCCTGCGCGGACACGACGGTGCAGCGCGGCGACGGGTTCACCTTCGGGGTGGCCTTCGCGGGACGCGACGCCTTCTTCAACGGCGGCGTACAGCTCTCCCCCTGCGACAGCCGCCTCGGCCTCGTCAACCGCGCGAAGGTCGCCGTGTTCCGCCCCCAGGTCGACGAGATTTCGCTCCTCACCGTCAACGGCTCTGACCTGGTAAGGCGCTCGCCATGTTTACCCCTGAACCCTTCTAGTTTTTTCGCATCAAACTGTGAATTTTTCTGCGATATTGTGTAGGGATTATGGAATACCAAAAATGCTGAGAACCCTAATTGATTGCCATTTTTTTTTACCTCATCGCATAACTGTTTTCTCTTTAGTTTTTTTTACCCATTTTTTTCTGGTCAATGATATTGATCTAGTAGTTTTAGTACTAGAAAGAACTCAGGCTGCCGATAGGATACTTTGCTGCGAAGGAAGAAACATCCCTCGTTAGGTTTTTTTTTTGTTTTAGAAACAGAAACATCCCTCGTTAGTGTGCGGGTTAAATGTGAAAAAAAGAAACATCGGCGATCTCGGCCGGCCAGCCTGGTGAGACTTGAGCCAAAGCTTAGGGAGCTGGCCTGTGTCCAATCGACACGTCGAGAAAGCGACATGTTTGGACGCATTTAAGGAGCTGAAACTCTACTGGGTATGGCTGTCGCTGGCTATGGAAGATTGTCTATGGACCAAGTGTCGGCTTGTTACCCTTCGTGATGCCATTTCTTACGACGTTTTGTTTGGTTGTCATTATCCCGTCAAGTTTGGAATGTTCTGTTCATATTAGTTTGGTGTAGCAATGAGTTGCAATCGGCCACTTTTCGTAATTATATTTATATTATGAATATAAAAATCGTTTAATGAAAACTGCGCCGACGAATCTCCGTTCTTTGGTTTTGATGCGTCTAGCTAGCATCAATGGTAGCTGATGTATTTTACTCTAGATGTAAAAATTACGGATAACTTGAAGCAAGTATACAGCTTGCATAACTTTGAACTTCTATTCGTGATATGTTCGTATTAAAATTATGGATATCTAATCATGGTACGACTTGTTACTGTTGTGCACCCAAAAGAACATTTGAATCATCAGCTAACGGACAACACTTTTCACTCTATTGCAGACATCTTTTGGTGGATATATGGTAGCATTTGCAGGGAGGAAGTATGCAGCGAGGTCATTCCCGCCGGTTTTCGTTAGCAACGACTCTTACACAGTTACAGCATTTACCCTGGTGCGTCCACAAACTGAAATCTGGCAGATTACCTAACCGTCCATCCATTCTTCACCGCCGCTAATAATCCTCGACTCCGACCTCTGTTCCAGGTCCTCGAGTTCCAGAAGGGCAGGCTCCAGAACCTGTACTGGAGCACGAACGGCTGCGACAAGTGCCCGGGTCAGGGCGGCGAGTTCGCGTGCGTGGAGCAGAGCTGCGCGATCCAGACGTCGAGATGCAGCGGCAAGGGCGGGCAGGTGGACTGCAGCCCCGGCATCCAGCTCGCCTTCTCCGGCACCGACAAGCACGACGCCGTGCTCAACTCGTGGTACGAGGTGTCCAAGCTCAAGCAGTACTCCCTGTTCGGGCTCTTCTCCAACCTCAAGGACTCGCTCACCAGCCAGTTCAACAGTTTCTTCTAGAGCCCCTTTTGACGAGCCAGAGTTTTCCCAACCTGCGGAGAGGGAGGCACGCGTGTGCTTCTTTCTGTGTATATTCGTTTATTCTGTCGATATCATGTGGTATGTGTTAGTGGATGCGACCTCTGTATAATGTCGACTGTCAGCACCTTTATGTAGTTGGTTGGTTACGCGTAGGAGACAATGTTGAGTTATGTATGAATCTATTCAATCGTTCTGTTCTTTGGTTATTTAGCTCGATTTGTCCCCTTGTATTGTATGGTGATGATCATCTGCTTGCGACACTTTGGGTTTTCTTTTCTTTTGTTCAAACTGCGACAGTCTGCTTCGGCTGCGCGTTCGGTGTGAGTCGTGCCAGAATGAGCGGATCCGCGTGATCGCGGCCGTGCGCGTAACGCCACCGGCGATCAGCTGCAGGAGCTGGGTGGTGTCCGGCCCGTGCGCTCCGGAGCTTTGACTGGACGCGCTGGACTTGCTTGGAGAGAGAGAGAAAAAAAGGAATCTCCATGCCGGCGGGGTTCGAGCACGTGCATTCGCCATGGCTGAGGCCAGAGTGGGCGCTCACGGCCACGGGACGGGAAACATGGCGCGGTGCCGCGACGGTGGCAGGACGTTGGCGGGGCGACAGCTCGCTCGTGCAGCGTGGCAAGCAGAAGCAGCGCGGGACGGGTACGAAAGAGGCGAGTGAGTGACTTGGTCGGCTGGCTCGCTGCGCTGCAGATTCCTGTGCTCTTCCGTTGGCCCTGATAGAGTTGTTGGGTGAACTCAGCGGCGGCCAATGGCCGGCTTGATATGACTGGGTCAAGCGAGGATGCTGCGTGCTCGGCAAAGAAGGATTCGAGAAGCAGGTTTTGACCCGCAAGTCGTCCCTGCTCTATCGACTTCGCTCAACTGCCACAAGACGAACACACAATTGCGAACGGCTCGAGCCGGCTCCAGAAATGAATCCAACAGAATCTGAGTGTAACGAACAAAATCATCAATAATAAACACAATAACCCGGTCGATCAGCTCAGCTACCCAGCAGAGAAAATCATCGACTGAATACCGTATCATACAAGCACCACGGAATGATCCCACAAGCAGCTCCGGCAAAAAGAAACGTATCGTAAAAGAATACTCCAGTCCACGAACGCCGAGATGACCAGGAAGCAAGAAGCTAGAAGAGGCTGCTAGTTCTTGTTACTGTTGTTGTTGGTGTTCTTGAGCACGATGGGCAGGATGATGACGAGGGCGATGACGAGGAGGATGAGGATGGCGATGCACGTCCACTTGCGCGTGCTCTTCTGGTGCTTCCGCGCCACCTGCAGCTGCTCCCTCCCGCGGTCGACGAACGAGCGCGCCCGCCCGACGTTGCCCTCGATGTCGTCGAGCTGCTCCCCCTGCGCGGCCACGAGCACCGCCATGTCGTTGAACACCTGCTGCAGCTCGAGGAGGCTCCGCTCCAGCTCCGCCACGGCGCCGTGCCGCTCCTGGATCTCCGCCACCACGCCCAGCACCTCCCCGCGGCCCTGCTGCTCCGCGATCGCGCGCTGCAGGAACCGCTCCCCCTCGCCGGACTCCGCCAGCGCGTCCAGCGTCGCCTCGTCGGGCTGGGACCCCGTCACCGTGAAGTAGCGCCGCGCCACCGTGTCCCGGTACTCGGACGCGATGCGGGACCGCAGCGACGCGAAGGACTCCATGGCGTCGCGGAGCTTCTTGCGGAGCCCGGCCACCACGGAGGTGCGGGTTCGGTCCGTGGAGCTCCCCGGCCCGCAGCCGGGCACCGACCGGTTCGCCGCGTTGGCGCGGTCCAGCGACTCGAGCCGCAGCTTCACCACCTTGGCCTTCTTGATCGCCGCCGACACGTCGGCGTCCATGCGGGCGCGGAGCGCGCGCACCGCGCCCGCGTCGTGCAGCGACTTGCCCGACTCGTTGGCTTCGTGGAGCGACTTCTGGATGCGCTCCAGGTCGCGGAGCTCGTCCTTGATCGACTCCACGTCCTCGAAGAACTTGTCCAGGTTGGCGCCCGCCGCGGCGCCCGGCGGCGCGGACATCTCCACGCCGCCGGACTCCAGGTCCCCGCCGTCGCCGCCGACGCCGCGCTTCCAAGAGCTAGAGAACAAGTTGTTCATGGCGGCGGATGTTCCCTCGATCTCCTTGCTCTGGCTGTCTGGCCTCTTCTCCCCGATCGAGATCGCTTCTTGGACTGCGCTGCTGCTGGTGGCCGGTTTCTTGGATCGGGTGCAGAGATAGTACTACTACTAGTAGTCGGGCGAGCAGAGAAGAGACGCAATCAGGGAAAGGGAAGACGACGCGGAGTTGAAGCAGTCGGCGTTGGGCTTGGGGAGGGATTGATGTGACGGCCTGTGCGTGAGGAGACCCCGTGTGTGTGCGCGCTCTGGAACGGCGACGCGGGAGGAAGGTGAGAGGAAGGGGAGGAGGTGGAAGCGCCCCTGCCTCGCGCGATCGGCCGCCGCCGGATCGGTGCACCACGCGGTGGCGTGGTTGGAAATGTAAACGTCCTCCTGGCTAGCAACGGCGCCCTAGAGAAGGTTTCAACTGGTGGTTGAACTAGACACGGATGCCAGAACTGACCTGACGGCTTATGATTAATAACTGCTCTCTTTCTTAGGCCCCGTTCGGTGACCCCTCTAAAAGCTTTAGAGGGGTCACATCAAAATGCCGGCACAATTTATATGTACTAAACAAAGTCAAATTACAAAACTAAGTCTAGGATCCCCATCTATTTCGCGAGACGAACGTAATGAGGGTAATTAAGCGGCGATTAGACGATGGTTACTGTAGCATCACTGTGTCAAAACATTGATTAATTAGGCTCATTAGATTCGTCTCGAAAAATAACGCCCATCTGCAGAAAGGTTTTGCAATTAAATTTTATTTAGTACCCCTAAATAGTAAGATTCTTTTTACTTTAGAAGGGTATAAAGTTTAGAGGGATTTTAGAGAAGGAACCGAACGCCACCTTAATCTTATTTTGCACGGATCGTGTAGTCGGTCAATGTTGACGCGATCAACTGAAAGCGCGAGTACCGGTCCCGACTCACACTTGTTCGTTTTTATAAAAAGAAATGAAGAAGTGATTGCCTTCATCTCAGCACGATAGGTATCCGTCGTCGTTCGGTGCAATCGCCATCAATTCCTAGCAAACCAAGTGAAGCGACGCCAAAATAACAAACCAGGTAAGCCACTCCGTACACAATCACATATGCACTCTCCCAGATATATTTGCGAGTCGTCGCAAGCACCACATGGCTGCGCAACTGGCCGGCGCATGCATCGGATCGGGCAGATGGCACCAGTGTCTAGTGTTCGTACAACCTCGTCGCACTGACTGCTCTCCCGATTTGGGAGAACATGATAAGAAAACGACACAAGAAGCAAGGTACTAAGCAGCAAACGCTGGGCTCTGTTACCCAGGCTCGCTCCCATGGCTCATCCATGTGATGTGGATTCGCACGGCATGTGCAACAGCCGAACCGAACGTATGCTGCTTCATTAGCTGTGTAGCTGGAGGCTGCAAGACCTTCTATAGACGTTTTATGCTGCCGATGCATATGATTAGGAGGAAAACAAAGCCATATCGTCAGAAAGTTGTTACCACGTCTTTGGAAAGTTGGGATCGCTCATTGTTGTACACCGAACATGCTACGGCTTCTTTCTACTGCATCACTTTTGCTAGTGCAAAAAGTAAAGTGTTATTGTGAATGGTTGGAGGACGGTCAAGTTAATGGCGCACGGTTCACAAATAAATACAGGCAAAAACAGGGCAAATTAAGGGAAAATAAAAAAACGAAGAGATTACCCAGGCACAAAGTCATGCGTGCTACTAGCAACACAATAGAATGAAGATATATATAATATGGCCTCAACTGGGCATTTGCCAAACAAAATTTGTAGTTTATCGAACAACACTACAACAGCATCAAGAAGAGTGTCTGATTACTCCCACTGTGATATATAATATTAGAAAGGATTTACAGAACCTACAAGCTACAACATCAGTTCAAGACACAAAACCTTGTCTTCTGTATATTTCCTCTGGACAAAAAATTAACCAACAATTATACACATGTAGCCGCAGCATTGCCTTCTAACGGGCCTTGTGTAAACATCGACATTGGACCTCAACAATCAAAAGAATATCCACAAATATAGGCATTCTATATTGAATCAAGAAGTTCCAAGTGGGCACATCTTCACGCCACCACAGGATCGAATGGGTGGAGACTAACAGCTACACTGCTGCCATCAAGTGTGCTTCCCAAGCCCCGGGCTGAACTACATGGAAGGTCAAGAAGGTGATTTGGCTCATCCCCGGTAATTTACTGGGCACTCTGAAGAACCGTAACATAGAAGGGATGCCCTTGATCTCCACCGGATGACCATCTTCCATTTTCATCCACCTGTGATCCCTTGGATGGATGCACTTTCCAATGCAGCTCATAATTGGAAAAATTGTATGTCCCAGGTGCAAACATGCACACTCTTAGAGGAACTCTGGCAGAACTGTCAGGTTGCATTTCAATTTGAGCAGAACTCAATGAGCACCAAACATAAGGGGGAATGCTCTCTGAAGATTTATTTTCATGTTGTGCACCCTTGGCACTAGAAATCACCTTTATGTCATTTTCCAGAGATACATCATACCATCCACCCAGGGCACTGGTCGAATCCTGAGGATGTACAGTTTTACTTATCTCTGGCATACCATCAAAAGTAACCACACTCACGGAAACCTTATGTCCAGTGGAATTGTGAATTACCAACTGGATGCTCACTTCACAGTACGACTTTGAAAAATCATGGCTAACTGTTTGAGGTCCTTCCATAAGCCACCATATAGGCCTTTCGCTTATAGCACTGAGAATACCGAAGATGGGGTTAGCATAGTTCAGCGCCACCAAATGCCCAACAAAAGTTACTATCCAGTTAAAGGTTCTAAGACTTGCCTGCAATGACATGTGTGATGGGACAGTAGCTTTAAGTCTGGCGCAGGCTTGGAAGAGTTACCAGTTACTGCTTTTGAGATTAGAACAAAATCAAGAAGGCTTGGCCCCTGCACATGGATCGAATGAACATGGTCAGAATTTTATCATCATTCAAAGATAGAGAAGAAGAAACATGTACACGCCTATCCATTCACTGGCAATTTCCCAGTCAAGTTCCTGTAAGAATTGACCTTGAAGGTTAGGGTAAACGACCCTATCCAAATGGGCAACACTTGGAACCAGCATGAAACCAGAACCAAAAAGGAAGCCAAAATACTGTGCTCTTATAATCTAACACAAGACTCACCTCAGCTAACTTCACTTGTTTGTATTTTTCTTGGCAATGAAAGTCAGCTAAAGGAGACCGAGCAATGTCAAACAAATCAGTGCTGCCCCCAGGACATAAAGCCATATCTGTTCTGTACGAATCACTCTCTGCTTCTTTACATGAAGCTGTTCCAAAGTCCTAAAACGAAGCATTCGGAAAACATATCACTACCTTGAATTTGCAAGATATAATGAACAAGAGCATAAACAAAGCAACGCAAAACATGGTATGCATTAAGCATCTTGCATCTGGCAGAGTATAAAAGAATTGACCTTCACCTTTATCTTGAAGAAACATGACACAGACTGATTTGCAAATACTGTTTCAACAGACGTGATTGAATTGCATGAAGGCAGTGCTGAAACTGCCCATTTACTGCCAACACAAGACAACTGATGAAGTACAAATGATTCTGATGGAGTCCTGTTAATTACATCCATGCGCACAATATACTCTTGCAATCTTGATGAGCACATACTTATAGAAAAGGACACATCAAGTGATGGCAAAGCCTGTAAATAAGACGTTTTACAGGTCATACAAACTTAGTCATATAGGAAATTCTGGCAGCACAACTACAAGTTGGTACTGCTTGACTTTAAAAGAGAATAACTAACAAAACAAGAGAATGCACTAAATTAATTAGATACCCTCCCAACCCTGTTACTTTCAGAAGATTAAGAACATACTAGGAGTCTGCAGAAGACATATATAAGCATATTCGATTCCTTATCGTTTAGTATTTACACCCTGGTAAAAGAATTTTGCTGGGAAAACACTCTACACTTCACCCATGCATAGTTCAACATCGAACTTGACCGACCCTTTCTCACCGAACCACCTATCAAAATTTCCAGTAACAGTTCTAGAACACTGATACAGTAGTGTGCATGTAGACAAACCAATAACAAACAATAAAATCCTAAAACAAAATAGCATTTTGGCACAAATAGTTACCTCAATGTTGTAATGCATGCGCAGAGTTCGGTACTTCATGTCGCTGGAACCCTCAATTTCATAATATAAAGATACATAAAGAGAAACATTTCCCGGAGTTGCAGCGTGAAACCAAATAGGCCAAGAGAGTGCTCCTCCTCCTTGAATTTCAATATCCTGAAAAGAACGAAAGATCAAATTATGGAAGGAACATAAAATGCGATTTGGATTACTGAGACACCAAGAAAATTTGCATTAAACCACCTCACCTGAGGAAATTCAAAAAGCAAACCCTTAAATTTTTCCTTTGAAATTTTGGGCGATATAGCGTTGCTTTCTGACTGTGCATGTTTTCTCAAGCAACTTGGAAACTCCAGGTCTATGTCCGATGAATCACTAGGTATTACAAATCTTGGGTTGCTAATTTTCATTTTTATGCCCTGCATTACATGATTGGATAAGTGTTAATAAAGAATGCACAGGATCTGCATTAACGGCGGCAAAATTTGCTAGAGCACACTAGAAAGATGTGGCTTTAGCCACAACATACTTCAACTCTCGTATTTACCTGTAGCACACTCCAAAAGTGTGGTTTCTTAAGTGTAGCACACTAAACAGGCGAATAGTGATTTTTTGAACGTTTTTATCTCATTGCATGAAACACATTACAACATGAAACTCTGCAAGACGATACATTACTGCATTCTCTATACATGTGTTTTTTTCTAGATTTTTTTTCTGATTGTTTAAATAACTTTGCATTAAGAATAATTTTTATTTTGTAAATCAAACTATGTGAACAATGTGAAAACAATCTGCAGAAAAACACATGGATCGAGAATGCAGCAATGTATCACCGTGCAAAGTTTTAAGTTATAATACATTTCATGCATTGAGATAAAAAAAAAGTTCAAAAATTCACATTTCCTATGTTTAGTATACTGCACTTAACAAACCACAATTTTGGAGTGTGTCACAGCTAAATACGAAAGTTGGAGTGTGCTGTGGCTAAAGCCACACCTTTCCAGTGTGTTGTAGCAAATTTCGCCATTAACTAATGACCACCTGTACAAATTCAGCAACTCTTTACAATCGGAAAGCCAATAGGAAATACAACGAAGAGGCAGAGATAAACAATGAGAGTAAGGACCTTCACAGCATAATCTGAATGGTTTTTCAGATTTAGTCTGAGGAGCTGCAAATCACCAGCAAATGCTCTGGTTGGCATGTGATCGATATATCCTGTAAGTTTTGGTAAACCCTGGAGGCAATATTTAAAATTATAACATATCCGAAACCAATATTTGAGAGGAGTAACCTAGACAAGGCTAGAAGCTATAACCTTGATTACAATCAGGTCGTTGTTCAAAGAACGTCGAGGGCCTCTTTTTCCTTTTTTGATTTTCTTACGTCTGTCAATTTCAAAGTATTGATAGCCAACTACTGAATCTGACAGTGTCCAGCGTATCCCAACTAACTTCAGAATACCTTCAACTTTTGGAGTAACATCAAGTTGCACCTAATAGAGTTAGAAAAGAAATGAGCTGTTATCTTAAAATACTGTTAACAAAATATCACAACAAGCAACAACAACAACAATAAAGCCTTTTTATCCCAAGCAAGTTGGGGTAGGCTAAACAAGGAAAACAATAAATTCAAATATATCAAATCAGAGAAAAACAAATCAAACAGAGTCTTTACTTTTCTACTTTCACCTCCTCCCAGTACAATGTCAAGCTTTGACACCGTGAACTTATTTTCATCAGTCTCAAACCTGCAGTGGTCAACCAGAAACAACAGTGATAGACATGAGAGACTTGGGAGAATAAAAACATCTACATAAAATACATGAATAATTAGAAGAAAAAATTACATTGAAACAGACGGCTCTGTGATAGCCTTTTCTTCCCCAGCATCCATGGTCAACGCACTTACCTCTGCATAGTAATGTAATCCATCAATCATAAGTGTAATACCCCTAAATATGAAATACTGAAGAAAACTGTTTTAACACTCAGGAACGAAAATTACCAGAACTTAAAGCATCCAAATTGGTGGAAAGTTGGCATATAAGAGAGATGCCGGAAACAGCAACAGAAATTTGTAGAGGATTCTTTATCTCAACAGTCAATTTTACTGGTTCTGCAACCAACAAAAACATGCATTCAGACTACAAACGTAGAAGGGTGTAAGAGAGATGATATCAAATTTCATCTAAATCTCCTTGTACTTAAAAATTTTTATTTCATGATGGATATGAAATTTCTGATTTTAAAAGAGTGGTAGGGTATAAGTATAAACTATTATCCATTGGGTTCAGTTGATTCCAGATGGATATGATTTTCAGTTTATCTCAAGTTCAGTTAATTCCACTGAGAAGAAAGGTATGGTATAACTATATAATTTAGAAAATGTTCACCTCCAGCGACACAAACAGAGAGGTCCTTGTGTTTTCTCAAAGCAGATGCTTTTGGCTGCGAATCCAACCAATTAGTTCTGACAATTGATGATGATGGGATCATTTCTTCCTCCAGCTGCTGCCAAGTGCTTTCTCTAACATCAACCTGTTATAGAAGGCAAACAAAACAAATAGATATCATAACAATAGTATCATTATTTGATGATTAAATAAAAGGCCTGGATAAAGTAATAATGCTTCGGCAATTAATGTAACTCCAAGATATGCCTTTTCCATCCAGTTTTTGCATGTGTTTTCGGGGGGTGCGTGCGTGTGTGCGTGTGTGCGTGCGTCTTTTCGGCCTTTTCGGGGGGTGGGGTGGCATGATGCTATAGCTTCGAGTGTCTTTTGGCGAGGTGGGCGGCATGACGCTATAAGTTCAAGTTGCCTTACATCTGCATCTGACGCATAAGTGCGATGATCTTCATGTATAACTCTAAGTGATGACATGTTGAACACAGGAAGTTGAAGCTTGTATACATCAAATTTTTTTCCCATACTCTGTTGAGAAAAAAAACCCATAAAATTAGAAGTGCAATAATAGTTGGTTCAACAAAGTGCAAGGAATAGTGGATCAGATCAAGAACCTGAACAAAATGGAAAAAGTCATTGAGGAACACGCTTTGTGTATTCACTGACTGGTGGCTACAAGAGATGATCTCCAGCAAGTGCTTAATGGCTGCATCGAATATCCCAAGGACTCCATACCACCTGTTAGTACAACCGGCGTCAAATATAGCTTAAATACAGGAACAAAAATTCAATATAAGCTCCCCAAAAAAAACAAAAAAGAAAACAGCTACCTCCCAACATTAAAATGTACATGATCATTGATGTAACTCCAAGGATACTGTTTGTAGACAAAAAGAGCATTTCTGTATGCCCGAACAGCATGTTGTTTCTGCACTTAGAGAAAAAAATACTCAACAAAAATCCAACCAACATCTAAAACGTTTATAACAGCAGTAAAAGAGTTATTACAGACCTGATCAGAAATATAGTAACTGTTCCCAGCTAAAATTAGGTGAAATCCATACTTCCGAAGCATAGGTGGACTGGACAACAGATAGCAACAAGCGGCTTGCTCAAGCAATACGGCAGAATGCAAGGAAGGTTCCTGAATAGTAAAAAATCAATAAAATGAGTATTAATGAGCTAAAAAAGCATAACCAAAATGTGGGGGAAAAGGACAAAGATTCCATATCACACATGCTTAATGTGAAATCTACCTCATTTGAGATGCGGAAATACACACTTGATGCATCCCTGTACTGTCCCCTTGTTTTAAGCATTTCTGCCCACCAAAGGCCACATCTCGTAGCGTTTCTCTGCCCAGATGATCCAATTCTCTGAAAACATGTATAGCTAATTAAGCTCTAAATGTACCAGAGGAATATAAAAAACATTGAAGAGTTTAAAATGTTATCCAAATACCGTAAGTTTGTAATATCATGTCATGGGAATCATATTCCACTTTGAATTCCAAACATTTCAATTAAACACAGCACGGGTTCTTTCAAAAGTGAACCAGTCAAATAGTCCAAGAGAAATCTAAAATTACAGAGAACTACTTTAGAAACCAGTGTGGAAACCAAACATTCTGATTATTCTGACACGTTACAGATCACCAGGGAAAATGAAACTAGAATGAACATGTGGCCTCAGACTGCTGACCAGTTCATGAAGCCATTATACCAACAAGACATCTACAGGGTTTAGAGCCAATTATTACTGACATGATACTGACACCATCCAAAACGACCATTACACCAAATTACTTTCTTTTGGTACAATGTTTTTTTACTAGGTCAAGTTACGGTGCTCTGCAGGGGCTAAGGGGTTCCACACCCTCAGCCTTGGAAGCATGATGTGTGAATGGTTGTTTGATGTTATGACATGCACATTCAAGTTAGCATAGTGTGTCTTCTTTTGAGTGTTTGTTTTGAAATGAACTTGAAAACATTGTATTCCTCTTAATACAATGACATACAGCCCTCCCTCATGTTTGACAAAAAAAATTCAAGGCTTCACAGCTAGTTTTAATTTTATATGGACGCCTACATGAGTGAAATGAACTTTTGCAGAGTAACTTCAACGGCACATGATCCAAGAATATTCAAACAGGCCTCCATGTTACAACCGTTGCTGAAACTAGGCTTGTATCGGAAACTGGAAAGCAGATGTATCTCTACCACAAAAGACAGGAAATAATGTTCGACGCATAAGTGGTTCGGACTCCTCTCATTGTTCTGTGTATGTAATGTGGGGCAAATAACACAATAACACAGAACAAAAACTAAATGACACAGAAACTAATATTATTAGCAATTATTTTGAAGGGACCAAATTATTTTCCTAGAGGTAAAATTAAAAAAAAAATACCAAATATGTACTGAAGGCATTTTCCATGCAGTATTCAGCGTCTTTCCTTGACTGATCCAACATGAAATAGCAGAGTCCACTCATCTCCTGCAGTATGGCAAATATACTATCATGGAAGGAATATCCAGTTGGAATGTTGCACAAACGGTCACCACATATTGAAATCTGTTCCACTACTTATGAAGAAGCAATTCAGCAATTCAAAAAATGTTTTGGAAATATCATCCGATATACTATAAAGGCCTAACCCATTTTTGGGTTGCTATGGAACATAGTGATTGCCCATTTTGCCTCTTGTCAGCCTTTTTCCTTCTTTTCTTTTCTTTTTTTTTTTTGGCTAAAGGGCATCGGCATGACCAATTGACACAACATACCAAGATATTCCTCAGAACCACTATCCTAATGTGCCTTAATGTCAAACTAAGAAACATTACAAAGGGCGTATGTACATGCAGCATAAAATGAAAAAAGAGTAACAAAAGTCAAGCACCTGTACACCAGCAAATCGCTTCCAGGCCTTATCAAGCTTATAATCGGTGGAGAGTAATTTGTAATTGGACAGAGCAAGCTCATAGTCCCGTAACATGAATGCAAAATCACCAAGAACTCTGATTTGTGATTCTATGGACGTGAATGTATACCTGTCGGAAAAAATAGTGTTAATGCACATTAACAAAATTCATACAGTAATAAGTCTCAAGATCACGAGTGAACACTTGCATTGGCCCATTTGGAGCTTCTGGAACATCATCTCTCTTTCTCCACCACAAGTTCTTTATCTGATTCCTAAAACCCTTTCTTGTCGTTGCTACCTAGAACAGTACTGAATCTTGTTGGGGAAACATAAAATACGGATAGAACAATAAAACAGATTTTTAACAACATACCTGCTGATTGAGAACACGAATCTTTTGCTCCATGTATGGAATGATGTGGTTAGATGCAAAATCTTGCATGAAGTCTTTTATCTGTCAAATAATCAGGGTCAGCGATCAAGCATCTTGTCAAAGTTTAGCTCAGCTGGGAAAAATTGCATATTGCATTTTGCATAGCACCCACAGAGGACGAACTAGGAAAGGCACATCAAAATTTCTCCAGTTCATTGTACTAGATCGTCGACGTTTTTTCTTTAAAATATTTATCTACAATATCAGTGCCCAAAAAACCTTGAATCAAGAAGCTCAATAGCTCTATTACTAGATTGACCAAGCACAAGTCAGTTACTCTGATACTAACAGTCAAGAACACAATAGTCCTTCAACCCACCCAACAATGCCCATCACAAAATAGCGGTAAAATAAACAGGTCATTACGTACTGTGAAAAATTGGACTAAGTGGCACAACATTTTCTATACCCAGCAAAACTAAATGCAGAAGCACATGAAAGAATCATGATATACAACGAGAGCTGCATTACCTCATTCAAATCATCCATGTTAAGGAAACAAGCCCCTTCATTATAGTTTAAACCAAGAGCTTTCTGCATTTAGTCAAGAAAAGGCTATAAGTAGATTGCATATTGGCTGAACTATGCAAACATGAATGGAATTTAATATGAAGAAATTCAGTATGCTCACATAAGGTAACAACAAATCCTCAGCATTATTAGCATGTGCCTCAGCTGAAGAATTTATACATAATAATTTGCAATCATTCAAACCAAGGGTGCTCCTCATTTCCGCCAAGACATTTACAGCTCTTCACATACAAATTAACATGGGATCAGCAACAGAAAATGTGTATAATATAATTGAAATCATAAATGGCAACTAGTTGAACTCTTTACTATCTTAAAAATTGGAGTTGGTGGTGAATGTCAATCTGCCATCACCACCACTCGAATCCTGCACTTTCCAATTATTTAGCCACCACAGCCATTGCAATATAAATACATAGGGTCCAAAAGACTTTTAATACTTGTTTGATTATTACCTTAGATTTATGACACATTTTATATCCTATTTGGGAATTTATACTGGTTTTGTTTATTACATTAACATTGCATGCTTGTAATTATTAGATTTATTGTTCCGTGGCAACGAACGGGCAACGGCTAGTAATAGAAAAAAAAAAAAGAAGATTCTGAGGTCAGTGTAGAAAACCAAAGCATCATGGATTGTACAACATTTCTTTGTACTCCTAGGTCTACAGTGTCAACTATGCGGGCAGTTTGGATTTTCGAACCACCTAGCCATATGCCAAACAAGCTCACACGCAGGATCAATTACTAAATTCCAAGATATTGCTATAGTATGATGATGAACAAGCACTAGGTAGCTATTTCAATTTTTTCAGTTCATCAATGCTTGCAGAAATGCATCTTTTCGTAATATAAGAACGAGTGAAGAATCATACATCTCTTGCGGCCCCTCTTGTTGGTCATGAAGTACGAGATAATGTTTCAGAATCTGTGGATCCATGATGCCTTCATTTAAAAGAGAAGGCAATTGATTTGTGTTGAAGAGATCAAGAAATTTGCTGATTGGTTCTTTGTCCATTGATGACACAACTAGAAGACCTGTTGATAATAAATGGTTGAAAGCATAAGCGGTAATACAGAGTGCAAAAAGACCAAAAAAAGACAAGAAACTGCCAAATCTCACATGCCACAGGATGATCAAACGTTTCATGCTCCGAAAATGAGAGTGTTCGCATTAGCTCTCGATTGAACTTCTTAATCCACAATGGGCACAGGTCCGCTTCAGGTTCTGGAATAATAGAAATCAAGGAATCATATGAAGGCTGCAACTAAAAAGAGGTAACAACATTCCCATAACCGAGCTTCACAGGCATTCCCATGAATTTGCATAAGGCCTAAGAAACTGCCATCGCATCAGCCAGTTAGATACAACAGAGTACCAACCAAATAGAGACATAGACAATTGACGATAGAAAGTTAATTTCCAGAAGTTATACCCAACCAATCAACAATGAAATAATTAACAAGATGAACATAACACAGAGCATCACATTCTACTGCTGCATCAATTCAAGCAGTTTCAGCCATACTCTTGTCATAGCATTTGTGCATAGTGCTCACCCAGTAAAGCAAGTTCATCACTATGAAAATTCATCTGAAATCAGGCAGCAACTGTGGCAATTGATCTTGAAGGAAAACTTGTGATTGCTCCTTGAAATGATACAGAGTTCATGGCTCTCACATTCCATTATCATTCATCGTAAAGGTTTCTAAAATTAACTCGATTGCATTTTTTTCAAACCAATCAGCAGATAAGCCAACAGGTTCCAACTACATCCTACGTTCCTACATATGTTGCGCAATGTGGAGAGGATGTAAAATAAAATTCTAGAAGCAAAGCAAGGGAGCTCACTGCCAAGTACATCTTCAAGCTTTGGTGGGTCTGCAAGCAAATCCTGAAGAGCATTCTCACTGGCCTCAGAAACCACTGGTTTAATCCTCTCATCTGCCACCTGTCCCCAAAGAGCAAGGTCATCAAACAAATCAATAAGCACAGGTATCTAACATGACAACCCTGAGTGTTCAACAATCACCTCGTAGTCCTGCTTCCGTACGTCTGAAGCGTAAACCATCCGAATCTTAAACATTTGCAGCCTGTATGGTTGATCACTCGCCGTTCGGACGGGCACTGCTCAAATGTGCACAGAGCAACAGAGAACCCTCCATGAGATCACACAACCAACCACGAACGAGACGCTGCAAGGTATTATCTGAAGCAAAACAATGGGAGGAGCATCACCGTCGATTTTTTTGAAGAGCGAGAAAGGGGAGAGCATGTCCACGAAGCTGAGGCCGTTCTTGCGGCAGGCAGCCTCCGCGAGCGGGGTGGTCAGCACCATCACCACCGGGGTAATCTCCTCGAGTAGGAGCCGCCCCAGGTAGCTCCGAAGCGGATCCATCGGGCCAAAACCCTAACGGAGCTGGCGCGGCTGGTCCAAGCGCGGCGGAAGAGCCGAAACGGGGAGCGAGTGACTCGATTGAGAGGGCGGGGTGGAGCTTCGAGGCAAGTGGTCCGCCTGCGCCGTTATCAGAGTCACCGGAGTCGCCGGAGAAGCGAGTGATCTCCGGCGACCGCGAGGCGGTGACGGTGACGGTGGTGGCGCTGGTGGTGATCTGATCTGAGAGGGCGCCAGGTAGAGACGACGACTGGGCGTACTGCTGCTGGCCTGCACGAGGCGCATGCTTGGGCTTCAAGGAACGGTTTATGGGCCAAATTTAGCCCATTTATATTTGGTGCTGGGGGGCCTTTCGGCCTAACAAATTTCTACCTGTAAAATTGGAATTTGTCACAATCCCCCTTTGTTTTCTCAAGTACTCTGAACTTATGCTTAAAAAAAAAGTACTGTCTGAAGTCTGAACCACAACAGAAATTTTACCACCCATCACGCTGTAACATTGGAATTTGTTTTCTCAAGTAGACTGAACCACAACAGATATTTTACCACCCAGCACGTTTGGTTACTTCCACCAATGGGCGTGCCAAAAAAAAAAACTTCCACCAATGGGAAATGATGCTTATATCTCAGGTTTTCAGGGCAATCTCAGGCTTTGATGTATGCAAAAGAATAAGCTGAACAAATGCATTATGTTCGTGGTCAAAGACTAGCGCAACAAGCTCACAGATACCACATCAGCTTCAAAAGAATTTCCCAAGTCAATAAAGTTTGAAGGAAAAAATAAATCTAAGACTAGTTGATCATGTGAACATTTACACATACATGCATTATGCTTTGATTTTAATGCTGAAAAAAATTCTTCGTATACAGAGACATGTTGCAGCTAAAACCCCCAAAGAACAAAAACATAACAAGGCGCAAGACGACCAATTAATTTACAGTGTCTTCCTGATAATAAACCGAACCCGGTCGCTTTCATGGTATATGCCAGCCGCTCTCAAGCCAGGTAATTGTAGATCTGTGGGTTACTCCTGTCTCTCTCAAGGTACTCCCGATCAATTAAGCTCTCTATTCTTTTCTTGATATCGGCTGGCTTAACGGGGAACTTGAGCTGAAAGAAGGGAAACCAGCGGGTCAAAAAGGTCAAGCTATACAATGAGGAAATATAGACAACCACACAAATAAATAGTCTGCACGTCACCTGCTGATAAAGCTCAGTTATTAGAAGGGTGTGGCTGAGGACTTTCCTCGTCTTCATTATTCGAACAATCGCCGCATCAACCTGCATAGGTACATAAAAGTTAGTTGCCTTTTAAACAGCTAATTTAATTGATATATTTCAGTGTGTTGGCAACATGCGTAGAGAGTTAAAGCACCTGATACTGCCTATCCTGGAAAACTCTCTCAGTGGTGCTCGTGTTTTCTTCTACTGTTTCCTTCATCTGAATCGCGTTCACCTGTAAGTGCACAACAACATTTCAAGCTTGATGAGATCACCGAACCACAACAGACCTACCACTTTAAGCAACACAAATATTACCTTTATACGATATAGGGGAGCGCTGAACTCTTCATTAAACACAAATTCATCTTTATCTTCAACGTCTCTCCCTTTAGGTATCTGAAAATATAAAATACAATTGAAAAGCCGCCTCTGAAAATGCAAATTGAAGAAGCCAATGTAAGGAATCCACACCTTTTGAAGAACCCGTACTTTGCCACATGCAAGTGATTGCAGAGTCCTTCTCAATTCTTTATCCTCGATGCCAGTAGACTCTTTGATGTCAAGGAAGCTTAGTTTTTGAGCGTCATTGAACAACATCAGAACCACACTCTGACAGCAGGAATAAGTTGGTAAAAGTTAAAAGTATAGGTCACAAATGGTTACCACATAATAAAAACTGAAAAATGGGACGAAGATGCACCTGAAATAATGACACTGCAAGTTCTTTTTTGCCTTTGGGAAAGTCTGCTTTTAAGACACAGTGCCCCAACGAATTTTGCCACATCAAACGCCTTCCACTATACTTGCTCAAATAGAACTCTTTGAATATATCCTGTCAAAAACGATAACAGATATTAAAAGTAAATATTAGGTTCACTAAAAATACATATATATATATCATCTAGGCACTAAATTAACCTGATAGACATTCAATTCGTGAGGGAGTTTCACATCCATAGGTGGATATGTTGGCCAATAGCTGTATGTCAAAACAGATTTTATCAGAATTGCATATACATGACTGACAACATGAGAATCACATGTTGCCATGCTTGGCAACTGATGCAATAATCAATTGCATGACCTGGGGGGCACGCATTGTACAGTTATCATAGGAATGAAACTACTCTCCAGAATGCATATCGAAGAAATGAGGCAAAGAATATCCCTACCCGGTTGTAAGTACATGGACACTCATTTCAATGCCACTTGGAAGCTTTGTCCTCGCCTGGGATGATTGCTTAAACGAATCATTTATTTCTTTGGATAATTCAATGTCCTGCAGAAAACAATAATTACTAATATTACAAGCATACCGAATCAATATCCAGGAGCACCAAAGGATAAAGAAATTAAGGTACACATGATACACTAGCAAAATCCGCAGAGTGATAACTGATAAGAGCTAACCCTACCTTGAACATTCCCTCCAGCTTGTTGGTGAACTGACTTCCACACTCAGTTTTGAGCTGTAAAGAGAAACATTTTAGGTTGTACAGAAAAGTCACAATAGTCAATTAAATAACAATTTTACAGATGAAAAGGGAAATATTACTTTTGTAATCATGGATTTTTCAGCATCTATTGATGCGCTCTTCCCTAGCAGCAACCTCTTAGCTAGATCCTTCTTGTAGAATGCCTCAAAAACATCTTTACCCTGTGCATGATGAAATATAAACCTTATAAATACTATATAAATTGACTTCTGCATTTCAGAATCAGCACCATCTGTCCTGAACAATTTTACAATTATATCAATTATTTATGACATCATAATCTACCATTTTCACTTTCACTACAAGCCTTGTAAGAGCTTCTGGGGGGGTGAGGGGGGGCTTGGAAATAAGTAGTTAATGCTTATAATGTTGGTTTCCATATGATTATGATTTCCGAAGATTATTTGTAATGAAGTTAACAAGCAACATAAAAATAACTAGAACTATACTGTTGATCAAGAAGAAACATAACTTAATGATCAAATCAAATAGCTCAGTAACTTACTTGTATAAACCGAAATAGAACCAACACTTTGTCGAGTATACCCTCAAGCTCTTCTTCTGAAGTCCCTTTATTTCCAGCTCGAAGTTTCTCGTCTAGAAACTTCGCAATCAATTCGGCAGGTCGATTCTGTTAGAGAACAGGCAGTTCAATCAATTGACAGGGAAAAGGCAAAATTCTAATTACAAGACATAAAATTACTCATCTACGATGAACAAACAAACTACATGCAACAGGCTAACAGTAAGAAAAACACAGACCGCAGTTTGTTAGCTTTGAAACGCAAAAGATTCAAAGTGGTATTTACGACCCTACTCCAAACTCATGCAGTGCTAGAGGGTGCCATGTGGTGCTGAAAAGCTAATGAACTGAACAGAATAAGCCGGTTTATATTTTTACCATCCTTTGTTTATAGTAATGTATTAGGAAAAGCTGAAATACTGTGACAGTATTTTCCAAGCCAAATCGAATAACCACTATTTCACGTCGCAGTTATCAAAATATACTATATCCATTTTTCTAATCATATAACTATACTATCAAACTACAAATATTGGAATAAATCACTGGTCAGGAATTATAAACTTTAACCACAAAGTTGCCACAATAAGGAGAGAGAGAATAAAACAAGTGACAAAGAATAAGTTCAATGACACGCGCCGAAAGACTTTCATAAACAAAAAAGCATCGACATACTTATACACAGATCTTCTTAATTGTAAAACTGGTCAAGCAGGATGATAAAATCAAACTCACCTGGCGTAGATTGATAAGGTGCTCAAATGAATCTTTTATGGTATTGGAGAAAGCTTCATTCTTCGCAAAACTTTCTTCCAATATTTTGTCAAGAGATGCCTTAAATTCCAGAAGAAAGGGAACTAAATCTTTATCCTTTTCTTCATCCATAATAATGCCCTGGCCTGTGGCCCGGATATATGAACTAAGCGCTAGTTTTAGCAATTCAACAGCATTGACCCTCTGGAAAAGGTTGTACATCCTCGAAAGGTCGCTTACACGATTCGCATCCATGAGCATTGTGAATCCCTGAGAACAACCCAAACACAAAAATTAGGCATACACAGAGGAAAGTCCATGGGTAGAGAAAAAGCTTAGCCAAATTGAAGTTTGCATCAAATGCAGAGGGAACCAGATAGTTACCCGCAACAACTATAATCGTGATAAAGGTGTAAACTATATGCAGCATAAGGATCTGAAGGGTATCATTTTGCTCAGGCCACATAAAAGATATTAAAATTTTACATGCAGATATTCACCTTCTCAATAATTGCAGATGTATGTCGTTCTAGCAGCTGTTTTTCTGTAGTTGCTATCAATGGCTTCCTTGTGTTAGCTTCCAAATACAGAATACACCTTTCATGTTCTTCTTGCAACCTCGACTGCGTAATAAATATCATCTGTTATCTATAACTGACTAGTTTTGCACGAGTAAACTACACGAACAGGAAAAGAATCTAGTATTACCTCCACATGCTTCAGATAGTCTGGTATATCAGACTGCTGCATATATTTGACACCTTCCGTGGCATAAAATTCAGAAGTGCATTCAAGAAAGGGTTTTTCAAAACTCTCGGAATACATTCCAAGAGCAGTGAACATCTTCAGAAGATGGCTAAGTAATGTCCTATCTATTGCTTCGCCAAGCCTGATAAGAATAAATATTACAAAATAATAAGATTTAGACAATATTATGAAAATAAGGGCCAGAGGCACATAAGTTCCCAACTCCAGTTACACAAAATGAGCTCCACACACATGTAACTATCATAGCCCCTAAACCCCTTTTTCATTACTTTTAAGTAAATGATATTTCCACATTTATATTTTTTTTGTAAAAGTCTTGAGTGTATTGTTTGAATTGCTCATTCAACTCAGCAAATACTATACCACAGTCCAGCCAAAGCATGATATCCAGCAGATAAGAGCCAAATGAATTGAAATGACAGCTGTCTTAAAAAAAACTGCATGTTACTCGCTCCAATTTTTAATTGATAGTTCGGGCAACATTCTTACTTCACTTTTGATATAAGAAAGTTGTGCAAAGCTCATCAATCAAAACATAGAAGGTAAACGCACCACATATTCTGTGGAACTTTCTAATGTCCGGACAGTAAATTATACTTCACACGAGCTCGGTTCCTAGTCAGATATACTCCCTCAGTTTCATTTTAAGTGTCGTTTTAGGCTCGGGCACGGGAATTAAGGAGAGATGAAAAGTAGAGAGAGCGCTGAAAACGATGAGCAGCAGAGATAGATAGATAGATAGAGAGAGAGAGAGAGAGCTGCATTGGGAAACAAGAATGACACATAATATGAAAAAAACTGTTGGCTACTAGAATGACACTTAAAAAGGAACGGAGGGAGTAGCAAATAGGCTGCAAGATTATCTGTCTCATGGTCCTGAAATAGAGTAACAAGTGGATCAATGAGTGCTGCAATTTTTGAATGAAAGGAAAATTATTTTCTTTATCCACTTGTGCTACAAATTTTTCATTAGGCCAGTTCATAGGCACCAGACCAGCATAAATTTTACATCCTGTAGGTACGATTGGGTGCTTGCTCAAAACCAAAAGTGCACATTAAAATATATATATCCCGTATGTGTATTCATTATCTCACTAGAAAGAAAACAAAAATACTATTTTAAATGTGAGTATTTTCCAAAAGCTGATAAGATGATGGTCATCATGATCTTATGGTCAATTCAAAACCAATATCAATCCAGTCAACAAAAAAGGTTCACATATGGTAGCAGAACTGAGCAGGCTGTGCACATATCACTAATAGAACTTATCATAGGGATCAAGCATACCTCTCACTCTCAATCAATCTGAGAAGGCCAGTTACAGTTTTGTGTTCAATCTCTGGGGATAGTGATAGATGCTTGCGGAACAGCTGCAATCCCATGTCCCAAACCGAACAAATATTTGCAACATTCTTGACATATTTTACATCAAGAAGCAGAGCAATACCACGAATAATCAACATCTGATCACAAAAATCTTGCCATGTTCTTTGCACCAGAGACAAAAATACAACCAAATCTGGACTTTGACCCACTAATGCTGATATTTTTTCCGCTATATGTATTTCACATTCTTTCTTGATGCGCTCATATAGGTTCGCTCCTAGCTTGTGTAAGCAAAGATCGCCAGCAGCCTACAGTGATAAAAAAACATTTCAATGTTCTAAAAGAATAATTCATGAGGGGCATGAAACCTTAGGGTGTAAGCAACAGAAAATAACCTGATAGAGTTTCTCAACATCACATGAAAGTTTCTGCTTGAGAAATATAGCCGTAATGGCATCCTTCAAAATTGCCCATGTATCCTCCTCAAAGTTAGTTGGTAGTTTCGGTTGACCTAAAGCATGCAAAATGCCAGGATGACAATTAGACAGATTTGTTAAAATAACGTCTAATGATATCCGAAACCCATGGATACAGGTTCAGCATAAATTTTGCTAGTGATTTCTAAGATTTACGTATACATGTTCATAGTGAATTTGCTTGAAACTGTTTCCGCATCAAGCAAAATAAATTTAACAATATTGTGTGCTGGAAAAAAATGCAATGAGGAGATGGGGGTGTTTGTTTTTGGAGATGCCAGCTGCAAGCTGTTTGGCCATGATCATGCTATACACAGGGTGATTATTCAATGTTGGAAATGCATACCTAGTGAGAAAGCCACTCATATGGTGTGAGACAATAAAACACGTAACAAAATATACAGGCAGATAATTGCACCCAAGCTCACTCGCAAAATGTGCTAGGAACAACAGGAGCATAGCATTTACTAAGAAGATCCTTTGATGATATTGCATACAGTTGCACACAGGTTAGGAAACTATGCACCAAACAGGTGCAGAGATGTCAGTAGCATGCCACTATCTTGTGTAATAATCTAAAAAATGAATAATCACCGATTTAGCAATTAATATAAGACCCAGCTGACTACCCTAGTAGGCTACTGTCACTAATTTCCAGAAATAGTGCATAGATCTAACCCATTTCCATGTAGGATTTTTGTTCTGTGAGTATGGGCGTTGGCAGGGACGCAAGTGATATATCAACTATCAGTCGCTGCTGGAATCAGTTCGCTACTAGAGGATTTTAACTATTTGTTCTGACTAAGGGGGTTGGGCCGGTTGGCAGGTAAGCAAGTGATTTATCAACTATCACTCGCTGCTGAAATCAGTTTGCTACTAATGGAATTATCCAGAACACTAGGCAACTGAAAAAAAAACAATAGAATAAACATCAATTGCAAGGCCCATCAGTGTCGGACTAGGCAGAGACTCAGTGAGAATTTCAGCAGCGAGGGGACACCTATTTTGATGCGGAGGGGCTTCCGGGCAGAGGTCGACGGCTGCGGGAGCGTAGCCTTCTTGCGGAAGAGGTTGGCGGCGACGCCCGGGGAGGCCTGCGGGCTAGGCGCGGGGAGCTCGTCCTGGTCAGCTAGCACCATCTCCGCATCCTCCTCGCCATTCGTACGGCCACCGCTCGCGGCGGCCATAGCGATGGCCGAGGATGGGTCGAGGTGGATGCCGTTCTTCTCGGTTGTCCCCGCGGAGGAGGAGGCGGCGGCGGGGTGCTTGGCCTTCTTCATGAGCTGCGGAGTGGGGGAGGCGGGAGTGGAGGAGGTGGACGAGAAGGGGCGCTTCGAGGCAGCAGGGGCTGCGCGGGGCTGAGACATGAATCAGGCGACGACGGGCATGGCGCGGCGGGGGTGGCGGCTGCGGCGGCGGGATGCGGCGGCCGGCGCGAGGGTTTTGGCCTTTTGGGGGCGTGCCGGCGGGGAGGTGGTGGAGGAGAGGGGACCAGAGAGGGAGCGAGAGAGATCGGGTTGGGGGAGGAGGGTTTCGCCTCCCTTTTCTTTTCTCCTTTTTCTTCTTTTTTCTTTTTGGTTTTTGAGGTGGGATTTGGGAGTGTGCGAGAGTGTGTTGGTTCGATGTGGGCCGGAGGTTCACGCGAAGACGACGCTGGTTGACGTCTCTGACCTTCATGGAGCACTAGAGCTGGGTTTTTACGGATAGGGATTTGACCGGAAAGTCTACACTCTACAGCAAGGAAAAGTCAGAGTGGATCCACATGCTTTTCTATTTTGCAAATACTTTTTCTCAAACATTTTTTCGACATTTTTTCAAACATTTTTTGCGTGCATATTGTTTTCCTTATCTATACAATGAAAAACATGACTTGCCAATGAGAAAAGAAATTTCATTTATATTTTAGTATGCAAATATTTTCATTTTTTATAGATGACATAGCGTTCAAAACTCTTGTAATTATAAAAAGGATGATTGCACGTGGTCTAAATTTTAGAGCTGGCTTAAGCCTATTCATCTTGTGACAATATTTCTAACATGAGCATTTATGTTGTTGGGGTAATTATCTGGTTATATCTTTTCAGTATCAACTATGAATTTGCCCTAATATTCTCAACTTTGCATCATTGCTTTCGTTTTCATCCAAATCGTTGCATTGTTACTTCTATTTTGATTAAAAAATTACGGTTTTGCCAAAAACAAATAGGGGCTATAGTGCAACAAACTTAGTAAAAACAAGAGCAATGACACGAAGTAGTGGCACTCATGCAATTATCTCTATATTGGATTATTTTGAAACTACTCTTTCGGTATCTAGATTTTTGTCGTTTTAAGATTGTCTTTAAGTCAAACTTTTTAACTTTGACTGCAAACCTTTTTTATATATTAAATTTAGAAATGTGAAAATGACATGAGTTTAAAACATGATTTCATAAAAAGTACACTTTAACTATATTTTATAAATATTTTACAACAAAAAATATTAGTCAAAGTTATGTTTTAAAGACCATGTCAATGTTCAAAACAACAAAAATATTGACATCGGAGAGAGAAAACTAAGTCACCAACACATTATTTGTTAGCAACTTACAATTGCTAATTGTTGGCAGGAGATTCTTTTAACAACAATTGAATGCACTGGTGCTATTGCGACTTAATGAAATTCTTGAAAACATTGGTTATACCAATACATCATTTGTTAACTATGTTTTTTTTTCACATACGCAATTTTGTAGTACAAGACAACTTACACAGCCCTGTGTTGGTAGAGCGAGAGCATACAAAACTATAGATACCTAAATTTGCTCCAAAATAGCAACATTACTAGGCCAAAAGAATAGGTCTAGGTTTTTCAAAACAGACTGGAATGGCAAAACGAGTGTAGCTCATCTCGTCAGGTTTATTATAGTTGAATTAACTCATTCGGATTCAAGTCTTTTAGTGAGATACGACGTCTCTGTTGGCAACGATGCTTCCCGTGATAACTTTTTAAATCTTAAGATCAAGCCAAGCCAATCTTTCAAAGGCTATGCGTGCATGTATTTATATAGGGAATACTCGTGCCGTGCGTATGCAGATCGAGCATATTTGAGCTGGTTAATTTTTTTTTTGGTACAACCAACTTATTCGATTCAAGTTTCAGGTTGAAACACGGATGTTGCACACTAATGATATTCTTTCATTGTGAGTGCGCGTGTACTGTGTTAAAAAAAAAGTACTGGTGCTTAGTTGTAAGTTTTTTTGGGAACTCTTTTATTTTTAGATCATGAGGAACTTTTTTTTTTGGAGGTCATGAGGATTGGGGAACTCTTAATTGTAAGTGTGTGCGTTGTTACTTCGAAAATGACGAAAAACACCGCCCAGTAATTTTTCGCCTGATGGGCTCAATACGGCCCACGTACCTCTGTACAGCCGCAGCCATTTTTACGCTTCTCCTTTCTTCCTCCTCCGCCACCGCTGAACCTCTCCAGCCTCCAGAGCATCCCGGAAACACCCCAAAACCCATCGAAACCGCGCACCATGCAGTCCCTCGCGAAGCCCTGGGCGCTCGAGCCCCTCCCTCCACTCGCCGTCCGCATCCAGTCCATGGCGTACGTGGACGTGACGATGCGGTGGAAGAAGGACGTCTCGTTCGATTCGGTGCCCGTGCTTACCCACGCGCGCGACATCCGCCCTCTCGCCTCACTCATGCGCCTCCTCTCCCCCTCGCCGACCCCCGTCCATGCGGTCTCCAAGCGCGGCCGTTCGCTGGAGACCCCTGACCGCCGTGTCGTCTCCTTCCTCCGCCGCTTCCCCGCCGCCTTCGTCGAGTCCGTTGGGCCGCAGCACAACCTCCCCTGGTTCCGCCTCTCCGACGCCGCCGCTCGCCTCCTGCGGGAGGAGCGGGACGTCTTCGCCGCCCGCCGTGCCGACGTCACCGGCCGCCTGCGCCGCCTCCTCCTGATGTGCCCGCAGCGCCGCCTCCCGCTCCGCGTGGCGCAGGGCATGCTCTGGCACCTTGGCCTCCCAGAAGACTACTTCAAGGAGCCGGAATACGACATTGGACAGGATGGATTCCGGGTCGTTGCTTTCAGAGGTGGCACTATTTGCCAGGCAGACGATGATGATAGGAAATTGGAGCTAATTGATGATGGAAAAAGTGAAGAAATTCCTCTGTCAGTTCTCCAACTGAATGCTATCAGGAAGTCCGGTTCAGTTACAGAGGTGCCTATCCCACTCTTCCAGTCAAAGGGCCTTCGGTTGAAGCGGAAGATTGGGGACTGGTTGGAAGGTTTTCAGAAGCTGCCTTATGTGTCTCCATATGAGGATTCCAGCAGCATTAATCGGAATAGTGATATTTCAGATAAGCGGGTGGTCGGGGTGCTACATGAGCTGTTTAGTCTGTTTGTGACATGCTCCGCTGAGCGGCGGCGATTACTTTGCCTCAGGCAGCATTTGGGGCTGCCACAGAAGTTTGACCGTATGTTTGAGCGGCACCCGCATGTTTTCTACTTGCTGCTAAAGGAGAAGACATGCTTTGTTGTCCTCAAAGAGGCATACATGGCTGGGGAAGACACGGCGATTGAGAAGCATCCCATGCTGGAAGTGCGCAAGAAGTATGTTGAGTTGATGGAGGAGTCACGGGAGATAATTAGGTGCCGGCGGAGTGGGAAGCCTATTGAATCATATTCTGAGGGGATTGAGAACTCTGTTCAAATATTGTCATAGAAAGTCAAATTTTTACTGAGAAAAGGATGGAGGCTTGTGCAACATGGCTTTTACAACAAGAATGAGGAGTTGTTCTGTTAGTAGGAGCCATTTGCTACTTTTCATTTGCAAATAAATATAACAATGTGTAGCAACAGGCTGGTGCCTGAGAAATTTACGCTGAGCTACTGTTGACCATGTGATCAATTGCTGACATGTCTCAATGAAAATAAACTTCATATATTCTTCAGAGATTTCTGATTTAGTTTGTCCATCTGGATTCTTTGTTGTATTGAAATTAATGAACAATGTACTTTGAAGCAACCTTTAAGCTCATGTTCGAAAGATGCAGCAGCTAGTAATTGGTGAAATATATTTGATAAATGACATTAACCTGCTTTGTGAGTTTGAAGGACTAGCCTCTTGCTAGTTCCCGATACTATTGCTTATGTCACATTTTTTGGACATACAAGTGGCTGAGCAGCTTTGCAAGTTCCTTTTATGTTTGTGATATGCCAAAACGAGGCTGAATTCCTGTATATCTTGGCCTGTTGGAGATGAGGAAACTATACACCAAGATGTGAGTTCGAAGTAGTAGATGCCAACTTCTACAACACAAATTACGACATCTGTTAACAGACAGATATGAGGTTTCTTCTCCATACATTCTGCTTTTAAATTATCAGATACGCTTTATGTTACAACTTTATGTATAATGGGTAAACATCACATATTTCCTTTCCCATATCGCGCAGGTACAAAGGTGGAATCAATTATCTGAAAGTAGCAATATTGCCTTCCTGGTATAGTTGGGGGTGTGGTGCTACATTGGAGCTCTTGACTATTACAATTGCTAACATTTATCTGTGACAACAACAACAACAACAACAACAACAACATAGCCTTTTGTCCCAAGCAAGTTGGGGTAGGCTAGAGATGAAACCCACAAGAAGCAAAGCTAAGACAAGCACAAAAGAGGCACAAGGCAAAAGGTGGAAAAGGAGATGAAAAGGAGAAGAAAAAGAAAGAGATCATGGTTCAGGCACGTTGATTGCGAATCTCCAAGCGCTCCTATCCATAGCTAACTCCTTGGAGATATTCCACTCCTTCAAGTCTCTCTTAACCGACTCGTCCCAAGTCAGGGTAGGTCTACCTCTACCTCTCTTTATATTATTGGCTCGCTTTAGAACCCCCATATGCACTGCCGCCTCGGGGGGCCTCCGCTGGACGTGTCCAAACCATCTTAGCCGATGTTGCACCATTTTTTCCTCAATTGGTGCCACCCCTACTTTGTCCCGGATATCTTCATTCCGGACACGATCCCTTCGTGTATGCCCGCAGAACCAACGCAACATACGCATCTCTGCTACACTTAACTGCTGGACATGCCGCCTTTTTGTAGGCCAACATTCAGCACCGTATAGCATCGCCGGACGAATCGCCGTCCTATAGAACTTACCTTTTAGCTTTTGTGGCACCCTCTTGTCACAGAGGACGCCAGAAGCTTGGCGCCATTTCAACCAGCCGGCTGAAATTCTATGTCTCACATCTTCGTCGATGTCGCCGTCCTTTTGTAGCATCGACCCTAAGTATCGAAAAGTATCCTTCTTGGCTACCACTAGCCCGTCGAGACTAACGTCTCCATCCTCATGCCTAGTCGCGCTGAACTCGCACCTCATGTACTCGGTCTTTGTCCTACTAAGTCTGAACCCCTTCGACTCTAACGTCTGCCTCCACAGCTCTAGCTTCGTATTAACGCCTTCCCTACTCTCATCAACTAGCACCACATCGTCAGCAAAGAGCATACACCAAGGGATATCACCTTGTATGTCCCTTGTGACCTCATCCATCACCAAAGCAAATAAATAAGGGCTCAATGCTGACCCTTGATGTAGTCCTATTGTAATTGGGAAGTCACTGGTGTCGCCACCACATGTTCGAACACATGTCGTCGCACCCTTGTACATATCCTTGATGAGGGTAATGTACTTAGTTGGGACTTTGTGCTTCTCCAAGGCCCACCACATGACACTTCTCAGTACTTTGTCATACGCCTTCTCAAGGTCAATAAAGACCATGTGCAAGTCCTTCTTCTACTCCCTGTACCTCTCCATCAATTGTCGTATTAAGAAAATCGCCTCCATAGTCGACCTTCCAGGCATGAACCCAAACTGGTTTTGAGTCACACTTGTCACTCTTCTTAGGCGATGTTCGATGACCCTCTCCCAGAGCTTCATCGTATGGCTCATCAGCTTAATCCCACGGTAGTTAGTGCAACTTTGAACATCCCCCTTGTTCTTGAACATTTATCTGTGACAGCTAGCAATTTTTTGGTATGCTTCTAAGAATTTGTTAACAAACAACCAAATAGCCAAAAATATCTTCTTGAGCTCATTCATCTCTTAAGAAGTAGTTCTGGAGACTTTTTTCATGTAGAGGTTACTGCTACATTGCTTTAAAATAGATAAGATTCGTGAATGTAATACAAAATCATCAGTGACTCTGCTTATTGTATTACTATTGCTTGTGCTCATAGTTTTTTTTTTCTCTCACTTCACTCAGCTGCCAGCTATAGAATATTTCAACAAACTCCAACAAAGCAATATATTTATTTTAAAATGCTGATTTTACTTTTCTTTTTGTTAATGCCTGTGTCCGATTATAAGCTTTAGAAATTTTGCTATGGTCGGCGATATCCCATTTCCTATTTTCCTAGTGTTCTTTCTTTGAGCCTTCAATTCTTAGCTGCCACAGGCTTGTAGTTTGTGTGGTAGAAACTGTATACAGATCATAAAAATTTGCTTTGATTTATCTCATGGATGGCAGACTGGGTATACTGTCATTTTGTGGATGACGTACTCCTTATCATGCAGCAGAAGATGGTTTTACTGGAGTATATTTGTAAATCTGTATCAAACTGTTTTCTCCACATCAACGTGTTCTTTTATGATTATTAGTTGGCCACGCTACAATGTATCGTGATAACTGCAGTTTGTATTTGTGCCGTTGTATCTTGGGACCTTGGTGCAGATACGAAGTCAACTCTAAATTACAACCATGAGATATATACTATTTGGAAGGACCATGTAATTCAACTTGTTACGGGTGGTACTCTATGCATCTGAAATTTCTGTATGTTATTAATTTCAAGCAGCACCGCCTTATCGGCTAGACATATAGTGTTGAGATGTGCTTCTTGTATACCCCGTCACATGCTCTTAATTTTATTGATTTTGAACTTTCTTTCTTGTGCTCTCTACAAAATGCAACGGGAAGCTTTCTTTGTGCACAGGCCTTGAAATGTCTGACGCATCCATGTCTTGAAGTAGCGTGGGTTCTTTCCTTGAATTCAAAATGTGGACTGGATGCGTAAAGATTGTCACTCTCAGCGACACAGACGTACTTGAAAAACTGTAGTTCTGGATTGTCCTTTTGTGTATCCTGTGAATGATTTCAACTTAAAACATCCAACCTCAACACTTCACTAGGTTTCTGCAACATGTTTTTAGATGGTTCTCTCTCTTCTTTTTTTTTTTGAGAGACTTTAGATTTTTTTTTTGAGATTACACAGTACAACTCAGACACTCACAACGCACGCACACTCACCCCTATGAACACACGTACGCAACCCTACCCCTATGAGCATCTTCGAAGACTGAGCCGGCAAATCTAGAGATACGAAGTCACCACTGACGCCTCGCTGTCGACGGGAGCGTCGCCTACCACTGAAAGCACAAATGCCGTTAAATCCTTGAAAATTCGCTCCCACGGGGAGTCGAACCCAGGACCTGAGAGGTGTTACTCGGATGTCTTAACCACTAGGCCAGGACCCCTTTCACTAGAGAGACTTTAGATGGTTCTTGTCTCGCAAAAAAAAAAAAAAGATGGTTCATGCTGAGTTGCCAAGGGTTGTTGACCTAGGGGCAAAACTCTCGGTTACATGAATGCAAATGCCAAATGGGCCACGAATCCAAATACTCTTCTCAGATACAGCCACGACCCACCCGCAAATCCTATACGTAGGGCGGGCGATAGGATCTTTCCTATAGGTCACTTTAAGATTCGTGCGCTTCATACATCCGACGGTTGTCCAGCTCTCTTCCTCCTCTCGTCCTGCTCGATGCCATGGCCGCCGGCGAGAGCTCCAAGGCCGAAGTCGCTCCACGTGCCGTAGAATCCCTTAGCTGCGAGGGTTTGTACCCTAGAATTTCCTCCTCCTCCCTCGAACATAGAAATATGGGAGTAGGGAGGCCCGGCGGTGGGCGGCGAGGTGTGGGCGGGGCGGCGAGGCGGCGCGGGCGCCGCCGGCCGCGGTGGTGGTCGCCGGCGGTGGGCAGGGTAGGGGCGGGGGCGACTACAACCGACTAGTTAGCGAGGGAGCGGTTGGTGGTGGCCGGATCCGGCGGCGGGAAGCCGCCGGAGACGGGGAAGGAGGGCGGGGCGGGGCGAGTAAAGCCAACTAGTTAGCGAGGGAGTGGGCGGCGGTGGCCGGATCCGGCGGCGGGGAGCCGCCGGAGACGGAGAAGGAGGGCGGAGCGGGGGCGCCTCACTGGGATCGAAGAAGAAAGGGAGGGGGGCTGGAGCTCGGCGCAGCGGCGGCGCGAGGAAGGAGGGAGTTGCGCGGGCCGTGGGCCGACTTCGAGCAGTCCATGGGCTGACCTATCAAATCGATCGCGTCGGACGTTCGACGCATAGGACGTCCCCGACCCACCGGGCACCACTTTTTGTCTCCATGCCCGCGCCTCATCATCCCCCGCTGCGCCATTTCGACTTCTCCGGCAAAACCTCCCGCCGCTCTTCCCGAAAACGCCAAGCCCCACCGCTCCGCCTCCTTCCCCAGGCCCCCACCGCCCACCTCGACCATGTCGGTGCCCGAAGAGGTCGACGACGCCTTCCTCCTCGCCATCGACGCGGCAGAGGCTGCCGCAGTCGACTCCTCCACCAAGCGCCGCCGCCTCTCCACCACCTCCTCCTCCTCCCCGACCCCCGCCACTCCCCCCGCCGCCTCCGACCCCGAGGGGTCCTACCTCGCCGCCCTCAAGGGCAGCCACAGCTCGGCCTGGCAGCAGCAGCAAGCCCTGGCCTACGGCCACAAGCGGACTGACGGCACCAGAACCCTAGCTGGGGGCACCAGCGGCACCCAGGTGGCGAGCGGAGCGTGCTTCAAGTGCGGGGACCCCGGCCACTGGGCGAGAGAGTGCCCCCATTCCGCACCGTCTGCCGGAGGAGGAGGGGGGATCGGTGGCGGCGGGTATTCGGATGCGGGTGGGGAGGTGGCAGAGAAGGCGTGCCCCTGCGGCGCCGGGAGCTGCCTCGTGCTCACTTCCAACACACCCAGGAACCCCGGCCGCAAGTTCTACAAGTGCCCCTTGCGGGTGAGTGTTACGAATCTGCTGATCATAAGACCATTTGCTATAATTACCTGCTCGGTAGCTGCTGTGTCCAATATAGTAGATTGCTTGGCCCGACATCCGTATGAATGCCGTGGAGGGGTACTGGGGTAGCCCCATATTGAGATTCCGCGCACCAAGTTGCCTGTTGCACGATCGTTGTGAAATTATTCCGTGCACCAAGTTGCCAGTTACACGATCGTTGTGAAATCACTATATTTTTCATTTTAGTGATCTCTTACGGATTTTATATGACTCAAGTGAGTTTGGTCCCTCATTCATTGGTCGAAGAGATCACATGCTGTGGCAGTGCAGCGAGTTAAGTTGGTTACCAATATTAGGACACTATTATTACTTAGTTGAGTTGATCTTCCATTTTGTGATATCTGTTCAACATGCAGACCAAAGAGGTACAAAATTAATCAGTACTTGATGAGATTGGGACATACTTGTCTCTCTTGGATGGAGTGGTGGTACCATGTCTATGTTAATTATGCACTTCGCGATTGCGCGGGGTGTTTTTCTTATTTTTGGAGACCAACAGTGCGTGTGGGATGTTGTGAGTAATGATATGTCAATATAATCTTTTTGGCACTTGTTGCCTTGTTGGATGTCAAATGGCACTTGGTGCAGTTGCTACCAGGATGCTTATCCTGTCTTAGATTAGGAGAGTTTCTTCGTATATTTTTCATTCTTTAGCTCCCTGGATGGAGTCTCTTTGGAAGCTTTACTATTTGCCCCTGTCAATATAGCAGTAGCTTGATAGGATAAGGAATTAACGGTAGGGAACTTGCTTATGTGTTATGTTGACTGTGGCGCGTTATGTACCTATTTTATGATTGAACACTGTGCATAGTTTGACAAATTACTAAGCCATATCTTGCAGGTTCCATGACAGTTTGTGCATATTTGAATTGTTGAAATGATATTGTGAAATGCCAGTTGTCTAGCACTCCTTTTATACCTAAAAGGTCAAGTAAAATAATGTTATATTTTTCTGCCTTTATAGCAACCGACAGTCTTGTTGTCATGAAAGTACCATGTTTGCTTTTCTGTTCATGAATTTGTCATGTTTATTCCTCTGTCATCTGCTCTGATACATGATGCTTTCTATTGAGATAGAACATTAGCTGCCCATCTTATTCTAGAAAAAAATTGCATCAATACAGAAAAAAAGTTTGTCGTGCATTTGGCTTTGGTCCTTTTAGTCTACATGGGCATCATATGAAAGAGTAAGCTGTCCCTTTGTGACATCCGTGATGAACCATCAAGGACTCCTACGTGCATATGCATTTGACTTAGGTATACACTATACAGTGTGTGATTATATTGTCCCGCTTCGGTTTTAAATTGATAAATAGCCAACATAAATAACATCTGGAATATGCTTGCCAGAGGGCGGTTTCGACCTGTTGGATGATGTTTGCACGCAACATGCAATTGTATGTTGCTAATAAAAAAATGGGCATAACAAATGCAAATGTCAAAGGCCCATTCTTTTTTTTCCCCTATTTTGGTTCTTTTATATGGTGTTATTGTTATTTTCTTTATCATTAGGACAATGGTGGCTGCATCTTCTTCGAGTGGTGCGATACTCCATCTCCAGGCCCTGGAAATGCTCGAAGTAACACCGTTTTTCAGTCAGAGACATCAGCAGTGAATATTCCTTGCCCTTGCGGTGCTGGAACTTGCTTGATTCTCACTGCTAAGGCAGGAAAAAATGTTGGGAAGCAGTTCTATCGTTGCCCAGGAAAGCAGGTAAACCTATGTGCTATTTATCCCCCATGCTACCTGAATACATTTTACTTACAATAAACACATTGTGTCTTATGTTGGCAAGCCCTGCTCTGGAAGAACGTACTTCTCTTTTTTCTTGGGTGCAACTCGGTTATATAATAATGTCGAAAGTCTGCATTGGATCTTCTCGCTAAACATGAGCATGCAGGATATCATTGTTTTTAATCCAATAGAGGGGAATTGCTCCAATCTTGGATAGTAGTTGGGGTATTTTCAACTTTTTATCTAGCAGCAGTAAAACTTATTATTTGAATCTCCCTATTTATTGATGAGGATACTGTGATAGTTTCCATTCCAGGTGTAATGTATTTCTCAATTGCTCCCTCCGGTTGATTTTTAATGACCAGGACAGGGTGCTTAGTTTTTTACCTAATGGCCATGTCCTAACGTCAAGAAGAAGCAATCAGAAGGAGTAGCTTTTATTTGATGACTACAAATATTTGAATTTTGGACCTATTACTTTCTTATTCCGCTCGTATGGCTGAACATCTAATTTTGTTTTGGACCTATCTGTTGTGTGGATATAATCGCAAGTTTGCGAAGCGGTTTAGAGTACAATTCATCTGCTGTTGGTATCTACTTTTACCCTGATATGTGTTGGTATCTACTTTTTTTTAATCTATATTTTTGGACCTGTTTCTTTCTTATTTGACGACTACAAATAAAAGTATGGCCATGTCCTATAATCTCAAGTAGCTTTTATTTGACGACTACAAATATTTGAATTTTGGACCTGTTTCTTTCTTATTCTGCTCGTATGGCTGAACACTAATTTTGTTTTGGACCTGTCTGTTGTGTGGATATAATCTCAAGTTTGCGAAGCGGTTTAGAGTACAATTCATCTGCTGTTGGTGTCTACTTTTACCCTGATATGTGTTGGTATCTACTTTTTTTTTTAATCTGTATTTTTTCCATTGACCGCTGATAATATAGTGCATTTCCTGTCACCTACTGGTATTGAATAAATAATCCTTGAGGGCCTCTTTGGGACGACCCAATCCACATTAGTGTTTTAGCCCACCGACATGGATTGGGCAAGGAACTGGCACATCGAAAAGGCCGGAAGTGTTTTAGCCCAATCCACTTGAAGAATAACATTATCTCATGTCACCCTTGAAGCAGACGTGTTGTGGATCCAGAATTATCCAAGTAATCTTTTTCCATTGTCATCATTGCTATGCGATCTGCAAACTGGACTGGCCAGTTTTGTACTAGCTAAATGCTGTTTGCTTTTTCTTGAAAGAGATAGCGGCGTTTCCTAGTTTTGAGCCCTAGATATGTTCTTTTATCTTAGTGGAGCACTTATATATCTGTCTTTAACTCTTTATGCATAGCAAGGAGCAATTGATTCTGCGATGCCATCATTTTTATTTCAAGTTTTTTTAAAACTTGTTGTGATATTCCTTGTTTCCTTTTGTCATTTTCATTACTGCATTAATGTGCCCACTTTTATAACTTGAGCTTTCATGTCTTTCTGGTGTGCGATTGGGACAAATCACCCAGGGTGGTGGCGCTTGTATCTTTTTCAAATGGTGTGATGATCAACAGCATAGAGCAGGTGCACCACTGCAAAACCAAGCTGACGTTATGTCAACTACCCAAAATTCCAGCAAGAAGAGCTCCTCAGCCTGCTTCAAATGTGGGCAAGAAAACCACTGGGCGAAAGACTGTCCGAATCAACCATCGGATCCTTATCCTGACAAAGGTGGCCGAACATTAACTTCAGGAAGCTCGCCTGATGCGTGTTTCAAGTGTGGTAAGACTGGTCACTGGTCCCGCGATTGCCCATTGAACAGTGGTGGTGGTGGTACCGGCGCCAGCCATGGCAAGTCGTCTTCTACTTTGGCCTCATGGAACAGCCAAAGATACTGATGGCCGGTTCCTGTGAACTCAATTGAACTGACATGGACATGCTGTACGAAACTTGGCCAAATGCTCCGGCCACTTGTTGCTTAGGTATGTGGCCACGTCGACGCCTTTTGCCACCATACTTCCTGTAATAAGATTACCTTTGGAAGTGGATGTTTGTATCTTCAATCTGTTTTCTGTGTCAAACACCAACCTTTAGGTATTTCCGCTTATCTGTGTAAGAAAAGTGGGTACTATGTTCATTTTCACGCATTGCACTTTGGATATTTACATGTGGTAGATTAGGATGTTCTTCAAAGTTAAGCCCTGAACAGGCGTACAGCCCAGCCCCTGACATGGCTCAAGTGATACAGCCTTTAAAAGGTCTGGGCACTTGTTCTCTTGTGCTGATGGACTTAATACGCACACCTACTGTGCCATTCTTAGACTGACTCCAACAGCCACAGCGCAAATGCATATATGCGTCGCCGGGAGCACTGTGCATCGCGAAAATCTCTCCAACAGAGGGCGCATAAGACTGACTTCAACAATAACGTGCATTTTGGAGAGGCAAAAGGAGGGTTGCCTCGCAGCTACAGCAGATTGCGTTTGCTTCGTATCGCTCCATCTCCAACAAGCAATTGCATTTTCCCGTCGCCCCGCTCGCCGGCGCGCCGCGCCCCGCATGCCGAGCCCCGCGCCGCTCGCACGCCGAGGCCCGCGCCCCTGCGCCGCCCCGCACGCCGAGGCCCGCGCCCCTGCGCCGCCCCGCACGCCGAGGCCCGCGCCGCTCCGCACGCCATGATTTCAATCAAATTGGTCACCCCAAGCTACAAATCTATGAAATTGACAATATTCACCATGATTTCAATCAAATTGGTCACATCAATCTCTTCTATACTCCCGCATGAATCCATTTTGCTAGTCACGTACAGCTCTCCGTCCAAACGTGGCCGCCGGTGATCGATCTTCTTTGAGGCGGGTGGTTCGTGAAGTGGTTGGAACGAAACAGGGGAAACTGATTACTTGTTTCCTCCTTTGTTCGGTGCCGCGGGGGCCGGGGACGGCGTCGCCTATGGCTCGGCTGGAGCCGAGCGTGAGCGAGGAGGCGCACGGTGAGGATGGGGAGAGCGAGGAGGACGAGGCGTCGGCTGGCGGCACGGTGCTGGGGTCGGAGGCGGAGCTGCAGGAGGCGAACTCGCCGGATGGCTGGCCGACGCTTGGGAGCGGCGGGAGAGGGTTGGTGAAGGAGGATGGCGAGGCGCCCGAGCGGTGGCGGAAGCGGCGGACGAGGATGCGTTCGGAGGAGAGAGGGAACGCATTTTTCCATCGCCTCTCTCCTCGGATGCAAGTTGCCTAGCGCCTTTGCGTGCTCTGTTGGAGGCAACTGGCTCGTAAACAGTAGCGCGCGGAGAAGCAAAAATGGATTTAGCTATCGTTGTTGAAGTCAGCCTAAGCGTGAGCTAGTTTGCAATCGAGGAGAGAGGGCGCAAAAATGGATTCCCTCTCTCCTCGAATGCATTTGTGCGAAGCTGTGGGGGTGGACGCCGACGTGAAGGCGGGTGCGGCGGAGCGCGCAGGCGGGCATAGCGGATGTCGATGCGGCGGAGGAGCGCGGAGGTGGACGCGGCGAAGGCGGGCGAGCGGCGCGTGCGTAGGTCGGCGCAGCTGAGGAGCGCGGAGGCGGCGCGGCGGAGGGGGCGTGGCGAAGGTGGACGCGGCGAAGGTGGGCGCGGTGGAGTCGAGCTGCGCAGAGGAGGGCGCAGGCTGAGGCGGTGTCCGGCGCGTGGGTCCCCAGCACGACGCGGGCGGGAGGATGACATGGCCATGGCCGCGGCGCCCCGTCACGGCTCCATGGCGCTGCCTTCTCGGCACGGCGCCCCCACGCAGTGCTCCTTGACGCGGCGCGGCCCTGGGTGGCGCTCGTCATTGCGGCGCGGCCCCATAGCGTCGGCGCGACGCGAGCTCGCGTTGCGCAGGGATGGGCGCGCGACAGAGCTGGAGGAGCGGCTCGCGGGGGCGAATCACGGCTGGCCGAGGCTCCGCATCGCGTCGCGTCGACTCGACGGCCTGTGCTCGGCACGGCGTCGATTCGACGGATGACGGTGGACGCCAGGGCCGCGCGTGGAGGCCATGTCGTGGAGGAGGGAGAGGCGCGCGGCGGGTGGATTTGTGCTTGCGCTCCAATAAATCAAGATATAAATTGAGCTTGCGCTCCAATAAATCGGCTGCTCCCCATCCAAATTGAGCTTGCGCTCCAGTAAATCAAGATACAAGCACTTGGATTGTGCTTCCCCAGCCTCTAATCGAACTCCAATTACCAATTAATCTCCTCAATTTTCGAAACCTGCCGTATATCCTTTTTTCCCCATTTCTAAAACCTGCCGCAGATTCATGAATTCGCAACGCAGACCATGTTTGAGGCTCAATTGATGAGCCCACCATCTTCTAAACCTCCCAAGCATTCCATTTTGGTCGTCAATCTGCTCTTCCAGCTGACCTCGCTAATGGACTTCTGATTCAGCCATGTTGTGGCGCGGACGACAACACTAGTTTGCCAATCTGCTCTTCCGCCCTGATGCTTGCGCGACACCTTCCGCAAGGCCGTGGTCGTGAGGAAAGAAAGGCCGAAGCCTCCCCGCGCCCGTGCGGTGCGGCGCCGGCATCAACGGCCCGCGGCCGCCGCAGCTCCTCGTGCGGACAGTGCACGGCCGCAACGCGATGGAATTGCCTCCAGAAACTGCCTCTTCTGTTGGAGACATCACCTAACATTGTTACTGTGCGCATGAGGCAAATCGGGATTGCCTCTCAAAATTGCATATCAGTTGTTGGAGTCAGTCTTAGGACCCAACTATTAAAGGGTATGAACAAAGGCTGACCCATCAAAGGCCCCAGCGGAGAGGATGCTATCCGCTGGACGCCACAGAACCGCACATGCTTAGAGCTCGTGAGGCAAGGAATCTCTGGACGTAATTAGTTAAGGCTTTGGAGTATTAATCATCTCCGAGCAAAGCTGTGGTCCTGTTGGTGGGTTGGCATGTGCTTATTGTTTTTTCACTACAGATCCTTGAATAGTGCATGGCCATGGTACCCGACATTACAGGTCGGTTTCTTTCAGCGATCTTGGGGTCCCCCATCTCCAAGTCGATAGTAGATCTGAGATGCCTTAGGCAGCGTTTGGATGCCCCTCTATTTCACCCTCTAAACTTCTACCCTCTAAAGTAAAAAAGAATCTTACTATTTAGGGGTACTAAATAAAATTTAATTGCAAAACCTTTCTGCAGACGGGCGTTATTTTTCGATACGAATCTAACGAGCCTAATTAATCAATGTTTTGACACAGTGATGCTACAGTAACCATCGTCTAATCGCCGCTTAATTACCCTCATTACGTTCGTCTCGCGAAATAGAGGGGGGGTCCTGGACTTAGTTTTGTGATTTGACTTTGTTTAGTACACATAAATCGTGCCGAAATTATTGATGTGACACGCTACAGGACTTTATAACCCTCTAAACTGGAATCCGAACGGGGCCTTAGCTGCCAAAGGCCAAACCTGCTGGTGTAGATTTTGCTGTTTATTTTGTTTTGCTCTCTATTCGCCTGGTCCCTTCTTGTTTGCTACCAGTACCTGCAATATCATTGCTGGATTCACTAATTTATGACCAGCGGGGCGGGGTTGAATCACCGAACAGTTAACATGCTTTTAGTCAGTGGATGGAGTTTCTTTTCGTGAAGACAATCCGTATGAAGTTGCAAGTGGGAGCCTGGGACTGTGGTGCTATGCGGGTTGTATTACTTGTCGTGTTGCTGGTGCTATGCAAGTTGTGTACTACGTATTACTCCCTCCGTTTTTAATTATATGATACCGTTGACTTTTTTGTTGAACTTTGACCAACAATATAGATTTGAATAATTATATTTTGAATGTGAAATTAATATCATTGGATTCATCATCAAAAGCATTTTAAGGTTAACTAATACACTTAGCTATTTACACAAATATTTATAGATAAGACGAATGGTTAAAGTAACAAAAAAAGTCAACAGCGTCATATATTAAAAAACGGAGGGAGTACTTTGTACTTGTCGTGTTGCTCTTTCAATGGCAGTAGTACCACTCTTAGCATAATCTTTGTGTGGGACGTTAACAGTTGGTTTCGTTCCTGTGCTGCAACTGCAAGCATGTGATCATCCTTGCCTCTGTGTATGTGGGCCCCTGCCCTGAGAGCTTAGGGCGTGTTTGGCGTAGCTTTTCAACCGGCTTATTCTACTGTAGCGCTACTGTTTGATACTGTAGCAACACTGTTCATCTGACACAAAATTGGTGAAGCCGCATGAGCAGGTTTTTTGAGCTTATTCCCGGCTTTTGTACTGTAGCTACAGTGCAGAACAGTGTTTGTGTCAGAATAAGCCTGAGCCGAAGCCGGTTTTGCCAAACACGCCCTTAGACTGACTCCAACAACAATAGCTATTTTAGAAAGGCAAATGAAGGATTGCCTCACGTGTACAGTAACAAAATGTGCATCCTTCAGCGATGAACTCCAACAGCCATTGCATTTCTGCTGGGCATTCTTCGCGCGAGCAGAGCGTTTGACGAGCCCGAGCGCGACCCTCCCCGCCGCGTCGTCGAGGACCGCCACGCGCCGCCCCACCTCCCGGTCAGCGGCGTCGAGGTCCGCCACGCGCCGCCATGCAAGGACGGCACCGCCTGCTACCCCGGCATTCACAGGCCCCAGCGCGGCCGCCCGGAGCACGGCGCAGCAGAGCACGGCGAGTTGCCGCGTCGCGCGTCGCCTCCGCGGACCCGCTGCTCCGTGCCATCACGCGTCCCCGTGCATGCCGCCCACCTCCGCAGCATCCGCCGCGGCGCCACCTCGCGAGCATCTCGGCGTCGACTCGCGCATGGAAGACTCACGCACCAGCAAGGCAATTCGAGATACGGGTCAAGGCACGGCAAGTCGAGATCCTTGGTGACGCCGATGGAAGAGTCGCGCACCGGAGCGCGCTCCGGCGGCCCCGCATCCCGCTCGCGCCGCTAGGCCGTCGGTACCTATCCAGGATCTCATCCTCTGAGTACTCCACTCCGTATTTTTGGCCGATCGTTCGGTAGACCTGAACAAACATTTACACAGCAGATTTCAGAATCCAATCATCGCAAGACCGGAATTTTCTTCAATTCGCAATGGAGGCGGGACCAAACCACACCTACAGCAGCTGCATTCAACTTGCGAAAGCAGCAGCAATCCGCTTCTCACGGTTCGAAATGGAATCGAATCAAGAGGCTGCACGATGTATGGTGAAGCCGACCTGTGCCATGGACTCGGTGGGGACGAGCAGCGTGCCGGCGGCGTCGACGAGGATGGCCTTATGCGTGATGTCGCCGTAGATGGCGCGCTGGTAGTCGTAGTACTCGCGCGCCCCCATCGGCTCCCACCTTGCAATCCCCGCGGGCACCGCCCCGGCCTCCGCGACCTCTGCCGCTGCCGTTCCGAGGCGTTGCCTCCCGGCGAGCGCGGGTTGGAGCCTGGTCGCCGTCGCCGCCATTGATGCCGCCGGGGCGAGGAGGAGCGCGTGCGCGTCAGGCGGTGGTTGAAGTTGTTGAGGAGGTCGAGGCCTTGGAGCGCGTCGAGGCTCTCGCAGCCCTCGGGGAGGCCGGCCTCCGCGCCGCACCTGCCGTGGCTGAGCAGGGGATTCTGCTTGCCATGGCTGTGCGGGAGAGGAAACAGAGTCCCAGTTTGCAGAAGCGGGTGCGTATGTATGAGCTCGGCTCGCTGCCGCCGTTCCTGCTCGTCTTCGCCGGCCGCATCGCCGCCGCCAAGAATTTGGGCTCCACCACGGTCAAAGGGAAGAAGGTGAGGCGGAGGGTGACGACGGCGCCTCCGCGGCCAAGGGAAAGAAGGTTGAGGCGGAGGAGGCGCAGCACCGCGCCGCGGGCGAGGTCGATCGAGGTCTCCCCGTCCGGCCTCCCGCTCGCCTCCGCGCCGCTCGCCTCGCCCGCGTGCTGCAGAATTGCATTGGAGGAGAGAGGGTGCGCATTTTTACATCTCCTCTCTCCTCAATTGCAAAAATGCCTACTCTTTTGCCTAGCCTGTTGGAGCTGATTTTGGTAATGCACAGTTGCAATTGGAAGGCATATTTGGGATTGCCTCCTGCTGTTGGAGTCAGTCTTAAGGTAGCGACGTAAACCCTGCTTTGTTTTACAGTTATCTGTGCTGACTGCTTCTCCCCTCCCCCATGGTTTGTTTATCCGATGTGGAAAGCCCACAGGAGCACGTGACCGATGGACAGGATATAGGGAGGCAACGAGTCAGGGTTTGCATGCTCTCCCTGCGTACTGATCTCCAAAACAACGGCGCAGACCTGACTTGCAGGCCCCCCGCGAGTCTGCGCGATTAACACCCCGGAAACTCACCGGTTACCCAGGCCACGGCCACTGGCCAGTTCCCAGGAACCAGCAGCAAACTCAGCGAGTCTGTCCCTACACTACCCGGCGGACAACGCGACGCCACTCGCAACGCGCCAGCCCGGCGGCCAGGCGGATGAGGACGAGCCTTCTCTGCCGGTGTGGGGAACCCTCGTATATTTACCCACCCGTCGCAGCAAGGGCGCAGCATGCATCTCGGCGCAACTCATTACGAGCTCAAAGTGGTGGCACCGCCGCTGCCGCTGCGCCTGCGCTGCGCCCGAGGACCACCTGAACTCGACCCGACCCCGGAAAAGGCGACGGATCGCGGCCGACGACAACCCGCTCTCATCAAAGCCCGCATGGGTCGTGGCCCCTCGTGTCTCGCTCCCCTGGCCAAGTAGCCAAGATGCCGATGCCGCCCGCTCTGGGACCCCGGCCGCTCGCTTGTCAGTTCTCCATTGGCCGGCGCCGTGGCACTGGCACCCCGGGCCGCGAACAGAACACGAAGCGGTACGCCCTCGCTCGCGTCAATCGATCTCAGCTGAGCGAGGTCCATTGATGCGGGATGCGGGGTCGCACAACTCACACTCGCACGATAATGAGTCGATGAGTGTCCCAGCGAATGATGAGATGAGCAACGGCAGAGCACGGCCGGCACTCACCTCTCTTCCCTATTCCAACAAGTACTCTAGTGCCGCGAACTGTGCCGCATCTTGTTCTGTCCGGGTCGGTCGGGCCGGCCTCTCCTTTCCCTGTTGCTGTTGCGCGTCGTAGTAGTGCTCGGGGCATCCACTGTGGGCGGCCGCGGCCCCCCGTGTACGACACCACCAGCAGCAGCAGCGGCACGACTCGTTGACAGTCGTTGTTAATGTTGCTGCGACCATGTATGACGGGTTTGTTGATTACTCACACGGGGCACCGGGGCGGCCAGAGGGAGGCAGCTTTCGATCGTGTCACGCCAAATGAGGTAATTCGCCCGTCTCACAAAATCCCACCTCTTCTTTTCTTCTCGCTGATTGGTGTTTAGGTCACGTCGCGGGTCTTTTCGCTGCCCGGCTCCCGCCTGCTTGCTTCCTTCTCCATCACTTCTTTTTCCCGCTCCATTTTTATATTCTTGCATCTGCACTTTACTGCTGCTGCAGAGACATGATTGGAGTACTTCATGGCCCAATCCAATTCGATATGTTTTCCGAGGAATTTCTGCGACTCGGTAAAAGAGTTTACTAACCAGGAGTATATGAGAATAATTCTTCTAAAACGCGTGCGTTTTCTTACAAAAAACCATGCCACATTACTCAAGTTTTCTCAATCGTCGGATCCCTCTCTTGATGAATAATAGCCGTTCGATTTGCACCAGATATATTACGACTAAGCCCTTCTAGAAACAGTGAGTGACTTTCGGTCCTTCCACCAATCCCAGAAACTTTCTTTTAGAGACCCTTCGCAATAAAGAAAATCCATTCCCGATCCTTCCACTACTCCTAGAAACTTCCATCCAGCCGCTTTGCCTGAATAAAAGAAACGACCCAATAAAACTTTCTTTTGTTCTTTCACCCCTAGCCCACAAAGAGTTAAGCATCAGCTTATATACTTTTTCACCGATGAAGGAAGAAATCTGGAACCTTTCTCCACAGTTACAAATCTCCTGATCTCCCCGCCATGATACAAAGAAAAAAAAACAAAATTATTGACCTGATCTAAACATGGTCTAAGCAATCAAGGTATGAGATTTTAAATACTCAATCCATCTTCTCTTTATTGTTTCTTTTATTAATTCAAATATTTGAGTTTTATTTTCGTTTAATCTTTGGTGATGAATTAGATCCCATCGCCATGATCTTTGCAATTGTTCGCTAATTCACACTGGTGGCTGGTGCATGGCAACCACAGACACGAACCGTGGCCGTGAGCAAAGTACTTAGGCTTGATAAACTATTTCTGTAGGCTTTGCTGCGTCACATGTGTGTGTTCCCGGAGTAGTTAGCGACATGTATTTTTAACTGGGTCAGGTTCAGCCATTCACACATCAGCGTTGCTAAATATCAAGTGGCAAATGCATAGTTTGTGCGAGACTCCAAAATTGAAAACATGTGCAGGACTAAGGAATGTGCAATAAAATGACATATGCGTCTGAGCAATGTTTGAATCTTAAAATACACCAAGTGAGTTCTCTTTCGTTTTTCACTTTATTAACACATACTGATTTATTTACTATATACACTTTTTTTTTGTACAGGTTATTTTCAAGCACTACTTACCAGCAGCGGAGCGAGGACGTTTTTTCTGGGTAGGCACAGTAGCAAATTAGTAACAAATCATGCTTTAACAGTGCTAAACAGTATTAAACAGTAGCTGCAGTGCCTCAGTTTGCCAGAAGCCAGGGTAGTCCTGGGCATATATGGACTACCCTGTAGTTCCGCCACTGCTACTTACATACAAGTTTTAAGACTTAACTTCTTTTGCAAAAACTAAACTTTTGGGAAATGTTGATGGGGCCTTTCTTATTTTGAGCAGATTTATTACATCTTTTTTAGACCAGTAAATCTGTAACACAGTTGATCAGTAAATCTGTAATACTTTTCTGTATAAATGATACTACTATATTAGATGCGGTATCTGTAACCTCTGGGTGAACACACTAATGATGTCTGATGTCACTCCAATCATATACTGATAGTACAATATAAAGTAATAGCTAATTACAATATATGCCAAACATAGTCTGAAAGGTCTTTTCAAAAGCAAATCTCCAATGGAGTAAAAATAAAGATCACACAAGAGGCCATAATACAATTAACACAGTCGGCGCGGCATCCGCCGCGCGAAAATTCTAGTAGGCTTACTAGTTCATACGAGTTCGGGTGAACGGGGGGTCAGGACTCAGGAGGCAATGCGTGATCAGTTCGGCGGAGCTTGCAAGGACCGCCTGTAGCCATCGGAGAGCGAGGGCGAGATGGGCGCTGACAACCTCTCATCATCATCCACTTGCTTTGAGGAACAATGTAAACTAAACCCCGACGATAAATAAGGGGTGTTCGTTTCTCTAGGTCTAATTTTAGATCGCCTAGAATCTTGTCATTTAACGGTATTAAATAAAGTCTAATTAAAAAACTAACTACAGAGCCTTGTACTAATTCGCGAGACGAATCTAATGAGGGTAATTAAGCCGTGATTAGACAATAGTTACTGTAGCATCACTGTAGTGAAACATAGATTAATTAGGCTCATTAGATTCGTCTCGCAAATTAGGCCACATCTTTAAAAGGTTTTGTAATTAAACTTATTTAAGACGCCTAAATAACAAGATTAATTTTGATGTGACCTTTAGCCTTAAATTGCCGAACACCCCGTAAGAATTCCTTTTTCCGGTCGAGTTCGAAACACAGGGGCCCCTCCCTTTCGGACGTGAACTCGAGGGACGTGTCTCTGGTTGGACGGGAGCGTGAGGCAGACGTGACAACGCGACGTATCCATCCAGATCTGCTGCTGGCTGCTGGGGGCGGCACAACAACTGATGAACTGAGCGAGAAAGCCTGCCGCGCTTTGCTGTTCCATCCAGATCGGGTCAAAACTTTACCACTACCGGGTGTGACTTGAGAAGACCATTTCTAGTACTACTCGTATTGGCCTTTTTTTTTGTTGTTTATTCCCAAAGTTTCGGAGGTCACAGTATAGAGTATTGACTCATGTTTACGCCTAAACTAATCCCCGGTGTCTATTAGTAGTTGCTGCGACGATGCTTGGATAGTTTGGACCGGACCATGGGTCTATTTCAAGTCTTGTTCGCTTTCTGAATGCGGTAACTGGGGCATGTTAGTTCCGATCTGGAAGAGTACTAGTTTATGTTAGTGTAGTGGAACATCAACTTGACAACTTGTGCTGGATGATAGTATCACGGTAGGTTCCAAGTGTGACCTTCCATTTTTAGGAGCTGCGACATTTTCCTGGCAACCAGTGACCAGTCTGCATCTGGATTAGGTTGAATATTGGATGGGTGCATAGTTTATGCCCGTAAGATTTGTATACGGTCGTATTATCATTGCTCGGATTGACCTGCTGGTCACTGGATATTGCTAGTATACTATACAAACTCGATCCGGCTCCTGGTTGCCGCACCAGAATGAACAGCTGAACTCCTGTTGCTGTATTCCTTCCATCTACCCAAGATCACTCGTTCTGCTCTTATCCCATTTCTTTTCTCTCTTATCCAATAATAAAAAAATGGAGCAATAATTTATATATGTGAATTATTGGCTCCGGACATAAATAAATCACACGTTTCTTTCTTTTCATTTTTTTCCCCTTTTTTGGTGAGACATGTGTTGAGCAATGATGAGCCAGTGATGCACTGTTGTGCTAACCCATTCGATCCATTAAACCCGGCACTGCCGCCGGTGATGCTCCTGTTGAGAAGAGCTGATGCTCATTTTTCCTCGGTAGGACCCACCGAGGTCAGGAGACGATCAGACGAAGCACAAAAATCGCCGCTGATCTGACACGAGTTCCTCCTCCACCCTATGGCGCGCGACCATGTGGGCGCCCGCCTCCCCGCCCCGTCCAATCAGCCGCGCGACCAGTAGCCAGCCTCTCTTCTTCTCTCGCCTCCGCTTCCACTAGCGCAACCACACGCCTGCCCCGTCGTCCACCATTCTGAGACCTCGCCGACGGTTGGGACCCGCGCGCCCGTGACCCCAACCGCGCTGCCGACGAGGACCTCCACTCATCACGCCGCACATATTCCCCCGTCGCCACCAAACGGCTGTGGCTATACTCCCTTCCAATACACACGAGGGAGTGGGCTCTGCCTTTTCTTTTCCTTTTTTTTTAAAAAATATCCAGCCTGCCCTGCTGCTTTTCGTTTCTCCACCACTCGTGTGTGATTTATCCACTTTTTTGAGAAAATTATTATTCATACATTCATTCATTCATACACACGGCGGGCGTTGCTACTTGTGCTGCATGCTAGGCTAGGCTAGGCTAGGGTCACCCTAGCAGCAGGAGTAGAGTACTTGGGAACTCGACCTGAGCCCAAAAAATTGTTCGCTGTGCTGTTGGCATTCGCCTGGCCTAGTTCACACCCCCGTTTCCATATATAGAAAAACCAGGGATCCCCTTTCTCCCTAGACCAAACCACTCTTCCTCCTCTTCAGCTCTCACTCACTTCACCTCCCACCACCTCCTACCATCATCATCAACATCATCATCGTATCGCCTCTGCTTCTCTCTGGTTCGCGTTCTACAAGTACCGGTGCAGGGGTGGATGGACTCCACGCCGGCGCAGGCGGCCAACCTGTCGCTGACGCTGGCGACGTCGCCTGGGGGCGGGGGAGGAGGAGGAGGCGGCGGTGGCGGAGGTATGGCAGCAGGAGGAGGAGCAGTGGGCGAGGTGGCGACGGCGTGCGTGGACGGCAAGGACGTGCGGCTGTTCCCCTGCCTCTTCTGCAACAAGAAGTTCTTGAAGTCGCAGGCGCTGGGCGGCCACCAGAACGCGCACAAGAAGGAGCGCAGCATCGGCTGGAACCCCTACTTCTACATGCCCCCCACGACGCACAATGCCGCGGCGCCGCCGAGCCCCACCGCCCCGGGGGTCCCCTACGCCGGCGTCGGCTTCGTCGGCGTGAGCCCTGCCGCCGCCGCCGCCGGGACGCCCGCGGCTGCTGCTGCCGGTGGCGGCGGCGTCCTCCCCGCGCACGCGCACGCGTACACGGCGAGTCACCACCACGGGTACGCCGCCGGGCAGGCGCCGTTCCCCATCGCGTCGCACGGCACCAGCGCCGGCGGCGGGCTCCAGTACTACCAGCAGGGCGCCGCGGCGGCGGCGGCGGCGGCGGCGTCGGCCGGCGACGGCGTGGTGGCCCCGCCCGCGCGCTTCGCCACGCACCAGCCCCCCTTCCTCCCGGCCGCGGGCGCCGGGCGCGACGACCTGATCGACCTGCTCAACTGGAGGCGGGGCTGCCACGGCCCCACCGCGTCCGCGGCCGCCACCAGCGCGTCGCCGGCCAGCACCACCACCACGCTCACCACCGGCGCCGACGGCGGCAGCAGCAGCAACAACGACGACGACGGCGGCGAGCTCGACCTCAACCTCAGCCTCTAGTAGTGCTTAGCCGAGAGAGGTTACGTTAATCGCGCGCCACTCCCTCCGTCCGTACGCCCCCTTAATTAGCTGTTAGGGACGTTAATCACTCTGCCCCTTGTCCTTGTCTCTCTCCCTCTTCTGCTCCTGTATGTTAGTACTTCTTGGTATCTGTCCCTCTCTTGTCCAATCCATGATTGATGTTGGTAAATCTTCATCTGTTTTCAGTTTTCTCCCTGTATGTTTTCTTGAGATCGGATCGCTCGTTCGGACCTCCTCCGGTTGCTCGGATGCATGCCTGACAGCCGTCTAGTCGGGGCTCAGGGTTGTTCGCTGCTGCTGCGATCACCTGTGGCTTGCTGGTGACCAGTGTACAAGCATGTGGCTGAGTGGCAGCACAATGTCGTCGCTGCAGCCTCGCTGTTGAGCTCATGCTCGGCCTGGCCATATGTTTGTGGTGGTGCAGTTTCGTTCCATCGACCCAAGATTCTGCGTATCTAGACATATGTACATTTGCTGTAGTTATTTTATCCGACGATCTCCTGTCGCCGGACAGAGACGGGGCCGCCGTCGAGATGCCATCCGACGGTGTGCACACTGTGTTACGGCACGAGCGGCGCTGCGGTGGCACCGGATGAGATCAGACTGTTCGCTCCCTGTTGATGCCAATCTTGTTAGTACTGATGCTATTGGGTGAGGCGATATTTGTTAGGTCGGCGTCCCATCCCATCTCGGCTCGATCGTGTTCACAAACTGGATGCGCAGCACTTTTGGTTGCGCCTCGATCGGAATCTCGTCTCATGTCAAAGGATTTACGGTGGGTTTTCATTTGGGTCAACGAATTTTTCGGTAAAAAGGTTCTTATCACCAAGGAGTAGCATGACTCCATGATGAGATGATGCGCCGAAGTAGCAAGTTCTAGGATGAGTTGCGTCTGCAGGCCGCGGCCAGTTTCCTGCTGCAGTCACGCGCGCAATGGCGCAAGGGACGGACGGACACACTCGCGGGCCACCACCGCACGCGGTACATGGTCCAATAGCAGCAATAGGAGTCGCCGCAGCGGCAGCGACATGGGGATGGGTCGCACCTCGCGCGCAGATCTTTTGCGGCTCGATTCGAGTGAGTGAGTGAGTGACAGCCAGCACCGAGAGGCACCGAGCCGTGCATGAGCGTGACTGTCGATCGAGCACACCAACAGAAAGGAAACGCAGCCCTTGGGGTGAACGAACCGTCGCGGCGGGGACAGCGACGGTCGCGTCGTGGGCCGGTGGGGCGCCGCGCGGTAATAGGGCGCTCGATCGACGGCTGCCTTTCTGGCGTGGCGCCGTTCCCCCGCGCCGGTCGAGTCCGTCCGTCGCCGTCAAGCATCAACAGCGCCGCGACAACGCCCGCGACGACGATGTGTGGGTGTGGCTCGCCGTGAAAAAGAGCGGGAGACGTGCCGATCGTGTCGACATGGAGGGCGGCGCGGCGCGGTGATCGCCGCCGCTACTTCTCTCCCCTCGCGTGGTGTCGTCACCGCCGGGGATCGAGGCGGGCGTCATCGTCTGGGCGAGTTGTCTCGCGTGGCAGCACGGACGGGCAGCCGAGTTGGCAGCCGCGCGCGCGCGTACGGGCGGCGACAGTGGGGACGGAACGGACACCGGCACGTGACCTGTACGGGCCCGGTGTCAGCGGCGGTAGGAGGAAGGCGGCGGGTACAACTCAACACGGGCATGATGCGGCTAGCGACGACGACGCCGTTGCCGTTGGCGCCTGTGTGTTTGAGTTGTTGCTGTTGCGCTGCTGCGTCCGGACAACCGGATGGGCCTGGCCGTGCTTGGTCCCGGCACTGCTCTCCGCTGCAGCCTCTTGTTGCCTTGTGCTGGTGCTGTGGTGCATACCAGTAGGCAGTACTCGCTGCAGCCTCTTGTTGCCTTGTGCTGGTGCTGTGGTGCATACCAGTAGGCAGTACTCCTAGCTCATCTCAGGTCTGTGTTCGAGCAGCGCCTGCCGCTTGGTTAACTTACCGCTCGTGGATGATTTTACATTGATCCTCTGCGGCACTAGCCATGTCCTGTGCGGTGTTCGGTGCTCGTCGCTGTTTGTCAGCTAGTAGCAACACGCCGTTGCCGAGTGTGTGCACGCGAGAGCGCGTGCGAGGAAGACGGAGGACATCGCCGTCGTAGTACGCTCGTACTGGCTCCCTTTGAACACAAGCAAGCAAGATGCCGGTGTGTACTGTAGGAGACTGGTTTCTTTGGCCTCTTCTTTAGTCGAGAACGAAACGTTCGAAAACACCACTTCTTTTTCCCCCGGCTTCTCTTCTCTTCTCTTCTCTTCTTCATCTGCGCCTCCGGAAGCCACGGAATAAACAGTTGTTCGAGTTGATGGGTGTGTTCGTTGCATGGGGTCTAAACTTTAGAGGGTTTTTGTAACGAATATTGTAATTACAAATAAAGTTTAATTACAAAACTAATTTCAGAACTCCGTTCGAATTCGCGAGACGAATCTAATAAAGGTAATTAAGATGTAATTAGAAGATAATTATTGTAGCATCACTGTAGCAAACATAGATTAAATAGACTCATTAGATTCGTCTCGTGATTTAGAAGGGGTCGTGACATAAGTTTTGTCATTAAATAAATAAAAATATTCTTAAATAGTAGGATTCTTTTTAATATGACAGGTCTAAACTTTAAAGGGGGTGCAACGAACACGCCGGATGTGTCGTTGATGGTGTCGTCTTGGAAGGTTGCGCGGGTGGAGCCGCGTCGCTACCCTGCGTGGACCATTTTTGGATAAACTTCGAGTGCCTGTTCCGGATCACGGCTCGAGTTTACGGCCACTTAGGTTTCTCCATCAACTTTACGGCCACTTCGAGGACGCATTGTGCGAATTACTAGCTTCCCCGAAGGGCCTCGCTTCCCTGAAGTCCTCACCACTAGCTTCCCTGAAGCTCTGTGAATTACTCCCTTACATGGCATTTTAGTTCTAAACACAGAGATTAAGAAAAAGAAAAAAAAATGTAGGTTAGCAGAAAACGATGAGAGAGATAGAGGTATCTGTATATTGGAAAGAGAGAGAGGAAAAAAAATATCTCGAGAAGTGAGAATATAAGTATTTTAATAAATCTTGATATAGCTAGTATGTCAAGTACTATTTTGAATAGAGAGAGTAGTACTAGCTAGAGACCATGGTCAGTGGTGACTTGTGAGTTCTTTTGTGACTAGTACTAATAACCATCATCCGTCAATAGATGCAGCAGAGCTATAAGTCTGGTTGCACAGCATGTGCACTAGTTTCCCACGACAAAACTACTGTTGCAATTGTTCCATAAAAAAGAACTACTGTTACAATTAAGAGTCTGTTGGGTAAAATGATTGCATCACGGACAAGGGGGAAAAAAAGAGGGAAAACAGGTTTCTCTTTTGCGTCTTGTACAGTGTTTCTCTCTCGCCTTGCACAACAAGTCTTAATTCCGAATCCAAGGGAAATTCTCAGCCACTGAACAGGCACCAGCTCTCTGTTTTTACCGATAACAGCATCCAAAACTTGTGTACTTTACTACTCCCTCTGTCCCACAAAAAATAACATACTAGTTTTGTCTTAAGTCAAACTATTTGAAATTTGACTAAACTTTGATGAAAAAGTACCAATATTTGTAATGTAAAAATTATATCATTAGATTTATCATGGAATATATTTTCATGTTATGCATATTTAGTGTATAATTGTTGATACTATTTCCTATAAATTTGATCAAAGTTAAAATAGTTTGATTTAAGACAAAATTAGAATGCTATTTTTTTATGGGACCGAGGGAGTAGCAACGACGCGAGCTAGCTACACACCGCTCGGTGCAATGTACCAATTAGCGATGCGACCATTTTGTATCGACGCGAGTCATCAAGCCCGATTTGGTCCGCTTACAATCAATGATCGTGTCCCGATACGGGCGCGCGTCGCGTCCCGTGTGTTGCAACGCGTGAACGACCGCATCTAGAGCTCGCGTCCTGTACCAACCTATTATACGGATCTGCGAACACGCCCGACACAAGAGTTGTGCGTTTGTCACGTCCTCCCAACCACCGGTGCAAACTCAGATCGATGCACTCGAAAGCTCCATTGATCGATCGATAGATCCGTCTCCAGCTCACTCGATTAATTTCAGGTAACTACTCCACGAACCTTGGAGGAATAGGAGTGGTAATTCGTAATTAGAGGCCGTGCATGCATGCATGCGCGCTCTTCTGGATCCGACGTGGTCTGCGCGTCCGTACATCCTCCACACAGAATACATGTGCATATGCATGCATGCATCCATGTCGATGCGCCGCCGTACGCTGGCCGGCTGGAGCCCGGCGGTCCCGTTTGTGCCGCGCCGTAGCGGTAACAGCAACAGCGGCAGATGGTGGTGTGGTATGGCTGCCCGTGCTCCTGCGCTTATCGATGCGTGTACGTATCTCGGCTGCCGAGCGGGTGTGTATAACTCACGTTGTTTGTTGCTTCGTAATCACCTTTGCTCCGGTCTCTGACGCGGGAACTTCGACTGCGACGACGACTCTGCTTTACACGTCTTACTACTTGCACTGGCTACCGTGGATGGGTACACTAGAAGACACGGAACGGCGATCCGAAGGGAGATGCCGGGAGCAACGCACAAACACTTGCTCCTGTGTGCATGTGGGACAGTGGCTGTCGTTACCAAACAAGAGTCCCCGTCATGATTGGTGTGGCCCTTTCGTAAAATAATGGAATCTCGTAGGAGTTCTACATTAAGCAATGCCAGGGGAAAGCGCCAGATTTCGACATTAAGAAATCCCAGGGGGCAACAACTACGAGGCCTGAACTCGGCGCCTCGGTAGAGTTCAGGTACGTCGATTTCTGTTTTGAAAGAAAGAGAAGACGATAAGTTGCCCCTGGCGTCATTAGATTACTGAACAACGTACTACGGAGTACTATCAGTTTTCGCATTCTGTGTTTTCAGTTGTCGTAACAAAAGCGCTTTAACCACTTACAGAAATAAAAAAAGGAGATGAGCAGATAACAAACGATAAGACTATAATACAGATAAAACAAGTACAAGAACGAAACTACTGAATCTGATGCAGCGTCGTCTGAACCCGCCTATCTAGCTTTCTTCTTGACACGACAGAACATTCCGCTGTGCATATATCATCATTTCGATTTTCCCAAGTTGTAATGACACGACAGAACATTCCTCGTGTTGCTGCGTCGACGAGACGAACATGGTCCAAACCGTAGTATTATTTTATCCCTTGGCTGTCGAATGGGGCCGGGGCTAGATCTCCGGTTAGATTTTGTGCAATCACTTGTCACCTAACTTTTGATTTGGAATCGGATCCGGTCTTTTTTATACGGGCGCGCGAAAAGCCGTGGCTTTTTCTCGTCGCTCATCTTTTCATCTGATAGAAGTGACAATGAAAAGTAGCAAGTGCTGTAGTCCTGCAGCAGTAGAGCTGTTCTGTGTTCCGGCTGCCGAGCTAAAGGTGACGGTGGGCTCGGTTGGGGTCAACAGGGCACCACAACAACGAACAGAAAAGACTGGCGAGTGCTATGGATAAGGCAAGTGGAAATGGCTAGCTTCAATTATGGGAAAAGAAAAAAAAAGAGAAAAAATGGATTGCTTGACGGCCGGCTGGTTCCGCCGTGACGCGTTCAGGACGGACGGCTCCAGGCCAGCAGCCCCGGAGCTAGACGGTCGGCGGCGTTGTCGCGTTGAGCTTGGAGTAGTACTTTACACTGCCGTGGGCCGTTTCCTTAGCCTATAAGGGCTCCTTTGGAACGCAGGAATTTCACAGAAATTACACAGAAATTTCACAGAAAACAGTTCAATTTCACAGGAAAAACGCAGGAAAGGAAATTTTTTCCTTCAATCCAAAGGAGGCCTAAATGAAAGCAGGCCATGAGCCATGCATCAATGATCAATGGAGTCCAGTGTGCAGAGCACCTGCTGGGCCTCAGGCTGTCAGGCATAGACTAGACGGCAAGCAGCAGCCGGCAAGCTAAGGTTTGGGGGCGCACGGTGCAGAGCTTCTCTTCTTGACTTGTAAACAACTTACAGTTCAATAAGTCATCGATTGATTGCATCCACATATGATGGGTTAACTTTCTATTCAATTCCCTGAATGCTTGGGGAAATTATAGTGAGAGGAGGCTGGCCGGCAGCAGGGTGGTGGTGGCGGCGTACAGACGGCGCGTCACGGGCATGAAAATCGACCAAGACTGAGCTGGCGTGGAGAAAACAATTTTCCAGTCAGAGACAAATGTCTAGTTGGACTGGGCCGTAGGACGTGCATAACAGGTAACGGAAAGTCAGCGCGTACGGTCGCTCAGTTGGCCAAGAAGCGCAGAAAGAAGCCGCAGCCGGCCCACGAGCAAAGGCGATGCGCGAGCGGGGGCGAGCGGGCGGTGCGGCGCGGCGGCGAAGGTGCTGTGGCGTCGCCGGTGGGGGTGGTGGCCGTCGGACGACCGGCTGTCAGAGGCGCTAGGACGCGTGGCGGCTGAGAGCAAGGGTCGTGCGATCTGCTAATGCGCGGTAAACCTCCCCAACAGGTAAGTACAATTGGCTAAGCCTGACCTAGCTTCTCCACTCTTCTCCATCGTGCATGCTTAGGGTCCGTTTGGCAACGTGAAACACGTTTCAGATTCTGACCTGAAGCACTTGAATCCGTTCCAAACGGTGTTACTGCCCAGCGAGCTCCGTTCCGATTCTCCAAAGAGAGGCGATCTGGGTCAGATGCAGAGCCTTTTGCGCTCTACTCTTCGGCTCTGCAGACGCCCTAGCGTCTTCGCAGTCACCTCTCGTACGCCTCGCCGGCATCCTGGTGCGCTGGTGCAACGTGATCCTCCGCTCAAGTTGGCGGCATCAGCCCTACCCGATAAATTACTGGATCGCCTTTCGCGGTGTGTTCTGATTTACCTCTATTTTCTAAATACCGAGCATTTTTCCCTCGTAACAACCATGCGTCTTACTATTGATGAGTGTTTAGATCTTTTCAAGGATGAGCGCTAGGGATTCCAGTTTTCGAACTGGGGTACGGTGCCCGTTCTGTCCTGACAAGGACGGTATTTCAGCCCAATGCTACGATTGGTGTTTTGTGTCACTTTTTCGAGAAGGCTAGATGCTAGTTCTTGTCTTGAAAGAGGAAAGGCGAGAATGTACGACTCTCAAACATTGAATGGAATTCATATTTGTTGGAACATAATTAACTATTATGTTGGGATCAGAGATGGTGAAGCTGGACTTAGGTGGATGTTGGTGCCACACATTCAAATTATAGGCTAAAACAGGCGGCGCATCAGTGACTAAACGTAAAGTGATTAGTGCTCAAAATTTGATTTACCCTGTGCCTGTGCACCAGGGTGGCTCCATGTAGCTTCGCCCGGTGCTTATCTGGCATTCTATATCCTAATTTTGGCCAAAGAATTGGATAATCTCTGCCAAATGAACAGTTTTGGTTCTAATGCAAGCAACAAACTAGGAGAACCATAATCCTGACAGGCTGACACGTATTAGTAAGCAGATTAATTATCTGAGTTTTATGCTAAGGTTCGATTTCGTTACGGCAGACTTGCTTATGAACCCTGGAACATGCGACTCGGCATTGGAGCGGGATCCGAGAAGAAGATTAAATTGGACAGGGCCATCAAAGTAATGGATGTAGCAGAGATGAGCAAGGAGATGAAGGTCAAGGTCATTGATGATATATGGCCTGCGATTATTTGTCGGGCTAGCAGCCACCGTGATGGTTCTATATACAAGGGAAACTGGGAAGAGGCGTATTCTATGGATATTGCTGACCGTGATGAGAGTAAGTGATCCAAATCTCATTCATATTCTTAAGACATTTGCAAGAAATGTGATTAATTGATATATTTGATTAGTGAAATCAGTTAAATATGATTAATACATTTCTTTATTCTCATTCGAGTAGAATTAAAACTGACCCTAACTCCTATTGACCAAATTGTGGAAAATCACGTGTATAAGAAAACTCCAAGAACAAGTTGGTTCAACATGGTGTTTTCAAAAAAGTTAGCGTTTGCCTAGTGTTACTCTGGCACCCCGTGCCCTTATCGGATTGAGTGGTATTTGGCATTTTGCCCACTTGAATTTGGCTAGGAGCTACTTCATTTTTTAAATGGAAAAATATTTTTGAGTGCGAATTGTCCTACCCATACCCAATTCAAATTGGTACTACTTATTAGCTGTACTCTGCCTCTGCCTCTGCCCATCCAATGTGTGTAGGGTTTGAATATGCACATTTGATACACTAAGGCCATTGGCAGTCCTACAAATGAGTGGGGCAAAGCATAGTTTCTTTAATAGTATATGTTTCCCAGTGTACTTACTAACAATTTTGGTATAATACGTGATCTTTGCTGAAGCTGTGTTGAAGCAAAAGAAACGTTCAACAAACTTTGATTGCTATCCTGATCAGGAGACTTGCATATGTCATGGGCCAGATGATATGATACAGATTTTCTCGTTAAGTTTGGCGAAAACTCCTATCAACAGCGGCCCAATACAGTTATATGGATACATGGCCGCACGGGATGATATTGATGGAAAGCTTAATTATATTTTCAATCGTAGCAGGATGATCCCGTCATTGTGCAGCAGGTGCATCTAAACTAATCTGCCATCATTTCAGTTTATGCTAAGTACCTCATGGCTACAACCGCTTAAATTTTTCTTTAAATCAAGCCGGGATAGATGCTTGGTCACATGTGATAGAGAATGGATATGTTGTAACATATGTGTCTAATTCGGCTTAGGTTTAGTAATAGAGTTATCTTAAATAACATTTAAACCTAAAGCACTGTGTGATATCTTTTTTTTCTTAGTATTCTGGAACCTAACTGGGTCCGATATATATACATCAATCCTTAAAAACATATTACCAATATCTCAAAGTTGGACCTTCTATGCAGTGAAGGGATTGCTTTTTGTTTAGAATTTGTGCTATCATTCAATTGAGATATATTGGCTCATGGTATTTAAGGAAAGTACTTAGCTTTCGATATTAAATATTTTACTATGCCGGGTTACTAAACAATTACAATTTCGCAGGGTTCTCTCCTCAAGATGACTGGCCCTAAGAGAGGCATTGTGATGATTGCTGATCTTCTGTTTGAGTTTGACATGAGGATCAAGACCGGAGAGAAAGAGGAAGATGATATACAGCTGATTGATGGAGTAACACACTACAATGATCGCATGACACCTTTGCCTATCACAGTCCGTATTAGTGGCGATGGTGGTGGTGCAGTTGACATGTCCTTTTCACTTGTTCAGTCAGCAGTGGAGGCTGTAATGGAAGTCGTCATATTGGAAGTCCAGAGCGCTTTCGGCTTACGTCTCAGCTCCATTGTTTACGTTGCGGATCTACGCAAAGAAGTCGAGCTTTTCCATGGCGCTGCTTGCGATATGGGCGGCATAAAACAGTCCGTGGTTGCCGTCTCGCTGGACACTACCATGCATTTGAAGTTCAAGATAGGTGGTCAGGAAGGCTCTGACAGTGATGCCGTGCGCTACTGTTCCTTCGGTGCCAAGCTGCATGGATGTACTCATCGACAGATCAAGCTTGAGATGGCTTGCATACTGATGAAGGTGACGTGGTCCCCTCCTTACTATTGAATTTACGGTCGGTTACAGCGTCCGTTAGTGTGCCGTGCTTTGATCTTGTACTGGACGGGTGTGCGTTTTGCGTTTCTTGTGGAGCCAAGGTATGGCAGGATGGCGACTGGCGTGGCGGCACGGAGGAGGATAGGCACCTTGGCGTGCATGTGCACGGGGTTGGCACGCCACAGGAGGTAGCACGAAGGCGAGGTCCTTCTCTGCCAAAGCGAACGTCTAGCAGCACCTGGGTCCTGGTCGTAGCCGCTGCCGCTCTCGACCTGGGCCATGGAGATCGGAGACTCGTCGTGTAGACACTGCTTGAGGCCGTGGCTCCTTTAGTTGAGCTAGGGAGCTTGGATGGAGCGAACGGGAAAAACACCGCCGCAGTAGTGGGAGGCTTCACGCTGGGCTTCCCAAGAGATGTCCGTGTCACGTTGGTCGTCAACACCTAATAAATTCCGTAAGGCTATCGTTTCCTCACGAGCGGCCATTGGATCTACCAAAATCCATGATACAGTATAGTTTGTCCTTCAGTTGACGCAAAATTGGTGGCCTGTCGTTCAGTTGATGCAAGCTTGGCCATTTCTTAGTAGATGACAATCCCGACAAAATACACTTATAGTTAACTATATATCTCAACAAATACACTGACCTTATGTTCTACTGAAAAGAAGCTTGCATCAACTGACCTTATGTTCTAGTATTTCTTGAGGTAAAATCCCGACGAGTAGATGACAATGACTTGAGAGTGTATCTTGTGATGTTATCTATAAGAATCTGCCATTTCTTAGTAGACTTTGCGAATGTTTAATAGATGCGTTGTATAACTCCAAAAAAGGTTTTTGCCTTCTCACAAGACTTTGCCATATCGCAGTTAAATTCAGACTATGGCAACCACAAGCTCTAGTATTTTTATCCAAAAGTTTATTTTGTACCCCTTGATGTTTTCCTTTCATATTTAACCCATTATCGTATCCCTGCCTCTCACGTTATCTATATCGAAGCCTAGATTCTTCAATTCATCTTGTAGAACATCAAATAATCCTTGACCAGTTGTATCATTTACATCTAGAAACCCGGAAAGGATTCTTGAATAGAACCAGAAGATGCATCAACATACCTTATATAATCAAAGACATTTGTTTTTGGTGGCTCACATCAGGAGTACAATCAAGTAAAACTGAAAAGTACTTAGCATGCTTAGTTCTAAGTCTTAGGCGTTCAGCCACTCAGCAATAACACATAGCAGGGGTTAGCATTAGCAAGATTAAAAAAAGAATACAGCGTGGTGAGCCCCGTCGATGCTTGATTAAACAATGAAAAGAACATGGCTGCTTGTCTGCTTACCTTGCTAATTGCTTCAGGGCCTCATGCGTCAACCGTGAAGTGACCAGGCCACACGCTGCTCTGCTGCTGGGAACGAGCGCGCAAGGTCTTGTAGTCGAGTCGGCCGTCCGTGAACCATCGTGATTGGGAACGACGAACGAGCTGCTACGATTTGAGGGCTTTGGCGAATTGGGGAGGAAGAGCGGCGGCGTGTGGCTTGGTGTGGAAGCCAAAATTCGCACCTGCCGAACCGCGTCCATCGGACGAACGTGAACTGGCTTCACTGAACGAACGAAGTCTGCTCTGCGCTGGGCCTTTCTTGACTGTTGGGCTGTGCCAGGCCGTTCTTCTAGCAGGTCAATATGTACGTGAATTGCAAACTGGGGGCCCCAAATTTTTGGGGGCCCTGGACAGTCGCCCATCTTGTCCCTGCCAAGGGACGGGCCTGAGATTAAGCACGACGCCAACTTCGTGTCCCGCTTCCTCACGTTCGCCTTCAAGACCTTTAATAACGTCTATCCGGCTACCGTACTTAACGATATGCTCTCCTTTCTTGAGTATACAGAAGTTGTGGCGATGTCGCATGAAACCCGACGATGAAGAAATTGTTAGTATCTGATGTCGTTTGTTTTCTCCCATGCATCACTTTTCTCTTTGGGGGGGGGGGGGGGGGGGGGGGGGGGGGGTTTAAAATTTGTAACATGTACTGGGCCACCATTATCATTCAGTAATAGAAATCAGGTGGGGAGTTCTCCTCCCCCATTGACCGTGAAAAAAAAAATCTTTCTCTATCAGCTTAAGATTTTGGATCAGCTGGTTGCTGTATGCAACTCAATATAGTATTGGAGTCAGAGGTCTCGAGTTAGAATCCTGATTGACGCGACTTATTAAATAATAAATTGCTGTCCACTTTAATATTTCACGTTTGCGATCTGAGGAAGTCTGCTCGTGAGGAGCAGCAGTGTAGGTGAGTTCGTTGCCGCTTGAAACTCAAACACTCTCGCTGTACGATGACTAGTGGAAGAAGATGTGCCAGGCCAACAACATCACGAGCTACGTTTTCACAACCTCGCCAAATCTAGGGAAAGGGGCTGACAGGGGCCAAAGCCCCCCCTCCCAACACACACACACACACACACACAAGTTTTTTTACTATATTTTAGAATTTCATCACTATTTCGTTCTGTTAAAGTCCTTTTCTTGTTATGCCATCGAGAGCAACTGAACAAATACCTAACAGCAATAATAGTCTATAATACCAAATACCAATATAGCATCCATTATACTTATTAAAAATGCTTTTTTCTTTTATGTACTCCCTCCGGTTTAACATTTGTTAACGTTTAGAACATTGAGACGGTCTCCAAAATGTGACTTTAACAATTATTTTTTGCTATTAGATATTTATAAATATAGTTAAAGTGTGTTTTTATGAAATCATATTTCAATACGAATCCTCTTATATTATTTCCATATTTCTAAACTTAACGCATAAAAAGATACTCTCTCGGTCCATAAATATATTATCCATCTAGTTTTCTTTAAAGTCAAACTTTTTTAGCTTTGACCAACAATATATACAAATATGTATTTTTCAAGTTAAAAAAAGTTATACTATGAAAGTCTATTTCACAATGAATCTACTGCAGCTCGCGATGCGACGCGGCGGCTCATCTTCATGCGCGGCGCCGTGCGACGGCCATGGCGGCTCAGATCTGCCGCCGTTCTGTCCACCTGTGATGGGGAAGGGGACGGGCGAGGGCGGCGGCTCATCTGCGACGGCCTGTCAAAGGAGAGGAGGACCCGAAGCGTCGGCGGCTTGGATTCACGGCGTCGTCGGCGAGGGAGGAGTTGGCGGGACGCCAACGCGGGAGCGACCGGGAGTGCACGGGAGAGGAAAATCAGGTGGGGCCCACACAGCTGGCATTTGAGGGCCTGAAGCTCGGGCATGTAAACAAAGCGCCCGAGGAGGGGATTCGAGGGCCTGAGCAAAATAGGAGGTCATATAAAGTCTCTGCTGGAGCTGTTTTTCTTGGTTTGGGCATGTAAAATAGGATAGGGCCCCTGTTTAAGGGCCCTGCTGGAGTGCTCTAATCGGGGCACCGTGCATGGCTGTTCGTGCACCCTGCTTATTCGCGGCGACGGACGCTTCGAACGGTTCAGAGAACATGCATGGTGTGGGAGGTCAGCACGGGGAACCATCTCCTGTTATACGTCGTGGAGCGCGGCGGTGCGGCAGCGGGAGCTCCGCGACGGCAAAATGGCAAATCTAGCGCATGCATTGTCGGGGCTGGTCGCTATTTGAAACAGTACTGTACTGACCGGCCCCGGGTCTATTGTTGACGTCCGATCTGTTACGTGCGGCGTCGATTCGGCAGTATAGAATTAAGTTTGACCTGGTTGTATCACGTCTCCAAGCACGGACGAGCGGGGGCCCGTCGATAGCGCGACTGTGCCGTGCGTGCGGTGGCGGCGTGGCAACGGAGCTCGACCAAGCTGCTCTATCGACGTACGACGGCCAGCACGTACACGGCGCGCGGAGCCACACGGGTCGTCGGCCGGGAGGAGGCGCGGGCTCGTGCCGGGAAAGGCGTGGTCGAGGAAGGATGGCGAGGGACACGGCCGGCGTGGAGGAGGACGGGGGACCTTGGCGTGCACGGGTTGGCGCGGCGCAGGAGGTCGCTCTTGGCGAAGATCTTACGCGCTCGTACGCGAGACCCTTCTCCGCCAGCGCGATGCGAACGGGATGGCGACGATCGACTCATTAACACGTTAATTCGTTGGTCGTGCTCTACATGCATGGCACCACCATGGGACGGCGGTGGCGTCAATGTTGCCGATCATGCATGCATGGACACGATGACTCGGCTGCGCGGCACGTCGGTCATGACGTGACGGCGGCGCTATGAATTTCTAAAAAAAAAGAGTATGTGCTCGCGCTCTTGTGTTTAATCGAATGGTATCTCAGATACGTTGTATAACACGGATTGATAGCCAGAGCAAATAGATGATCCAAACCCCGATCACATGTTTTTGTTTTTTTGAGATAATGGGAAAATCCCGGCCTTGGCCTAATTATTACAAACTATGCAGCACATCCGTCTGCAGCTCACACTGTTTATAACAAATAAATGCCAACATAGTTTAGATGAGAGGCATTATTAAGACCTGGGTTTATAACGAAATCTCCATCCAAGTTGGTGAAAATGTGCATGACGACTTTCGGCATGCTTATTGAATCATCTCTCTATCTTCCCCAATACTTTTTGTAACTGTGCTTAGAACCGAAGCCAGTTCAATGATCCCCTCATCTTTGTTTCAACACCCAATGTACAGTCCACGGACGACGCAAAACTACCCAACATCTGGCGCTACTAGCTAGGAATAGTTCCATTTGATTTGACCGGTATGTAGTACATGCGCACGGCGTACGGATTATTCCAAGCAAGCACGGCAACTATTCACTGCATGTGGTTTTTTGCTCGAGGAGGTCGGCCTTCACATCCTCGGCGTTGGGCGGAGGCGGTCCGTCTCGGTGATGACGTGGCTGCGCGTGATGTCGGCGAGCGACGTGCACCCGCTGAGCGCCATGGTGAGCTCGAACTCATCCCGCAGCATCCGCAGCAAGTTCCGGACGCCAGCCTCGCCCTCCGCCGCAAGCGCCATCACCACCGGCCTTCCGACCTGAGCAGCAGCAGCACACGGGAATCAGTTTTGCATGTGGAGAAAGAGAGAGAGGTGCACGAAGGCGCATGGGATGGGATCGAGCTGTGGGTGACTTACGAAGACGCCGGCGGCTCCCAGGGCGAGCGCCTTGAACACGTCGGTGCCGCGGCGTACGCCGCCGTCGAGGTAGACCGGGATGCGGCCGGCCGCGGCGTTCACGACCTCCTCGAGGGCGCTGATGGTGGCCGGCACGTAGTCCAGCTGGCGCGCGCCGTGGTTGGACACGATGATGCCCGCCGCGCCGGAGTGGACGGCCAGCCTCGCTGCGGTTTTATTCGCCAGCGTCAGTCAGGTTCACGTACTCGTGTAATCGTGTGAGACAGGGAGAAGCTTACCGTCCTCTGCGGTGATGACTCCCTTGACCAGGATCGGCATCGAGGTGATGCTCTGCAGCCACTTGACGTCCTGCACATGCACAAGCCCAATATTTAGTCTTTAATTAATTAACGCTGTTCTAACCATCGAGGTGATCATGCAAAAGATTGGGGTGACGGCAACACCACTACCTTCCAGCTCAGGGTGCGGTCAATTTGTCCAGCAACGTAAGACGCCAGCCCAGAATCATTGGCCTGAAAATGCCAAAAGGGACGTAAGCGTCAGTGCGTGGGAAACTGGGCAGAAACGCACGGTCTGCAATGACCAGCACTAACCTGGTCCATCTTGCCGAGGTCCAGACCCTCAAAGTTCTTCAGCGTCAGGTGCGGCGGCAGAACGAACCTGCAGAGTGCAGAGCTTGTTTCTTAATAACGGAAAAAACATCACGATCTCTGCGTCCCGAGATGCACACGGCAAGGAACAACCGAGTCGATGCATTGCCATGTCAGGATGCATGGATGGAATCGAGGAAGTCAAGGCCGCAAGGAAAGCGAAGGATCGACCTGTTCTTGATGTCCGCTTCACGGCGGCCGAGGCGCGGAGTGTCCACGGTGAGGGCGATCGCCTTGAACCCAGCCCTCTCGGCCCTCCTGACCAGCTGCTCCACCACCTTCCTGTCCTTGTACACCTACACGGCATGCATGGCAAAGCCAGCATCGTCAGAAAGAAAGAAAGGTATATTTTTCCAGAAACTGCTGTCTGACAGGATTGACTTGGAATGCTTACATAAAGCTGGAAGAAACGGATTCCTGGACCGGTGGAAGCAACCTCCTCAACGCTCGAAGTAGCCCACGATGATAGTGTCTGAAAAAGATGTTCAAGAACGTCATTTAGATCATGACATGCATTTGGATCAATGTTTCTTAGGTTTCGTCAGAAGAAAAATGGTTTACCATGATAGTTCCTGCTGCTGATGCAGCCCTTGCGGTTGCGTACTCGCCTGACATACAACATCTCAGTTACCTCAGGAAAAATGTATGCTAGATTCAACTTATCCAATCATTCATAAGGCAATGCTTTATATAGTTAACTTTGAGTACATTAGCATGATCTGTATATCTACGATATGATGATGCCACTGAGTTCATACAATTTACATGATTTAAGGATAAAATCCAACCATGCCAACACATTATGAAGCTAACTGAATAAAGCGTAATACCATCCGGGTGAGCCATTTTTTGCACGGCGGTGGGAGCAATCATAATGGGCATTGATATCTTGAACCCCAGCACAGTTGTGGTCATGTCGATCTTCGAGACATCGATCAAAATGCGAGGGCGGAACCTGATAGCAGAAGGTTACAGACAGTCAGATTCTGATATCTCAAGGTTAATCCACTTGTACTCTTGCAGGGAAATGTGTAGTTCTACAAGCATGCAGCGAAGAAGGCTTACAGGATCCTGGAGAAGGCGTCCCGGTTCTCCTTGAGAGTCCACTCGTCCTCGGCACCAGAGGCGTAGTAGTCGTAGACCATCTTCGGAAGCTTCTGCTTCGCGATGACTTGGTACTCCATGATGTTGGTGATCTCCCCCATCTTGCCTTAGCAGCCGGAATACCCGCACCACTCTACAATCATTTGGTCAAACAAACGCAGTTAATTCTCCTCCAAATCACAGCTGCACCAGAAAACTCAGAACTTCCGGACTACTAGGATTCGTATGGATCAACAAGGTAAGGGCACAAAGTGCACAAAGTTCTTTCCTTGGATTTTTCACATCGGAACAAATCATACAACATATTCAAGTTCACACCACAGGTTCCTAGGAATCTAAAACGGTTCATGAAGAATGCAGACATACTACACCTTGAACGAACACACGCAGAAGAGATCGAAATGAATGACAGGCAACATATACAAGGCAAAAATAATATAATTCGTGGAAGCAGAGATGTGATGCGGTGGTAAATCAACAACATGGCAGTATTTATCTGCCCATAGCTTATGATGAATTTATCTTACCTTACAGAAGGAAGTGCGATAGGGAGTGCCCTCGGTGCAGATGGTTTATATAGGAGATGTGGTGATGAGAGAGGGGGATTAATTGGCAGTAAAGAAATCCAAACAGAATTTTACTACTCAAGTGAACTGGATGTTAGTCAGTGCTGATCTGTCGGTGAGCTGTGCACAAAAAGAATATGAACTGTTTGCCATTACACATGGCTGGTAACGTTAACAAAATGAACATGGTGGTAGTATATATGAAGATGGCCGTCGACCATTGCAAGTACACTATATAAGAATTTTTTTTGAAATGAAATGTAATGTTATCACTTGATTTTGTCAAGAAAAAACTAGACCAAGGGGGAGGATGCTGCGCTCGAATCAGCGCAGCTGGTCCTGCCTCCACTAACCATGTCACCCGCGAGAACTTGGCCACTAGATTTTCTCCTACTTAGTTCCAACAAAAAACTTGTTTTATAGAATCATACGTTCTTTTATAAAGCATGTAACAAAATTCTACAAATAATTGATCGCCTTGCATAAATGTGTATGAAAACAATATCACATCAAACGGAAAGAGTTGTCCTATGATTCATATCGATTAACACTATAAGAACAATAGTTATCTCGCCTCAAAAAAAAAAAAAACCAGTTATCAAGGTATTCATTTGATCCTTCACGACGAAAGAAATTAGAAAACACGATCAAGTTCATAAGAATCCTTAATGATACCATCTGTTCATATGCTGAGAAGTGACGAAAAGACAGATCACCAAATGCAAGGCAGACAACAGAAACACAGATAACACACAAGGAGTAAGTGGAGCCAGAGGAGACACCAAATTAACATGGCAAAAAATTTCTTCGATAGCTCGTGACAGAATTTCTCTTACCTCTACGGAAGGATCAGGAGGAAGGCAGTGAAGAAGCTAGGGAGCAAGAGCCAGAGAGAGTGGCCGGGGTGCAGGTAATATAGCTGGTTCGATGCTGAGAAAAAAACAATGAGATCGTCCAACCTAGGAGGAGCTGATTTGGTGGTGAGAGGGAGGTTTGCACATGGTGACAAAGATGGAGGAGAGACGTGGTGATCGCTAGGAAGAAAAAAGAGAAAGGGAGGGGGGAGGTTACGGATGAGCTATTGGAGGTTGTGATGCAGGATGGCTCCTCCTACACAGGTTCCTCATCCACTTGACATCACCTCCATGCATTGGCTCCAATCAACAAATGGAGCTACAGAATACAGACAAAAAACAATAAATAGAAGTGGTTTATCCCATCTCATTGTCACGAAAATTGAAACCATTTTCTGGTTTGGGATGAGGCGGAACAGAAACATCGAACAGCGACAGGTGATATGTGCCATTTAGAGGAGACACGGATATATAACAAGGACTCTGGTGTGGCCTTGTTGGCATCATTTTGGGATGGGATGGTGCAATTTGAATAGGAATCCCCCCTACGTGGAAATTAAGGAACCAATGAACCCAATCATCAAATCCAATCGTAATGACCATCTTCAGATTATTGAAGCTGTCCTCACAATAGTGTGCCATAAAAAATATGAAGATAGAAAACCTCCAACTTGGTGGATGACGGAAACGTGATACAGTTCTACAAGCTATCACGCTTTACAACAATCTGTTTTTCAATTTCACAAGCCAGCACATTCCCAAATGAATAGTCATTTGGGAGCGCTCCATGCTCAGCAAGGGACATACAGGTGAAATCAGACAAAGGGAAATCTGACGGCGTCACAAAAAAAAAGATCTAACACAACGTTGTCTTCCGTCCTCCCATGTGAGAAAAAGGCAGAACACTCCTCATTTTCCGACCAACCTTCAACTTCAGTTTAATTTTAAATCCCATCACCTCCAAGATTTGAAAGGCTTATTGATCGTCGCAATTCTGGGAAGTTGCATATTCATAATCTGTTCACCTGCTGCAATAAAAGATGTGAGGAGAAAATAGGTCCATGTTTCGTCGCATGAGGTGCTACCAGGTACCACTATGCAGCAGGACCTCATTCTTACAACACCTTCATTTCCTGGACAACATATTAAAGTATTATTCCTCTCTTTTTTTTCAATACAAGGTAATCCCCACAGCACAGAAGCAACACTGTTGCACATTTTCAGGGGAAACGATACACTAGCAGCTAACATTTCTCGTTGCCTACTAGCAACCCTTATACAGAGCTATATGTAATTATGTATACTCAGAAAGAACATGAAAAACACAATGAGCACCAGGGATTACTTTGTTTTTGTCTTCTTCTAATCAAAACATATCTGAACAGATATTGGCAGACAGCATGTTTCTCTTCTCATAAGCAAACCCATTCTCCCTTTCACAAATACAATGGCTCATGGCACAAAAACAGGACCCTTACTTCCCCTTGCCCTCCTGAGTCCAGACGGCGTCCCATGAGGAGTTGTTAGCTTTTTGCACATCAGCAAACTGCTGACTGTGTCCCTCCAATGATGAAGGTCCTGCGTGCTGGATACCACCCTTCTTCGGCTTTGTTTTGATGCCCAGCAGACGTAAAACAAATCTTGCAAGCTCACCGTACAACATTCCACCTCGATCACATAACTATGGACATGATAAAAGTGGATCAGTGCAAGAAGCATATTTGAACCAAGTTCAACTGGAATACAAGTCATAAGATACCTGCAAAAAAGCCATGATGAACATGTGGAATGCTTGAGTGTTCTGGCTGATAAGGAAACTAACTCGCCCACAGAAATTTACAACTCCATGCATCTGTGGTCAACAAAAGAAACCATTAAGATAAATTTGAAGTAGATGAAAATTGGTTTCCTATTTCGAATAAGATTTAAAGAAAAGTGATTGGTTGGAAAACAGTAACCATAGTTTTTATTTTGAATTACTAGAAAAATATTCCTAAAACTATTTTTTCCTAAAATTTAAATAAACACACAATCTCACCAATCTTCACGCACAATCATGTCATGCCGCCGAACACAGTCCCCGGGGGGGGGGGGGGGGGGGGGGGGGGGGGGGGGGTTGATTGTTAAACATAACATTGTTACCATGTCAAAGATACAAGCAAGTAGTGACAAAATATGATCATGCTCGGCTGGGTAAATGGTCGACTGAAATGAGTCATTATCTAATTTAACAATGACTTGGTAGGAAAGGTATATTACCACTCGTAGGAAGGACATCCAAAAACCTGGGGGCGGTGCTGGAGGGCCAAACGAATTCGGACCTTGATTATAAGGACTCATGCCCATACCATAACCGCCATAGGGGCCTCCCATACCACTGTTATACATTGACCCACCATACATTCCAGAACCTCCATAACCTCCTCCATAACCTGAATACATGTTATTTCCATAAAGCCCACCACTATTATAAGCCCCACCAAATCCTCCATATGAGCTATACATGTTGGAGCCATAACCTACATTTTGTTCAAAAAGTTAGCATTTTGCATGAATTGATGAATATTTAATGAAATGTGCACGATATAACAATTACCACCATAAGAGTTTCCATAGCCTTGCTGCTGCCAGGGCCTTGAGGGAACAGGCCTTGAAATGCTGCCGTTCACATTGGACGTAACATTGTTTCCTGTAGTAGAAACGACTTCCCCATGTTTTGCCGTCCCAGAAGCTTCAACAACATCACTAGTGCTACCGCCAGATGGAGGCTTGAAGGGCAGTGGACCAGATGAAGTTCCCGCACTTTCCCATGGTTTTGGCCGTGGATTACTACCTGCCAACCACATTCAAGAGTGAAGGAGTTACTCTAGGCCTCCAAAGAAGAACAATTACTCACATGTTACAAGGCAACTTGTTCGAGAACAAATAATGTTACAAGGCAACATAAAGAAGCTGCTTCGCTGAAAGGCATTAAGGAACTAAATGGTTAACCTAAGCTGCCAAGAGTAAATGAATAAGGGGTTAAATACTTTAACTCTTGGCTAGCCTATAAAAGTAGGAGTAGATCAGTAGATGACATTGCAGGAAACGATGAGGAAATATGAAGCTAAAATGCATGAACAAATACAGAACATGAATCTAATGCATTTTCTTCATTCTTCAGAAGGACATGATTGTACAATGCGTATTATGAAGTCAAAAAGGCAAAAATTAATTTGAACCCTGACCCTTTATATTATTTTGTACATATGCAACCAAAGTAACAGATCAGCCGATATTTGCTAAGTTCATTGGTACAAAAGGAAGGCATCTCCAGGATTGCCCTTTGGGGGCCTATGGATTATGGACGAACTCTAGCCCAAGTATTAGGGTTGCTGGATGTCCAAGTTTGGTACAGGGTCGGCAAGAAATGCATGATCTGTGCTCAAGGAGGAATAAACCAGCCAAAATTTCATCTAACCATCCAAACGAGTGTCAAATTTAACAGGTTAATTTGGGCCCAAACAAACAATCGTTACATCATGATCGAAAAGTTCCATTTGACCTGAAACATCGCGATGCCGTTGTGCCACAACGACCAGAACCAACTATTTACCGTCTCTACTCGATATACAGCCCTCAGCGTTGATGCGGTGCGAAATTCGTGCTGTAAACGAAAGCCTTCTCGCACAAATGTTCATGCGGGCACGCGCACGCGGATACCAACCACCGCTGCACGCCCTAATCATCAGGACGCACCAACATCAACAGCCAGGGATCCCCATCCCCAGCCGAATGGAGAGCGAAAACAGGGTCCTAATCAATCCATCAGACCATAATCGGGCACGAACTCGATCGATTCCCTCCCCTGTTCCTCCCAGAGGGCCTAAACGGCAGAATCAGCCGCGCACGCAACCGATCAATCAAGGACACGCGATGAAAAAGGAAGTTCCGCGGCAGAGAAGCAAAGGGCGGGGACAAACCTGATGCCATGGCGCGCGCCGCTGGCTTGTCGATCCGGTGGGCTGCAGCCGCGGGGTTTGGTCGCGCCCCTCGCTTGCTCCGCCCCTCGTCGCGGCCGTGGCACGACAGAAGAAGTGTCCAGCTCACGCGGCGGAGGCGGCAATGACTAATCCTGGCTCGACCGCGTCGGGAGCAGCCGGGGGCCCCGGGGCCGGCTCGTACAGTCAAGGTGCGACTGGTCCGGTCTCGTTCCGGTTCGGTCAAGTCTCCTGTTGGACTCGATTTCTCCAGAGGGCGTTTTGGGCTGGATTGGCACTCAGCCTTATGGGGTCGGAGGTTGGTCCATGGTACGCCTCGGTCTGGGCTGTTTGGGCCTCTAACTGCGTTCGGAACTCTTGATGCCATAGGCCGAAAATCAAGTCTAATAGGGGCCTCTAACCGGGGGAGGCCGCTGCTTGTCATGATGATGGTGGCTCCCAAACAAAAGGACGTTTTGGGCCCCAAAGATAAGCTGGGCTAGTCAATAGTGGAAGAATAAGGCGAAGGCAAGGCCACGTGTGCAAGCTATATGCATGCATTCTCCTCAAAAAAAAAAAAAAAAAAAAAAAAGCTATATGCATGCATGGCGAACGGGAGCCGTTTGCCTGTTCCTTTCACGTTGCACAGATCAATGGACATGCTTTCTCGCGGCGGATATGCACGATCGAAAGAGAAGAGACATATGAAGTTCCCTTGCCCCTCTCATTGGCCTTGGAAAGGACGAGTCTCAAAAGCAAAGGACAAACCAATTTGAGTGGAAATTTTTCGTTTTGTTTGCCTTTCCTTGAATTTCAGTCTGGCTCCAACGACGATTGGGACATGACCTTCTTAACCATTCTGGGTACTTCCGTGATGATCGTGATGAAACATCAACTTCCATGATGATCGTGATAGACAACGAGATGTCTGTCGGGGCAGCTATAACCATCTCGAAATTTGTAGTGGAAAATGCGGGACGAAAAAGTAAAAAATGTGGTGGTAGCTTAGCTTCGGCTCTACACAATTTAAAACGGGGTACTTTTTAAATGTGTGTGCCTCGCTGCTTCAAATCAGGCCTATGGCGCTTTGGTAACTTGTGTACGTTTGCTTTATCGTTTGGTACGTTCGTGAAATTGACTTTCCGGGCGACTTAAGTTTGACTGTAGTGCTATTGGTGAGTTGTAAAGTTGTAGGACACTTTTTTGCGTCACTGCACACGTAAGCCTTTTCGATCGGCCAGAAAGAGAGAACAACTTATTATTTTGGACGTGCCGGTGTCACTTGTTATACAGTACAGTAAGTATATCAGCATCAGCTATGCACACAGTCGGGAGTTGGATAGTCCCAGAACGAAAGCATGTGTGTATTCAAGCGCATCCGCGGAAAGGATAACAGGCGCGATCGATGGTTTTACACCCAGAGAAGCCATGCCAGACTGTCGAATGGAGATGATGTCCCTGCCGGACTACGAGAGAAGAAAAGGACAGGTCGCCCCGCAGCCGTGGGGCATGAAGCTCGACCACAAAACAGGAATGGAAAATGCATTTCATTTCTCTTTTTTCCCGTTTAAGATCTCGTAATTAACGCACGCGCGCAGTGGCCGGGGACGTAGACAGAGAGACGATCGGGACTCGTCTTGGCGTCGCGATCTCGTGTCGCAATAGCGTTGGGTGCCGTCACCACGTACCGCATAGATCTTCTGTGGCCGCCGGCGGGCGCGCTGCGGCCACTCGACCGTGGCGTCGTGTCCCCACGCACGGCGACGGCACCACACGTGTTTGGATTCACGCCACAACTTACCACGCAAACCTTCGGCGATTTTGCGAGATGCTTGGTTCCGGTGCAGGCTTTGGCTGCCACAGCACAGTGCCCTGTCGTTTTGCTACTGCAGCTCGTCGTTTTGCTCCTGTGGCGTGCGATGGCGAGTGGCGAGTGTGGCGCCCTTTTTGGACGCCACAGCTGCGGCGGCGCCACGGTGTGGCGTGGCAACCGATGGCCGGCATCCAAACACGCCCGTCGTACCGCATAGATCTTCTGTGGCCGCCGGCGGGCGCGCTGCGGCCACTCGACCGTGGCGTCGTGTCCCCACGCACGGCGATATCACTCACATGCATCCAACCCGTGACGTCAGCCGTGACACCGCGAACGGTCCGCTCGTCTAATTTGACTCGCCGCCCTCCCTCCCGGCGTCACGGCTCACGTCGCATCCAGACCATCATTCCATCCCTTCGTGAGATTTCGCCAGAGCGCAGCAGCGAAACCTCTCAAAGTTTGAGAAGCCGTTGTAGCTTCCAGAACCTGCTCCAATGCTCCATCTTACCCAAGCTCGCCTATAAATCAGACCCGCACCGAACTGCCACCACCATCACAGCATCATCATCCACCTGTCTGTCTTGTCGCTCACTCCGCAGCTTCTCCACGCACCAGAGACAGGAAAGCCAAAGCCATGGCGGGCGCGACGAAGAAGGGCCTCCAGCTGCTGGACTTCTGGGTGAGCCCGTTCGGGCAGCGCTGCCGCATCGCGCTGGCCGAGAAGTCCCTCCCGTACGAGTACCTGGAGCAGGACCTGGGCAACAAGAGCGAGCTCCTCCTCCGCTCCAACCCCGTCCACAAGAAGATCCCCGTGCTCCTCCACGACGGCCGCCCCGTCTGCGAGTCCCTCATCATCCTCCAATACCTCGACGAGGCCTTCCCGGCCGACGGTGGCCGGGCCCTCCTCCCCGCCGACCCGTACGCGCGCGCGCAGGCCAGGTTCTGGGCCGACTACATCGACAAGAAGGTCTACGACTGCGGGTCCCGGCTGTGGCGCACCAAAGGCGAGGCCCAGATGCAGGCGCGCAAGGAGATGCTGGAGATCCTCAAGACGCTCGAGGAGCGCGCGCTCGGGGACAAGCCGTACTTCGCCGGCGACGAGTTCGGGTTCGTCGACGTCGCGTTCGTGCCATTCACCGCGTGGTTCCTCGCCTACGAGCGGTTCGGCGAGTTCAGCGTCGAGAAGGAGTGTCCCCGGATCGCGGCCTGGGCCAAGCGGTGCGGCGAGAGGGACAGCGTCAAGAAGCACCTCCCCGACCCCGAGAAGGTCTACGAGTTCGTCGGCTTCCTCAAGAAGAAGTACGGCGTCGAGTAAAGAAATGCGTGCAGCAGATCGTCGGTCCAACGTCAGATGGACGGGATAAATGGTATTACGTGTCATTTGGTTGGTAGTAGTGTCATATGCATTGAACTCTATATTGTTTGTTTGATCGTGTTGTTGCTTTCCGTTCGTCGTGGTGACTGGGTTTTGTTCAGTTGTGTTCGTGTCGAGTCAGGAGTCAGGATGCTGTTGTCGGGCGACGGCAGCACCGAGTTGCCGCCTCCGTCCTGCACTCAGTCTAGTGTAAACTAAAGATGAATAAAGGATTTATTCAGGATATATACTGGTCATTCTAGCAGCATCATCATGTCTGTACAATGTCATTTCGTGACTTCGTGTTTGTAGAATGTAATTTCGCTTTATTCTAGTAGTACCTTGTAATCGAGCCTTGTTCTTTTTTCGGGGTCGGTCAGGCGTACTTTTTTAATCTGATGGTGTCCTTGTTCGCTTTTTTTTTTCTTATGTTGTTTGTTCGTCCTCATCACCTGTCCTTTTGCGTAGGTTTTGTTTACTAAAGTACTCTCTCTGCTTTTTAATATATGACGTCGTTGATTTTTCTCGTTACGTTTGACCGTTCGTCTTATTTAAAATATTTGTGTAAATAGCAAAGTGTATAGATTAATTTTAAAGTGCTTTTGATGGTGAATCTAACGATATTTATTTCACATTTAAAAAGTAATTATTTAAATTTATATTGTTGGACAAAGTTTAACAAAAAAATCAGCGACGTCATATAATTAAAAATGGAGGGAGTAGTACTTTCCACAACGCCACGGGATGGTCCAAAAGCATCCTCAGAGAAAACGTTCTGTAGGCGAACCTGTCTGGTGTCGCCGGTCATCAGGTCTCCGTTCTCGTCGTACTTGAGAGAAAACGTCGTCAATCGAAACAAGTACTACTAGGGCTCTCTTTGGCACAGATTCTGGAGGTGCTTCTGCTTCTGTTTCTCCTTGAGGTTTGCCAAACAGGCGCTTGGAAAACAGCTTACGAGAAAAAGGCCTGACAGAATCCGTTTTTATTTTGACCGTGAAAGCAGAAGCGAGGATTTGTAGCTTCTCTTGTATTCTCAATCTGACGCACACGTATGCATGGACGGGCCCACTAGACAAATGCAATTGTGCTTGTTAAAATATCTGTAGATTATAAACCGAACATTCAATTGCAAACCGATTACACCGTTGCGATCGCTGTGACGTCGAAACTAGACCACACTTGACTATATTTTGCAAACTTCTTTTTTAAAAAAGAAAAATATTTAAGTATATATATTTTGCAAACTTGACTATATCTAATTTATTTTTTACCATTATTTTCATTTCAATATGGTATATATAGTATGGACAAAGTACAACTCCAACATAGGGATAGATGAGTCATTTTACATACATAATCTATTTCAGGAAATATCAGGAGAATCTGTTTTGCAAACGGTCTGATTGGAGAAGCTGTTTTGACAGAGAATCCAAAATAAGTTAGAGAATTTATTTTAACTTAGAATCCAGTGCTTTACAGAATCCGAAGCCCTACCAAACAGGCCCTAGGTAGTAGCGACCTTTCCTCGGGTCATGTGCACGCGACGCAGAACATGCTCTCGCTTCCGATGTAGCTAGACGAGCGTCTTGAGGCCCATGTGTGCCGCCGGGCTGGGTCGTACTAGCTCGGCGAACACCATCTCTCCTTGCTGCGCTTCGCGACGAGGCATCACGACGACGCGTCGTCGTCGGAGCTGACAGCAGGCGCAGAGGTGACCGTCGTCGTCCCAGGGATTCCCGGTGTCGCTGATCGAGCCCGACCCATGCGTGCAGCCGCGGTCGAAGGGCGCGCGTCCCTCGAACGGCAGCGTCCAGCGTACGTCTTTCTTCCCACGCGACGACGCGCCTCTCATTGTCCGTGTTGTTGTTGTTGGTCGTTTATACGCACCCATTTATATACCGCAAGTGGACGGTGTACATTGTAGCTTTTTCCCTCAGAGTATTCCAAGGTTTATATCGAATCCACAAGGATCAGCAAGAGAACCGTGTTTAGGGTTTACTATTTCGTCTAACAAATCAATCCTAGCATGAAGTACATATTGCATATACAAGAGCATGAAAAAGGGTGAAAGCGAGGGTTGAGCCGATCGACGCAACTAGTGTGCCGATCGGCACAGGAGCTAAATTGTCCGAAGATTGCTTGAATAGCCTGAGGAACTGACAGGAAAGCATACACATAACTAAAGAGGAACACCTGGAGTTAGCCTGTATGCGTCTAGTGGTCGGAGAAAGGATGTGTCGATAGGCACAACGGGTGTGCCGGTCGGCACCGAAGCAGTAATATGTGACGTCTATAATCCTAACGTACTTGACACTTTAAACAGTTAGTGAACATCGAAGATCGGTAGAAAGCGGCCCCTTTCCGACATGCCCTGTCACGACCAGTTCGCCTTAGTCGGTGACCCCTTTCTACTCTGCACATCATCTCAAAGATCGCGCATATTCCAGCGGTCGTTGAGGTACAGAGACAATATGCAATTATGACGCATACAAGATCCGGATATTGTCTTAACCACAGTGGAGATAGTGAGAGATTGAATCTCTCACCTCTTATTGCCACCACAATTACGATAACATCTAATTACTTAGCCGCGTTACTAAGCATTGGAACAAGCATATGTAAGACCATAAAATCCAGACGAACACAACTGTAGCCAAGGGTAGAATTAAGACAAGCACATAGATAAATATAAGAATTGTACCTTTATTCATCACGTCAGAGAGGTGCCGAACGGCACAAGATTGTGCCGGTCGGCACCGCCTTGTTGCAACATTGACGACTCTTAAGATACATGGCTCTACTTCTCCTAAGCTCCGGTGTAGTGCGACCACGCAGGGCGACTACCCAACTAGACTACATCTCTCAATATGGTGGCTCTTCAACTCCGACGGCCTCCCGGCGATGTGCAGAGGCTTCCTAAACCCTAAAGGTGTCAACTCCCGTCTCCCCGCTGTCCTCGGGGCGTCCTATGGGATATATATACATTGGAGAGGCGTCTGGAAGCGAAAGGAAACAATTCTGGGCCGTGCCGGTTGGCACCAAAGGTGTGCCGATCGGCACGAGTCGTTTCCAATTCGGACTTGATTTTCTCTTTTCGTAGCTCCGTCTTCCATAAATCATAACTTCCTCGTCCGGAGTCCAAATGAGGCGAACTTGGACTCTATCTTATAGCCCTCGAAAAGATCTACAACTTTGGTATTCATTGGATCTCCAGATTCGGCCGTCTTGGTTCCCAAATATGCGATGCCAAAATATCTGTCCTGATTCGGACTCCTCTGCCCAGGTCTCCTTGGGGGGCCTATATCTCCTAGCTCCATATATGTTCCGGAAAGCTCTCGACGAGATCTACAACTTTCCTTTACATTGGATTCCCATTAGAGCACGTCTTGAACTCGTAAACCGCGTGGCAATGCAGTGCTGTTTCTGGACTGCGCGAATTGATCTTTCCTTCCGGATAAATCTTCTAGAAATCCTTAGGTATTGGGCCACGACCTTGGGCTTGCATGTTGGGTTCCATGGACGTACAGAGGTGCCTTGGATGCGTCATGGGCTAGTGGGAAGCCCTCCTTGCATGGCGAGTCGGGCTTCATGTCGGTCCTTCTCATATTTGAGCCATTATAGTGTCATTTCACCTAATTCTGCAACATAGCACTAAAACGACACTACATGTGGAAATCGTCAATATTAGAGGTAATAACACATACTTTTGATGAGAATATGGTACGATGTTGGTGGTTTTGGGCATATAAAAGAGGTATTTAGAAACCACCAACAGTTGTCGTCCTCAGCCACGGTAAAGCTGAACGTGGCGTCGTCGGTGGTGGGGCCTCGGCTTGGAAGCGGATGTACTCGGCCACGTCTAAGGAGAGGAGGCGGCCTGGGATGTCGTCGACGAGTTCTGGAAGCAGGTTGGCCCAGTCTCTCCATTTCTCTGGATCGTGGACAACTGGACATGTCGTCGTCATCATCATCTTCTGTCGCGGTGCTCCCGTTTTTTTTTTTTTTTTTTTTGAAGAATCAGGAGGGGAAGATCCCCTACTGTTTATATTATTTATTTAATATCATAAAAAGAGTTATTGTACAAATTCAGGAAAACCCAAAGACAAACCAAAACGATAAGAAGAAAGCTATTCTAATGCTTGTAGCCATTCCTTGATCAGTGGAAAATATCTTGGTTTCCCCCTATGGATAACCATAGCGAATTCATGTTTAAACTTGACTCTGCATGCTTGCACTGTTGGATCTTTGCCATTGAAAATCCAATCATTTCGTATGGTCCAAATGCTCCAAGCCATGAGAATAATGATTTCCATGAAAAAAGGAACGTGAAGTTGTCTCTTCAATCTCTTGACAGCCCTCTCAGGATTAGATGTTGTTGGTGAATGCAATCCAATTGATGCCCAACATTGCCGTGCAAAGTTGCATCTTAAAAACAGATGATAAATTGATTCCTCTCGTTGTAGAATGCACATTTCACAATTATAGTCATCCAAATGCATCGTTCGTCTTCTCAAAACCCCTCTTGTGTTTAACCTATCCTTTATGATGAGCCAGAAAAATATCTTATGTTTCTTTTGGCAGCAGGAATCCCAAAGCCAATGTATGGCAGGGTGCACTTGAGTGTGACCAATCATTCTCTTATATACCTTGGAGGAAGAATACAAATTGGAGCCCCATATATACCTCCATTCATCATGATTTGCAGTAAACTGTAGTTGATTCAAATGATCTTGCAATTCCTGAAGTTGCTCATATGCTTCTTCAGACAAAGGTAATTGAAAAAGGGAAGTCATATCTCCAAGAGTATCTCGCGGTGCTCCCGTTGACGATTGACGACGACATGAACAAGATTGTCGCGCTGCTCCTGCTCGTCGTGAGATTCTGCAAGTAGGAGGAGACGCCGCCGCCGCCGTCGCCGCGCTCGTGTCACCATCCCCACTTCAGATCCTTCGGCATGCCTCAGTTGTAGAGGAATCGGCAACTCCCCGCCGGCGGCGAAGCGAGCGTTCCCTCATCATCTGATCTCCGCTGACTTCGCAGCCGTGGAGGTCGTGCGTTATGGTGAACGCGTGGGTTCTGCCGGGTGCTGTGGTCGTCCATCGTCGACCTCCGTTGCCAAGCCGTCGTGCCGCTCCGACTCCGTCGCCGCCCCCGCTCGTCCGGCTTGGAGACAGAATGCGACCGAGTCAAAGCGTTGCCCTGCTGAATCCACGCCGCTACCCGATCCGACGTCAACAGGAGGCCAGGGGTGGTCGCTATTTCAAACAGCGACCGCCCCCGACATGGGCACGCACTGCGAGATCTGCCGTCGGCGCGTCGCGGAGCTCCTGCTGCCGCACCGCCGCGCTCCACTGACGGCAAACAGAGTTCTTCCACAGGACGGAGGTTCCCCGCCATGTTCTCTGACGGCTTGGTCGCGTTCGTTCGGAGCTTCCCGTCGCGCGAACATGCATGCGGGCCACTGATGCCATTGCGTGGGCTCGAGTCCATGCAGGCAGGGCGACAGGGCCAGCGGTATCACCGCCGACGACGAAACACGACGTTCGATCGAACGTGCCGGCAATCTCGTGCCTTGCCGCAGTGATGGCCGTCGTGGGGGTACGTCTTCGCGGACACTGCCCGGCCGGCCTCCAGGGCGGCGTTGGCGAGCGGCGCCCCCCCCGGCGTGTCCCGTCCCGACGGCTCGATTGAGTTCCTGTGCGGCAAATGCTTCATCTGCTGTCGTTCAGAGTTCCTGTTTGCTTCGTGCTTTTGTTGCATCAAGTGACCTCATGTTGACTGCAACTCTGCAAGAATTACGCCTCCTGCAGAAACCAATGGAAATATTATTCACTGGCCAAGTTTGAATCAACTGAACGACAGGCCAATTTTGCACCAACAAAATGACAGAGTACTGTCTCAGGGATTTGGTAGATCCCTGCAGCCCGCTCGTGAGGAAACGATCGTATGGAACAGAGACGCGTAGGCGCTGACGACCAACTTGACACGTACTCGGAGTAAAAACTCTTCGGAAGCTCCAGTGAGAAGCTTCCTACTGCGGTGTCGTTTTCCCGCCATCCTCCAACCAGCTCCCTCGGCGCCTCCGGCCTCCTCCTCAACAAAAGGAGCCAAAGCCGGCCGGCCTCTCGTCGTCTCCACAGTCCACACACCACCACGACTCTCCATGGCGCGAGTCGAGACCGGCGGCAGCTACCTGGTGCTGCTGGACGTGTTCGGCAGCCCATTCGCGCAGCGCGTGCGCATCGCGCTGGCGGAGAAGGGCCTGGCCTACGAGCGCGCGGAGCAGGACCTGTTCGCCAAGAGCGACCTCCTGCGCCCCGCCAACCCCGTGCACGCCAAGGTGCCCGTGCTCCTCCACGCCGGCCGGCCCGTCTGCGAGTCCCTCGCCATCCTCCACTACCTCGACGACGCCTTCCCCGGAAGCACCCCGCGCCTCCTCCCCGCCGACCCGTACGCGCGCGCGCGTGCGCGTTTCTGGGCGGAGTACTCCGAACGCGCCCACTCCTGCGGCAAGCGGCTGTGGACGGCGGCGACGCGGGTCGACGGCGAGACGGACGAGGAGGCGCGGGCGGAGATGGTGGCCGTGCTCCGGGCGCTGGACGCGGAGCTCGGGGACAAGGACTTCTTCGGCGGGGACGGGGAGGCGTCGTTCTTCGGGTACGTGGACGTCGCGGCGGCGCCGTTCGCGGCGTGGTTCCGCGTCTACGAGCGGTACGGCGGGTTCAGCGTGGAGGACGAGTGCCCGAGGCTGGCCGCGTGGGCGGCGCGGTGCTTGCGGCGGGAGAGCGTCGCCGGCAACGTGTACGCGCCCGACAAGGTGTGCGAGCTCGTCGAGCTATACAAGCAACGGGTGCTTGGGCAGCGATCAGATGGGTGAGCATGGTGGCTTGGTTGATCGGTCTTGGCTTTCGAATTTTTGATGCATCAATAAATGGGATAGAAGAGTTGACGTGTTCTGAATTTTCTTCAGTCATCACGATGAAACTGAGCAGAGACACTGAATTCACCGCTTTGGAGACCAAAATCATATAGTAACACGCGGTGGATTGGATTGTTGGATCTTGATATTGCATTTTTTTCCTGTTATCAGAGATATTTATTTTTTCTCGTTTGGTAATATCAAAAATCGGATAGAGTAACGTTCTAATTTGTTTTCTGTCATCAAGATGACACTAGCAGCTTCCTCTGAATATTTTTTCTGAAATACTAACACCACGGTGGCACTGATGACAGCACCCCCAAAAAAAATCTCTATCGGCCTGTACCTTTCACGTCTTACAATTAAAGAAGAACTCTGCACCTCTCAAATAATCCAAACTACGAAACCAGGACCACAATATCCAATCGACTTGTTTAATCAAACTTTCAAATCTATCCAGCACTCCAGGGGCGCAGGAATTCTGCCCTGACGGTCAGGTACGGAAATAACTAACAACCATTTTCAAATCTCTCGGCTCCCACAAAATTTGTACAGCAGCATCTAAAGAAGGGGAAACAAAGGCACAGGTTTGATTGATCAACAGCAGCAGGTTCCAGCCAATCTGAAGCATCTCCAAAAAGCTGTTTGATCATCGCGGTAAACTGTAGCACTTCCAAAAGGATGAATTATTGCTTGAACAGATCTCAGCAAAAAGACGTCTTCAGTTTCTGTAGGCTGACAAAGATGCAGAACCATAATTAGATATATGTATAAGAAGTTACTCACAAATCTTGCAAGTCAAAAGATTAAAGTTACTACTATTAAGCATTGGGAAACAGAAACTATGAGGCCTTTCACTTTTGAGACACAGTAGATTCATGTAATAACATATAGGAAACTGCCAAAAGACTAAGATGACCATGCTTTTTGCATGCAATGCATTTTGATATCATGATGGACTAATGCCACGAGACTATGAAGGAACAGATGCGTTTTCAATGTTTTAGTTCACCCTTTTGGGACAAATAAGATTAAGAAATTCATTCGAGTAAAAACCATTACCATGCAGTTATAACCAGTGAAATACAGCCTAAACCATTACCTTTTGGTTTAGGCTGCTTTTGTAGCTAAACCACTTAGGTAACATTCTAGACATTGTATCAATCAATCAAATGTCAGAACACTTCTGTCCTGTTGGCTACTCAGGGTGTCTCCCAGAATTTATTAACAAATGATATATCAGTAATAAAAATTGGACTTTTTTGATGAATTGGTTTAGATTTAAGTATGTGCCGAGTATCAATCCATAAATGTATAAAGCTGTGTTATTCCAGAAATACATCTACTGGTAACAAACCTAGAAAAAAATGAGTCAGCTGACTAAATTAGATACCAAACAAAGTAGCAACTTTAAGTGGTTAGGAACATAAATAACATCAGCTAAGGTTTAAGTATGCATTATGCATCCTAGCCTAGGTCTCCAACCAGGAAGCACTGTGCCTGCATCTGATCGAAAGCTACACTCAATCCATAAAGCTGTAACTGCCTAGATGACTTTCGAGTTTTGGAGCTTTGGGTAGCACAATTACAACCAAACACCAGAAATGGATGGGGCATATCTATTCTTGAACAAAAAGAATTGATTCTTGAGGATCATTGCCTAACTATAGCACGCCTTTAACAGATATCGATGCCACAAAAAATCTATAACATCAGCAATTATTCATGTTGATGGAGAAATGAAATGGGTTTCTCTATAAGGAGCCATCATGGAAGTGCTTTCTATTTCCATGGCAACACACGAAAAATTAATACCTGCGAAGCTGAGAGTAGAAAGGAATTTGTCTGACGGCTGCTTTACAAACTAATCATAGAGAAGTTGAAGGTTCTGCCTGTTCGGTGTTCACATTGTTAAGGGTCCTAACAGTATATACGAGCCCTTGAGTTAGAAGGTGGCTTCAACTTAAACGTTTATACACTTTTGAAGATAATGCAGTAACTATGAGGCAGCTAGGTTGAAAGTTTTAAAGTCTGCTTGCAGCAGATCTATTCTGGAGAGTACGCCCCATCAAAGCCTTACTATGGCACTTAGGTAATTGCCAGTTCCAACATTATAAATTGTATGATTATGGTTTATGAATAATGTTCTTAAATTTTAAAGATCCCAACAATCCTAATACTACCCGAAATGCATGTCCTCTAAACAATCCTAATACTACCTCGATCACCCATGCCGATAGTCGTAGGAGGGGATGAAACCTCTCTCATTACAAGTATGAAGTGCAATCGTACAAAATCAGGGGAATGTACCACTAGATTATCTCCATGACACGCTGGAGGGGATAAAACTTTTCTACTATAAACAGTGACTTGCTTCATTTGAGGTTTGATGTACATTTAGCCTTGTTGTTCATGCATGCTAATGTTCGGTCCTTTTCCAGCATTGCGACGTAGCTACATCTTACAGCAATTTAATACATTAAAATGCAATGCAGGCCAATCAGGACCCATGTGATGTGCCTGTTAACCATGAAACAAATCCTTATCCAGCAAGGAGCAAATGACACCTGTTACGCTAGACCATGCAAAGACGAGCTAAATCAATGCAATACGACGTCTGAAATCTTTGACCCCCGGCAGCTGAATAGAACAAGGTTAGTGTTTCATGGGATTTCTGAGCACGAGGCCACCTCGAGCGCAACCAAAAAGAAAGTAATCATTCCAAAATGACGATTTGTGAACGCATCTAGTAGTTTTAAATTGAGTAGTGTAAAATAGTGGCAGAAAAAGCTTCAGCATTTGAAGAGAGAGAGATCATCGTCTTACCGTTCAAGAATGTGCAATCAGTTGTCGCTCTTCTCCCTGACGCCGGAGTGCCGGAACCCATCCCACAGCTGTAACGCGGCGGACGCGGTGAGCTGGTTCTCGGATGCGGGAGCCGCGACGTGACCAAACAAGAACTGCTGCTGCTGCTGGTGCTGGTGGTGGCCGGAAAAGCTCGACTGCGAATTGGACTGAAGGGTCCCCCTATTGGCGGCACCCAAGAAACCTGAGGACATGGAGAAGTTGAGGTTGTACTCTCCGGCGGGAGCCGAAGCCGCCGGCAGAGCGTCCGGAGCGAGCGAGAAGCGATGCATCTCGACGGAGGCGGGGAAGTCGAACGGCTGCGCCGGGACCATGCCGAACGGGGGCGCATTGCCGAACTTGATGGGGGTGTAGAGCCCATTATTCGCACCTTTCTCGGGGTGCTCGGCCACCCCGGTGAGCAGCTCGGTGAAGGAGGCGGCCTGCGCGGAGGTGCTGGCCACGGTGACCTCCCTGTCGCGCGAGGCGAGCGAGAGGTCCGAGCCCTTGCTGGTCTCGGACGTGCTGCTGCCCCCGGACTTCTGCTGCTGCTGCCGCTGCTTGACCTTGGCGTCGCCCGGGGCGGCGACGGGGAAGGCGGCGAAGGAGGCCGGGTCGAGCTCCGGCAGCTTCTCGATGGCGCCGGCGGCGGCGTTGATGAGCCACTCGACGGCCTTGCTGGGCTGGTCGAAGCCGAGGCGGTCCTGCAGGTCGTAGAACTGGATGGCGGTCTGCACCGACAGGCGCACGCGGCGGTCGCGGATGCCCTTGGCCGTGTACACCTTGCTGTGCCGGTCCTTCCCTTTGCTCCCGGCCATCCGGCAGATCCGCGACGCCGCGCCCAGGCCCTGCGGCGGGGGCAGCGCCGGCGGCTGGCCCCACGCCGCCGCCTCCTCGCTCCCCCTCACGCCGCCGCCGCGGCTGCGCTTGGCGCCCCCCTGGGACCGGCCGTCTGCCCCCGCTGCTCCGTCTGCCTCCATGTCCATCCTCCTCCCCGCCCGCCGCGAGCGCTGCTCATACGCCGGCGAGGCGAGAGAGAGAAATGTGGCGTCTTTATGGAGGAAGTGGCTCGCTCCTGGGATGTGTTGTGTGGGCTGGCTTGCTGGTGGCGCCTGGCGGTTTCTGACTGCCCGGCGACAGAGGGCGCGCGGCTGCTGCTGCTGGTGAAAGGCAAAGTGGCAACGGCTACGGCTGGATGGAGAGGATGGATGCTGCTGCTCTTCTGTGTGTGCCCGGCGTGTCCGTGCGCGCCGGCCGGGCTTGGGCTGCTTGCTGCTGTGCTCGAGCGGCGCGAACGGTCTTATCCCCACGTGCCTTGCCACGCCTGCCTAATCGCCCGTACTCGTGCCACCTTTCGCTCGGTGTTTTGGCCGGTTTTCTCCTCCTCCGGCTCCTCCCGCCCTCGCAGGCTCGCACACCTCCTTCTCTCTCTCTCTCTCCTCACGCGCTGGGCGCGGCAGAGGCTGCCGCTTCGGGCCGGCGTCGCGCAGCAAGCAAGAGCAGGAGGGTAGGGTAGCGGGAAACAGCGGCGGCGGCAGGCTTTAGAGGGCCCGGCGCGGGGCGCGGTGTCAGATCTGCCCGCGCGCTCGCACTTGTCAGTGAACCCGTCGGTCGGGCGGGCCGCTGCTACTGGGGAGTGATGCCGCAGCCGTACGGCGTTTACTGCCGTGCCGTGCGTAACGGATAGCCGCTGCCGCTGCCGCGCCTACTGGGTTTTACTGCTCCTATACTTTGCCTCTTTTTTCTTTTTCTCTGCCCTCTTCCCGGTGCTCGCCGTGGCAAATCTCGCGTGCGCCTACGGCAGCGGTGGTGCTACGCCTACGCTGCCTCTTGATCAACGATCACTGCGTCATCCTGTCCTTTGGGTCAAGATGCGAGGGCCGTGTGGTCCTTGTTGATGTAAAGGCCATGGACAGCCAGTTCCATGAACGAAAATCGGGGTGCCATTTTCGTTCAAAATCATCCAGACATTCTTCAAATATTCGGAGACATCATAATCTCTTGAAGGTAGCATACATCCAATTGTTCATGGAAAAAAATTATGTAAAATTGCTCAATTTTAACCAACATCTTGGTCGCAAAACTCTCAATGAATCCGCAAGCCTCAAACCCTAGCAGCAGGGGAAAAAAACCTTGCAACGTCCCGGGTAATTAAAACACCCGAAACCCCGTGTTTACGTACTTGCCCCAGGATCAACGACAAGTACACACGGTAATCACAGTGGAATCTCAGCTATATCAAAATTCATCTAACATATTTATTTCAAACTTACAAAACATTGGCTCATCGGCCGACAAAATATTCGCAACGGTAAAAGGATTCCAAACATCCAGCGTGTGCCCCATGTTCCATCCCACAGGCAATTGACTGGAAGTTGAACTCCTAGAAAGAACGGCATCGTTCCTCACCGAAATCCTCGTCATCTCTGAAACCAAGTTATCGGAGGCAAGCAATGCGGGTGAATAATAGCAAAATCCTAATTATATGCAAGGCCAAATAAAGGAAGGTAATATGGGTAAATTTGCATAAATGAGCAAATGGCAATCTAAACTTGATTAATGAAATAATTACTAAATTAAATTGCTTGAATATAAATTGCATAAAGGTAAGTACAAGTAATTATCATATAAATAAAGTGGCATACTTGACTTCCATGTCAAGTTCCTACAAAATCATTATCTATACCAATTCATATATCAATAACCATCATGATCAATTTTAATCCCAACCATTCTCTAAACAAAGACCTATCATTAAGGAGCTTGAGACCGCAAGCACGGCCATTCGAATGGATTATGACTCTGCAGAGTTTGTACGCTGTACCCATGGACAGTGAGTGACCGTCTGTGGTGTTGCAGGCACCGTGCACTCACGAAGTGTGCACATCGGTATCACGCATGACGTTTTCATTAGCCGTTTGTTAACCTTGCCTTCCCTAAATTGTAATAATCCCTCCGGACCTACAAACTAACATCCCAGAGGTACAATTTTCCCCTCCTTCAAACATGGATAGTTAGGCAGGAATTAAGAAGGTACAATTCATTGTGTCAGCAAACTTTGATCCCACACGTTATAGTAATGGGAGCCCCTTCGAATAACCCCATCAAAATCGGGAATTATCCGCACATTCTCTACTTCTAGAAGGCAAGGCAACATTCAACTAATTACTTAGTCATGGCCGTCCCATACCAGCATCCATGGTCGCACGATGTTTCCTTAAATCAAGTTACAAATGTACCGGTCCTTATGCGATGCGACGGGTCTCCAAAATCATCATTAAACAATCATTAATCCAGTTTAACATTATCACATCAAACCCGTCAACATCTAAATTATCATCATGTATCATCAACAATAATTTCCCATCAACATAATCGTAAATTTAATGATTATACATGTACTTACATTTATACAAAATATAGTCATTCATTTTAGCAAGCTTAATTAGCAATTAATTATACCATACAGCTTTAGAGTGTATGACCATTATGATAACCCACCCTATGGTTACAAGGGATTATGATAGTCCAATAAATGGGTAAAATCAATAGGTAGTATCTACCATTTCCCAAATGAGCATTTTTAGTGATATAAATTATGCACAAATTAATCCTATATATTAAGCACTTAATTGCACTTGCGAACATAGGATCAAAATGATCAAGGGGTGTGCTTGCCTCGCACCTTTATATAATTCACATGACGATCTTCAAATGTTGATCTTCACGTGATGTAGTCCTCCGACGATTCCCTCACGTTTGTGATAAACACCGAAAGATCCAAATAAAGTCATCGATTGAAGATCCAATAGAATCTATAATAGAAATACCATATTTCGAATAAAAACCAAAGAGCATGATTATGGAATGCATTTCATGAAAATAAATATGTACTCGGATGTCGTACGAATGGATTACGCGTTCTCGAATTCTATCGATGAATAAATAGAAGAAGGGATACTAGGGTTCTTGCGACTCCATTTATTCTACGGTGATAATTTGCTAAGAGACATATTCCTGGCCTTATAATGGCCATATTCACCTAGACAAGTCATTTATTATTTATTTTCTCTTAAAGGAAAACATGCATAGATATCGATTTTCTAAATCTTTATGGTGAAAATGGCGAAATGCATATGCTTCTTTGACAGTGATTGCGTGCATATCTATTATATGAAATTCATAATTATTTCTATTGATGAACATGGTGTGGTTCAAAGAGACATGAGCAAATAAACTAGATTTTTATAACAAATATCCTTAGGATGATGTATATGTAAAATAAAGCTATAGGTTCCTAGTGCATATAGAAACACCCTTATGGGTTAAAATATTCATTTACCATAGGTATGCATATGAGTGTAATATATATATATATATATTCATGAGCATGAGATATATCCATTTAAGATAAGCTTCATGGAGCTAACTAAATTATCTAGACATAGCATAGTTTAAGGTGACATGCGCAATTAAATAAGATTTACATAGTAAACAACTTTAGCGTAATTTATAGGTAAAATGAGGCTAAATGTTTCTAATGCATATAGAAGCATTCTTATGGGTTAAAATTCTCTTATATTCTCTCTAAATGCTTATGTGCCTTGAATGCATACATATGACATAGTCAAGAATGTTTTGCAAATAAACTAAATTACTTAAATTTAGCATGTCCTAAGGATCCATATCCATTGTTTATTCTTACATAATTTAGATATCTAAACATGATGCTATTTACATATATAACTTGAGCATCTAGATAAAGCTAAAGGATATGGAAGTGCAAATATAAACTATATGCATGGAGAACATACATGTTGCATATGTATATTTCAATCTAAATATAATTATTAAGGTTTCATTATTCTTTACTAAATAAATTTCTTAATCATAGTATAAACTAGAGATGTATCCCTATGGTTAAATTTATCATGGCTAGAGGGTAAAGTTACATGATACAAATGAATCTATATGCACATGCAACAAACCAAATACTTATATAACATGCTCTAGGTTTAGTTATTATATATTAGTGAATAAATGATCCTAAATATATTAAGGGTTAGCCTAATATTTTCATATGGTTGCTTTTAATTATTCAAACTATTACTTGAAATAAACCATACATGAACATTCCTATGGGTGAAAATAGAGGACAATTACTCATGTTCACTTATGGTGATTGTATGCATATCTATTACATAAATATCTTATTTATTCTTATAAAAAGAAATGGTTATACTTATAAGCTATCAAATTAATCTAGCAATTTTATTTACAATTCATTCCTAATGACAGTACCAAAAAGTCCTAAAAATTGTAAAGAAATTTTCTAGTATTTTTACCAAATTTTTCTCTATTATTTTTCTATCAAAATAGAGCTAAAACGGTTAAACGGATTTCAACCAATCGCAGCGCGACACGAGGCGGCTTAAGGTTAATTCATTCGAATTAGGCGCGTGTACAGTGAAACGGCGGCGAGGGCGCCTCGCCGGCGGCGATTTCGCGGCGGACTCCGGCCGGGATCTTGCCCAACCGATGCGCCTGGTCACGAGCTACCGTCCGGTGGTGACGTCGTCGCCGGAGACTGACTGTAGCGGCGGCGCGACGATAACCTAATCTGCGCGGCGGCAGAGCAGCGGCGCGAAGTTAAATTCCAAACGCGAGCTACGAGTTTGTGCTCGTTTTGGTCATCTACGAGTTGAGTAGGTGCTCACCGAAGCTTAGCTTGAGGCAGAGATGGCCGGAGGTGGCCGGACAATGATCGGTGGCGGCGGAACAGGGGAGGCAACGACGACAAGAGGCCTCCGCCCAAAATCTTGGAACAAGAGCAAGGGGAAGAGGATCAGTATCACCTAAGGGTGCTAAAAGAACAAGAAGTTGATGAAATCCTCACCGGAGGAGCTTCAATTGCCAACAATGGCGGCGGCGGCCGAATTGGGGAAAAATTGGAATTCTCCATGTCTAAGCAATGGTTGTGGACGAGATCATGCTCTAGGGGACAAGGAAGACGAGAGGAAGCCGTTTTGGAAATTTTCTGGGAGTTTTATTGGACGAAGAGGCGGTTCGCTGATTTTTCTCCGTTGGGTGACCATGGCTGTCAGTGAGGGAGAGAAGAAGATAAGCTTGAGAAGAGCTGGCGTGCGCGGGAAGGGAGTGGAAGTATCGCGAGGTACTCGTCATCCCGTTCGTCATCTTCGCGGGGCGGCCAGTGCGCGTGGCGAGACGGCAGTGGTGAGCGGCGGCGTCGGTGCTGACTTCCGGAGGAGGAAGACGACGACGGTGGCGGTTGGGGAGCTGGGCCGGCTGGCTGGAGTGGGCCGCGATGGGCCGGGCGAGGTAAACTTCTTTCTTTTCTATTTTCTTTTTCCTATTTCCTAAATGGGCCGGCTGGAGATCAAGCCCATGAAATACATAACTGTTCCCAAATTTTCATGTAGGCAGAGCTATAAAACGAATTTTCCACCTATGTTAACGTGTTCCATAAATTACGAAAAATTCACACAAATTACTTATATGAGTTTAGGAGCTACTGTGAATTTTTGGGAATTTTTGGTAAAGTCAATTTCCCACGAAAATTCTAACAATCTACGTCGCCAGATGAATGACATGCATATGATTTTTCAAGCATAAAAGTTTTCCAATAAATCAAATTTTTATTCAATAAAACAAAACAACCAAATTCGAAATATTTGAAACTCAAATAAGAACATTCTCGAATCAAACTCACAACAAAGTTATTCATTAACACCAAAATGAGTCAAGGTATTGTTCTATTTGGAAATATGTCCATATAAATTGTTTTAAATTTTTGTAGTTTATGTTAATGAGCAATTAAGATTCTTTTAAGATGATGACCTAAAAGCCGGGATGTTACAGTCTACCCCCCTTAAAAAGAATCTCGTCCTCGAGATTCCGCGAAGTGTTAGTGTGGATGTTTATGGAAGTTAGTTCCAAAATGTCGAAACATTCTTCGATCTTTGATACGCCATATGTGAGAATGATCTTCACGCTCTTGCTTTGTCTCCCTATTTGACATGGTCACTTTCTTGAAAATTCTTCATATGCCGTATCCCTACTCCGTTGTAGTTAGTGGAGGACGGTTTTGAGATTAATTGTCATGACATTATTAGTTCTTCGTCTTCGGTATGCCACACGTAGGGAACAATCTTCATATATTCTTCGATATGGTAGATTTCTTGAGGTCGTTCTCCGGCGTAGTGTATATGTCCTTCTTGCTTGATGAACATTGATATCTTGAGGTAAAGGAATCCTTTAAAAGGAATCTTCAGCGTTTTGTTAACATTTGTTAGTAAAGATTACAAAAAATTTTCTTCGGCTCATAAAAGAGGTTAATATCCGTATGATCAAAATATTAGTAGAGTTAAATATATCTTACGTCCTACCCCCCCTTAAATAAGTTTTAACCTATCATTCATTTGAAATGCAATGCACAACATATAAAGTTAGTTTCTTCATCTTCAAGATTTTTGTAGCAATGAGTCATCTTCTTATATTCTCCTTGCTTCCTCCTTGGTGCAGTCGCTTCTTTCTTGTCCTTGAAGTATCTTCATGAAGTCCCTTTCCTTTATCTTGAGAAATTACTTGATCTTCTATGGCATGCATGCTTGTGAAAACCCTGAATCGCATATTAGTGTTCCTCGTCTTTGGTGTTATCTCACCATGAGTATTAGCATTACATATCTTTCTAACTTTATCTTTTATCGAAAGTTAGCAAGCATCTATATGATCAAGGGGGTAAATTTATTTTATTCAAGTTAATGCATAAAAGCTTTCAAAAATAGATGCGGAAGCAAGAGAAATATTTGAGTGAATGCTTTTAATATTTTATTTTTGTTAACAATTATTTTAAAAGATTCTTATATCAAAGAAACTATGATATTTTCAAAATCACAAGATAGTTTTGATGAAATAATTTATTGAAGAATGGAGTCAAGAGTGGTAGGCTAGTAATCCAATGGAGTTTTAGGATTATGTAAGCAAATGAATTTATAAAGGTGAAACAAAACTAATAGGATTGATTACGAAATAATTTTAAATGCCTCGAGTTCCAATGAATGAATAAGGGAAAATTTCTTACGTTCAAGGAAACATGAGATTTTTAAATCGTAAGAATGTTTTTATGAATTTTGACCTACCAAAGAATGGAAGTCAAAATCAATAGGCTAGTGTTCCAATGGAATTCGACCTCCGGAAAACGGATGAATTTACAAAGATAAAGTAAAATCAATAGGATTGGTTTTTAAATGACTCGAATGACATGTTGGTCATTGAAGGGTATATGAGCACAACACTTGTCATCCGAGAAGAATGGCAACCAACCCTTACAACCAAAATTACCTAATGGGAACATCAAGGATGGTTTAGGAACCTACTCCAAAGTCTACGAGGTAAGTTCTTTAGGACAAGATCAAAACAATTTTTAAGCAAGTCAATATGGATTTCATAAAATAATGAAGGATTCCAAATATATGATCAATGCAACATATGACAATATGGGCATGTGTAACAATGTGACACAATAATTATTAAAGTATGATCAACGAATTGGTAATAAATGGTAGAATGACTTGACATTCAAGTAGGGGTGGTGAACAATTCATGACCACAAGGTTTATTCACGAATAGTATAAGGAATTATTCCAAGGCTTTCAAGATGATTACCTTAGAATATACAAGATCAAAGAAATTTCTAAAATCAAAGTAACATAGAGCCATAGGTTTCTATGTTTTGTGGACCATGGAAGATAATATTTTTCATTGGATCATGTAAAAATCAAGGTTGATTTGGAGACTACATCAATATAAATCAAGTGATCTCTTGGTTGAACAATTCAAGGAAAATATTGTCCTCAACTCAAGGGTATCAGTGGACATCAAGTTAATAAAACAAGGGAATAGTATTACAAGATAAGATAGTTAGACAAAACAATTAGGCATATAAAGACAACATCGAAATGCTTTACGAAGGTATTCGAAAATGGTCATACCTTCAATTTTTACCAAACGGTGAGCAAGATAGCAAAGTTAAGAAATGAGATGATATGATATTCTCATTTCCCTTTTCCTTTTTGAATAAAAGATGATAATAGGATATGTTTATTCAAAATAAAGCAAGGAGGAGAGTAGCAATTAGACCTACCTTGCAAATGATCATTAGTTAGCAAAACTAGGATCTTAAAGTAGGCATGATTTCCAAATTTTAAGCAAATTGCTACTAGAAAATCGATGGTTAATAGGATAGATAAGAATTAAAATCTTGAGATTTTCCTCATGGATTAAAGATTATAAAATTGATTGGTAGTCAAGTGAGGAAATGTTCTCATAGATGATGGGTCATAGAATTCAACAACGAGGATTAAGTAAAAGATCATGGTTAACATGAATCATATGGAAAGATGATTCAATTAGTGGCAAAACTTTCGTGAATGCGAAACAATATGATCATGGGCATTTATATGAAAGTGAAGTTATTCAAGTTTTAAAAGGGATAGAATGCACTAATATTTTATAAGTAAAAGAAAAATTTATTGACTCAGAAACAAAAGATAATTCATGGAAGTTTCATATGGCGGAGAGGTGCAAAAGAGCAATCATGATAAAAGTCGAAGAGTTTAAAAACAAGATATCATGGTTATAGAAATTGATTATATCCTTCTTTCAAATAATGGAATATGATTATCGATTTATCAAAGAATAGTGGAATGAGATTTGGCATGGAAATTGACGAAAATTCTTCATACTAGTAAATTTCCAAAGGAGGTTGATTGAATAAAATCATCACGCTATGCAAAACGTGATACAAAGTTCAAATGGCAATAGGAGTATTTCCATCTGGGATGAAAAATGATGGAGATCAAATTTTTAATGATCTCGCATAAAATGGAAAGAGAAAAATAAATTATTTTTGAAAGAAAGAGGTATGATATGATATTTGTGCACTGTTTATGCTATATGTTAAACTAAGTCTACATGAATCAAAGAGGCAAGGTATGCCAAACTATGAAAGAAGGGAACATGTGAGAACACGGCATCTTTTTGAAATCAAAAGAACCTACAAATAATGATGACAACATAAGTGGGATATCAATTTAAATATCAAGGAAAAATATTTGGCATGCAGAATCGATGCTAAAATGAGTATGAAAACATGGATTAAATTGTTATGAAGTTAGCAAAGAATATAACATGGTCTTTATCCCGGAATGGTTGTTATGCACGGAAATAAATCAAAGAAAAGTTCAATAAATTTAGTAAGTGAAAGATATGCAATTAGGATAGCACGAGATGTTAAGGTCAACGTATGTTATAGTTAAAATTAGCAGGATGTTATCTAAAGAGAGAGAGAGTTAGCAGAATTTAAACTATTTATTTTAGCATCTACTTTATGCTTGCAAAATAAAACACCAAAATCACATAAACCACCAAAGCGAAAAGAACGAACAAATCGACCATAAATGGAAACTCCGGGATTTTTGAAAACACTTTTCTTCTTATTAATTATAGTCATAGGTCTTTATGGCATAGCACCTTTTAAAATGCCATATAATCCTACCTTAATATTTTCTTTCTACGGCCTATATATCTATACCTCCTAAGAAATTTTGAAACGAATAAGAGAAGAGATTCTAGTATTTACCATCGCATTCTCACTACATTTTCTTCCTTGTCTCATGATAGATATAGAAGAAATAAGATTAGGAAGAAAATAGAATCAATGTCAAGATGAGATACCAGAGAAATTATTTAGAATCAAGGTTGAGGGAAGAAAGCGAAATTCTTCTTCTTCTCTTTCTCCTTAACTAGGAGAGTGATAATAGAAGATGAATAATTTCTTGAAATCAAGTGAAAATACAAATGAGAAAAGAGAGACTAGGATTTAGGAAAGATAGAGCAAAATCCTTATATTTTCTTAACTATATTTGAAAATTTTGAAAAGATAACTTCAATTTACTAATCTAATCTAACGACCAAATCTATCTAGGGTCAACCTGCAGTCAATATAGCTCTGGTACCAACTGCAACGTCCCGGGTAATTAAAACACCCGAAACCCCGTGTTTACGTACTTGCCCCAGGATCAACGACAAGTACACACGGTAATCACAGTGGAATCTCAGCTATATCAAAATTCATCTAACATATTTATTTCAAACTTACAAAACATTGGCTCATCGGCCGACAAAATATTCGCAACGGTAAAAGGATTCCAAACATCCAGCGTGTGCCCCATGTTCCATCCCACAGGCAATTGACTGGAAGTTGAACTCCTAGAAAGAACGGCATCGTTCCTCACCGAAATCCTCGTCATCTCTGAAACCAAGTTATCGGAGGCAAGCAATGCGGGTGAATAATAGCAAAATCCTAATTATATGCAAGGCCAAATAAAGGAAGGTAATATGGGTAAATTTGCATAAATGAGCAAATGGCAATCTAAACTTGATTAATGAAATAATTACTAAATTAAATTGCTTGAATATAAATTGCATAAAGGTAAGTACAAGTAATTATCATATAAATAAAGTGGCATACTTGACTTCCATGTCAAGTTCCTACAAAATCATTATCTATACCAATTCATATATCAATAACCATCATGATCAATTTTAATCCCAACCATTCTCTAAACAAAGACCTATCATTAAGGAGCTTGAGACCGCAAGCACGGCCATTCGAATGGATTATGACTCTGCAGAGTTTGTACGCTGTACCCATGGACAGTGAGTGACCGTCTGTGGTGTTGCAGGCACCGTGCACTCACGAAGTGTGCACATCGGTATCACGCATGACGTTTTCATTAGCCGTTTGTTAACCTTGCCTTCCCTAAATTGTAATAATCCCTCCGGACCTACAAACTAACATCCCAGAGGTACAATTTTCCCCTCCTTCAAACATGGATAGTTAGGCAGGAATTAAGAAGGTACAATTCATTGTGTCAGCAAACTTTGATCCCACACGTTATAGTAATGGGAGCCCCTTCGAATAACCCCATCAAAATCGGGAATTATCCGCACATTCTCTACTTCTAGAAGGCAAGGCAACATTCAACTAATTACTTAGTCATGGCCGTCCCATACCAGCATCCATGGTCGCACGATGTTTCCTTAAATCAAGTTACAAATGTACCGGTCCTTATGCGATGCGACGGGTCTCCAAAATCATCATTAAACAATCATTAATCCAGTTTAACATTATCACATCAAACCCGTCAACATCTAAATTATCATCATGTATCATCAACAATAATTTCCCATCAACATAATCGTAAATTTAATGATTATACATGTACTTACATTTATACAAAATATAGTCATTCATTTTAGCAAGCTTAATTAGCAATTAATTATACCATACAGCTTTAGAGTGTATGACCATTATGATAACCCACCCTATGGTTACAAGGGATTATGATAGTCCAATAAATGGGTAAAATCAATAGGTAGTATCTACCATTTCCCAAATGAGCATTTTTAGTGATATAAATTATGCACAAATTAATCCTATATATTAAGCACTTAATTGCACTTGCGAACATAGGATCAAAATGATCAAGGGGTGTGCTTGCCTCGCACCTTTATATAATTCACATGACGATCTTCAAATGTTGATCTTCACGTGATGTAGTCCTCCGACGATTCCCTCACGTTTGTGATAAACACCGAAAGATCCAAATAAAGTCATCGATTGAAGATCCAATAGAATCTACAATAGAAATACCATATTTCGAATAAAAACCAAAGAGCATGATTATGGAATGCATTTCATGAAAATAAATATGTACTCGGATGTCGTACGAATGGATTACGCGTTCTCGAATTCTATCGATGAATAAATAGAAGAAGGGATACTAGGGTTCTTGCGACTCCATTTATTCTACGGTGATAATTTGCTAAGAGACATATTCCTGGCCTTATAATGGCCATATTCACCTAGACAAGTCATTTATTATTTATTTTCTCTTAAAGGAAAACATGCATAGATATCGATTTTCTAAATCTTTATGGTGAAAATGGCGAAATGCATATGCTTCTTTGACAGTGATTGCGTGCATATCTATTATATGAAATTCATAATTATTTCTATTGATGAACATGGTGTGGTTCAAAGAGACATGAGCAAATAAACTAGATTTTTATAACAAATATCCTTAGGATGATGTATATGTAAAATAAAGCTATAGGTTCCTAGTGCATATAGAAACACCCTTATGGGTTAAAATATTCATTTACCATAGGTATGCATATGAGTGTAATATATATATATATATATTCATGAGCATGAGATATATCCATTTAAGATAAGCTTCATGGAGCTAACTAAATTATCTAGACATAGCATAGTTTAAGGTGACATGCGCAATTAAATAAGATTTACATAGTAAACAACTTTAGCGTAATTTATAGGTAAAATGAGGCTAAATGTTTCTAATGCATATAGAAGCATTCTTATGGGTTAAAATTCTCTTATATTCTCTCTAAATGCTTATGTGCCTTGAATGCATACATATGACATAGTCAAGAATGTTTTGCAAATAAACTAAATTACTTAAATTTAGCATGTCCTAAGGATCCATATCCATTGTTTATTCTTACATAATTTAGATATCTAAACATGATGCTATTTACATATATAACTTGAGCATCTAGATAAAGCTAAAGGATATGGAAGTGCAAATATAAACTATATGCATGGAGAACATACATGTTGCATATGTATATTTCAATCTAAATATAATTATTAAGGTTTCATTATTCTTTACTAAATAAATTTCTTAATCATAGTATAAACTAGAGATGTATCCCTATGGTTAAATTTATCATGGCTAGAGGGTAAAGTTACATGATACAAATGAATCTATATGCACATGCAACAAACCAAATACTTATATAACATGCTCTAGGTTTAGTTATTATATATTAGTGAATAAATGATCCTAAATATATTAAGGGTTAGCCTAATATTTTCATATGGTTGCTTTTAATTATTCAAACTATTACTTGAAATAAACCATACATGAACATTCCTATGGGTGAAAATAGAGGACAATTACTCATGTTCACTTATGGTGATTGTATGCATATCTATTACATAAATATCTTATTTATTCTTATAAAAAGAAATGGTTATACTTATAAGCTATCAAATTAATCTAGCAATTTTATTTACAATTCATTCCTAATGACAGTACCAAAAAGTCCTAAAAATTGTAAAGAAATTTTCTAGTATTTTTACCAAATTTTTCTCTATTATTTTTCTATCAAAATAGAGCTAAAACGGTTAAACGGATTTCAACCAATCGCAGCGCGACACGAGGCGGCTTAAGGTTAATTCATTCGAATTAGGCGCGTGTACAGTGAAACGGCGGCGAGGGCGCCTCGCCGGCGGCGATTTCGCGGCGGACTCCGGCCGGGATCTTGCCCAACCGATGCGCCTGGTCACGAGCTACCGTCCGGTGGTGACGTCGTCGCCGGAGACTGACTGTAGCGGCGGCGCGACGATAACCTAATCTGCGCGGCGGCAGAGCAGCGGCGCGAAGTTAAATTCCAAACGCGAGCTACGAGTTTGTGCTCGTTTTGGTCATCTACGAGTTGAGTAGGTGCTCACCGAAGCTTAGCTTGAGGCAGAGATGGCCGGAGGTGGCCGGACAATGATCGGTGGCGGCGGAACAGGGGAGGCAACGACGACAAGAGGCCTCCGCCCAAAATCTTGGAACAAGAGCAAGGGGAAGAGGATCAGTATCACCTAAGGGTGCTAAAAGAACAAGAAGTTGATGAAATCCTCACCGGAGGAGCTTCAATTGCCAACAATGGCGGCGGCGGCCGAATTGGGGAAAAATTGGAATTCTCCATGTCTAAGCAATGGTTGTGGACGAGATCATGCTCTAGGGGACAAGGAAGACGAGAGGAAGCCGTTTTGGAAATTTTCTGGGAGTTTTATTGGACGAAGAGGCGGTTCGCTGATTTTTCTCCGTTGGGTGACCATGGCTGTCAGTGAGGGAGAGAAGAAGATAAGCTTGAGAAGAGCTGGCGTGCGCGGGAAGGGAGTGGAAGTATCGCGAGGTACTCGTCATCCCGTTCGTCATCTTCGCGGGGCGGCCAGTGCGCGTGGCGAGACGGCAGTGGTGAGCGGCGGCGTCGGTGCTGACTTCCGGAGGAGGAAGACGACGACGGTGGCGGTTGGGGAGCTGGGCCGGCTGGCTGGAGTGGGCCGCGATGGGCCGGGCGAGGTAAACTTCTTTCTTTTCTATTTTCTTTTTCCTATTTCCTAAATGGGCCGGCTGGAGATCAAGCCCATGAAATACATAACTGTTCCCAAATTTTCATGTAGGCAGAGCTATAAAACGAATTTTCCACCTATGTTAACGTGTTCCATAAATTACGAAAAATTCACACAAATTACTTATATGAGTTTAGGAGCTACTGTGAATTTTTGGGAATTTTTGGTAAAGTCAATTTCCCACGAAAATTCTAACAATCTACGTCGCCAGATGAATGACATGCATATGATTTTTCAAGCATAAAAGTTTTCCAATAAATCAAATTTTTATTCAATAAAACAAAACAACCAAATTCGAAATATTTGAAACTCAAATAAGAACATTCTCGAATCAAACTCACAACAAAGTTATTCATTAACACCAAAATGAGTCAAGGTATTGTTCTATTTGGAAATATGTCCATATAAATTGTTTTAAATTTTTGTAGTTTATGTTAATGAGCAATTAAGATTCTTTTAAGATGATGACCTAAAAGCCGGGATGTTACAAACCTCTTGTTTTGCTACTTTTAGAAGAATACACAAGGCAATTGATTGCGTTTTACAATGATATATGAGCCGCATGCACATTCTGAAACCCAGTTGGCATCTTCAATAGCTAGCCTTGAAACCTTATTTTGGTCATACGACGAAAAAATCTTCTCTTATTAGCTGTCATTGTTGTTGCTACTACCCACTGGCACGGCTAGTGATATTTACTACTCCTACTTGTCGTTTTCTCCTCTCCCTTTTCAGTGCTCGCCAACAGCGTGTAGGCGGCGAATCTCTCGTGCGACTATGCTGGTGGTGTAACGCTACCTTGAGCGGTGTTGATGGTCATGCGACGAAAAATCTTTTCTTCGCTGTCGCTGACTGCTGGCTCGACAGCTGGTATTTACTGCTTTTACGTGCCTTTTCTATTCTCCCTTTTTAGTGTCGATGGCATGTGCGTGGCAAATCTCGTGCACTCTGCCTTGAGTGGTGCTCTTGGTTCAAGAATCCGAGGGTTGTGTGGTTTTTGTCGATGTAAAGGGCAGGTTAACTTGTTCCATGGACAACATAGGATGCCACGTTGTAGCAGGTTCAAGATCATCGAAACATTTGGAAGGGTCGGCATTTGGTCCCTTTCTCCTCTCTCTCTCGCTCGCTACAGTAAAGAGAGGCGATAAGGGTGTCGGTCTTCCCCGCCGGCGGAGCCGGTCCTCTCCGTCGCCTCCGATGGCCCTCGGGGCTGCGCGAGGTGGCGGAGAGTGCTGTGCTCTCGCCGGCGGATGGTAGGTTAGGTCCTAGTCTAGGTTTTCTTAGGTCTAGGGTTAGGGTTCCGGCGGTCGGCGGCGAGGGTGCGGCGGCGTCGACTGCAAGTCCGGATCTGTCCCTCCGAGCTCCTTCGCGTCCCATTGGTGCTTTACTCCGGCGCCGGTGGCGAGCTCGTGGGGGCGGAGCTCTCGATGAAGAGCTCCTCTTTAGGAGTCGGTTGGCGTTTCGTCTTCTTCGCGCTCGGCGAGGTGATGAGGTTGCCGATCTTTTGGTTCAAGGAGGCAGTGGGAGCTGTGGGTTGGTGGTCGGCTGGTGGCTGGGTCGAGCTCGGTGGATCCGCGGCGGCTTTTGCCGGCGTTGGCGAGCTTCGATCTACGTCGGAGGAGTCTCGGGGCGCGTCCCCGACCGGAAGAGCTTTCTGCTATGGCGAATCTCACCTGGTGAGTGTCTATCCCGGTTCTCTTCAAAGCCTGTGTGCGATGGAGCCTTCTCCGGCGACGGATCTGTGGCGGCGACGGTCTCTGCTGCTGTCGGTGGTGGCCGGCGATGGTGGAGCTCGTCGTCAAGCTGGTGCGGAAGATCCAGGGACTTCGTTGTAATTTCTGTTGTTCGTAGGGGTCTTTTTGCACTTTGGTCTGGACAGCTGTCCATTGTATCCTTATACGTACCTGTATTTGTACGTATGGTTGTACTCTTTCCTTAACTTAATACAGGTATTGGTTGATCAAAAAAAAAAAAATAGGATGCCACGTTGTAGCAGGTTCAAGATCATCGAAACATTCCTCAAATATTCAGTGATGTATCATCTTGAAGGTACTAGCACAGATCAAATGTTTTCGAGAAAAAAATTATGGTAAACTGATTGGTTTTAACCAACAATATGGCATGGTTTAGACAATGCCGCGATGGCGTGGCAGTAAAACTCCCTGACAAGTCATGCTTACGTCCATTTGAATCGTGCAGCATCAGGTCCTCTGTCTCAACATCCGATGCCCAATACTCCTCCATCCGAGGGCGTCCCGCAACGGCTTTTCCCTTTCGGTTTCGCGCCTCCAAAACGACGCCGATGAACTCACAAGTCACAATAATGGTCCGCAACGCCGACAGCTGGCCGCCGACGGCGAGGCTGACATCTCCCTATCCGCGCGGGGGATTGTTCAGAAGATGACGGCGGCATCCACGAGACGCCGTGGCAAGCAGCACATGTCATTTCAGACCGGCAGCGCCCCTGTCCGGCCGGTGGTCCCCTCCCCGCCATTGATTTGACACTCGCCTCCTGCTCCCTCTGCGGGCGTTCAGGCTTGTGATGACGAGCGAGACGAGCATCTCACATGAGCACGTCTGGTACCATGCGCCAACATCTGGTAGCACAAAGGAAATCGTTTTCTTGACGGCGAAAATTGTTTATTGCATCGATCGAACGCAAAGTGAGAGGAGGAGGAAAGGCCTGTGTGGCTGTCAGCTGTGGCGAGGTGCATGCATGGCGCCACTGCACTTTCTCCTTGTAAAAAGCGACATACCTCGATTCTCCCCGCGGAAACTTTCATCAGCTGGCCAGGGTTTTCCATTTGCCAGGCAGGGATACCAGACCATCGCTGTTCCTAGGCGGCGGGTGGTGGAATGGAAAGCAGCGCCGCCGCGTGGCCGCGCCTGCCGGAGGAAAGGAGGCCAAGTGGCCGAGCTGCGTCGCCGTGAGGAGGAAGAAGAATTCAATTGATTAGCCAGTTAGTTAAACTAAACAAGTGCCTCGAAAAGCTTGGGCACCCGCTTTCGATCGATCACGGTGCAGGTGCCGTCGTTTAATGATAAGCTTGTTAATTCCATTCTTAGTACGACGGGTGATTAGATTAGTCTACCCGTCGCGATACGCGGTACGGACAGTGTGAAAATGTGAGCGAGGGGGCAGCCTCCGATGATAGGCTGTGCTGCTCCGCTTGTTCGGTTGCCATTGGCTGCGCCGCGAGACACGTTTCGGCTGGGGACGGACCAGCTCTAAACAAAACTAAAAGTTGCCCGTCAGATTGAAACAAACAGGAGTACTAATGAACCACACTAGTAAGAAAAAAGAGGCATCTCTCACCACTAGATGTGATTCATTTGAATGCAGAGACAACATGGTAGTGAACCGCACGATTTTTTGCAGTCGTGAAGGTGAATTCAGCTTGCTTACTGATTCGATGATCATTATAATTCATACATGCATGAACATATCTCGCAACATGCAGCAAAAATGGACGCAATCATCTCTGGTGCCGATCGTGTGCGAGCAGAGCACTTCATTAGAGCGTGCCCAACTGTGACGCTAGCAGCTGACTCTTGCGGGATGGTGCTACGCATGGCAGAAGGTGACACAGTCACCGTACCTGAGCTAAGCGCTAGCGCTAGAGGAAGCGCTACCGATGCTCTCTCTCTTCCCTTTCTCCATTAAACAAATATAAACAACTGACTCTTACAGCTCCGTTGGGGACGCTTTTACATTTCACCAGCGTCAGCGACAACATGATCCTGGATCGTCCGCATAGCACTGACTCGATCAATCATGGTATGCATTATTATGGCCCAAACACTGTAGGACACTGACACACTGTATACCACGTACGAGAACTAATCGGCCTAGGAAGAACAGGGTGCCTCCCCCTCCCGCCTCAGGCTCTCCGCACTCGTGTTCCTCTATTTTATTCCTCTAAAAAAATATTCTGTTCTGGTCATCGAGATTCTCTCCTCTAAATCAATTTCTCCCGCACCTATCTCTCCTCTATATTCTTTCTCTATACCCCACTACCCTATATTTTATTCAACCATCCTAACTACCATCTTCTTCCTCCTCATTTTTTTTCCTTTTCTTTTTTTCTCTCCAGTCCCAATCCCACCCATCTTCTTTTTCCCCCATCGGTCTCTCTCCCTCTCTCTCGATCCTTCCGGCTCCCCCGCTCTCCACCGCCGCCGCCTCGCCTCCCCCGCCTCCCGCTGAATTCGCCTCCGCCGCCTCGCCTCCCCCGCCTCCCGCCTCACCCGCCGCCGCCGCCTCGCCTCCCCCACCTCCGTCGCCTCCCCTCGGACCTCTGTCCACGTCACCGTCCGTGAGGTGAAGGGCGGCGGCGCGCTCGAGGCGTGGCGCTCGCCTCTGCCGGCGCGAGGTGAAGGGCGGCGGCGCGCTCGAGGCGTCCGCGAGGTGAAGGGCGGCGACATCGTGCTGCCGGCGGGGCGCGTCTGCGAGGCGCTGGCGTTCGCGGCGGACGCGGTGGCGGCCGCGGTCGTGCTGGTCGGCTTGGACTCCGGCGGCGGCGTGGTGGGCGCGCAAGCTCCTCCTGGCGGCGGCGCGCAAGCTCGTCCCCGCCTTCCCCGCCGGATCCAGACGCCCCACGTCTACTCTGGCCCGGCGGTCGCCGGATCCGGCCGCCCCGCGCAGCAGGCGGGCGGCGGCGAGCTTGTGCGCCAGGGGCAGCAGCGGTGGCTCGAGCTCCCCCAGCGACGCGCTGCTCTCTCTCTCTCTCTCTTCTGCTGCGGTTGGGATGGCACGCCAGCGTGCGGGCCCCGCGGTACGTAGCGTTCGCCCGCTATCCCGCTGAATTTGGCGGAAACGGGAGCCTCCGCTCCTTTAGCGTAGCCTTTAGCGTACCCCGGTGCAGCTCCCATTCCGCTATCCGCTTCCTTCAGGAAGCGGTAGCGTTGCCCAGTGCCGGCAGTCTCAGCAGATGATGCACCACGCTACCTGCTTCTACTGTATATCTTCAGCAGCAGCATGATGCTTGATGGGATCTCGGCGGCTGGATATATCGTTGAACAGCGCCGAGAATGGAACACGAGCTGGTGTAGCCGCCACGGCAACAGTAGTAGCAGGCTTTGTCGTCACTAAGAAAGTTGCACATCACAGTATCTTCGTTAACAAATCGTGTTTATATGAGATGAGCGCATAAGCCTTTCGAAAAAAAAAAAGAGAGATGGGCGCATCATCAGCATCGATCGGATAGGGACGTGGCGCCTCTGAACAAAATTCAGCTTTTGCATCGGTTGGTCCAACTATATGGGTCCGGCATGCAGTTCAAGGCTCGTCTGATCGAAGTGATCTGGCAATGCAATCATGGATTTGGATGGTGATGCCCACACGGTTAATTCCGTGATTCGCAGGAACTAAACAAGAAACAAAGACAACATACCAACACCAGATACTCTACTACTAATAGTATTTTCTTGAAAGAAAAAAAAAAGGGGGTTAAAGATGCCACTACCCTATCCGGATGGAACAGTACAGATGAACCATAGTAGTACAACTGTACAAGACAAAGAGATCGAGCTGGAGATAGCTTACCGTCGCCACGAACTTGTGCAGCAAGCAAGCAAGTACTCGCGCTCACAAGTCGCGACCTGATCCGATGACTGAAAAGAACGCGGCCTGATGTGGAACGGGAGCTTTCTAGTTTCTACCTTATCAAGATCAGGCGCTCGAGTTGAGTGTGGCATCGGCCAAGAAGGACGCCGCACTGGTTCTTGCTCTCACCTCTGTTTGTTCATGTGTGGTCGCGGTCAGAACAACGGGGCTCGGCTGAAAAAGCGCGGGAGCCGCATGTTGCCGAATCCGAATGATTGTGCTGGTTGACGCGTCGTTGGTATCACTGATGGAGTCTCACGCGCCTGCAAGATGTGTAATCCTCACGTTCTACGGCACACTCATGGAGTCATCGAGTGTTGATAACCCCAGCGAGCAGTGCAGTGGTATCTTCAGGCTCACAGCCTTTTCGATTACAGGCTTTGATGATTGCATGGATAGCACGGCGAAGGTCATGGTCAGCGATGGAGAGATGGAAGAATTGGACGTGGCGGCGCAAGAAGTTGACCTTCAGAGTTCAGGGCTGCTAAAAAAATACTAGTATATGGTCCTCTAGGAATTGAAGGCAGGTTTGGTTTCTGACGGGTGAGGCGGGTGAGGGTTGCAGATGGAGACAAGTCTGATAGGGCCAGTGTTAGACAAGGATCATAAATCATAATAGTATCTCCTTCGTGCTGAGGACTTGCCATCTTATGAGGCATCAGGTGTCAATAAACTATAACTAATAGCTGCATGTACACGCATTAAACCAGGCAATTTTACAAGGCTGATTTCACTACGTGGCATGATCCTCAGTTCTCAGCAGTCACCTTCATTTTGCAAGTGGGTGAATGAAATGAGCCTGAAACTACGATATTACCAGAATTTCATTTCAAAGGTACTGTGTTAACCATTTTAAAAGGAACACACTGAAATCTCCAGGTGTCCTGGATGCATAACAGATGTCTTGGAATTACCTCTGAACTGCATTTTCTCTTAATATGGGCAGAACCCGGCATATTGTTTTGACTTGTTTCAGATAGATGTATACTAGGTTTAGTCTAACAACAGAACTAGCGTTTGTTAGCTGGTGCCCACAGGCTTCCACATACATATGGGCTCCTTAGCTGTTGCCGTTTTTCCTGTTCCAAGATAGGCGATTAGGGTCACCTGGTGGCCTGCAAATTTATCACAGATGAGGGGAGTTATCTAGCTTAAAGATGACCAAAGGAAAACAACCTACAGCTAGGATAGAAAAAATCCGAGGAGGTTTTGTTTTCATGAACAAATGCACTGCTTGTGCGTGGAAGTTGAAGGTTACTCGAAACTTGAGCTCATATATTACCTTGGATACTTCACATGAATCAGAGCAAATATAATTGCCATGAAAATGCTCACGGAACCAGTGACAATATAAGCATATCCAAGGAAGTCATTCTTGCCACCTAGCCAGGTAGTTGTTGAAAGAACTATCCTTTTCTTTCCACCGAAGCCATATGAATTGTAATTATTTGTTATGAGTATGGTTATGGTTTCCTCAACTTGTAGATCCTCTTCAATTACACCATAGAGCTTTCTAAATTTTGGAAGAGCAGATGTACGCATCCACACAATAAGATCTTCCTGCTCACTCAGCTAGCAAATAAAAAAAATACAATTGTTCAGCTAACTTTGACAATCCAGCAATGTAACATTGTATCGACTAAACGCAATGAGTAACATTTAGCAATTTTGTGAGTAATGATTTGAAAGTACTCACTGGTATGTCAGGGTTCAGTTTGCCACCCCCAATTAAGGATCCATTCTGAAAGTTAGAAGGATAGACATTCTTGCCAAACTTATGCTCCCGATCACTCTTCCATGCAATATCTTTTCTTCTCAGCTTTATTTCCTTGGACCCACGGGTGAAACCATAAGTATCGTTGAACAAGCTCCAAGCAATCAAGCCACAGGGAACAATTGGATGACCCTCACTATCCCTTTCCACAGGATCACATGAGGTACCTGAGTATTCCCCAGACCGCAGCTGTTTATCACTTCTGCTTTTGACATACCTGTTCACCATCAGTAAATTCCTTTGTTCAGCAAGAGATAACAAAAATATTTATCCTTAAGAAAAGATAAAACTACCATGAAACTAAGGATGCTACCACTACCTCCGATGATTCTGGTAAAAGTTGTCTAGTTCATAGTAAACATAAATTGGTGCTTTCATAGGATCCAGAACCTGCAATTGTGCACGGTGAGCATTTATGAGACATCAATTAGAAATATATATGTATTTTTAAAAAGTTGTAGGCAGAAAAATTGCGACATGCGCCTGACACAGTCTCGGTGTGCTAAGTTGAATCTGGAAATAAACTTATGCAAAATATGTAGGAGAAGTTAGTTAACAGAATATAAATTAGATAAAGATAGGCCCTGTTATGATCTCATATCGAATTACCTTCACTTCTTGAGTACAGTTCTTTGGAATGGAGCTGTCCTTAATATAAGCCTGCTTATTTCCTCTGTAAGCATTAGGCACACAGTCAGCATCATAGCGGCGAATGATTTCTGCAACCTGCACATCCCGAATGGCAAGGAGATCAATTCATGCTTAGCAAGACCCAAAGAAGTGGAAATTCAGAACCTGCTAGAGGCAGCAAAATACTTACACGAGTCGAAGCACGGAGACAAACAATCCCAAAAGGCACAAAGGCAATTCCAATTATCAAGAACACAGCTATCACCTGAAAACAGAGGAATCAAAGTCACGCCAATCTAACCATGTGTGAAACTGTCCGTAGAAAACAAGCTGGTAGGGCCATAGCAAACTTACACATCCTGAAGTCATTGCTGGTTTCCAAGACGGAAGGTTCTGTTGGGTGAACTGATAATACACTGCAAAACCAACATGTGCAACTTTAAAACGTGCCACATTTCAAATACATAGTAATACATCTCTAGAAAGATAAGTTTAATTCGCGACGCGTAGAAACCATCCAACATATAAACTAATTCAGGAAATGTGTCAAATTCCATTGTTGCAAATCAGATGAGAAGTCGACCCAACAAAGCTGCCTAAAGATCCATCAATCTTGCATGTCACATGACTTTGAGAAATGAACTGGATAGGTCCTTCTTGACCGCTGATTAACTATCCCAGACATTATAGTCACTAAAAATTCATGCTCTGAACAATACATTCATAACGTACCCTATCTTGCATTTTACATGACTTTGAGAAATGAAACTGGATAGGTCCTTATTCACAGCTGATTAACTATGCCGGACATTATAGTAACTGAAAAGTCATGCTCTGAGCAATACATTCAGAGTGTACCCTAGTGTAAGCATGGCCCTAGCTTCTATATTCTGACAAATCAATCGTACTGTCTGTGTACATCCAGTGATGCAACATCGGGAAGGATTTTCCATTATTATCTAAAAATCGAAATAACCAACAGCAACTCCACCAGAAGCATCGAAGCAAGCAAACCCCCCAAACGTTGAAGTAAATCAGCAGCAGCCAACTGCAGTTACACCCTCAAATTCAGTATTTTTTGAGAGCTCACAATCCATCGTGCAGTGTTGCCAATCTAGCATATGAAACCATCTAACCCCAATTCATCTGCAGTCGTGGGTCGAAACCTAGGCACGACCACAGAACCGAAGCGAGCCTACCAGGGAGCGTTACTTACACCCTGATCTCGCCGGCGGGAAGGCGCGCCCCCCACGCACGGCAGCGGATCCAGATGCCGAGGAGCTCGCCTCTTCCATCATCTCTCCCCACGCGAGCGAGCTCGCAGCGCAAGCCCTCCTCAGCTCGCCGGAGCCCGACACGCCGCGGGATCCGACCAGAGGAGCGAAGGAGACGTGACAGACGAAACGTCTCTGCTGCTCGAAGAAGAGGAGCTCATGGGCCCATCCAATCCGTTTGAGCCCATATATTGTAAGTGGGCCGTTTGGGCTGGATTCTCGGGGCACTAACTGACGGCGTGAGGCGGGGCTAACGGTCGATGCGGCCTCGACGTGACGGCCGCATCAATTCGCCGCCCGGCGCGTCGCGGTCGCGAGGAAATTTTCCCCATTCCGCCCGCGAGTGAGAGACGGCGCCATTCCCCCGGAGAGAGGAGCGGAGGGAGATGCGAGAGGAGGTGAGGAGCTCGTCGGGCGCGGCGGCTGAGCCGCCGATCGCCATCGCTCGGTCGTCCTCGCCGCCGCACACCCCGGTGGCCAGGTACGGTTCGCGGTCGCACCTGGGGCTTTCCTCTCTTTGGTTCTATAGATTCGTAGCTTTGTGATGCTTGGCCCTAGAATCCGGGTTTCGGTGCTCGGATTGGTCGTGAGGTGTTTGATTCTGCATCAGGAAGGTGGATTTTATGGGGTATGAAATGTAGGGTTCGCGTGGCTCTTGCGAAATTGCTATTATGGATGCTTAATTCGACACTAGGGCGGAGTTGAGCTTGGGTCTTCGTGGTCTCGCACTCCTTTCTGGGTGTGAGGTCGAAAGTGTCGACGGCCTATATCAGCTATGGAAGATTGGTGAAAGCAGGTGTTCTAGGGTGTGTTTTACACACTTACTTTTCTTGTAGGTTGCAAAACCGTTGGACCTGAGCTGCTCGTTTAGTTTTTGGTGCTGTATCATGGGGTAATTGGATGTCTGGTGGCACTGAATTACGAACACTCGTATATTTGAGCTTGCACGGGGACATCGCTGATCTTGACGATTATGGGATTCATTGTACATTTGTTGTGACACAGTTTTTTCCTGCGCGGTGGTGTTGATTGTATGTTAGTTAGGTTGCAGTATTGCATTGGAGAACCATTACAGATTTGCACAAATTAGAGGATAACTGTGGCATTTGATGTTCGGGTAAACTATGACTTGGGCATTGAGTTCCCGGAGCTCATGTGGGCTTATTGTTGAATTACTTGAATTTTAGGTCTAAGGAGCGCAATGCATTTTGTGGAGCAGAATAGTGGAACTTGTTACACAATGTTATAGTTTTTTTACTGGAGTACTGAAATGTGCATGAAAAAGGGTGATTTCACTGTGGCCTATGCACCTTCTCCACTCAAAATCCAGCCAGAATCCTCTCTTTAGATCATCTCCCTCTCTCACTCTTTTTTGGTAGCTTACACTGAAGCCCCTTTTTGTTTTGCAGTTCCGCTGGTGCATCATCACCTGCTATTCAAACTAATGTTGCCAGCATAGATTGGTTGGGTGGAAGACAAGCTTCCAGAGTTGATTCGTCATCACAAGTTGCTCCACATGCCTGTCAGCCTTCTCACAGTTTTGATGCTGTTGGAACTGCTTTAGATTCTGCACCAACATGTAGACCATGGGAACGTGGAGACCTACTTCGGAGACTGGCAACATTCAAGCCTTCAACTTGGGCTTCTAAGCCGAAGGTACCTTCCTTTGTTGGAGTTATAAGTAATTTAACATCCCTGTAAGTGACACATAGTTACTAAATGCTATAATAATGCCGGCATTGCATATCTTTTGACATCCTTACCATTTTTGTAGTGGACAATCAAACTTGATTCATAGCTCTAAAATATAATCGTTGTAATCCAGACCGATCTATTATCTATGTATACAGGCCTCTCCCTTTCTCATGTATAGTGCAATTGAACAGAAGTTACACCTCATCCCTTTTGCTGGCTGCAGATTGCATTTCAATGTTTGTTTATCGTATTTGAAATTTTGGCTGTCTGCAATAACTGGGTATTGAAAGAATATTTAGTATTTAGTAAATTTCTGCTCTGGCTATCACATGTTATTTCAGCGAAACATGTTCACATGAAAATCTTCTTTATATGGCTATGTGACACAGTCCATGCTAGACCACCCAATTAGTAACCTTGTTTCTCTGAAGGAAATTTTACACTGTGTTAGTCTAGATGCCTGTGTGACCTCAGTAGGGATCCTTTTTGATTTCATAATATAATATGTAGTTATGTCATCCAATATCAACTTTTGTCAGGGTGCTAGCTCATTGGCTTGTGCTCAAAGAGGTTGGGTGAACATCGACCATGACAAAATTGAATGCGAGTCATGTGATGCACATCTTATATTCAGTGCGCTGCCATCCTGGTCACCTGTTGAGAGTATGTTCATTTTCTATATGCTTTTGCAATGGATATTCTACCTAACAAAGTAGCTAATGTCGTTATATGTGGTCGGCTTAGGTTTCTTTATTTTGTACCTGCAAGACGTGAAACCATTGCATGCCATTGGTTTTAAATTGCCATATATTATTATAAAACATAACCTTAATTTCCCTTACATTTTATGCAACAAACTTATGTTAGTGTACATCTAACAAACTTATATTTTACACGCATGTATGAACCATGAAATTGTGCATTCCGTTACGGAGCAGTTTACTTATGTTAGCTAGTGTTTTTACTGTTGCGTTTTCTTATGTGTATATTTTTCACCCTATCTTATGCCTTGATGTGTTTGATTTGACATCCATAATAGTTGAGAACATGTGGATCATATACTTGTTAACTTTTATGTAAAACAAACTACAGAATAGAAAGATAATCAAGAGTGATTATACAGACTTAATGTAGCAAAGTCTTGTGTAAAAGAAACGAAAACCTTGCGCGAGTTTATAATTTCAATGTTTTCCTAAAGGGGATTATTTAGACTGAACGGTGGGTGACCGTTCAGTTTAGGGCCTAGGCGGTGTGGTAGATGGTTGACCCGTATAGACTGTCGACAACGGGAAAAAAAAGGGTTGAACGGCATAAACGGGACGGATCTGAGACGGATTTGGACGCCACTCAGGCCGTGTAATGCTTCGTTTAGGCCATGGAGAGGGGGCGTCGGGAGGGAGATGGAAAGTACCGAGTAGGAGATCAGTCGAGAGATGCAAAGAAACGAGCAGGAGCACCTTAGATGACCTGGTTCAACCGTCGTCCAGCTGTCGCGAGCGCTATCCCCGTCAGCGCTGCCATCCAGCCCATGCAAGCGCCTTGGCGCTGCCGGCATCCAACCGTCGTGTGCGCCATCCCCGCCGGCTTCAGCACCAGTTGATCTGAGGGGGTGCGCACAGAGGAGCTGGGACAAGAGGGAAAATGGGCGAGCGAGAGAGCGAGAGAGGAAGAAGGGGAGGCGCGGCACGCCGGCGCCATCCAAGGAGCGGTGGCGGCGGCGCTCCAATGCTCCAGCACTCAGTCAAGAATCGTGGGACTGAATGCTGCGGTAAATGAAGACATGTGGGTCATCTGACCTAGGGTAGTCTTTTAGGCCGGTTAGTGGGCTGGGATAAACGCCCCCTTCTCATTCTCTTTTCCTCTTCCCTTTTTCCTTCTCCTTTTCTTTATTCTTTAATTTTTAGGTGCTACAGTAGCAAACCGTTTGGCCCGTCTAAACGCTAAACGGTTGGTCACTGACTGTCTAGCGTTTACCGTTTAGGAAATCATTTATATATCAGGGATGTTTAAACAATTTCAGTCATCCAATTCAGCTATCGTGGGCATAATTAGGGCACAAGAGGACTCCTAGTTGGAAAGTAAATAAAGCCAAAAAGTACTCTGATTCTGCCCCTCCTGTCCAACAAACCATCCTTGCATCAGAAACATCTGGCAATCAGACTATTTGGGTCACGGACATAACATGCCCTTTCACCATCAAAACCATGCTCAATTTTTTTTCTCATTGTGCATCATATATATGTCCAATACTTTGTATTATTTGGGAAGTAACATCTAGCATAACCTACATGCCTTTACTACTGTGCTAGGCTGGAACTTATATTGGTACATATGCCTTTACAAACTGAATTTTGTTCAGCTGTGAAACTCTTGTTTGTGTGTTCTATTAGTTGCAAATGCTGGAGAAGCCTTTGCTGAGCAGCTTGACGCAGCACACCAGAACAATTGTCCGTGGAGGGGCAATAGCTGTGCCGATAGCTTGGTGCAGCTCCACCTTACACAATCAGCCCTTATTGGAGGCTTTAAAGATCGCTGCGATGGGCTTCTTCAGTTTACCTCTCTTCCTGTGGTTGCTTTATCTGCAATTGAGAACATGAGGTTGACCAGGGGCACTCAAATTGACCATCTATTGTCCCAGTCAGTTACCTTTTTATCCGGTGTGCTGGGTTGCAAAGCAGAGAGCACAGCAGGAATTGATATCCACCAATATTCTTCCTGCGGCTACTCTCAAGTATGTCACACTTTTCTCTCTTTTTTTAGATGAAGGAAATTTCTATCACATTCTTTTCAAGTTTTCATTATACTTCTTTTAAATAAAATAAAATGTGTCATTATTTTGATTTGTCTCCATATTTTTTTATTCCTTTCTTTAATTAGGTACTTCTCTTGATTACTTTGTAGGCTCAGAAGCTTATAAGCCTGTGTGGATGGGAGCCTCGGTGGCTTCCAAATGTCCAAGACTGCGAAGAAAATTCAACCCACTCTGCTAAGAATGCGCCCTCAGTTGGACCTGACGAACCATTCTATCCCCATTTTGTTGATCACAGAAATTCCTTTTCTGCATCAGCCAAGAAAGATAAGGGGAAAGGAAAAATGCCCCTAAATGATTCTGGCTGCAGCATGAGGTCACCTTTGCTAGATTGTAGTTTGTGTGGAGCTACTGTCAGGATGTTGGACTTTAGATCCGTGCTACGTCCTTCTCGTTTCAGTCCGAATAACATTGATGCTCCTGAAACAGGCAGAAAGCCAACACTGACACGTGGAATTAGCGCAGCCAGTGGGATCAATGAGTGGGCTACTGATGGTGTGGAGAGAGGTCAAGCAGAGGGGCGTGATGAAGCAGCAACAAATGAGGGGAAATTTGGAGTAGACCTAAATCTTACAATGGCTGGAGGATTGCCATCAACACAATCAGCCATGCCAGCTTCATCAGCGCAATTCAATAATGTAGGAATGGGTAGAGATTTGATGATAGGACAGCCTACTGGAAGTGAAGTAGGTGATTGTGAGACCTCCTATGAGTCCCGTGGTCCGAGTTCAAGGAAGCGTAATCTTGAGGAAGGTGGGAGCACAGCTGACAATCCGCAGGACAGGCTACAACATGCTGACAGCATAGGAGGAAATTTCATGGATCGTGACGGCGAAGAAGTTGACGATGCAGCACAAGATTCAGATATCCCGAATAAGAAGTCCCGTGGGTTTGATCTTTTTGATGCATATCGTTCATCTTCTGGAGCTGGTCCTAGTAGAAACCTGTGCTTTGACCTTGATGCTGATGCTGCTATGTTCGATCACTCTAGGGATGTCGACCTGGCAACTGTTGATCGACCCGCTGCTAGGGAGTCTATGAGAGCTTCTTCTGTTATTGCAATGGATACAGTTCGTGCTTCTGAGGAGAACTCCATGGATAGTGTTGAGTATTATCCCGGTAATGGAAATGATGTTGATATGCCTTCTTCCAGCACACACCATAACGTTGAAATGAATGATGTCTTGGATCTCAACTATAGCAACCAAGCACAACAAAGTGCTAATGCACAACCTGCTGCTGGAAGTGATGCCAGAGACATAGGAGGAAGCAGTACAAATGAAGGGGAGGAAGTCATTAATGCGGATACAGCACCTACTTTCGGAAGGGATCAACTTAGCTTTGGAATCAGTGGTGGCAGTGTTGGCATGGGGGCTAGTCATGAGGCTGAAATCCATGGAAATGCTGCTTCTCTTCATAGAACTGAGAGTGTTGTTGGTGATGCCGAACCTGTTGCTGAACTTACCGAGACAATGGGACAGACTGGTGAATCAGCTCCAGGACCTGGGTTAATGGATGAGTTTGTACCTGAAGAAGTTGATCGAGAACCTCATGGAGATAGCCAGGATATGATGTCTCGATCAGTGGGCCAAGCTGATAGTGGTTCGAAAATATATGGCTCTACCAAAGCTGATTCTGTTGAAAGTGGAGAAAAGATGGGTCATGACACCGGTCATGGGAGCAGCATGCGTCCTTCCCTGTCTTGCAATGCAGGGACATGTGCTGGTTTTGATCCGTCTAAAGATGATGTGACACAGGCAGGAAAAATATTGATGTCCCAAGATGCATTAAAGGGGTTAGATTATGATCCTGGAAATGGAATAGGTACCTGTCTTCAAGCATTTCCACCAGATATAAACCTGAGTACTGTATCTTCTGTATCATTTCCATGCTTTCATCATGTTTTACATGTTAATGTCTGGTCATTCATTCGATAGAGATACTTGCTGAACACGCTTCTCAGGGAAGTTGGTAGTTACTCATCCGATATACAATGATATCATATCAGAAAATGCTATCATAATATGACTGCCTGATAGCTGCTATAGTTTCAGCATTTGTGGTACCAAGATCGTTGTTATAGGTCGCTTGGTTATTAGCACACTAGTATTCCAATGAATTAGTTCTGATATAGCATCTCTTGATACTAATATCTAATTTGTTATCTTCTGGTTCATTTAATATGTAACTTGTTATTCTTCTGGTTCTATAAATACTCTGTTATTTTCTTTTCAGGAGCCACCAATGGAGAAAATGACTACGAATTGGGTCTGCCGGAATTTGATCCCATTAAGCATCACAATAGTTACTGTCCATGGGTTAATGGAACTGTTGCAGCAGCTTGCTGTAACAACACTGGTTCCTGCTCAAGTACTTCAACACTCTCGGGTTGGCAGTTAACTATAGATGCACTTGATACATTCCAATCTCTTGGTCAAGCTCAAAATCAAATGATGCAATCTGACTCTGCAGCTTCATTATATATGGTAAAACTGTCTCATTCGAATTTCATTATGTATGATTCTTGTCTTGAGTTCACTATGACAAACTGAATACTGGTAGCAACAACTGTCCAACTGAGAACTTGGGTCAATCATTCAATATCATGGTGTGACTGTGATATAAATGGCTTGATTAAGAATATGCAGTTCCCTACCTGGTGTATTGTTTCCCTGTGCACCATTTTTTCTTAATGAACAATGCTTTGTGGTGCAGGATGACCAAATAACTCATAATCGCAAGCTCGGGAGAAGGGCTTCTGTGAGCAGAAGCTATGGAAAATGCTGATTGGAAGTTCGGCACTCCTGTTGCTTCATAGGGACAAATAACATTCCGTGAAGTTTCGGATTGGTGTAATAGGGCTCTTATTTGCTCTAGCTAGACCTGTGGAAACCATGTTCTGACGAGAAAACAAATAATAATCGGTGTTTAGGTAGTCTACATAGATTGCTGTCACTCTGAGTGACTTATAGTCGCCTATATTGCCCTGGCGCGACCATTTGACGTTCATAGTCATGGCCAGTTTAAACTTCATATTCACAACTGTATCGCCATCTGATTGCATATTGATAAATGCACTCTATTGTTATATCGTTATTATGCTCTCAGGTTTTAATCATATCGTGTATATTTTATTTGTTTCTTTGAATCTGATGTCATGTCCCTATGTGGCATGTGCTGAGGGTGAACAGAACAGAACACCATTGTCAAATCTCAGCAGCCAATGAGCACCACCCAGAGTGCCAGGTCATCAGCAACGACCAGATAAAGAAGCGGATGAGATACCACTTCACTCCAGATTCCGTCCTCGTCTCCCCCCTCCCTCCATTTCCTGGTTCTTTTTCTCAAAAAATCTAGCAGAACAGAACGAAAGTGGAAGGCGGAACGAGCAGCCCACGAAAGCAATGCCGCTCTGCAGCTTCTACGCCTCAGCGTCCGTCCCCGTCGCTAAGCCGCAGCAATCCTCCCCCTCCTCCAAGCCCACCTCCACCGCCGCGGTGGCCGCGGCGACCATAGTTCCGGCGCGCACTGCCACGACGACCACGAACTTGTCCGCAGCCGCGGCGGCGCTGTCCCTGCACCTGCCGGAGCTTCCGTCGCAGGTGAAGGACAAGATCCTGAGCCTGGAGCTGATGGGCGTGGACTACCGGCGCGCGCTGTCCCTGAACCCGGCGCTCCGCGACGCGGCGCCGGAGTCCATCCACGCGGTGGTGACGTTCCTCCAGTCCCGCGGGCTCCACTTCAAGGACCTCGCCCGCGTCTTCGGCATGTGCCCGTCCGTGCTCACCGCCAGCGTCCGCGCCCACCTGCGCCCCGTCTTCGCCTTCCTCTCCGACGACCTCGGCCTCCCCGAGTTCGCGCACCGCCGCGCCATCGTCAAGTGCCCGCGCCTGCTCGCCTGCAGCGTGCGCGACCAGCTCCGCCCGGCGCTCATCTACCTCCGCCGCCTCGGCTTCCGGGACACCCGCGCGCTCGCGCTGCAGGACCCGATCCTCCTCGTCTCCAGCGTGGAGCGCACCATGGCGCCCAAGCTCGAGCACCTGGCCGGGCTCGGCATGTCCCGCGACGACGCCGTCTCCATGGTGCTGCGCTGCCCGGCGCTGCTTACCTTCAGCATCGAGCGCAACTACAAGCCCAAGTTCGAGTACCTCGTGGACGCCATGGGCGGCGGCGTGGAGGACGTCAAGGCGTTCCCGCAGTACTTCAGCTTCAGCCTCGAGAAGCGGATCGTGCCGCGCCACCGCGCCGCGACCGAGGCCGGCGTCGGGATGCCGCTGCCGGACATGCTCAAGGTCACCGACGAGGAGTTCAGAGAGATGCTCGAGAAGGAGCAGAAGCTGCTGGAGGAGACAGCATCGACGGACTGATCGGGCACTGGGCGCGCGGCATGGCCGTGCACTTGCATGCTTTGTAGACTTACGGAGCTAGTAAGACAGCATTGCACCTGGTACAAGGAATTCATTCGCCGTTCATGTATGGCGAGCGTCCAAGCCATGACGGTGCCATTGATTTGAGTAATTAGTCTGTACATACGCAGTGAAAATTGATATGTATTATTGATCACATCTCGTGGATCACGAGAGGTGGCATTTGTATCTACAATTGTAAATAAGCACCGAGCAATCGTGTCTGTTACATGTACGCTTTTCAAAGTTTTCACGACAAGTGCTTCATCTTCGAATTCAGGTGCAGTCTTGTACTTGCTGGAATCTCCTTTCACGAAAGTGTAAAAAATGACCGATTTTGATCTGGTGCATTGGAGCAAAATGCTGTGCACGTCCTTTTTTTTTTTGAGGGAAATGCAGTTCCATTTTTTTTATGAGATTACACAGTATAACTCAGACACTCACAACGCACGCACACTCACCTCTATGAACACACGTACGCAAATCCTACCCCTATGAGCATCTTCGAAGACTATGCCGGCAAATCCAGAGATACGAAGTCACCACTGGCGCCTCGCTGTCGACGGGAGCGTCGCCTACCACTGAAAGCACAAATGCTGTTAAATCCTTGAAAATTTGCTCCCACGAGGAGTCGAACCCAGGACCTGAGAGGTGTTACTCGGATGACTTAACCACTAGGGCAAGACCCCTTTCACGGGAAATGCAGTTCCATGGGGAAGCATTCAGAGATGTTCGACCGATTAGGATGTAGGCCCCCAACAGAACGGCCCATATCATCATCATCATCATCCTCGCACTCATACTACAACGTCATGGCCCATACCAATCCGGAGGCCCACCCAAAACCCTAGCTCTCCTGCCGCTTCAGCGTTAAATACTGCCGCCGCGAGCCGCCGTAGTCCAGTCGGCTATCGCCGCGCCGTACCAGGACGGCGATCTACCTAGTTCTTCGTCGTCGTTCATCCCTCCACCGCGGCTTTAGCATCTTTTCGATTTTTCTTTTTGCGTCCCTTCTGTTCTTAGCTGCGCCCTTGTGTTCTCGCAGTTTCGTTGTGTTGCATGAATTTTTCTTTTCTTTTGATTTCGATCGACTTTCTGGACTCGTTGGAGGATGATGATATGGTTTTGTCGCCCCAGTCTTAGTGTCCGGTCTCCGGACCTGTGCTGATTGACATGTTATCTATACTGACTCAAGAAGGCCAATGCCCTCTTCATTCTTGTATTCTCTGATCAGTTTTTGTTCTTTTGAATTTTTTGGATTTTCTTGGTTTGAGATCGGTTCTTAGTTGTTTTCCAATTTAGAGGATGATGATATGAAATTGTCGCCCCAGTCTTAGGACTCGCTCTTATCGCGGGCCTGTGCTGATTGACACTTCTAAATCTGACTCTTCGGTTATTAAAACATTCTACTCTGGTGCCAGTTGTTTCCACTCTTTTTATTCTTGGTTGATTTGCTCTTATGTTATGATAGATGGAACTTACCGATGAATAGTTTCAGCAGATCGAACACGACTGTCGGAGCCAGATGGAAGTGAAATCTGAAGCGACAGAGGTAAACTTCCAGTGACTACGAACGATGACGGCAGGTTGGGTAAAATTCCAGAGACCACGAACAATGACGGCCGGTCGACAGTGGCGAACTGGTGAATAGTGGTGATGCGCAATGCCGCGATTGCAGTCGGAAGTCCTGTAGATAACACTGTTTATTGACACCAGCTCTCACTGTACTTGCGAAATCATATTTTCAGAATTTTACAATAGACCGAAGCTATGCTGTGAACGATTTTTTTTAGATGCTGTGAACGAATTTTGGTCCGTTTGCTTTGGATACGAGACAGGACTTCTAAACTAACCAAAATGCCGGTTGTATTTCGAAACTGATGAACTGAATTGAAACTATACACACAGTAGCCCGGTGGACATAGTGCCGGTTGTAGTTCGAATTGATTAACTGATTAAATGCCGGAGTAAAGTGATAAATTTCTGTTTCGCAATCGCGCTTGTCAACACAAACAGCACGTACTGCATTCTGCCGTCTAACTAAACTACTAGTAGTATTCTTCAAAGAAGATAAACGGGCTTTTTAAGAGCTTATACGGGCTAGAAAGCTATAGCATGACGTTGTCCAAGATGAGGCCCAACAGGCGGCCCAGCCCAACTGAACCTTCGATCAACCTCGGCCGGCGTCGCCGTCATCCACCTCAAAAAGTACGCGTAGAAACACCGAAAGGGGAAGCAAAAAATCCGGCAGGCATTTCTCTCTTTTTTTTAAGCGAAGGCTCTCTTCTCAAACAAAAAGGGAAATAAACTCGTCCTTCCCTAGCTTGCCAGCGCCCGAAGCCGGCAAGAGAGAGCGGTCGGCGCGGCGATGGGGTCGAGCGACGCGGACAAGCCGCTGCGGCGGATCGTGGCGTCGTTCGAGGAGCTCGCCGCCGTCGCAAAGCAGCAGCCCGCGGGGGCCATGGACGCCGGGGCGTTCTCGGGTGCCTGCTCCAACGTCTCCGTCCTCTTCGGCTGCCTCGGCATCGCCTTCAAGTTCGCCGAGATGGACTACGTCGCCAAGGCACCTCCTCCTACCCCTTCCTCTCTCTCTGCCCCTCCAATCCCTCCGCTGCTCCGCTCTAGTAGCTTAGGCTCGGATTCCCTGTTTTGATTTAGCTGTTTGGCATGATTTATTCGAAGGTTTAGGTTGATCTACTGCTTGTTTGTACTTGATTGAACGTAGCGATTGAGGAGGTGATAAGTGACCACTCGAAATTAGTGTTGTCTAGCGATGGAAGATTAGGACGAAAAATGACCTCGAGCACTTCAACTAGACCAGAGTTTTGGGCATCTGAATCAGATCATCAAATTCAGAAGCTGTGTTCTGTGTCTATGGATGTGGAGGCCTGAGGTATAGTTTAGTATTATTTAGCAAATCTCTCTAGTTATGCCTAATCACTTGGATAATTGAGGTGATCAATCGAACTTAGGTGATCCATGCCTTGTCACTTGGATAATTGGTAGATTCAAACAAAATTTTGAGAATGGTGATCAATCGAACTTATGTTTAAGACTAGGTGGTGGTTACGCGAGATGCCCTCTTTTAGCTGAAATATGGTTTATACATCAGAACCAGATCGTCTGATTCAGGATTGTGTTCTGCGTTTATTTGTCATAAATACTACAGTTCTATCTGCCGCAGTTGTATATTACTCTAGTTACTAGTATTACATAGTTTATTTCTCCACTTATGTCTAGACGACTTGGATATTCACTACCGTAGCTGCTACTTACTCTCGTTACACAGTGCTGCTAGTTTACTTTGAGTTGTGTGGTTCATAATGGTGCTATGCTGCTTGACATTAAGCCCATTATCCCCTGGTTATCTGATGTTCTAAGCTTTTGTTTGTTGTGTTTTTTTGGTTCTGAATTGTTTGTAGGTTAATGATTTGCTGGAGGCATCCAAGTCTATTTCAACACTACCTTCAATGGTTGAGTTAGACATTCAGAATGACACTGTCAGGAAACCTGGGAGCCATACAAGGAATATGCTTAGAGTGAAGCGTGGGATTGATATGGTCAAGGTTCTATTTGAGCAAATACTAGTTACAGAGTAAGTACGAGTTGCGTGGCAAATGGTGATTATGCGGCACTTCTGGTTACTTAAAGTATTGTGCTGTGAGTTTGTTTCCCTTACAAAGCATACTCAGTGAATGTAACCAAATGTTATCGTTTTCAGGGGCAACTCGCTGAGGAATGCAGCATCAGTGGCTTATGCTCAGGTGTTTGCTCCTCACCATGGGCGGGCCATAAGGATGGCAGTTGCTGCTGGAATGTATGCCCTTCCCTCAAAGTCACAGCTGTTGAAGAAATTAAATGAAGATGGTGAGTGATCGTGATGCTTACATTTGTTTCACTTTAATCTGCAGTGTCTCTAAGCTTCAGCACCTGGCAAGCAACCCGTTTTTTTTTTTTTTTTTTTTTTTTTTTTTTTTTTTTTTTTTTTGCTGAAACGAGCACATCCCCATGATATCAGAATCCTTATAGGAGAATGTAGTTGTTTGTTTGTGAGAGAATAGCTAAATGATGTATGCCTAGAGCTGTTGATGTGCTTGCGTAGGCATGTTGCTGTGATCTAGCTTCATTTTCACCTGCCACGATATTGATCATATTTCCTTTTCTCTTGCAGAGGCCTCAGCAAAGGTTCAAATGCAGAACTTTGTCAGATCATCCGCACCAGTGATCCACTATGTGGAAGACCTATTTACCTCCAGGAATTTGGGCATAGACTGGTGAAGTAGACTGGTGAAGAGAACTTGCATACTTTTGTTCAATGTACTAATCAGTCAGATTATTTACTGTGAGCTTTGTGCTCCAAAAAACTTTTAACCTGGTTTCAGTGCTTGAAAGTTGTTCCTAAATCGATATGCTTCGGCCTATCTACCTAGGAAGCTTATGATGTCGTCTTCCTCTGGAGTTGTTCACTTGTTCATGATGGTTGTCGAGTTCATTAGCACATTTGCTTGTTTTATTTCAAGTTTATATGTATGTGGCAACATGCATCAATGATTGCTGAGATATATCTTTTGTTTGAACGAAGTTTATAAGACATGCTGCTTCACTAATTTCACTTTTGATAGAGTGGCGGAATGGTAAGCAATAAAGCAAGACATAGAGTAATTGATTAGATTTTTCTATTTCTTTTTCCAATAAGTGACATATCAGAAGCTTGGTGACCTCGATATCAAATACTCTCTTTTGGTTTTTTTTTAATTGTTGACATTAGAAAAGAAATCTTAGTTAAGAAAGCTATCATATCTTCATAGACACCAGCATCATGATAATTTTAGACCAATTTACTTGCCGTCAGCCACACAAAACAAATAAAGGCCTAGTATGTACAAGCTATGCTCGTGACAAGTCAAACTGGTCTGCTGTCAATCAGACAGTTGTTATACCACTATAAGATCCTAACCGTAAGCCATACGAGTTCATTCGCCCCCCACCCCCCCCCCCCCCCCCCCCCCAAAAAAAAAAAAGAAAAAAAAAGAAGAGAGACATCTAAGAGTATAAAGGCCGCAGGGGTTTCGCCCCTCCTCCCGCTGCCGCGTCACCCGAAATTTCCCTAGCCGTTCGTTTGGTCGCAGCTTATCTCGGCCGTACGCTTCAATGTTTGACTTCGATGCACGGAGGAAGTCTAACGTATCGGAGAAGAACGTGTTTGACTATTTCACCTTCCTTTTGTCAACCCTTTGCCGCAATTCCTGAACACTCGAAGTCCAACGTGATTGACTGTTTCATTTGTGTGAGCTATATCTTGCCTGCTCCTCTCGCTTCTTCCAGGCTCATCGCTTGCTTTCGCTTCTTCATTGCACCCTGCTCTCTGAATTCCTGCGTGCGAGCATGCCGTGGCTCCGTCTCCCGGCGCGAGCCGGTCCAGCAGCGGCAAGCCGGGGTTGTCCGTGTCGACGTCCGGCATGGACAGGTCGGACGGCGCGAGGACGAGAGGCACGACACCGCTGGCATCGGTGACCACGACGACGTGGCCGTCGCCCCGGTCGCGGCCCGCGAGGGCGGGGAAGAGGGCGAGCGCGGCCTCGGACGCGCGCTGGAGGACGGCGAGGGGGTCGTCGAGCAGCTCGGGAGGCGGGAAGAAGCGGAGCATGCGGAAGGCGTCGACGTCGAGCACGTTGCGGTCTGCATCGAGGCCGATGTCTATTGGTAATTTTTTTTATACGTTTTGTTGATGCTTTTGCCTTCTTTTTTCTTTTTGGGTGTGTATGAATGGCTACCAACTCGTAACTCGTCTCGTGTGTGTAGCCGACCCTCACGAAGAGGAAGGAGATGATGTAGCTGCCTTCCGTTACTCGCGGCGGCTGTATAGGTGATTCCAGGAATTTTTTTTTACATTGATTTTTAGTGTTTACTGGTTTTTTGAGGTGTTGTGTGACGAACGGCGTGGAGCGGACGACGCCGGTGCCGTCGAGCGCGGCCGAGGGCACGAGGAGGAGCGTGCTGGTGCTGTTGGCGTCCTGGAACGGCGTGAGGCAGTAGGAGAAGCGGCCGGCCGGCGCCGAGCTGCGACACGACGGACAGGGTTCCCCGTCCGAGCCCGACGAGCCCCGCCGAGCCGTTCCAGTCGTCGCTGCTGGCGTTGCTGCAGCCGAAGGCGACGGCCGGGCCACGGGCCTGGTCGGCGGCCCCAGACTGGAACGTGAAAACGTCTCCGTGCTCTGGACGCTGGCGGTCCACCCGGTGCCGTACGTCAGGTTGTAGATGCACGCGCACCACCCCCCCCCCCCCCCCCCCCCCCCCCCCCCCCCCCTATCCCCGGCCAGCGCCGCCGCGCACATGTTGAGGAAGCTGTTGCAGGGGAGCACGCCGAACGTGGTGGAGCTCGCCAGGATGTACAGCGGCGCCGGCTGCTTGAAGCACTGGGCGCCCGCAGGGCGCGCACTGCGTCTAGATGAGGTCGCTGCCCGTGTCGGCGATGGCCGGGTACGACAGCGGCGGCGGCGGCGGGCCGATGGACAGCGTCATCAGGTACTCCCCGCCGTTGGGCAGGTCCTTCCGGGTGCGCGCGGACACCGTGGTGGTGCCGTCGGACGCCGCGAGCTGCCGGGCCGTTTCCCAGTGGATGTCGCGGCGCAGGGCGTCGCGGATGAACTGCGACGCCGTGACGTGCGGGTCGGAGTGGATGCACGTGAGGCCGACGCGGACGTCGGCCGGCGCCGGAGGCCAGCCCTGCGTAAGCGACTAGGAGCACGGCGAGCCACGCCATCTGTATAGTGGACGACGTCGACGTCTACGGTGTAGCTAGCACTGATGCAACTCACTCTTAGTAGCTGGGAGTATGCAATAATGTCATATTGTCATAGCTGGGTGTAGCGCGTGTTGATTCTTTTACCCGTTACCGATAGAGCAAATCATTTGTTCCAGCAAGTAGTAAAAAAATGTTCTAGGTTAACAAATGATTTGTTCCGCCAGGTGCCTTGGCTTGTTCAATCTCTACAGGTGTTGGAAAGAAGTACTTATCTTCCTTAATTTTTTTGTCTTGAATTGATCATTTTACATTTAACGGGTTTCGGATCTGTTAAGCCTATAGTTAGCGGATTCAGTCGGACATCAGTTTGACATACACACAATTACGCCAAATGAAAATCTGAGTGAATTGTCATTGTTTTTTCAGTCAATATTAGGACATAATGTAATCTGACTGTTTTTTATGAGGTTTCAGTCAATTTTTGACATGCAATTGAAAATTGACTGAAACCAAAATGATTTTCACTCAAATAAATGAACAATGAACATCTAATGGGAATGACTATACAACTCTTAGCTAAAAATCCTTTTGGGTTTAGCCTTTGTCGGAGTTGCTACAGTCGTCCGCGCTAGACTCGGGGTTTCCTCGCTGTCGGACATGCTACAGTGGTGTCCCGTTCGTCCTCTTGAGCCATTTGTGCGTGTCGAACACTTTCGCTTGATTTCGACGAGTGTGGCCGTCCCAGTGCGACTGCCGCAGTAGTGTTTTACTGCTATTTTTTTTAAAAAAATGTACAAAATAGTATCGGTGTACTGGTGTGATTACGGTTTCCTGACCCAATGCGTGCTGACTCTTCGAGTCAACATAATTAACTGCAAATTCCTGCGAGTGGTGGACTTTGCCTCGTCGAATGCATGTATTAATTCGTGGTTGGCGAAATGGACTACGTACCTGTTGTCAAACTGCTTATTTGTCAATGGTACGTGTGTTACAATCCAGAAAGGACGTGCCACCGCCCTCGTCTTCCTCTTTCCTAATGAATTGGGATGCGACTCTCTGGACAACTGGCTTTTTACGTGTGCCGTCATGCGTCGTTCTCGTTTGGTCTAAAACATTTTTTATGGACAAATTGAATTTGTTGTTTAACAACCATGTTAGTACGAAAACAAAACTAAACATGACATGATAAAAATATGGCATCATGCTAGAAAGTGAATAAAGTGACTAACAAGTTAACACTTAGCGTATGGGGGCTGATGGTCATGCACGTTGAGTCTTTATGAAAGAGAGTTAAACAACATGTAATTCATGTAGTGTTTTAAGTGGTTAAGTAACAAGAGTAAGAATTCAAAATTTTTTACCATGTTTCTGGAAGACATAAAGATGCAAGAATTTTTCGAGTGAACCAACGTATTGTGCAAAGCAATATATCCAAAATTTGGTACAAAAGCATGCAGGAATAAAATACTAAAAAATGCAACAAGGAAAAGCTTGGAAATGGAATTACTGCTAAAATATGCATAAATTAAATACGCCACTTGGTGAAAAGTTTTCGAATGCCATGGAGTGCAAGCAAACCAAAAATCAGAATTTTTATCTTGGTCTGTCTTCTATGAAATTTGTACAAAAAATTATTGAGAAACATAAAGTTGTTGTAGTACCATTGGATAGATCTATTCATAAGGATTCCAACAAAACTGTTTTCACATTTTTCTGAGATATATTGTTTTCTGCATGATTTTTGTAATTTTTAGCATATTTGAAGATGCATGTACAACAGGTTCACTAGCTTCTTCCAGCTTTTAACTGTAGCAGGTAATACAGCGGGCAACTCTGGCGAGCACTCGTGTGTGAAAGGAAAAGCTTTGGCAACTCGATTTTCTCTCCAGCGCGTGCCGTTGCCAAGGTGCGTGTGCGATTTTCTTTGGTACCAGTTTGTGTTCACTTCTACCGTAGACTTTGGTATGTCAGCGCGCTAAATACTACAAAATAGTCAACAAAGAATTTCTCCTCCTTTGGATTTTTGGCAGGACGGTCCGTGGCGTTCCATGCAGGTGATTGCGGACGTGCCTTCGCGTGCGGTGTCGTTGACGTTCCACCGTCCACCTTCTACCAGCGTAGTTGACGCTGCGCACCTGCCTATTTATGTCCTTGTTGATCTTTGCGCCCATTTGAAACAGCGATAGCGTTGACTGTGGTGTTGATCGTGAGTAGTTTTAAACAAATAGGCAAGTCAACTATGTGTGTCAGCGACAATGTCCACCCATTGTCTGGAACGTTTCAGCGGTCGTTGCATGTGGGTCTGTACTCTACCGCGGTTGGCGCTGGATCCAACTACTGCTTCCTTGGTCACCTTTCGCCGTGGCTGATTTATTCATGGTCAAACATGTCGATGTGGCCTTTCTCAGTTATATTTATGCCACCTGGTCTAAAGTGAAAGACTGGCAACCCATATACACCTGCATGTGCTTTTGCGGCTCTCGCGTCTAAACACTCAGTCCCATCTCCGAATATTATAGCCTTGTCTACAATGAGAGATGGGCGCGCCGCGCCGCAGCATCTAGTACAGATAACATGACAACGGGTCGGTGATTTTGCCAGCCACACTCTGTGGTGGGGGCATCTGTGGCTCCCAGTCAAACACGCTCTTGAAAGACATCGCCGTCTAACGTGTGCATTTTTTTAAGAGGAATATATATTCAAATTTAATAGTACGTGAAAGAAGTTTCGTGGGCTTGGGATCAAGGATGACATTCAGATAGCACTCAGAATCGCAATAATTAACCTTTTTCTGTGATTCGGCCATGAAGATACTTCTGTTTTCAAATTTTAGATGCATTTTATTTCGCAAATCAGGTGCTTAATTTTGAAAACAACAATGCTATACATACGATATCGATGTCGCCTCATGTTCCTCCAGGTCATTGAATAAACGTACATACGTAACTTTGGTGGGTCTCTCTGCATGTCTTGTTCGAAAAGAGGACTTAATGATTATTCGTTCGACGGAACCATAAGGAGATGAAAGCATTCATGAATAGGCAGTCAGATACACAAGTCACAGCAGTCACATGTGTGATACAATGCAGCCAAAGAGGAACTCCAACTCAATTTAGAAATAGGTTATGGCACCATTTCAACTTATCATCGGAAGGTAGGCTAAAAAAAAAAGAAAAACTTATTATCGGAAGGTTCAGTTCAAACGTTCCAACTTAGTATGGATATTAGGGTTGGACAAAACACATTTCCTATTAGACCGTAACATCAATTTCTCTTTTTTTTTCTTTTTTCTTTTTTGGCAAGGAACTCTTCCTTTCTATGTGACATTATATTGACTTGTTTCTTTCCACAAGCGCCACCGCAGAGAGCTCTAATGACCGGTTTGGGTTTTAAGGGGCTTCTTCTTCCCCTGTGGTATAGAAAACCGGTAGGACGTCTAGCAAGCATCTAGTGGGCGGGGGCAAAGAGATGCTGATGAAGGACGACAGGCAGGGTTTGGGCGGGGAAGCCCCATGAAAGAGGTTACGGATGGATGAGAATGACGTGGCGAGACGCAATGATGTCTAGGAGGCATTAGAGCCAGAGGGTGTAGGCGGGAGTGGGAGAGGTCAATGCTAGTGACAAGACGCAATGATGTCTAGGAGGCATTGGAGCCAGAGAGGGGGAGTGGGGGTGGTCAATGCTAGTGACCCGTACTTGAAGACAACCGAGTTTGACACACGTGGACTTATTTGTGGCTCCTTTTAGTTAGAGACTAGTCGTCCGTTAGCCGTGTCTATCACTTAATTAAATACCGAGTAGAGTAAAGTTTGTGACTAGACCGTAATTACAAAAACTTAATGCTTGGTTATGAGAAAAAAATGTTTAAAAGAGAAACCCGGAAGAAGGAAAGAAAAGAAAACACGCCTCTAATTTTTACTTTTTATTTTTTTATTTTTTGACCTCAACACGCCTCTGACTCGCAAGAAAACACGAAAGAAGTTGCAGGAAACGCACACGTCTCGTCTCTCCGCCCCGGGTCAGACAGACTCACAGGCATAGCCAACCCACGCCTCTTCACGCCAACACCGCCGCCGCATCCTCGAGAATGGCGAATCTGCCGCCGTCCCTCTCCATCGGCCCGTCCTTCGCCCCGCCGGGGGCTCCGGCTGCGGCTCAGGCAGCTTCCAGGGACCAGGACATGGCGACTGCGGAGCAGCTCGTGCTCAACCTCTGCAACCCCGAGCTCCGCGAGAGAGCCCTCCTCGACCTCTCCAAGGTGATTTGCCACCCCACCCTTTCTTACTCTCTTTCACCCGTCGCTGATAATGTCGTGTCGTGTGCTGCGTCTAGGCAAAAATCCTTTGGGCCTCGACGATCTAGCGTAGGAAGGATGCCGTGCATCTTACTGCTAATGAATCAGGATTTGGTTTCAAAACAATGTCTTTCGATATCCAGTGATCCTTTGCTGGTGATTTGTGTGGTAATTTTTGTGCAATTATGGCTGCTCATACCTAGAAAAACAATAGAGAAAGCAGTTAAGCTTTGGTGTGTGTGTGAGCACTTGATTTTTTTTTAGTATTTATTAATCTGTTGTATAATGTACAGTTCTTTTTGATGTTCTGCCTGGTTGTATAAGAGAGTCATCAGTTTCCATGTTCATAGCAAATGTCATTTGCGAAGGGTGCGATGGCACGGTGGTAAAACTTCCCATTTTGAAGCTGTCGGTCATGGTTCGATCCCTGGTCTCGCACCAGAAAGAAGTTACTCCTTGTGTGCCCAGAGGTACTGGATGACCGCGGAATCGCTTTCAGTGTTCTCCTGGGTGAATTTGAACTCGCTCCCAGTTTGGGTACTCTCTTCTTAGAAAGATACCTTGGGGGGAGGTTTTCAGGGGCTGAGTTTTCATAGAAAAGGTCTTTTCTCCTTCCTTTTTTCCCCCAACTGGAGGCTTGATTTATTTTGGTTCTGCTACGTTCACTTGTTCAGATGGGGATCTGGCCCTGTAAACAGGACAGGGGCATTGATAGGTTTCTATGCAAACTGAATTTGATCATGCCCTGAATATTGGCTGGAACGTTAGAGACAGGCAGGAGGATTTAAGATCTACTCTATCGTAGATGAGGCAATAAAGAAAGAATTCATTAGCCAGGCATTCACGTTTATAACCTAAGATTTAAGCTTATTTTTCCATGATGATACTTTTTCTATTTTTAGCATCTTTTTATTACAATTGAATGCGGACAAAAGAAACAATTTAATATGTGTGCATTTGCCTATATGTGTCGAGGCTTGTCGTCAATTGTGATTTAACATTTGCGATGAAGCTAACTTAGTGCATTAAAAAAAGAGACTTGACCAGGGGGAGAGACGCCCCCCTGATTTTCGTCTTAAGAAGTTGGTGGCGCGACTCGAACCTGGGTCAGACAGGAGTTCGGGCTTCCGGAGCACATCGCTGTAACCGGGCTCGCCAGGGGAGTGTTGGCGACACTTATTGCATTAAAGCCCATAAATCCCTGACGTTAACTATTTGGTAGATAGTTGTTTCGTCTTCATTATTATGTACTATTCCCCATATCCCACGTGGCAACATGACACATTTGGTTACTTGATGCTGGTATATAAAGTGATGCCGAAGCAATCAGTTTGTCAAGCAGTTTTACAAAGAAATATTGATTTGCAAGTAGGTAGTGAAGTTTTCTTGTATAATTATGTTGCTTGTTATTCTTTTTCCAGAAGCGGGAAATTTTTCTGGATCTTGCTCCACTTCTTTGGCACTCTTTTGGCACAATTGCTGCACTACTCCAGGTATGTCTATTCTTTCATTATTCAGAATTATGTCATGGAAACTTTGCAGCATAGTAGCTATGGACTTTTTAAATACATTTGTACATGTTGTTTAAGTCTGTGTGGTTGACCATGCATGTTGATTCTTTTCATAAGAAATTCATTGAGGCTTTTGTGTATATTCAGTCTAAGTTGTTACTTGAAACATGCAGGAAATTGTGTCAATTTATCCATCGCTTTCACCCCCAACATTATCATCAGTTCAATCAAACCGTGTCTGCAATGCACTTGCCCTTCTTCAGGTATGCTCTTTCATGGGATATGAAGAAACCCCTCCACTTATGACACTTCCGGAGTTTGAGTTGAATCATCTGTTGGTATTTTGTTCGCAAGTTATCAAGGATGCTTTGATTTTAACCATGGTACACTGAAAATTACCTCCCAAAATAATGTGATGTGAGCTGATGTTTTAAAGTATTATTTATCAGTTCAAGCTCCTTGATTTTTATTTTTATTTTTATTTTTTATCATGTGCACCACCTTATTTCTTGATCTTCCTTTCACCTTTATCACTTTCATTGCAGTGTGTTGCAACGCACCATGACACTAGGCCCCCGTTCTTGGCTGGTAATGACTGCTATCATATTTAAGAGAGAACGCTATCACATTAAGCTATTTTTATGATGGTGTATCTTTAAACAATTGTCCAACTTTATTCCAAGATTATCTCGCTTATAACATACATAAGATAAGTAATGCTGATGATTCTGTATAATTCACATCTAAGTAGTTCTACATTAGAAATTGGTTGTTGTACTTCGAATATTTGTTTATTCTGACTTTTTCATTTGTTAATAACTGTCTGTCTCCTCTTGCAGCGCAGATTCCGCTGTACCTTTACCCTTTCTTGAACACTAACTGCAAGGCAAGACAATACGAGTACTTGAGGCTTACCAGCTTGGGTGTTATTGGTGCTCTTGTGAAGGTAATTCAAAAAAGAGTTAAGCCCAATTAGGAATGTATATAGATTTACCTTTGGATTAGGATTTAGATTTATCTTTGGACTGGAAAAGATGGTGGATAGGTGAATGATTTGTCTTTTTGTATAATCCAGTTCTACTGATTAGATTATCTCATTGGGATTTCAAATCATACAGTTCCCTATATGAATCTGCTATGTTTTGAAGAGCTCAACAGTTCCATTGTTTGTTAAAGAGTTGTACTAATTTTCTTTTATCAGATATTTGTAAGTAAAAATATCCGATACACCTTTTTTTTGTCATACGCAGGTTGATGACCCTGAAGTCATTGCCTTTCTGCTGAGCACTGAAATAATTCCCCTGTGTCTGCGTACTATGGAGATGGGCAGTGAGCTTTCAAAAACGGTATTCAGATAGCTACATTAAACATTACATAAAACATAATATCTTCCAGATCTGCTTATTTGTTACATTTCTATTATTGCTATCCGGAATGTAAATTTGGAAAAAAGAACTCTTCTGAACCATTTATTTAGCTCATTCTTCGATATATCAAACTATTTTATATCTTGGGTTAATAGAATCATGTAGCAACCTAATGTCATAATGTGATTCTTGTCTTTTGTATGTTACTGCATGTTTGTTTGCTTTGTACAAAAGAGATGATTTCGTTCTTCAACTATATCTTCTAAATTGCTGCTCTATAGATTACCTTGTTGTAGCTGATGATGTTGTGATTCTGAAGAGATTCAAAATCAAATTGGTTCTTGAATGATGATTTAGTTACCCTATCAGGAAGATATTTGATCAGATTGTTTGATCTGGGAATTACAGATTCGTTGCTTGAGTTTCGCTAATTCAGGCAAGCTTATATGCAGGTGGCCACTTTTATTGTTCAAAAGATTATGCTTGATGACACTGGACTTCACTATGTATGTGCAACATCTGAACGTTACTTTGCTATAGCTAGTGTTCTAGCTATGATGGTTGAATCAATTGCTGAACATCCTTCCCCAAGGTTGCTGAAACACATAATCCGTTGCTACCTCAGGCTGACAGATAATGCGAGGTTTGTGCTATCCTGTGTGCAAATTTCGATTCTGTAAAACTGTTTACACGGTTTGCTAAAGGTTGTTATGCTTATGCAGGGCCTGTAGTTTGCTGCAAAAGCACCTCCCGATCTCGTTGACAAATGGGACACTCAACAAGTACATTCAGGTGATTTCAGCTCGTCACAACATCACAATTTATTATGTCTTCACCAAAGAAGCTTTAATTTGGAACTCATACTAGATTTGAACTGTCAACTGACTCTAGATTTTATTACAAACTCAGGATGAACACACAAAGCGATGGCTCCAGCAATTGGTGCATAACATCAAACTCGCAAGCAGAGGAGGTCCTCTTAACGGCCTGGATCACATGATGGGGATGTGACTAAAGCCGGTTCCTGTTGCGGCTAGGGCATGTCTTATAGGTAGCCTTAGGGAAAGCTATCATAGTTTGCCTTTCGGAGAATATAACATATGCCATTCTGATATTAAAGAGGATAGAATTTAGGTACTGTTGCTAGCCTGTAGCGCTGTAAAAAATACAGGGAGGTTTTGCTGGGAGGATTAGCGAAGTTGAAAGCAGTAAAAAGTGACAGGTTTACAAGCTACTCTTGTAAAAATTTGCTTGCTATGGTGACAATCGGAAGCGTGTCGAGGTGATGAATTGGCAATGATGCCTTGCGAGTTGCGAATGCTCGACTGTAAATTTGCACTGAAAAACTGCCTGCTGCGTTTACTTGCGAGATTAAGAGAATCGATCCTGTCTACGAGCTGGCTCATACTACTAAGGCTCCTTTTAGAACGCAGAATTTTACAGAAAACCAGGAATGAGAAAAAAAATCCTCCATTTCAAACAGGGCCTAAAGCTGAATTGATGTTGAGGCAAAGTACATTGGACATTTGCTCCCTATTGGAAACTGAGATTGTTCCCTGACCGTATCCTCGCAATTTAACCTAGATATTAGCTTGTTAACTGAAAGTATGGAGTGGAACCACCACATTATCCAGTTCTACTGACGAGAAGAATGCAGGTAGGTCTTCTTTTTCTATGTACTCTTGGGAGTCATGCAGGTATCATATAGACTACACGGATCATAGTTTTTTTTTCTCTTCTAAATAAAGAAATGTGGCCTACAATTCGTGCATGTATCTCGGCTAGGTTGCATCTTTTGACCTGTGATCCATCGGTGACCTGGTGGCTCTTGACGCCCTGACAAGGCCATTTCAGTTGCCAACTCAAGCACTCAAGCAACCGACTAGCCGACTCCAGCAGTCAAGCAGCCAAACAACTCTCTGTGCCCGTCTACGGCTAACTAAACAACTAACCAAATCGAAATCAAATTGCCCTAAAAAAATCAGTTAAATCATCAAACGTAAACAAATTCACCAGCTTTTTTTATTCAAGTAGAAAATAGCCAGTACCCTGATTAGCATCGAACCAACCAACCCAAGAGCAGAGCAGCGTGGGCTAATCGCTATTAGCAACTGAACCCGCCCCTCTCTGAAACTCTGAAGTCGTCCCTTCCGTCACCTCAAGAGCCCACTCTTGTCCTCTCCTGCCCCTCTATAAACCCGCTTCCTCTCTCCCTCTCCCCTTCACCAGATCAAAACCCCGCATCCGTCTCCCGCAATCGGCCATGGCGACTTCTGCTGCGTCCCAGGTACGCGTGATCCCGTGCCTCCGCCCCGTCCCGATTCCCGCGCTTGCGTGTGGTGCTGAGTTGCTCTCGCTCTGGCGACCTGCAGGTGGCTCTCTCGGCGCCGGTCGGTTCGGATCGCGGCGTGAGGAGTTCCGGCATCAAGGTGAGTGCCTCGATGCCTTCGGTGCTAAAATTTGCTCCTTTTCACCATTTTTTGTCTTGGGGGAATCTTGTGCGATTCGGTTGCTTGAGTGGGTTGGTGGAGTAATAAAATAGGCAGATTGATTCGAACATGTAGTGCATACATCATATATTGGATACCGCTACAAGATTGCGGCTTCGTGTTGTTTTGATGCGCAGATTAGTAAATAATACCTTTCACTGATGCAAAATTCAACGAACATATTCGGTAATTGAGGGCCCTGGAAACTCATAGCGTTATTGTCAGTCATTTTCACTGTTGGTCCTGAATTCATAAAATCATATCCTGAATGCCACAATCCGTGTGCTGAATAAGCCTTTTGCTATGCTCTAGGGTAACAACAATCTTGGCTTCAGCAACAAACAATGGATGGGCGCTACATTGGCGTGGGAGAGCAAGGCAATGCGGCCCAGGCATGCGAACAAGGTGCTCTGCATGTCAGTCCAGCAGGCGAGCAAGAGCAAAGTCGCCGTTGCGCCACACCATCTGGAGAATGCAAAGGAGCCACCACTTAACACCTACAAACCGAAGGAGCCCTACACGGCCACCATAGTCTCTGTGGAGAGACTCGTTGGTCCCAAAGCTCCGGGTGAAACCTGCCATGTCGTCATTGACCATGGTGGAAATGTGCCTTACTGGGAGGGCCAAAGTTATGGTGTAATTCCTCCTGTGAGTATTCCCTGCTCTTGATCATTTCTGTTGTCACAGAACATACATTACTTTTCTGCCTGCTTGAATGCTTGTTTTCCTGTCACTTTCAGATAGTGACGTATTTTTTTCTAAGTCTGTATACATTGTTTTGAGTATGACATTCAATGTACTTTATGCCTAGACGAGAAAAATACAATATTGATAGGTGAAGCATGTAGTACATGGCATCTTGTGCTGGAAGATTACTTTAGATGATTAATGAAATACCAATTATTTATTCATCATTTTGTTATCCATTATGACTTTGTTTCACATTCAGCCCTCTGAACCTTGGATGTTTTCATCTGTCAGGGAGAAAACCCAAAGAAGCCTGGAGCCCCACATAATGTTCGGCTTTACTCAATTGCATCTACTAGATATGGTGATAATTTTGACGGAAAGACTGCAAGTTTGTGTGTCCGCCGTGCAGTTTATTATGACCCTGAAACCGGAAAGGAGGACCCTTCAAAGAATGGTGTCTGCAGTAACTTCCTATGCAACTCCAAACCTGGGGACAAGATTCAGTTGACAGGTAACTTCAAGATGAATCTAAAGGCATTATTGTCTATTTACAGTGTTATGAGATCCTCCGAGTAGGTTACATATATTAAAATACTACGTTTTGATGCCAGTATCATGGGTTTGCAAGCTACATTTTGATGCCACCATGTGCGAAATATGACCTTAAAAACACCAACCACTATGTATAACCAGCGACAGACAAGTAACAATTATTAGCAGCCAAGAAGCGCAGATCCTCTATACTGTACTATGATTGTGACCTGCACTTTATGTGGCTATCTTGTCCTGTTCTTCTACCTCCCTATGGCTATTTGTGAATTAAGATTTGCAGTCCCATGATTACTTGTATGATATCTTGTATGGCCATGGTAATCGTATTACATCAACCTTTGCATTTCTCTCTGTTTTAGAAACAGAATACTGTACTTCCCGGGTACTGTAAAAGTTGAACCCTGCTCTTGTACACATTTTCCTGTGATTATAATTATGCTTTCATATTTGTTCATGAAACATACATCTCACTGTGAATTCTTTATGAGCAGGTCCCTCCGGCAAAATAATGCTTCTACCTGAGGATAATCCAAATGCAACCCATATCATGATTGCCACTGGCACTGGAGTTGCTCCATTCCGTGGATACCTGCGCCGTTTGTTCATGGAAGATGTCCCGAACTACAAATTTGGTGGCCTAGCTTGGCTCTTCCTTGGCGTTGCTAATTCAGACAGTCTTCTCTATGACGACGAGTTCACAAACTATCTTAAGCAGTACCCAGACAATTTCAGGTATGAAGAGTTCATTCGTTGTAAAACATTACAGAGCGCGGCACAACAGATCTCTCTGGTTTTGTGCAGTTTATTGGTGAACCTCTTTATCTGACTCGATTGTGTCGGATCTGTAGGTACGACAAAGCACTCAGCAGGGAGCAGAAGAACAGGAGCGGTGGCAAGATGTACGTTCAGGACAAGATCGAGGAGTACAGCGACGAAATTTTCAAGCTTCTGGACGGCGGCGCGCACATCTACTTCTGCGGTTTGAAGGGGATGATGCCAGGGATTCAGGACACCCTGAAGAAGGTGGCGGAGCAGAGAGGGGAGAGCTGGGACCAGAAGCTGTCGCAGCTGAAGAAGAACAAGCAGTGGCATGTTGAGGTGTACTAGGATTTGACATTTTCAGATACTACTATGATTGTTCTGCTGCGAGTCAACACCAAGAGGAGACACAAAACAGATGATTGATGATGAATGTATTCTTGCGGTGGTGTAATATTATCGAAAGAATTTCTTTTGGGGGAATCATAGAACCACCCAACATGTAACTCATAAGCTTCCGCATCACATGATGCGTGGAACGGAGCATGTAACTTTCAGTCGTCACAGTTGCAGTGCAGTGCTTCCCTATCATACGATTTCCATTTAATCATAAAGGTCACTGTCCAGGGTCGTATTATGCTTATGAATGTGCTGACTTCAATTTGTTTAAACACGTGCCTCTTGGAGCAGCCACCGTTTCTCTCCGACCTCATTTCGCCCTCAGGCAATCGCTTTCATTGATCATCATAATGCTTGCACTAGACGCTGCGGCGCGCCCTTGGCGCGCCCATCTCTCACTGTAGACGAGGTTCGAATATTCGACGATGGGTGCTTAAACGCGAAAGCAGCAAAAGCAGATGCAGGTGTATATGGGCCTACTTCGTTTCTACCATTCGTTACCCATGGGCATTGGGCCGTCGAGCTGTAATTGACACATGATCATGTATTTTTGTATGATAAGAACCGATATATCGATATCGCTGCATGGCTGCGACGTGTTGCAATGCAGGAAGATGCGTTGTTGATTATACATATTGATATAATATATTTTGTCTCTGATCTCAGACGACGTGGCCGGGCATCCTTGGTCTTTAGCCTGCTAGCGTTTTTTTTTTAGAAGGAAAATGTATTGATCTTAGCACATTACACCGGCCCGTTTACAAACAGGATCCCAAAGAAAAGGAAAATTACAACGAAGTTTAAAACTCCCGATCATCTTCCTCGAAGCCCTCAGGGATCCGTTCGTCACCGCCGCCAAAGCCGCTTCCCAATCGTCGCCGGACGTCATGGGTGCCGGAGTTGGCCGATGCGCCTGGGAGGCAGCGTACTCGGCTGATTCGCCTAGCAGTTTAGGCTGCTAGCGTTTGCTTGTTGCGTGTAAAGCAATTGTCCCTCTCCCGGCCCCGATCCCCCAAACCCGGCCCACGGGATGGGGACGTGAAATCAATTTAGATGCGAGATAGCTGTGTCAAGGAGTCGTGGCCCAAGAAAGCGGCACCGCTGGTGACGAAGAGAATGGAGAAATCGTCAAATAAAGAGGCATTAAAACCAAAGGCTCCAGCTGATAAAAAACACGCAAAATTTCAAGCCCGCGGGAAGATGAAGACTTCCAACCGCAACTGACCAGATGAAGCACTCGTGTCACATAAAATACCATCCACTCTAGGTCAAAAGCATGCAACCAACATCGTGCCACCAGATGTCCATGCATGGAATTGGTCTCAAACAAGCAAACAAACATGCATGCTAACGAAGCCAGCTCTCCAAAAGTCAAAAGGAGCAAAGAATGAGCCACAACTGGGGGCGTCCATCTCCAACACCAAGTCAATAAAAGAAAATTGTCCATAATATGAACTTCCCAAATGTCAATGGCTCTTGACTTTAACATACGAAAGGATAGAGGCAATAAAGAAGGGACTGGTGCGGAACGAAGGAGTAGGGTGATCAGTTACCTATTCAAATAGTATGTTAAAAAGGGTCCTGACAAAGTTAATGTTTTGTTTATGGCTGGCGAGAAAGGTGAGAGCGGAAAGAAGAAGACATATAGTGAATTTGACAGTCATGATTTGCCATTTCAAACTCCGAAATGGTCACTGCCACTCTACAAAAAATGAAGAACAGGTGCTTGATGCACTACAACAGACTCGATTTTTCCTGTGCGCTTAAAACCGCCACGAAAATACCCAAAACCGCCAGGAAAATGATTCATGAGGGTCAACCGTCACGCAAATGTCCTAACGAATACGGCGCCACTAAAATTACATTTTCCTGTCGGTCCACCTCCAGGAAATAGTTTCGTGGCGGCATCTCCTGGCGGCCACTCTCACGAAAATTATGTCGACGTCAGGTTTATGCAAAGAGTTTTCGTGAAGGCCGACGCTCACGGTAGTTCCTTTCCCTGAATAAGGTTCGATCCCAAACAAAAATTGTTTGAAACAGAAATCAATATTAGTTGCTTATTACCAATCGTGTAGAGACGAGAGAACAAAGGTGATTCGATCCGGCCATTTTTATCCACTTTCACATGCTTAAAGAGAACAAAGATTCCACACATATAATTCATTTACTCGATTTTCACATGCAAGCGGGATTCTCAGATTCAGAACCAAAACACAACAAGGTCGATAGCAATGAACTCTGCTAGGAAAGAAAGAAGCTTGCTCCTGCCGCAGTCGAAGCCTGCCGCATTGAGCCATCGAGGCCGAAGTCGACAGCGCCCTTGCTCGTCTTGGGCGAGGTCGCGCTCAGCCGCCGCCCGCCGAGGCCCCGGACGCCGAGGCCGCCCGTCGAAGCCGACGCCCGTCGAGTGCCGAGGTTGCGCCCAGCAGCAGCTCGCCAGCTCGTCAGCTCGTCGGAGGCCGCGCTCGGCTGCTGCCCTCCAAGGCCGAGGGCTACCCGCAGGGCTGCACCGGTCGAGGCCGTGGTCGCCGAGCCCGCTCCTCCGTGGCCGAGATTGCGCCCACCAGCAGCTCGCCGGAGGCAGTGCTCGGCCACCGCCCTTTGAGGCCGAGGTCGCAAGCTTCCACTCAAGCTCAGGGAAAGGAGTTAGGGGAGTGGTTGAGAGAGGGAGGGAGAATGAACTCAAGGAGGCAGGGGAGTGCGGCTGGAGTCGGTAGAAGATAAGGTCGAGATGGGAAGATAAGGTTGGAAAAAGGTGCCAGATTTTTACTCACATCGCGCCGAGACATTTCAAAATTAAGCCCGCGTGCGGGGAAATATGGTGGTAGTGGGCCGCCAGGAAAACATGGTGACCGCCAGGAAAATACATATTTTCGTGACGGTTTGTGTTGCCCGCCAGGAAAAATAGTTATCGTGATGGTTTAGAGACACGCTCACGAAAACAGGCAATTATCGTGTAGGTCTTTGGTTCCTCTCACGAAAAAACGTCACCCTCACGGAAATTCCGTTTTCTTGTAGTGATGTCTACACTGGATCGAACAGGTTCAGTAGCATACAGCTGTGGGAGACGTTCATGAGTGTGTGCGCCCTAATTCTTTGACCATATGTGCTCGTTGCTCGTTGAAAAGAAAGAGTGGTACGTTGGAATAATGTGCCCCGTACACGTCTAGCTTTATTGACCATATGTGCCGTATGCATGGGCTATAACTTTGATTTCTTTCTATGTGTGTGTCTGCCCCGGTATGACTTTGGTAGTGTGCTCCTTCTATGTGTGTCTGGCCCGGTATGACTTTCGTCGCTAGGTGGGTGGAGTATTGTTGTTCTTGTCGGGAGAGCTGGGTTAACTTTCTGGTGGCGCCATCTGTTGTGTGCTGTTGTCGGATGGGCTATAGTGTTGTGTTTGTGCCGGCAATTGTCTCGCGGTGTCCCTGTTGTCGGATTTTCTACAATCGTTATGCATAAGTGCTGAGGTATAAGAAGAAAACGTACACACACATAAAAGTCAGTTCTCTTGATTAAAAGTTTAGAAGGAAGAGACGAGGGAAATATTTTGTCAGGTCAAGCAGTACTTAAGCAAGGTTTTGTTGAAGGTTATAGTGTGGTCACATAAGTAAGAAAAATACGACGACTTAGATGGTGGTTGATTTCGTTTTTACACCGTTATTACTACAAATGAGTCGTTGTGATGTCATGTTTTCCTTCCATTATGGCACCCGAGAGATCGTACATTTGTACTCCGTTTCATTTTTCCCAACACTCTAACTCAGTAAATCAGTGATATGATTGATATGATTCCATGAACATACAAAGGGATGCATAAAACACTGCCTTTGAATTATCCCTTCCCATCATGCATGCATACTATTGTACCCAAAGAAACCGTACCCCTCCTAACCTTGCACGACGGCTTCAAACAGAAAATTCTCTAACGTACACGTGACTTTAGCTTGCATAAACACGAGCAAATCAGAAGAGAGACATCACAAGTATATTTACAAACAAAACAAATGATCGTTTGCAATAAAAAGGTAGACACATCTCCATTCAACAATCTACCTTAGTGAATAAAAGGCGGAGCACACTTTTCATACAAATGAACTGTTCATCTTGCTTCAAAACATGGAATCATTTGAATCTGCTCCCAAAAAGAAAACAAAAACTGAATCAAACAGTGACTGTAAATTGGAAATTCGACCTCAGGATGAATTTCACTGCACAATATATCATTTATCCATCCACCAAAAAATATACTTCTGCTATCTAAAACAATCTGAACCTACCAAAGTTATATACTACTGACTATACTTGAAAAACAATAGATGAGTACTTGAAAACCAATAGGTGAGCAGTTTGTGTGTATATTTATGCTTACAAATCTGATCTGGCTGAATAATGTACTTTGAAAAGAGAGAATTGTTTCAGAGATGAAAATACTTAGTAATTCACAACTTAGCTATAAAAAAGTCTCTCCTTTCTGCATCAACTAAGCTTGTAACTGAAATTTTACCATTGTAACATATTTTCTAAGGTACCTGGTGGAAGTTGTGCTTGGTTTTTTACTTGAAGTCAGGCACATGATATATACCAGGAACTAAAATTAATGTAACAACTTCTCGTAGGGAAGAAAAAGGAAGTGATAGAACAGAAGATGCAGGTGCACATTGTCAACGGAAAGGGACACTTAAGTCACGTTCAAAGGCTCTATTCACGTTCAATGCATGAGGGAAGACAAAAGTGACATTAGCACACAACGTCAAATTCAAAGTCAGCTCACGAGAGAAGAAAAAACGACACCTTTCATAGTTCTACATTCATGGCAAGTGAAAGTTGTGACTTTTCTCATTATAAATAGTAACACACACCATGCATGTCAAATTATTGAATATTCAAAGTTTAGTTCATTAACAGGACATGAAATCAAACAAATCCACTCCATTCTGCAAAATTTTTGTGCATTGATCAACAGCTAGGCAACAGTAGCGAAGCTCGATGGAACACAATGTAAACTGGAAGGTAGAATCTGAACATGAGGAAGCTATTCAAATATTACATTAAAAAACATTGACTATTTTACTCTTCAGCTAAAACATCACACTTACAAAACTCACTATAGGATGAACATATTTATTTTCCTTCTACTATTCTTTAGAACAAGCACACATACTCGAATTTTCTATGTTACAAAGAACGAGAAATCATTTTCTGATGCAAGGATGCCTGGAGGTATCAAGACTGCTCAACCTTGCTTTACAACTTGTTAAGAATATCGTCAAAACCTCACACAACGATACACCAGAGAGCACTACTCCTGCGCACCGTACGTAGTTCATGCGCTGCCTCTTGATGCTCCCCCCACCACCACCCGACCACGACGTGACGCTGCTCGCCGCCCTGCGGTCCATGACGCCACGAAGGGCCTCCTGCATCGACGTGATGCACTCGTGTGCCTCCTGTGCGACGTTGCGGCGCGCTCGTCTTCCTCCTTGTCGTCGTCACCCTCCTCTTCACGCTCACGCTCCGGACGCGCCCGCCGAGTGTGGTGATCACGGCACGGCGCGCACGCATCCGGAGCGCGGCGAGCGCCCGCACAACGTCCGGGATGAGGTCCGGGCGGTCCTCGCAGCAAAGCGACGCGCGCACCACAAGCCGCCCAGCGCCGTCGAACGGGCGTCCACGGCCATCTCGTGGGCCTCCGTCGGCAGCAGCTGCGCCTTGACGGCGGGCATCAACGCCTGAGGTCTGCTGCTTCAGCTCCTTCACGTGATCCAGCAGCGACGCCTTGTCCGTCTGCAATCACCAAGCACATACAATTACACTCGAGCGAATGGATGAGCAATATAATCCGCGTGAATATTTCCACAGGACGCATGCATGATGATTAACGTCACTTACAGAGCACGGCGCAGCTCGCCCGGCCAGTGCGCCACGCCGCCAGCAGAAGCCATGCCCGCACAGGCACACCAGGATCTCGATGGCAGCCGCAGCCGGGCGCCGGGCAGGGCTTCATCGAGAGCTCGCGCGTCTCGACGTAATCGCGCGCCAGGAACCACGCATCTCCCATGACAAAAGCACAGGAAGAAACGACCAAGAACAGCGAGGCACAAGCAGGAATCAATGAAGAAGCGGACTGAAGCGACGAACTGCAAAGAACCGAGGGCAGCAAGCAATATATAGAGCGTTTAAGAGCAAAACAGTCAAACAAAGCGCCTTGCCCTCCGACGAAAGGCGGTCAAAGAGAGCGGGCAGAGGTTGAAAAAGGAAACATCGCGGTCAAGAAAGCAGGTCGTGAACCGCCAAGAAGCAAACGGAAGGGGTGAAGAGGATGGTGAGGGGGAGGCGATTGTTTTATAGAAGGAGCGCACCGATTCAGTCAACCAAAGCAGGCTAGAGGCAGCGTTCAAAGTCAGAGAAGGGCGGAAGCCGGTTGAAATAAGCGAAGTACACACGGCAAGATCATAGCGGCGATCAAGGCAACCAACGTCGCAAAAAATTCGGGTGACGCGGCCGCGCGAGAGCAGGCGAAACTGTTCCCAGCTTCTTCGTTTTAGATTCGTGAAAAGGGGAAAAAACGAAAAGAAGGAAAAACCTGCATTGCTGCCGTTTCACAGCTTGCCTCTTGTGACCAGATCGGGGTTGTTCTGCACATGCTTTGTTCGTACCTGGAATCAGTTGCGGACATGTTCACCTAACGCCACTACCCACTGCTAAACTAATCGTGCTCACTCCCCTGATGACGGTCCAGGACAAAATCCAAACTCCCCGTCATCGCAGCAACGAAACGCGCGGCAGTTTACGACCTGTCACAAACCTGAAACGCCGCCCTGATCTCCCGGCGCCGCCACATCACACGAACCGGCAACCAACCCCTCGCAATCGACGGCCCAGAACAAACCGGGACCCGCCTGGCGCCGTCCGATCCGCGTCCCTGCGCCCTGACGGGGTCCGGAGGGCCCCGCCGGCCGGCGACGACCCCGCACGGTTTGTTCGCGCGCTGTCGCCGTTTCTCTGGCCGCACTCCGGCCACGAGCCTCTTCTCCTCTGGCGCCACGCCACGCCAAGCCATCGCGTCGTCAGCGCGGGCTGCTCGTTCGCCGACACCCCAACCACTATACCTCCCCCTGCCTGCTTCCAGTGATTGACCCCTCCCTGTCGCGCGCGTTAGTGCTCCGACTCCGCTTCACTCCCTTCCATTCCCTCCCCGTCGCTGTCGCCCGCATTTGGCCTCGTTGCGCCCCTCTTGGCTCTTATCCTCCAGTCTTGTCTGTTGCCACGAGCGATTAGTTGGCAGTTACCTCCTGCCGCGGCGGCTGTCAAGTGTGGAGACGCGCGCACGCAGGGTGGTGGACGGGCGGGCGCGGGAAGGAGGCGGCGGTTGCCGGCCGGGGACGACGAAGAGGAAGCCATCATGGAGGCCGTACAGCCCGTAAGTGATCTCGATCCGATCCCTCTTCTCTTCTTCTATCTACCACCCGCGTGTTTTCTCTCTGGTTGGGTTGGTTCGAATCGGCTGTTCATCCTCCGCGCCTTCTGTCCCGCTGACTTCAATCATACAGTGCGACATGGTGCATATATAAATTCTTATAATCGATCAAGAATTTGTCTGTATTCTCTCTCTTAAGCATGTCAAAGAACAACCAATGATCGAGTCTTCGTTGGAAAAACGCGATTTGCTGATTCGTCAGAAGTAGTCCTGGCTATCTCATGGGTGGACAGTAACAGTACACGTATGAACCAAGTACTCTTGTTTTGTTTACTGGTTCCATTTCCCGTTAATTTTAAGCCTGCCATCTTGGTTCAAGAAATGGTTTTTAAGCCAATCACTTCATTTCAACCAGTTTAGAATTTTGTCCTGTTTATCAATTCTACTCCTACGGTTGGATTCAACTTGTTGATCACTGTTAATATCGATGCAATGGAAATTTCCAGTACCGGTTCACTTAATTGAAATTGGCCTATCACTCTGATCACGGTTTCACCTTTGTTCTATGCTACCCAAACCGCTCCAAAATTGTACTTTCATCAGATGTTACACTGAAACTGAAATTCTGAAATCAAATCATGGTGCTGCAGGTACTGACTGAAAGGACGAACCCGCTGCTCAACAGATCATCGAGTCCATCCGGTGTCACGCAGCTTCAATCTCATGCCGACAATGGCGCCGGCTTCTACAGTGGATCCTACTCGTTCCCTGACGCCAGGCCCAGCACCACCAGATTCAGCAGCGGTTCAGTGACATCTGAAGATTCACCAGCACTGACGCCAAGGTTGCTGTCCATCAAGTCCAGCTCCAGCCCCGACAACTACTCTGAATGGCCGGCGGCTTCCCGGTCCAACCGTTACCTCTTCGATGCGAACGCGAAAACCCGTGGTGCCGAGTGCCTGGATTTGATGAGGGTGGAGGTTGATGCGCAGCTCAGCAGGCTCAAGGGCGGTGTCACCGGTCTGGAGAGCTATGCCTTGCCTGACAATGGCCATGTGATCGGTGGTGTGCACCTAGGCATGTCCCTTGATGTGATGCTGATTGAGATAGATGAGAGGTTCAATGCTTTGAAGCTGCTGATGGCTGCCGTGTTCCGGCAAGCCAGGGAGGTGATTGGCTCGGTCAACTCGTCGATGTCTGATCAGCGGTGGGAGCATGACCTGCAGTTGGAAGTTTTCGGTGTCGCAATCGGGGAGTGCATCAGTGCCCTGCAGGAAGAGTTAGAGAGGAAGCTTTACGAACAGATTTCTGTCACAAATACCATGAGCATGAATTGGAAGGAGTCCATAGCTCAATTTGCCGCCATGCGTGAAGACCTCGGCGTTCTTTCTAAACTTTTATTGCCTTCAGTACCAGAAGCACATGTTTCTCATGGTAAGCATGAAAGTTCAGGCAACAGGAGTAACAGATGGAAGTACAATTTCTTTGGAAAGAAATCAAAGGAGGACCTTTCTCCACGCGCCGAGGGAAGTAAGAGTTTCAGGAAGCAAAAGTCCTTTGGTTCAAAGGACGTCATCTCAGAAAAATCTGACTTTCGCCATCTCAACGGTATGAACAGAGAGGAAGTGATAAGTTATTTTAAGTCTGAGATTGGCAAACTAAAGAGGATGCACGAATCAGCATTGCAGGAGAAGACAGAAGAACTGTTCAGGTTCAAACGGGACAAAGGGTCAGAAGCTCTTAAAAATGACGTGGAATTTGAACCCTTGAGAAAGAAAATTCCGGAGATCGTATCGAGAATGGACCAAATCATCTCTAAGAATATAAAAATACCTGCAGTCTGCATGACTCATGATGAGCTAGATGAAAGATACAGACTGGCAACCAGAATCGATGCTTTATACTACGAAAATCAGCATCTTCGTGGAATGCTTGCAGAGAAGATGAAGGACGCTAGGGAATTATCATCTCAACTATCTGAATCCAGTAGGGAACTGTCTCTTCAGCTGTCGTCAGAAGAAGAGCTCCTGAGACAAATCGACAAAATCAAAGACGAGTATGAGGATCTTCGAATTGAAAATGATGTTAGAGATGGATTGTACCAAACTGTTACAAGAAGACTGCTTGACGACTCTGTGAGCAACATGGATAGTGCTGCTCTGGATTTTAATGCAAAAGTATCTTCACTTGAAGCTGTAGTCTCTGAAAAGGATAAGGCATTGTGTTTATCGAATGAAGAAAATCGTAAATTAAAGGAGAAGTTAGCGCAACTAGAAAAGGGATATTTGATCCAAAGTCACCAACAAGATCAAGAAGTCATAAAACAAGAGAGTACAGAAATTATTATGCGTGATATTGAGGTGGAGCCTAACACATCATCACCTAGAAGATCACACGCGCAAGATCTGAGGTATGATGAGCTTGTCAAACTGAACTCAAGTTTAGGAATTGCACCAGGTGCTCTGAAGGAATTGGACAGTAAAAACCTGAATCGTTGTAGCAGTCTCACGAAGAATGAGCAAGAAAAACAGCTGGAGTGCATTCTGGTATCTATTATGAAATTGTCAAAAGAGTTTGTGGATATTGAACAAAAACTTTCGGCAGATAGAACTGACAGCAGGTTCGTTCATTTTCTTTTACACTTGGTTCTGATCCCAGGCATTTTCATGTCCTTTTAGTACACTATTTGACTTATTTAACAGATGTTTTCTTTTCCATTTTCATGACAATTCCAGGTCTGAGGATTTGAGCGACCATTGCAATCACATGGTGAAACAAGCTGTGGTTCTAACAAAAATAGGCCTCTGGTATAAACAAATGCTTGAAACAAGACGATTCGAGCTCCAAAAGGCGGAAGCCAAGGTACTTGTTTGTTCATTTTGTCTGAAGAGATCTCTTGCGAAATATGATGTCCTCTAGAAGTGAACTTCTGTTTGACTACAACATGCAATATATAAATTTTATGTTCATCACACAACTCTGAAATATTTCCTATGTGATTCAGGTTGCCATCTTGGGCGACAAGGTGAATGCACATTTAAGCCTTCTTCAGAAGATATATGTAACTCTTGATCGCTACTCTCCCACGTTGAAGCATCATCCTGTGGTAAGTATTGCTGTAAAAATAAAATACTGATGGTTAATCTTAAAGGCCCCTAACAAAGGATATGTTGGAATTTCATTCACATCATGTATCTTCCACTGAATGGTTTAATTTTGATAACATTTAAAACTTTTAACATGGTGACCTTGTATGCAGCTGCTAGATACTTTCTTGAAAACATGCAAGCTTGTTGCAGATTTGAGAACTAAACAGAAGGAAGATGACACAACATAAATGAGGCAGTCATGTGAGACTTCCCTTAGTAGCTAATGTTTGGGTCCATCAGGAAATATACAAGTCCTCATGGAGTCATGGTGTTTGGTCTGCATACTGACCATTGGATACCTTTGACATTTCGCACTCAATGCAGGCCTCTGGGCTCATTTGCACCATGTGGTCCTCCAGTTGTAGAACAAGTGAAGGGATTCTGTGTTACTAAGTTTTCAGAACCTGATCTGGATGTATATTTAAAAGCAATTGAATCGGCAGCTACCTCTCTGATCTTATGCAAGTCAGCAAGTACATACATTTCCAAATAACCTTCTTCGTTTGGATCATGTATATTTAAAAGCAGTTGTGCTCGTGGTAGCTGCTTTTTCTGCAGATGACGACAGGATTCCGAAAATCGCACCCTGTACAGAAGAAATGTCAGTAGCAGTGATCCAGCTAATGTACATACGACATTGTTCTCACTTACTTGTTGAGTAGGGGTAGAGATAGCATTTTAGGCAGCAGGCTTAGGCCATGGAATGTATTGAAGAATGCTCTTGACCTGCTAGATGTAAAGCACATTGAAATTTGAAAGTATACAGTTATTCTCATTCTGTCTTGACTGTTTTCTTATGTTGGAATCCAAGATTTCTTAGTGAGTTTTTGTGCGTATGTTCCACCATGTAGCTTGGTGCTGTTGCTCTAGAATAAAGACTTGATGTGGATGAATCTTGTGTCTGTCTCTGTCGGTGTGTGATGGGTCTCATGAGCATTGTTTTTTTCTTTTTGATTTGAGATGTGAGATGCTCCGGAGCAGGGACCTCCTATAGATAGGGCGTTCTTTAGGATTCAACTTATAGATCAGCCTAATATCCCACCAAATTTGGCCTACTTAAGACAACCTAGCTTATCAAGTAGGAGTAACTGTCAACATTTTCGGTGTCAAAAAAAAAACTGTCAACATTTTCAAACACCAGTTTCAACATTTTTGTAAGCCTATGTCAACATTTTCGCTAAAAATGTTGACATAGCACATTAAAATGTTGACGCAATGCAAAAAAAAATGTTGACACAGTACATTCAAAATGTTGACAAAATTTAAAAATTTAAAAAATTCAAAAAATATTCAAATTAGATCTCATTTGGTAGAATTATTTGTAACAAAAACGTAGGTTCAAATGGATTCGAAAACAGACTTATAGTTTAAAAGAAAAATGCGTTTAAAGTTTGCAAATCGTTTCTTTTTCTCCCACCTCCCACCCGTTCTAATAAGAATGCGCCACGTGTCATCTATCTATGCTCTCCCTCTCAACCAGCAGCGTGCGTGAGCTATTCGATGTCTGTTCGCACGAATCTCAAAACGTTCTATCAAAAAGAATTTTGCAGGGCGGACGTATAGGATTGGCGTTCCGGAGCATTCAAGCGTTTTCACCGCTTCGGGCCAGATTTTACCCCTCTATCAATTCGGCTCAGCAGCCCAGTCTCAGCCCATGCTCACGAGAAGGTCCATAAGGCCCACCCAGTTTAATATCCGTCCGTGCGTGACTGTCTGTCTGACTGACAGAGAGCGAACGGCGGCGACCTCCTCCTTTCCCATCTCCTCGCCGTTGCCGCCGCCGGAGAAAGCCCGCCGCGCCGAGTCTCATCCCGGTTCGTCTCTTTCCTCTCTCTCTACTTACATTCTTTCTTGCTGAGCCTAGCCACGTTTCATGTCTCGGCGCTTCCTCCCCCACGCTTCTAACACTAGCGACGCTCCAGAATTGAATCGGTTACGTTGATGGGCAGCTTGCGCGCTCCGCCGCCGCCGCTCGTTAGAAGCGCGAGGGTAGGCTTCGGTTCAGGTCTCCGCCTTGCGTCCCATAGGGTCCTCAAACCCCGAGGTGCGGACTAAAACTCCTAGCTTCTGTTGCCCCAGCCAGTGGTTCCTGAAGCTGTTGGCTAAGTTTCTTGGAATCGCGCTTTGTTTCCTGATTGTTCAGGGTTGACTACCACCTGCGCGATGAAGTCGTATAGGCTGTCTGAGCTCAGCTATGCCGAGGTTACCGGCCTCAAGGCGCGTCCTCGCATCGACTTCTCTTCCATTTTTGGCACGGTAAGATGAGATGGAGATTAGCTATGTTATGCATTTATTACGTCGTTTCACTATAGTCTCAGAAACATTTGATTTCCTTCTCGGTGATTAGGTGAATCCTATTGTTGAGGATGTGCGTGTGAGAGGTGATGCTGCGGTGAAGGAGTAAGTGTTGCTGTTTTGGTTGAATTCACGGGCAAATGATATATGTTCTTTAACTTAGAATGTTTGGTCTATTCAGTTACACAGAGAAGTTTGACAAGGTCACACTTGATGATGTGGTTGTGCGTGTTAGTGATCTTCCAGATCCGGAGGTACTTGTTATCTGCAGCTAAGTTCTGGTGTGTCATGCTCATGTAGTAGATACAATTCCATGTTTCTGCACACATCATTTTTGTCTGTTACAAGGATGATGACAGTGTTACAGTGCTTTGCACCGATAAACTTGTGTTGTTGTCTGACATGGTAAATTGTTTTGTTACTTAGCTCTATATTTCTTCAGTAGTACTAGCTTAGAACTAGGTTTTATCAGTTTACATTTGGGGCCTTCTAATCTATAGAAATAGGTACAACATGCTAGTCTGTATGTGGATGCACATAATGCTTATATTTTTGTTTCCTCTTGCTGAATAAGTTTGTCTGTCGCTCTGTCTTACCTGCATAAGTTTTGTAGCTTGATCCAGCTGTGAAGGAAGCCTTTGACGTGGCATATGATAATATTTATGCCTTCCATGTTGCACAAAAGTTGCCTGAGAGTACGGTTGAGAATATGAAAGTAAGAGATGGGGCAATGTTTCCATTTACAATTTTCACCTTTTTATATGCTCTTAATTAATTCTACGTGCCCTTTTCATGAATCTCTGAAGGGGGTGCGATGTAAAAGAATAACAAGATGCATTGGTTCTGTTGGGCTTTATGTCCCAGGTGGCACTGCAGTCTTGCCTTCAACAGCATTAATGCTTGCTGTGGTATGCCCATTCTACTCAAACCCCTCTCAATGGAATAACTACTCACCGGTTTAAACTTCTGATATAGTTTCTCGTTCTGCCAGCCTGCTCAAATTGCTGGATGCCATATTATTGTTCTTGCCACACCGCCTAGTCGTGATGGTAGCATATGCAAGGTACACGTCCGGGACATGAGACTGCTTCAAGTTTTTCTTTTGGAGGAAACAATTGTTTGCTGGACAACTAATTATTAATTATTGTTGTTTTCTGCAGGAGGTTCTGTACTGTGCAAAAAAAGCTGGTGTTACACACATATTGAAAGCTGGAGGAGCTCAGGTAGGAGGACATTTGAGGCTATTGTGTGCTCCATTATGTGGTTCGGTGCTCTTAATGCTGTTTACTTTCAGGCAATCTCAGCTATGGCATGGGGAACTGCATCGTGCCCAAAGGTACTTGAGATCTGTAAACTTACCAAATACTCCTTCCGATCTTTTTTTTCTTCTGTTGATGCAAACATCAACAAAAAAGGAACCGAGGGACTACTTGTCTAATTTTAGAATTGATATTTCTGCCTAGATTCTGGTCTCTAACTATATATACATTCGTGTGTTTGTTACATAACTGTAAATAAGACTCCATCAACTTTGGCATTTTCTATGGGGCTGCCATTTTCTGCTCAAAACACCATTTAGAATGTAGACATGACTAACTGAGCCGACTTATTTTTTCAACTCTCTGCACTCTGATTCAAGGTCACCTAACCTTTGCCAGCTTTGTTACTGGCTCTGTAGGTTGAGAAAATTTTTGGACCTGGTAACCAGTATGTCACGGCTGCCAAAATGATTCTTCAGGTTTGTTCTGTTTCTTCCACTGTGAAAAAATATGCCCATGGATCCATGATCTGTTTTTTTTTCTGAATTCCAACTTATCTTTGTCTATGTGAATTTTCGCTGTTCTGATTCTTGTTTGACTGCAGAACAGTGAAGCTATGGTATCTATAGACATGCCTGCTGGCCCTTCAGAAGTTCTTGTCATTGCTGATAAATATGCAAACCCAGTTCATGTTGCTGCTGATCTGCTATCTCAGGTACATATATTCATTGGTTGTCGTATCTGCTTTGCACTACTCATCCTGTAGAGCCGTAGTGGTCATGTTTGCACTTTGAAATACTGAACATTGTGTCATCTGTTGTAGTGGTTATAGAAGGCATTTTGTAATGGTGAGCTCAGTTTACCATATTCATGATATATGTCATCACTTTTAGCTGGTCAAAATTATTGTAGGCAGAGCATGGCCCAGATAGTCAGGTGGTTTTAGTTATTGCCGGAGATGGTGTTGATTTGGGTGCCATTGAAGCAGAAGTCAGCAAGCAGTGCAATGCTCTTCCAAGAGGTGAATTTGCTTCAAAAGCACTAAGCCACAGTTTTACTGTGTTTGCCAAAGATATGATTGAGGTAATTCTTCATCAGTGGCTTCCTGCCACATCTTACACCTGAACCGCCAGTGCTTATCATTTGTGTTACAAGTCCATCAAATTTCTACTGTGAACTAAATCCTCATGCTTCACAATTCTGCTGCTCAATTACCAGGACCTTTGACCTTTGTTTCTTCCTTTTGCAGGCAATATCATTCTCAAATTTGTATGCTCCTGAGCATTTGATCATCAACGTAAAGGATGCTGAGAAGTGGGAGGTGCTCATTGAGAATGCAGGTTAGGCACATTTATCCATATTCTATATGGCTACCGGTTCTGTTCTTCAATCCCAATCTAAATATTTTGTTTTCAAATGTCAGGTTCAGTTTTCTTGGGACCGTGGACACCAGAGAGTGTGGGTGATTATGCAAGTGGAACAAACCATGTCCTTCCAACCTATGGTTATGCGAGGATGTACAGCGGCGTATCACTGAATTCTTTCCTGAAGTACATTACCGTCCAATCCCTAACAGAGGAAGGGCTGAGAAGGCTTGGTCCATACGTTGCAAAGATGGCCGAAGTTGAAGGGCTTGAGGCGCACAAGAGAGCTGTTACCCTTAGGCTGCAAGAGATGGAGGCTAATGTGACCGTGTAGCTGCTCCCTTGATCCATGATAGTGTTAAAACTTTGTGCGAATGATATATTGGGTTCCCTTTTAAGTAAATTCTCTAAGGGCGTTTGGGATGCTGGAATCTTTCTGTGATTCCTGTGAATGAATAATTGAACAAGTGATGTGTTCCAAAAAGGCCCTGAACGTTGGAAGAGGTGCTTCAACTGGTGTATCAAATAATGGTCATGCTATTCGGACCAGCCTTTTGGGAATAAACCTGTGCATAAGGTTTTGTTACTCTATGCAGTGAATAAACTCTGGTCCAGATCATCAGAAATAAAAGCACGACCCAGATTAGCAGCGTCCGTCTCCAGCTGAACAGAGCTGCAATGGCTTCAGCATGCAGTCCTTTACCTGCGCCGCCTTCCAGGAAAATTCCATTTTGATCTCGCGCCACAACTCCCCATCCCCCTCTCTTTGATTACTCAAGAAAGGAAGCATCAACATTCAGCTTATAGACATTATCACTCGGAGTTCATCTCATATTGCTCTTTGGCTTTGCTTCTTTTTCAGGTTTATGGATTGTATGCTGATTTTACAGAGAAACGACCAGCAGTATCATAATGCCAGGCCGGCAATCTTGCATGCCTTCACCAATAGGGATGGTTAGAGACTTCAGCATCTTCCGGCCAGAAAAGTGACGTTTACTAGTTGCTCATCCAACCGCCAATACGGAATGGAGTGTCGCCCTTTTACGAGTTGCTTAATCTTGTTTTTGAGAGGATGTTGGATGCAGAAGATTTGACGAAGTACGGAATGGCATCCCGGGCCAACTTTTTCACTAATCTAAGTAAAATACAACTGGCTTCAAGGCTTATGGCCCATTTCAGCAAGGAGTGAGACTACTGATACACCAGTTTGGGTCTGGCCCGGACCACTCCACCCAAAGCGGGCCCTCCTCGTCTCTAGTGCCGGCCTCTGCCGTGGCGACCAGGCACGACGGCGGCGTCAGGCGGAGCACGCCCAGAGCGAGCCAGCCGTCTAGGTGGTGCCCAGCCGGTCCCGGGAGACGGGTGGAGGAGCCGAGTCGCGATCCTGAACCTGGGCTGGCGGTGGAGGGTGGCGGCGGGCCGGAGCTGAGTCCCGCAGGAGCTCGCGCGAAGGGCGGCCGTGCATCGAAGTGATGGGTGATGCGCAGTCAGAAGGGGAGGGGCCGCGCTGCGTCGGCTGCGGCCGGCGCGTGAAGACGCTCTTCGTGCAGTACTCCCCGGGCAACATCCGCTTGATGAAATGCGTAAGCCACACGAGCCTACCCTTCTGATCCATCTCAAGCTCGGTGCCGTCTGACTCTTAATAATGCTGATATGTCAAACGTGCGCAGGATAGTTGCAAGGCTGTCGCTGATCCCTACATCGAGTGCGAGTTCATGGTACACTGATTGCTGAACTGTGCTGTGCATTGCAATTTCCAAGCTCTCAATTACGTTAGCTTCTCATTTTTATGCGTACATAACGTAATCCTTGAAACTTGTTGCTCGTTTATAGATCATCTTGATTGATCTGATCCTGCACAAGACAAGGGCATACCGCCATCTTCTGTTTAATAAGCTGAGCGCGGGCTCCTCTGTTGACAAGGTATGAATCTATGTTATGCGAATGCACTCCGTTGCTATTTTGCATTCTTGGAGAAATTATAGTGGGCTTGGTTGATAGCTCCTTTAAATTTTTGTTAGTTCATTTTATGAAACTACAATGCTCTATGCATGTGTACGTTATACTTTAACTTGCCTTCAATTACGTAGTAAAACAGTCATTAGTCGAAATGCCTACTTGTAGAGTAATAAATGTATGGATGGGACCAAACATTGTTTGGTCATCATTCTTCGTCTTAGTGAAATGGTTCGTAACTTACTGTCGACTGCTATCTGAAATCTATTGAAAATTTGAAATACTGAATTTCCAGGAGGGTTCCCCTTTATACATGAGTACATCATAGACTCACTTCCTACTTATCATGTTTTACTCATTTTTACTGACCACTGCTCTTATATGCTGCCTGAGAATCTCAAGCTTTGCCTTTTTATTTGTTGATGATGTCCATGCCTGTCTCTTTAGACTTTTAGGACTTAATGATTCATCCAACAAGCATAGAAGGGCAGTGTGACACAAAACACATAGTTTATAGCTTTGATAAGTTCTAAAAAAATTAGTTTCTAACTTGCACCGCACTAATTTTCTGTCAGCTTGTAATAGTTTATCTACATACCCATGATGTCTTGTACTTCATGAACTTGTTCAGTGGGTTGTCACTTTGTCCAAATTTACAAATTCTATGCTCCTGACTATGTTCTTCTTTGCAGGGAATGCTTTACTGGTATACTTTGATGCATATTGCCCTTGACGCATGTATCCATTTTTACTAATATATCTTGTAGCTTCAATTATGATTGTTTTCAGTTATCTGCTCTGCCTGCAATCCATAACTATGTAAGTCAGATTATCTTTTTCGGAAGGAAACAGAGCTGATGGGGCTTCTTCAACAAGCATTCTCTCGACAGTTTTCAATTGCAGTGAGGTGATCATAGCTGAAAGCAATCAGATATTTTTTTTTTTACTGCTCGTTATCTTAACAATTTGTCTGACATTTCGTTTCTCTCAAGGTTGTTGGCAGTGCATTATTAGGAAACATCATATTTATGATCATGTTATTCCTGGGAGTGCGATTTATTCTCAAACTGTCTTACAACATGACAAGGTCTATCTATATATCCTTATATCCTGAACACCTATGCAGTGGGAGTTTAAAACTAGCATGGCATATTTTCCATTTCTTAATAAGCTTCGTATTCTTGGTATTCCATTCTGTGTGAAACAAATCTGTAAGCCTTCTCCACTGTACCTATATGGCTATTAGAGATCCTGTAACAGGCTAATCGTACATTCTGTTCTATTTAGATTGAATCAGATACATATTTCATTTATAATTACTTTGTTTCCTATGGAAACTTTAATGATTTCTTAATACTCAGGTATAGGGACGTTTTGTTCGCCATCATGATTTCAAGCTACTTCAAATTGTTTCTTTTAACTATGATGGTATTAACTTTTTTGCATATTACGGATTCTTTGTTCAGATATATCTGTCAAATTTTCATTTCCAAATTGAGTATGAATTTTTGCAGGTTTGGGAGTTTCCTTCATCTGTAATATTCATAGTTGAAATGTTTGTTCTCTCCTCAAATGTTGTAGCCCTGAGAGGTAAGCATTGCATATTTTCCATGTAAATTGCCGCCTTCCTGAATGAATAATTTTCCTGATGTTTTTTAGCTGGTTAGATGGATACACATCAGTACCATTCATGGTAGATTTTGCTCAGTTCTTCCATTAATAATTCACTGGCTCTCTCTATGATTATTTTCTATATGTTTGTGTGCTTATATGCTGGTTATCAAAGATGATTATGTCTTGACTTTGTCAAGTTTCTGTTCTATACCCCAAATTATCCTGCCATTTTCTCATACAAACATTGTGCTATGGTTGGGTGAAAAGGGCCTTTTCTGAAATCAGTCTGTAGTGATTGGAGCAGATAGATGCCTCATGATCTGCATCAAGTGCTCCCAGTCTATCACATCTCCATCATATCCCACAGATTTGATCGATAGATCTGGCCGGGGCCCATCTTGAAGGTTTAGAACTTTACATCTAGAATTTTCATCCCCACACTGAGCCCTGGTAACCACGTTACACTTTTTCGCCCCTTTTTTGGGGGGGGGGGGGGGGGGGGGGGGGGGGCTCTTTACTCCTGCGCAAACTCTAACAATCAGTGTGGAATCATTGGTTGCTCCCATTTTTTGGCACTTGAACAATTGGAATTTACCGTAATTGCAGCTGCCTTTGTTTCTTAGCTGAACAGCGAACCTCTTCAATGTTGTCAAACTGAAGTGTTGTTTTTTCGCAGTTGTCACGCAGTTTCCAAAAGCCCATTGCTTCGGGGTCTGCTTCATGGCACACACGGCAAAACACCTGACGGAGAGGTGGATCCTTGGGACGCCATGAGCCTACATCTCCCTGGTGCCTCAAGCACGGCCCTATTCAATGGACGAACCAGTACACCAGTGTGACCAGTCCGTCCTACTTTGCTTGCTGTACAGTTTGGTGGAGTGACATCTAGACACTGTGCTGTGTTTATGAGCTCCCGCTTCAGGTAATCATTTCCGACGAACTCTTTGACTGTGTTGCACCCTCCTCGTTGAGTTGTTATGGTCTTCTGGACCATGCTGGACCTGGATGGCTTTGCGTGCCACTGTACCAGTTGTTGTGCAATCTATTCCAAGTGTACTTGAGCGCAGGGATGGGTATGGCATCTGGCTTGTTGGTGGCTGCTGAGGTGTGCCGCTCGTTGGTCTCTGTCGCCTACTAATGGCCTCGGTAGCTACTGCCTCTTCTGTTCATGAAAGTGCATATCGCGAAGGGTCCTCTCTGCATTGTTTTGCTTTGGCATTTCTGTAAACATGTTCGGTGAAGTTTGAATTTTCTGGTTGTAGCTGCTACTGGATCTGTGATAGCATAGCCGGGCACGAGCAGCATGTAAGTCCTCGAGTCTTTCGGTGGTGCTGAGCACTGTTTAACGGCTTTACAGCAGTAGGATTTCTCGAGTTCAGTTGGACTCAGAATCCTGAACAGCTCGATTCAAGGGCTGCTGGCTTACTCTGTTTACTGGGAACAGTGGTATCCCAGAAACTCAGAGCGAACATTGGATTGAGGGCCCGGGACACTGGTAGCTGGTATTCCGGAGCAAATCCTTGTAAAATCTGATGGCGGCATTTGGAGCATGTAATTCTGCGCATGAAAGTTCGCATCAGTAATGCACCGTCCACGCTTGAGCAGATGACGCTCGCTCACGTCAAGCTCTTGAACCCTACTTGTGCGCGGCAATAACGCGGGCGACATGGACCTCGCTCGCGTACGACAGCGCCGTGCACGCGCACGGGCGGGCGGGCACGTTGTTGCGACAGGGCCCTTGACGTCGCCGTGCACCGACACGCGAGCGCATTGCTTTCCATCGGGCTGCATGGAGGTGAGTACATGAGATCACTTGCTATGAGATGACGGCCTGCCTGAATCCTGTGTTTTTACTATGAAATTGACAGTTTTCTCTGAATACATCTTCTTCTGCCCTTAGCCTTTCTTTGAGGTTGCCGCATACTAAAATATTTCGTAGTGTATAAGGTCCGGTTGCGTACCATGTACCGGCAGATAAGGGAAATTCACCCGAAAGCGTAGTGTGGTGGACTAGTTGGCCGACTTACATATGATATGGCTGTATGGACATCACTACTGAATTCCTGGTTGCCTCAATCTGCTGTCAGCAAAGGTCGTGGCGGTTGTTTAAGGTCCTATATATATATATGCTTGCTTCTAGACACTTAGCAAACGACTCCTAAGATTCTACGCTTGATTTTGCCTCCTAATCCAAACCCCTCGCACGATCAAGTGAAAGTCTTTCTTAACAATCGTCCTCCACTTTTTATATATCTTCTGGTCTCCTGGTTCTCATGAATCATGATGTAAGATTACCAGGTAGAGGGGACAGCACTGCTTAGTTAAGCTAGCTAACTTGCTATTTTGCACGTAATCTTCGGTTGTAAAGGACGCGGCCTCGATCATTGCCGGCCTTGTTGCGTCGTGATCATCGCGTCGCCACTTCATTAATTAACAAAGTGGATCGGGTACGTGCGTGCGCACTCGTTTCTTGCTAGCTAGTACTAGCTCCGTTCACATTATCCTATTGCAGTGACCAAACGAAACAAAGTGCTTGAGACTCTCATGGCGCCTCCACTTAATTAGACATGCTCATCACATATAGTTACATCCTCCGGTCACCCAGAAGAAAACTTTTCAACGCTTTAATTTGGAGGTCGTGCGACGTCCAAAATGACTTTGTTTTTTTGGCGAACGGAGAGGTATCACAGGATCAGTGAAAAATATGTACTCATTTGCTCCACGCTTAGACTGACATGCTGACACCTGGCTGATTGAAAGAAACGATTGATATAATTATTCTACCAAACGAGTTGATATTTGTCTAAAGTTTAGAGTGCTCACAGGACTTTTTTCAGGAGAATGGCGAACCCTAGTCACACCAAACGTTTCCCAAACTATCAATCAAGATGGCAGTTTTGGCAGGCCATAGCCTTGTAGTGATCCATCTTCTTCCTCTCTCTCTTGGACATACATACTCTCTTCCGCTTTGAGTGGCAACGAGCAGTCATGACTCATGAGCAATCATAGAGAAGACATGGAAAAATTAATCCAAAACTTTCTCAAAGTTTCTTGTACACATTGCCACCAACGACCTTTTGTGCCGTGTGTAACTCTCTTATCCCCTGCAAGTGGTGTCACCTTCAGTCATGTATACATTGCAACAAGAAGTGGAGTTACAACATTTGCCGGCCTTAACATGGATCAAGCTTTTTCTAAAGACTGACTTTTCATAAGGCAAGACAAGCTGCACACTGTTGCAAGTTCTAGAATACATGAATCAAGGCATGAAACGAAAGCATCTTTCCCTTTGTCTAAAGAACAAGCAAAACAGAAAGAAATATAAAAAAAACACTTACCAAGCATGCTGTATATGTGTACCAATCAAGCTTCTTCACAGAATTCAGAATTCCCTTGTGCATGATTGCACCGCAATAAACAAAATCTCACCAGAAAAATCCTTGTCCTAGTCATGTACATTGGGCATCCTGGAACCTACTTTTTGGGGCCACTACAACTTCCCCACGAACCAACTGGACTTATACACGTACACAGATCATGCTATTCTACCAATCTAATATTAGGTACGGTACAGTCACATGATGGTACGCTATCAAATACGATTGTTCCATTTTTCAAAGCAAGATGGTGCCCAAATGTTTTTGTAACATTCGAAGTGCCTACTAGCACAAATCCCGTGGAATTTTCTCCAGGTGTTGTTCTTTCAGGACAAAAGAAAAAGGAGACAAAGAGGAAATTGAGAAAAGGTGGAATGAGTGTATGACACGGATTTATCAACGATTCTCGTAGGCCCATAGCCATATTCCTGACGTTGCCATGCATGCCACAAAGCTTAAGCAAAGCTGCGGTCAAAGGCACCCGTGGGGCTGATGCCAAGCACCAACCGTTTGTTATGGTTGGATAGCTGGTAGCATGGCTATAAAATCCTTAATCATGTCGAACACAACAAAACAAACTTTTCTCATCACACTAGAATTTTGATAGGGCTTAAATAATGTCTATGCTATAGCTCGAACTTGGAGTCTACATATTTCTACAATATTGAGAGATCGAGACAGATACCTCGGTGTGGTGTTGTCATATACAGTCGTTTGGATTTGATGCCTCAGCAATCCAAATCATTTCGTTTTTCCCTTGTGTGTCACGATTTTTTGTTTCTACTCAGAATTAAAGTTGATGATTACACTTTCTTTTTAATAAGTACTACTAGAAGAAAATTTGATACTAGCTAGGACCTGAAGGGGAGACAGTGCAGTCCAACGGCGAATATGAGAGAAATTGACGCAGTGATTTCATCCTACCAGAAGTGACGCTGCCACGCATGGCGCCGCACACCGTCGTGCATGAAAATGCATGGCCAACATCATAATAACTCCACTGCGCGCGTATGCAAATAAATACTGCCATGGTAAGCAACGTACGCATAAAGAAATGGCGACCGGGATGGGAGATCGATGGAATCTGCAAGACAAGTGTGTGTCTCGTTCAGCACGGCTCGATCGAGATGCCTGCCTCCCTCCTCCGCTCCTCTGTTGGCAGGCAAGAGGCAACCGCAGCCACGAATAGGAGGGTGCCGGCCTGACAGCGCGGGCCGCGGCGCCGTGGCCGCGCGTCGCGCCACGCAGTACGTGCCGCGTCGACGCCGAGCTCGATCGAGCTTATACTAGTACAGTACTACGATCGAGCGCGCGAGTGGTGGAGTATCAAAGACACGCACGCAGCATCGTAGACCGGTCGCCCCGCCCCGCTGTCGTACGGGTACGGCGGCCGCGAGCGCGCCGTGCCTCGGCCTCGCCGTGCGTGGCGGCAGCGCGGCGCGCGCCGGCGTGCGCCAGATCCGACGAGCAGCGCTGTCCCCGCGCGCCACGACACGCTCCAGCTGCCAGGCTCCGTACGCGGCGCCACCCAAACCTCGCCGCGATCGCATCTCTCCACGTTTTATAGAGGCGCATGCTTGTCTTATCGTCTGTCGTCTCTGCCGCTCGCGCCGGGGCCCCCGTGTCCGCGGCCCATCGGCGCGCACGACGCCGATCGAGCGCGCGCGAGGCGGCCGTGGAGCAGAGGCAGGGCACGCAGGGGACGAGCGCGCGGGAGGCGGTCCAAGGGCACGCCATGCGACCGTGGAGCAGAGCTGGGGACGACCGCGTCTCATCTGCCGGGAGCGAGAGCTACCCAGCCAGACCAGACCGGACCGGACCCCCCAAAAAAGCTCCATTTTTGCGCGGCGGGTTGTATCGTGTGTTCTAGTGCGGCTGACCGTATTGCACGCACTGAAATCTTTGTTGAACCAGAGCAGAGCACCGTGGAGTGGGCGGTCAGCCGCGGAACCAGAACCACTCCAGACTGACTGACTGACTGAGTACTGACTCATCATCGGAGCGCAATTAATCCGGCCGCCCATGCACCGGCTCCGTTTGTCCTGCTCCTGCATCACCGGCACACACGAAGAACCGCACTTCTATGCTATACCATCGAGTTACTACGAGGGCGTGCACTGTTCACTCCACGGGAAATGTCGTCGTCAGTTAATTACTGTAACAGTAATTACTAGCAAAAAGTTACAGCAGAAACAGAGTGACACGAACCTACCCACACGACCACGTCACGTTCACTACCGCGCCCGGTCTCGCGCCATGGCGCGCAGGGACAGGGTGGGTCAACGCCACGAACCCACGCCCGCGCTAATAGGGCCTATAAAACCTCTCTCGCGTGCCGGCGGCAACTGCTGCTGAGTGCTCTCCACGCCCGCAAGCAAAACCCTCATCGACTTTCGTCTCAACTGCAGCTGTGCGAGTTGTGCAGAATGGAGATGGAGCCGGCCGGCGCGGGGCTGGAGGTGGACAAGCTCACCTACGAGATCTTCTCCATCCTCGAGAGCAAGTTCCTCTTCGGCTACGACGACCCCAAGCTCTTCTCCTCCTCATCCTCCGCCGCCGGCTCGCCGGGGGCCGCGATGGCGGCGGTGCCCGCGTCGGGGAAAGCGACGCCAGTGCGGGTGATGCCACCCGCGGTGGCGGCCGCGGGGAAGGTCTGCATCCTGTCGATCGACGGCGGCGGGCGGGCGGCCGACGGCCTCCTCGCCGGCGCCGCGCTGGTCAGGCTGGAGGCGTCGCTGCGGCGGCGCACGGGGGACGAGGGGGCCAGGCTGGCGGACTTCTTCGACGTGGCGGCGGGCTCCGGCGCCGGCGGCGTGCTCGCGGCGATGCTGGTCGCGCGCGGGCCCGACGGGCGCCCGCTCTTCTCTGCGGAGGACGCGCTCGCCTTCCTCCTGCGCAGCCTCCGCCGCGGCGGGAGCTGGTCCGCCGCCTCCGGCGCCGGCGGCCTGGTGGGCGCGCTGCTGTTCCGCCGGCCGGGCGGCGCCGCGTTCCGCAAGCTGTTCGGCGACCTCACGCTGCGGGACACGGTGCGGCCCGTGCTGGTCCCGTGCTACGACCTCGCCACGGCCGGCCCGTTCCTCTTCTCCCGCGCCGACGCCGTCGAGACCCGCGCCTACGACTTCCGCCTCCGCGACGTCTGCGCCGCCACGTGCGCCGGCTCCGACGGTTCCTCCACCGCCGCCGTCGAGGTGCGCTCCTGCGACGGCGCCACCCGCATCGCGGCCGTCGGCGGCGGCGTCGCGCTCGGCAACCCCACGGCGGCCGCCATCACGCACGTGCTCAACAACAAGCGCGAGTTCCCGCTCGCCGCCGGCGTCGGGGACCTGCTCGTCGTCTCCATCGGCAGCGGCGAGGCGGACCACCGCCCAGCCGCATCCACGTCCGAGATCGTCAGGATCGCAGCCGAGGGCGTCGCCGACATGGTACGGAACGGGGGAATCACGACGTGGCCTTACTTACTGGTCCACTCATCCATCAACTGCATGCTAGCATCTCGTTCTTTGTTCTCTTGCTGATGCCTCCTCTCTCGCACCTGACGCCAGGTGGATCAGGCCGTGGCCATGGCGTTCGGACATAACAGGACAAGCAACTACATCCGCATACAGGTCAGTGCAGCGTCACTGTCCTCTGCTTCTTTTCTTTCCACAGCGAGCACTACTACTAGCCGTCTCAGTGCGAGGCGTGCACGCGACGCACGGCACGACGATTAACCTCGATGTTTGCGCAGGCGACGGGGACGCCGCGGGCCGCTGCGGCGAAGGGCGGCGGCGCGGCGGAGGAGATGCTGTCGCAGAAGAACGTGGAGTCGGTGCTGTTCCGCGGGAAGAAGGTGGCGGAGCAGACCAACGCCGAGAAGCTGGAGCGGTTCGCGCACGAGCTCGTCAAGGAGCGCGACCGCCGCCGGACCAGCGCGCTCTCGCCGGCCGTCGTCAAGCAGCAGCCGACGACGACGCCCGGGTCGGACGGCGGCGCCCGTGCGCCGCCGGCGTCCTACTCGAACCTCGTCAGTCACATGCTCACCAGCATCATGTAGAGCACCAGCCGGCGGAACGTGCCGGATGTTTTTTGCCTCCTTACTAGCTTTTCCGTTCTGCTCCCTCTGTGCCCTGCTGATTTTTGTAAATGCGTTTGACAAAAGAGACGGTGCGTGCTGCGGTGATCTGCAGGGCCTCTGTAACCTCAGAATGCTGGCGCAGCTTGTTAGTTTGAGCATACAAGCTGTGATTTAACAGACCTGGGAGAAAAATAATATAGATCACAAATGGCAGCTTTTAATTAGTTCTAACAGTCTTTCACTTCAAGGCAAGTAAAATCATGTCATGATGGACTGACCTATTTAGACAGGCAGAGGTAGCTGTTGCGAAATCTATGGATGTTGCTCTACCATCGAGCACATAAAAACGGTCATGAAAATCCACTTGCTTCAAATAGGATTACTTCACTGGTATAAAATTTAGAGGTCAACTCTTTTTTCCCTTCCGAAGGAAAAAAAAATTAATAAGAGAAGCCCAAGATACTACTAGCTGTCACTCTGATATCAGATGTTCACACAGAAACGTGGAATATGTCGTCCTCCATGGATGGAACCTTTTCTTTGCCTGAAGCGTCATATCGGATTCAGACATGTTCGTTGTGAATGTGCCAGCCGTTTTGGAACTCGGAGCAAGTAATACTCCACAGTTTCAGGCTTTCAGATACACTGTTCCAGCTGCTCTGCTTGAAGTTCACACCTGTTTCGAGTCCCAAGTTCTTCAGAACATGCAAATCTCAACAAAAAATCAAGCGGCGACCAACAACAGCATTCGCTTTCTAGGCACACACTGGAACTGTAGCGTTGCAGGTAAACAGAAAATATTTGAGACAAAATTATTAAACGTGAAGCAATAGAAGTCCATGATGACCTACATGAGTGAGAAGTTTAGTACACTATTAATAAAGCTACTAAACGTGATGGCAATTAAGCAACAAACTCAGGACAGACAGGCTCTGAGGCTGCTGGCAGCTGGGTTCAGCTCTGTCTGCTGCTAATTGATTCTTTGACAGAATCCTAAGGCAGGCCTGTTGACGGGAAGCTGATGGCTCTGTGATCCAACGGAATAAGTGGCGCCCTTCGTGCGACGTCAACTTGGCCACGATGTACGCTACATGGAGGCGTCCATCAAGTCTGAGTTGGGGGCATCAGTTATGCTTTGAGATGTCAAGCTGATTTTGTGTTCCTCCGTGCAGGTTATGAACTGCTAATTCTTTGTGACGACCAGGTCACAGTGAGCACCATTCGTTCTGGTGGCAACTCATACCGCCACACCACAAAGGCACCAACAAAATCTGCTCTCTATCCACATGGCAATATTAGATCCTGAACACACAAAAAAATTGAAGCGTGCAATAGCTGGTGCATTTTCCCAAATATGCATGGACTAAATTCAATCCTTCCCTCCTTTTCTTTTGGGAAAAATAGAGTATTCGATATAAGACTATATTACAATGTTCCTTTGTGCGTGTGTACGTGGTGGTTGGTTCCTTTTATGTGTTGTTTGGGGCGATCCTACTAGTTTAGGTTGGGCCACGTTAGGATCAGCTTAGTCAGTGCCTGTGCTACTGTTTATTTACCGGATAACATAGATTGTGAGCTATACCGTCCCTTTTGGGATGAAGTAATCCAGCAGCAATCCTCAAAGACCATCATGTAAGCCACACCAAACCATGCTAGCTAGGTAAATAGGGCAATATAATGGGGTTACAACTTACAAGCTAATGTCAAGGCAGCTCCAGGCAGTAACAGCGCACTAACCACAACTCCTCAGCAGACAGCGCCTGAGCCAAGAGCGAATAGAAAAATTAGCACATCACTCTGCTTTCTCCAAAGTTAATTATACTTTTCGCACGCTACAGCAACATAATAGATTACGGGTCAGAAACCAGGAATCACGCACCAGATGGCATGAGTTCAGTCAGTCTCTGGTATCACCACTCACCTTAACAGTGCAGAGTTTGGGCACTGCTTAGCCTTGTCTCGTTGAAGCAGCTGCTTTGGATTCCATGCCTGCTGCATGCATAGGTGCATAGACCACACGTGTAACTTTTGTGTGCAAATCTGCCGCGACTTGTATATGCAAGTAGCTCAAGAATCTCTGCAGCCAGGGATGGAGCCAGGCAGCAACTTGCAACTTAAAGAGCTCGATCTAATCTCACTCTTCTGCACGGAAAAGATACTCTAATCGCCTATGCAAAGCAACAGCACGGAAAGGGGTGTGGCCATCAATTGTGACTAGAAAATCCTCACTGTTTGGTTCTCTTCTTCCCATCGTTAGTTAAGCAGTTATATAGTACCCAGTTTGGTCTTACTGCTGCAGTTTATTGTGGATGGCAGGAATTATTTGGGGGTCTAGGAACTTTCGTCACATGTTGACTACAGTAGATTTGGGTTTTTAACGTCTGCAGCTTTTTTTTTTTCGAAAAGAAGGGATTTATTATATATCAAACTCAGTACATGAACATCCCCAACTTACACAACGCACCCTGAAAAAAGGAAAAATTACATTGAAGTCCTTCAGGGTACTGTTCATCTTCTCCAGAGGAAACGAGCATTGGCAAGCAACATCCGATCACCAAATAAGCTCCTCCATGAAATCGATGGGAGACATGACCTTGAAAGGGTTGCAACTGCTACCATCTGGGATCTCACCTATATGGATCTGCCACGGATCAAAAGTCCGATCTGAAAGAACATCAACCATCCCACCACCGATCCACATAGGGAAGCAACGAAGGCACGACTGCGATCGAAACAATCGCAGAGAGCTAGACGAATCCACCACCAAAGGGGATAAATGATTCTCCCTTCTTTTCGCAAAAAGCAGGAAGCAGAAAAATCCACCGGCCGGCCAGCAATTCCATCCCATCCATCCCCACGAAAGTGAAGAAGGGAAAGAGAAGCTGTCAGCCAGGGAAACCAAATCGTACCTTGATTCTTCACCGTTGAGCGCACCATCGCCAGGAGAGACAGCGTCGTCGTTGGGGAAGAACAAGAACGAAACAGAGCTCCACACAGCTTGACCAGCGTCGTCACCGCCGTCGCCGACACCTCCAACGCCAGATCCACCGAGGGAGAAGACAAAACCGGCGAGCTTCACCATGGAAGCCGCCGGAACCCTAACCCTAACGGACTTTATTGGAACCCTAGAGCTAAACCTACGCAGCACGAGGCGCGATCCCTGCTTCCCCGCCCTCTCCGGCGCCGACGAGGCGGCCGGAGAGGAGGGGATGCGAGATATCGACGCCGGGCTGAAAATCGCCTCTCTTTCGCCGGTTTTTAACGTCTGCAGCTTTACAATAAACAAGTTGGAAGTTTTGTTTTTCATAAAGGGTTGATTTGAATGTGTAGACAAATAAGATCTGCAGGTTTTGTCAAGGAATCCTGTACCATAACAATGCTACAAATTCACGAACAGGTCCAGAACTGTGTGTTTCTGGCTCTTTTGTTGTTCTCCACTTCGTATCGACCTGCTCTATAATTTCCAAGCAGTTCAACTATTTTTAGTACTTCAAGGCTTCATATTATGTCAGGCATAAAACTACCTGTCAACATCTATTACTATCCACATATCAATGGAGATCTTCCTATTATAATATGGTTAGTTGAAGTACATTTTTCTTGAGTATGAAATACCGAAACCGATACATACTATCCTAACTGCCAAAAATAAATTGATAAATACCCCTAAAAACAACAAGACGATGAAAAGTCTCCGTAATGTGGTTCCAAATAAATATACAAGCTACAGAATTAATTTGCTGCATCAATTAGATTGAGTACGACGGCTTACTTGACAGGAATCGTTAGGCGGCCATTAGTGCCAGGACCATAATGCATCTGCTGTGACTGTTCCCCAGCGCTGTTTAACGGACTTCCGTTCAGTTGAGGCATTGGGAGATGCCAGGACCATAATGCTCAGTGCTCACCTGCTAGAGCCAGTAGCGACTGGTGGAGGGCACGAGCAACGCGTGCTGATTGGTGAGATGCAGCATGCTTCAATTTAGGATGTTATGATCAAAAGAGCTTAAAAGGGTTCATGGAAAAAAAAGAGTACCATCCCCATGGCTTCAAGAGAAACATCTACACTACAAAGTTTACAGTAATAAATGGTAAACATCTGAGGCTATGAACTTATGGATAACAGTATTATTCAACCGAAAGAGCTTCAGGTTATATAGATCAGTGCGTTTCGATTTGACAAATAGGCCTTCCAAAGTTAAGGAGACACAATAGGCTAGGTTTTCCACTTTCGTTTTAGTAAATGCTCCTGCAGATGGAAAGGTTGCAGGTTTCCAAAGGAAATTTCCTGCAGTCTGTTCCTTTAAAACTTCAACAAGAGAAGGAAAAGGTCGAAAGTAGGCGTGTAAAATGCAGCATAATATGCCACACATAGGACATTCCATGGCAAACCGTACAAAGCTGTATTTTACACTCAAAATCATACTTTTCAAAGATGAGCAAGAGTTATTCAGTGACACAAACGCTTTCAAAACCATCACAGTACAATGAAATCATACCCATCAAAAGAAACAATTTGATCAGCACCACAGAAAGTTGTATGCCTTCGTTATTTATGTACTATATCTCACAGTGAAACATACATATAGAAGTAGAAGAATACATACACACTACCAAACTGAATTGAACACTTGGGAGTTGTACAAATTACATTTAGGTTGACGATAATAATGAGTTAATTTGGTAGTGGGACTTTTCCTCCCTGAAACATATGTATTCACATTTATTCCAGTTATGTTACCTCGCAGTATCTGATATCATTGCTAGACTAGAAGAAATTATAATGCATAAACAAGCTCAAAACAATACATACACCTGTCAGCTTAAAGGTACAGCAATCCGCTAGAGGGACCTATGAGATAGCCTTTTCCTGATCCTGACAAACACTTGTCACAGGATTATTATACCACATATGAAGGATTTTGTCCATAATGATGCAGCTTAACACGCTAAAGGCTATAATGATTCAAGTTATATCCATCTCCTCGAGCATCGGTAGTAAACATTATTTGCTACAACTAGATTCTGATTTCTTTCACAAAGTAGACAACAATATACAGATAAGAAAACTTTTCTACATGCCTAGGGCAGATATGTTGGTGAACGCCAAGAAAATTGTCAAAATAGGACTGGATCAGTTGAGTATAAAGCTTCCATGAAAAGTATGCTCAAAGATTTTCAACCATCAGGCTGCTCTAGTAGTGCTGGTAGTGGTGACACTCCAAGATATGCCACTGGGGAAAAAGTAGGTTGTCATATGGCTGCTCTTTTCCAACACAATTCAGGCACACATATAGGTCTCGGCACCTTAGGCAGCCTAATCCGTGTGTTAGCGAGGAAACAGATATGCAGCACATCTGTTGGGATCATATAGCTTTACAAAGTGAATTTCATCAATGGATAAAGCCAAAAGGTTCCAATTCAGTGATAAACAATCAAAATATAGAACTCTTGCAGTTGACTTTATTTCTTATTATTCAACAACACTATGGATCCCACACAAGGCTTGATTCACTATTTCTGCAAAAATAAAGGGATAAATACAGCCCAAATTCAGGGAGGACGGGAGGGGGCTACACAACTCACATGTCATAACACTGATGGACAGTTTAAACACCCCAGAATTTTGGAAGCTCCACTCATGGCACTAAGGATTGCTCCTTCGACACTTGGACTTGCACAGAAATCACCACAAATCGCCAATTTAGTGCTCTTGTCCCAAACACATTTATCATCTCCTCCAATAGAGATGGATGGGAACGCACCACCCCTACAATTCGACACATTATCAAATTCCAACAAGGAGGGATACCTACTCAAACATAGTTAAAGATGACAACCCTACAAGACATGATTGGCAAACTGACCATCTGTGAGCTTTCATAAAAACTGGTTGTGGAATGTTCAACCCTGTAGACTGGAATTCTTTGAACAATTCCTCTGCCACCTTAGAAAGTGCATCCGCTGAAGGTTTCCTTGGACCAATTTCCTGTATTACCTTGGAAGCGTACTCAGCCGTTGAATGCAATACCCAAGATTGTCTGAATACAAACAAAGAACTGTATTAAATGAGATCGTTAGGCACCAAAAATGTGAACGTACTAAAAAAGGATCATGTACCTGTTAGGAGGTACACATGCACGATTTGGCTTACTACTATCACAAAAGGCCCGGCTCAGAAAGTCAGAATTATTAAAAGAGAAACCATGAACAGGTACCTGAGTAAGACATCAAGAGGTGGAGAAACAAGCATCTTTGAATAGGAGACATGGAATAAAATAATATCCTAAAAAAATGCGAGTTTCTTAAAATATCAATATCTATGTAACAGCTTCATGAATCCATGACTACCAATAGGTAGCTTTCTAATCTGTACTCAGGCAACTAGTGAAATGAACGATTTCTGGAACGAATGGTCGATGTGCATAAAATATTGTGTTCAATGTAATTTATCCATCTTGACAAATAGCACGCCCACATGCATAATAATAATTATTAGCTGACCGCAACAAGAAAGCGTCTAGTGTTAAGCAAGTTTGAGAAGTTGGGAGAACTGATGCTTAAGAGCAGTCGGAAATGGATAAAATTTAGGGTTGAGCATACCGCAGCCAAAGGTTCTGAAAATGCTACCATAAGAGCAAAACAAGGACGAACTGGGATGTCCTGAACCATTGCTGACAGCTGTGGAAATGACGACAAATCTGAGGAAACATTACAAAGCGTTCATTAAAGCATCTATGAAAAACGACTCATACTTGAGTGTGAAATGATGATCATCAGTAATTAGCACCAATAATAATAAGTACTAACCAACATGAGCGGAAATATTTAGCATCACAGTTAATTAACTCCTAAAAAAAAGACAGGACATAGCCTTTATAGTGTTTATTTGCTACATTTGCCAAAGGGGTCTTGGTTGAGTGGCTAAGACTTCCGAGCGGCACTCCTCAGGTCCCGAGTTCAATTCCCGGTGGGAGCGAATTTCGGGCGGAGGTTAAAAAAATCCCCTCGCCTCTCCCCTGCGCAAAGCATAGGTCAAGATCCGGCCGGAGGTCGGGACTGGGTAACGGTGCGGCCCAACCTGGGGGTTGTGGCAGTGGTCGCCGGCCCATGTCCAGGTCGATTCTCACTCGGTTACGGGTCCCTGTGTAGGCCGGGGGAGGGGGGTTCGGGGGTTTTCTCGACCTGTGTGAGTAGGTTGATCCCTATAGTATAAAGCCCGGGGGGGGGGGGGGTCAATACCCCCCGCAGGTCGAGTTTTTTTTTTATTTGCTACATTTTGACTGTTTGACACACCATAACTTTACAGCAAGCAAATATAAATTTGAATGAGAAAAATAAGATCATTTTTCAATGGTAATGAGGAATTATCTTCCAAATCAAAATGGTGATACCCATGTGAGCACACTTTTATTGACTGAACACTGAAGTGATACCCATCTGATCATATAACTTGTCAGGATTAGCCAAGAAAAAGAACTTGACATGTAATGAGAAGTTTGTCTAGTAAAACTAGAACTATAAGATTGAAGGATATTGAATCGTGTCCTACGGTGGTGCACATTATGGAGACAATAGAACATACCAAGAGGCGGTGGCCTTCCAGTCAACCCAGAAAATCTTGGTGATGCTATGATCTTATCTGTTGCTACAACATAATCGAAATAACCAAGATCCTTGCCATCCAAGCTAGCCAGTGACCATGAACTTCTATCATGAAGCCAGTCAATCTTACCAACGGTGACACCAAATTTGGCCACCAAACCTAGCACAAGACAGAGGATACATGGGCATCAAGCATTTGTCCCTCAGTCTAAAAGAAATGTAATCGGATTTAAAAGTTGCAAGTCTGAAGTATAACCATCCTCTAGACAGAGTGATTTGCAAATCGCGTTCATGCCTGGGACTCCAACATACTTCTTATTAGTTCCCTCCTGTAAGAACATGTAACAAGAAAGCTGATGTTACCAAAAGGGCCACTTGAACCGTGCAGCAAACTTTAAGCATAGTCTCTGCTAAATTTCATTTGTGAGAGCACTCTACAGCATTACAACGGGGATATGATATGAAATATGTATAATATCAATGCACATTGTTTGCATTGATTTACAGGTCTGAATGACAAAGTTCTAACTGCATCATTCTCAATTTCAATCTGGTACTTTATAATCTACCAATTGTTTGAGCAGCTCGGTTTCAGGACAAGGGATGGGTTACGAAGCTCGAACCTTCTCGAAGTCCGAGAATTTTCCGGTGGCCCGATCGAAGCATGCGAACAAGGCCTTCCACTCGGCGACGATCCCTCGCGCCTCCCACCCGCTCACGACCCGGGCAACCTCGTCGTTACTCACGGTGAAGTAGGGCGCACCATGGTCGAACCGCAGCTCCGTGCCGTCCTCCATCGTCTCCCTGCGCCCAACCAATGCCCCCAGGAAAGGGCACCAATCAGTAAGAACCGGAGCAACACCGCGGCACACGGGCAGGGAGTCAATCGATCGAGAACCTCCGTTGCGCCATGCGGCCGCCGGCGCCGCGGCCGGAGTCGAAGACCGTGACGGCCACGCCACGCGCGGCTAGGAGTGACGCGCAGACGGCGCCGGATACTGCGATCGCGAAAGGGGAAAGGGAGATCGCACACGTCAGTTCGAACGGCGCCGGATACTGCGATCGGTGAATTGGGGAGATAAGACGTGGTAGAGCATTTTGGCTGCTTACTTCCGGCTCCGATGACGGCGACATTGGCGGCGCTCATGGTTCGATGCTTGCCGGCGGCCAGCAAGGCGGCGGGGCCCGGTCGGGAAGCGGAGTGCTGGAGGGTGGCGAGGAGAGGCGCGCGGTGCGATGGGCGGAGGCGCGGGACCGTGGAGACCAGTGCGGCCGTTTTTGGCTCCACGACCTGTCGTTTCTTTTTTGAGAATCTCGACGACGTGTCGTGTCGTGGACCGTTCGTATTTCTGGGCCCTTCTCGGATCGGCCCATTTCTTATTTGGTTTCTTCATCTCCTTTTTTTTCCCCTTCTCCTTATGCTACTATTTATTTATTTCGTCAAAACCTCTCAAAAAAATATTTCAATGGTGTTGAGCCGTGCTGCACAAATAATGGGGATGTGATACGGGTAAATGTATCATCGCCATCGAAGTTCATTTAGGTCCGACGTTGTACCCATGTGTTCGCCTGCCTATCGCTCCTTAACATGGCATTGACTATCTTGGTCTACTTTCACCGATCCGGAGCGATCGACTTCTTATAGAAGTCTGTACTTTTTTATATATACTACTTCATCAGTGTCCAGCCCTTCTTACCAGCTGCAACCGTTCTGAGGTCGATCAACCCGCTTCTCAAAACTTGCTTCTTTCATTATTCATTTTGGTCTGTGAGATCTGAGGAAGTAGCTATCCCAGCGAGAGTTTTGAGGATGGAAGGCATCAGTAAAATACGTGCAGCAACGGCAGGGAGTACTTCTTCCCGGATGTGCTCACAGTGCAGGATCCCCATGTCTTTTATAGTCACCATAACATCACGGCACGTGCGGATCGGGACGATTAGCAGTTCACCAGGGGCCTACCTGATTGTACGCAATGTGAACTGAAAAAACGTGTGTTCACAACTGCTGGGAGGCATCGTTGCATCAACCAGCAGGCGCTTCTGGTCAGCATCCGAACTGTTAGCTACAACTTGGTTTTTGTTAGCTACAACTATGTGTATGGTTGTAGGTTGTTGATCGATGACTCGTGTCCGGTTCCTTCTTCAGACAATGCAAAGTCATGACTATTGTAGTGTACAACAAAAACAGTTATACCTGAATCTTTGCAGTGGCAATGGTGTAATAAAACGATAGCGTACCCAAACCGTGGCTTTTGTCGTTAACTATTGTCAAATGTGTGAGGTCTTGACAAAATGTTGCACATGCACATGATATATATACCAAAAAATGTTGCACATGCACATGATATATATACCCGAACCAAAAGAGAATACCTTTTTTTGTGTGAATACATCTTCTAGCTGCAATTGAATGAAAAGAGAATACATCTTCTACCCAAACCTTTAAGGCTATAATTATTGATTTTATGGTAAATTTTTAGAGTTTTTCTTTTGATGAAATCGTCATGCAATTAACCAAGGATAATTAAACAAGGAACTCAATTGCAGCTACCAAATTAATTCAAATTACGAATCACACACTTCATGACTTGCTTCCACCTATAAAGTCAGCTATTTCTGCTGATCTTTGACAAGCAGCAATCCATTCCTAGCCGACACATGAGGACAAAGGTATCGCCAACCCGCAAGAAAAACAACCGAAGAACCAAGTGCCATTGTGAACTACCATGTTTTGGTCGCATATTTCACATCGTTTGTTGTATTATCTTTTTTACATGAGTCAGATACTAGTTCAATTCATGCTACTTTCAGTTAATAAGAAATTACAAAAAACGATTTACGACCAATGTATAGAAATGAAATAGAGCTCAAAGCTTACCTCCTGAAAAAAAAAATGTGGTCACGCTCACGGTAGGCCCATCTGTAAGGCTTCGATCACATTACTTTGTACGGCCCATTAGGCCCAGTAGAAATAGCCTCACATCTCCATGTGGACCCCCGGCCGGACTCCATTTCACTCGTCGGCGACACCCGGCCATCGGCTTCAACCCCGCCACCGCCACCGCCACCGCCACCGCGTCCGCCCGCTTCTCTGGTGAGTCCTGGTAGTTCTACGGCCATCACGCTGGCTCCCGTCTCAGTTTACCACCCATCGCGTCTTCTCACTGCTTAACCCCCGTCTTCTAGATCTGCCTGCCCTGCCTCACAGATCCAGCACCAGTTCGCCGGCGCCGCTGCGAAGGATCTGCGAAGCGCGCGGCGCGGAGACCTCTCCCAAGTTGCCGCCATGGTGAGATCCCTCCCTCTCCCCACGTGATTCCGTGATCCGCGTCGTAACTCGTAGCGTTGGTGTGGTGGTGGCGCGGTGATCATTTGGGTTTCCGTGGATGGCGATCACTGCTAGCATTGGATCTTGTTTGGGTACTCGAAAGCTGAAATGTCTTTCTGTTCTACGCGATTTCGCAGATCAATTTCGTGCTCCTGATCAGCCGGCAGGGCAAGGTGAGGCTCACCAAGTGGTACTCGCCTTACACCCAGAAGGAGAGGACCAAGGTTAGAATCGTATACTGCTCTCTGCGCAATAATCAGTTTAACTCAGTTGCTATTACTGTGCTCTGTGGACACCTCTTGTAGCGGACAGTAGTTGAGACTATGCAGTACAACTAGTGTGATATATTTTTGAAGGATTCTGCAACTAAGGCACATTAGTCTCCACCTCTCACTGATGTCTCCTGTTTATAACACCTCTTCTCTACCATGTTAACAACTGACTTCATCTACTGTATGTGAACTGTACAAACTAGAAGTAACAGTCTTAAATCTGAACCAAACATAAAAGTAACTTCATTAAAACATATGTTTTAATGTACCCAGTGTAAACATTGGTTGACTATGTGAATTGTACACTTATTTCATTACACAAAGTTACTTTCACAGCGTTATCTACAATTCCACCTATAAATATCATACATGCCTCCAGTTCCAACAAGTCATTCTAGGCCACCAATCTTGTGTAAAGTGTAAACAAAAGCCCCTTCACAAAAGCACGATCTCCCCAAAACTACAAAAACATGACCAAGCTCACCGCTCATGAATGTCCTGCTCGGCATTGAGTCCTTGACAACAACCAGCCATCCCAGCATGGCCCGATCCGGTGTTAGCTCCACCTGGCACCCAACATCTGAAATGCTGGAGAGGAGAGGAAGGAGGAGGATTTGTGGGTGTGGGTGTGTGTGTGTGTGTTGGGGGGGGGGGGGGGGGGGGGGGGGGGGGGGGCAGATAATGTTGTGTTTGAACAAATCGACATTTAACATTACGTCATTACAAGTGGATGGATTATGGGTCTTTTTGTTATGATAACTTGCTATGCCTATCAATAGTTTGCCATCTAAGCTACATCTTGATCTTACATTTGTGTTTCCACGCATAGTGTGATTGAGGGCCATTGTTATTATCTAAACTTGATTTTATATTCATGGTGTTTCAGTGCCACTTGCTGCATTTGATATCTGATGATTTATCTTCAATGACTAGACTATTATAGGATGTAGTACAGGTTCAGAACAAGTTCTGTATACAATGACAAATATTGTTACAGTTTATCTTCTGATTTCATTACCAATTAATATTATTCTGTTGTTGAGGCACCTTGTACTGGATACCTTATTTCTTAAAATTTTCACTCATATTTAAAAGGTCATTCGTGAGCTCAGTGGACTCATTCTTACCAGAGGGCCTAAACTCTGCAACTTTGTTGAGTGGAGAGGTTACAAGGTTGTATACAGGAGGTATGGTTCATCAGTGTTGTTGAGTTACTCCGTATATAGTTTGTCTTATTGGTTATGCTCCTTTTGCAATATCTGCTTGTTGGGATATTGATGTTTCTGTGTATATTTACTCTGGGCAGGTATGCCAGCCTGTATTTCTGCATGTGCATTGATGCTGATGACAATGAGCTTGAAGTCCTTGAAATTATCCATCATTTTGTTGAGATACTGGACCGATATTTTGGCAGCGTGAGTGCTTCAGTGTCGTTTCACATTTTTTAAATCATTTAACTTTATGTATATTTTTAAGTGTTTTTTCCTTTTCATCCTTCAGGTATGTGAGCTGGATTTGATATTCAACTTCCATAAGGTAGTCTCTTTAGTTTTCAGGCGCTGAGGATGTTATATGCAGTCATACTACTTTTACGTCGTGTTTATTGGTCCTGCAGTCATTTTCATCAGTGCCAATACTCCATTGTTTGCAGGCATACTACATACTGGATGAGATTCTCATCGCTGGTGAGCTTCAGGAATCTAGCAAGAAGAATGTTGCCAGACTTATTGCCGCACAGGTATGAGTTTATACATTCAGCTAGCTCGTTCTTCTACGTTCCTTGTAAATCTCTATATGTTACTTGATTAATTAACAGAATATGGTGTTGGTACGAAATGTTCTATCGGACATCTAAAACATTTGTTGAGCCAACTGAATTACTGTTTTCCCCCTTCAGTTTTTGTGATAGTTTTTAGTTTCATTCCCCGTGATGCACATATATGCACCAGAGAGATGAGACACATAATTATTGCTCTATGAATTATTAGTGCTGAGAAATACTAATCTTTCTATACTTACAGTTTCCTTCCTGAATTTTGCAGGATTCATTGGTAGAGGCTGCAAAAGAGGAAGCCAGCTCTATAAGCAACATCATTGCCCAGGCTACAAAATAAAATTCTGCTTAACTCTAATGCCTGCCCCTTTGTTCTTTTATTTCGTCATTATACAAGTAATATCATGTACCAAGGGTACTATTTCATTGTCTATCTATTCGTCGAAGTAGTACGGCTTTCGAGATTCAGAATGAGCGTGATGTATTAATGTGTAACTACAATGTATGTGTTGTGTTTGCTACTGCATTTTGGATATGTCGAGACGAAATATGTATTCAAATTTCTGAGGCATAGTTGTAAATTGATGATCTTATATGTTCATTTTCTCCCCATCTTACTGATTGTTCCTGATGTTCTCCAATGTCTAAGAAACCACTTCCACTTTTCAGTGACAGTTGTTGTGATGCTTGAACCATCCTTTTATTTAATACCATGTAAGTAGCGTCAAATTTATGAAGGTCGCTGCACTGCTGCCATTGTTGCATCAGCCCGACTCACTGGTTGGCATTGGCGTGTAAAGGCTGGATGGAGCATGTCGTTCTTTTTTTTTTCTTTTTTCTTTTAGAAATTTAACGTGCCTACAGAATTTTGATTGGTCAATGATTTCGTTTGGTCCATAGTCAGTGGTCTTTTCTTATTTTTACTCAGCTTAAATGGAATTCATTTCTTTACCCACTAGTCCCCTATTCAGTAACATCTCATTGCCATCTGCACCTGTTTATAGATATACTCCTGCCATTCCTAGAACCTGGGGTTGACACCATAGCTTGCTTCTTTCAATCTCTTTTTGGTTCCTTTCTTCTTAGTAGTAGCATTTTTCTCGAGAATAGTGGGCTTCATGTCGATGAGAAGAGAACCGTCAATAGTGGGGTAGGATTAGGAGAAAGATAAGTATTTTTAGGAATGAAAAGCATCAGGTGAACACGATCAAGAGAGGTGACATGCCACGTCCGTTCTGTGGATCAGCTTGCATGCTTCATATTTCTCGACCGGACAAGAGGGCCGTTTCTTTCAGAGCGAGGACGATGTCTAACCACTGGTCTTCTTTGAGTTTCACACTGATTATTCACGGTGCTCTCCGACATCTAAAAGCTACTTCCACTTATTAGTGACCCAGCGTCTAGTTTGATACTTCAACCATCCTCTAATGTATTATCTGGCAAGCAAGACTGAAATTGACTGCCCTGGTTGCAAATGAATTCTCCGTTGAAGGCCCAATGAAGCATATCATTCTTTACTGGCTAATGGCAACTTAGTTCATCTGGTCTTATCCTTTTATCTATATATATATATATCTTATATAGATGGAACCCACTAAAAGTCATTTACTCCTATAAAACTAAACTCTCATGAGGCCACATCATCCGAATTATTTCATTTGTTGGATCAACCGAATCAGCACATCCTAACCGTCACTTTCCACCTTCCTCCTGTCATGCCCCTCCTTCCCTCAAACTCTCCTATCCCCATTATTCTCCTTTTCTCAATGCCTCACACGGTCACACCTATCACCAATGGCTGTAGAGAGAGAGAGAGGCTGCCAATTAATAGCTCTATGGCATTAATCCTGCACCAATTACACAGGTTACAAATCCAAGCCTGACATCCCATCCCGCCCCTGCTTTTTGCATGCCCTTTCATGCCTCAATACAATCTCATCTCCTTCTGTACCATAGAGAACAGAACATGAGATTTTGCTATTGCCCTGCTCCTCCAGGTAGCCATTGCCATTGCTATTAGTTTCACCCTCAATTCAGATAGTTCTTCCATTTCTAATTTATCCATTCTATTTTCATTGACCATGTCTCAGATTTTGGCCATTGTTTTGCGCGCTCAAATTGTTCGATGCAATGTCCCTTATGAAATCCTGCATAAATAACCTCTGCAGACTGTAGTTGTTCTGCTCGATCATGTGAATGGATCTCTGCTGCATCATATGTGTTTTATTTCCCATCCAGATATATAGCCAGAGATTTGACTTTCTTCAGTCATTAAGTTTAAAACAAACACTCAAGCTCTATACATTGTTTTTTTTTGGGCGATGGTTATACGTTGTTCGTTCGTTACTATATACAAGTGTTCAGCTGTCATCATCGGCCTTTTATTTTTAGCATTATAACATTACAATAGTCCACCTCTGCAGTAGTTCATTTTCATGTACGTGGCCCTCTACTGCATGCCTATTTGATTTCCTCTTTGGATATGGCAAGATCTTTGGTCTTCTTCAGTCACTGGGGTAAGAAAAACCACAAGTGTTCAATTGTCCGCAGCCTGGTACCTTAAGTAACAATTGTCATCTGCCCTTTTATTTTAAGCATTCGAGCATTACAATAGTCATATAGGGTCTGCTCCTTTTCGTTTCCATAGGAATGAGCACCAATTCGTCCTCAAGTTTCTCTATCAAGTATGTCCTGTGGAAGAATTTTCCACTCAAATTCACATTCAAAGCTACCAAATCCAGAGGACATCCTCAGGTTTAGTATTATTTAATTCTAAAATTATGATCTGCAGTGTATGATATTGCCGTTTCAGGCTACACCCCTATCTTGCCTGCTGTGTCTTCTTCAGCTCCAAACCACACAGAATCAGAAAGGTCACACATCTACTCCGAAATCAATTACTATCATTTCTAAATTTATAGCTTTATATTCGAAGTTAGTTGACATTTTTCCACCCTTATTTCCAGCTCAAAGGAAAAAGGAGCCTTACATTTCCACAGGATACAAAATGCAGTGAAGCACAGCATGAGGCTCAATCAGAGACTCTTCCTATACGTCATTGACCAAGGTACTTACTCCAGGTGCTATGTTTCCATATTTTATTGTATGGTTTTTATGTACCATCCTTCAGATATCCCCAAGTTGTTTCTCGAAAAAAAAAAGATATCCCCAAGTTGTATTTCTTTCATAAATATTGTAGTTTTCATATTTGACCATTTCCTGTGTGAAAAATCTATCACATGGCCCTTAGCACCTCCCAGAAAACCTGCTACAACGCACGGGTACAACAATAATTCTATGAATAGTCCTTTTAATTTGCTGACCTTTTTGAATGCTAAGATAAGTTTAGAATATTTTCGCTCCAGATATTTTAATTGCAACCATTACAGATACCTCCGTATATTAACCCTCAGGTGTTAAATGTCTCCTCTTATTCTTGATTTTGTCCATGTCTCCTTAACGGTTTTTTAAAACAAAATAGCTGCAATATTGAGAATTATTATTATTGACTCCAACTAAATATGTTACCACACCCGCTTTAAATCTGGCATTCAATTTCTGCATTGTAGCTCTCACAAGCACGATGTTTCTCGGGCCTGTATGTTGCTATCCTCCACACAACCAAAACCGATGGAGCATAAACAAGACTTGAACAGGATTCCCCTCGCCCTCAGACAATGTTACTCTTTCTTTTTACATGTATACTCATCTACGTACAAAAGTATACCTCCAGGCAATGTTCTGTAAACATTAGTTCCCTTATTACATTTCTATCTCCTTTTTGCAAAAATATTTATTTCATTCCATAGGTAACCACTTATGTATTGTACCAAGTATACTTACTTAATAGTAACACGCAATTATGTAAAACAAATCTGTCCCTTTACCTTTGCTGCACTCATCCAGATGTAATTAAAAATTGCACCAAAAAACCCGCAGCAAGCGCGGGGAATTCACCTAGTTAATGTACAGTAAGCTGGTCGGTGAAAAAGAAGAACTTGTTTACTCCTAAGAAAGTTATCAGAGAAGAAAATTTCTTGCAACGTGTGCAGCCTCAGTTTCAATGGGCGTCAATCGAGCGACATTTGTGTACGTTGAAGAATAGTCCTCGCCAAAAAAAAAAAAAAGACGTGAAGAATAGCAGAACGATTGTGTACGTTGGACATTGTGGTTAGTGCTCAGGTGCGGGGCTGCAGCTTGAGTTTGTCAAGACGTCATCCGCGTTAAGCCCATGTGGCCATGTGGAGATCGGTCCCATTCGTCGACGCCGGTGTTATAGGGCCCTGGACCTTATGCCACCGCCGCCTCGCGCGTCCACGGCAAGGCACAAAACACCCCCCGACGTCATCGGCGACGAAGACGTGACTTCCTTGGAGACCGTCATGGGTAGGGAACGTGTTCGTGGACAGGGCAGAGCTGCTCGAGACGGCAATGATGAATGAGCCATGGCGTCGCGACATGCATCGCACAAGGCACGATGCCCCTTCCGGGCGTCGACGCCAAAGGGAACACCGAACACGCACTCGTTGACATAGCCCCCGCTCAAGGTGTCGATGGAACGCGTGTCATCTGTTTTTTCCGCACCGATGCGTAGCAAGTCTGCCAGTTTCCTCATCTTTGAGCAGTGCGGTTGCCGACTTGCCGTGGACGTCGGACACTTGTATTCAGAGGGAGAAACATCGTAGACATTATGTGGATGTGGAACACACGCTGGCATCTACTTTTCATTTACTTTGCTATACTACATGTAACTCTATGTTAGAAGCCACGCCTACTTCTCACACAATTATGATGCCATTATGTTTTCTATAATCTAAGACTCGGCTGCACCTATATATACACGCCTCGCTCAACTCTCCATTCTCGTGATTCTAAGCTAAAGGAGCATCTCGCGTGTACACAAATAAATAGTCTTGCAAGATATATTAGCGCAAGGTTGACATTCTCATATTCGTATATAGAGAAGTCGCACAGAAGAACGACAAAAACAAGGGCTAATCAGAATGAAAGGCACTGGGAGGACTCATTAAAGAAGTCATGTGATATCGTGCTACCTATGCATCACGAGTGGTGCAACTGGGCAGTGCATCATCACGAGTGGTGTAACCGGGCAGTGCGTGAGACTGTAGCACCTGGGAGCCGATGTTGGTGGAGCAATTCAAGAAATGTAGTTTTTTTTAATTACAATACTATTGATTTTAGTTAACGAATGGAAACTTTCAATGGGGACGTCTCTGTTTAGAGATCCGAACATATAAATCAGAAGTTTATGGATCTAGATGGCACACACGAATTAGTTGAAGGGCCAATCATACATTGTACTCATTTTTGTTTTTACCCTCTCAAAAGAGGCCCAACACACTACGGAATCAGCGTGACAGAGCAACATTGCTTGCATGCACATCACGAAATAGAAGGACATTTGATCAGAAACAAAAAACTTTCGCTCAAGTTATCTCCATAATTCTGGATGACATTAGTTGGCTCAAAAGGGCACAAATTTTAACATAATCGCCTGCACTCAGTTGAGGCCATTTTCTAACTTATTTGCTGCTCTCTTGTATTTTTTATTTAGTCTATGTATCCTTAGGGTTTAACTCTGCTCTGCCTTAATGAATGTCTTTCCTGCCTTATTTGGGAGACTTGGCGTGTGATGGAAGAATCACTGGCCAATCATCTCACACAGTAAGTAGAAAGGCCACCATTGTCCTGGAAGGTCGGTATGTAGAAAGTCAGTAGTTGTTTATGAGAGAATAAAAGTTTAACATACGCAGCCTTGGTTCATTGAGTATGAATTAGAAGAAACAGTCTTTTTTGCTTCTTATGTAAGTTCTGAATGTATGAAGCATTTACTCTAGAATACGCAGGAGGGCTGCATATCTTTGTATTAAGAAGAAGGTCGATGACCAATTTTACACGATGCTGAACCGCGTTTTCACGGCAGCAAGGCATTCAGGGGCCATTACAATTTAGAGAGAGAACAGGGCCTAGGCCTCCTAGCTAGCAGAGCATTACATCTTGATCCTACTCTCGCGACATCGATCAAACGACTAGGTTCTTGGCTCCGGCTGCAGTCCAGAGCTGTGCTTCTTGCATCACGTCCGTGACGACTTGGGTCACTCTGGCCTGTTTGAGTGTTTTCCATTGAACACTCTGTTATTCCGTTCCCGCAATAGCATCCAAGTGATCAGCAAGAACAAGGTGTCTGCTCCTTTCCTAGTAGTCTTGGACAGATCCTTCCGCAGCATAGTCCAAAGGTCGATCAAACTCAGGTTGTTCACGGTGCTGAATGTATGAAGCAAATGGCATCTTTCAGAATATGCGCAAGTCTACATCCTGCCATTTAATATTTTAATTTTTGTTCGAGTTCTGAATGTAATCTTGAATGTAGTGTACGTTGCAATTAATCTTGAATGTTACTACTGGATACTTCTACATTCTACGTCTTTCACTTCTCACCAAGATCCTTCACCTCACTAACTCCCCGTTCATGTCTAACATCCATATAGATATAGGGTAGCACCCCACACACCATGTCCATCTGTATATATGTTTTACACTACACACTGTATTGCTGTCCTCTTCTTTCTCATGTATTATACATCGAGGTTATTCCCCTACACACAACACAGATTTTTGGAAATGGAAGGCACCGGGAGAACCAATGCTACCAGCGAAAAATGTGAACCTATGCATGTATAGCTGCGGATCGTTATTTGTTTATGATGAGATGAAGTGAAGCAGCTGCTCTAATATGTTTGATATTACGTCTTCACATTTGCAGGAGATCCTAGACCTCAAGCCAAAGGTGTCAACCTACTCCACATTTCCCATGCGGACAGAATCTTTCATTGGAGTACTCCAAACAAGGGCTCTTGGTTCGTGTGTTGTGCTTCATTTATGTACTCACGTCATAGGTGTTCCTAAGGTCCCTTTCCATACGTTCATACAAATACATTTCTGATCTCCTCTCCTCCGTTCGCTCTTTATTTCATTTTGCCATCCTAAGCATCACATTGATGGTTCCAAACCAAGAGAGGCGACAACATAAACGATTAGCAGAAATATTTCTTTTCTCCCTGAAAAGCCACAGTACGAATCATTGTAAAGGGAAAACTGTCAAAACACTGCTGTGAGTAAAACACCATGGTTAGCCAGGCATCATGCTAAACTCGCATAAGATGGCCTCTTAACACTTGATAAAATCAGCGGATAATCAATCAAGGCACATCGGAAGAATAGCACAACGTTTGTGTTGGACATGGTTGTAGTGTTGGGTTGCAACTGAACCTGTCAAGCACCGGCGGGACGGCGTCGCCCACGTGGAGTTCGGCTTGAGCGCACACTCGAGAGCCCATGCGTCCGCGCCGGCACGCCGGGCCCTTGACCTTCTGCCGCCGCCGCCTCAGCTCGTGCGTCGACTGAGACAACAATGCGTCGTTACGTCCGCAAGGGCGCAACGTCGATCGTCTGGCAACGAGGCGCCGCAGCATCCATCGCACGAGCAAGATGACGCGTTCGCAGCACCGATCAGTCGGCCGTCTTGCGCGAGGAACGGGTCGCCGATGATGTCCCCCCTTCCGGGCGTCGACGTCCAGGGGAATGTTTTCGTTGTCGGAGGCGTGTCATCTCCTTTCTCCGCACCGCTCCGTGGCAATGCTGCAGGCGTCCCCAGCAGCGCAGTTGCCGCCGGCCGGGCTCCACTGCTACGCCTGTGCGCCTTGCTCGCGGCCTCCAGTCCAGCCATCGTCTCCCCAATACAGGAAAATCAAAAGACCAGGTCTATCGTTTTCCCGAAAAAAGACCAGGTCTAATCCTCGCCGCTCGTGGCCGATCGGACAGACCACAGCGACCCGAGGGCGGTCGCTATTTGAACGGCGACCATCCCCAACTCTGGTCGCGACCTCCTCTGCTTCGTTGCTCGACTCGCCATAGCACCGCTACCGCAAGATCTTTCGTAAGCCTACGGAGGTCCCACTTCCCTGCCCAGTCAACGGCCTCGCCATGCACTCCGATGAGGGTGACGAGGCTTCAGACAAGCGTCAAATGGAGAGTCGTGGAGCTGCGACGTCTTACGGATGCCATTACACACCGCCCGAGCACTTGCATATGGAGACAGCGTCAAATGTTTGACATTCAAAGGGATAAACATCATATACATCATGTGAATGTGGAACACGTTACTACACGTCTATGGCAAATAATCACCTCTCACCATCTCTTTGCGTCATTACCGCGCGTTCTTTGCCAAGTCTTGAGTTGATAAGCGGAGAACTAAAAACATAGTACTCTCAATTTGATTGAAATTAAACGAATGCAAATTATCAATATGGACATCTCTGTTTGTTGATTGGTATCCATGGGTTATTACTAACAAGTCGAATCTTTGCAGTTACTTTACTATAGTACATATAACTCTATGTTAGAAGCCACACCCACTTCTCATAATATTGACGACCTTCTCTTTTATAGAATCTAAGACTCGGCTGCATCTATATATGCATGCCTCGTTCAATCCCCACTTCTCGTGATTCCACACTAGCAACAGTTGGAGTATCTCGTATGTACATGAATTGGTAGTCTTGCAAAATATGATTGTGCAATGGTTGACATTCTGATATGCATAGCAGAGTTGCACAGAAGAACGGCAAAAGAGAGGCCTACTTGGAATGGAAGGCACTGGGAAGACTCATCCGAGGGGCTATATAATGCCATGCTACTTTCGCATCCAGAGTGGTGCACTGCGGGCAGGGCCGTACACGAGTACGAAGCCTTCGAGAGCCGGAGCCCGTGGAGTAACAAGAGAACTATAATAACAAGAGCCCTCACTCTAGGATCGGAACGGATGGCCTGGTGTAAGGCTCTCCGCATTCATGTTTCTCTATTTGCCTCCTCTAACAAGAATATTCTGTCTTGGTCATCGAGATTTTTTCCTTTATAACAATTTCTTTCGCATCCATTCCTCCTCTATATTCTTCCTCTATCCCAACTACCATATATTTTATTCAACCATCTCCAACTAACATATCATTTTAACAAACATATTTCTTCAAACCATAATCAATTATAATAGTTATTATAAATATCAAAAAATTGTAGGAATCATGTATAAATATTCAAGACACAAAAAATCTAAAAAAATTATAAGATAATACAAAGGCTGATCGTAAAAAAATTATAAATAATCCTGCCATGGGACCAAACACTCAGACAGGGCCTCACTCATGGCACGCTGGTAGCCTGGTATACTAGTGCAAAAGGGGCATCAATTTTTTCCTTGCTCCCCTCTTCTCGTTGTCTACCACTCTAGCTTCCTTCTTCTCCATATGGCCAGTTATGTAGAGCAAACATCATAGCCGGAAAAATCTCTTCCCTGGCCCAGTGATTCCACAACGAATCCAAGAGAGAAACAACACCATTTTTCCAAGTTGTTTCTCTTGCTATTGGATCTCTTCTTTTTTAGCTGCTACTTCGCATTCTGTAAACACTTCTTTCATCAGTGTTCTCCCCAAGTAGCAGAACTAAGGAATCCAGAAAAAGAAAATTCTCGTTTGCTCTAGTCATGCGGCCCAGCCTTCAGAAGTTGAACCAAGAAGTACCGTAGCAATTAGCAAGATCTTAGTTCTGTTCCATTAGCATCAGTTCAGCTGTGTAGAAGAAACAAAAACATCTTGCAAATCGACTGAGTCAACATTCAGTATCCTCAAGATTCGCAGCTCGAGTCCCGCTGCCAGTTCTTCGGGAAAAAGTGAATATTCGGCGGCGGCGTTGAACTGGTCAGGCGGCCGAGCACCGACGAGGACATGGTGGAGCAGGTTCTCATGAAGCCCCACGGCAGCTCCGATGACTCGCCACCTTCAGGCACGCCTCCCCGCGCTACGAGAAGAGCGACGGCTATACTACTTCTAACACCTCAAATTTCAAATCAAAATTTAAATGGAATAAAAGTCACTCCGATTTGAATTTTTGTTTATTTCTTTCCTCCTCATCAAATTTTAGAAATAAAACTAACAAAAGTAATTCAAACTTAGTTGAATCTGAAAATTTCAAAATATAAAATCTATGCTCAAGTGTTTGTTTACATTCAATATTTACTAAAAGTTTGAACTTTGGAATTTACAACAAATTAAAATTCTTATGTTGAACCCTAGTAAATTCACCTCGAATTAAAAAATCTTGAATTTTAAATTTGCGAAACTATCACCATATGCATTTTTGGATTTAATGGTTTTATTTGGAGTATTTATTGAAGTTGATCCCCTTCTCAAATTTGAATTTCATTCAAATTTGAAGTTCCCCAAACCCTAGAAATGTTTAAACTCCTTTTCTCTTTGGGCCGAACCTTTCTCCTTTTCTCTTACCAGCCCAGCCCAATTCTTCTTTTCCTTTTTCCTTTTCTCCCGCCGCGGGCCGCTCCATCTCCTTCTTCCTCTCCGGCCCAGCGCGGCCCGTCGCAGCCTGGCCCATCTCCCCGTCTTCCTCCTCCAGCTCGGACAGACACGTCGCTGCCGACGCGTCGCCGCCGCCGCGTTCCACGCCGGCGCCCTCTCCAGCTCATCCCTGCGCGCCACTGTGGCCATGCCGCCCCGACGTCACCTCTGCCAAGCTCCGCGCCCCGAGGCCACAGTGTTGCGGGCGCCGAAATCGTGGACGAGTCGCCGCCGCAATCGACGACCTCGCCGTGGATAAGAAGCGACGTCGCAATCGTTGACCGGATAAGCTTCGCGGCGAAGGCTTCATCCCTCTCCGCCTATAAAAGGGCTCCAAGCTTCTCCGCCGTGACCCTCTTCTCCCTTTCCCCTCCAAACCCTAACCTCTCCGGCCGCCGTCGATCTTCGCCGTCCGGCCGTCTCCGACCAAGCCAAGCTGCCGGTAAGCATCCCCGAGCTCCTCTCTCTCTTCTGCGCCCTCTCTTTCTTCCTCTCGCGCTCCTGCACCACTCCCGCATCGTGCGCCGCCGCCGGCCGCCGTGCGACCACGTCGCCGCCCATCTTCCCGGCCGAGCCAGTGCGCGCCACGCCTTCGCCGCACCTCACTGCACCTCCACGGGAGCACCAACTCGAGGAGATCCTACTCCCTCGCCTTCCCCATCGCGAGCCGCCGTCACCGTCATCTCCGGCAAGCTCGCGCCGCCGCTCTAGTCGCCCCCGTCGTCGACATGTAGCACCACCTGATCCGCCATCCCTCGCTGATGCCCGGCATCATGCTCTCGTCGACTCTCCGCCAACCCAGCCGTCGGCGGCGAGCTTTCCGGCGAGCTGTCGCCGCGCCCGGCCCTGTTCCAACGACCCCGGTCCACCGTGGACCGGTGGACCACAGTCCCTATGCGGTCCACGACCCTTGTAGACCCAGTCCACCACTTTTTCAATACAAAAATAAATCTGAAAATTCTAGAAAATCCCCAGCCTCTAAGCCCCTCTAGTTTATTCTATTTCTGTTTAGGTCCTGCCTTTTTACACAAACACCCCCATACTTTTCCATAATTACCTTTTAGTCCCTATCATTTTACATCAAGGCCCCTCAACTTTTCTATAATTACAGCAAGGTCCCTTAAACTTTTCTGTTCTTACATATGGGTCCTTAGAATCTTTTCTGTAATTACAAACAAGCCCCTAAAGTCTTTAAACGCCTATATCTTTTCCACCCAAGCTCCGTTTTGGGCGATTCTCGCGCTCATGCGTTCGTAGAAACACGTAGTACCTTTTGGTACTGTCCTTGGAGCTCAACACCACATCCGCAAGCCATCAATACCCCATGTTTTTCCCCTCGTCCGATAAATCCTATCTCGACGAATCATTCTCCGCTAATCTCGCATAGCGGAACTGTTCTTTCACCTGTTAGTGTTGAACCTAACCCCTCTTGTTGAACCATTCCACCTCTTCTCGTCGTATCGTCCCACCTCAAGTAAAGTAACCTCTCTTCATCACGACCTAGCTTTAACCCTAGCCTAGCACAGTTATCGCTTAATCAAACCTAATCCAATGTTCTTCGCCATTTATCTAGTTAATTGATTTATCCACCTCTTTTATTTGGTGTCAGTTATTTGAGAATTTTATTGGTATTTCATTCGCTGTTATTTGAGGCTATTCCTTTGTTGTGTATTGCCTTCTTAGTGCATGTCATGACTGGATCATATAGCTAACCTTGCACCACCATGCATTAAATCTTTTGCATCTGCATATCCTCTCCTCAAACCATTCATGTTCTTTAATAGAAATAACTTAGAGTTCATATAATAGATATGCACGCAATCACCGTCATTAAAGCATATGCATCTCATCATCCTCACCATAAGGTTGCACCCTTGCTTCTTTTAAGAGAAAGTAGGTAATTGATAGTTAGTCTAGGTGAATATGGCCCTTATAAGACCATGAATAAAACTGGCAATAAATAATCTTTCATAAATAAATATGCATTGCACAAACATAGCCATTTTTCTTGGAGTTTTATCGATTCTTATTGGAGTTAATTGGATCTTATTCGGCTCTTTTCGTTCTTTATTTCCTTTGCGGTAGTTTGTTTATACGGTATGTTTTTATGCGCTAGCTTACGTGAGGTCCGAGGAAGAGCCAGGAGAATTCAAGGAAGATCTAGAAGATCCAAGCTTCGAGGATGAGTTGAAGAATCCAAGCCCGAGGACGAGTCAGAAGATACAAGCTTAAGAGAAGGACTCGAAGATATCAATCTCGACAAAAGAACTTGAAGATCCAGAACTGAAAGATTAGGATAGCGTTTTTCAGGCAAGCTCTACTTCTCCTTGATCATGATTGAACCTACTGTTTTCGCAATGCACCTATATTGCCTATTCTCGTACTATGCATTACTTGTTATTTTACTACTTGTGTAGCTATGGTCCTACTTGCTTATTGATATTGATGTCTGTTACTTAGGCGTTAATATCAGAATCCTTGTTTACCCTTGTTCACCTGTCACCTTGATAACCTTAGGATAGTTCCATCATTTCTACGATGGCACGTTCACCTTGTTACTAGATTGCTTAGGACCCCTCGCAATGTTTCTACATTGCCACACCTTACTCACATATATACTTTTACAAATGTGTGAAATGAGTTTGGTGGTGTGCGTGATACTTGGGGTTGGGAGTAGCACAACCGTGTTAGGTGATGATGATGGAGACGGTGATGGGATGGTTGGATTGCGGGCAAGGCCATTAGTAAGTGATTGATGGCGTGATGGATTGTGTAATAGTCTCCTAGTGTGGGAGACATGGCGCTTGCCCGGCCACATAAGGACCGGTTCATTCAACCTTTAACAAGATGATTCTCGTACAACCACGGAACCTGTATGGGAAGGACTCACCCTACCTTCTTGATGCCTACCACTTTGATCCACCTAGAGGGCAGTAGCGCAAACGAGCAACCAGGAGAAGACTCCAGAGTTTGTAGTGCTTAGGAGCTCCGGCCCGAGATCCCCACATTAAATGTGCTGTGGTTCCACATGATGACTACTGTAGTCACATGAAAAGCCCCTGGGTTGGTTCGTAGGTGGCATTGTGTGTGGTACTCGGAGAAGATGGATTGAGCGTTATGTTACTCTCCGTACAAGAGTGCATAGCCCGTGGGAAAAGATGTACAACCTCTGCAGAGTGTAAAATTCATCCGGATGGACGTTGTCACGGCATATGACGCATCTTCGTTGAGTTCGATATGATTAGCCACCTCTGATTCCTTGAAGTGTGAGTGAGCAGTAGTCTGCTCGTGTTTTGGAAGTGATGGCAAATGTGCCGGGTCGGTATGACCATTGAGGTCAGAAGGCCCAACTAAAACTTGGGAACTGGCGGGAATGCTTCATACTCCTCCAGGGCCAACCAACTAAAATATTGACAGTTACTTCTCTGTTTTATCTAAGAATTCCTTCACTTGCTTTAGTGAACCTTGCATAAAATCTGCTTGTTGCAAATAAACCATACAGCCTATTCCTTGCTAAGACCAAATATGCATGTATATATACCCTTGTGTAGTGTAGGGCTTGCTGAGTACCATATGTACTCACGTGTTTGCAATCGTTGGTTTAGTAGGTGAAGACTTCGTAGATGACGACGACGATTGGGTTTTCGGTTCTGCTTCTCAAGCTTGCTTGTGGCGTTGGGCCATGGTTTTCGCTGTCTGCTTCACCTCTAGTGGGTCGGATGGACTTGGATAGTTTTAAATCCTTGTCGTACCGCCACTAAAGGTCTTATATCAGGTATCTTACTTATTTATCTATTCGAAGTATGCTTTTGATTATCATATCTGTGTTCTTGTGCGTATCAGCTACTGATCTAGGGACTGATACAGGATGCACAGTAGATTCCAGAAATGGGGTCAGACACTACTCCTCTCGATCTCCGCCGGCAGCCACTTATCTCAATCCCCAGTGCGCCGGTCGCCGCCGAGACGCCGAAGACGGCGGTGTTCCAGACCGTGGGGAGCGGCTTCTCCTGCACCACCTGGCACTCCGCCTCCACGCGCAGCTCGCGCCACCGCACCTCCGCCGTCGGCGGCCGAGCGCCGACCCTGTCCACGGGCCGCCGCTGCTTCTGCAGCAGCCGGAGGTTGTCGCGGCAGGCGGTGGCGACGAGGGCGTCCACCAGCAGCCGCCGCTCCGCCGCGCCCAGCGGGACGGCGGCGGACCGAGCTCTCTCTCGATCTCCGCCTCCCTGCTCCCTCTGGATCTCTTCAGCCTCCTCCTCGCACAAAGCGCCGCCGCCAGTCCCGGCCCAACCTGCTGCGCCGGGGCAGCCGGAGACGCCGCGCCGGAGGTCATCCGGTTCCCCGCCGAGGCCGCCGCCTCACCCGCCTCCCGTGCTCCATCTCCGCACGGTCGGTTGGGATGGCGCGCGGGTGGTGGGCCCCGCGCCCTGTCGGTGCGTAGAGGAGCTCCTCTACCTCCGCTCGATTTGGCGTGGGCAAGCGTTTACGGGAGGATAGGGGAAGCGGTAGCGTAGACCGGTGCGGGGTGTTTTCCTCTATTTGCTTCCTTCAGGAAGCTATAGAGGAGCCCAGTGCGGAGAGCCTAAGGGTGCGTTCGTTGCATGGGGTCTAAACTTTAGAGGGTTTTTGTAACGAATATTATGATTACAAATAAAGTTTAATTAGAAAACTAATTTCAGGACTCCGCTCGAATTCGCGAGACGAATCTAATGAGGGTAATTAGGCAGTGATTAGACGATGGTTACTGTAGCATTACTGTAGCGAAACTTAGATTAATTAGGCTCATTAGATTCGTCTCGCGATTTAGAGGGGGGTCGTGACATAGGTTTTGTCATTAAATGAATAAAAATATTTTTAAATAGTAAGATTCTCTTCGATGTGACAGGTCTAAACTTTAGAGGGGGATGCAACGAACGCACCCTAAGAGCATCTCTAGCAATAGTCCTCAAAACAAGACCTCTATTTTTGTTTTCCAGGCCGGCATGCAAAAATAAAGGCTCAAAATTTAGCTTCAACTCCAGCAGTACATTTACCCAAGACTCTATTTTGTGGGAGACCCAGTAAAAAAAATGATAGGACCCATGAATGAGAGGGAGGATTGGAGGACCCTAGGAATGGGGGCTTGGAGATAGAGTTTGAGAGGGCATGCAAAATGAGAGCCCAAGTAAGGTCCCTGTTGGAGTTGAGTTTTTGGCTCAAGTTCTTAAATAATAGAGTAGAGGCCTAACTAGGGGCCTTGCTGGAGATGCTCTAAGTAGTGTGAAAAATTTACAAAGGTCGCTTCACTGCTGCCACTGTTGCAAGAGCCTGATTCACTGATTGGCGTGTTTTCATTTGGTTACTTATTTCACTTATTTCATTTGGTCCATAGTCAGTAGTCTTTTCATCTTTTTTATTTTCTCAGCTTAAATGGACTTCGTTTCTTTACCAACTATTCAGTAACATCTCATTGCTATCTGCACCTGTTTATTATATAGATGCACTCCTTCCATTTCTAGAGCCCGGGGTTGACACCAACGCTTAAATCTTCCAATCTCTTTTGGTTCTTTTCTTATTAGCATCTTTTTCGAAAATACTTGGCTTCATGTCGGTGACAAAACTGTCAATAGTGGGTAGGTGAAAGATGAACATTTTTAGGAATGGAAAGCATCAGGTGGACACGATCAAAAGAGATGACACATTGCATCTGTTCTGAATGTGCTGACATACTTCATAGTTTTCGTGTCCTCCAGACGCTAAACAAATCGGACGAGGGGGTCATATTATCTTTGAGCGTGAGGGATGATGTCTAACCACTGGTCAATTTCAGCGGGCTGCGGATAACTCTGAAGTTCGGTGAATGTGCATTGTTTTTCTCACGGATTCTTCATTTTGCTCTCAAACATCTAAAAGTCACTCCACTTATTAGTGAGTATAAAACAAATACTTTCTCTTATTAGTGATCCAGCGTCTCTTTTGATGCTTTAACCGTCCTATGATGTAGTACCTGGCAAGTAAACCTGAAACTTACTGCCCTGGCTGCAAATAAATTTTCCGTTGAACCCTGATTGATTTCGCAGATAGTGATGGCCAAATGGGCTGGGCTAAACGGGCGGGCACGAAGCACGTAATTTTTGGCCCGGCCCGAGCACGGCACGGCCCGATGAATTTTGGGCCCAGGCCAGCACGGCACGTACCATCGGGCCGTGCTTGGGCCGAGGGGTGGGCACGGCGGGCGGCACGGCACGGCCCGATTAAGTTTTATTAAATATATTTTTTAGTTTTTATGTGTACAACTAGTAGTCTTAGTCTAGTGGTAAGTGAATTCCTTCTTATGTATGAGGTCTCAAGTTCAATTCTCCTTACTAGCATCTATTTTTGTACCATTTAACACTAAATTCTTTCAAAAAATAATTAAATGGGCTGAAATTTAAAACAATGTTCAACACACATGAGACAAAATGAAGGTATGGGACGGCCAGTTCACCACGGAAAGCGAATTCGATCCTTTAGTAGTCTTCTTTGCCGGACTCGAACCGCTGACATCCGCCACAGGGTAAACCACCGCCTCTCAGGCCTCCCCGACGGGTTCTACCATAGAGGCCAACGATAGGCAATAACTCCCCCCCGAACGCAGCTTACAACTTTCATCGTACTGTGTTGCTTTAGCTGGAAAGAAAGACGAAGTGCCTGTTCCATGAACAGAGGCCGACCCTGGCTCTGGAGCAACTAGTCGGGCTAAACGGGCCGGCCCGGCACGATTATTCCCACTCGTGCCGTGCCACGGGCCGAGGGGTCGGCACGTGGGCTGGCACGGCACGGCCCGAATGCTATTGCGTGCCGGGCCGGCCCGAAATTCAAACGGGTCGTGCCTTTTCGTGCTCGGGCCGTGCCGTGCCGGGCGGCCCGTTTGGCCATGACTATTCGCAGATATTGGGGACTCCCTATACGCAGCCCGTCCGACGGTTAACGTGCGATAGAACGGCCCACGGCCCGTGCAAACTCGGTCCACAGCGGCGGCGGCCTTCTTCTTCCTCGCGCCATCGTCGCGCCGCCGCCATCGACTGCCGTCGTCGTGCACGCCCCCACCGCCTCCGCCTCCCGCCCGGCTCCGGCGGCGTCCCCGCCGCCTCCGCCGCCGCTCTCGACCGCCGCCGCGCTAATCCGACGAGACGTGACGCCCCCGCCCTCACCCCGCCCACCGCCAGCGGCCACCACCGCGGCCGGCGGCGTCCCTGCCGCCTCGCCGCCCGCCCGCATCACGCCGCCCGCCGCCGGTCCGGCACGTCGCCGCCTTCTATGTCCGGAGGGAGGAGGAGGAGATCGTGGGGTACAAATCCTGCGCACTAAGGGATCCTCCGGCGAAACGCCCCCGCCCCGCCCTCCTCCATCGTCTCCGGCGGCTCCCGCCGCCGAATCCGCGGCCGCCGCCCTCCGCCGCGCTAACCCGGCTTCGCCGGGCTCGACGGCGGCGGCCATGGCTCGGGAAGGTGGAAGGAGGAAGAAAGCTGCGCCACCGTTGGATGCGTCTCAAGCACGAATCTCAAAGCTGTCCGATCGATCGAATCCTATCGGGCGACCTACGTATAGGATTGACGCAGATATTGTGGACGACTGAAGATCGAATGAGTCATATGAGCCAGGGATTTATGGGCCGGGCCAGAAGGCTGGAAAAGCGCCTGTACTACGGCCCGGTGGAGGAGCCCACGACACTCCCGAGTCTCGCCCGACTCACCTCATCCATCCGGCCATTCCGCAGGCCACCGCCGCACCTGACGCCCAAACCCTACGTGCTCCGGCGACCTCGCCGCCACAGCGCCTCTCTAGGATCTCGCCGGGCCTACCGAGTGTGACTTTCGCCTTACAATTCTTCAGTGTTTTCGTTGGGAATCGCTAGGAGGAAGCGAATTCGTTGTTGCCGTCGGACGGGAGCCGAAGAAGATGGCGGCGGGGATTCCGTCGTCGTGGGAGGAGCTCCCGGAGGACATCCTCGGCCAGGTGCTCAAGCGCCTGCCTTCCCTCGCCGACCGCGTACGCCTCCGCGCCGTCTGCAGCCCCTGGCGCTCCGGCGCCGCCGCCCGGCGGCATCCGCTGCTACCCCCGCCGCTCCCGTGGCTCGCCCTCCTCGACGGCACCCTCGTCGACCTCCACGGCGTCCCCGTCCGCTGCGGGCCCATCCTCCGCCACGGCGTCGACTTCTGCTACCTCCCCGTCGACAACCTGGCCTTCCTCGTGGGCCACGACGGCGGATGCTCTCTGATGAACCCTCTCTCAGGCCTGACGCTCCCTCTTCCAAAGCTGTGCCCTGCTGTGCGCCGAGCTATCCACAGTTCTACCTACTATGGCCGATCTGACATCCGAAACGGGCATGTTAAGGTGAAGATCCTGTCCTCGCCAGTCGATCCTACACTGGACCCTCTCGTCGCGACCATAATTATGGAAGGATACAGCGTTGCTATCACTCCTTGCAAGGGTCATGATGCGATCAGCATCAGCATGGATAAAGATAGGCCTGCAGGTTGTCAAGTGAGGATAACTGATATCGCCTTCTTCAATGGGGAGCTTTATGCTCTCACGGACAATGAAGGGCTTCACATCATGAAGCTTGATGTCAGTGGCCTCAGAAAGCCAAAATTCTCGCAAGCCTTTCATCCGTGCATCGCTGATGACCCCAAGCAGCAACAAATATACCATTGCTATGACCCCGGTAAGCCGCAAATGTTTGACCCCAGAGATGCGCCTCCAGGGTGCTTGGTCAAGCGATACCTAGCAGAATCTAATGGCAGGCTGTTGATGGTCAGGCGGTGGATGAGCTTTCCGAGGAGGGCTCGGCTGGGAGACCACGACAAGACTTTCCGGTTTGAGGTATTTGAGGCAAACCTTGCCACCATCCCTGGACAGTGGATGAAGGTGGAAACCTTGGGTGATCAGGCACTCTTCCTTGGTTTACAATGCTCCAAGTCAGTCCCTGGTAGCCAATTTGCAGGTGGAGTTCGTGAGGATTGCATCTACTTCATGCATAGGATTTTCGACCTGCCATATAGGGGTGATAAACTAGGCCACTCTACGGATCCTCTTGCCGACTCGGGCGTATACAACATGAGAAACGGGGAAATCACGCCACTGCTACCAGACGCTGTGATGGCAGAGCTGCAGGGCAAGCGCCAGTTTCTGACTTGGTTTTTTCCTGCTGATGAATAACTTCTTTCTCATTTTAAATGGTTGTTTTGTTATGGAATATCAGTATGCTTGACATGTATGTACTTTCTTTCAGTCGAAATGATCCTTAGAACCAAGCTATGCAAAATTTAGAATGCCTTTGATGTTTAAACCAATTTTGCATGCTTTGGAAAATTGATCGCCTTTCAGGTCAACATATTGTAATAGATTTGACAAGTGACATCTGTGGTTTTATTTTGATTTGTTATGAAGTTGATGATTTGTGGGCCTGGCCTGAAGCAGACTTTTTTGTGCAATATTTTTTTTAGGTAGCTGTTAGTCTGAGTTTTATTCCCAGCTGCTGTGTGCAAAACAGTCTGGTATCAGTATGTTGCTGATTTTTGGATTTGCAGCTATGGCTTATAAAGTTACAGAACTGTTTGGTTTTCTATGAGGGCATAGTATTAGAGATTTAAAGTTATTTATCTTGGTGACTGTCAGTCTACATCATGCTGTTTTTAGATACTTTGTGCACAAAAAAAATGAGGTGTATCCTTATTTTTAGCGGTTAACTCTTCTATTGATTAACATTCATAGGTGTGATTTATTCCTGTTAACATAGCACCCGTATGGTCAAGTAATTGAAAGTATTACTTGGCTGGAGAAGCAGACTTTTATCTCCTTTGTATAGATGGGTTAAGTCTTGTTTCTGTTGCACTCTCTTTTTTTGTGTTCAATCATATAAGGCTGTTTGGTTATGGAATATCAGTATCATGATATGCATTTTCTTTCTTGATGTTGCTAGTTCATAAAAATGTCCTGTAGTACCAAGACATGGAAGGTGTTATTCCACGTGATGTCTAAGCCTTTTCTTTGCAAAGTTGAGGAAAATTGGTTGCCATCATATGGTGACAAAGAATTGTATGTGACGTTTGACTATGTTTGATTATATGCTTGCTGAATTTTTGGGTCTTGTCTGAAGGCGGCGGCTTTGGGATGGATTATCTCTTAGCCTCTCAGTCAACCCAAGTGCCATGCGTCCACGCCAGCGATCATAGGGCCCTGGACTTGATGCAACCGCCGGCTAGCGCGTCCACGGCAAGGCACGAAACAACACTCCAGCGTCATCGGCGGCTCGGAGCCGGAGATTTAGCATCCGTGGTGTGGAGATCGTTGCGGGGAACGTGTTCATGGACATGACCAAGCGGCTCGAGGCAGCACAGAGTTATGGCGCCACATCCATCGCACATGACACCATCCTGTGCTCAACTTGCCTAACGTGTGGCATCTTGCTTTCTCCGCGCCGGCACGTGGCGATGCTGCTGGCGTCCCGACCCTTGAGCAGCGTCGAGCTCCGCCGCTACGCCGCATGCTCGCGGCCTCCAGCCCGTCGTCTGTCCGATACAGGAAACGACGAAGTCTAATCCAGGCCGCACGTGTCCGATCAGACCGACTACATCGTCCCAAGGGATGGTCGCTATTTGAAATGGCAACCTCCCTCGACCCTGCTCGGCGCTCCTCTGCTTCGTTGCCCGGCTCGCCAGTGCACTGCTGCCGCAAGATCTTTCGTGACCCTGGCGGAGGTCCCTCTTCCCTGCCCAGTCACACACACACACACACACACACACACACACACACACACACACACACACACACTCCCTATTCTTCCTTGTCATTTTCACACACACACACACTCCCTATTCTTCCTTGTCATTTTCTTTTTGATGGAAATATACTTCCTTCTCATTGTCCTACACTTTCTTCTTGCATGATATGATTTGATATTCGCAACGGTGCCTGCTGCCATGCGTAGAAGGGTTGCAGACGAGAGAGCTATAACAACGAGAGCCCTCTTGGATCGGAACGGAAAGCACTGGGATGAGTCATCTAGTAATAATCATTAGACTCTTCACTTTGACTGCAGAGTTAGCTTGCCAATCATTTCTGCATTGCACTGAGATGGTTCCCTCTCGTATATTCGTGACGCTGAGTTCCTAGTGTCGTTCGAATCCATCAAAGAGCGATGATTAGGAATGAGTGTGATGTATTCATGTGTAACTACAATGTATATGGTGTTTGCTACTGTATTTGGGATATTCCATGACGAGACATGTATGCAAGGCATAGTTGTAAATTAATGATCTTAAAAGTGCATTCCCCCTAACGTACTGATTGTTTGTAATATTCTCCAATGTCAAAAACACCTCATGAACTTAACAGTGACCAAGTTTTTGTGACGATTTAACCATCTTTTAGTTTATTGCATAGTATAGTTGTATGAAAAAAAAAGGCCGATACACTGCTGCCATTGTTGCAAGACCTAACTCACTGATTGGAGTGTATGGTAAACTGATGGCAGAGTTGAAAACATCGTTCTATTTTTTCTATTATTGTGAAAATTTCATGTGCCTAAAATTTTTGATTAGTCACTTATTATTTCATTTGGTCCATAGTCAGTTGTCTTTTCATCTTTTTGCTGAGCTTAAATGGATTTCACTTCTTTACCAACCATTCAGTAATATATTATTGCCATCTGCGCCTGTTTATATAGATAGATTGCTGCCATTCTAGAGCCTGGGTTCGACACCATCACTTGCTTCTTCCAATCTCTTTTGGGTTCCTTTCTTATCAGCATTTTATTTTTGATAATACTGGGCTTCATGTCATGTCGGTGAGAAAAGAACCGTCAGTAGTGGGTGCCGTTCGGAGAAATATGAACATTTTTAGGAATGGAAAGCATCAGGTGGAGACGATCAAGAGACGTGACACGTTGCATTCGTTCTGTGAACGTCCTTACATACTTTATAGTTCTCATGTCCGCTAACCAGCGGTCTAGTTCGGCTTGGCTGTACATAGGTAGGTCTGGAATTCCGTGAATGTGCATTGTTTTTGTCACGATTTGTTCATGGTGCTCTCCGACATCTAAAAGCTACTTCCACTTATTAGTGATCCAGCGTCTCGTTTGATGCTTTAACCATCCTCTGATGTGCCTGCCAAGCAAAACTGAAACTGACTGCCCTGGTTGCAAATATTTTTTCCGTTGAACCCTGACTGATTGGTTTCGTCGATATTGTTGACGACTGAAGGCCGAATGAAGTATATCCTTCTTTTGTTTTGTCTTGGAAAAAAAAAACTAATGTGATACAGGGTTCCATTATTGGCCAATGGTAACTAGTTCATCTGCTTTTATTAATGTGGAACATGGTTCCACGGAAGGAACTCTGAACATTCGTAAGTTTCTGTACAGTAAGCAGCAAGAAGGTTAGTAAACAGGCAGAACTTGTTTACTCCTAAGAAAGGTACCAGATATTAAAAGTTCTTGCATAGTGGCGAGCCTCGGTTCAATGAGTGTGAATTCTAAGAAAGTCTTCTTGCTTCCTGTTGAAGTGCTGATTGTTTGAAGCGATGTGCATATTCAGAGCAGCCTGTCCAACTCGACATACTGCTTCTTGCTTGAGTTCTGAATCTCGGAAGCGACAACATTGTTCAGTATGCTACTGCATGCAGATTTGCAGAAGCAACATGAAACGCGGTGAACGTTGCACTCTTGGACTAGCTATTGGATATTTCTAAATTCAAGACTAACTCCCATGTTTTGATAGATGGCTCATGTTCGAGAAAAAAGGCAGAGGTAGTATAATCAAGTATGAATCCAAAAAGAAGTGGACACATGACATAAGCGAGCCACATCTGAAGAATAACAGAAGGCACGCCTGTGCTGGACAATGGACATGGTGGTGATGGGTTGGAACTGAGCCTTTCAAAACGTCATCCGTGTTGAGCACCGACGGGGCGGCGTCGTACGTCAGCGTGGAGACCACGCCGGTGACAGACTCACAGGGCCCTGGTCCCTGAACCCTTGTTGAGGCGCGTCCACCGTAGGGCACAAGACAACACCTTAGCTAGCGTGATTGATGTTCTTTGCCTCTCACCGACTCTTAGTGTGATTGATGTTCTTTGCCAAAGTTTTGAGTTGTTGGTTGGTTTGGATAACTCAATAAATACAGTCAAATAACGTCTCTATTTGGTACGCGCATCTCTTTGTTATAAGCCACACCTTCTCACAAATCATCCTGCCCTTCTGTTTTATACTACAATCTAAGGCTCGGTTGTCCTCAAAAAAAAAAAAAAAAAAAAAGGGGCTCGGTTGTATCTATATATACATGCCTCACTCTACTCCCAATTCCGGTGATCCTACAATAGCAACGGTCAGAGTCCTGTGTGCACAAATCAGTAGTCTTAAAAAATATATACTAAACGCAACTCGGTTGACATTGTCATGCACAAAAAAAGTTGAGCAAGAGAATGACAAAAGCGTGAGCTAATTGGAATGGAAGGAACTGGGACTACTCACATGAAGAGCCGTATAACGCCTTTCTCTCCATTGATCAAGGGTGGTTCAGTGAGCGTCATGTTGTGCGCTTTAATTGATCGTATATGTGGACACGCTTCCCAAATTTGGTGTTGTAAACCTCATGTTCAATAAATGGTTACAAGGGGTAGATAGGAAACACAAGTACAAAGCTTTGATGGGGGCTTCTGCTATCTGTTGGGCCATTTGGATTAGTAGAAATGATGAGTTTTTTTAATTAAAAAGAACGAGCTTTTACTTCTATGTAGGTGGTGTTTAGAGAATGCATTGGGTTCGATCTCGGGTGGCTCATGCAAAAAGTGGAAGAAAGATCCTGAATCATTTGGGGCTTCCGTGTGCTTGAGATGATTGTAAATCTTCGCATCAAATGTCTAGCAATTTAGTAATAGACCCCCTTTTGTTTAACTCACATCACAAGATGGTGTGCAAACTTTGTTTAATGACGCCTTGTTAGACAACCATATGTATCTATTGATATATAGAGGCTAGAATATTGATAAAAAAATATTTATTTGGGGGCTGTATGCAGAGAGAAAGATGAGGAGTTTGGGTGACGGAACAAAAAATGGTTCTATAGTTGCGTCTACTATAGTATTGACTTGAGGAGTGCTGAGAATCGGAGAAATTAGAAAATGCTCCTAGCAGGTCAGTAGAAAGGCAAGACTTGTTTTTGAGAGGAGAAAAGTTCCTGAAAGGTATGCCGCCTCGGTTCCGTGAGTACGAGTTAGAAGAAACAGTCATTTTTCCTAGTTGCTTAAGCTCCGAATGATTGAAGCAAATTGCATCTTTAGTGTAGCATGTGCAGCTCTACATCTGCCATTTCATTCTTTGTTTGAGTTCTGAACGTATGAAGCAACAAAATGGTTACGCTATTAATTGCAGAGATTTGCAGAAGTAAGAAGAACTTCAGGGAACGTTGCAATCTTGCAGCTTACTTTCTGACACTTCTCCATTCTACACCCTATTTTTCTATCGCATACTGAAGAAAAATGCGGATATAATATAAGCAAGTTTGAAAGTGCTTGAAATTAGAACCGACAACCTCCGCAACATGCCTCTGCTTCTTTATGACCCCAATCCACATGTGAAGAATATCAGAACGTTGATTTGTTGTGTTGGACATGGTGGTGATGGGTTGCAGCTTGAGCAGGTAGTACATGTTTCCTATTTTCTACAGGTAGTGCAGGATAATGCAGCAATATGAGATTGTGACGACTTATAAGTTACAACCATACTTGACCAGTAGTACTCATTCTCAAGGTTGTTCAAAGGAGTTGATAGTTCCCATTTTGTGGACGTCTTTACAGAGTTGATAGTTCCCATTCCCTTTTGACCTTAATCTCACCTAAAGTGAAATTACGGCTAAGATTGCTCCTTTTGTGCTGTGTTCATAAGGAATATGGCTTTCAAGACTCCAGATCATTCAGGTTGAGTTTGATGTGTAGCCACATTATGCGTCCGATCGGACAGACTACAAACCCCAACGGCGGCGTCGCTGCCCGCATGATCTCCCATGACCGTTACTAACCACTCGAATCTTTGCATTTACTGTACTACTACAACACATGCATGTAACTTATATAAGCCACAACCACTTCTCACACAATCATGAAACCCTTCACGTTTCTAGCATCCAAGACTCCGCTGCACCGATATATACATGGCTAGCTCAATTCACTATTCTCGTGATTCCAGTTCCACACTAGCAACAAGTTGGAATATCTCGTGTGTACACGAACCCATAGTCTTGCATGATATGTTGCATAGAAGAGTTGTGCCGGAGAAGGACAAAAGTGAGGACTAATCGGGATGGAAGGCACTGGGAGGACTCATCTGAGGAGCCATATAATGCCGTGCTACATTTGCATCTAAACTAGCGCAAAGAGCTGGGTGGGGCCTCGTGCATTTCTAAAATAGCCTGTTTTCTTTTAGCAAAATTTCCAATACATTTTTGTTTGAGTGAGGTGCATGGCGGGTTCTTCAACCTGTCCGAGGATGTCATTTTGGTACTGAATTTTTAGTTTATACAATCACATCCCTAAACTTGCTAGTTCATTCATGGTCCAAATTTTCTGCAGGTATGAAGCAATATGTTTGTGGATTTTTTTTCTTGAAGAAAATATGTTTGTGAAATTGTGTTCCACTTACGACTATGCTAGTCCAGTACCAACTAAGGTTCACGAATCGAGGATTGAAACCCATGCGTATTTTGAGGTGAGAACAGGGTGACAGCACCCCTGGACACGTTCTCTCCAGCAAGGGGTCCTTGGTCCTGTTGTGCTTCATTTGAGTACTCTCGCATTACAGGTGTTCCTAAGGCTACTTTGTTCGTTCTTTGTTTCATCGTCCCGCCCTAAATCCATTGATATGTGCATTTTCGCTTAACTTGCTCATTGTCCGTGATGTTCTCCAAAGTTCAAAATACCACTCAACTTATCAATGACCAAGTTCCTGTGATGATTTAACCATCTTTTTGTTTATTGCCTGGTACATAAGTAGTGTGAAAATTTTATAAAGGTTGCTACACTGCTGCCACTGTTGCAAGAGCTTGACTCTGTGTATGCATGGTAAACAGATGGCAGAGTGGAGCACATCGTTCCATTTTTTTTTTCTATTATTGTGGAAATCTCATGTGCCTATAGATGTTTGACTGGTCACTGTTTCATTTGGTCCATAGTGAGTAGTTTTTTCATACTTTTACTCAGTAATGAAATTCATTTCTTTACCCACTATAGCCCCCTATTCAGTATGAGTTGTGTTTGCTGCTGCATTTGGGATATTCCAATACGAAATTTGTATGCAAATTTCTCAGGAATGGTTATAAATTGATGATCTTATAAGTACATTTTCCCTTATCTTACTGATCGAAAGGAGTATTTTTCCTCGCAAAAAAAAAAAATCTTACTGATTGTTCGTGATGTTCACAAATGCCCATAATACCACTTCAACTTATCAGTGACCAAGTTGTTGTGATGGTTTAACCATCTTTTTGTTTATTGCCTGGTATAAGTAGTGTGAAAAATTTATAAAGGTCGCTACACTGATGTCATTGTTGCACAAGCCTGACTCACAGATTGGCGTGTTGGTAAACTGATGGCAGAGTGGAGCACATCGTTCTATTTTTTCTATTACTGTGGAAATTTCATGTGCCTACAGTTTTTGATTGGCGACTTATTTCATTTGGTCCATAATCATTAGTCTTTTCATCTTTTAGCTCAGCATAAATGGACTTCATTTCCTTACCAACTATTCAGTAACATCTCATTGCCATGATGCCATCTGCACCGGTTTATATAGATATACTCCTGCCATTCTAGGGCCTGGAGTCGACATCATCACTTGCTTCTTTCAATCTCTTTTGGGTTCCTTTCTTATTAGCATCTTTCTCGAAAATACTGAGCTTCATGTCGGTGAGAAGAACCGTCAGTAGTGGGTAGCAATAGGAGAAAGATGAACGTTTTTAGGAATGGAAAGTGTCGTCGCTCGAATAATCGAGAGAACGGCAAATATTTGGTTCGGGGAACAACGATCAATCGAGGTATCGATCTAGGGCACACAGAGAGTTTTTATACTGGTTCGGGCCTCCCGAAGGATAATAACCCTACGTCCAGTGTATGTCGTGTTGAATATGGTAGTGTGTATGATCTATCATCTGATCCCTCCTCATCGGAGGGTTACATGTATATTTATAGTCCTTGTTACCGCCTCTAGGAATCCTTGCTTTGTTCTACAAGACTTCCGATCTGCAGTAACAGATTCGGAGTCTATCTACAAGTTCTCTTTCGTGCGATACAAGTCTTCGAAAAATACCAAACTAAGTCTTCAGGAATATCTGAAAATATGGGTTACGACATAAGCCCCCGAACATGTCACTTGGCTGATTCGTCTTTGATACAAAGAGATCTTCATCTTCATGCGAACTTCTGACAAGGGATATGTTCTTCACTGAGCACACATACTTCAGATATTCTTGTCTTCAATCCTTGAGTCATTGGAACAGTTCACCGAACCTAGTCTTCGGAACAACCGTACGCACAGGTCTTCGAAACAACTGGCTGAACCGAGCCTTCGGAATAACTGTCTGAACCAGGTCTTCGGAATAACTAGGCCGAGCGATCGGAATACCTTCCTCCAAGTAGCCTTGTCAACACCAGGTCTTTAAGAGAACCGTCAATCCAGAGAGCCTAGAAGAAATATTAATCAATTCCCATCTTTATCTCTTTCTCTTGGTCCAGTCATGACATTGACTCCGCTTCAGAGTTGAAAAGACTTTGACACGACCCTTCAATTCTTGTCCTTATTCTCCAAACCAGGCCCACCAGGGTATCCTCTGGATTCACCGCGTCGCCACACGGTTCCCCAGAAAGAAACATAAAAAATTCACTTTGCACTTGACCTTTCGGTTTCCAAAGGGCCACCTTTTGGCTATAAATGATTAGGACGGCGGAGCCCCCAAGTATAACTTTCGCATCCACCATTCATCATGAGCAAGAAAAGAACCACCACCTCACGATTCATGAAGTGGTTCGACGACGAGCTCGCCGGCGGGTCGGGATCTTCCTCCGCGCATCCCGCTGGCGCTCCACCGCCGGTAACTGCTGTCCCTCCTCCGCTCTCCGCGGAAGATTACGGGCTTCCTCCTCCAAGTCCTCCTCCAGATCCATCTCAGGTCCTAGACCTAGAGGCGGACACGGCGGGAGATGAAGAGTTCGCGCGCCGCCTCCACATCGCCCTGAACAAGGGGCCACGCGGGATTCCGGCGAACGCCAAACCCATCCTCCTCAGCGACTCCGACGATGACAACGACGACGACGACGACGACAACAGCAACGACGACGAGCCGAGCAAGAAGAAAGCCATGGTCGTGTACAATCCTGGCTGGGCTCCTTGGACGAACGCTCAAGCCAAGTCCAGTCAAGCGGGTGGCTCCATTCCCGTCGCCGCAGAAGATCCTCTTCTTCCTACTGGGGTCATCAACCCGGTCATGGCATTGAACGAGGGTTCTACCCTCTCCACCACCGAGTCGCCCCTCCCGCTTATCACTCTGAGTGAGGGCGGCGTAGGTGCAGGCTCTGCTGCTGCTGCTGCTGCCGAAGCCTCCTCTCCCCTCATCACATATGAGGAGGACGAGGTTGATGCTGATGCTGCTGTTGCAGCCCCTGAGGGCGCCGATAATCGGCGGAACTAGGGATAAGGGGATGGCTATCATACCACTCTCCTTATAGTAGCCTAGGTTTCCTTATTTTTTCTTCTTCTCCTGTTTTATTCTTCTGTCAAGCAGGTCGGAGAGTAGAACCTAGATAATTTTCTGCACGTCTTGCTTGTAATATCTTTTGACTACCTCCCGGTAGGCCTTCTTGAGGTCGTCCTGGGAAACGTCCTTGGACACATCAAGAGCTGCCTTCAATCCAAGATTATAATTTCTGAATGATATTGCATCTGTGATGTTGGCTCTTCTTTTTTCTCTTGACAATGTGTTTCACATGAGTCTTCGAGATATCTGAGCTTAGCTTCTCCGATGTGTCTTGATGAAATAAGTCTTCGTAACAACTAACAGATCACTTGGTCGAGAACTCTTCGGGAGTAGTACTCAACACGTTTTTCACGCACCGAAGGCTCTTTCCGATCCGGATCGTTAATCGAACATTGTTAATTATTCGGGGCAATTGATCCCAAAAAATATTCCAACTTCTTACCTCACAACCAGGTAGTTATCTTTCCAAAAACCGAGCGCAAATCCAAACGCATTATTTTAATAACAGAAAAGAGCATCACCTCGGTATATTCCGCACGTAACCCAAGGAAGAGAAATCCCGCATTTACGGGGAGGCGAACCGTCACGCCGGGTTTTACTTAAGCCCTTCACGCCGTATTCTTTTTCCTCCATCCTTTAGTCTGCACTCTTTTCCATTTCCTCAAACCCTAAACATTTCACATGGCCGCCGCGTCCTCGTCCGCCACAATCTCCGGCAATCCTAACGAGAATCAATCCTCCGACTCCCACGACTCCAACATTTCTCTTACCCAGGCGCAGCAGAAGATGAAGAAGGGAGAAATCCCGAATCTCCAGGAGTACTGAAAGAAATCCTCTCTTTCCCTGGAATATTTGGATGAACTGGAGAGATGGGGGATGATCTCGGCTTTCCTGACTCGACGAAACACCGGCGAAGAGGAGTACCATCATTGCAACACCACAGAACTCCCGATATTTGAGGCTCATCTAATGTGTGGTTTCAATCTTCCGCCCTCCAAATTTCTTGAGCAGATCTGTAGATTTTACCATATCGAGCTCGTTCAACTCAAACCCAATGCTGTGATGATGCTTAGCATGTTTGCCATCTTGTGTGAATGTTGGTTGGGCGTAGCCCCCTGTTTGAATCTGTGGCGCCATTATCACCAGCCCCGGTACTACAAGGGTCAGATGATGGTGTTTTCAGTAGGCTTCGTACTTAAGAACAAAGCTGAGTTCATCCCGTATCAGTACAAGTCTTCCTGGAGCGGATATGACACCAATATCTGATCTTGGACATGGGGAAAAAGAACACCGTGATCAAGCTGGACGGCTTAATGCCAAACCATGAGAAATGGGACAAGGGTCTTCCGACCTATGTTCCTCGATTGAATAAGATGATAGCCAGGGTCAACGAGTTGATCAAGTTGGGCCTGAGAGGAGAACATGTTGTGGAAGAATTCATCCGACGACGCATCTTCCCTCTTCAGAAGCGTGATCCACTGGCTATGTATTATACAAGTCCTGGCGAACCTAATTGGTTACCAGCTGGAGGTAGATGTCCATCACTCATCAACATACCAGTATATACTTGATATCTGATTTCTGTTTGATAAGCATGTCATCTTTTCTCTCCTTTGCAGCTGTCGAACTCTCCGAAGACGATGTCTTCAAGAGAGTGTACGATATCTTGGGTACTGGACCAAAGGTTAAGCCTTCGACAGTACCTCTTCCTTATAATGCAGAAAATCCACCTCCCGAGGTATGTTGATTGTAGATCTCCTCGATTTTCTTGAAGACATATTTTCCGCCATACTAATCTTGTGTTCTGTAGAACCTTTACGAACCTGGCCCCGACGATGTCCAACCTGATGTTGATATAGTCATCGGGGACAGTGATGAAGAAGACAACGGTGATCGGGAGAAGGACACTGCCGTTGCCGATGACGCCACCAGCTCTCTTGAGCGAAAGGTGGCTGCTGTTGCCGCTGTCGAGCAGTCTGAGGCACCAGGAGAAACCGAGAGGGCTGGACCAGCTACCGATCCCACGTCCGGTAATACTCCGGTGGGTGCCGAAGCCACTAGTCCTCCTCCACCTGCCGTCGAGTCTTCGAAGCCCCCAGCTGGGGCGAAGACAAAGACAACGACTCGCAAGCGCTTCCGAGCAGCAACTCCTGCAACTCCAGCAGCTCCAGCAATTGTCGCTCCCGATGTCCCTGAACTGCCTCCGACTCGCGTCGCCAATCCTCGTACCGGCGATCAGGTACCCATCGAAATAGTTTTCGGCAGTCTCTTTAAAGGGTTTTCCAAAATCTCTCAAGTCTTGTCTTCCCAGGCGACATCTGCTTCTAGCCCTGCTGCCAAGAGAAGACGCTTCCGCACGAAGAGGTATACTTCGTGGGTGTTCTTACCAAATTCCCTTGCTGCTTGAAATATTTTTATCCGATCTTCTGATGTGTGACCATGCTGTAGTGTTCTATCCTCTTCTGCTGAACCTGCTCCTGCTGTCAACCCTCCGGCCCCGAACGTACAATCAGCGCCCGAACAAGCCCTAATTGTTTCTACCTCCGCATCCGGGACAGTTGGGGAGAACTTAGTGTTTGAGAAGCTGAGTCAGGAGGTCGTTGTTGCCAGAAAGTGGCATCTGCAAACTTGCAAGCGCCTTACTAACAGAATCAAACAGAAGGATGGAGAAGTTGTCGCTCTTCAGAAGAAACTTTCTGATGTTGAGGCTGCCTATGCTTCATCTGGGAAAGATGATAGAATTCGAGAACTCGAGGCGGCTCTCATTGCTTTGAACAAGACCCATGACGAAGCAAAGGAAGCTCATGCTAAGGAGATCACAGATCTAAAAGCTGAACATAAGGAGTACCTCAAGGATCTGCATGTGGAAAGAGAGGCTTTATCGAAAACAGCGGAGGGTAATTCTTCCTGTCATATGCTGTTTACTTTTTGCCTTCTGCATATCCCTGAAGTAATCTAATATCTTCTGTTGTAGATTTGAGCTCCAAAAATGAAGCCCTGAGCATTGAGAACATAGCCAAGACCCAAGTGATCCAAACTCTGCAGGCGGAAGTGAAGAAGCTGAAGGATGCCAACAAGATCCTGTCCGTAGAGAAGGCCAAACTTGCTGACAAGATTGCTGATAGTTTAGTCAATGGCTGTGCCTTTGCTTTGGTTGCTTTGAAGAACCGTCATCCTGAATTGGATGTGAAGGTTGTAGAGCAAGGCTTTACTTGTAGTGTGGGTGAACGTGATGCACTTGTTGATGGTCTGATGGAATCAGCCGACAAGTTCATCATGGATTTGAACTTGGAAGCACCTCTTTCTGATGAGGAGAAGCCTTGAAATACTTGTTCAGCCCTGCAATAAAACAATATTTTGTTGTAATATTGGAGCTCAAGCTCCGGTTAATTTGACTTAGATATGCATAGTAGACCAGCCCCCTGCTTTGGTGGATATAGTTTTGACTGTATGCAGGAAAGCATTATCACTAATATGCAATATCTAAATAACATAGAAGGATGCACATTAATTCATTGACGCGAAGCTTTGCCTTTGACAAGCGACGTTTGAACTAATGCTCTGAAGTTGCTCCATATCTGGAACTCATAATAGCTATATAACATTTGACTTTGCACATGGCGAGTTATGTTTCAAGCTAAGTAGTGGGGGTGTTGATCTTGCAACGTGGTCTGAAGTTGGCACTTATAACTCGATGGCTAAGGCTCTTACTTCAGACACTCGGGGAGACTTACGAAACTTATGAACCATTGGCCAAGCTATCATGTAGCACCATATGGCATAAGACTTGCAGTCTGTTGGGTGGTTGATCGTGCAACCGGCCTAGGGAGAGCCACTTATTAACCTCATAGGCTAAGGGTCCCTCGCTAGAACATCATGGGGGTCAATTAACTTATGAACCACAGTGTGGCTAAGCCTTATGACCAATCTTGCCTGAAGAGGCTGTTCGTACCGATGCCTTATAACCCTCATGTGGCTAAGACACCAGCCAAACTAGTAGACCGACCTTTGGTCAGCCTTTGGAACCTTGCACAGTAGTTGGAGAAACTGAACACACTTTATTCATCAAACAATGGATTACACATAAAACTTTCTAAGCTGATCAGTGTTCCATGTTCCGGGCAATATATTACCGTCAATATGGGCTAAGATATAAGCCCCCATGCCAGCATCCTCAACTACTATGTATGGTCCTTCCAATGGAGAAGACAACTTGTGCTTATCCTTGGTTTTGATATCCTTCTTGATCACCAGATCTCCCACATCTAAATGTCGACCGACCACTTTGCGACTGTACTGCTTCTTCAGAACCTCCTGATAATGTTCCACATTATGGAGTGCTGTGTTGCGTTCTTCTTCGAGGAGCAGTAGATCAACCTCTCGAGAGATTTGCTGGTCGTCTTCATAGAAATTGGTGACCCGATGAGCCCCCAAGTGAATCTCGGGTGGTAGTACTGCATCAGCGCCGTAGACTAGGAAGAACGGAGTTTCCTTTGTTGCCCGACTTGTAGATGTTCGTGCTGACCACAGAACGGTCGGTAGCTCTTCGATCCAATTCTTGCCTTTAGCTGCTAGCTTCTCGTAGACTCGTGCACGCATCCCCTTCATAAGGATCCCGTTGGCTCGCTCAACAGCACCATTGGTTTGAGCATGAGCCACCGAGGATGTCGGGTGAAGTATACCATGATCAGCACAAAATTTCTCAAACCGGCGACCGATGAACTGTCGACCATTGTCTGATATCAGCTTTCTGGGAACTCCAAACCTTGTGACTATACTCCTCATGAACTTGACAGAAGCAACCTCAGTGATGTTCACAACCGCCTCTGCCTCGATCCACTTGGTGAAAGTATCGATGGCGACGTATAAGAATTTGTACCCTCCTTTGGCTTTAGGAAACGGTCCCAATATGTCTACCCCCCAGATAGCAAAAGGCCATGTAATTGGAATTGTATGCAACTCTTGAGCATGCCTTGTACTTTGCCTACTGAAGAATTGACAGGACTTACATGTCTGCACGAGGTGAATAGCGTCTTGCTTTGCCGTGGGCCAGTAGAAGCCGTGCCTGAAGGCTTTGCCGATGAGAGTGCGATAAGCTGCATGTGCACCGCAGATCCCACCGTGTATATCATGCAGTAATCGAATACCATCTTCCGTAGAGACACACCTCAGCAGAATCCCATTGAGACCTCTTTTGTAGAGTACGTCGTCAATCAATACGTAATGCTTGGATTTGCGGGCTGTTAGTCGTTTATACGCACCCATTTATATACCGCAAGTGGACGGTGTACATTGTAGCTTTTTCCCTCAGAGTATTCCAAGGTTTATATCGAATCCACAGGGATCAGCAAGAGAACCATGTTTAGGGTTTACTATTTCGTCTAACAAATCAATCCTAGCATGAAGTACTTATTGCACATACAAGAGCATGAAAAATGGTGAAAGATGAGGGTTGTGCCGGTCGGCACAAGGGGTGTGCCGATCGGCATAGGAGCTAAATTGCACGAAAATTGCTTGAATGGCCTAAGGAACCTGATTAGGTCATGGGGTAAGTTAGCCAAGTCTGCTAGTTGAGATCGTAACCAAAAAGCTTAATCAAATAGCATCATAAACGGGATTACTCAATTATTGATAACCGAAGATCGGTAGGTCGAAGCCCCTTTCCGGAATGCCCTGTCACGACCAATTCGCCGTAGTCGCTGACCGCTTCCCACTCTACACATCACCTCAAGAATCATCGCGTATGCATTAGCGGCTGTTGAGGTACGGAGGCAACGTGCAAATATGGCGCATTACAAGATCCCAATGCTACCTTAACCACAATGGAGATATGAGAGATTGAACCTCTCACATCTTATTGCCACCACAATTAAGATAACATCTAATACTTAGTCGTCACTAAACGTAGGAACAAGTGCATGTAAGGACCATAAAATCCAGGCAATCAATAATCAAAACCATTCATCCACATATTCAACCATACTTCAATGATACATAGTGCAAGATACATCACCATCTAGTAGGCCTATCTTGATGGATCACCTCTTTAGCACCAATGGTTCTTGATCAACAACTAGAGAACATGAAGAACGGGGCAAAGCCCCGGTGGCTCTAAACTTACTAGCTGTGTTGTCCCTCTGGCGGCCGATCTCTAACCCTAGGGCGTCCCATGGGTGGGGAGGTGTTTGGAGGCGAAAAGAACCAATTCTAATTCGGTGCCGGTCGGCACCAAGGGTGTGCCGATCGGCACGACTCGTTTCCAGTTCGGACTAGATTTTTCTTTTTCGCAGCTCCGCCTTCCATAGGTCATATCTCCACCGTCCGGAGTCCAAACGAGGCAAACTCAGACTCTATCTCGTAGCCCTCGAAAAGATCTACAACTTTGGTATTCATTGGATCTCCAGATTCGGCCGCCTTGGCTCCCAACTATGCGATGCCAAAATATCTATCTCCTCTGCGCAGGTTTCCTTGCGGGGCCCATATCTCCTAGCTCCAGAATCCAAACGGGACAATCCATATGTGTTCCGGAAAGCTCTCGACGAGATCTACAACTTTCCTTTATATTGGATTCCCATTAGAGCACGTCTTGAACTTGAGATCCGCGGGACAATACAGTGCTGTTTCTGGACTGCGCGAATTGATCTTTCCTTCCGGATAAACCTTCTAGAAATCCTTAGGCATTGGGCCACGACCTTGGGCTTGCATGTTGGGTTCCATGGACGTCCAGAGCTGTCTTGTAGGTGCCATGGGCTTGTGGGAAGCCCTCCTTGCATGGCGAGTCGGGTTTCATGTCGATACTTCTCATATAAGAGCCATTTTGTCGTCTTTTCACCTGTTTCTGCAATATAGCACTAAAACGACACTACATGTGGAATTCATCAAGGTTAGAGGTAAAACACATGATTATGATGAGAATATGGAGGATTATGGTACGATGTTGGTGGTTTTGGGCATATAAAAGAGGTGCTTAGAAACCACCAACAACTTCTCCATGCTTAAACCTTTGCTCGTCCTCGAGTAAATAAATCACTTTACCCTCTCAAGGAGAGATCAGCGTTGCAGTCATGTCATCTTCACTTGCATTCATCAAAACACATGCATATCCAACCTGCTTTAAGAGTATAGCACAAAAGTTTAATGTTGCACCAATTCTACTACTCAAAGATACTAGTGGGGGACAGATTATGACTTAGAACCGACCACAATGATCAAATAAATTAGCTTCGACTCTCAAAGCAGATTACTCCTCAAACTAGGCCTTGAGATGATAAAGTTTTTCCAAAAATTCAGTCTCATTCGTCCAAACAAAACACTCTCTTGCAAAGAATCAAAACAACACTCATCTCACAAATCTCACAAGCCAAACAACTAGAAGTGATCCTATCTACAATTATTTAGTGGAAGGCTTTATGTGTAGCTTGGTAGGAAAACAACTAGCAAAACAATGTAACTTAGAATATTGTCAAATCAAGAGAAAGTTCTACTTGGTTTTACAAAGACTTGTCAAAAAGGCCATTGGAATAATATGATGAAAGAGAGGAAAACACACGCTTTAGAAAGGTGGACATGTGCAAATGGCAAAGAATGATTTCAAGACACAAATGAAGTTCTCAAAATCGGATTGCACATGGTTGGAAGGATAGAGTTTCAGCCAGTTGAATGCACTTACTTGAATATGATGGTTTTATGCACAATCTTCTATGAAGTCCACTTTTGCAACTTGATATAACACTATAAACAATCTTGATCTTCCATCAACAATCTTTGAAGTCCATTAACTAGTGCTTCGGAATGTAGATGACGATCCACTCCCCCATGCTTAAACGATGCTCGTCCCGAGCATATAGGAAGTGAAAAAAAAGAAAAAGCACTAGTTAAACCTTTTATTTCTTCTCCTTGACCGTCTGAAACACATATACTTGATTTCTGGAGATAACAGGGGGCTTTTCGCTGATTTTGTACTTTGTGCCGGTCGGCACGAATTTGTGCCGGTCGGCACAACCCAACTTTTCTCCGTTTTCGCCTCAAATTGATCTTTTGCGCTTCAGAAAGTCTTCAGAGGTGTTTGGTGATGAAAATCTTCGTCTTGAGCAAGATATCTTGATAATTTGTGCATAAAACCATAGAAATAGTGCAACGGCTCGACGAGAAACTCATATCATAGGTTGTGGACAAGGATTTGGACAACACCAAAAGAAATATGGGTTTACAGGTGGGAATATTCAGCGAAGTATGCACACAATCCAGAGTAGAATAGGCAATGCTGAATATGAATAAGGCTAGAAAACAAGTGATAGTTACGCAAACGGAATGGCCAGCTTCTAAGTCTCATACCAAAAGAACACAAACTTGACCCAACTCACCAAATTACATGTTGCAATCTACAGGTTTATCATATAGGTGTAGCATATTTGGCTTTAGTAGGTATGATCGATGCAAGAGAGCAATATTTGCAAGGATTAGAGACATAAGACGTTATAGTTTTCCAAAAATTAGTAAGGACTCAAGCTATGTTGGAGTTTTCTTTTTAGAGAGCAAAGCATATTGTTATGAAGAACAATTCAATCATATGGGGTCTCTATCAAATCATCTGTCAACAAACACCACCACTAAAGCAAATGGAGTTCATAGAATTGGTGCTTAGTTCAAGTTCATTAAAATTCAGCGGGGGACAATTATATGCAACGAGTCATACATGCAAGTTCTAACAACAATAGCAACTTTCATCATATCTCTAGCAAAGTTCCTCATCATAATCATGCATTATTTAGAGTGAAAGCACAAGCACATAGGTGGTGATGATACAAGCCAGCTCCCCTAGATAGAGTAATGACATTTGGTCGCCCTAAGGTAGCTATTAGGGATATGTCATTGTCCATTCTATATTCTAAGTGGCAAATTACAAACAACCTCTCGCATGAACAAAACGAGAAGGGCACCACACCATAAAAGAAAGCAAAACCCAAGTTGATAGCAAAAGGCAAGAGCAGCGAATGAGAAGAGAATAGGATTAGAGAAGAGAAGGAACTAAGAGATGTTACCGTCCTTTTAGTGAATTGAAGTTCAGAGCGTGCCTCCCCCATGCTTAGAATGTTGCTGAATTGCATGAGAGAAGTTTGACTGTAGGGGGGAGCAACGGAGTGCCGATCGGCACAAGTGGTGCCGGTCGGCACAAGGAGTGGTGCCGATCGGCACAAGAGCCGTGCCGGTCGGCACACTCCATCCTCGGCATCGTTTTTGGATTTTCAACTCGATCATCGCCTTGTAGCTGCTGTCCCATTGCTCCCTCTTGTTCATGCGGCTGTTTCTCCTCAATTCCTTCAACTCCCTTCTTGTGAGATCGATTCTTTCATTCCTGCAAAACAATTGAAGCACACATACTACCCCCGAGGTGATGATCGGGAGTAGAGGAATATCTACCAGCTAACAACAACTTCAAAGTTCCACTTGTGTCAATTTGATTCTAGTAGAGAAAAGAAAACAAAATCCTAATGGGTGTACGTGTATGCACAAGTGTGGATGCATGAAGTTAAAACACAATGTTAGCAAGCAAGCAAGACCATAATGTTATTCCACAATTCAGTCTAAACACCACGTTCACACAAAATTGCTAAAAGATCGTGCATCGATGAACACAATCTAGAAACAGAAGGTACTCATTATTTAGTCTTGAAACAATGCTATCAAAGTGAAGAAAATGTTTTATGATATTAGCAACGAACATTGTGGCGTAGAAGCAACACAAGGGCAATGTTTACACCTAGCTCTAAGCACCATGCTTACAACTAGATTGCTAGCAATCTAAACGAAATTCTTTAACAACCAAAGTCTAAACACCATGTTCATGACTTAGCCATTGCAAAACTCCGCTGGACTAGAAAGATAGCGCATTGAAAAAGAGTAGCAACTAACCAATGCAAATGATGCAGGACATAGCAAGGCATATTAACTATCCAATGTTGTTCAACAAACAAGCATAAACACCACGTTTACACCTAAATTTGCTAAAAGAGTTCATGAAACTCAATCATTTAAGCACCCATTAGAAATTAATCAACCAAGCTATTATGAGTGACGAAGCGAAAATGATGCAAAGTCAGAGGCTAGTGTGAAATAAATAAAAACATGTTAGACGGCATCGATGGAATGCTTAGAAAAGCATTTGGGCACTTGTGCCGATCGGCAATGGAGTCGTGCCGATCGGCACAAGGGCTCTTGGCTCTGGTATGTGATGAAAAATGAGTGGTGGAAGGCTTAGGTAGGCTGAAATCTGATGGTTAAATGCATGCAAGCGGAAAAATTATACAAATACAAAAACAAAGCAAGTGCTCACAAATTATGCATGCAGTGAATGATTTTGCAAACAAACACATAATGATGGTGGTCTAAAAAGAAAAAGTTAAACTAGAACAAATTAGACACAAGTGAATCAATTGAGTTGGGTAAAGCTCACATTAAAGCGAAAACTCTAGGTTACCCTCCTAGCAGCACTAAACAATCCACTCAAAAGACTCAAAAACACGGGTTGCCTCCCGAAAAGCGCTTTAGTTATAGTCGAATAGCTAGACTTCTTACATACCTGATTGTCGCGAAGCCATGGTTCTTGGTGTAAGATCCCAATGATATCCATGCAGCTTGTACTATACAAACTTCGTCGTGGTTGACTCATAGCCCGTCTTTATTGTGTTGCATATTGCTCAATGTGTGTAAGTGATATAATGCTCTTGAGTCTTCAATCTTGTTCAACTTCTGATCATTTGCTCACGGGAGAATTGCTCAAGCTATGTTCATTGTTGTCATCTTCGTCTCCTTCCTTAATCTTGCCATTGATAATCTGCAGCTCCTGTTCCTTCTGAATTTCGTGTCACCAACAGAATGAAACAGGTTCTAAAACCTGTACCATAACGTAGGTAGCAAAAATATCTTTCCAACGAGTGCTCATACACCTCAAACGGATTCCGTATGAAGGACTTATGAGTTTTTTACTCCAAGGCTGCGTGCTGTTTGAAAATCTGACAGCTCGCGCAGCGTCCAATGATTAGCTCATAAATCCTTGTAGAAACATCCAAATCCAGCACCGTTTGATGTGTTGGAAAGAAGACTTGAAGCCCTATCCAGATATAAAAGTTTCATATATTGATCAGCTCGGAGAACTAACAGAATTACCAATGATTTCAGCTTTTTGCTTCGTCTTCCGGAGAATCTTGACGACTTCATCTTTTCAAGCATCGGAGCATGTGTCGGCTTGTCCTATGACTTGTGAATCTTGATCAATGTTGCACCAGCAAAGTATGATGATGTAGAGTCGATGCAACTTCTCAAAACTTGCCCATTGATCCACCAAGTTGACGGGAGAAAAATTCCGAAGAAATCTGCCATGTCCTGTTCCAGCCGACGATTTATTTGTGCTTTTCTGCTGCGACCAGGAGGAATTAGAGGCTGAAACCTGTGGCATTGCGTCGGGCATCAAATTATCTTTCCAACGAGTACTCGTGCGTCCTCATCGGACTCCGTATGAGGGAGATATGACCGTTTTTCTGAAGGTATGTCAGGCTGTCTCGCGATGAATCCGAATTGAATTCAAACCATCTAAATATTCAAACTCCGTGTTTGGAACGACTTGAATCCGTGTCAATCATCAAAAGGAAGTCTTCTAAATGTTGGAAACCCAGAGATCACGTGGATATTGGACTAATTCCATATTTGACTCAAACTTCCAATCGTTTGCATCTCTCGCGAAATATCCAAACAGCCTGCGCAGCATCTCGTATTTTGGCCATAAATCCTTGTAGGAAGCTCCAAATAATACGAGACTTGAACCGTTGGAAACTAGACTTGATGCTCTTTCAGAATGTCAAATTTGTAGGCCTTGCAATCGTTTGTACTGACGTGCACACCTCCGGAAAGTCAGCAAACAGAATAACAACTCATGATCAAGAATTTATCCACCATGCCTTCAATGTTATCAATTGAAATCCTCGATCTTCATGGTAAATAGCCCTCAATCTTCTCTCCCATTACCTATTGCTGTAAACAAGCCAAATCTTCGCAGAGCATTAGTTAAAAAAAATTATTGACACACAAGAGCGTACCTCCTCTCGAGCAGTGTGGTGCCGATTGGCATGGGCGTTGCACCGATTGGCAGATGATGGACCACCAACAAAGTTAGAACCTACTGCTATGGAGGTTGTGTGCCTAGCCTTGTACCTGTTTTCAATGGACACACAAACAAAGAAAAACAGGGCATATGCAATAAAAAGATATAGGATTAGTTCGATAAACTAGATAGATCGCCCTAGGTTCGAGTTGCCGATCCCCGGCAACGGCGCCAGAAAAAGCCTTGTTGGTCGTTTATACGCACCCATTTATATACCGCAAGTGGACGGTGTACATTGTAGCTTTTTCCCTCAGAGTATTCCAAGGTTTATATCGAATCCACAGGGATCAGCAAGAGAACCATGTTTAGGGTTTACTATTTCGTCTAACAAATCAATCCTAGCATGAAGTACTTATTGCACATACAAGAGCATGAAAAAGGGTGAAAGATGAGGGTTGTGCCGGTCGGCACAAGGGGTGTGCCGATCGGCATAGGAGCTAAATTGCACGAAAATTGCTTGAATGGCCTAAGGAACCTGATTAGGTCATGGGGTAAGTTAGCCAAGTCTGCTAGTTGAGATCGTAACAAAAAAGCTTAATCAAATAGCATCATAAACGGGATTACTCAATTATTGATAACCGAAGATCGGTAGGTCGAAGCCCCTTTCCGGAATGCCCTGTCACGACCAATTCGCCGTAGTCGCTGACCTCTTCCCACTCTACACATCACCTCAAGGATCATCGCGTATGCATTAGCGGCTGTTGAGGTACGGAGGCAACGTGCAAATATGGCGCATTACAAGATCCCAATGCTACCTTAACCACAATGGAGATAGTGAGAGATTGAACCTCTCACCTCTTATTGCCACCACAATTAAGATAACATCTAATACTTAATCGTCACTAAGCGTAGGAACAAGTGCATGTAAAGACCATAAAATCCAGGCAATCAATAATCAAAACCATTCATCCACATATTCAACCATACTTCAATGATACATAGTGCAAGATACATCACCATCTAGTAGGCCTACCTTGATGGATCACCTCTTTAGCACCAATGGTTCTTGATCAACAACTAGAGAACATGAAGAACGGGGCAAAGCCCCGGTGGCTCTAAACTTACTAGCTGTGTTGTCCCTCTGGCGGCCGATCTCTAACCCTAGGGCGTCCCATGGGTTATATATACAGTGGGGAGGCGTTTGGAGGCTAAAAGAACCAATTCTAAGTCGGTGCCGGTCGGCACCAAGGGTGTGCCGATCGGCACGACTCGTTTCCAGTTCGGACTCGATTTTTCTTTTTCGCAGCTCCGCCTTCCATAGGTCATATCTCCACCGTCCGGAGTCCAAACGAGGCAACCTCGGACTCTATCTCGTAGCCCTCGAAAAGATCTACAACTTTGGTATCATTGGATCTCTAGATTCGGCCGTCTTGGTTCCCAAATATGCGATGCCAAAATATCTATCTCCTCTGCGCAGGTTTCCTTGCGGGGCCCATATCTCCTAGCTCCAGAATCCAAACGGGACAATCCATATGTGTTCCGGAAAGCTCTCGACGAGATCTACAACTTTCCTTTACATTGGATTCCCATTAGATTACGTCTTGAACTTGAGATCCGCGGGACAATACAGTGCTGTTTCTGGACTGCGCGAATTGATCTTTCCTTCCGGATAAACCTTCTAGAAATCCTTAGGCATTGGGCCACGACCTTGGGCTTGCATGTTGGGTTCCATGGACGTCCAGAGGTGTCTTGTAGGTGCCATGGGCTTGTGGAAAGCCCTCCTTGCATGGCGAGTCGGGCTTCATGTCGATATTTCTCATATAAGAGCCATTTTGTCGTCTTTTCACCTGTTTCTGCAATATAGCACTAAAACGACACTACATGTGAAATTCATCAAGGTTAGAGGTAAAACACATGATTATGATGAGAATATGGAGGATTATGGTACGATGTTGGTGGTTTTGGGCATATAAAAGAGGTACTTAGAAACCACCAACACGGGCCAGCCGCTCCGTGGCCGCATCATCATCTGGGATAGGACTGTTTTCGAGAAACAGGCGAATCGGTATGCGCCAGTCTTCGACAGAGCCTTCTCCCGAATCGATAACCATCATTTCCACTGCATCATGCGTGCTTGTCGCCGATGGCTTGTGGAGCTTTTCTAAGAACACATCATCTGGGACTGGAGATCGTGATGAAGCAATGCAGGCTAAATGATCAGCGTCACGATTGTCCAGCCGTGGTACGTACCGCACTTCGAGACCATCGAACCCTTTCTCCAGCTTCCGAACTTCTTCAAGATAATCGGCCATCTTCGGATCAGAGCATTGATACTCTTTCTGTACCTGCCGGGCGACTAACTGTGAATCCCCTTCACGAGCAGTCGGCTGATACCGAGAGATTTGGCAATGCGGAGACCTGTCACGAGGCCCTCATATTCTGCAACATTGTTCGTAGCTTGGAAGAGCAACTGGATGGCGTACTTCAATACTTTTCCTGCCGGAGATATGAAGACAACTCCGGAACCGGCACCTTTCAACGTGAAGGAACCATCAAAATACATGACCCAGTGATCTGGATCTTTCTTGTCATCATCACCATCATCGGTCCACTCTGCTATAAAATCCGCCAGAGCTTGTCCTTTGATGGCTGTTCGAGGGACATATTCAATCTGGTATTGACCAAGCTCTACAGACCATTGAGCAATTCTGCCGATGGCATCCTTGCAATGCAGAACAGTCTGGAGCGGTCTATCCGAGACCACCTTGATTGGATGAGCTAAGAAGTAATGCTTCAGCTTTCTGGATGTCATCAATACTGCGTACAAGAGCTTCTGCACCATCGGGTAATGTGTCTGGGCATCTTTCAATATCTCACTGACGAAATAAACAGCAAACTGTTTGGGCCCAGTGTCTGTTTCCCGTTCAACTGTCAGCACAGCGCTAACAACTGAATCAGTGGCAGCAACATATAAGAGCAGTTCTTCATTGGACTGTGGGGGTTTCCGGGTGGGCATATTTTTGAGATAAGCTTTGAGCTCCTTGAACGCCTCTTCTGCCTGTTCATCCCACTGAGAGCCATCTTGATTGCGTAATAACTTGTAGAATGGCATACCTCGTTCTCCCGATCTCGAGATGAACCGGTTCAGGGCCGCCATCATGCCTGCTAGCTTCTGTACTTCTCGCCTGGTCTTCGGAGGCTTCAACTTTTCTAGAGTCGCAACTTTTACTGGGTTGGCATCAATCCCTCGCTCGGAAATCATGTACCCCAGTAGTTTTCCAGACTTCACCCCGAAGACACACTTGGCAGGGTTGAGTTTCATCTTGTACTTTCTCAGATTGTCGAAGGTCTGCTTCAGGTCTGCCAGGAGATCATCGGACTTCTTGGTCTTGACAACAATATCGTCAATGTAGGCTTCGACGTTCTTCCCGATCTGATCCTCGAAGACTATGTTGACATACTTCTGATAAGTACACCCCGCATTCTTCAGCCCGAAGGGCATCGTGATGTAACAGAATATTCCGAACGGCGTGATGAAGGCCGTCCTTTCTTGATCATCGACATTGAGGCTAATTTGGTGATATCCCGAATAAGCATCAAGAAAACTTAATAACTCACTAGTGGACGTAGAGTCTACAATCTGATCTATCCTCGGAAGAGGGTACTCATCTTTAGGACAAGCTTTATTCAAACTAGTGTAATCGACGCACATGCGCCAGGACTTGTCTGGCTTAGGAACTAGTACAGGATTTGCTAGCCATTCAGGATAGTCTACCGTTCTAATGAACCCGGCTTTGAGAAGCCTAGTGACCTCCTCATGTATGGCGTCGTGTTTGTCCGGCGTGTACCTTCGCTGCTTTTGCTTGATCGGCTTGAAAGCCGGGTCGATCCCCAATTTGTGCTCGATCACCTCCCTGGGGATCCCGGGCATATCAGATGGCTGCCATGCAAACACATCGATATTCTCCCGGAGGAAGGCTACGAGCGCGTCTTCCTATTTAGGGTCGAGATTGTCCCCGACGTTGGTCTTTTTGCCGGGGTCGATGAAGCTGAGGCCAATCGGCTTGCTGCCCTTTTTAGCAGGCTCATCTCCTTTCGCGCTTGGCCCGTCGACAGTCTTTGCTGGCGCTTGGGCGACCGCTGTCGACGGAGATGCCGCATCTGAAGCCTTCGTGTCGGCAACTGCTGCTATCTGCCTTTGATCTTCTCGAGGAGTTTTTGGCTGGCGCTGCGAGTCAAGATCTTTCGAGTCAAAGTGGCCAGCGATGATCAGCGCATTGACGTCGCATCTCACGGCCTGGTCTTGATCGGCGCACAGCGTGATAACACCCGCAGGTCCTGGGATCTTGAGCATGGCGTAGGCGAAGTGCGCAGCCGCCATGAACCTGAACAGGAACGGTCTTCCCAGGATGCAGTTGTAGGCAGATTCGAAGTCAGCCACCTCGAACGTCAGGACTTCAGTTCTTCTATTTTCTCTCGGGCCCACTGTCACTGCTAACTCTATCTTCCCAAGAGGACGCGAAGACACCCCAGGCAAGATGCCATGGAATGATTCCTCAACTGGTCGGAGAGCGGTGATCGGCAGGCCCATCTGATCGTACGTCTTCTTCATCAACAGGTTGAGACCGCTTCCGTTGTCGATCAACGTCTTCGCGACCTTGTTCCTGTGGATAATGATTTTGGCGATGAAGGGCAACTCTGGGTTGCTCAGCAGAGTCTTCGGGTGGTCATCGGCATTGAACGCGATCGGGGTATCCGACCACTTTAGTCTTCTAGATCAGGGTTCTGCCATAGCCACCTCTCTCTGCAGCTTCTTGTATTGGCTCTTGGACGACAGAGCGGAGCTTCCTCCGAAGATCATGTTGATCTCTGGGTACCTCTCCTCCTCGTCATCGTCATGATCTCTGCGACTTCTGTAGCGTGGGCGTTCATCCCGGTCATCGCGCTCCCTGAGCTCCCGATCTCGGTACTCTTGATCACGGCGCCCACAATCCTGATTCTCCCGATCTCGGTGCTCCCGATCTCGGTGTTCTCGATCTTGGCTTTCGCGGCCCCGATCCTCTTCTCTGGTCGTCCGTGAGGTCTTGCCCTCTTCTAGACGCTTCTTTTCGAGCTTGAGGTAATCGAAGCACTCTTCTAGTTCGTGGTTTGGGGAGCGATGAATCGGACACCACTTAGCCACGCCTTCGGGACGACCTCGCTTCTTACGGAAGTGATTACGATCCGATCCCGACCGATCGACCGCATTCACCTCCCTGTCTTCTGACTTCTTCTTCGGAGCCTTGCCCCGGCCATCGGAGAGGCGAGCACGAGCATCAGCAGCCTTGGCACAGATTTCTGCCAATCGGAACAGCTCTGCAGTAGTCTTTGGCTCGTTCTCCGCTATGGTCTCCACCATCTTCACATCCAAACATCCTTCTTGGAAGGCGAGGACTACTTCTATATCGGAGATGTCTGCAATTGTGTTCTTCATTAGGCAGAAGCGCTTGATGTAGTCTCGAAGATTCTCATCAGTCTTCTGTTTAACACCTCGGAGCTGCTCTGGTGTTGCGTTGCGGTTGTACGATCCAAGGAAATTTCCCTTGAAGACCTCGCACAGTTCTGCCCAGGAGTCGAAGTGATATGTCGGGAGGTTTAGCAACCACGACCGCGCTGCTCCGGTCAGGGCGGTGCGTAGATAGGCGCACTTGATTCTTTCATCTCCTCCTGCGGCATCTATCGTCGTGGAGTATATCGACAAGAACTCTTCTGGGTTGATAGTGCCGTCGTACTTGTCGATAGACCCCACTTTGAACTGGCTGGCCACTCAACAGTTCGGAGATAACTACCCAGAGCCCTATACGGGGGTGGCTTAGGAGCCGTCTCTGGGCGCGTTCCTCTACGAGCTGGAGCGCCTGGGGTTTGTTGGTCTGGTTCCCCCCTTGGAGGATTGCCAGTTTGGTTCCTCCGCTGGTTTATCTGATGTCTTGCATCCGAAGGCTCCAGATTACGCCGATGTCGCCTGGGGTGATCGGAGGATGATCCATGTGAGGATGAATCGGCCCTCTGATCGTTGGTAGCCCCCAGGCGTCTGTGTACTGGAGTCCTAGCCGGTGCAGCAACCTCCTGATCTTGCAGTGGGATCACGCGGCCGGCAAGTTCCACGACTTGTTGTACCATCGGAGCCAGTGGTGTTCCGTCGGGGGCCATACGCGCGAGGGAATCCAACGCGGTTTGGAACCGGACGGCGTCGAAGTCGGTGTTGAGATTTCTTGGCGTCACATTGGATGGCGCAACCGATCGAGATCTGATCGAGTCGATGGTGCGCAAATCGCTGGACGCCTCGTCGTCACGTCCCGCCATGAAGACTTCTCTGGCCGGGTTGTGACCCTGGTTTGGATCTCCGATCTCAGGGCAGTCATCGTCGCTGAAGTCGGACTCGTAATTAGGATAACCGAGCGCGAACCCAGGAAAATACCGCCCCTCGGTGATGTCGAGAGCGATCTTTTGCATTCTCGCTTCTAGGGCAGAGCTAGGTGGCGGATCCAAGGTGGATCCGTCTTCTAGGCGGGTTCCAAACGGAGAGTCCGATACCCGCGAAGCGATCTGGAACTCGGCTGCGGAATTTCGCAGTCCGAACGTAGTACATAGGGCCGCCGGCGACACACGTGGCGTCGCCGACGAGCTCTTTTCAGCAGATCCGTACGAGGACGGAGCTTTCATGGCCGCCGGGGACGCCTCCTGCGCCACCGACGACGTCTTTTCCTGGAGATTTCCTTCCTTGTCCGCGACGAACGTGAAAGACCCGAACTTGAATTCGGCGCCCGCCGGGAACTTCATCTTGTTCGCCAATGCCATCTGATGCTCTAGATGGATCCTCAGCGCTGCCCCCCTACCTGGCGCGCCTCTGTCGTCACTCGAATAATCGAGAGAACGGCAAATATTTGGTTCGGGGAACAACGATCAATCGAGGTATCGATCTAGAGCACACAGAGAGTTTTTATACTGGTTCGGGCCTCCCGAAGGATAATAACCCTACGTCCAGTGTATGTCGTGTTGAATATGGTGGTGTGTATGATCTATCATCTGATCTCTCCTCATCGGAGGGTTACATGTATATTTATAGTCTTTGTTACGGGCTCTAGGAATCCTTGCCTTGTTCTACAAGACTTCCGATCTGCAGTAACAGATTCGGAGTCTATCTACAAGTTCCCTTTCGTGCGATACACGTCTTCGAAAAATACCAAACTAAGTCTTCGGAAATATCTAAAAATATGGGTTACGACAGAAAGCATCAGGTGAACACGAGCAAGAGAGGTGACACGCTGCATCCGTTCTGTAAATCGGCTTACATGCTTCATAGTTCTCGTGGTCTCTAGACGTGCTGGACAACGGAATAGGGCGCCACATCCGTCAGAGCGAGCATGATGTCTAACCACTTGTCGTCTTCAGCTAGCTGCTGAAAGTTTGGGATTTTCGTGAATGTGCATTGTTTTTCTCACGATTTCTTTATGATGCTCTCCAATATCTAAAATCTACTTCCACTTATGCAGCGTCTCTTTTGATGCTTTAACCATCCTCATATGTAGTGCCTGGCAAACAGGGCTGAACGCTTACAAAGATCGCTAGGCTTCTGCCCTGGCTGCAAAATGAATTTTCTTTTCACCTGACTGATTTAGAATTTTTTTTTGTTAATGTGGTACAGGGTTCCATTACTGGCCAATGACCACTATATTATTTGTTCTTGTCCTTTTATTATTGCTTCGTTTATATGGAACTCGTTTCTTAACCCGCTGTTCCATTCGGAACATCTTTGTGCGGCCGAGTCCCTCATCTTCACACCAGGACACGAGATATGCCGCTGTTCGACACCGTGGTACGCGGATATGAAGAGAACGAACGTGACCGCCGATGTCCGCGCAGTGGTGGCCAACCGTGGGCACGTCGGAGCTGCCCGAGACGGGCCAGACGGCAACGTTTCAAGCGCAATGTTGGCAGCATCGCATACGGCAATATGACGCGTCCGCGTGTCACCGATCATGCGGCGATCTTGTAGGGGAATGTGTGGGCGCGCGATGATGCCATTTCAGGACGTCGATGTCCAGGGTGACGCGTTCGATGACAAGGTCTCCATCGCTCAAGGTGTCGCTACACACCATGCGGCCTCCAGCCCATCTTCTCCCCGATACAGGAAAAGACAAGGTCTAATCCTCGCCACTCCTCTGCTTCATTGCTCGGTTCGCCAGAGCACCGCAGCCGCAAGATCGTTCGTGAGCCTGCGGAGGTTCTTCTTCCCTGCCCGGTCAACGGCCTCGCCAAGACCAAGGCCCAAGGGCGAGAGCACGAGGTGACACGCTGTGCCCATGCTAGGTGACGAGCTCCCCGTCCAGCTGCCATGCACTCTGCTGATCACGGTGACAAGGCTTCATACAAGCTTCCCTGGCGGCCTCAAAGCCGCGTGCGTGGAGGCCGATCTATGGAGTTGGCTCACGGATGCCATTCCGCCGCCCCGAGCACTTGCATGCATGGAGACAACGCCAAGTGTTTGACATTGATATTCAAAGGGATAAACATCATATACACCATGTCAATGTGGAACACGTACGTGTATGGCAAATCACATCACCTATCACCATCTCTTTGCGTCATTACCGTTCGTTGCCAAGTCTCGAGTTGATAAGTTTGGAGAACTCAAAAAACGTATAATGATGTCCTTCTCTTTGGTATCCATGGGTTATTACCAACAATTCGAATCTTTGCATTTACTTTACTATAGAACATACTAACTCTATGTGATTAAGAAGCCACACCCACTTCTCATAATAATGATGCCCTTCTCTTTTCTGGAATCTATGACTCGGCTGCATCTATATATGCATGCCTTGCTCAATTTCCCCTTCTCGTGACTGCACACTAGCAACAGTCGAAGTATCTTGTGGGTACATGAACCAATAGTCTCGCAAGATATGTTAGCGCAACAGTTGACACTCTATATCCATAACAGTGTCATAGGAGAATGACAAAACAGATAGGGTTAATTGGAATGGAAGGCACTGGGAGGATTCAGTTGAGGAGCTAATCTAATGCCGAGCAACTTTTGCATCCAGAACGGTGCATTGAGGAGCTATCTAAAGTCAAGCATCCAAGAGCTCGAGTTGGTGGACCAACAAGAGAACTATAATAACAAGAGCCCTCGCTCTAGGATCAGAACGGATGGCACTGGGAGGCTTCATCTAGAAACATTCTGAAGACTCTTCACTTTGACCACAGAGTTAGCTTGGCAATAGTATCTTGATCGCATTGAAACGCTTCCAGATCGTGGCCATTTCGCATTGAGGCTGCGTGAAGGGATGCAGGCCGCGAGGAGTGTATTCATGACACTAATTTCCTAGTCGCATAAACCCATCAAAGCGCGAGGTTTCACAACATGTGTGATGTATTCGTGTGTAACTACAATGTATGTGTTGTGTTTGCTACTGTATTTGGGATATTCCGATATGAAATATGTTTGCAAATTTCTTGGGCACAGTTGTAAATTGATGATCTTATAAGTGCATTTGCCCCCAATTTATTGATTGTTTGTGATGTTCTCCAATGTACAAAATACCGCTTCAACTTTATCAGTGACCCAGATATTGTGATGATTTAACCATCCTTTTGCTTGTTGCCTGGTATAAGCAGTGTGCAAAAATTTAACGGTCGCTACACTGCTGCCACTGTTGCAAGAGCCTGACTCACTGATTGGCGTGTATGGTAAACTGATGGCAGAGTGGAGTACATCGTTCTATTTTTTTTTCTGTTGTTGTGGAAATCTTATGTGCCTGCAGATTTTGGACTGGTCACCGATTTCATTTGGTCCATAATCAATAGTGTCCATACCCTTATTTTTCCGAAGACTTAATTTAAAAAATTATCAAAAACTTGTAATACATGAAAGGAAACATAGAGATAGATTTCGAGTGTGTTATACTATAGATAGAAGATTGCCTAGAGTTGGTGTCAGTCTCTAGAAGGCGGTAACCTTATAAATATACACGTAACCCTCATATGAGGAGGTATCTCACGCATCCTGCAACTTTAGCCCGAACCGCACATGACGTAGTGTTATTATCATTCGAGAGGCCCGAATCTGAATAAATCCTGCAACCTTAGCCCTAAAAACCCTAATAAATTCTCTGTGTGCCTTAGATTGATCTCGTACAGCTTGCTGCCCTGCTCCTACGATCCAAATATGTAACGGTTAGGTGTGCATCGACAAATAGTCTTTTCACAATTTTACTCAGGTTAAATGGCATTCATTTATTTACCCACGACAGTCCCGTATTCCCTAACATCGTATTGCCATCCGCACCTGTTTATACAGATATATAAACAGGTGACACCATCGCTTGCTTCTTCCAATCTCTTTTGGGTTCCTTTCTTACTAGCATCTTTCTCGATAGTATTGGGCTTCATGTCGGTAAGAAGTTACAGTCAACCGTGGGTAGCATTTGGAGAAAGATTGACATTTTTAGGAATGCAAGGCATCAGGTGGACACGAGCAAGAGTTGTGACACGTTGGATCCGTTCTGTGCATCAGCTTACATAGTTCATAGTCCTCGCGTCCTCTAGACGTTTAACAAACCGGACAATGATGTCATATGTTGGAGAACTAGGATAACTAGCCTTTCAACCTGTGCATCGCACGGGCTAGTTAAATATAAATACTATTTTATTCACTTCATGCTCCATCTCATACGAAAAACATATTCCCAACTGAAGTATTTCTATTTTATATCCAGATGCCTATCTTTTTTGGTTATTTTATATGAATTTTAGTTACATATTATTTACGGGATCCTTTTTAAGGTGTGTCTCCCTAACAATTGAAAGAAATTATATTTTATTTTTCACATAGAATTTATTTCTAAATTCACATGTTTTATTAATTTTAATTCGAATTTATTTTTTCTTATTAATAATAGCATGATGGGTAATGTAGAAGTAGGAATTATAAGTTTTTTTTGTTATTTTTTATAAATCTAATTTAACTATTTTTACTCACAATGGCATGATGGGGAATTTAGAAATAGGAATTAGGGTTATTTTTAGATATTGTTTCTTTTTCTGAAATTATTTTTTTACTCATAATGGCATGGTGGGTAATTTAGAAACAGAAATTAGGGCACTTTTTTTGGCTATTTTTTATAATTCCGAAATTATATTTTTTATTTGTAATGGCATGGTGGGTAATTTGTAAATAGGTACTAGGGGTTCTTTTGACTAAGTTTTTTGTAATGGCATTTGTGGGTAATTTAGGTCACGTTAGATATAAAGGCTATTGTTTATCTTACTTCAATTTGTACGGCTGAATGTTTTACCTTTTTGCGAGAATTCAGAGGATTTTCCTCCGATTAACGTGGTGGCCTCAAAAGGAGCCTCCAATTAGTAAATACTAGCCTTTCAACCCGTGCATCGCACGGGCTAGAAAAATATAAATACCATTTTATTTATTTCATGTTCCATCTCACACTAAAAATCATATTCCCAACTTAAGTATTTCTATTGTATATCAAGATGTCTATCTTTTTTTAGTTATATTATATGAATTTTAGTTACTTACTATTATGGAATCCGTTTTAAGGTGTGTTTAAAGAAATTATATTTTTATTTTCATATGGGTTATATTTTGAAATTTACATTTTTTATTAATTTAATTCAAATTTAATTTTTCTTATTAATAATGGCATGATGGGTAATGTAGAAATAGGAATTATGTGCATTTTTTATTTTTTTGTAATTCCGAATTTAACTATTTTTTGACTCTGGTGGGTAATTCAGAAATAAGAATTAGGGTTTAGGGTTTAGGGGTATTTTTAGCTATTCTTTCTATTTCGAATCTATTTATTTATTGACTCATAATGGCATGGTGGGTAATTTAGAAATAGGAATTAGGGTAATTTTTTTGCTATTTTTTTATAATTCCGAACTTATATATATTTTTAATTATAATGGGCGGGTAATTTGTAAATAAGTATAAGGGATCTTTTTGACTAAGTTTTTTGGAATGGCATAGGTGGGTAATTTAGATCACGTTTAGATCTAAAGGCTTCGTTTATCTTACTTTAATTTGTACGGCCGGATGTTTTGCTTTTTTGTGAGAATTTCTAGCATTTTCTTCCGATTAACGTGGAGGCATCAAAAGGAGCCTCCAATTAGTAAATACTAGCCTTTCAACCCGTGCATCGCACAGGCTAGAAAAATATATACCATTTTATTTATTTCATGTTCCATCTCACACTAAAAATCATATTCCCAACTTAAGTATTTCTATTTTATATCAAGATGTCTATCTTTTTTTAGTTATATTATATGAATTTTAGTTACTTACTATTATGGAATCCGTTTTAAGGTGTGTTTAAAGAAATTATATTTTTATGTTCATATGGGTTATATTTTGAAATTAACATTTTTTATTAATTTCAATTCAAATTTAATTTTTCTTATTAATAATGGCATGATGGGTAATGTAGAAATAGGAATTATGTGCATTTTTTATTTTTTTGTTCCGAATTAACTATTTTTTGACTCTGGTGGGTAATTCAGAAACAAGAATTAGGGTTTAGGGTTTAAGGGTATTTTTAGCTATTCTTTCTATTTCGAATCTATTTATTTATTGACTCATAATGGCATGGTGGGTAATTTAGAAATAGGAATTAGGGTAATTGTTTTGGCTATTTTTTTGTAATTCCGAACTTATATATATTTTTAATTATAATGGGCGGGTAATTTGTAAATAAGTATAAGGGATCTTTTTGACTAAGTTTTTTGTAATGGTATAGGTGGGTAACTTAGATCACGTTTAGATCTAAAGGCTTCGTTTATCTTACTTTAATTTGTACGGCCAGATGTTTTGCTTTGTTGTGAGGATTTCTAGCATTTTCTTCCGATTAACGTGGAGGCCTCAAAAGGAGTCTCCAATTAGTAAATATAAGATAAGATGTCTAACCACTCCTGGCCTTCTACCCGCTGCAGATAGCTCGAAAGCAACTGGTGCATTGCTTTTCTCACGGACTCTTCATGTTGCTCTCCAACATCTAAAAGCTACTTCCACTACTTGTGATCCAGCGACTCTTTTGATGCTTTAACCGTCCTCTGATGTAGTACTCTGCAAGAAGGACTGAAACTAACTGCACTGGTTGTAAATGAATTTTCCGTTGAACCCTGACTGATTGGTTCGCCGCTGTTGTGGATGACTGAAGACCGAATGAAGCATATTATACTTTTGTTCTGTTTTGGAAAAAAAAAAAGCTAATACTGCGGTATAGGGTTCCAATATTGGTCACTCTAGTTCATCTGGTCTTGCCCTATTTTATTATTGCTCATTCGTATATGGACCTCATTTCTTCACTCACTGTTCTTCCGTGTTCGGGGTACATTAACGTCTTCCCTGTCCTGCCCTTCTCACATCCTGGGCTTCATTTGCCGTCGAAGCCGACTCCGCGTAGGTAGTCTAGGGTTAGGGTTAGGTCTTCTCGCGTCGTTGTCGTCGACGGCGGCGAGGTCCTTTTGTCCCGGCAGGGTCTTCGCAGACGGCGGCTGTGGCTGCTCCTGGCGAGCTTCGCGCCGGCGTCCAGGTTTACCCGCACCGGTGCTTCGGTGCGGGTCTGCTCTTCTCCGCGGCGACGTCTTCGGCGGGCGACGTCGGGGGTGCGGCGAGGACGGCTCCAAGTTGGGCTTCGGGTTCGTCCTCTTCTTCTCCTTTGCCGGTTTCCTGGCCCTCGCTGACATCGACGTTGTGAGATTCTTTTCCCTCTTCCACCTTCTGAGCGGAAGGGTGGAGTTTTGGGGCCTCCCCGGAGGCACACTCTTTGTCGGAGTCGCTATGGTCAGCGACGCGCGACTCTCTTGGTCCCGGCCGGCGGCGGCAACGGTGTCGGAGGCGACGGCGGCTGCGGACTCTTCTTCCCCTTCCTCCTTCCATGCGACGGCAGCGGTTGGACCTTATGCTCTTGCAGATGCGCTCTTCTGGGCGTTGGTTATTGCAGGTGTCGTCGGTGGGAGAAGGAGGCGGAGCACTCGGAACTCCGGCGAGCGTCGCCGGAGTTTAGATGTTTCGAGTCAAAACTCGTTTGAGGGGGCTGTGTGTAATTCTCAGTGTGTCCGGGGTGGTTTTTGTAAACTGATGTACTGTTCATCTACATTAATATATTTCCCTTCTGCTCAAAAAAAAAAAAAAAGAAGCCGACTCCGCTGATATCAAACAGAGAACGTGGCCGTCGACTGTCCGTGCAGTCGGCAGTGGTGGCCGTCCTAGGCGGCGCCGGCACGCGCGTTTTGCGCCTCGGTCCGCGCCAAGATGGCTCGATCGAGTCAGGCAGGGAGAAGACATGACATCGATCATCAGCTGCCTGCGCGGGCGGCGGGGCTCCGTGGATGGACATGCGGTGCTGCTGCGCGCCCGGTCCGCGCTCATGCAACCGGGAGCTTATTTTTTAAAAAAAAAAAATCAGATCAACGTTACTAGTCCACGGAAGGAACTCTGAACATTCCTAAGTTTCTGTACAGTAAAGCAGCAAGCAGGCCAGTCAAAAAAAAAAGCAGCACTTGTCGAGAGAAGAAAATTTTCTTGCAATGTGAGCGTCCTCAGTTTCAAGTTACAGTGGACACTCAGTCGCGCCACATGTGAAGAATAGCAGAACGTATGTGTACGACGGACATTCTCAAGACGTCATCCGCTTTGACGCCTATCCTATGCGTGCACGCCGATCAGAGCTAGGGCCGTGGACTTTATGCAATCGCCGCCTAGCGCGTCCACGGCAAGGCACAAAACAGCACCCAGACTCATCGTCGGCTTGGCGCCCAAGACGTGGCATCCGTGGAGATCGTCACGGGGAACGTGTGCATGGACAATGCCAAGCTGCTCGAGGCAGCACTGAGTCATGGCGCCGTCAGGACGCCGCGACATCCATCGCAAATATTTTTTAGAAAAATGGAAATTCTTTGGAAGGGCGTTGAGATTGAGATGGCTCTGGTTCGAGTGGACAGATAATGAAAGGCCTTGGGTTGGTACTCAGCCACCTTGTGATGCAACAGACAGGCAACTCTTCAGAACAAGCACCACAGTCATCCTCGGCAATGGAAAGACAGCCAAGTTTTGGCAGTCTAGTTGGCTAAATGGGAAAGCACCAATGGACATCGCACCGGAACTGTACAAACTAGCCTATCGAAAGAACAGAACCGTGTACCAAGAACTGCAAGGAAATCAATGGACAAGGGGACTGCAAAGAATGACAAATATTGATCAAATGGCCCAGCTAATAATGCTTTGGGGAATGATAGAGGAAGTGCACTTAAATGATCAGCTAGACCAAATCAAGTGGAACTGGACCTCGCATGGACAGTACACTGCAAAAACAGCATATTTGGCACAATTCAGAGGATCATATAATACTGTTGATGCAATGACCATCTGGCGAGCACACACGGAAGGGAAGCACAAATTCTTTGCTTGGCTCCTGATGCAAGAGAAGATTCTGACAGCGGACAAATTAATCAAGAGGAATTGGCCGTGCAACCTGATATGTCCTCTCTGTCACATAGAGCAGGAAACTGCACTACACCTGTGCATCAAATACTCTTATGCAAAGCAAGTGTGGGATGGAGTGTGTAGCTCTGTGAGGAACATAATACAATCCCCAAGTGCGGCAACAGAATCCATTCAGGAGTGGTGGAATCAGCACTTGTCCGGGATAGGGAAGGAGCAAAAGCGTGTTATTGCAGCCTTGCTGATCTATACGGCATGGCATATCTGGAATGAGAGGAACAGGCGTGTTTTCACGCAGGTCGCAAAGCAGCCAGGACAAGTGGTGCACATCATCAAAGAAGATATCAAGCTGCGCCGCATAGCTTGCGGCACGCCGGATATATCGGCCAGCATAGAGGAGGGGCAAACCATTTTGTAACAGCATTTTTCCGTTCATCTTCTAATCTTTGTATTTGAACTCTCTTCTACCTCAATGAAAAGGCAGCACTCCTGCCTAACGTTCAAAAAAAGAAAAAGAAAAATGGAAATAGTTTCCCGTCTCTGCGTTTCCACACACGATGTTCGGAAACCATTTGCTTGTCGAACGCGTCATGGCACGATATGGCACGATCATGCTCAACTTCTCGAACGCGTGTCATCTGCTTTCTCCACACCACTGATGGGCGGGACTTCAGGCGTCCCCATCCTCGAGCAGCACAGTCGCTGTCGAGCTCCGCTGCTACGCCATGCCCGTGGCCTCCAGCTCGTCGTCGAGATGAAGCGATCGGGTCTACTCTGCTCCGCACTTGTCCGAGAGGACGGGTTAAAACGGCCCAAGGGGTGGTCGCTATTTGGAATAGCAACCACTCCCGACCTAGGGCGGCTACCCTTCTCTGCTTAAGGATCTCAAAGCCACGTCCGTTAAAGAAGCAGACTAAAATTTTTTTTGCTCCCGCGTTGGGGGGGGGTGGGGGGGGGGGGGGGGGGGGGGGGGGGGGGGCACGCCCCCCTGCAGGCTCCGCCACTGCGTTCAGAGCTCCCTGTCAAGCAGCCATGCATTCCGTTCTTGGTGATGAGGCTTCAACGAGTGTCCCCGGCGGCCTCAAAGCCACATCCGTGGAGGCCGACCAATGGAGTCGCGTAGCTGCACCGTGGATGCCATTCTGCCGTCCCGTAGCACTTGCAGGGCGATAACGCCAAATCCAAGTGTTGACAACGATATTCAAAGGGATAAACATCGTATTATCGTTATACATGATGCAAATGTGGAAGACATATGCTCTTGCATAGTTCAATATGGCCCATCATCGCCTCTCACCAATTCTTTGCTGTCATTACTGTTCCTGTTGCATTAATCTTTACAGGGCAGAGCAGGGGCAGAGGCTGTGTTGTGAGCTATATACATACGGAGCGGTAACTTAAGGATCTCTCTCAATCCTAGCTACTAGCTTTGCAAATCAAAACAATTTTTCCATCACTGGAGCAAGACGCAGATGCCGATGCCGACAAATCGGCGGGAACACCAAGAATGAGAGGATCAGTGGACGCAGATGCCGGGGAGCTTCCAGTGGAACTTCCCTGCGCGTCGCTCGTAGGGCGTTCCGGCGGTGTAGTTTTTCCAGACGTCGAGGACGCCTCGGAGGTCGTGCAGCTTCGCGCCGAGGCCGACGCAGCAGTTGGCGTGGAGCGTGCAGATCTTGTTGAGGTCCTTGCTGAGCTGGCAGAAGCCGCTGATGTGGGTGGTGTCGAGGAACTGGATGGTGAGCCCGAGCTTGGCGACCATCTCGTGCTTGATGAGGTCGAACACGTCCTGCTCGTGCTTCCCCAAGAAGCGCCACCGCCCCTGCTGCCACGCTCGGTAGAAGTCGATGGTGGTCGCCGACGAGCGCACGAAGAGGAAGCCGCCGTTGGGGATGTTGCCCAGGCTGTAGGGGTCGCCGAGGAACACGTCGCTGGAGATGGCGATGTCCGCCGCCATCGAGATGTGGCGGAACGGGTCGCGGAACCACATCACGTCCACGTCCTGATCAGGTTGTTGTCACAATTCTCACATTCACATCAGTTCGATGCCAATGTATTTTTTTGAGTGAGAGAAAATAAAGGATGAGAGATTCCTTTCCTTCAAAACAAAACAATTAAACAAGGCTGGAAATCCGAATTTTGTTATCGAGACAGAAATAATATTTTCGTGCGACTAACATACGAAAATTGAATTTTTCTGCAACCAACGTGCGATGTATTATTTTTGTAATTTCTCTGATTGTAGTATTATTTTTGTAATTATGGTTAATAAAGATGATATTTTTTTAAAAAAAATCGACGGCCAGGTATGTCTGTTTCAAGTGCGCGCGCCTCACGGTCAGGCTGGGGCCGGCGCACCAATCACCATGGAAGAGGGAAATAAAGACGACGTACTGACCGTGAATAGAAAGTTGTATCCGAGCTCGATGATGGTCTGCTGGAATCGGTTCCTTCCCCACATCATCTCGAGGTAGTCCTTGCTCATGAACATCTTCTCGGAGCGGTAGTCGACGCCGGTGGTGGTGCGGAGGAAGTAGCAGTGGCGGTGTACGGCCTGGCATCCCTCGTATGCGTTGGGGTCCATTGTGGCGATGACCAGGTGGTCCAGCAGCCGAGCCACGCCACCTTCCCCGAGCTTGAAGCTCTCGAAGAAGAGGTCCAGCAGCGAGCCCGGCTTGGTCCAGGCCGCGTTGATCTGCGTCATGATCACCGTCCGGTCCTTGGTCGCCGCACGCCGGAGCATCTCCTCCAGGTCGCCCCACTCCGAAGCCCCCTGCATTTTTCATTTTCCATTTTTCGGGTCAGTCAGAATATTTGCGTGGTGCAAACATTCAATGAGCTTGCCAATATATTCTGCTAGTAACATGTCAATTACTACACTCCGGCCACTGCTAATTTTGATGATGATCGTCGTACTGCATTGATCGATATGCAGGTATGACATGCTTTGCAAATCTCGTAAGGGACGCACCACCTAGGAGTACGCAGTACAGTCCCAGGCGACAAATTTGGAATTGAAGGGGCATTAATGGTGGTTCGCGGCATGGGTACGTCCGTGGTGCTGGGCATGTTCACAGTACACGACGGCATTTAGGTGATCAGTGTGCCGGCCGTGTTTGTGAGTTGTGACACGGCAATAGGCTAGGAGGAGCAGGGAGAAAAGCACCTAGCCTATATTCCATCAGTTGGTCGACGATGAACATTCGAAACGTCTCCTGTTCTCAAATCGAACGAATTTCCACCGCCCTCACAGTAGGAGTCAAGTAATCATAAGGACGATGATCTTACCGGCGAACTGAATTAATCTACGTGTTGAGAAGTAGTGGTAGTGCCATGATCAACCATGAATAGCTAGCGTTGGAGGAATCGGGAGGGGGAAAAGAAAGAAAGAAAGAAAGAAATAAAGCGCGTACGTACCTCGACGGGCGCCGGCGCCGGAGCCTGGGTGGCCTCCGAGGAGGCGCTGTCGTTGCCGCCGTCTGCTGCGCCGTCGCGCTGGACCGGGAAGAGCAGCTGGTCGGCGGAGGTGAAGGCGGAGATGTCGACGAGGAGGCGGCCTGGGCTGGCGGACATGAAGAAGAGGACGCAGGCGGTGGCCATGGCGGCGCCGAGCATGAAGGAGACGAGCGGGCTAATGCTGCTCATCTCGCCGCCCTTCATCTTGCCGCCCAGCATCGGAGCCTCTCTCTCGGTGTTTAATTTAAACTCGTTGTTTCTTGAATCGATCGGCTTCCTCAGATTCTCTTGTGGTCTTCATGTGGTGGCAGGGGATGGAGGAGGGCTCTCGGGTGGCAGCAGGAGGAGGCCAAGGCTTTTAAAGAAGACTAGCAAGCCTGCTAAGTTTTGCGCATCTATCAAACGATGAAAATATATGTTGTCATCCATGGTCTTGACTCGCAGTTCAAGGTACTTAAGCAGGGGACCTTGAAATGAGTCCCTCCGTTCTCTTTTTAGGACATTGCTTGGCTCAAATTTGAGAAGTACAAATCATTTCATCATCATGTTTTCTCCATGTACACCAGGTGACTAAGTGTTAGTGGGATTTGCTTTTCAAATCTGCATCAAAATCCGGCATGAAGATGTATACCAACTCGCCATCCTGATGTCGCCGAACGATGGCATCCTTGTCGGCGAGGACCTCCAGCATCCTGTCGGTCCGAGCGTTGTGCATCATCATAGTGGAGTCCATGAACGGCACGCCGGCCGCCTCGCAGGTGGTGAGGAATCCTCGAGGTCGGCGGCGCAGAGCGCGACGGGTTTCTCGAAGAGCACGTGCTTGCCACGGCCGGTGGACGCGGACGCTGGCGTCGAGGTGGTTGTCGGTGGCGAAGCGGCGAGCCTTGGCCTTGGAGCGGCTGTGTCGGTCGCGCCAGGCACTAGCTGGATTGCACGCGCGAGCTTGCGCGCGATGCCGGCGCAGCCTAGGATGCAGAACTGCACAGGGCGTGTGGCTGCTCCAAGGCCGCGGACGGCGTTGCTGTCTTGCTGATGTGTGCTGAAGCCTGCAGGTAATTGGAGCTGCGGATGCTATATTGTCCCCCTAGTTAGCATTCCCATCCATACTCAGGACTGGCTATGTGCACCTCGTGCTACTGCGAGCTTACCCATAGCGTGGCCCAAGGCCTGCCATCTATGTGTGTGGAAGAAGTGGAGAGTGATCTGAAGTGGGCTTGCAGCACCGGGAAAGTGAGTCCTATTTCAACAAATTTGAAATATTGTTTCAACAATTTCATATTTGTGAATAAGCATTTTTTGAAGCCGATTTCAACATATTTTGTAAGAAATATTAAAATGGTTTATAAAAAATGCTGGAAAATTACCAAAAGATATTGAAATGTTACATTCTAATATTTGATTATTAAAGTACCAAATCCAAAATATTAGAATGTAACATTTCAATATTTTTTTTGGTAATTTGGTTGATAATATATTGTTTTGAGAATCTGCCTTTTTTAATATATTGTTTTGATTGATAACTAGTTCAACATTTTTGAACAATGTATTGAATTTTGTAATACGAGAAAGAAATGATGTGGCACCTGACATGTGGGTCCCATATTGTCACATAGGACAAAACCGCTCTCAATACCGCCTAGGGAGGTAAACTAAAGTGAGAGAAGGAGTTGAGAGAGTAAGGTTACCCGGTTTTGTAATTGGAGATAAAAGTTGCACTTCCTATAAGAATTGAGGGAGGCAAACATGATTTTTTTTTTCCATTCTAAAATGTGCTATCCCGAAGCTCGGGCAACGCGCACTACATGGGTCATTGCGTCCACGGCGCTACCATATGATTTCAGCCACCCACCATATGCGGCCCACGAGTTCACGACATGGCAAGCATTTTTTTTAGGGCGTTTAAGAAGGCATCCCTCGGTTTTGTTAACAAAATTGTATCATTATTACAGTTTTAGCAGCAAGCAAACGGACAGCTAGCAAAACGTGATCCTAGGTAGATGTGCCTCCTGAGCTGAATTCATAAATTAAACTCAGTCCTTTTATTTTCTGCAAGACACAGCAGATGCAGATCTTGAGACTGATAGAGTCGTCATATGAGCATCAAAGCACATAATGATTTGTTACCGGATAAAAATAATCTCATATAGATTATCGTTCTAACTTGAATAAATTGAACTTTAAGCATGGTACATTGCAGGTCTTGGAATGGGCGGAATCACCACGTACACACTCACATTATATTATAAGAAAAACACAATAACAATAGATGTGGACTGTGCACATGTGTTGAATGTTACACTCAAACCTAGTCTGTAGATTCCATCACAAGAATCAAATTAAACCAACTCAACAATAGAGTCGAGTCCACCTCCGTAGTGGTCCATCATCGGGATTAACACCGTCTTGGAGCGTGGATTCGTTCTGGCACCTGGAATTTATCTCTTTGCCAAACCCTATGCATGCCACTGCATCTAATTAATCGTCAACACACACACACACACACACACACACACACACACACACACACACACTATTCTTCCTTCTTCTTGTTCTACACTTTCCTCTTGTATGATATGGTTTGATAATCGCAAGCGGTGCCTGTTGCCATGCGTAGAAGGGTTGCACACAAGAGATCTATAATGACGTACGAGAGCCCTCACTCTTGGATCGGAACAGAAGGCACTGGGATGACTCATCCAGTAACAATCATAAGACTCTTCACTTCCACCGTACCGTTAGCTTGCCAGTCACTTCTTCATTGCACAGAGACGATTCCATCTCCTATGGGTTTCTCATGTGGCCCTCTCACATTGATGCTGCATGGAGGGATGCATGTCGTGAGGAGTATTCCTGACACTTGAGTTCCTAGTCGTTAAAAGCCATCAAAGCGCGAGGATTGAGGATGAGTGTGATGTCATGTGTAAATACAAAGTACTTGTTGTGTTTGCTACTGCATTTGGATACTCCGTGGTGAGAGATGTACGCAAAGCATAGATGTAATGGTAAATTCCGTGATGAGGGATGAGTGCATTCCCCCGAACGTACTGATTGTTTGTAAGGGCAAGCTCAATGTATTTAGACAGGGTGGTCATTATAGGTGGGGCCATGTGCAGCGGGCTTTAGTTGTGATTCCTTCGCACAATGGTGCTGGTAAAAGACCGCAGAAAGATGGGACCCACATCCAAATAAACAAGTTCGGCTGTTCATAACAGCCAGCTGTTGCTGGTGGCTGCTGCTGTTTGCTACTCATGTAGCAACAGTCCAAGCAGTAAAAAAACAGCCAGCTACGGCTGTTTAAGGGTGCGTTTGGCTAGCAGAATCGTTTCGGATTCTGCCTTGAATCGGGTGAAGGTGCCAAACAGAAAAAAGATGAATCGTTTCGAAGGAGAATCGGAGAGAAATGTTTCGTGAAAATGAACCACTCCAGTGAATCACCCGAATCGGTGTTCCACAGAGATTCGTTCCGATCTCTTCCGATTACTCCTTTGCCCCTATCTGGTTCGACTCAGTTCATCCGTCACAGCCGCCGGACAGAGCGCTGCTCGGTCTTTTGCTTCAAATCCGGCCTAAAAAATGGATTGCTCTTAGCCCGTAGATCATTTCCCCTAATTATTCCCCTCTGATTAATCGCTTGAGCAGCACCAATCGATCTTTGTCTCTACCTTTCTCTCTCTTCCATGTTTCTCTGCGTTGCATCGTCCGGAGGAAGAAGACGACCTGGCGATCGACGTGGTGGTGGGCTGGCTGGTGTTGGGCTTGCTGGATGGGCCTAGTGGGCACTCGTATGATGAGCCCATTATTTACAATTTCTTTTTTTTAAAATTAATTGTGACATGTATTTTGTATGATGAGCTCATCAAATACATCTCTCTCTTTTTCTCAACTAATTTTGATATTTTGTAACAACGCTTATAATATCATATTATAGGACTTTATTATTACATATTATAATATATTATAATGTGACAGAAACAACATAGTTCAACCAAAGGTAAAAGAGTCATTTTGATCCTCATCCTCTCTTTCTTGAAACTGAAACCAGAAAACTATCCAAATGATTTCTGAAGTGATTCTGTTTTAGGTTGTGAAACGTTTCTGGGTTGAATCTGAAACGTTTCTGATTCTCGATGAATCTGGAGCTGTACCAAACGCACCCTAACACTCCAGAGAACAGGGCCACGTTATCAACACAACCGCTTGGTATTTCTTCCCCGTTCGTCTTCAACAGGCCCATCTTCTCCTCTCTTTCTCTCTCCGTCGCGAGTTGATTTCCTTCGCAGTACCAGGTCCTCCGTTTCCAGATCAAGTTCTCTCTTCCAGCGAATCGACCACCGGGGGTCCTCTCTTCTCGGCCCTCGCGCAGTCTCTCGAGCTCCTGGCGATTGCCAACGGATGCATCATCCATGGGTGCATGCATCTCTTCTCGAGCTCCTCGCGCAGTTTCTCTGTCTCTCGTCTCTCTCCTCTGGCCGGATGCATCATCCATGTGTGGCCTCCCCACGGCCTGATCTGGTGGCAATAGGCGAGGCACAAGCTGCACGCGGCGAGGCCAAGGCGGAGTCTTCCGGTGGAGCGAGAAGCAACCATCTCAGAGAGAGAGGGCGAACGCAGAAAGGTGAGGGAGAGAAATTCATTTTTTTTATTCCCTAAGGGCGGCCCTTATACATGAGGATATCTTTTGCCATCAATGCTATAAAGTCTACTTACACAATGTATATTGACTAGTGAAAGAACCTCATAAATGCTATAATGACCACTTTATCCTCCATTGTGGTTGCTCTAATGTTCTCCAATGTCCAAAATACCTCGTCAACTTAATAGTGACCAAGTTTTTGTGACGATTTAACCATTTTTTTCGTTTATTGCCTGGTACAAGTTGTGTGAAAAAATTATAAAGGTCGCTACACTGCTGCTTACCTGCCATTGTTGCAAGACCTGACTCACTGATTGGAGTGTAATGGTAAACTGATGGCAGAAAGGATCACATGGTTCTATTTTTTCTATTATTGTGGAGATTTTACGTGCCTACAGATTTTTTATTACTCATTTAGATCCGTCCATAAATATAGTGTCTATCTAGTTTTGTCCTAAATTAATTTTTTTGTGAACTTTGACCAACAATATCTATAAATATATATTATTTCAAATTAAAAGACTTATATAATTTGAAAGTCCATCTCACGACGAAACTAGTAAAACCATTTTCATGTTGTCAAACTTTATATTTCTTTTGTTACAAAGAGTCAAAGTTTGAAAAAAGTTTTAACTTAAGACAAAACCAGATGAACACTATTTGTGGACAGGAGTACTTCATTTGGTCCATAGTCAGTTGTCTTTTCATATTTGTGGACACTGAAATGGGCTTCATTTCTTTACCAACTATTCATTGCCATCTACACCTGTTTATAAAATTATACTGCTGCCATGCATTCTAGAGCTTGGGTTCGACACCATCGCTTGCTTCTTCTAATCTCTTTTTAGTTCCTTTCTTACTAGCATCTTCCTCGAAAATACTGGGCTTCATGTCGGTGAGAAGAGAACCGTGAGTACTGGGTGCGTTCGGAGAAAGATGAACATTTGTAGGAATGGAAAGCATCAGGTGGACGGACACGAGCAAGAGACCCTAGAGACGTGAAATGTTGCATCCGTTCTGTGAAAGTGCTTACATACTTCATAGTTCTAGTGTCCTCTAGGCGTGAAACAAACCGGACGAGGGGGTCATATCTTTGAGAGTGAGGATGATGTCTAACTGCTGGTATACTTCGACTTGGCTGGCTTTAGATAGATCTGGAATTCGGTGAATGTGCATTGCACCTTTTTCTCATGATTTGTTGCTCATGGTGCTCTCGAACATCTGAAAGCTACTTCCACTTATTAGTGATCCAGTGTCTCGTTTGATGCTTTAACCATCCTTTAATGTTGTACCTGGCAAGCAAAACTGAAATTGACTGCCCTGATTGCAAATGATTTTCCGGTGAACCCTGACTGATTGATTTCGTCGATATTGTTGACGACTGAAGGCCGAATGAAGCATATCATTCTTTTGTTTTGTCTTGGAAAAAAAGTTAATGTGGTACAGGGTTCCCTTATTGGCCAATGGCAACTAGTTCATCTGTTCTTGCCCTTTTATTAATGTGGTCAGGGTTCCACGGAAGGAATGTACCCTGAGCATTCCTAAGTTTCTGTACTGTAAGCATCAAGCAGGTTAGTAAACAGGCAGAACTTGTTTACTCCTAAGAAAGGAACCAGATATTAAAAGTTCTTGTATCGTGTGCAGCCTCTGTTCAATGAGTGTGAATCTATCTATCTATTATATATATAATTGACGAGAAAAAAAAGCCACCACATATTCGCTCTAAAATGCCAGAAATTCTCACGTTAATCCGAGAAAATAAGAAGAGAAAATTACCCACCACTGCCATTATGAAAAAATTAGTCACAAAACCCCCTATAAATATTTATAAAATAGCTAAATTTAGAATAATAAAAAATAGCCAAAAATACCCCTCGAATCTATTTCTAAATTACCCACCATGCCATTATGAGTCAAAAATAGCTAAATTTGAAATAATAAAAAATAACAAAAATACACTTCGCACCTATTTCTAAATTACCATAAGTCCAAAAAATAACTAAACTTGGGTTATAAAAGATAGCTAAAAATATACTTAATTCTTATGCCTAATTTTCTCACCATACTATTATGAGTCTAAAATAACTAATTATGACGTGATGAGTAGGCAAGCTGAAAAACAAGCTAAGACGATGACAGAGTAAGGATGAGTAGGAGAACCGAAAAACAAATTAGAAAGGAGGACAGGAAGAGCCTTGAACGAGAGAGCGACGAGCAGGCAATCTGAATTACAAAATGACCAACATACTAGTAGGAAGGCGAGGGGAGAAGGTGACACGTGAAGGTAGTAGCTTTTGCCGGAGTGGGCGACAAGTAGGCGGGACAGATAATGAGTTGGCACAAGTGTACTAGAGGAACAAGTGAGCTGCACAACAAGCCAAGGCGACAAATAGCTGAAAATCATTACGAGCAGGCGAGGGATGCAACCGTAGGAGAGAGCATATAAAAGTTTATTACAAAATATCATAAAATACCTACATAGTACATGTTAATAAATTTTATACTATTATCATTATGAAAAAAATCAACTCTAGCCGCGCAAATGCGCGGGTAGCCATACTAGTTATAAGAAAGTCTGCTTGCTTCTCGTTGAAAATCTGAATATTTGAAGCAAATTGCATCTTCGGAGTAGCCTGTCCAACTCGACATCCTTTTTCTTGCTTGAGTTCTGAATCTCTGAAGCGACGACATTGTTCAGTATGCTAGTGCATGCAGATTTGCGGAAAGCAACATGAAACGCAGTGAACGTTGCACTCTTGGACTATTAGAGATTTCTAAATTCAAGTTTGAATGCAAAAAGAAGTGGACACTTAAGCGAGCCACATGTCAAGAATGGCAGAACGCACGTCTCTGTTGGACATGGTGGTGGTGGGTTGCAACTGAGCCTGTCAAAACGTCATCCGCGTTGAGCACCGACGGGACGGCGTCGTCAGCGTGGGCGTGGAGATCGCCTCGAGCGCACCCAATCGCCCATGCGTCCACGCCGGTGACAGACACACAGGGCCCTGATCCCTGAACCTTGTGCCACCGCCGTAAGGCACAAGACAACACCCTAGCTAGCGTCCGCAACTGGCGCCGACGAAGTGGCACCCGTGGAGAACGCCATGGTCATGGGGATCGTGTTTTGGGACAAATCCAAGCTGCTCGAGACGGCAGAGTCATGGCGCCATGAGGATGCAGCGACATCCAAGGGGAACACGCGTTCGTTGACAAGGCCCCGCTCAAGGTGTCGAGTGCGTGTCATCTGCTTTCTCCGCACCGCTGCTTCGCGAGACTGCAGGCGTCCCCATTCTTGAGCAGCGCGGTCACCCATCTCCACAGTCAGTAGTCTTTTGATATTTTTTCTGCCCAGCTTAAATGCAATTCATTTCTTTACCCACTACAGTCCCTATTCAGTAACATTTCATTGCCAGCTGCAGCCGTTTATTATAGATATATACCCCTGCCATTCGTAGAGCCTGGGTTCACACCATCGCTTGGTTTTGGGTTCCTTTCTTATTAGCATCTTTCTCGAGAAATACGAGCTTCATGTCTGTGAGAAGAGAAACGTCTCGGTAGCATTTGGAGAAAGGTGAAATTTTGTAGGAATGGAAAGCATCAGGTAGATACGAGCAAGAGAGGTGACACGCGACATCCGTCCATGTAGAACAGACTGCACGAGGAGGCCATATCTATCAGAGTGAGCATTATGTCTAACCACAATTCGGGAGAATATGCCATGGAAACCAACGCATACATGCAAACCTGGAAACTCTGGTTCTGGACCATTGGACCGAAAAAGTGTGGCTCCAAATGAACTATCTGCCCTGCAGTACATTTTTCATTTTCCTTCCCGAACCGTTTGGTACATTTTGTCATTGCACCCCCGCCAAATGTAGACAATTCGGCAGGTTAGCTCTGGAGCTTCTTCCCCGTGTATTATAAAGGTCGCTACACTGCTGCTTAGCTGCCATTGTTGCAAGACCTGACTCACTGATTGGAGTGTATGGTAAACTGATGGCAGAAAGGATCACATGGTTCCATTTTTTCTATTATTGTGGAGATTTTACGTGCCTACAGATTTTTGATTAGTCATTTAGATCCATCCATAAATATAGTGTCTATCTAGCTTTGTCCTAAGTCAAACTTTTTGAACTTTAACCAACAATATCTATAAATATCTATTCTTAGCATCTTTAATTTCTCGAGAAATACGAGCTTCATGTCTGTGAGAAGAGAAACGTATATACGTCTTAGTCGGTAGCATTTGGAGAAAGATGAAATTATTTAGGAATGGAAAGCATTAGGTAGATATAAGCAGGATTGAGAATCTGCTGGCTCTGGTTGCAAATGAATTTTCTTTTGAACTCGGAATGATTGGCTTCGCAGTTGTTGTGGACGTACGGACTCAAGGTCAAATGGAGCATATCATTACTTGCTTTCTTTTTCCTTTGGAAAATGTGGTACAGGATTCAGAGTAGCTCGAGACGGTACCGAGTCGTGATGCCAACAGGACGCTGGGAGCCTGAGCTGAGACATCCATCGCACAAGGTAATGTGACGCATCCTCGGCGTCAACCAAGAACATTTCTTGTGGGAGGAACGAGCGGCCGACGACGCCCCTCCCGGCCGACGACGCCCCTCCCGGGCGACGCGTTCGTTGACAAGGCGAAGGTCAAGGTGTTGAATCGCGTGTCAGATGCACCGGCCATCCGCTACACCGTGCTCGCGGCCTTCCAGCGCATCGTCTCCTCTAGAGAGGAAACGAACACGTACAATCTGAACCGAAATCCGCACCGCATGTGTCCGATCGGATGGTTTACGCGACCCAAGGGTGGTCGCTATTTCAAATAGCGTCCACCCCCGACCCTGGGCAACAACGACCTGTACTGCTTCGTTGCTCGGATCGCCAGAGCACCGTGGCGTCCCCGCTTGCCGCTGCCGCAAGATCTGCGGTGGGCTCGCAGCTGGTGCCCTTCCGCCCTGCCCATTCACCGTACTCGCCAATCTCAAGAGCATTAGAACGAGGTGAGACACACCATGAGACCATGACAACGCTCGCCGACGATGTTAGCGCTAGCCGCCATGCACTCCGGACTCCCTCCGGTCATGGTGACGAGGTCTCAGCGAGCGTCCGTACGTGGTGGTCTCAAAGCCGTAACCGTGTAGTCCGATCTATGGAGTCACCGAGCCCCGCCGGCTCACAGATGCCATTCCGCCGCCGCCTGCAGGACCACTTGCAGATCGACAGCACCTTGTCCAAGTATCGTTTTATTGACGACACTGATATCTAAGGGACAAACATCGTTGCTAGTAGACATCGTGTGGATGTGGAACGCGTGCTTGCATAGTTCAATATGACCAATTCTCGCCTCTCACCGACTCTTTGTGCCATTGCCATTCTTTACCAAGTTTCGAGTTGGTTGGTTTGGATATAAGTTAGTATATCATATAACTGATCAATAATATATATTTTTTTCCCTTTAGACTAGTAGAGTACTTTCGATAAACATTGCATATTATTAATGTGGACGTCTCTGTTTCTTGATCGGTACCCACAGGTTAGTAACAAGTTGAATCTTTGTATTTACTTGCACAGCAGTACATGTAACTCTTTGTTAGAAGGCATACCCACTTCTCAAAAATCATCATGCACTTCTGTTTTATAGAATCTAAGGCTCGGTTGCATCTATATATACATGCTTCGCTCAATTCCAAATTCTGACGATCCTACAGTAGCAACAGTCGGGCGCTGTGTGCATGAATCAGTAGTCTTGGAAGGTCGTATATAATAAGCGGCTAAGCGCAACGGTTGACATTGTCAGGGTCACGCATAAAAGAGTTGCATCAAGAGAATGACAATAACGTGAGAGATAATCGGAATGGAAGGCATTGGGACGACTCATCTGAATAGCCATATAATACCTTGCTTCTTTCACATGAAGTCAAGTTCAGGAGCCCTCGATTGCAGTTGCATCGATCCTATATGTGGGCAAGGTTCTTAACTTTGAAGTTGTTTGAACATGGCAACATGAGGAGTTCGAGTCTGATATTGTACCAAAGCTCTATGTTTTGAATTCTGAATGTTTAAAGCAAAATGACACCTTCAGTGTAGCATAGCAATTACGTTTCTTTTTGGAGTTCTTAATGTCTGAAGAAAGAGAAATGGTTTTGTACGCTACTGTAGAGATTTGCAGAAGCAAAACGAACCGCAGGGAACGTTGGAGTCATGGAGGTTACTGTTGGATTCCTCATTCTACACCCCATCTTTCGATCACGTGGCGATCCTGTGGTACAGTCGTTTCTCGATAGGAAACGACCAGGTCTACTCAGAGTCGAATCCGCGCCGCACGTGTGTCATTCGGATGGATTTAATTACAACGACCCATGGCTCTTGAACCTGGGCAGCAACCTACCAACCTCAGCTCGCAAGTCCCTGGCAAAGAAGGCTGGTGCTCGGGTCAAGCGTGCTCTTGCCACTGTTGTTGAGCGCCGCAGCAAGAGGCTTGCCGAGAAGGAAGGTGCAGTGTTTGTGAGCAGGACTGAACGTGCAATTCAGCTCAAGATGCTCAAGAACAGTCTCATGACCTGCTCCCGGGAGCTGCAGGAGCATGTCACCAAGTCCGGGCTGCTGACCAAGAGGAAGACACTGTCAACTCGCGATCTGCGCAAGCTGATGGAGCTGCTGGGCTCCAGGACAGCATGGATCGAGTTCTGGGTCGGGTGCTTGCCAAGCACAAATGAGTTGTAGCTCAGCCAAGTGCGGTCAGGTTGCGCCGCCACATTCCATCTGCAACCGTTATCCGTCGTCTAGCTCTAATCTCGCTCATGGCTCCTGTGCTGTGGCGTCACCTCGGTGTTCTAGGTCCCCCCAGACAGGTTCTTATCTGTGTGGCGTCGTCAATTTAGCTTGTGTTGTTGTGGTTCTGGCCTGCGTGCCACGTTTAGGTTCTGTGCGGCTGCAGCCGTCTCCTCATGTCATGGTGTTGCTTAGGTTTATCAATGAATGCTAATGTTAAGAACTATAACATCGTCTCCTGGAACGTTCGCGGGCTAGGAGAAAAAAACAAGTGCACCATCGTTCGAGACGCGCTCGCTCCTGCCATGCCTTCTGCCATCTGCTTACAAGAAACGAAATTAGACGATATAGATCGTTTCAAAGCCGCTACGTTTCTTCCACGCCCCTTCACAACCTACAAGTTTGGTGAGGCTGCCGGCACTCGCGGTGGTATCCTCACTGCTTGGGACCCGGCAGTTTTCTCCCTCCGTTCTTTCATTCTAAGACGCCACACCCTAACCACTGTCCTCGAATCAACTACCTCTGACTACTGTTTCACCTTAACCAACGTTTATGCACCCTCTGATCACAGAGACACACCTGCTTTCCTCGAAGGACTAGAAGAGCTGGCTACACACATTGCCGGCCCCTGGATAGTCAGACTTCAACTCCTCCGATCGGTAGATGATAAAAACAATGATCTTTTTAACCACGCTCTCGCTCAATCGTTCAATGCTTGCATTGACACGCTTGAGCTCATCGAGCTGCCCTTGCTCGATAGACTGTTCACGTGGACTAACAATCGTGAAAACCCCACTCTCGCTCGCCTTGATCGTGTCTTGGTTAACTTAGACATGAGCAACCTCTTCCCTAACACCACGCTAACCTCGCTAACGCGCGCAACCTCTGATCATACTCCTCTCTTAACCACCATCTCCACCTCCATCCCTAAACCTTCCACTTTCCGTTTCGAAAACTCTTGGCTTCAGCACAACGATTTCCTCCCAACTGTTCTCCCAGCTTGGTACTCTGCTCTTGCTCGTGGTGGCGCCGCCGGGCATCTTGCAGGTAGTCTCAAAGCGGTAAGATGTGCTGCAAAACTTTGGCACCGGTCGAAACACTCTCCCCCCTTTCTCTTACAAAATTGCAAATTTCTCATATATCTGTTTGATACTCTCGAAGAGACTCGCCACCTCTCTACAGGTGAATCTGAAGCTCGCCGGTTCTGTCAGGACCATTTAAACCTCTTGGTGCGACAGCAAGCTGCATATTGGAAACAAAGGGGTAAATTCAGAGCTATAAGGGAAGGCGATGCAAATACAAAATTTCATCATGCCCAGGCTAGCCAAAGGCTGAGAAGAAACCAAATTCGTGCTATTGAGGTCAATGGTATACAGTTAACTGCACATGGGGCCAAAACTGCAGCGCTGACACAACATTTTGCTAGTGTCATGGGAGTCAAGGACAACACACATTGGGGTTTTGATCTGGCTGCTCTTTACAGTGACACGTTTGCTCTTGACAAGCTCTGGTTGCCCCGTTCACATCGAATGAAGCACTAGCAGCTGTCCGGCCCATGAACAAAGACAGCGCACCCGGGCCTGATGGCCTCGGGCCATCCTTCTACCAAGCAGGTTGGACTACTGTTGAGCAGCGAGTGATGAATTTTGTGCATGACTTCTCCACTGGTACAGCCAATCTTGACTGCCTTAACAGAGCGCATATGGTGCTACTGCCAAAGAAAAGTGACTCGAGGACACTGGGCTCCTTCCGTCCCATATGCTTACAAAATTGCCCCATGAAAATTGTGTCTAAGATGCTCACAACACGATTACAGAGGCAGATCAGTCATTTGATAGATGTTGATCAGACAGGATTCTTGAAAGGAAGGTCGATCTCGGAGAACTTCATCTATGCCATGGAACTTGTCCAATGCTGCCACAAGCGCCGTGCACCGACTCTAGTTCTGAAACTTGACTTCGCAAAGGCATTCGATTCTGTGGATTGGGACAGCCTGGGTCTTGTGCTTGCTGCTCGTGGCTTTCCTCAAGTATGGTGCAACTGGATTCACTCGATTCTTAGCTCATCGAAATCGGCCGTGCTAGTAAATGGTTGCCCTGGACCATGGTTCACTTGCAAAAAAGGACTACGGCAAGGGGACCCCCTCTCCCCCTACCTCTTTCTCTTGGTGGCTGACGTACTACAACAATTGATCAAATCTGATGGTCATGTAAGACACCCCATTGTGGACAACCAGCCATGCCCTGTGTTGCAATATGCCGACGACACACTCATTTTGCTCCGAGCTGATCTTGCAGATGTACGCCGACTCAAGCTCCTTCTCAATCTGTTCTCTGAAGCTACTGGCCTGCATATAAATTTCCACAAAAGCACAGTTGTTCCTATGCACATTGATGATGAGGCCCTCCCTGCTATGATTGCTGAGCTCGGTTGTGTACAGGAAACTTTTCCACAAACTTATCTTGGACTGCCATTATCCAATGTTAAACTGAACTTGTCTGCCTTCGCACCTCTCATCAGCCGCATTGACAAGTATCTCCCTGGATGGCAAGCATCTCTGCTAAACCCCATGGGTCGTTGTGTATTGGTAAATTCTGTCCTTGATGCATTGCCCACCTACATCATGGCTGCCATGGAGCTGCCGCTGGGGATCGTGGACTCTATGGATGCACGACGCCGAGCCTTCCTGTGGGCTGGGGAAGACAAGACAAGTGGAGCCTTGTGCTTGGTTGCATGGGAACGTTGTTGCCAACCAAAATCACAAGGAGGGTTAGGACTTAAGAGTCTGAATTTGCAGAACCAGTGCCTACTACTTAAGCTCCTGCACCGCATCCACACACCGGGTGACTCATCTTGGGCACGCTGGGTACGTGAGCGCATCAACATGGTCACTTTCGAGGGCGAGATGGAAGGAGCACACTGGAATAGCCTGAAAAGTTTACTTCCAGCATATCGATCCATCACGACAGTCGAGGTACACGATGGAAAATCAACCAATTTCTGGAATGATGTTTGGCTACCTATGGGAAGCCTCTCTGAAACTTACCCGGCGCTCTACAGCCACAGTACTCGTCCCCACATATCTCTACAATCTGTGATGCATGATGGCCTGAGCTGCAGCCTTGTCCCTCGGCTAACGGCAGTGGCAACGCAGGAGCTACAGGAAATTCAGTTTGTTCTGGACAGTGTGGAGCTCACCACAGGTGATGACATTAGGCACAGCAAGCTATTTGATCGATCCGGCAACCTACGTTCCTCACCAATCTACCAACTGGCAATTACTGACGATGCTATGAGCTGCCCTTTCTATAAGTTTGCTTGGCAATCACGAGCACCACCACGAGTGCAATTCTTCATATGGCTCCTTATGCAAGGTCGTATACAGTGCAAGTCTAATCTCCTGACAAAGAATATTGTGGATGATGCTAAATGTGACCTCTGCAATGCTTGCGACGAAACTGCAGACCACATAATCTTCAGGTGCAGCTTTGCTCAAGCATTCTGGACATCTCTGAATATTATCTTGCCTCCATCACCAACAGTACAGACTCTGCTAGACATGGCACCACCCCATCATCTACCACCAGCACACTTTGACATGTTTCTAGCCCTGTGCTGCTGGCAGTTGTGGAAGCACCGGCATGAAGTGGTCTTCAGATCACAGGACCCGTCACTCCCTCACCTCCTCTTCACCTGCAAGGAAGCTGCTAGCGAATGGCGATGCAGGCTGCCCACTCACGACGCTCAAGTTGTTGACGCATGGCGTCAGTCGTTCCTTCCTCTGTAAAATGTTTTCATTTGCTGATCATGGGCAGTGTCCCATTGTAAAACTCTGATAGCTCGGCCTGCTGACGGCCTCTTTTCAATGAAAACTCAGGTGGGGATATCTCTCCCCCCCGTTGACCATCAAAAAAAAAAACCTCCTCTGCTTCGTTTCTTCCGTGAGATCGCGAAGTCTCTGTTTGCCCTGCCCTGGATTCTTCAGGTTGCGCAGTCACCGGCGACAGCATGAGCTACGACGCCGTGCAGAGCTGCCTGATGACGTTCAGAGCTCCCCATCAAGCAGCCATTTCAGTCATGGTGACGAGACTTGGACGGGCGCCCGTGGCGGCCTTTTTGATCTGACGCCGTTGGGATGACTCGACGCCTTTTTTAATCCTTTTAGAAACTAGACTAGATGTACCCTCGATTTTATCGATCGAACCAATGCAAATTATCAATGTGGACATCTATGTTAGCTGATGGGTACCCAAGAGTCAAATATTTGCATTTACTTGTACAATAGCACATGTATTTTTATTTATTTTTTGGTTATAAGCGGCACCCAGTTTTTCAAATCATCACGCCCTTCTCTTTTCTACTTAGAATCTCTATATAGATGCCTCGCTCTATTCCCTGTTCTTGTGATTCTATACAGTAGCAACAATTGGAGTCCCTTGTCAGTGTGCACAAGTGAGAACTAATTGGAACGGAAGGCACTGGGATTACTCATCACGAATATGAGGATCCATATGACACAGGGTCCATCCACTCTTCATGCCGAGTTTGGTTCAGGGGTGCTTGAGCGTCATATGACTCTTCACCCTTCTATGAGAGGCCCGCATTGGTCTTGCGTTGATCATGGCTACGGGTGAGCTTTCCAGCTACTGGGGTGCTTGAGGGTATAGGCTGCTTTTGGCTGCACTCTGAAAACCAAATTAGATCTGGTTGCTTCGCTGTTCGTGAAGAAGCCAATGCAGGGGCGCTGGCCGAGCACAAAATGTGAACAGACTTGCACTCCAGACAGAAAAGTTAGGCTGGCAGCTGCAGCAGAGATCCAAAGACATGAAGCAAGAAGGGCTGAAGCTTACAGAGATCGCTAGGTTTCTGCCCTGGCTGAAAATGAATTTTTTGTTGAACCTGATTGATTAGGAGAAAAAAATAGGTGATGTGTACAGGGTTCCATTATTAGCCAATGGCTACTGTATTATCTGTTCTTGTCATTTTATCATTGCTCTAGAAATATCTTTATGGCCCAGTCTTTCCCAAATTCTGAGCTTCACACAAGATATGCCGTCGACAAACGGATATGAAACAGAGAACGTGGACCGGCGAAGTCCGGGCTGTGGTGGGTGGCCATCCCAGGACAGTACTCGAGGGCGCCAACGACTTGGCACCGTGGACACCATCATAGGGAACGTGTACGTGGCCACGGCCGAGCTAGAGACGGCACCGAGTCAAGGGTGACCTTGGATAGCTGGTCATTGCGCCGTCAGGACGCCGTAGCATGTCCAGGGAATGTGTTTGTTGACAAGGCATCATCAAGGTGTCAAACGCATGTCATAACTGTTGGTATTTCTTAAGACCACAGATAAATCCGCAAGCGCACGGAGAATACCGATGTAGCACTTCACCCAGGATTATTCCAAGGTATCGAAAATCCATAGGGAACGTGTGTGTTTATCTTCTAACAGGCTCGTCCAAGGACAACAAGAAGTATATGATAGGCTTGGGTAGAGAGGATTCCTATGGATAAAGCTCCTATATCGAGTAAGATATGGTTTCGCTTTTACTTCCTTACTTCGGGCACCGGCTTACCCATGGTCTGACAGGCGACTCCGGTCTACAGCTCTACAACGTACCCGAACGTGGAGGGCTACCGAGGGCGGATAGGGCTGTCACCACCTACCACCTACCTCTACTATCCGTAGGGCACGCGGCAAACAAAGGTAACCTCTAGTTTAGACACCACGTCTACACTATCGATTACTACCTTAATCTCGGATCCAACAAAGACTAAGGCACTCTAAACAGAGCGATGCCCGTAAGCAAGTAAAGGAAATAACTTACTCAAAAAGGGAACTAAATTACCATAAAAGAATCACGAAGTCTTACTTAAAAAGGCAGGACTCCGTCGAGGTACAAGCTGGAGAAGAACGCCGACAAGCCCGGCGCTTCTCCGAACTACTCTCACTCTCTCCCTATTTTCTAAGCACTATGGAGGCAGCGGTTCGCGTTTGGAATGGAACTACTCACTTCTTCCTCTTGTGTCTCTTGATCCGTAGGCGCTACCCCCTATTTATACCCAAATATGAGAAGGGGGGGGGGGTTCATGTAGAGCGAGTAAGAGGCGGTTGGAGTGGTTTGCCCGCCAAGTTTGGCCGGCCGGCCTAGGGGGTGGCCCGCCGGCCCTCCGATGTGGCGGTTTGCCACCGTCTTCTGCGTGTACGTCCCAGATTGCTTCCCCATGACGGTTGTACAGTCGTTTGTTGTCTGGAGGCGGCAGAACTCGAGTAAGGACCAAGTTTAGGCCCATTTGGCCCACCTTCTAGGACGTCGGCGGAAAACTCCAACTCGGGCTTTAGTTTTGATGTGTTTGGCCTGTTTACAGCCCACTGGAGGAATGCTGAGGCTTTTGGAAACCAAGGGGGGCCGGCCCGCCCAGAGGGATGGCCGGCCGGCCTGTGTTTTGTCCAACACAGGTCCATTTCCCCCAGAATATTGTTCCTGCAATCAAATATCACCAAAACTTGTGGAAAGGCATTAGTTTATAAATATTCCTATTCTATGTGTTTTATATGCCCTTTTATATTGATAGATTGGCGGTAAAAATTATTCAATAAGGACCGCCAACAAACCCCCCCACACTTAGCTCTTTGCTCGTCCCGAGCAAAGGTTAAGAACCAGTGTGGAACAACACCTTCCCTTGGCATGATGCGAGCATACAAGTCATTCCATGCCATACCTGCAGCTGTGAACTTTATGGTGTCTACCATGTCATCTTGGGTGATTGAAGAGTGGAACGGTCTTGATTCAAGTCACCTTCACTTCTTCTGTTGAGTAACTCGGATTTTTTTTGATATAATTTCAAAAGTAAAAACATAGCTATGCTCCTCAAATGATTTGTCTCTCGAATCACTCAAGATGTATGAATCCTCACAAAGGCATTGAATTTGCCTCTTTTCATCCTACATCTAAATTGAATGATGTGGAGCTCAGGTAGGGATGAACGAGGAGCAAACTTGTACTACTTATGTTGCAAAGTCAAAAACCGGATCCATGAAGAAAACAAATCATATCATCATGATCAAGAATGTGCATGTGTGTGGATATGTGATGGAAACTCCTTGTTGAAATGATCTCTCTTTTGGTTGAACTTGAGAACATGGCTATCTCTTCTTTCTTTCTTTTTCTTTTTTTTTGAATCAGGCTCCGCATTTTTGCCCTTTTTTTTGCATAGCCATGTCTCTTTTTCAAAAGAAATATTTGAGAGAGATCAACAACCACATAATGGAGTATTTATTTTTATGGAATGATAAAGATGATGTTGCTAACTCCGAGTGTAGGAATATAGCATATGAAGGTGGTGTGTGTACGTGATTCTTGATCATAGCAATATGAAAGGTATTCTTACTAGGGTCACAACAATTTGACAAAGCTCAAAGTAGTAGCAAGCAGCAGATGTGTAGAGTTTGCATTGTGTCCAACATATGGCTCTGGTAGGATATTTGAATCATTGAGGAGCCTTGCTTTTTTTTTAAGATAAAATTTCGCGAGTACTTAAAACAGTTGAAGCAAAGATTCCTTTCATCTAACCATATCACACTCATCAATTACTTAGAAAAACATGTTGTCCTAAAAGAAATGTGTTCACAAGCAACGAGGTAAATTGGCTAGGAATAAAGAGTATGCAAGCCAACCGATGGAAAGTATTAAGGTTTATATTACTCATGAGTTAAACTTTAGCAAAATTTTCAACTTTGTTCATTTTAACTCACAAATAGGGAAGGTTGAGAGATGAGATGCGCAAACCAGTTGATGACACAGAAACTGACGTTCCGTGAAGTGTTGCGCATTGTGTTGGTGAGGAGTCCCATTCGTTTGTGCGATGAGAATCTCGAAGGACCTCCCCCCACACTTATTTTTGTACCTGCATTTTTATTCAAAACAAACAACAAGGTGGAAACGAAAGAGACTCGACCGGGGTAACGACCAGTGAGCTGCAATTTATTCAATCAAACAAAAGAAGAATTTTTTTTATTTTTTAATTAAAAATCATGACAAGGGGCTATGAAAAATTAAAATCAAGTAATTTTATCACATCTACCTCTTCATCTAGATTTTTATCTGGTTCTAGGAAAACTTTTAAACGTTGGCCATTTACCTTAAAAAGGTTACCTCCGTCGTCTTGGAGTGTGATTGCTCCGTGCGATGAAGTTTCAACGACGGTGAATGGTCCATCCCATTTACTCCGAAGTTTTCCATGTCCGAAAAGCTTGACTCTGGAGTTGAAGAGTAGCACCTTATCCCCCGGTTTGAACTCTTTTTCAATGATCCTTTTATCGTGCCATCTCTTAGTTCTTTCCTTATAGATTCTGGCACTATGATAGGCTTTCTCTCTCCATTCCTCCAGCTCAGAAAGTTGCATTTTTCGGTGTTCTCCTGCCATCTTGGAATCCATGTTCCATTTCCGAATGGCCCAGTGTGCCCTATGTTCCAACTCAACAGGTAGGTGACATGTTTTTCCATAAACAAGTTGGTAGGGTGACATGCCGATGGGTGTCTTGTACGCAGTCCTATATGCCCAAAGTGCATCGGGTAGTTTTAGTTTCCATCCCTTCCCCATTTCATCCACGGTCTTCTGCAAGATATTCTTTATTTGCTTGTTTGAAGTTTCCGCTTGTCCACTAGTCTGGGGATGGTATGGAGTTGCAATGTTGTGTTCTGCTCCAAACTCCTTTAAGAATTTTCGGAAGGTCTTATCAATAAAATGAGACCCGCCGTCACTTATAACCATTCTAGGTGTTCCAAAACGAGGAAAGATGATCTCGTGGAACATCCTGCGTGCATGTTTGGCATCTGTAGCTCGGCATGGCAGTGCTTCTACCCACTTGGACACATAGTCGACGGCAACCAAGATGTACTTACAATCATAGGACTTGGGGAATGGTCCCATGAAGTCGATGCCCCAAACATCAAATAATTCCACTTGAAGATTGTATGTCAAGGGCATTGCGTCACGAGAAGTGATGCCTCCAACTCTTTGGCACCTTAAGCATCTTCGAATGAATTCTTTGGTGTCTTCATACATTGTCGGCCAGAAGAATCCACTCTGCCATATCTTGGCATGTGTGCGGTATGCACCATAATGCCCTCCATATGGACCTGCATGGCATTTCTCAATAATCTTGGTGCCTTCGACTGTCGGCACACACCTTCTCAGTAATCCGTCAGCACAGACTCTGTAAAGGTATGGCTCATCCCATAGGTGACGACGACTCTCCTGAATGAGCTTCCTTTTGTTCTCCCCTGGTGGCACATAACCTGCAACCATAAAGTTCACAATATCTGCATAGCAGGGGTTGGAGTCTGTCACCTTCAGCAGCATGTCATCCCATAGAAAGTCATTTATCGGTAGTTCTTGCATGTTAGTTACTTGCAAACGCGACAAATGATCTGCTACGGAATTTTCTACTCCTTTCTTATCTTTAATCTCAAGATCAACTCTTGGAGTAGAAGGATCCATCTTATGAGATGGGGTTTAGCATCTTTCTTAGAGAGCAGGTATTTCAAAGCAGCATGATCGGTATAAACAACAACCTTGGCTTCTATTAAGTAAGATCTAAACTTATCGATAGCAAAAACAAGTAGGAGTTCTTTTTTAGTTGTTGCATAGTTAAGTTCAGCTCCTGTCAAAGTTTTACTAGCATAAGAGATTGCATGGTGCTTTTTATCTTTAGTTTGGCCGAGCACGGCACCTACAGCATAGTTACTAGCGTCACACATTATCTCAAAGGGCAGCTTCCAATCAGGGGGTTGTATGATTGGGGCTGAGATGAGTGCTTTCTTAAGGATATTAAAAGCATTTAAACGCTCATCACTAAAAACGAAAGGTGCATCCTTAGCTAAAAGGTTTGTGAGGGGTCTAGCGATCGTCGAGAAATCCTTTATAAATCGCCGATAGAACCCCGCGTGGCCTAGGAAGCTACGGACTCCTTTCACATTTTTCGGAGGTGGGAACCGTTCTATAACTTCTATTTTTGCTCTATCCACCTCTATCCCTCTTTCGGACACTAAGTGTCCTAGGACTATCCCTTCTCGGACCATAAAGTGGCACTTTTCCCAATTAAGTACCAGGTCCTTCTCTTGACATCTTTGCATGACCTTGTCCAAGTTTTCAAGACAATGATCAAAGATTTTTCCATAGACAGAAAAATCGTCCATGAAAGCTTGCATGATTTCCTCGATCATGTCGGAGAAGATGGACATCATACACCTTTGGAAAGAGGTAGGTGCATTGCACAACCCGAAGGACATCCTACGGTAGGCAAAAGCTCCATAAGGACATGTGAAGGTGGTCTTGCTTTGATCATCAGGATGGATGGGGATTTGATGGTAACCAGAATATCCATCAAGGAAACAAAAGTAAGAGTTTTTCGCCAGCCGTTCCAACATTTCATCAATGAAGGGCAGCGGGAAATGGTCTTTCTTTGTTGCCTTGTTAAGCTTTCTGTAGTCGATGCACATCCTCCACCCTGTGACGGTTCGTTGTGGGATCAACTCATTTTTATCGTTCTTAACAACCGTCATACCTCCCTTCTTAGGCGCAACTTGGATAGGGATAACCCACTCACTATGTGGTACGGGATAAATTATCCCGGCGTGCAGAAGCTTTAAGACCTCTTTCTTAACAACTTCTCTCATCGCATTATTTAGCCTCCTTTGAGGCTCCCTGGAGGGTGCACTATCAAAATCGATAGGAATGCGATGGGTGCAGAGAGCTGGGCTAATCCCCTTGAGATCTTGGAGTGAGTAGCCTAAAGCTGAGCGATGCTTTTCTAGAACGGCTAAGAGTTTAGCGGTTTCTTCTTCGGAAAGCTTGTCACTTATGATGACAGGAGCTTCCTTATCGCCGTGTAGGAAAGCATAGCGAAGGCCCGAAGGAAGGGGTCTTAGCTCAATCGGCAGTCGTGGTGCTGATTCGGATTCAGGTGACTTGATGGTCTCTCCTAAATCATCCTCCTCTTGAATGAATTGTCCAGCATCTTTGTCGAGGATTGATTCGGGAGGCTCGAAAGGAAAAACAGACATCACTTCCTCGATTGGCTCATCCTTGGGGAGACTTTCAGACTTGGAATTCTGCGATCGAGAGATCGGGACAGAAAATGTGTCTTCCCCAAGTTTTATGTCGAGATTTCCTAGTGTCGGGGCATCCACGAGTAACATCTCTAGGGGATGTCCGATCAGAATATCAAAGTCTTGGACTTCGAAAACATGAAAATCTAGGAGGACCTCGACATTTTCGTGCCTTACGGTCACGTTTTGCAAAATCCCATATCCTTCTAGAATGGGTCCTGAGGGGCTCTTGAAGGATTTATTAGTTGGTGCTAAGGATACATCACCCAAGATGTGAAAAGCGAAAGAATCAGAGACTATGTTAGCACCGACAGTGGGATTGTAGAGAACATCCACCATGACTCCTCTAATACAACATTGAATGGTTGAGGATGGAGCGTTGATTCGAATGACTTCTGAAGAAAGTTCGCCCTCCCTTGACCATTCGTTGCTCATGATTGAGCTTAATTCCTTAACCGTCTTTAGGAGGAAAGCCTCTTCAAGAGGATTAGGAAGAGAAGTTGAACATGGTGGTTTCTTTTGGCAGTGATAATTCGAGGTATTCCCGTAGTCTTCAAAATGATCTTCCTCGAATTTAGATGAGAACTCAAGAGGTTGAATTTCTTCCTCCTCCATCACTGTTCTTGGTTCGGGAGATGGCTCAACAGGTGAATCTTTGATTGTGGAAGGTGAAGGGTTAGATTCGGATGTTGAGAGTTTCTCTTGGCTGGACTTGACTTCCTCTGTGTGGGGTTCAGCAGCATCGGTGACATAGAAAGTGCTATCTAGGATGCGATCTAAGAGTTGCTTTCCTTCTGTCGGAGTTTTATGCGTGAAAGAACCTCCAGCAGAAATGTCAAGATATAGGGCAGATTCCTTGTTTAATCCCAAACAAAAATGTTGTAGCAACACGTGATTTGGGATAGACAAGTCTGGGCCTGATTGAGTTAACAAAGAAAATCTAGTCCAGGCTGCACCTATAGATTCCTTCTCATTCTGCGAGAAAGTAAAAATTTCCCTTCGAAGAGCGGCAACACGGTGCAGAGGGAAGAATGCAAGACAAAATTTATCTCGTAGTTCTTGCCAATCACCGTTCACGCTCCCAATCGTGCGATCGTACCATTGTTTCGCCCTCTCTTGAAGAGAGAAGGGAAACAATTTCCATTTTAGAGTTTCTTGTGTCATGCCTTCAATTAGGAGGCAGGAACACAATTGCTCGAATTCTCGCAGATGGTGGTAGGGATTTTCGTGGTCAAAACCAGAGAAAGATCGATCCCGAACCATGGCTATAAAGCCAGGGCGAATTTGACAGCCAGTTGTATGGATAGGATGTGAAGATGATGGTGGCTCAAGGAATTCGCCCTTCGGAGCAGATAACTGTTGTATGGTGGGTTGCTCCATGATAGAAAAAGGAAAGGAATAAAATAAAAATAAAAAGATACGAGGACGAACAAGGTTCGGAGATAAAACAACAACTGTTCCTGTCATACCCCATTTCTGGAGCACTAGCGCTTACCTTATCAGTCCTTGGATCAGACGCTGATACGACGCTTACACCGAATGACATCACAGTCTCATACCCTTTTTATAATATTACCAAGTCTCATACAAGCCTTTTTATTACAAAAGGTCTTACAACAAGGCCAGCTGCCTGACCACAAGAACAGACAACACAATGACTAGCTGCTACAGCAGCAGCACTAGACTACTACTCCAGCGGAAGACGGAACGGCACCACTCCAACAGGCAGACTTGCGTGCAGGCTGAACCCTAATCTTCATCTTCAACAGCTTCAAACTCTGGCTCCCCTTCTGAATGATTGAAGCAAGAGTGAGTACTTAAGGTACTCAGCAAGCCTAACACGAGGGGTAAGTTATGCAATGGAGTTCATCAAAGGATAGGCTTGTGGTTTATATCAACGAGGCAAGAAAGCCAAGTTTATGCACGGTTGTTTTGAAATCAAAGCAGTTCGCAATCTAATCAAGTATCTGTAGAGATTAGTGGGGTTGGGCGGCCCTGGGGGAGTTACTGTCCATCCCGCCAGTGCCTCAAGTTTTATCACTGGCCGACAACCAGCACACGGCTCCAAACCGGCGTTTTCCAAAAACACACCAAGGAAACTCACGCGGAAAATCTAATCATAGTGTGGCCGATGCTTTCGCGTTGTCCAATACCGTGGAACATGGCTTTCCGGAAAGTTTCTTAACCTTGGCCAAGGGTGCACAAATTTCCCCACAAGGTGGTCCAGTCCTCCCTACCGTCATAGTTTGGACTGTCCCACTAAAGGTTCCGTACCTACTTTGTACCACCACGGCATCCCCCACGGACATCACCAGGGGCTTCACAATCATAATAATATGGCCAGTCATAAATGCCGGATCTCGAACACCCACCAACGAACGAGTCTTCTCCTGGGACTCCGTTGCATCTCCTGCCTCCGGGGGTACCGGGTGTGGTCCCAATTCCGCGCCCATTCACGGCTTGTGGCTGCGCGAGAGGTACTAGGCAAAGGCGGCACAAGAACCGGTCCTTATACGACCGAACCAGGCATCTTCAATAGCCAATCCACAAGTGGAAGGGCGTCCCAGAGATAGCCTCCCCATTGAGGACTACCTCGCCTGATCCCGCCAAAAACATCCCTCACTAGGGTTGCACTTTATCACCACTCCCACCCATTTTCACATTTACGCACACCACCAAGCACTCACACATTTTACACGAAAATCATGTGAGCAGTATTAATTAAACACATATGGTGAAAGTCTTAAGCGGCAAAGCAATCCAACATATCATTAAGGAATTTAATGACGTTGGTTCCTAGGGTTAACAAGGGATCAGGATATATTCAAGTCAAGGCAGGCAATCAAATATTGCATAGGACCATTCTAGCATTTAAATTCATTTAAATACCATGCAATTTATTTATAAACAGCTCTAATTAGGATATTTGCAAACATAGGATCAATATGATCAAAGGGAGTTAGACTTGCCTTCAACAAGATCTTCTTCTTCTAAGTCCTCGTATTCCAGGTCCTCGGGTTCTTCTTCAACGACTTGATTATCTAGTGATAAAAGAAAATAAATCTACCGCTCAAGCAATGAACAAGCAATAAATCAAATAAAACCAAATAGAGACCAAGGTCAGATTGGATCTGGTGGCAATGAATAGAGGATGATTTTAGATGAATTTTGGCGGAAGAATCGCCAAAATCGGAGTTGAAACGGAGGAGATATCGATTATTCACTTTTTGGGAAAGGAAATTAATCAGGATTAAGCCAACTTAATAAGGCATTGCCATAATCCTAGCTAACCTGGAGTGATCAAGGGTTGGAAAATGTTTAGAAGTGAACAAGGTATTTTTGGGAATTTTCTGGGATTTTTCTGATGTTGGAAATGATCGAAATAGGATTCTGTGTACACTATCTGTGTGGACTTAGTATTTTCAGCAGGTGTGAGAGGTTGACATGTGGGCCCAGGGGACCTGGGAGCTTGTTTGCAAGAGTAGAAGTGCTTTGAGGGTTTATTTGCAAGTGTGGAAAGATTCTGGGGACTTTTGGTAAATACAGAAAGATAACAGGGACCTATTCGTAATTTTGAGAAAGTTCAGGGGTCTCGGTGTAAAAAGATAGGGGCCAAATTGTAATTACAGAAAAGTATAGGGACTTTTCTGTAAAAATATAGGACTAAGACAGAATTATTGCAAAAGTCAGGGGTTTATCTGCAAAAATACAGAGCTCCGGGATTTTCTGGGTATTTTGGAATTATTTTTGCATTGGAAATGACTCGTGGACCAAGTCCACTGTGAACCGAAGGGGTCCATGAGTCACTAGTCCACGTGAACTGGGTGCACAGAGAAGAGGAGAGGAGGGTGAGGCTGACTGGGCTGGACGACCGGGTCGTGTGGGTCCCGCGTGCCGACGTGGCATGCCACGTCGGACGGCGGCGCGACCGGGTCAGACACGGCGGGGGAGGGCTGTGCGCGGCGGCGGCTCGCCGGGAAACTCGCCGGCGGCGGCTTAGGAGGGCGGAACGGCGACGAGAGCACGTCGCCGAGGACTAGAGCGCGACGGCGGAGCGTCCGGTGGAGGATGTCGACGACGGCGCGCAGCACGGCGGCGGCACAAGCTCGCCGGAGATGGCGGCGGCAGTGGCTCGCTATGGGAAGAGACGAGAGCGCATGGGTTTGGGCTCGGGTAAGTGGCCGTGCGCGTGCGGTGAAGGGAGGCGGCGAGGTTGGTGGGCTCGGGCTGGCCGGGGAAAGGCCTAGGGTGGCCGGCGGCGAGAGAGAAAGTGGCGGCGCTGGTGGTGCTCGGTGAGAGGCTCGCACGCGTCGAGAGAGAGCAAGAGGAGGGGTGAAGGAGAGAGAGGGGGACTCGGGGATTCTCACCGAGGGCTCGTCGGCGGCGGAGGAGGTCGGGACGGGGCCGGCGTCAAAGGGGAAAGATGGCCGGAACCCTAGCTCAGTGAGAGGTGGGGCTCGGTTCGCGGGGAAAGAGAGAGAGGAAGGAAAGGAATGGGGACGTGGGCTCCGGAGAGGGGGGCTCGGTGCCCTTTTAACGGCGACGCGAGGCGGTGATGGTGAGTCGGTGCGGCCAAGCTTGGCGCGCCCGTCACGGAAGAGGGGCGAGGCGGTTCGGCGGACTTGGCGGGGCGGGCAAGTAAAGATGAGGCGGTGGCGCGCGGCCACGTGCTTCACGCGGGAGCTCTGGAGCTCGGACGCGACGGGACGGCAAGCTCCACGTGCTTCACGCGGCGGCGGTATGGGCGGCGGCGGGATTTCCGCCGGCGCGGTCGGAGGAGGAAGAAGAGAGAAGGGAGGCGGGCTGGGCTGGCGAGCTGGGCCGGGAAGGAGAAGAGACGGGCCGAAGCAGAGGACGGGCCGGCTGAGGAGAGAAGGGAGGAGTTGGGCCGGGAGAAATAAAAGAGAAGGGGAAGCTGGGCCGGCAGGGAAAGAAAAGGGAGAGGGCAGCCCAGAAGAGAAGAAAAGATTTAAATTTTTCTGGAGTTTGAATTTGAAGGAATTTCAAATTCAAACAAAAAGGGAAAACAAACAAACACTCAAATAAATCCAATAAAATCTCAAAAGTGCATATGATGAGTTTCGTGCAAGTTTTCAAGATGAAAAATTTTAAAATTGAGGTGGTTTGGCTAATCTTTAATCACACACTTTATTTTAATTTGTTCTAAATTTGAAAATTTCAATTTTTTAGTGAAATTTTATCATGGGCAAAAATTGGGGTGTGACAGTTCCCCGGCAACGGCGCCAGAAATGCTTGTTGGTATTTCTTAAGACCACAGATAAATCCGCAAGCGCACGGAGAATACCGATGTAGCACTTCACCCAGGAGTATTCCAAGGTATCAATAATCCACAGGGAACGTGTGTGTTTATCTTCTAACAGGCTCGTCCAAGGACAACAAGAAGTATATGATAGGCTTGGATAGAGAGGATTCCTATGGATAAAGCTCCTATATCGAGTAAGATATGGTTTCGTTTTTACTTCCTTACTTCGGGCACCGGCTTACCCCTGGTCTGCCAGGCGACTCCGGTTTACAGCTCTACAACGTACCCGAACGTGGAGGGCTATCGAGGGCGGATAGGGCTGTCACCACATACCACCTACCTCTACTATCCGTGGGGCACGCGGCAAACAAAGGTAACCTCTAGTCTAGACACGACGTCTACACTATCGATTACTACCTTAATCTCGGATCCAACAAAGACTAAGGCACTCTAAACAGAGCGATGATCCCGTAAGCAAGTAAAGGAAATAACTTACTCAAAAAGGGAACTAAATTACCATAAAAGAATTACGAAGTCTTACTTAAAAAGGCAGGACTCCGTCGAGGTACAAGCTGGAGAAGAACGCCGACAAGCCCGGCGCTTCTCCGAACTACTCTCACTCTCTCCCTATTTTCTAAGCACTATGGAGGCAGCGCTTCGCCTTTGGAATGGAACTACTCACTTCTTCCTCTTGTGTCTCTTGATCCGTAGGCGCTACCCCCTATTTATACCCAAATATGAGAAGGGGGGTTTATGTAGAGCGAGTGAGAGGCGGTTGGAGTGGTTTGCCCGCCAAGTTTGGCTGGCGGCCTAGGGGGTGGCCGGCCGGCCCTCCGATGTGGCGGTTTGCCACCGTCTAATGCGTGTACGTCCCAGATTGCTTCCTGTTGGCAGTCCTAAGGCCTAACAGAAATCAATCCGCAAGCGTACGGATACCGGTGTAGCTTTCACCAGGGAGTATTCCAAGGTATCATATTCCACAGGGAACGCGAAGTGTACTACTACTCAAAATCTAGGCAGGATTACCGTACAAGGGGCACAGTGAGATAGAGATAAATGCAGTAAAGAGTGATAGTCCTCTGGCCAGGTAATCTAATGCAAGGGATTATAAAACTGAGCAAGTCGATAAGGGTCTTTCTCTATCATCTATTTCGGGGCACAGACGTGCCAAAGCAGCAACCCGATAACTAGGTTCAACTACTTTGGGGATCCGCTGCTATTCAGCCTCTGCAGGTATTAACCCGAACGTGGTGGACTACAAAGCCCGGTACGCCTGTCACACGTACTCACGGTTACCACATCATTCCGTGGGGTTAAGGGCAATTCAGGGATAACTCTAAGCATAAACACCACGTTTACACCTATCGTCACTGCTAGCGAGTAAGTAGCGAACAAGCATAAGCTAACCTATGTAGTAGATAAATAAATACTTACTACACACCTGAATCCCATAGATAGATAGAGTAGAAAACCTTACTTCATTGCTCAATAAATAACCTCCTTACATGTTACCCGGCCTGGAAGACTAGGGGGACTACTCCCAGGCGGAGCACATACCCGAAGCTTCGAAGAAGAAGAGTCCCGACATCCTCCGGAACTTCCTCTCTTCTCTTGCCTCTCACTCACTCCCTACTTCTAAACTAACTTGACAGAGCTTCGCTTCTGAAAATGTATCTCAACTCAAGTTTGAAGGTGCGAGTTGCTCCGAGGCTAGCCAGGAGTATTTATAGCATCCTCAGGACATGGGAGTTTATATAGCAGAAGATGGAGTGGCGCGCGCGTTAAGTCTGGCCGGCCGGCCATTGATTTTGGCGGTTCGCCACCGTCTTTTGCGTGGACGCCTCAGATTTGCTCCTGATGTCGGTTCAGAGGTCGGCTACTTGATGGGGGCGGCAGAAATGGAGTAACCGTCAAGTTTTAGGCCCAAAAGCCCACTTCTGGATGTCGGTTCCTTTCCACCTGGGTTAGGCCTTGATTTGTTGTGTGGACGACGTGTGCATCCCACCGGAGGAAGATCGGGCTGTTTGGAGAAAAACATAGGCCGGCCGGTCTAGGTTGTGGGCCTGCCGGCGGGCTTTTTCCTCCGATTGCCACAAATTTTTGTGGGTCGGCCTCTTATGACGTGCCCAATATGATCCACGGTCTGGTTATGTGATAGGAGATGTGTTTGATTGGGTAATAAGCTTGTTTTCTCCAATATTTCACCTGCAATCAAATAATTCACCAAAACTCGTGGAAAGCCATTAGTCCATAAAAATATTCATTTTATTCTTGTTTGATGGCTTTTTATAAGCTGGTGTTGGCGGTAAAAGTGATCGTTAAGCACCGCCAACATCCCCCCCAGACTTAGATCTTTGCTCGTCCCGTGCAAAAAGATTGAACCAAGGAAAAGATCATCAAAGAATTATGGCAAAGTTATTTCGAAAGCTTCCTCAGGCTCACAATGTGGTAGTGTCCAAAAGCTCATTGTCTTCAGAAGTTGAGAGATTGAATAGCAAGAGTCAAAAGACTCTTCCAAACTCAAAATTCCTCAGGATTTAAAAACAATTCCCCTTCTTGAAAGTCACAAAATTCAAAACATGAGTCACTCATGGTGGTGAAAAAGCCTTTCTCCCCTGAAAGATATTTCCCTATTTCTAATAAGCTTGAAATTGGAGCTTGGTAGGGGAGCACAAATCTTTGCAAAATATTGTAAGGCTAAGAAAGAATTCTAATGGAGCACAGCACATCCTCGTGTTCAGTCAAAGAGAAAATGAATGCAAATGGGAAGGGAGAGAATGGACTCACACTGTGGAAGAATTTTGATTTATGTATTGCCCCATCATTTTTTTTTACAAAACCAAGTGCCGTTTATTCTGACATCCGGGAACTCTCAACCCCTTTTTTTTTTTTGCAATGGAGTTCCCGCGATGCTTGAGGCAACTTTTGTGGCTCTTTTTATTTGTGGGGCATTTGAACATAAGAGCAAAAATTCTTTCTGATGGTGGCATGAATGGATTTGCTTGGATTTGATTTAATCCAAACGAATTTTTGGTGGAAGCATTCAAGAACACACATGAATGAAAATGACTGAATTTTGAGGAGTGCCATATTCCCAAGAGAATTAAATCTTAACCACACTCAAAGCAAAAGATTGGCTTTTGGGGAGTTTCATTCCTACTTGGATTTTTGGCTCTTAATGGGCTTTTTCAAAGAATTTTGTGACGACAAGTCGGAAGAAAAGTTTTGTTTCCCAAGAAAAACCAAGAGAGGAGAGAAATCAAGACTCAAGCATATATCGAATCTCACAACAAAATAGACAAGAGCGTCCTTAAATAATATTTTTGTGAGCAAGAAGAATCTACGAAATAAAATTACCATAAGAAAATGATGATAGAAAGGTTTTAATTGGTTCATCTTCGGTAGACGATTATTTCTCATTACTCGATGATTAAAACAGAGCAGAGGGGTTAAGATAACGATGTTGGTCGAACCTGGGCCCAATTGGAAGTTGGGTCAGGCCGGCCGGCCTTGGATGTGGGCCGGTCGGTGGGGTTCCTCCTTCGATGCTTCTCTGTTTCATCGTGTTGGTGCGCCATCATGTACCTGATGTATATCCTGCGCACTTTGGGAAAATGTGAGTGTACAAGGGTTGGTTTATGTGGTTGCCCACATAAACCAACATAAATTTTAATTAATTTCTCACATTTATATCAAAAAGGTCATTTTTTTTATGAGCAAAGTTTTATTGTTGTAAAAGAAAAAGATCTAATAAAAACATGGCTCGGTTAAGGTCGGGGCTAGACCGTAGATGAAAGTTATTTTTAGCCTTCCACAAATTTGAGGACATCTACTTCCTCAAGTGGAGGCATGGAGGGTTCCAAAAAGGTTTTCAAGCGTTGGCCATTTACCTTGAAGTGATATCCATCATCACTTTGGAGAGTGACGGCCCCGTGTTTTGATGCTTCTACTACGGTATACGGGCCATCCTATTTACTCCTAAGTTTGCCATGGCCAAATAATTTAACGCGAGAATTAAAGAGCAGTACCTTATCTCCTGGTGCGAAGTGCTTCTCCTGTAAGCGCTTGTCGTGCCATCTTTTTGTTCTTTCTTTGTATAACTTGGAGCTATGGTACGCCTTTTCCCTCATTTCTTCAAGTTCGGCAATTTGGATTCGCCGCTTAACTTGGGCTTGGTCTAAATCCATATTCCACTTCCGAATTGCCCAGTATACCATTTGGTAGGTGGCATGTCTTTCCATATACCATTTGGTATGGAGTCATACCGATGGGAGTCTTGTATGCTGTCCTGTAGGCCCAGAGTGCTTCATGGAGTTTCTTTTTCCAGCACTTTCCCATCTCATTAACGGTCTTTTGGAGAATATTTTTGATTTGTTTATTTGAAGTCTCCGCTTGACCGCTAGTCTGTGGGTGATAAGGGGTTGCTATTCTGTGCTCAATCTCATGCTTCTATAGCATCTTCTTGAAGTCCTTATCAATGAAATGTGATCCCCCATCAATAATCAATACCCTTGGGGTGCCGAATCTTGGGAAGATGGTTTCTGTGAGCATTTTTCGTGAATGGATAGAATCTGCATTGCGGCATGGTATTGCTTCTACCCATTTCGAAACGTAGTCCACGGCCACCAGGATGTATTCATAACCTTCTGAATTTGGAACAGGTCCTATGAAGTCAATGCCCCAAACATCAAAGATATCAATTTGGAGATTATTTGTTAGGGGCATTGCGTCTCGGGCGTTGATTCCTCCATGTCTCTGGCAGCGCGGACATCTCCGTACATATTCTTTCGTGTCTTCATACATGGTTGGCCAGTAGAATCCACTTTGCCAAACCTTAGCATTAGTACGGTATGCTCCATAGTGACCCCCGTAAGGTGAAGAATGACATCTGTCAATAATTTGCATTGCTTCACAGGCGGGCACACATCTTCGTAGCAAGCCATCAGTGCAAACTCTGTATAAATATGGGTCATCCCAGAGATGAAATTTGCCGTCTCTGATGAGCTTCTTCTTATCTTCCCTTGGTGGTATGTAGCCTGCTACTATGTAGTTGACAATATTAGCATACCACGGGTCTGTACTTGTTACCTTGAGTAACATATCATCTCTCAAGTAATCATTGATGGGTAGTCCGTCGGGATCTTCATGTTGCAAGTGAGAGAGATGATCTGCCACATTGTTTTCTACTCCTTTTCTGTCTCTGATTTCTATGTCAAATTCTTGAAGGAGTAGGATCCATCGGATAAGACGTGGCTTTGCATCTTTCTTGGTTAGAAGGTATTTGAGAGCTGCATGATCAGAATATACTATCACCTTTGCTCCAACCAAGTATGACCTGAATTTGTCAATGGCATAGACTACTGCTAGCAACTCCTTCTCTGTGGTTGCATAGTTGAGTTGTGGCCCTGTGAGGGTCTTGCTAGCATAGGCTATGGCATGATGCTTCTTATCCTTGGTTTGTCCCAACACTGCCCCTACAGCATAATCGCTTGCATCGCACATGATTTCAAAGGGGAGATTCCAATCTGGAGGCTGGATTATGGGAGCTGTGATTAATGCTCGCTTGAGTTCATTAAATGCCTCCATGCACTTGTCATCGAAGATGAATGGTGCATCCTTAGCCAATAGACTGGTGAGAGGTCGGGCTTCTTGGAGAAGTCTTTGATAAATCTCCTATAAAACCCTGCATGTCCCAAGAAACTACGGATCCCTTTTATATTCCTCGGGGGTGGAAGTGACTCGATTACTTCAATCTTTGCTCTGTCAACTTCTATCCCTCTAGCGGAGACCTTGTGTCCTAGGACAATTCCCTCTGTTACCATAAAATGGCATTTCTCCCAATTTAGTACCAGGTCTGCTTCCTTGCACTTCTGTAGTACCTTCTCCAAGTTTTGTAAGCATCTATCGAATGTTTCTCCATAGACGGAGAAATCATCCATAAATACCTCCATTACTTTCTCAACAAGGTCTGAGAAGATAGCCATCATGCATCTTTGGAAGGAGGCAAGTGCGTTGCATAGTCCAAACGACATCCGTCGGTATGCGAAAGTGCCATACGGGCATGTGAAGGTTGTCTTGTCTTGGTCATCAGGATGGATAGGGATTTGATGGTATCCTGAATAACCGTCGAGGAAGCAGAAGAATGAGTGCTTTGCCAACCGTTCGAGCATTTCATCGATGAAGGGAAGAGGATAATGATCTTTTCTTGTTGCCTTATTCAACTTCCTATAATCGATGCACATTCGCCACCCTGTCACTGTGCGCTGAGGGATTAATTCATTCTTCTCATTCTGCACAACAGTCATCCCTCCTTTCTTAGGCACAACCTGAACTGGACTGACCCATTGACTGTCTTGTACTGGATAAATAATCCCTGCCTTGAGTAGCTTCAAGATCTCTTTCTTTACTACTTCTCTCATGGCATTGTTCAGACGTCGTTGGTGCTCACGAACAGGCTTGTGATCAGGTTCCATTGGGATTCTGTGTGTACAAAACTCTGGGCTAATCCCCTTGAGGTCTGCCAGTGAGTAACCTATTACTGATCGATATCTCTCCAGCAAGGTTACTAGCTTCTTCTCTTCCGTAGTGGAGATCTTGTCACTAATGATGACAGGGGTACTTTGATCTCCAAAGAGAAAGCTATAATTGAGACCTGGTGGTAGCGGCTTTAACTCGATTGGTGTTGGAGTAGCCTCTTCTTGTTTATTCAATTCAACATAAGGAGAATGATCCACATCTTCAGTGAAGAATTGGGATTCTTCTTCGATGTTGTGTTGTGATGCTTCCAAGAATTCAACAGCTGCTGCTTCCTCAAAGGCTACGAATTCCTCCGTATACTTAGGCGGTGCTTCGGACTTGGTATTGAGTGTGCGTCTGAGGTCAACAGGGAAGCTTTGTTTCCCAACTGGCACGTCCAATCTCTCTTGATGATCTTTTATTTTGGAGAGTACACGGATTGGGGTTCCAATTAGAAGGAAATCCAGGTCGGGTATGTCGAAAACGTGGAAGTTCAAGGTCATGGTTTGCCCATTTATTTCCATGTCCACATCCCGCAAGACTCCTTCTGCTGGGTAACATTGTTTTCCAAAGATCAACCTTTTTCCTGACGGTGATAGGTTGTCTAAGGTAGGCGCATGAAGGTTGGCAACATATCTTGACATGATATTGACTTTGGCCTTCAGATCATATATGGCCCTCCTTCTTGGTGCGCAGTGATGTTTTACAAGAATGACATCAGGGTCTGGATCTAGCTTGATAATTTTCCCTGTGCATTCTGCTTCTTGAAGCCAATCCTCACTAAGAACAGCGGATAATTGTTGCATTCTCTCATTCTGTTCTTCTTTATCCTCCCAATCTAGCTCTTCAGGGTCATCCTTGTCAAAGTGACAATCTCTCTCTAGCTGATATGCTCTTGTGTCCCCAAATTTGGTTAAATCAATATCTTCCTCATATGGGAATAGAGGGAGAATTGGTTCAACCTCCACAGGGGGTTGGATTTCAGCGAGAGAATGACCGCCTTGAAACAGCCTAGGATCCGTTGGGCAGACATAGAATGGTTCAAGTGTTGTCCCTTGGTCTGTTTCTGGCTGAGGAATCTCTGGTCGAAGTTGTATAGCATAGGCTTTTTCTTCTGGTGGATCAGAGATGATTTGGGATATACTCGGTGTAATATGCGTTTCTTCCTTAGGTAGCTCGGAAGCAGGCGATTCAGGTACATCCAGATATTTGCGGACCTTCCCGAGAAGGTTGAACCCTTCAGCTGGCGTGTTTTCTAGAAAACTTCCTCCTGATGCAGTATCCAGAAAGGTACGACTATCAGGAGTGAGTCCCTATTCGAAATGCTGGAGGAGTACTGATGGTGCAAGTCCTAAATCTGGTCCTTCAACAGTGTACAATTGGAAGCGCTCCCAGGCTGCTCCTAGTGACTCATTATTGCCCTAATTGAAGGTAAGGAGCTCCATACGGAGAGCAATAACCTTCGAAACTGGGAAGTAGTTGAGACAGAAGAGTTTCCTGAGAGTGATCCAATCTCCGTTTTCCTTTTCTACATTCAGAGCGTACCAAAGTTCTGCCTTCTTGCTGATTGAAAATGAAAGAGTTTCCATTTCAGGTTATCCTGTGGGAAACCTTCAGTCGACACTGTGGAGCAGAGCCTTTCGAAGTGCCGCATGTGAGTGTAAGGATTTTCATCATCTTCTCCATAGAAAACAGACTCCCGAACCAGTGATATCAGCTCAGGGCGAATCTCATAGCTTTGAGCTGTGATCGTTGCAGATGATGGAGGAGGCTCCAATAATGCTCCTTTCGGAGCAATGGTGTCGTAGATGGAAGATGTCTCCATGGTGTAATGATAAAGAAAAAGAAATACAAAGAGCAAATAAAAACAGAAAAACCTTATATGGGTGATCCTAGACTCGAGTTAGCACAGCTACCGTTCCCCGGCAACGGCGCCAGAAAGCTTGTTGGCAGTCCTAAGGCCTAACAGAAATCAATCCGCAAGCGTACGGATACCGGTGTAGCTTTCACCAGGGAGTATTCCAAGGTATCGTATTCCACAGGGAACGAGAAGTGTACTACTACTCAAAATCTAGGCAGGATTACCGTACAAGGGGCACAGTGAGATAGAGATAAATGCAGTAAAGAGTGATAGTCCTCTGGCCAGGTAATCTAATGCAAGGGATTATAAAACTGAGCAAGTCGATAAGGGTCTTTCTCTATCATCTATTTCGGGGCACAGACGTGCCAAAGCAGCAACCCGATAACTAGGTTCAACTACTTTGGGGATCCGCTGCTATTCAGCCTCTGCAGGTATTAACCCGAACGTGGTGGACTACAAAGCCCGGTACGCCTGTCACACGTACTCGCAGTTACCACATCATTCCGTGGGGTTAAGGGCAATTCAGGGATAACTCTAAGCATAAACACCACGTTTACACCTATCGTCACTGCTAGCGAGCAAGTAGCGAACAAGCATAAGCTAACCTATGTAGTAGATAAATAAATACTTACTACACACCTGAATCCCATAGATAGATAGAGTAGAAAACCTTACTTCATTGCTCAATAAATAACCTCCTTACATGTTACCCGGCCTGGAAGACTAGGGGGACTACTCCCAGGCGGAGCACATACCCGAAGCTTCGAAGAAGAAGAGTCCCGACATCCTCCGGAACTTCCTCTCTTCTCTTGCCTCTCACTCACTCCCTACTTCTAAACTAACTTGACAGAGCTTCGCTTCTGAAAATGTATCTCAACTCAAGTGTGAAGGTGCGAGTTGCTCCGAGGCTAGCCGGGAGTATTTATAGCATCCTCAGGACATGGGAGTTTATATAGCAGAAGATGGAGTGGCGCGCGCGTTAAGTCCCGCCGGCCGGCCATTGATTTTGGCGGTTCGCCACCGTCTTTTGCGTGGATGCCTCAGATTTGCTCCTGATGTCGGTTCAGAGGTCGGCGACTTGATGGGGGCGGCAGAAATGGAGTAACCGTCAAGTTTTAGGCCCAAAAGCCCACTTCTGGATGTCGGTTCCTTTCCACCTGGCTTGGGCCTTGATTTGTTGTGTGGACGACGTGTGCATCCCACCGGAGGAAGATCGGGCTGTTTGGAGAAAAACATAGGCCGGCCGGTCTAGGTTGTGGGCCTGCCGGCAGGCTTTTTCCTCCGATTGCCACAAATTTTTGTGCGTCGGCCTCTTATGACGTGCCCAACATGATCCACGGTCTGGTTATGTGATAGGAGATGTGTTTGATTGGGTAATAAGCTTGTTTTCTCCAATATTTCACCTGCAATCAAATAATTCACCAAAACTCGTGGAAAGCCATTAGTCCATAAAAATTTTCATTTTATTCTTGTTTGATGGCTTTTTATAAGCTGGTGTTGGCGGTAAAAGTGATCGTTAAGCACCGCCAACACTTCCCCATGACGGTTGTACAGTCGGTTGTTGTCTGGAGGCGGCAGAACTCGAGTAAGGACCAAGTTTAGGCCCATTTGGCCCACCTTATAGAACGTCGGTGGAAAACCAAAGGGGGCCGGCCGGCCCAGAGGGATGGCCGGCCGGCCTGTGTTTTGTCCAACACAGGTCCATTTCCCCCAGAATATTGTTCCTGCAATCAAATATCACCAAAACTTGTGGAAAGGCATTAGTTTATAAATATTCCTATTCTATGTGTTTTATATGCCCTTTTATATTGATAGATTGACGGTAAAAATTATTCAATAAGGACCGCCAACAATATCCTTTCTCCGCATCGCTCCGTGGCGGCGCTGCAGATGTCCCCATCCTTGAGCAGCACGGTATCCGACGACCTCCACGGTTACGCCATGCTCACGGCCTAGTCCATCGTCTCCCCGAGACAGCAAACGACCAGGTCTAATCCGAGCCGCACGCGTCTGATCAGACCGACTACAGCAGTTGACGGTAAAATGTGTGTTCTACCGCTCGCACACGTGGCCTGAGAGATTTTCTTAACTCTGTTCAGGACCAAAACTTGGAACGCGGTGAATTCCGGAGCGTGCCAGTCGATTTTCCCTGCAAATCGACAAAGACAAGAAAAGCGTGTAAAATTTCCGGACTATCGGCCCCGGACAGGCCGATGCGTAACCGCAGCCGATGTTAGTGAATAAAAGATAATAAAACAAGCGTTCGGCTGCCGGCTAGAAACGAATCGACATGTTGCAACAATAAATACTCGCGCGATAAATAGAGCAAGGCATGCATCAGAATCGGCAATCGGCAAAGCATGCAATCGGCAACATCTATCGGCAAGCACTACGGTATGGTGAATCGACATCGACGAAAGAAGGTTCAGACTTATACTTGAACAGTAACAACAGAATATTAAAGGCATGCAAGCATAGATCTGAACGTGGTAAACAATCGGCTAAACACCCCGAAAAAACGATTAAACCAGTAACCACTAATTATACTCATAATCTGACAATCGCTTCACCGAGGACACGTCAACTAAGTGAAGTAGAACAGGACACGTCAAACTGCTCTACACGATCGGCAGGTACAAGTATAATCGGCAACTACCAGTCCCAGGTACTCAGTAAACTAGATCTAACCCTTAGCAACTGTTTCGCCGAGGACACGTCAACTAAGCGAAGCAGACAGGACAAGTCAAACTGCCTACCCAGTCACCAAGGACAGATCTAATCGACTAAGCACCTTAACCGTGACTCGAATAACCAGATCAAACAGAAATCGGCATCAGCAATCGGCAACAAGGTCGCGGCGAGGACAAGTCAACTAACCGTGACAAAGAATTGGACCAGGTCTTAAACAATTCCATGCAGTCGATGCGTAATGTCAACCCTAAATTGATCTAGATTACCGGATAACTAGCAGCCACATCAATCTTAATCATGGACAAGTCGACATAACCAGATCGATGCGCTTACCTGACGAGATCCAGTCGAGCCGGAGCCCCGATGGACGCCGGTGACGAAAAACACGTCGAGGAATTGTGGCGATGCGCCGAAAAGTTGATTGTATTGATTGTTTTTGATTACAAGCACCTGGGTTTATATTTATACACCCGAGGCAAGAGTCCGATTTGGACTTAAGCACGACCTCTACTTGACCACAACTCGGTCAATCCTTTCTAATCTCTAGAAAATAACTAAAAAGGACACACTATCACATACGGGCGCGTGCGGCTTCGGGATTTCTTTGGTTTCATGATAACCTGCGGGCCACCATTTCGGCATATAATCTTTTCTTACCCGTCACGCACTCCATCTTCTACTGACAGCGGGCCTTAGTCCAAATTTTGGTGTCAACACATGCCCCCCAAGCCGGGGTATGGAATTTCCATGCGCCGGGTTGTTCCACCATCTATCACGTCTGCAAGCTTCTAGATGACCCTTCACGTGAAAACTGTACATTTGACTTCATGAGCTGTACCTTTGTCTTCACATGGCGTGCACCTCTTCCGCTGACAATTCGTACCAATCGCTTTAATTTGCAATAGGTCTCTTACTATTCCACGATCTTATCTTCTTCCGCATCTCGGCCTATAAAAGGACTGGCTTTCTTCACCAGAATTATCAACACGATGGCCAGCAATAAAAATCCTTTTCACAAAGCCTGACCAATGCATCTTAAATAGCAAGAAAGCAACCATAAGCTCCTCTTCTCTCACACCTACGCTCTGGCCTCTTGTCTTCCTTCTGCTTCTCTCCAATCCCTTTTCCGACGCTATCCCTCTTGAGCTAATCCCTGAAGACGGCGGCTCCTCTTCAGACTACGAGGGAGAACTCATGTTCTTCGTCAGATAAGGTTCCTTCTCAGGGATAGCATCTTCTTCGACATGATGAGGTCCATGAAGTTGCTCTTCTCCTCGTATACTGGAGCAACGACCCATCCTACCCTGCGCCAGCACTTGGTTGACACTTGACAGCAGCCGCAGTGTGTATTCTTGGTCATCTAATTTTGTATCCCCATGTATGATGTAATATCTTGTAAACTATCATTGTCTTCTCTTGTTCTTCCTTTATTTTTCTAAGGGCGATACCATTGACATCGGCCATCTTTAAAGGCGACGCTCTCAACGTCGGCTTTGCTGGAAATTTAACCGAACACCCTAAGAACCCACCCAAATGCTAGGGTAGTATTTCTTCAGATACTTTCCATTAAGCGCTCGGCCAAATTCTTCTCCATCCAGCTCCTTCAAGATATAAGCATTACCGGGCACGCATCGGCTAATTATATAAGGACCTTCCCAATTAGATGACCACTTGCCGAAACGATTATCTCGTACGCCAATCGGCAACTTGACTTTCCAGACGAGATCTCCCTCATCAAATTGCTTAGCCACCACCTTCTTATTATAATGCCGAGCCACCCGTGCTTTATTGTCTTGAATTTTCTTCAATGCAACTAACCGCTGCTGATTGACATCTTCCAATTCATCCATCATGAGATCATGATACTGCTCTGCTGTCAATTGATTCTGCAGATCGACTCTTCTCGATCCTGCCTTAACTTCCCATGGCAAAACAGCTTTATGCCCATATACCAACTGATATGGTGTTACTTGTACTGACCCATGACGAGACATTCGATATGCCCATAAAGAATCGGCTAACGAAGTATGCCATTTCCTTGGCTGGTCATTGATCTTACGCTTAATCAACTTGATCAAGGACTTGTTTGAAGCTTCAGCTTGGCCGTTTGCTTGGGCATAATACGGTGACGAATTCAGCAATTTAATACCCATATCATCAGCAAAATCTTTGAATTCTTCAGAAATAAAGATAGAACCCTGATCTGTAGTGATAGTCTGAGGAATACCAAATCTGTAGATTATATGCTCTTTAACAAAAGCAATCACATCCTTCGAAGCAACACTTCTATAAGGTACTGCCTCAACCCACTTGGTGAAATAATCTGTAGCCGCCAATATATATTTATGCCCCTTACTTGATGAAGGATGAATCTCACCAATCATGTCGATTCCCCATCCTCTAAACGGCCACGGCTTGATAATAGGGTTCATTACCGATGCTGGAGCTCTTTGAATTGTTCCATACTTCTGACAATCCTGACAGCCCTTATAATATTCAAAACAGTCCTCGAGCAAGGTAGGCCAGAAATATCCACCTCTTCTGATCAACCATTTCATCTTGTATGCCGATTGGTGAGTCCCACAAATCCCATCATGAACCTCCATCAGCATCTTCTTGGCTTCATCGCATTCAGACACTTCAACAGAATCCCTTCCAACGTCCTATAATAAAGCTGATCATCAATTAACACATATTTTATTGCCTTGTATCGTAATTCTCTGGACGTTTTCTGGGTTGGATCCTTCAAATAATTCACGATCTCAGTCCTCCAATCCTGCAAACTGACATCGGCTTCATTGTCAACAGTACCTACAATAAGCCGATACCCAGATGCATGCTGAGCCAAGTCATTAGCTTCAGAATTCATTTGTCGAGGAATATGACTGAATGTGATATGCTTGAAGCTCTTCATTAAATCTTGGCACTTTTGATAATAATCCCGAAGTACTTCATCTCTACACTCATATTCACCATTCAATTGCCCAACAATCAGCAAAGAATCCCCAACAACTTCAACAAAATCGGCATTGGCTTCCTTCAACAGTTGTAGTCCTTTCAACACAGCCTCATATTCAACTTGATTATTAGTATGAGCTTCTACTGTGAATGAAAATTCAAACCTGGACCCTTTTGGCGTGACAATGACAATGCCGATACCACATCCATTTTTGCAAATCGACCCGTCAAACGATAGGCGTCATGGAACTGGCTCCACCACACTTTCATCATGCCCCCCATGCTGGACTATCAAATCAGCAAAAACCTGGGCCTTCACAGCTTTAGCAGATTCATATTTAAGATCAAATTCTGCAATTGCTAGCATCCACTTCCCAAGCCTGCCCTTCAATATCGGAGCGGACAAGATGTATTTGACGACATCGGATTGGCAAACAATAGTGCATTCTTCGGATAACAAATAATGTCTTAATTTAGTGCAAGAGAAATAAAGGCATAAGCATAACCTTTCAATCTCAGAATATCTTGTCTCTGCATCCAGCAATCTCCGACTGAGATAAAAGATAATCCTTTCATCGCCATCTTGTACTTGCGTCAATGCCGAACCAATACACTTGTCATCGGCAGACAAATATAACTTGAAAGGAATACCTGGCTTAGGTGGCATCAACACAGGTGGTGAGATTAAACATTTCTTGACATCATCAAGCGCCTTCTGATGTTGGGCTTCCCACCGGAACTCTTGATCTGCTTTTAACTTCAACAGAGGAGTAAAAGCATCAATCTTCCCAGAAAGATTAGAAATAAACCTTCTCACAAAATTGATTTTGCCCATCAGAGACTGCAACTCATTTTTACTGGAAGGAGGCTGAATTTTCTTGATTGACTCTATGCTCTTAGGACCAATTTCAATTCCTCTTTCATGAACAATAAAGCCCAAAAATTGTCCTGCCGAAACATCAAAGGCACATTTATGCGGATTCATCTTCAAGCCATATTTTCTGGTCCTTTCCAGCACCTGCCGCAAATCAGCAATATGATCTTCAACTATTTTAGACTTTACCATCACATCATCAATATAAATTTCCACTAATCGACCAATCAGATCATGATAGATGAAATTCATTGCTCTTTGATATGTGGCGCCAGCATTTTTCAACCCAAAAGTCATCACAACCCATTCAAACAATCCCAAAGCTCCTGGACACCTGAATGCAGTCTTTATGATATCTTCTTCAGCCATAAAAATCTGATTATATCCTGCATTTCCATCCATGAAGCTCAAAATCTTGTGTCCAGCAGCAGCATCGATCAGTACATCTGCTATTGGCATTGGGTACTCATCTTTGGGTGTAGCCTTATTCAAATCTCTGAAATCAATGCATACTCGCATCTTCCCGTTTTTCTTGATCACTGGGACGATACTGGACACCCATTCTGCATATCGGCAGGGTCGGATAAACTTGGCGTCATATAACTTTGTAATTTCTTCCTTGACAGCATCATAAATCTTTGGAACAATCTTCCGATTATGTTGTTTAAACGGCCGATACCCAGGCTTAATAGGCAATCGGTGTTCAACAATATCTCGACTGAGACCAGGCATCTCAGAATAATCCCAAGCAAAACAATCTTTATATTCCTTCAATAATGCTATCAATTTTTCTCTGAAGTCTTTACAAATCTTCTTACTAATAAACGTTGGCCGAGGTTTGTCACCATCTCCAATGTCAACTTCTTCTAACTCATCGGCTGATACAAAACCATGACCAAGCTTTCCTTCTTCTCTTTCATCGATTAGCTGATTGTCGATTGTTTCTTTCCCAGCTTCCATCGGCTGATCGATGTCCAGGTCCGGTAATTGCTATAACAACCGTGGAGTTGCCGATCCTTCAGTGATGCAAACACCTTCATCGGTAACATCCAGTGCTTCACCTTCCTAGTAGGTTCCTGATATGCACGGCAAGCTTTCAACCATCGTTGGCAAGAAGTCTGCAGTAGCCACACTCACCAATTTGTCAGCCTGAATAGTTTCCACCTCGTCGCCGATCCACTGTATAAGGAGCTGATGCATTGTAGACGGGATACAGCAATTAGCATGAATCCAATCCCTACCCAACAGTACGGCGTACGATCCTTTGCCTTCGATTACAAAGAACGTCGTCGGCAAAGTCTTGCTCCCGATAGTGACCTCGACATTGGTGACTCCTTTGACTTCAGAGCTCCTGCCCCCATAATCCCTCAACGTCATGTTGGTCTTGGTCAGCTCTTCAGGCAATTTGCCGATTTTCCTGTATGTCGCCATCGGCAAAACATTGACAGCAGCACCACCATCGACCATCATCTTGCTCATCGGCTTGCCATTGATGAAACCATTAAGGTACAGAGCCCTCAGATGGAGATGATCAACACCGGACGGCTTCTCAAATACTGCCTGCTGTGGACCCAATAACAACTCGGCAGAAGCTTCTTCTTCCGATTCATTAATGTCCAAAGAACTAAATTCTCGTGGCAGCATAAATACCATATTGACAGAAGCTTCAACTTTATGTATTTGAGATTTGACTTTTGGTCTCCATACCTTCTTGGACTTGGGCCCCTTGTCATGATCATCCTCCTGGTTCACTTCCTTGTTCAGCTCACGGCAACGTGCCCTCTGTACTCTTCTCTTCTGAGTCTTGGTAAAGATACCACTCGGACACCATTGGCCTTCTTCTGTGAACTCATCTTGATTTTCTTCATAATCTTCATCTTGATCGACAGGACCAAGCCTCTCATGCACAGAAACCCTTGATGCTGGACTTCCTTCAAAGCGATTATGCTGTCTCCGCATAGGGACTCGGCTTGAAGTACCAACTTCTCTGTACAAATCCCCAGATCTTCTGCTACAACCTGGACAGCCTTCAATTGGTGGCAACTTCATACCCTGCTCCCAACAGTACTGAAAGAAAGGACAGTTCCAGTGTGGATCGAAGTCATCATCACTAGTCCTCCTATCTTCCCTTTCTCTTTTCCTTGAGTACTTGCCGATCAATCCAGCAGACCCACCGATCATGTTAACTGGAAAAGGATGCCCATCAATCTTCATCGGCTTTTGACCAGAGAATTTAATGCGATCACTCTCAATTGCCGATTGGATCTGTTGCCTGAACACCTTGCACTCATTGGTGTGATGAGAGGGAGTATTATGCCACTTGCACCACTTGATCTTCTTCAACTCCTCAGCTGGAGGCAACGTGTGATTAGGTGGGAGTTGAATAAGCTTCTCTTGTAGCAGCAGATCGAATATCTTGTCGGCTTTATTGATGTCGAAGTCATATTTCTTTTCTTCTGCCTTCTGCTTGACCCATGGACAGAGAACAGTCTTCTTATTCCTGGTCCACTCAGCAAGAGCAACTTCAGCTTCATCATCAGAATCAGAAGAATAATCAGCATAAGCCGCCTGAAACTGTCTGCCTCGTGTATTCTGAACACGCCCTTCATGAATCGACGCCTTCTGAAAGAGCTGTGCTAAGCCATCGACTTCCTGAGGAGCAAACTTATCTCTGATTTGAGGCAATAATCCCTGATAAGCAATCTCAGCCATTTGCCGATCCGTCAGATTCAGGTTATAGCACCTCCCACGGATGACTCTGAATCTCTGGACAAAATCGGCAACTGACTCTCCAGCCTTCTGACGAACAGCCGTCAAATCTGATATGCTCAACTCTGCCATGCCAGTGAAGAAATAAGAATGGAATTTCTTTTCCAAATCGGCCCAATTCCGCACGGATCCCCCAGGGAGGGATGTGAACCATGAGAATGCCGATCCAGATAACGACAGAGGAAACAGACGGACTTTCAATGCATCTTGCGCCGACGCTTCTCCCAATTGTGCCAAATATTTGCTAATGTGCTCTACTGTGGACACATTGTCTTGCCCAGAAAACTTGCAGAATTCTGGCAGCTTGTAACGATGTGGCAGAGCAACTTGTTCCATCCACTCTGGATATGGCCGTCGATACAGAAAGCTCTGCTCCTTAGGCTTGAGATCAAACTGCTCCTTCATGACTTCAGCCAGCCTGGCAAATATATCTTCCGATGAATGCTGCACTTGCCCCCCAGCCATCTGAGATGGCTGCTGTGGTTGTGACTGAACTTGAGCAGGTTGCTCCCTGTTGTAGTGCGCACTATAGTCTGCTACTCTATGATAGCCTTGCGGTATCTCTTGGTTGAACAGTGCAGGATTGACATTGGGAGCCAAACGATATCTTGTCTGAGGAGTTTGACTCGCCCTTGGTTCATTAGCTGCACCAGCTACTTCCCTCTGCGTGGACATCGGCGCATCAATAAGACTTGGAGCCGATACCCGAGCTGCTCCTGCAGCCAAAGCTTGAGCACTTGGAGACCACAATTCTGACGGCATGCCATATGGTTGCCTCTGTTGACCAGCAGCACTTGTCTCTTCTTGAGCTGTGGGTTGACCACTAGGAGGTGCAGGACGTGCTGGAGTAGTAGGTGGTAAAGTAAATGATGGCCCCATAAATCCAGAATCAAACTGCAAGGTCCCATCAGCAAATGCCTTGAGCATGTTGTACAGAGTGTTAACAAGCACCCCTGACTGGTTAATGAAAGCTTTGTTAACCGCAGTATTCACAACTTCATCCAACAGAGCTTGATCCGGCATCTTCGCAGCTTTGATTGTAGCCAACTCTTCTGCTCTCATCACCACTGGCGAAGCCAATACTGATGTAATCTTGCCGCGTGTCATCTTGATGGTCTCAAAGTACTTCACTTGGCAATCGTACAGATAACTCTGATATGCCTTTTTCTGATCCAAAGACATCTTCTCCCAAGCATTGAGCTCATTGTTGCCAGTGACTTCAGAAGAATTTTTATCATCTCGAACAAAAGGTGCAGGAATCATGATCTTGTTGCCTTTTGCATCGACAAGCAAAGTACCATCATCAGCAACAGCTTGAACGAACGCCATCTGCTTCTAAGAACTTGATCTGTCCCACTGGGCGTGCCAAAAAGTGTGTTGACGGTAAAATGTGTGTTCTACCGCTCGCACACGTGGCCTGAGAGATTTGCTTAACTCTGTTCAGGACCAAAACTTGGAACGCGGTGAATTCCGGAGCGTGCCAGTCGATTTTCCCTGCAAATCGACAAAGACAAGAAAAGCGTGTAAAATTCCCGGACTATCGGCCCCGGACAGGCCGATGCGTAACCGCAGCCGATGTTAGTGAATAAAAGATAATAAAACAAGCGTTCAGCTGTCGGCTAGAAACGAATCGACATGTTGCAACAATAAATACTCGCGCGATAAATAGAGCAAGGCATGCATCAGAATCGGCAATCGGCAAAGCATGCAATCGGCAACATCTATCGGCAAGCACTACGGTATGGTGAATCGACATCGACAAAAGAAGGTTCAGACTTATACTTGAACAGTAACAACAGAATATTAAAGGCATGCAAGCATAGATCTGAACGTGGTAAACAATCGGCTAAACACCCCGAAAAAACGATTAAACCAGTAACCACTAATTATACTCATAATCTGACAATCGCTTCACCGAGGACACGTCAACTAAGTGAAGTAGAACAGGACACGTCAAACTGCTCTACACGATCGGCAGGTACAAGTATAATCGGCAACTACCAGTCCCAGGTACTCAGTAAACTAGATCTAACCCTTAGCAACTGTTTCGCCGAGGACACATCAACTAAGCGAAGCAGACAGGACAAGTCAAACTGCCTACCCAGTCACCAAGGACAGATCTAATCGACTAAGCACCTTAACCGTGACTCGAATAACCAGATCAAACAGAAATCGGCATCAGCAATCGGCAACAAGGTCGCGGCGAGGACAAGTCAACTAACCGTGACAAAGAATTGGACCAGGTCTTAAACAATTCCATGCAGTCGATGCGTAATGTCAACTCTAAATTGATCTAGATTACCGGATAACTAGCAGCCACATCAATCTTAATCATGGACAAGTCGACATAACTAGATCGATGCGCTTACCTGACGAGATCCAGTCGAGCCGGAGCCCCGATGGACGCCGGTGACGAAAAACACGTTGAGGAATTGTGGCGATGCGCCGAAAAGTTGATTGGATTGATTGTTTTTGATTACAAGCACCTGGGTTTATATTTATACACCCGAGGCAAGAGTCCGATTTGGACTTAAGCATGACCTCTACTTGACCACAACTCGGTCAATCCTTTCTAATCTCTAGAAAATAACTAAAAAGGACACACTATCACATACGGGCGCGTGCGGCTTCGGGATTTCCTTGGTTTCATGATAACCTGCGGGCCACCATTTCGGCATATAATCTTTTCTTACCCGTCACGCACTCCATCTTCTACTGACAGCGGGCCTTAGTCCAAATTTTGGTGTCAACAACAGCTACCCAAAGGGTGGTCGCTATTTGAAATAACGACCACCACCGACCCTGGATGCTGACCTCCTATGCTTCGTCGTTGCTCGGCTCGGCCAAAGCCACGAAAGCGCGCGGATTCAACATGAGCGTGATGTATTCATGTTGAACTACAATGTTTGTGTTGTGTTTGCTGCTGCATTTGGGATATTCCGATGTGAAATTTGTAAGCAATTGTTGTGATGATTTAACCAGCATAGTTGTAAAATATTGATCTTATAAGTGCATCTTCCCTTAACTTACTGATTGTTCGCCATGTTCTCCAATGTCCAAAATACCGCTTCAACTTATCAATGACCAATTGTTGTGATGATTTAACCATAATTTATTTGTAACACCCCAAATTTCAAATCAAAAGCAAAATGGAATAAAAATCACTCAAAATTTTAATTTTTGTCTAAACCTCATCTTGCCATGAATTTTCAAAATAAAAATTAACTAAAATAATTTAAACTTAGCTAGAATACGAACTTTTGAAATATAAAACTTGTGCTCGAGTATTTGCTTTCATGTAAAGACCACTAAAAATTTGAACTTTTCGAAGTTACAACAAACCAAATAAATACATGTTTAACCCTAGCAAATTCACCTTGAATTTGAAATTTGGAATTTAAAACTTGCATAAAATATCACTATGCATTTCCTTGATTTGCTGTTTTTATTCTGGGTGTTTGGTCAACTTGGATATTTGACTTTCCATTCGAATTTAGGTGCGTTTGAATTCTGGAAGTGTTTAAAACGTTTTTCCCTCCGGGCCGGAACCTCCTCTTTCTCTTTGCCGGCCCAGCCCATCTCTCCCTTTCTCTTCTTTCTTTTTCCCGAGTGGGCCGCTCCTTCTCTTTCCTTTGCCTTCGGCCCAGCGCAGCCCGTCGTGGTCTGGCCCAGCCTATGTCGCCGTCATCTCCCTCCTGCAGCTCACCTCCCTCTCTCGAACTCTCGGTCGCCGTCGCCGTCGTTTCTCTCTCCCTCTCCCTTCCACCTCAGCTCCCCGACCTCTGTAGCCATGCCGAGGTGACGCCAGCCGCCGTTCCGAGGTCAACACGCCCCGTACAGCACCGCAACTTTTCCTCCGCCAACCTCCCCATCGCCGTCCAAGTGCCGAGGACCGGGAATCTCCGCCGTTCAACCTGTGACGCCGACCTGCCACACGCCATGTGCGCCGCAATCTTGACCCCTATGTCAAGCAACGCCTTCAATGCCGCCGTCGCCAGTCACCGGATAAGGCCGCCGCAATTCTTGACCGGCGAAGCCTTCGCCTCAAAGCCTCCTCCGGCCTTCCTTGACCCGCACGCCACCGCGCCATATAAAACCGAGCCCGACGCCTCTTTTCCATCATCCCGGAAGCCGCCGCCACTCCCAAGCTTCAAACCTTAGCGCGCGTAGTGCCTCGCCGTCGCGAGCTTCCTCCGCCCTTTCCTGGCCTCGCGCGATCCTCCAGGTTAGTTCGCCGTCTCCTCCTCTCTCTCCTGAGCCGCTCCGCGTCGAATTTGGCCCACCGGAGCGCCGCAACGGCCAACGCCGACGAGCCCGCCCATGGCGCCGCCGTGCCCGTCGCCGGCCGCAGCGCGCCGCCTCCAGCCGCCCCTAGCCGTCCATCTTGCGATCAGCGGCCGAGATTACATACCCCTTCGGGTTATGTAATCGGTCCACCATGGACCGGTGGACCGTGGCCCCCGATCGGTCCATATAATTTCCAATATCAAAATAATTCTAAAATTCGAGATAATTCCCAGGTCCTGTACTTTTACAGAAAAGCCACTCTAGTTTATCTGTTTAGGTCCTACAATTTTACATAAACACCCCTGCACTTTCTCAAAATTACCTTTTAGTCCCTACCTTTTTACACCAAGGTCCCTAAACTTCTAATTAATTACAAATAGGTCTCTAGAATCTTTCTGTAATTACGAACAATCCCCCAGAATCTTTGAACACCTATATCTTTTCCACCCAAGCTCCGTTTTGAGTGATTCTTGCGCTCACGTGTTCGTAGAAACGCGAAGTACCTCATAGTACTGTTCCTCCACATTAGATCTACCAGTCGCTAATGCTCTTCTTCCCCAATGCTAAGCCAAATCGATCAAACCTATCAATCCTCTTTATCGCGACATGTCTTGATGCTAACTTCATCAAACCACATCCTTCCCAATGTTGTCATCGACATTTATTCAGTTTTATTGATTTATCAACCTCTTTTATTTGGTGTCTTCTATTCAAAATTTTATTGATATTTCATCTACTGTTATTTGAGGTTATCCTCTTGTCATTTATCTGTTTACTTTGTAAGTGCATGTCATGACTATATCATGTAGCTAATCTTGCACCATCATGCACTAAATCTTATGCATTTGCACATCCTCTTTTCAAACCACCGATGTAATAGAATTAACTTAGAGTTTATATAATAGATATGCACGCAATCACCATCAATGAAGCATGTGCATCTCATCATCCTCACTCTAAGGTTTCAGTAAATAAAGCTTCATGCCAAACTCTGCACCTTGCTTCTTTTAAGAGAAATTACATAATTGATAGTTTGTCTAGGTGAATATGGCCCTTATAAGGCCATGAATATAACTTGTAATAAATAATCTTTAATAAATAAATATGCATTGCATAAACATAGTCGTTTTATTGGAGTTTCATCGATTCTTATTGGAGTTAATTGGATCTTATTGGCTCTTTTCGATCTTTATTTCTTTTGCGGTAGTTGTTTATACGTAATGTTTCTATGCGCTAGCTTACACGAGATTCGAGAAAGAGCCAGAAGAATTCAAGGAAGATCCAATCCTCAAGGATGAGCCGAAGAATCCAAGCCCAAGGACAAGTCGGAAGATACAAGCTTTGAGAAAGGATTTGAAGATATCAACCTCGACGGAAGAGCTTGAAGATCCAGAATTGGAAGATTAGGATAGCGCTCTTCAGGCAAGCTCTACTTCTCACTACAAGAGATTTGGGCTTCTATGACAATTAGAGTTTATCATTTGTCATAGAGTGTCTGTAGCTAAAGACCTTTTCTGACAATCACAGGCTATTTTTTTTTGTCACCATGTGCAATATATGACGTTCTTATAATTTAGGGTTTAAAGAACGTCAGAGATTGCACACAGTGACAAAAAAATAGCCTGTAATTGTCAGAAAAGGTCTTTAGCTACAGACATTCTATGACAAATGATAAACTCTAATTGTCATAGAAGCCCAAATCTCTTGTAGTGTCTCCTTGATCATGATTGAACCTATTGTTTTCGCAATGCACCTATATGGCATGTTCTCGTACTATGCATTACTTGTTATTTTACTAATTGTGTAGTTATGGTCCTGTTTGCTTACTGATATTAATGCCATTTTTAGGCATTAACACATGAATCCTTGTTTATCCTTGTTTACTGTCACCTTGATAACCCTAGGATAGTCCCATCATTTCTATGATGGAACGATCACCTTGCTACTAGATTGTTTAGGACCTCTCGTAATGTTTCTACATTGCCACGCCTTACTCACATATATACTTTTACAAAAGTGTGAAATGAGTTTGGTGGTGTGCGTGATACTTGGGATTGGGAATATAGAGCACAAACTGTGTTAGGTGTTGATGGAAACAATGATGGGATGGTTGGATTGCGGGCAAGGACATTAGTAAGTGATTGATGGCGTGATGGATAGTGTCATAGTCTCCTAGTGCGGGAGATATGGTGCTTGGCCGACCACATAAGGACCGGTTCATTCAACCTTTAACAAGATGATTCTCATATAACCACGGAACCTGTTATGGCAGGACTTACCCTACCTTCTTGGTGCCTACCACTTTGATCCACCTGAAAGGCAGTAGCGCAAATGAGCAACCGGAGAAGACTCCGGAGTTTGTAGTGCTTAGGAGATCTGGCCTGTGATCCCCACATCAATGTGCAGAGGGTCTGCATGATGACTATTATAGTCTCATGAAAAGTCTCTGGGTTGGTTCGTAGGTGGCATTGTGTGTGGTACTCGGAGAAAATGGATTGAGCGTTACGTTACTCTCCGATCAAGAGTGCATAGCTCGTCGGAAAAGATGTACAACCTCTGCAGAGCGTAAAATTCATCCAGATAGACGTTGTCACGGCATATGACGCATCTTTGTTGAGTTTTGATATGATTAGCCACATTCATGATTCCTTGAAGTGTGAGTAAGCAGTAGTCTGCTCATGTTTTGGAAGTGATGGCAAGTGTGCCAGGTCGGTATGACCATTGAGGTCAGAAGGCCCAACTAAAACTTGGGAACTGGCGGGAATGCTTCATACCCCCAGGGCCAACCAACTAAAATATTGACAGTTACTTCTCTGTTTTATCTAAGAATTCCGTCACTTGCTTTAGCGAACCTCGCATAAAATTTGCTTGCTGCAAATGAACCATACAGTCTGTTCCTTGCTAAGACCAAAAATGCATGTATATATACCCTTGTGTAGTTTAGGGCTTGCTGAGTACCTTATGTACTCACGCGTTTGCAATTGTTGGTTTAGTAGGAGAATAATTCGTAGAAGACGACGACGATTGGGTTTTCGGTTCTGCATCTCAAGTTTGCTTGTGGCTTTGGGCCATGGTTTCCGCTGTCTGCTTCACCGTTAGTCAGTCGTATTGACTTGGATAGTTTTGAATCCTTGTCATACCGTCATTAAGGGTCTTATATCAGGTATCTTACTTATTTATTTATCCGAAGTATGCTTTTGATTATCATATTTGTGTTCTTGTGCGTATCAGTTACTGATCCAGGGACTGATACAGGATGCACAGCAGATTCCAGAAATGGAGTCTGACATTATTATTGCCTGTCATAAAGAAAAATTTATAAAGGTCATTCCACTGCTGCCATTGTTGCAAGAGCCTGAATCACTGATTAGCGTGTATGGTAAACTGATAGCAGAGTGGAGCACATCATATTCTTATTTTGTATTAGTATGGAAATCTCATGTGCCCACAGCTTTTTATTGGCCACTTATTTCGTTTGGTCCATATTCGGTAGTCTTTTCATCTTTTTCCTCAGCTTAAATGAACTTCATTTCTTTACCAACTATTCAGTAACATCTCATTGCCCCCTGCACCTATTTATATAGATATACTCCCGCCATTTCTACAGCCGCGGGTTGACACCATCGCTTGCTTCTTCCAATCTCTTTTAGGTTTATTTCTTATTAGCATCTTTCTCGAAAATACTGGGCTTCATGTCGGTGAGAACTGAGAAGAGAACCATCGATAGTCGGTTAGCATTAGGAGAAAGATGAACATTTTTAGGAATGGAAAGCATCAGGTGAACACGAGCAAGAGTGGTGACACGCTGCATCCGTTCTGTGAATCAGCTCACATGCTTCATAGTTCTCGTGGCCTCTAGACGTTAAACGAACCGGACAGGTGCGGTACATCTGCCAGAGCGAGCATGATGTCTAACCACCGATAGTCTTCTACCTGCTGCTGAGGAATCGGGTGCTCTGTCAATGTGCATCGTTTTTCTCACAGTTTTGTAGTGCCAGCGAGCAGGACTAAATGGCTTCGTAGTTATTGTGGAGGCCAAATGAAACATATCATTATTTTTGCTTTTGTTTTCTTTGGAAAAGATTAATGTGGTACAGAGTTCGCAAAAAAAAATGATTAATGTGGTACAGGGCTCAGAGGAGGTCGAGCAGATGGCACCGACTCGTGGTGCCCACAGTACGCTGCGAGCTCGCGACATCGATCCATCGCACAAGGTAATGTGACACCACCCAAGAAAACTTCTTATGCGAGGAACGGGCGCCCGACGATGCCCTTCCGGGCGTGGACAGTGAAACACGTTCGCTGATAAGGCGTGTCGAACGCATGTCATCTGCCGACTCGGGTCAATCAAGCAAACTTCTCGGCACCAACGTGTGCCGGCGTCCCCATCCTTGAGAAGCACGATCGCCGTCGAGCTTCAGAGCTACGCCATGCTCGCGGCCTTCCAGCCCATGGACCTGGTCTCCCCGAGACAGGAAACGATCAGGTATAATCTGAACCGAATCCGTGCCGCACGTGTACGATCAAACGGTGGGGTCGCTATTTCAAATAGCGTCCACCCCAACCCTGGGCACCAACTTATCGTTGCTCGGATAGCCAGAGAATCGTGGTGTTCCCGCTACTGCAAGATCTGCCGTGTCCTTCTTTCCTGCTCATTCGCCGGCCTTGCCAAGATCAATGACCATAGCGTATGGTGAGACGCCCTACAGAGCACCATGAGACCATGACCACGCTCACAGATGATATTCAGAGCTATTCCGTCAAGTAGCAGCCATTGAGTCCAGTCATGGTGACAAGGCCTCGGCGAGCGTCCCTGGCAGCCTCAAAGCCACGGCCGTGGAGGCCGATCTATGGAGTCACCAAGCCACGCAGGCTCAAGGATGCCATTGCGCAGCCCCGAGCGTTTACGGGGCGACAGCGCCAAGTCCAAGTGTTGACATTGCCAAAGAACGGCAATGAAGCAAAGAGTTATCAGTTTGGCTGCCTCTGTTTGTTGATCGCTACCCACACAGTCCCACAGGTTTTAGTAACCAGTCGAATCTACTTGTACAATAGTATATGTAATGTGACTCTTTAAAAGCCACACCCACTTCTCACAAATCATCATGCCCTTCGTTTTGCAGCATCTTTGGCTCGGTTGCATCTATATATACATGCTTGCTCCATTTCCAATTCTGTCGATTTACAGTAGCAACGGTCGGAGTCCTGTGTGTACGAATGAGTAGTCTTGGAAGATGTACACTAAATGCAACGGTTGACATTGTCATGCACAAAAGAGTTGCACAAGGAAGAACAGCAAAAGCGAGAGATAATCGGAATGGAAGACACCGGGAGGACTGATCTGAATATGCGGGCTCTCTCTTGCGCTTGCATTGATATTGACATGTGGCCAATCTTCCCAGCTTCGTGGTTGTGTATACAAAGAGAGAGGCTTGAGGAGTGCTGGTCCTGGTCAAGGAACAGAAAATGGTTCGAGTTGAGTTGATCATAATATTGCCATGATGAGTCTTGGGAATTCGGCTTAAAGGCAGCAGTCGTTTATGAGAGAAGAAACAACCTATTTGCTTCATTTTGAATTCCAAATGTTCGAAGCAAATGACATAGATTTTACACGCTGTCGCCCTGTAAATGCTCGGGCTGCGCAATTCTTTGTTGAGTTGTGAATGTCTGAATCAAGAAAAATGGTTTTACATGCTGTTGTAGAGATTTGCAGAAGCAACATGAAATGCAGTGAATGTTGCAGTCATGGATCGAGTTTTTTTAGATAATGGGAAAAAGCGTCCCGGCCTTGGCCTCAAAAGAGGCTACAGCCCACTTTTACATCACATGGCAGCCCTTCCGTCTGCCCACTCAAACTTAACGAATACCGAAGCAAAAGGAGACACCAACATAGTTTACATGGAAAATTATTGAGAAGCAATTCTATTGCTAAATCTCCATCCATAGTTGGCAAATATTTGCATGACCGTTGTCTCCAAGGATCGGCATGCATCCCTCATCATGTTAGTGTCTTCATCACACTTTTGCATTGGCGCCCATGTTCGCAACCAGTGGGTGCCCCTGTATAGTACCTGCATATAAGTTTTCATAGGAGTTTTGTCAAAAACAATATCATTCCTACTTAACCATATAGCCCAGCATATCGCCGAAACTCCACACAACAGTTTAGTCTTTGATTTAGAATCAAACCTAGGTAGCCAATCATTAAACAAGTGATCAACACTAATAGGAATATCTAAATCAAAAGTAAACTGAACTATTCTCCAAATAAACTTAGCAAAATGACAATCAAAGAAGAGATGTTGGATAGTTTCATTGTGTGAACAAAAAACACATTTCTTACTACCATTCCAATTTCTTCTGGCTAAGTTATCTTTGGTTAACACAACTTTCCTCTGCAAGTACCACATGAAAATTTTGATTTTAAGGGGAATCTTGGCCTTCCAAAGTGTTTTATTCTGGCGCACATTCCCATTGCAAATTAAAGCATTATACATTGAACTAACAGAGAAAATGCCAGATTGATGTAAACTCCACCTAAAACATCTTCCCTGTCATTCAAACTGATATGCGCTATCCTTGCAACTAAGCTATGCCATAAAGTTAAATTATTTCCCACCAGACCACGTCGAAAGAAATGTTTAAGGTATTGAGCTAAAAACAGTTGCAACAGATATATGCTTTTCCTTGCAATATTGTACAAAGTAGGATATTGTTGACTAAGAGTAAAGTTACCAGCCATTTATCTTCCCAGAACCTAGTATTTGTCCCATTATTTAGTTGGAAACTACCATAGGAAAAGAACTTATCTTTAACCTTCATTAGTCCAGACCAAAAATGTGAATCACCAGGCTTTCTTTGTACGTGTGCTATTGGTTTAGCTTTCAAATACTTCCTTCTAAGAAGTGTCTGCCATATGCCATCCTCATTTATTAACTTAAACAACCATTTACTAAGTAAACATTGGTTCTGTATATCAATGTTTTTGATCCCTAAACCACCTTGGTCTTTTGGTTGGCATAGAATGCTCCATTTAGCTAATCTATACTTCTTCTTGTGATTATCACTTTGCCAAAAGAACCGGGATCTAAAATACTCCAGTTTCTCAAGGATTCCCCTCGGGACCTCAAAGAAAGAGAGCATAAACATTGCTAAACCTGTTAGCACCGAATTAATTAACACTAGTCTGCCCCCCACAGATAAGTGTTTCCCTTTCCAGCTACTTAATTTCTTCTCAAACCGCATTACTTTCTGCACCCGATCTTTTTCGATCAATCACTCGTGCTTGGCGGAACCAAGTTTGAACGTGACATTGAAATTAGAACTAACACCATGCCTCTACAGCTATTCCTTATGACCCCGGTGAACGTTGACTTCTAAAACAGTGGACACTTAGTCGAGCCACACGTGAAGAATAGCAGCACGTTTGTTCATCACGTCATCCGCTTTAAGCACGGACCGGACGGCGTCGTCCACGAGGAGGTCTGCTGCAGCGAACCTAAGCGCCCGGCATGCGTGCACGGCTCCACGCCGATCAGAGTGCGCCATGGATCTTGTGGTGCTGCCGTCTCGCGCGCGCGTCCACGGCAAGGCACAAGATAATACCCCATCGGCATCATATCCGTGGAGCTGATACCCCGATGGTGGCGAATGTATTCTTGGACAAGAGAGGCTGAGCTTCTCGAGACGGCGTCGAGTCATGGCGAGCTCAGGACGCCGCGAGCCCGCGACGCCCATCGCACTAGTAAAAAAGAGCCTAATATGACACTTGAAATTTTATAACAGTGGCGCACACCAAACGATACGTCACTGCTAACCCGACGGTCGCTACTGTAGCAATCATCGGTGGCGGACGGGCTGGCGTCATCGCGGCTACAGGAACAGAAGGCGGCACCAGTGGCGGTGAAAGTGACGTCACAAGCGACCGCCACCGAGAAGGAGTCAACAGTGGCGGTTGGAATGACGTCATAAGCGTTCGCCACAGCTAAGAAGCAGATCAGTGGCGGACGCTGACGTCAGGTACACCGCCACTGAATCCCATCCTCTGTGGCGGCGAAGGTGACGTCACTCGCGTCCGCCACTGATAATACTGACGTCATTCCGTCCGCCACTGATATGCGTCATCGGTGGCGCATCTTAGTGACGTCATCGTGCCCGCCACTGGTAGCCTACATCTATATAACCTGCGCGTCTTCCCCACGCGAAGTACCGGATCATCTCGACATAGATGTCCGTACGGCGGCGGGGAAAAATTAGAAATCATGGGGGGAAGGTTTTGATCTCGTTTTTTTTGAGGGATTTGATCTAGGAGGTAAATCTTTGGTATCCATTGGAGCCTTTTTGTGTTTAGATGTCTTTTTCATGGTTAATTTTGAGCATAAAGTTTATTTAGGGTTGCAAACTTTTTTCCTTCAATTGAGATGATTCTATTGTTTTTTTGAGGGGGAATTAGTAGATTCTATCTAATATGTTCACGTTCTAAGTATTATGTTGTTTGTCTTGTGAGTTTTTATTGTAATTTAAGAGATCAATGATTTTGATGTATGCACCATATATGTAAGAGAGAGGGGATGGGGAATTAATATAGTCTTGTCTATGGATTGAATAAAAATATTGTGTCAAATTTGTATAGCATTGTTATTCTTAATTTATAATTCGTATTCGTTTGTTTAATTATTTTTTCGAAGATTGTAGATGATGGATAGGTCTTGGATGTACAATGGGGGTGGCGGAGATCCAATAATATATTTCGAGGAAGTCACCAAATTTCTCCAAGCCGCCAAGGTTCACGCTGCACGTCAAAATACAAGGGCTATATATTGTCCTTGTAAGAGATGCAAGAATAATGTCTTGTTTGAGGAACATGAAACTATTCGTGAGCACTTGTTGGAGAAAGGTTTCATGGATCACTACTCAATCTGGATAAAACATGGTGAAACACCAGACACTCGAGAAGGCAACAACGTGCAGGAAAGTGCAGAAGGCAATAGTCACGCAGAGAGGGCACGAGACAACAATGAGCGTCATAGTGCAGATCAGTGTAATGCCCAAGGTGATGGCTCGGTACACGAGGGTGGAGGATGTGAAGGCCTCGATGTAGAGGAAATGCTCCGTCACATGGAGCATGAGGATTTACTCCACAACCGAAAGAAAGGCTTGGATAACGCAGAGATGTTGGATAAGGCATCGAGAGAGCCTCTGTACTCCAAAGACAAAGGATGTGAGAGTGAGTGCACGGTATTAAAGACGGTGCTTCGACTCCTCACACTAAAGGCCAGCAACGGGTGGTCAGACAGTAGCTTCAATGAATTGCTGCTGGTTTTAGCAGACACATTGCCGAAACCGAACGCTTTGCCCACAAGCACGTACCACTCAAAGAAGCTGTTGTCTCCGTTGACATTAGGCGTACAAAGAATACACGCTTGTCCGAATCACTGCATCCTGTACCGTAAAGAACATGCGGACAAGGTGAAATGTCCAGTTTGTAACGTCAGTCGGTACAAAAGATACGATGACAATGTTGATGACTCTTGTACCGTGAACATCAAGAAGAAGGGACGAAAGAGGAACAGAGGCGGCAGGACCAGTCATCAGAACGAAGGGGAAGAAGATGAGGTTGAGTGCAGAAAAAATCCGGCACTGGTGATGTGGTACCTACAGGTAGTCGATCGCTTGAAGCGTCTGTTCGCAAACTCCAGAGACGCCAAACTCATGACTTGGCATGCCGCTGAAGATGGGCGCAAGAAGGATGGAAAGCTTCGTCACCCCGCGGATGCCCGACAGTGGAAAAAGCTTGACGTGGACAACCCTCGGTTCTCATACGATCCGAGGAATGTGAGATTTGGCTTGAGTACAGATGGAATGAATCCTTTCGGTGGCATGAGGAACCCACATAGTACGTGGCCGGTGATTCTATGCGTCTTCAATCTTCCTTCATGGCTGTGCCACAAAAGAAAGTACCTCATGCTGAGTACCCTTATATCCGGTCCACAGCAACCTGGCATTGATATAGATGTGTTTTTGGAACCTTTGATGGAAGACATGCAGAAGCTGTGGGAAGAGGGGGTTCGCTTGTGGGATGCCTACCGACAGGAGCATTTCACCCTCTATGCTATTATTTTTGTGACCATCAATGACAATCCCGCTCGCCTGACCCTAACCGGCCAGGTAAAAGGGAAGTCGGCATGCGTTGTTTGCGTTGACCAAACATCATGCGTGCACCTTCCAAATTTCTGCAAGCTGGTGTACATGGGACACCGATGATTCTTACCAAAAAATCACAGATACCGTCGAATGACGAAAGAATTTGATGGTACAGAGGAGAAAGATCCCGCACCAGTGCTTCGCGACGGCAAATTTGTTTATAATCTGGTGAAAGATTACAAGGTTGTTTTTGGCAAGCCAGTCAAGGGGAGAAAGCGGAACAAGTCCGATCAGCTTCCAAAGGATGCAATATTTAAGAAGAAATCAATTTTCTATAGGTACTTAGCGTACTGGAAACAGTTGGAAATAGGTCATGCAATCGACCTTATGCACGTTACGAAAGGTGTCTTTGATAGCACCTCAGGTCTCCTTATGGACACACCAGGCAAGACAAAGGACGGGCTCCGCGCTCGAAAAGACCTACAAAAACAAGGAATAAAGAAAGAGCTTCACCCTGAGCAGTTGGAGAATGGAAAGTATTACCTTCCACCGGCCAGTTTTAACCTGACACTAGAGGAGAAAAAAACAGTATGCAAGTGCCTACGCAGTATCAAGGTTCCCACAGGTTTCTCAACCAACGTAAAGAATCTAGTCTCAATGACCGAGTTAAAGATAAGTGGCTACAACACGCATGATTGCCATATGATGCTTTCTTTGTTCCTCGCGATCGCTGCAAGGGCTATCAAACACCCATATGTCAGGATTGCAGTCACGCGGATGTGCCACTTTTTTAATGCCGTCTCCAAGAAGGTCATCGACGTTGAAGAATTGCAAAAGATACGTAAACTGATGCGGGAGACTATGTGCCAACTCGAGATGTGCTTCCCCCCACATTTTTTGATACGATGGAGCACTATATGATCCACATAGCAGATCAGATACTTGTCCTTGGGCCTTCTTACCTTCACTATATGTACCCGTATGAGCGGTATATGTACGTTATGAAAAACTATGTGCGCAGTCCCAAAAATCCTGAGGGATCCATGATAGAGGGCTACACAACAGAAGAGGTTTTAGAGTGCTACAACGATTACATGACAGATGGGAAACAAATAGGTGTTCCGCGGTCGTGGCACGAGGGAAGGCTCGCTGGTAAAGGAACTAAAGGAAGAAAAACCTTCACCGATGCGAGTTACGAAAGAGTGAGTCAAGCACATTACAGCATCCTGCATCAGTTAAAGATTGCCGCAAAATACGTTGAGCAACACTTGCAACAACTTTCTAAAGAAAATCCCACACGCAATGAAGATTGGATCATGCAAGAGCACAAGAGCTGTTTCACTATATGGTTGAAGAACCAAAACCTACCAGTTGGAGAGACAACAGATGAAAAGACGATGCATCTATTGGCAGATGGTCCACTAAGTCTTGTCACTTCGTGGCAAGCGTTTGACATTAATGGGTTCACATTTTACACCAAAGCAAAGGACAATAAGAGTCAGTGCCAAAACAGTGGTGTAACAACAAGCGCAGAGGACAGTGACGGAAACAAAAAGACATATTTCGGATACATTGAAGAGATTTGGGAACTCAACTATGGAATGTCTTTACAAATCCCTATATTCAAGTGCGTATGGGTCAAGGACCAAGGGGTCCACGTGGATGAATTCGGCATGACTCTTGTTGACCTAAACATTGTTGGTCACAAGGATGATCCTTGGATACTCCCCCAAAATGTAGCGCAAGTGTGGTATGCACCTGACCCAGAAACTGAATGGAAGAAGCAGGTTGTTGTCTATGGAAAACAAAGAATCATCGGAGTCGACGGTGCCACGGATGAAGAAGAATACAACCAGTTTGATGAAGTGCCTTTCTTTGCTGATACAAATCGGATAAGTCAACTTGAACTTGACCTCACCTATTCATCCGTGGTGCCCTACCTGCGCACTGATTGCGAAGGGAAAGTAGTGAATGGCTAATATCATGTGTTTCTAATTATTGTAAAATATCGTGTGGTCGTAATATATTAAGTACAATATTTCTAATTATTGTAAAATATCGTGTGGTCGTAATATATTAAGTACAATATTCCAATTATTGTAAAATATCGTGTGGTTGTAATATATTAAGTACTATATTTCCAATTATTGTATAAGTACTATATTAAAGTTTTTTTTGAGAATACTATTGTAATATAAGAAGTGAAAAGAAAATGAAAACAATAGTTAGACTATTTTAATATAATATTATTTGAATATCCTATTTAAATATAAGAAGGTAAAAAAATAGTTAACGTTGTATTTAGAAATACTATATCAATATAAGAAGTGAAAAGATAATAACAAAAACAATTTTATCACAAAATATTATTATATGATTTAAAAAAAGATTATTATCACAAAATATTATTATATGTTTTTTATCACAAAATATTATTATCACAAAATATTATTATATGATTTAAAAATATTATTATATTTTTTATCATAATATTATATCGATAAATATATATAGAGATTTAAAAAAAAGATAAGTTGTATTTAGAAATACTATATCAATATAAGAAGTGAAAAGATAATAACAAAAACAATTTTATCACAAATATTATTATATGATTTAAAAAAGATTATTATCACAAAATATTATTATATGTTTTTTATCACAAAATATTATTATCACAAAACATTATTATATGATTTAAAAATATTATTATATTTTTTATCATAATATTATATCGATAAATATATATAGAGATTTAAAAAAAAGATTCGAAAAAATTGGTGCCAGGCGGGTTTCGAACCCCGCACCGGCAGCATACAAACCAAGCGCTTTACCACTGAGGCACAACGACGTTCACTAATGAATGAGGCATTTTAGTTTAAGTATTAGTACCGCGCAACACCAAAGGCGAACGGGTGACGTCACTCCGTCCGCCACCGAGCCTGTTTCCGGTGGCGCACGCGATGACGTCACGTCACCCGGTGGCGGGCGGTGACGTCACCCTGTCCGCCACCGAGCAGAGTTTTCCAGTGGCGCACGCTTTTACATCGGCACCGCCCGCCACTGCTGGCTGCTCCTATATTAGCTGCCTTGCGCCGGCGCGAAACCCTAACTTAGAGGATTTCGCGCGCGACGCCGTCAGGCTGCCCAAATCCGCCGCCGTCCTCCTCGCCTCCGTCCGAGCGCCGCCCTCCACCTCGCCGTCCTCCTCCTCGCCATTCCCGAGCTCGGCCCCCTCCTCGTCCCCGAGCTCCGCCCCCTCCTCGTCCCCGACCTCCGCCGCCGTCGTCGACCTCACCGACCTCGCCGTCGTCGCCGCCATCGACCTCGGCGACCTTGACCTCGCCGTCCTCCCCGACCTCGAGCTCACCGACCACAGGACATCGCCGTCCTCCCCGACCTCGAGCTCACCGACCACAGGACATCGCCGCCGTCGACCTTGGCGACCTCGACCTCGCCGGCCTCCCCGACCTCGAGCGCACCGACCTCGTGGACCTCGCCGTCCTCGCGCCGCCGTCGACCTCGGCGTCCTCCACCCCGCCATCCCCGTCTCCCGCTACCTCCCCCTCCTCTATCTCGCCGCCGTCACCGTGCTCAACCTGCCCGTCCTCGACGTGCTCGCCAACGACCTCGCCGTCCTCGACCTCGCCGTCCCCGTCGCCCACGAGCTCGATCCCCCTCCTCTATCTCGGCCCCGTCGCCGTGCTCAACCTGCCCATCCTCGCCGACCTCGCCGTCCAGGTGCGCCCCCTCTCCTCTTCCCCTCTTCTGCTCTGCCCCTCTTTCCTCTGCTCCTGTTGGTGGTCAAGAAAATGTGATCCTGCTGTTGGTTTGTGATGGTTTGTGCTGACATGCTGGTGGTCAAGAAAATGTGATGGTTTGTGCTGACATGCTGGTGGTCAAGAAAATGTGCTCCTGTTGGTTTCATGCTTGAAACTTGGTTTGATGCTTCAAACTTGGTCAGCAATGGATCATAAGGACCTTGTGTTAGTGATGCCGAAATGCTACTGGTCCTTGCAATGATTCTAGTGCCGAAATGCTGGTCCTTGTGCTGATATATATTGGAAGATTTAAGGACCATGTGTTAGTGTTATGGTTGCTGGATTTGTGCAGGCATAATTTGGTTGAAATGACATGTGTTTGTGTGCTACCTTTGAAATGACATGGTTGCTTGCTCAATCTGTTGTTAGCTATTTGGACAGTTGCTTGCTCAATCTGTTTTGCCTATATGTTGCTAGTAGAAAGATAGCTTTTTAGTGCCTTTTAATTATGCAGCTAGTTTGAATCTCACTTGGCTGCCATGGTACAACTGAAATGCTAATATTTTGATATTCTTGTTGTTGCCCTGTTTTATATGCCACATCTTGTTCCTTATACCCTGTTATATGCTACATATATACTGCAGCTTGTGTTATATCCTACCCTGATATTTTTCTTTTGCTACTTAATATTGCTAAGTCCTATATGCTATATGTATGTACTATATGTTCTTCTGCCTATCTGTTTTGCCTATATGTTCTTCTGCCTATCTGTTCTGCCTATGTATGTACTATATGTTCTTCTGCCTAGCTTGTGTATACTGCTAAGTCATATATACTGCAGCCTATCTGTTTTGCCTATATGTTCTTCTTGCCTGTATTACTTTGGCTGCTACCTGCTGTTTCTTAATCTGCTACCAAAATTTGTCTTAGCAATCCTGCCAGTCGTATATGCTATACCAAAATTTATGTTTCTTAATCTGCTACCTGCTGTTGGAACTTTGGCTGCTGGTCCTAATATTTTGTTTGCCCTAATATCTGTCAGCTAGTTTGAATCAATCTAGTTTATATGAAACTTGGTACTGAATATTTTTCCTTTGCCACTGATTATTTTTCTTTTGCTACTGAATTTTGCTACTTAATGTTGCTAAGTCCTATATGCTATATGTATGTACTGCAGTATTAATACTGCATATATATCTCGTGCAGTTTGTTCTTCTTGCCAGCATTAGTTGGCTGCAGATTTTGGTGTCACAGTTTTTTTTCCCTAAACATGGCCGATGATGCAGTATTTATTGATTGTGAGCACTAGTACAATGGTCGATGATGATTTTGATCACTATATATTTATTCTGAGCAGTAGCACAATGGTCGATGATGATTTTGTTTACTATTTATTTGTGAGTTATCCCTGCCACTAGTCCTTCATTTTTACCTCGCCGTCCTCGCTGACCTCGACCTCGTCGTCATTGCCCGCCACTGCATGCTCTTGTTCTTCTCCTCTTTTCCCCTCTGCTTCGTCTATCACCGATCTTTGTGCTACTGCTGTGATGTTCAATTGAGGCTGAGGCCAATGCTCGATGATGAGTGCGGACTAAGCGAGACGGGTGTGGCAACCTGGACCATATCTTAAGATATTGGATACATGTTGCCACTCGAGTCTAGGACCTTAGAGCGTTGGATGGCCGTTAATTCGGCAACCCGCACTGAGAGCAATTTAATTTTTTTTATTTGACAACTTTCTTTCTCGGCAAATGATGAGGTAGGATAGCCATATGTAGACTTCCCAGAGTCGACATGTCGTGTCGATGCGAAGTGAAAATGCATAATGATAATGCTATCCTCATTCTGATGCCGACGCATGTTTTTTTTAATCAATAATATTTAGTAGATGAATAAACCTAACAAGATTTCGGTTATTATATACAGTAATCATTTAAGAGTCTAAAAGATGGACGAAGGGAATCAAGTAGACAGGAGCCCAACTGCTGAGGTACTTCCCAGCGATAACGAAGAGGAAGAGGCTGATCCCTATGAGGCTGAATCCCCTCCTTTTCCTCCGTGCGGTAAAAGGCAGCGCGCTGAGGGACCCCCGGACCCCGATTACAATCCGAATGATGAGGTATCGGGTCATCGACACATAGTACGTCAGCAGTTCAATGTTTCATTAAATTGACACATGGTGTCCTATTTCGTAGATTCCTTCACAGCCACGACCACGGCGAAGTAACCGAAAACGGTTGTTCGTGGAAGACGCAGCTGCCATAGTGCCGGCAGACCAAATATCCGCTCCTGAAACGAGCTCTATGCAGAAGGAGAAAAATAAAGGAAAAAGGAAGCGGAACAAACTAAGTTCTGGCATCCACAGAGTGGATAGGGTCAGCGAAGAAGGGTCGCCAATCGAGTCGCAGGGAATCTTGGCAACCTGGCGCAATGATTGCGGGTGTTTCGTTAGAGAGAAAGGGAAGATCACCTGGTCTAATTGGAAGAAGGTACCTGACACGGAGAAAGATCGTTTGTGGAGTCTCATTGAGGCCAAGTACATCTTCCCTACCCACTCTCTTGAAGCCGCAAAAGCGGCTACTCTAAAGACCATGTGTAAGTGCCTTCGCACGTTCAGGTATAACCTGGACAAGGACTTCATCAAAACTGGTCGAGACCCATTGAAGGAATTTGGGTTTATCCCACCCAATGACTGGAAAGCCTTCGTCAACTCCAGGACCTCTGAAGAGTTCAAATCGATCAGCAAAATATTCACTGCTCTGAATAAAAAGAACCAGCTGCATCATAACCTAGGGCCTGGAGGCTACAGAGGCAAGATCCCAATATGGAGGAGAAGGGAACGGGAAGCCCGCGAATCGGGAGAAGAGGTTGAGTATGGAGACATGTCTATCCGTACTCGAAACTGGCTCTTCGCACGGCTGAAGAAACTTGCTAACGGGAAGTTGGTGCCAAAGAACTCCCAGGTTAGTGAAGTGGTGCAGAGAGCCAGGGACTTTGCTGCGTCCCACAAAGCAAAGAAGCTAAAGGGAAAGGAAGCAGATAAGCAGCTTGAAGTTGCCCTCGGGACCAAGGAACATCGTGGTCGCACACGAGGATTCTCTTCCATCGCACGGTGCGTTGTCGAGCCCGAGGACGAGCGTCCCTCTGTGGATCAATCGTTCGAGGAATTTCAGAGGAACATGTTCAGGTTCATCAAGGAGAACCCACACCTGGCGGCACCAATACAAGTTCCTGAATTCACTTTGAGTATCGAGACACCGACACCAACATGTAGCCAAAGCGAACCAAAGGCTCCAAGCAGCGCTGGCTCCACGGCTGCCGATACTCAGAGGTACCCAGTGGATGATATCAAGGAGCCTACACCATGCTCTCTGTTTCTGACAATGGAGAGGAAAGGGAAGAGCCGGCAGTTCAAGGTTGCAGAAGGCACTGCGTATGTTGGTCGCGAGATCAACGCAAAGGAATTGCCAAAAGAGTGTGCCAGGGTGTTTGTCAGCCGGGTCATCGACGATAAATTCCTCAAGGAGGAGGTTGACTACCCAGATGAGGAAGAGGGGATTGAGACTCTCGAAGATGCTATCAACAATTTCGTGGCATGGCACAGGAAGGACATTGTTGTACACACCGTGTCTCCATCTCCGCCTCCGCCTCCTGTAGCGGACTCTCCAGCTCCGGACGCAGGTCGAGCTGCGGACTTTCCAGCTCCGGACGCAGGTCGAGCTGCGGAGCCGGAGATGGCTATAGCTTCTCTGGCCCATGAACAAGAGGACACTCGCAATCCTACGCCTCCTTCGTCACCGAAAAATGACAAGGAGGCGGAGGGTACCAAGGCTGCGCGTGCTCCTTCACCTCTGCGATCACCGAGAAAGGACAACAAGGCCGAGGGTAGCAAGAGATCGCGCGATCCTTCACCTCCACCACCACCAAAAAATGATAAGGCGACCGAGGGGAAAAAGGCAAAGAAGCAACAAAAAGAGAAGCCCTATGATGCTAAGGGGATTGTCCAAGGCAAGCCTATCTGCTTAATTATCCCTAAGAAGACAAGACTTTATAACGATGAGCAACCGGCTAAACCACTTGATCCTGCATGTGCAGCTTTCTTTCGCACCTTGGCCGATAGGACGACGAAGAATGTTACGGTGCAGGCCGTTGAGGCGCCAAAACGTACGATGAAGCCAGGTGTCACAGAAGGGTCTTGGGATTATGAACAAGATGATTTCCCGAAGTACGTGCACGGCATGCCACTCCTTCCAAGGAATAAGCTCAATGACTGTGATTGGGTAATGAATAGATTTCACGAGTGGTACATTGAGGCGTGTTCCCGAAGCATTGAGAATATCCCATGTCGCGTTCCTGGGAAGATTTTCAACTCCACTGATTTTGTGATGAACGTGCCTTTTGAGGATATTCATCACATCTATCGTCTCGATCGGATCGACGCGACGATGATAATTCTTTGGTGCTTGTAAGTGCTTCCCATATTTTCATTCTCTATGGAAATGATTACTAAGCATTACTAACACAATATCTTGTGTAGGATTTGTTCCCACAATGACCAAAAGCATGTTGGGTTCCTCCACCCGCATCTCATATCTGAATCACACCTCACCCCGAAGATCGATGAAAATGCGCCACAATACGCTGGCATGTCTCGAAAAGAGCGGCGTAATATAGTCGAGCAAATGACCACAAATGTGAGGGAAGCATGTTCGGTCTATATTGGTAGATGCATGTACGAATGGCGAGACAGACACTGCATCGTGGCCCCTTATAATTTTTCGTACGTTTTCTCAATCACGTCGTCGTTTTCGTTGTTCATTGCTAAACTAGGAGAGTAACACAGATAATTCTTTGTGTAGGAACCACTGGATATGTTTTCTGATATATCCGAAGCAAGGAAGGGTTTGGGTGTTCGACTCCCTCGACTATGACAACAAAAGCTACATGATGTTTATGAAAGTCATAGAGCGGTAAGAACTCGTATCTAAGGGACTCTTGTGAATATTCATGTAGTTATATCGACACTAAAGCTGACTCGCCGTCGTTTACTTTTGCAACAGCGGGTACCGGCATTACATTCGTCATTATAACGGCGAGCACCCGGCGAAGTGGGAAAGGCATATGGGATGGCGGTGGAACTATCTGGTACTACAATAGAATGGGCTCTCATTTCTATCACTCGATAGATACTTATGTCAGAGATTGATCCTAACGGTAACGTCGTTTTTATGGTTACCCAGTGTCGAAAACAGCCTCCGGGCTCCATGCACTGTGGCTACTACGTGCTTGGATGGCTGTCCATGGGCGTGCATAACAAGTTTCTACACTTACCTCGCGAAGACCCTACGAAACACGTAAGTACATTAAATCACGCAATTTGCCCCCCCCCCCCCCCCCCCCACACACACACATATTTTGATGTTTGTTTTCGTCATGTGGGCAGGACACGAAGAAAAAAGGCGTTAGGGGGTATAGCGACTCTGAGCTTTATAGCTTCACATCTAGGATCTGTCGCTTCATTATGCATCATCTTGTCCATCCCGAAGGAGCATATTTTGATCCTACAAGTGATTTGGCACAGCACCTCGACTTATGCATTTGGACAGGACGATCATCTACAAGCCACCACCAGACCGTTATTGAGAAGAATTGGAAGGATGATCTCGCTCAGAGGGACTTGGTAGACTATAGTTGGCCGTACGAGAGCGATGATGTTGCTCCATAGCTTCTGTACACTATACTTGACATATTTTTGTAATATATATATATATGCATGGATGTAACTTGTATTTTGTTGTTATTATTGATTTCGAATGTTGGTTATGTGTTATGTGATGGATATTTGATATGTGATGATGATCTGTGATGAATATTGGTTTGTGAAGGATATTTGAATTTTAAATCCTGGGTGTATTTGAATTTCAGCAAATTTTTTTGAATCTGGTACACAGGACCAGTGGCGGGCACTATGACGTCACCCTAACCGCCACTGATAAGTGTATCAACAGAGGCGGGCGACGTGACGTCATCGTCCGCCACTGGTCTGTGAATACCTGTGGCAGACGGTGTGACGTCACGTCGTCCGCCTCTAGTGTTCTGAACATCAGTGGCGGACGTGCTAACGTTATTACGAACGCCACTGATGGATCCAGCATCAGTGGCGGTAGGTGTGACGTCATTCCTACCGCCACTGATGTGGTGGTTTCGGTGGCGGACGGTATTGCGTCACCGCCCGCCACTGATTCTTTATATCAGTGGCGGACGGACTGTGCGCCACCGCTCTGGACGGGCTTCCAGTGGCAGATGCTCGGTGGCGCACGCTTTGACCGCCACTGCTGGCGCAATATGCCCGCCACTGAAGGCCCTTTTTGTACTAGTGTCGCACATGGCAAGGCGCCGCGTACGTCCTCAGCACCGATCAGGCGACGATCTTGTGGGGTGAACGGCGTCGACGCCCAGGGGAACGCATTCGTTGCCAAGGCCCTGCTCAAGGTGTCGAACGCATGTTGTGCGCCGGCCATCGGCTGCTTTCTCCGCATCGACGCCATTGTCGCCGCCGCCAGCCCGTCGTCTCTCCAAGACAGGAAACGACCAAGTCTAATCCGCACCGCACGTGTCCGATCGGACAGATTACAGCGACCCAAGGGGCGGTTGCTATTTGAAATAGCGACCACCCCCAACCTGGACTTTGACCTCCTCTTCTTCGTTTCTCCGCTCGCCAGAGCACCGCTGGGTCCCCGTTGTAGCAAGATCTTCCGTGAGGTCGCCCTGGATTCTTCAGGCTGCCCTGCCCTGGATTCTTCAGGCTGCCGAGCCACAGGCGACAGCACCAGGTGCGACGACGTGCAGAGCTGCCTGACTGATGACCAAGGTCGCTGACGACGTTCAGAGCTCCCCGTCAAGCAGCCATGCGCTCCGGTCATGGTGACGAGATTCCGACGAGCGTCCCGCCTCAAAGCTGCTGGCGTGGAGTGGAGGGCGGTCTACGGAGTCGCCAAGCCACGCCGGCTCACGGATGCCACTCCGTCGACCGGAGCACCTGCAGGGCGACAGCGTGGAGTACGCTTGCGTGTTGGTCTAGTTCAATATGACCAGTAATCTTCGCCTCTTACCAAATTTTTTGCTGATAGCCGTTCTTTGCTCTGCTTCGAAGCGGTAGGTTGGGATGACTCAATGCCTATTTTGTTCCTTTTAGAAACTGACCAGAGTAGTGGTACTATCAATTTTATTGAACCAATGCAAATTATTAATGTGGACGTCTCTGTTTAGTTGATCGGTACCCAACCCACATAAGTCAATTTCTTGCATTTAAAGTGCAGTGGTACACGTAACTTTTTGTTAGAAGAAGCCACGCCCACTTCTCAGAAATCATCACACCCTTCTCTTTTCTACTCAAAATATAGGACTCGGCTGAAGCTATATATATATATATATAGTTGCCTCGCTCTATTACCCATTCTCGTGAGCTAGAGTCCCATGCCCATGTGTCTTGCAAGATATCTATAAGCTCAACGGTTGATATTGGCAAGCATGCAAGAATTTGCACAACAGAACGAAGGTACATATATATAGCGATAACAATCGGAATGGGAGGCTCTAGGAACGCCAATCATTTGGCTCGCGTACGCGAGACCAAGACGAGTCTCGCACACCCATCACTGTTCACCTTCCACCTCCGTGCTTCAACGTGTTCGAGCTCGCCGGTGCCGCCATGGATCGTAGAATCCCTTATTGCGTGTGGATTCGTATCCCTCATCTCATTCTAATCCCCCGGACATTGAAAAGATGCGGTAGGTTGGACCGGCGGTGGGCAGCGCATTGTGGGCGGGGCGGCGAGGCGGCAGGTGCGCCGCCTGCTGCGGTGGTGGTCGCCGACTGTAGGTGGAGCGAAGCATCGGAGCCGATGAGTTAGCGTGGGAGGCGGCAGGAGGGCGGTGGGTGGTCGTCGGGCGGCACGGTGAGGCGGCAGGGGCGCGGCCGGCCGGGGTGGTGATCGCCGGCGGCGGGCTAAGGCAGGGCGGAGGGACGAGGGCGGCGGGTGGACGGTGGGCGGCACGGCGAGGCGGCCCACTGCCATCACCCCTCACACTTATGTAACCAGCTGAATATTATCATCTAAGTTTCCTGCATCTGGCTTATATAGTCATAAGTCTCACCCACTAGAACTTTATTCCTTGCCAAACTACAGGTGCCCTGGTCTTTCCAGCATCTAATTTTTTTAGATAATGGAAAGATTGTATTAGTCCCGGCCTTGGCTTTCAGAGAAGGTACGGCCGCAGTGACCTTGACTTCTACGAAAGTTACAGCCAAATACAATCACCGACAATAGTCGGCCATCATCAGAAGTACACAAAAGCTACACCGATGAAACAAAACAAAAAGAAAGAAAAAAAAGTCTCCTGCCCGCAGCTTTTGTTGTCTTTCGGTGCAGTTTCTTGAGTACGGTCAACTCTATATAATTGAAGCAAAGACCACCCAAACGACAACCGATGAAGATGATAACTGCTGGAGACGCCCAAAGCATACACAAGGACAGTGAACTGGGTAACCAATCCATCGAACGCATCCACAAGTGCAAATGACTCCAAAAACGACGCCTTCATGAAGGTCACGACATCCAAGATGCCGCCATCTTAACAGGTTTTCATCAGGAGTCCTACGATTTGGATGTCAATGGGGCACCGCAACGACGCCTTCAACAAGGCATGTTCGTCGTCGGCACTGTAGCAATCAGCTAGGCAGAGTTTTCACCCTGGTACCCCAAAGTATAGATCAGACTTTCATACTTGGCGATGCAGCACAACAGCAACCCCTCCAAGTTGAAGATCAAGATCTGCACAACGTAAACCACCACCAACTGCCACATGAATTGCGATATCAAATCAGAAATCAATCTCCTTCTCATAATAACGCATCTAGCTCGTCAATATATACACGCATCTATATATTCGTCCTTCTCATAATGCTAGCTACACACTAGCATCGGTCTGTCAAGCTTGTAAACATATACCTGTACTTATTACATGATATGGTCTGGTACTCGCAACGGTGTCAGCTGATGGCATGCGGTGAAGGGTTTGCACAAGAGAATTATGATAGGGATAGGAATGGAAGGCAGCGGGAGGACTCGCCTAGGAACAGCCGTTATACATTTTACGGATAAGTCGCGAGCAGCTTGCCAAGCAATCGTTCATTGAGCCGATGCGGTTCAAGCCTCTACGCCTGTCTTGTGTGGGTCTCTCGCTTGGATAGGCTGCATGGAGGGATACGTGACGCTGAGTTCCGCACAGTTACCAGCCCGCAGCAAATCCATCAAAGATAGGTGCGCCGGACGGAGTGCAAGCAAAAAGATTCGAGGCCTTAGCACCATCAGCCATCAGGTCAGCTGTAAGCGGCAGTGCGTGCATGGGCATGTCTACACTACGGCACACATGGCAAAACTTTCCCTCCAAACTAGTAGAAAATTGTGAATGAACGAGACAGTAAACTAGTACTATATGCCTTCGCGTTGGTATAGCAGTGAAATATATTTGGATATTTGTGCATACAGTGAATAATATATATATTCGCCATGAAAGTACAAACTGAAGTGAAAGGACGACTGAAGCTAGACTGCTAGAGCGACAAAAAAGGAAATTCAAAGCAAGAGTGTGAACAATGTAGACATGACGTGTAATTCATCTGTTTGTCAAAAGCCTCATTCACTACTCCCTTCGTCCACAAACGTTAGCATTTGTTGACTTTCAGACAACACCTTTGACTTACATCTTGTTTAAAATATTTATAAAAATATTATCTATTTTGTTATGACTTGTTTTATCACTAGATATACTTTAAGTATTACTTATTATTTTTTATATTTATAAATTATTTGAATAAAACAAATGATCAAAATTGATGTATGAAAGTCTAATATTTGTGAACTGAGATGTAGTAGAACTTTACTCCTTGCCAACCACCTCCCACAATTTCTATCAGCTGTAGCATTTAAGGTTCTGGCACATCTATATATACATGCCTCGCTCTTCCTCATTCTCGTGATTCTGCACTAGCACAAGTCATTTATACACGTACTAGTGGTCGTGCTAATTTGGCATGCCTATAGTAGAGCCAGAGGGTCTGCACAACGACAGTAGCAACAGCTAGCCAATAGGAGTGGAAGGCATCTGGAGGACTCGTCTAGGAGCCATGTGAATTTGATGCCGTGCTACTTAGGCTATCCGCATTCGTATTCCTCTATATCCTTCCTCTAAAAGGAATATTCCGTCATAGTCATCGAGATTCTCTCCTCTAAACCAATTTTTCCCGCACCCATCATTCCTCTATATCCTTCCTCTATCCCAACTAACTTATATTTTATTCAACCATTCCAACTACCTTCTCTTCTCTCTCCTATTTTTTTTTCCTTTTCTTGTTTTCTCCGATGGGCTGGGGCTGCTAGCCCATTCAACGCAAGACACCACTCCTGGGTCCCACCACTCCATCCTCTTCGCAAAGCACACCTCCTCCTTTTGCTACTTTCCCCTTTCTCTCTCTTTCTTCCCTTCCAGCCAACCAAAATCCCTGAAATTGGATGCTGGTGATGAGTAATCTCACTGAGAGCAACCATGGTGTGCTTCCTCTATGTAAAAGCAACCCATTTGAGGCATCTCCGAGATCAAATGGTGCCCAATCGTAGGCAACGCTTGGAATGGGGAAAAGAGACTCGGGGTCTAGATTTGACCATGGAGCTTGAGCTCGACCTCGATTAGGACCGGGGATGGAGCTCCAGTTCTCTCGCGCGCCGCTGAGTGCTCTAGCTTCGGGGATGGAGCTGCACCTTCCGCAACAGGCGGCGAGCGGAGGAGCTCCGCGTGCGAGCGGCGGAGGAGCTTCGCGACAAGCGGCAGAGGAGCTCCGTGGGCGGGCGGCAGGCCACCGGGGTCGTCGCACGCAGGCGGCAGCGCGGTGGCCCTCTCCCTTCCCTCCCCAGGCGCTCGGCGAGGTAGTGGACGAGTGCGGGCCCCGCAACCGATAGCGGACGCTCCTGGATTGCGCTAGGAATAGAGGAACGGAGCTCTTCCTTTACCGTAGCGTAACATTTCCAGTAGCCCGGTGCAGCGCTTCGTTACGGTAAACTCTCCTGGAGGGAGCTTTAGCGTGTCCCAGTGCGGAGAGTCTTAGCATGACATATCGTTCGATCTTCATGTCAGATTCGAATCGCAGTAGCATTGTTCCTCAGCAGTGGTGGAGATTGCCCCACATCACGGGTCACGAGGGCTCGAGCGTTTCAAGCGCATCGATCTGACGGCCTCGCTGTTGGGGAAGAGTACAATGCCAACCGGCAGCAAAACATGCAGCTACGTGCGCCGACTGGAGGCGAAAAGTTTCACGTTTAGAGCCTATCGGCTTATCGTTGCTAGCTTGACGACACTTTTTGCTGGCTGCGCCTGCGGATCAAGAGCAAATTTAGTTCTCACAAATGTTGGCACGTAAGTCCGGACGCTACGTGTAGAAACACAGAGACGGAAATCTATTTTCATTTTCTTAAAAAAAATAGTGTCGGCATGTATGTTTCGTCTATGGGCCAACGCTTTGCCACACGATCCAGCAGCACTGTGTCTATAAATAAATATGTGCCCCGTGCCCCGACTCCATTTCCCCAGGTTTAGAGCATCCGCAACAGCCTCTGGAAAACTATATTCTGCTCTAAATTTGGCTCATATTCCTGAAACCAGTGCTGCAACAGACTCGAAAGCTCTCTCCAAAATAGCTTCACCTGAATTCCGGCTTTCTCGCTCGCTTGGATAGGCTAGTGCGTTCCGCTCGCCATCAAGGCTTTCACGCGTTCCCGCGCCTGGATCCCGAGCCAGGTTCGTGCTTCAGCCTTTCTTTTCCCGCGCAATGGCTTGGCTATTTAACCTGTGCGTTCGTGACCTCCCAAAAGAAGCAGTTGATGTGGCAAACGTTTGAAAATAAAATGGCGATTTGTTTAGATAACCTGCTGGAGTTCTCAACCAATTTAGGAGGCATTCTATTTTAGATAATGGCTAAAATCAGGAAATTTACATATTCTTTTGGATAAGCTGTTGCGGATGCTCTTATGCACCGTTTTGAGCTTTACATGCGTGCTTGTGGCCAATGCATTGAAAATAGAAAGGAGAGGATATAGAAGCCGATTTCTAGGAGTGAAATGTGCTTGACATGCACAAAACAGAGTTGCACAAAGACGACAGGAATGCCAACAGCTAGCCATCACCAGGATCGGAACGGAAGGCATCGTGAGGACTCATAGCCAGATCAAAGCAGACATTTTAGGTGTTGTGCTTCTGACTGCAAGGGGCACACTTATATTGTGGTTTTTTCCTCATTTATCATGGAAATTTAATCTGTATACAGATTATTTATTACTCGCTGATTTTATTTGGTCCATAGTAGTCTTTTTCATCTTTTTGCTCAGCTCACATGAAATTGATTTCTGTAGTCCCCTATTCAATAGGTAGCATTCCATTGCGCGCCGTCTGCACGACTGCACCTTCTTATAGATAACTCCAGCCATTCCTAGAGCCTGGGGTTGACACCGCCGCTTGCTTCTTTCCGTCTCTTTTGGGTTTCTTTCGGATTAGCATCTTTTTCGAAAATACTAGGCTTCATGCATGTCGCTGAGAAGAGAACCGTCAATAGTGGGTAGTACTAGGAAAAAGATGAACATTTTAGGAATGGAAAGCATCAGGTGGACTCGATCAAGAGAGGTGACCCGTTTCATCCGTTCTGTGAACGTGCTTACGTACTTTATAATAGTCGTGTCCTTTAGAGGTTAAACAACTCGGACAAGAGGGCCAAATATCTCACAGTGAGCACCATGACTAATCACCACTCGTTTGGGTCCGGCTGGTGACCGCCAGGGAGTTCTTTTTTTTTAGAACTGGGGATGGCCCCTACTTCGATTAGCAAGCAACAGAATACAGTTTTTACGGATTAAGAACAGAAAACAGAAAAACGCATCCTCTCGTCTGACCAGGGGGAAACAACGTGGTGTCGCCCCCCCCCCCCCCCCCCCCCCCCCCCCCAAATCATCATCGAGCAGGTGCCTACTACCACTACTAGGAGATCATCTCTCAGCTACCAAGCTAGACAGAGTACTCAAAGGTTACACCAGAGCAAAATAAGGGAAACGATCACTGTCACATGTCACAAAAAACTTCAGGCTTCTAGTCCTTTTTTAAGCTTCAGTCTTCTCTCCTGAGGTGAGTAACCTTCTGCCGCCGTTCCATCCCGCCTGGATCGCCGCCATCTGCTTCATGATTTCATTGATTTGCTTGACCCCTTCTTTCAGCTCCTTTTGCCTTCCTTCTTTCTGCAAGGATGACCAGAACTCAATCCAGCTGCAGACCTTATATAATACCTCCGTAGGATCCTTGGGAAGCTTTTGTTCAAAGCAAGCCAGGTTCCTAGTCTTCCATAGTGACCAAAGAACTGCAGCACAACCAACAGTTATTAGATCCCTATCTCTTTTGCTAAAATTCAACACCCAGGTATCAAACAGGTCATGCAGTGAAGTTGGGGTACTAGACAGACCAAAAGTGTATTGGATAACCATCCAAATATACTTGGCCATAGGACATTCAAAAAAGAGGTGGTCAATGGTTTCTGGCATACCACAGAAGTGGCAATCAGTGTTGCCATGCCAACCTCTTCTAGTTAGATTATCTTTAGTAAGGATGCTGTTCCTAAGGGCCAGCCAGATAAATATCCTGACTTTCGAAGGAACTTTAATTTTCCACATGAAGCTATAAGGAAAATGAGTTTGGTTTATTTTCAGAGCCAAATAAAAAGATTTGACTGTGAACACCTTGTTAGCAATCAGGGTCCATTTCACTCTGTCTCTGTCATGTGTTAGTTGCGTGTTACCACATAGGCTTTGCAACCTATTCCAATCATCCAGCGTTTCTCCCCAAAGGATACGTCTGAACCTGATGATTCCCCACCCCTCTTCAAACACTGTAGCTACAGTGATGTTCCTAGAGAAGGTGAGGTTATAAAGTCTTTGGAATTGAGAGGCCAGAGTGGCTCCATTTAGCCATATGTCCTCCCAAAATCTAGTATGTCTTCCATTTCCAATCGTCCTTGTACAGAAATTATAGAAAATATATTTGACTTCCATTAGGCCTCTCCAGAAATGAGATATGCCATTTTTCTTATCAACTTGTGTAAGGGTTTGCTTGTTGAGGTATTTCCTAAGGAGGTCTTGCCAAAGGCCCTCCTCATTTTCCAACTTCCATATCCATTTTCCCCAAGAGACAAATATTCATAGTATCTAGGTCCAGTACCCCCAAGCCTCCCTGGTCCTTGGGAAAGCACACAGCTTCCCAATTGACGAAGTGGTATTTCTTGGCTCCAGGCTCATATTGTCATAGGAATCTTGTCCTAAAGTAATTAAATCTTTTAAGTACTCCCTTGGGAACTCTAAGAAAAGACAGCATATATAAAGGTATGCTGCTTACACAAGAATTACCAAGGTGGTTCTGTCAGCAATGGAGAGCAGTCTCCCCTTCCAACCACCAACTCTATTTTCCATTTTCTCCTCACTCGGCTTCCATTGGCTATTGCTGAGTTTCATTTTGTCAATGGGTATCCCAAGGTATGTCGTTGGCACCTTACCTATGGGACAGGTAAAAATGTTCGCTAGGTTTTGTTCATTATTTTGAGCCTCCCCAAGGAGAAACAGCTCGCTTTTATGAAAATTTATTTTTAGCCCCGAGAGCTGTTCAAACAGGCACAAAATATATTTGAGGTTCTTTGCACTTTCGAGGTCATTTTGGATTATAAAAATCGTGTCGTCAGCGTATTATAGAATGGCCAGACCCCCCTCTACTAGATGCGGCACCAAATCTTTTATCAACCCAGCCTCTTGAGCCCTTTTGATCAACAGGGCCAAGCCGTCTGCTGCGATGTCAAAAAGCAGAGGTGCCATGGGGTCACCTTGCCTCAAGCCTTTGTGGGTCTTGATGTAGGGACCTACCTTATCATTTACTTTAATTGCTACTTTTCCCCCCTCAAACCTTTGTTCATGATCCAGTCCCTCCATTTTTCACTGAAGCCCTTCTGAGCTAGCATTTCCATAACAAAGGGCCATCTAATCTTGTCGTAAGCCTTCTCAAAATCAATTTTCAGGAACACCCCATCAGATTTGATCCTAAATATTTCGTGAATGGTCTCATGCAGGACCATCACCCCTTCCATGATGTATCTGCCTTCAATAAAGGCTGTCTGTGTGGGTTGTGTCACCGAAGCAATCACCTTCATAAGTCTAAGGGAAAGTACTTTTGTAAAAATTTTGAAGCTGACATTGAGCACACAAATAGGTCTAAACTTTTGGATCATAACCGCATCTTGTACCTTGGGGACCAAGGTAATAATGCCATAATTTAGTCGTTCTAGATCTAGGTTGCCTTTATAGAAATCATGAAAGAGCTCTTTCAGGTCATTTTTTCACTAGGTCCCAAAATTCCTGGTAGAATTCAATTGGGAACCCATCAGGGCCAGGTACTGTGTTGTGTTTCATTTGAAAGACTGCCTGCTTAATCTCCTCTAGGGAGAATTCAGCTGTCAGCCCCTCAATCTGTTCTGTTGTTAAGTTTGGTGTGTTTATCCCTTCCATGGTAAAATCTGTTTCTTGCGCAGGGCCAAAGAGGGTTTTATAAAAATCAGTGATATAGGACATCAGGTCCTCATCACCTTCTATTAGCCCCTCTTCCTGCTGTAGATGAAGAATTCTAGTTTTCCTCCTACCATTAGCTTTCAATTGGAAGTATTTGGTATTTCCATCTCCTTCCAGGAGATCTTTTTCTTTACATCTCTGTCTCCATTTTATTTCTTCTTCTTGTAAGAAGATTCTTAGTTCTGATTTACATCTCATCACCGCCAGGGAGTTCTGTGAATGTGCATTATTTTTCTCACGTGTTCATCCATTCGGGCGTCTCTTATGATTTGACCATCCTCCTACGTGGTGCCTGGAAGGCAGGACTGAAACTTACGCAGTACAAAGATCGCTAGCCTTCTGCCCTGGCTTCAAATGAACTTTCCTTTGAAAGATGACTGATTTTTGGGGAAAAAAGTAGTTAATGTGGTAGTATAGGGTTCCATTATTGGACAAAGGCCACTACATCATCTGTTCTTGTTCAAGCATGACATCAATTGTAATCTCAACGTCAGAAGATTACAATTGACAACATGAAGATTACAATTGACGACATGCCTCTACTTCGTCGTGATCCCAATCAACCTCGACAGTCATTCAACATCCCCAAACAGTGGACACCAGTCAGTTCAAGCCACATGTTGGCGTTGACCAAGTGGATATTGACTCGAGCCCACCCAAGCGCCCATGATGCCACCGCCGCCGCCTCGCACTCCCATGGAAAGGCACAAGACAAGACACCCATCGTCATAGGCGCCGACGATGTGGTGGCATCCGTGTTTGTGGCTGCTAGAGACGGCACCGAGTCGATGGTAACGTTGGATAGTTGGTCATTGAGCCGCCAGGACGCCACGGTGCATCGCACAAGAGGCGATCTTGGGGGAGGAACGGGCGGGCAGCTGACCATTAATATTCTGGCCGTCCACGTCCAGGGGATTAAACCCCAAACAGGGTCCAATGCCCATTGTGCCGGCGTCACCATCCTTGAGCAGAGCGGCCCCGCTACGCCTCCATCGCGGCCTCCACAACGCATCGCATGTCTCCCTCCAGAAAGGAAGTGCAGTTTTACTGTCCAAATCCTATAAAACAGTCACAACGGAATGGAAATTAGCATTGGTGCTCAGCTGTTTTTTAGGAGAACTGCAAGCACCAATGCATGAAACTAGTATGGCTGCCTATACTATTTAAAATATTTTTATATTATTGTAAAAATTCAGTATAGTTTATTATTATTATTATTATTATTATTATTATTATTATTATTATATACTATATATTTATAAAATATAGATTGGAGAATTTCTCACCATCCATCAATTTGAGTGTGAAATGAGTCATCATTTGTCTTGGGTTGTGTCCTAGCTAACTCATTGAATTTGATTTTGTTTTAGAAATGAGGTTGGTCCAAACGTGTCATGCTAAACAACTAACATATGTTATAGTAGGAAAAAAGAACGTTTTGTGCTACAAATAAATCTTTTGAAGAAAACTTGTCATGCTAAAAGTAAGAGAATGTGCCATGCTAGCTAGACATATGGCAGCGTATTTTTATAAGAGTGTATATTTAGAAATAAGAATTAAGTTTATTTTGAATATTTTTATTGTTCCAAAATATAGCTATTTTGGAGTCATAATGGTATAGTGGGTAAAATAGAAATAAGAATTATGAATATTTTTAGCTATTTTTATAATCCAAATTTAGTTATTTTTTGGATTTTTAATGGCATGGCGGGTAATTTAGAAATAGGTGTGAAGCTTATTTTTTGTTATTTTTTATTATTCTGAATTTAGCTATTTTTGACTTGTAATGCTATCAATGAACAAAACTTAAGATCGAGCAACCATGCATCACTCACACACTTATGTAGCCGGCTGAATATTTGCACATAAGTTTCCTGGTACCTAGAATTTATCGCTACTCACAAGTCTCACCCTACTATAGTATTTTAGTCCTAGCCGAACTGTACGTGCCCGCCTACTCTTTTCCAGCATCTAATTAACGTACCTAGCTCGTCAATATATACACGCACCCCACACCCCATGCTCTCAATTCTTCCTTCTCATAATTCTACACACTTTGCATCATCGGTCTGAGTCTTGTAAAAATATACATGTACTTACTACATGATATGGTCTGGTAATTGCAACGGTGTCAGCTGGCATGCATCGAAGTGTTGCACAAGAGAACTATGATAGAGATATAGGATTGGAAGGCAGCGGGAGGACTCATATAGGATTAGGAACGGCCGCTATACATTTCACGGACTTGGGGCAACCAGCGTGCCAATCATTTCCTTTTTTTTTTTTAGAGTTCTAGGGCCAAGATCCCAGTCCATCATTGCATTGCAAATCAAGACCAAGTTTACATCATTCAGTACATCAGTTCCACTTCATAGACACACCAACGCACCCAAGCAATCTGATGACCCAACATCATTCATCACAGAAACCTCACAAGCTCACAAGCTCAACAGCAGTCTCACCTTTCTTCCTATGCATTTCCTGCACCGTGCTTCTGGTGTCACCGTCTTCTTTCTTGATCTCCAGGTTTATGCTTGCCTTCATCAGCAACTCTTCTATGGCAACATCTCTGGTCTTCTTGCCACCTCTTCTAGCTTGGAGAGATGGTGTTCGAACGTAGGTAACCCCTTCAGAGGACAAATCAAGCTCCATTCTCTGATCATAGGGATGATTTTCTTCCAGGCTGATCTGGTATCTCTCCATCTCCCATTCTGAAAACAAAAACTATTTCTAAGTTTCCAAACCCCCCAGAGTACAGCTGAACTAAAGACATTGCAAACTAGATGTTTCTTTTCTGATAACCAAAACCTAGCTACTCCTTCAAAGTTACCTCCTATTTTGAACTCAAACACTTCAGATAGCTCACTCCACAACCTACTAATCACCACACAATCAAAAAACAGGTGATTTACACTTTCGGTTTCATTACAGAACAAACAGTTTTTATCATCTACATGTCTTCTTTTTGAAAGGTTGTCCCTTGTCAAAACTTTATTCTTAGAGAGCAACCACAGGAAGATGTGTACTCTTGGGGGTATTCTTATTTTCCAAACAGCAGGAGTAAAAACTGGCATTACACCTCTGAAATTAACTATTTTGTACAAGGATTGAGTAGAATAGATTCCATTAGAGGACCATTGCCAAATCATACCATCATCCTCCTCAGTAAACTCTATAGTTGAAGCTACCTGAACTACCTCCTCCCATAACCTCATTACCCTCTCATCTACACATCTTCTAAAAGTACACTTGAGATTAACCCCATCCCACAAATCTGCTACTGATTTATTCTTTTCATTCACAATGACATAGACCTCCCAAAACTGTATGGCCAAGCTAGAAGAACCCAACCAATTATCTGCCAATCATTTCCTTCATCGCGCCGACGTTCAAGCTCGTACGCGTCTCTCGCGTGTGGGTCTCTCGCTTGAAGAGAAGCTGCATGGAGGGATGCGTAAAGCTGAGTTCCGCAGAATTACCAGCCAGCAGCGAATTCATCGAAGCATAGGTACGCCGACGGGGCACAATGCAAACAGATTCGAGGCCTTGCACCATCAGTTGTCAGCATGGAAGCGGTAGTGCGTCCATGGCCACGTCTACACTACGGCGCATGTGAAAACTTTCCCTCCTTACTAGCAGTAGAAAATTGCGAATGAAGCAACCCCCGAGACAGTAAACTGCTACTATATGCTATCACGTTGGTATAGAAGTACAATATATATTGATGGATATTTGTGAATAATACTATATTTGCCATGAAAGTACAACTGAAGTGAAAGGACGGCTAAACCTAGACTGCTAGAGCGGCAGAAAAGGAAATTCAAAGCGGGTGTGAATGTCTCGCCAAAAAAAAAAAGCAAGAGTGTGAATAAGGTACGTAATTCATCTGTTTGTCAAAAGCCTCCTCATTCACTAGATCTTTACTCCTTGCCAACCATCTCCCACAATTTCTAGCAGCGCATTCATGGTTCTGGTACATCTATATATACATGCCTCATTGTTCCTCATTCTCGTGATTCTACACCTCGCACAAGTCTTCTGTACACGCACTAGTGGTCTTACTAACAGGGCTCAACTGGCAATTTGGCATGCATATAGAAGGTCTGCACAGCTACGGTAGCAAGAGCTAGCCAACAGGAGTGGAAGGCATTTGGAGGACTCGTGCCATGCGATGCCGTACTACGCAATCAACCCATGCAGCTCCATCTTGATGTCGTGTTCGAATCGCATTAGCATTGTCTCAGCTGTGGCCGAGCTTGCCCCTCTTGAGCAGCGTAAGAAACGGCACGGTTCACGAGGGCTCAAACGTATTGGACAGTTACCACAGCATTGCAGCTAGGAAAGAGTACAAGCTTGATCTTATCAGTGGTCATCTACTTAATATTTACTAATTGAGTAAAATGCATGAGTAGCCATTGCACTTGTATGGTCGTTTCAGCTTGACCATTGTACTCATGAAAGTGCAAATCATGGTCATTAAACTTGACTCACCGTGTCGATACAGTCATTACCTTTATAACTCGACGTATTATAATGATGTGGCATACATAACCATGACTACTCATCCCACTTGCAATTTCACCTATCCAACATGGAATTTCATAACGCGTGCACTCCTTTATTGTTTCCTTTTAAATCTGGGCCTGATCTTTCTATCTATTACTTCTATTTGTACGTTAGAGAGGGCCACATCGAGGGGATTTATGGCAGAACGCTGGTGCCGTGAGCGGCAAGCGAGGAGTGCAGGCGACCTCTAAACAACGATCAGAGCAGCATGGACGGCGGACCAAGTTCCATCAAAAAGCCGTAAGATCTCGTGCAGAGCCTAGCAGGGTGCAGCAGGGAAGGTGCCTCGCTGGTTTGATCAGCCAAGAGCAAGGTCAAGGACCGTTCCGATCATTCCCGGCACACGCTCAGTTGTGCGTGTGCTTGTGCCTGTGAAGGTCGTTTCTAGCCCCGTTCGTGTTCATGGCACAGGTGAAGGCACTGCACAAGCTGCATTTGTCCATTCCTTGCTAGGCTGATTTCTTATTGATTCGCTGGATGTACAACAAGCAAGAAAGGAAGAGGCTGTCGATTTGTTGGATGCACATCAAGCAAGTAAGAAAGAGACTTACTGATCTATCTGAATTTAGATTGTCAAACTACAACTGTGTGGATTTCAGATGTATTCTGTCCTTGCTCGTTGCTTGCGCCACCGCCACCACATTGTATTTTGTCATGGCTAATGAAAAACAAGTAATAGAATTTTTTTAGAAAGAAAAAACTATTTATTGAAAAACAAGTAATAGATGCAAAGTATTTATTGAAAAAGAAGAAAGGAGGGATGCATATCTAAACTAATAAATTGTAAAAGGGTAGGAGACCGCGTGTGTTGGTAATGTAACACAATGGACAAGTCAAATTCTATGCGAGACGATAAGTCACAGTTATAGTGTATGTCATGTTCTTGAAATACGTAGGGTCTTGAAAGCAGTGGCCGTATCAATGTGGAGGCTCAAGTTTAGTGGCCACGGTTTGCACTTTCATGAGTACAAATGTACAATGACCAAATTGAAACAGAGAGACAAGTTCAATGACTATCTATGCATTTTACTCTAAATATTTTTAGGAGACGGTGAGCAATTTTTTATTACTAATAATAGGTTTAAAATTATTGATCTCCACTCCATTAATATATTTTTTTAGAACGTGCGGAGCACGTTTTTCATTAAGAAGAAGAGAAGTTTGTTGCAACGTGGTCAGGGCTAAATTCCCTAAGGGACTTAGCAAAAGCCGACAACGAAGTAGTGATGAGTTACAAATACAAAAGCGAAAGACAAAATAGACCCTTGCAATCCAAAAAAACATAAGAGAAGCGGGAACAGGCTCCCGAAACCGAGAGAAAACACTAAGCTCGAGCAGCATCCGTAGCTTGGAGAACCCTGCAGCCGCCCGAAGATGAGCCTCCTCGATGATTTCCTGCGATAATGCGACCGGTTGGAGCACTTGGAATTCGAAGACCTTGTTGTTCCATTTCTTCCACAGCCTCCATAGACCAAGATTAGAAAGATCCTCAACGGAGACCCCATGATCATGTTCTTTGTAGGTCACGGCTTCGGGTGGGAAGAATCCTCAACGGAGACCCTTTGATCACCCCCCACCGCTCGGTACATTGAACAATAATTAGAGGAGTCCACCGCTAACACCAAAAGTATCGTACGACAGTCATAACCCTCGCAGACAACTAGTACGAGCAGCATAGCAACACCAGAGAAGCACAAATAGCCTCAAAGAGATAACCCACCACACAACTACGACTGTCGAGAAAGCCTATAAAGATGTTCCAAGACCGATGATGAGAGCGACTAGTTAGAGCGCTTGGAAGTGGAGCCTTCCAAAGCCTCTATGCGACCAAAAGAAGACGGGTCAGGAAGTGATAGAGGTGCTCGAGACAACAAGACCAAGATGGGATAGAAGGGAGAGGGGAGGCGAGGAAGGGCCCGGGCAATTCCAGCGGCGGTGGCCAACACGATCAAATGTTTCGCATCCATACAACTACGACCACGTGTTTCGTTTCCATATGACGGCAACCACAACCATGTGTTCCACGTCCAGGTGGCAGCAACCACGACCACTTGTTCTGTGTCCAGACGACAGCGATGGCGACCACGACCACGCGTTCCACGCCCAGAGAGCGGCGACCACGACCATGTTTCGCATCCAGGTGCCGGCGACCATAACCACGTGTTTCGCGTCTAAACGGTGGCGGTGACGACCACGACCACGACGACGTGTTCTGCGTCTAGACGGCGGTAGTGGCGACCACGACCAAGCGACGACGACCACGTGTTCCATGCCCTGACGGCGGCGACCACGACCACAACCACATGTTCCGCGTCCAGACGGCAGCTGTGACGACCACGACCAAGCGACCACGATCACGACCACGACCACATGCTTCGCGTCCATACGGCAGCGGTGGTGACTACGACCAAGCGACCACGTGTTCCGTGCCCAGACGACGGCGACCACGACCACGACCACGACCAAGACCACGTGTTCCACGTCCAGACGGCAGCGGTGACGACCACGACCACATGCTTCGCGTCCATACGGCGGCGGTGGTGACCACGACCAAGCGACCACGTGTTCCGTGCCCAGACGGCGGCGACCACGACCACGACTAAGACCATGTGTTCCACGTCCATACGACGGCGACGAAGACCATGTGTTCCACGTGCACGCGGCGGCGATCACGACCATGACCTGATGGCGATCACGACCACTTGTTCCACATTCAGACGACGGCGACCACTACCACGACCACGACCTCGACCTCGTGTTCCACATCCACGTGACAGCGACGAGTACCAAGCGACCACGACCACGTGTTCCGCATCTAGGTGTCGGCGATCACGACCAAGCGACCACGACCAGGATGCCAATAAGTGAGTTTCACGATCTCCAAACTACTGGCAAGAGTGACCGCGACCAACCGGAGATCTTGAACATCTCCTCAAGTCTCCAAACGACCCAAACACAATGCAACAGTGTTGCAAGGAGCACGATGACGCGACCATCGAACAATCCATTTAGAGGATGCCCCGAAGGCCACTTGGACAATGTGGCTCCAAAGTACAAAAACAAGACGAAGAAAAGGTTAGCAGCCTGGGCGACCTTAGACGACCCACATCAAACCACAGTGAAGGAGAGGTTAGCGACCTGTGCGATCTCACAACCTGACAACCTAAGCGACCTTTGACTAGAAGAAATAGGCACTCGCGACGAGCACAACCAAATGAGAAGGGAAGGGGAGAGGAGTCCCATAGGAGAAGGGTCCACCTTTCACATAACCAGCAACTTTGCCAAAGCCTCGCTACGACACCGTCGCACAACCACCATTCAGGAACACGCCACCGCACCAACCGGCAAGGTCAACCTCAACCCACTGCGTGACCAAAGGGAGGGAAAGGGGAGGATGAACTCTAGCGACAAGCACTGTGAGGTCAAGCGAGGAGACCGGGACATGCGACGACCACAGGAGATGAGCCGACCGAGACGACCGTTGCATCGTTCGAGCTGCTAGCTTTGCACAATGAGCTCTTGAAACGGTTCTCAGCTTTCGAAGCCGCCAGCGCGCTGTGTGGCAAGCCATCCAGAAAAAACGCCACCACCGGGACTCTGCTCACATCGCAGAGCAACAAGGCTCCTCTCGCGAACGACCACACGACCAAGAATTCGACCAACTGACCAAGATCCGACCATCGGCTCTAGTCTACTCGCCTGTTCGTCAGATCCGAAGAAGAAAACGGCAGAATCCGCAGCTGAACATCCATAACAGAGGGACAAGGGGGCGGGTGGGTTGTTGCGCCGCCGAGAGAGTCCCCGCCACCATTGTCCTTGCGGCCGCGTGTGTTGGCGGCAGCCCGCTCCGACCACGAAGGCGGCAGGCCCGCCGCCAGACTCCATCGACGCCAAGCGACCCGCCGAGAGCGACCACGACCCAAGGGAGGCGAGGGAGAGGGATGGCGACGCCATTGACATGCGAGACGCTGACGCGGGCGCTCCGTCCTCGAACGCCGCCAGATCTGGCTACAGAGGCGGTGGATCCGCCACCGAACAACTAGCGCAAAGGCCCCAGCGACCACGACCAAGGGGATGTTCCAAGCCACCGACGTCGAGGCCATGACTAGAACCGGCCCCCACGCGCGCGGCGTCCAAATCCGCACACCGGAGGCCGGGCCTGAGCAGAGGCGGCCAGATCCGCACACCGGAGGCCCGGCTGGGGCAGCGGCAACCAAATCCACGTGAGAGGGGACGGCGGCGCGCCTTGCGCTGCGCGGCGCCATCGGTCCAGCCTCGTCTTGCCCGCCTCCGCGCGGTCGACCGGGAGGAGGAAGAGGTGGCCGGGGACAGCGCCGCCTGGACATCGGCGGCGGCTTGGTGAAGGCGCAGGACGGCCGCCAAGCCGTGGCATCGTCTTCCACGGCCTGCTCCGAGGAAAGGGGGAGGTGAGGGCGGCGGCGAACGGCACGCGTCGTCGTCCGAACTGGGCGAGCGGCTCCGAGGAAGGGGCGCCGCCGCCGGAGCTGGCCCTGTCGAGACGTCATCGAGGAGGGGGCGCTGCCGCCGGAGTTGGCCGAGCCGTCGAGGCATCGTCGGGGAGGGGGAGCCACCAGATCTGGCCTAGCCGCCTCGCCGGGGCCGCGCCGCCACCCCGAGCGCGCAGGGAAGCGCTTCCTCGGGAGAGGTGAGGGGACGGGGGAAGGGGAGGAGGCCGTCGGCGGCGGCGGCGGCGAGGAGGGGCGGTGGAAGGGGAGGGGGGCGGCGGCGGCTCCTCGCCAACCCTTTCCGCTGATGTTCCGAGGACCTTCTTTTAGCTGCTGAGAAGTGACAAGTCTCCCCCCCTCTCACTCCATTAATATTTCAGGCATAACTTCCCTAAAAGTGGTTTGGAATGTGATTTCAACCGGGATTGAAAGTACAAGGGAAAAAAAAAGTTTGGCTCCAAATTACAGGATACCCTTATTTAAAACATCCGCCCATCTACCGCAGATTCATCAGTTCGGGTTGTTCCCAATTTCTCTCCTGCAGTCCAAGTTGCTCACCAGGCCATATGCTTGCGTGCACCTTACTTTAGTCCAGCTAGTGTTAGTCTGCATAGAGATTCAACAGAGCTAGAAGGAGAGGGAGCGCAATGAGTTACCTACCGGAATGGACTATGCGCAAGTTGTTGATAATTGGAGATAAGATTGCTAAAGAACCGAAAGATTCAAGAATGGAAGGCATCAGAAAGAAATATCCGACATCTGTTCAAAGTAAGTGGTTATAAGCATTCTAATTTCTATTTACTTATACAGATCTAGTCCGCTGTTTGATCTTGTCAGACTACCTCCTTTTTACGCGTGACGTCTTTTATGAAAGAAAAAATGGCGATAGTATTATTTACTTATGCAGAAAGTGTCTCAATAATATTTATTATTTGTGTTGTTGCAGCGGAGGTTTGGTCTTGCCATTCAAAACGTTCAGCTCTGCACTTGGACGCAAGCATCAGGAAAGGCGGACGCAGGGGAACAGTTCGGCCGTCGTCTTAAAGAGCGAGTAACTCTGAAGCAAATGACACTATGGCATATTGTGATGAGACGAGGTTTGAGTTTCTTCTCAATTCCTCGGCTAAAATCATCGAGAAATTTAGTTACTGGTTGGTAGACACCGATCGGGGTGACAAATGCTTCCCAGAAGTTCTTACAGTTCCAGAACAGCAGTTGGCCGTAGCCTGGTGCACTAGTGAAATGACCAAATTAAAGCATCCGGTTGAAAAAAGCTTTGGTGTTTGAGGGGAAAAATACCCCTCCATTTTCTATTTTGACACTAATGAAGCTGTGCTAACCTCTGTGTTCGTGTTTTTAGGCCTAAAGGTCACATCAAAACTAATCTTGCTATTTAGCCGTATTAAATAAGTCTAAATACAAAAAATTTTTACAGATGTGTGCTAATTTGCGAAACGAATCTAATGAGCCTAATTAAGCTATGTTTTGCTACAGTGATGCTACAGTAACTATCGTCTAATCACGTCTTACTTACCCTCATTAGATTCGTCTCGTGAATTAGTACAAGGTTCTGTAGTTAGTTTCTTAGTTAGACTTTATTTAATACCCTTAATTGACAAGATTCTAAGCGGCCTAAAATTAAGCCTAGAAAAACGAACACCCCCAAATACTAAAAACTTCGTAGCTTATGGTGTTACTACGTACTACAGCCTGTCGGCATTCCTGCATCTGGAATGGATACACATGTAAACGAGGCAAACAACAATTAAGACAAAGTTTGCCTCGACGGGAACGGGAAGGATGACAAACATTGCGCGCGCGTGCAAGTGCATCATAATTATATATTTAGGAAGGCCGTGAGTAATTTTTTTCTTAATTAGAATAAGTTTTAACATTATTTATCTCGACTCCGCTGATATGTTATGCAAAACTGCTCTATAGAAGTGGTTTGGAATGTGATTTGAATTGGTGTTGAAAGTACAAGGAAAAAAAGTAGTACAGGGGAAATTAAAGTGGACTAAATCAAAAGTGCAGTTAAAAAAAAGTGGACTTTACCCTTCTTTAAAACATCCACCCATCTACCGCAGATTCATGAGTTCAGTTGTTCCCAATTCCTCTTGTCCGGCCCAAGTTACTCAGCAGGCCATGCTTGGGTGCACCACCCTAACTGCAGTCGACTAGTCCATCTAGTGTTAGTTAATCTCAAAAAAAAAAAAAATCTAGTGTTAGTGCGCATAGAGATTCAGTAGAGGTTAAAAGAAGAGGGAGCACGATGAGTTACCTACAGGAATGGACTATGCGCAAGCTGTTGACAATTGGAGACATAAGATTGCTAAAGAACGAAAACATTCAAGAATGGAAGGCATCAGAAAGAAATATCCGACGTCCGTTTAAAGTAAGTGGTTATAATTAAGCTTTCTGATTTCCATTTACCTTTACAGAATTAAGTCCGGCTGCCTTATCATACTACCTCCATGTTTTTATGCATGAAGTTTTCTATGAAAAGAAATGGAGGTAGCATTATTCACACTTTAATTACATATGCAGAAGGTGTGTCAATAAAACCTCCTCTTATTGATTGCTGTGGTTGTAGCGGAGGTTTGGTCTCGCCATTAAAAAAGTCCAGCCATGCATTTGGAGGCAAGCACGACGATCTGCCTTGGCCCAAACCTTGAGCGCAAACTTTCCATCTTGCTGTAATTTGCGACTGCCGCAGCAGAACATTTCGGTCGTCTAGGAATGCCATTAACTTTTAACTGCTTCACGCCAGGGTACATGGTCATAACATGGGGTTTGAGTTTCTTCTCGATTCTTCAGGTAAAATCGTTGAGAAATCCAAGATACTGGTTGGTAGACACCGTTCGCGGCGACACACGCTTGAGGATAACTCCTTGTTCCTGAACGACAACTTATTGTGATGCAGTAACTAGCTAGTGCAGTGACCAAACTGAAGCATCCCGGTGGACAAAGGTTTTGTGTGTAGCTCTAGGAAGAATAACACTTTCCTCTTGGGGCCGTCTACACATAACCCAGGTGTTTCTGACCTTATCAGCACCCGGGTGCTGAAGAAGGCCAGAGCACCCGAATTTCCATGACCACAAAAATCGGGTGCTGAAAAGGTTTCCAGCACCCGAATTTTAATCCTTAGATTTCAGATCCAGCGATCTAGAGAAATGAGCACCAGAAAATAAAGAATTGACAGTTTGAAAAATACAAAGTCATGATTTTGAACCCAAAATTTTGCCCATGCTTTTTTCAGAAAAAGAAAATAGATAAAAACGTATAGATTTCTGGTGGCACAAGAGCTTCAGCAAACAAATAGTGAAACTGCAAATCTGCTTTAGACAAAAAAACTGGTGTCACTTTATTTAACAACGTATTGTTACAAATGATTCAAACTACAAAATTGAATTCTTTGCCGCAAATTTGAAGAGGAAAATTTCAGCTGGGGATAACTAAATAAAAATCTAACACAGCCTAGTAACATTGAGTAGGCAGCAAGAACTTCTGTGTCATACAATTCCATGTTCTCTACAGCTGAAAACTTCACTCTGATGATTGAGTGTGTACAGGGAATGACCAAGAACCTCAGCATCGTCACTTCTTGTAGATATTTTTGTGTACTGCAAAATTACATTAGATTATAGTGGAAATATATATTGCAATTAAGATTGAATTTTCACTCACTAGTTGTACTTTTGTAAAAATGAGTTGGACAACAGCAATTTCATCTCAAATAAGAACCAAACATCACATTTACAAATACACTATAGAAGTAACAATGCACAAAAACTAAAATTACATGAATAATTAGGTGTAATATTATCATAAAAGAACTGTAACTTTATCAAATTATATGTGTAATATATGTCAAAGGTTAGGACTGGTAATAATTCACTACAGGAAATCAACAATCTATAAGGGTTCAAATGATATAATAGTTCTAACCAAAATGGATCAGAGGAAAGAACTAATTGTTAAACTAGGCAAAGGTTTATTACGCTATATCACTGAGGCATGCAAGCTGCTCAGCACACTTTACTAGTATCCAAAACTAATGATAAAGACATAAGAACATGAGGCGATTGGAACCTACCATTGTGCTCGCCGCAATGCCCATTCTGCCAACCAACTCAGAAACAGAAACATTCAAAACAAAGAACTGGAAGCAAAGATCTACCAGCCTCAAAGAAATGATTAAAGCTATTCAACTATTTTTGTTACAGACGGGTTACATAAAAATTACAGTCAACTTATCATGTAAGTTAGATTATTCTGGACTGTAACTAAAAGGAAATGACTGTATGAGAAATTGAAATAATATGATATGACTAACAGCTAGTGGATCACCCAGTCCTGGAATAGCTCCAAGATACTCAACAACTACCCTGTTCCAGGAGTCAACTTATCATGTAAGTTTGATTTTTTTTTTCTATGCTTGAAAAGGGATAGCCCCCAAAAAGGTATGAAGCCACAAACTAATCTAGTCGACATGAAGCACCTTGTGTTGACTCTCTTGTTCCTGAGTAGAGTGCTATTCAAGAATAACAAAGGAAGGCTGCAGAAACGTATGGCATGAAAAAAATTAGAGTTATAGTAGGCATACATAACAGAAAAAATTATAGGTTGAAAACTGTCAAATGACAGAATATCAGAGTCGCAAAATATTTCTACAGTCTATAAAATTACATATCAGGTGGGATTTGGTCATAATCCTAAGAAATGAATGTCAGAGTAGTAAACATGGTAAAACATTCTTATAAACAGGGAGGCTACATAGAGTTACTGATGGAACAAACTAAAACAGCCCCAAGGGAGGCTACATAGATTCACTGGAATTTTAATGCATTGCATGCTAATGGAAAGAGATTGGTTGATGCAACAGACTGTAAAGAGTCAAGATGTGTGTTGGCCTTTACCGCTTTACCAGACAACTAATGTAACAAATGCACAATATCCAGCCATAAAAGCTACAAGTGGATTGCATCTAATCAATCTAGAAACAGCCCCAAGTAGTGTTGTCAGCTCTCTCAAAAATGGTGATCAGAAATGAAGCAATCAAGCTAGCAGCTCCATAAGCGCACAACATAGCATCATGTTTCCCATAGGGACAAAAACCACTCCTGAATCAATTCGACTAGATGTCTGTAAGAACCACGCAATCCAAAAGTTAACCATTAGGTCATAATTCAGTAACAAGAGTCAGACATATACGAGTGCAAAGAAACTAATTAGTGGAAACCAAAGCGGCAAGATAATATGAACTGAACATCAATATGACCCAACAAAACAAAACCGCAACAACGTTCTACCAGAGCCAAAAATGTTAATAACAAATTAGTTAACAGAACATCATCCCATGACTCAGCTGCGAAAATTAAAAACATAGCACTCTGAAGAAACCCAGTTAAATAAAATGAATATCTCAAAGAACTCATGTCTAAAAATTAGTTAAGAACAAAAATGACAGTCACATTCTGCTAAACTGACAACAATGCTAAGGTGTAATTTCTTCTGATTGAAACTGTGACTTTTCATGGCAATGTAGAAACAAAGTCTATGAACAAATATAAACTAGAACATAGCACACTCCTACCTAAGAGAAAATGACAGTCACATTCTGCTAAAATGACACAAGTGCTAAGGTGTAATTTCCTCGGATTGAAACGGTGACTTAGGCAATGGTGAAACAAAATCTATGAACAAATATAAACTAGAACATATAGTACAATCCTACCTTAAAAAAAAAACAGTCACGTCATGCTAAAATGACGCTAATGCTAAGGTGTAATTTCCTCTTATTGAAAGTGTGAATTTTTCATGGTAACGCAGAAAAAAAAACCTCTGAACACATGTAAACTAGGACACGGTACATTCCTACCTACGAAAAATGACAGGCACATTTTGCCAAAGTCACGCTAATGCTAAGGTGTAATTTTCTCTGATTCAAAAGCTTATAAATTCGAAAATAGATTGACCTTAATATATATCCAGTATAGGAACTAACTGAAACAATCCACTTTAGTAAGAAAGCAAGTAATAGAGCAAGACTAATTACCTACAAGCTACTCTGCATGCAGAGCTTCAGAAAACAAGCCAACACCCCGTACATCAATAAAATGAACTGCATGCACGATTCACATTAAACCAGGCAGATTGACCACACAAATGACTCTCACAAATCATACTAACAACCATTTCCACTACTAAAATTAGACTGCTACGGAAATTCATCTAATCTGTAGCGAAAACCTATGGTTGGAGCGAGAAAATAAATTCGCGAATCAGTTGAACAAACCTCAAATTCAAAGCAAATTGTAGCACATTACCAAGGGTCTATCAAGATGACAAATCAAATCAACCAAGTCACGAAATATAATCACATCAGGACCCATAGGTAGGAAGGAGAGATTCGGACGGGCTATTAGTATTTATCCAAGAACCAAAAAACGACATATTAAAAACAATTACCAACATTTTTATATAGAATGAAAACAACAAATCTTATTACTACATTCTAAATGACAGTCGGAGTATTCTAAAATTACATCAAAGACATGGTGTAATTTCTTCAAAATCAAATTGTAACTTTTTCTGGATATGAAAGCGCTAACAATTTCGCATCAGGCTCATATAAGTGGAACTACTAAAACATGGACTTCAATCTGGCTTATCTGGGCACGAAGATATGCCCCACTACCAAAATTTACTGAAAAATAGTCTGCATGCAGGTCACATAAAAAGCAGTCATCATATGAAATTCAGGTACGAATCACAACTAAGCAAGACTAGTCTTTCGAAAAATAAAATAAACGACAAGGCATGACTTACTATACTGATCAAACCATCATAGCAACAAAGTGCAAGTGATGCGAGCAAATCTCAGAACAAGTGCAAGTGATGTGTGAACAATTCTCAGAGGAACACATTGCAAATTTGAACAAAAAAATTGCTAGTAGATATCAAAGAGATTCAAAAACCACACGTTTAGATGACTAGCTTGATGAACTAAGCAAGGCACATGCTGGCTGCTACTGGAAATAATACAAGTACAAGCCGAGCATGTACTTATTTTAAATTTTTAATAAAGCAAGCTGTGCTAATTACCATTACTAGTCCATCCGACCAAAAGGATCAAAACGAATATTATAAGGCAATTAACTGTTACAAACTTCAAAAAATCTACTCGATGCAGTGCTAAGAAATAAAACAAGCTGCTACCTGACAATGCATACTTGCAGTTCTTAGCTGATCAGACAATGCTTCACAAGTGCAATCAGTCAATCAACAATGATTAGCTCACTATAACATGCATGCCAATAGACAAATAGGGCTACTAATATTTGAGCATCGAGCTGCACAAACCAATTGGACAGGAGCAGAGCAGAACAAAGTAAGCCTGAATATTCTTGCCGATGGAGCATGTCGAACTCCGGCCTAAGACCAGAACTTCTCTCCTTTTCTTCAGAGTTCAAACCTGCACAGGAACACTGAAAACAGATGCGAGCTGAATCGTAAGGAAAAGGCCAGTCGACTGAACACCCATGGCAGCATAATCAGACAAATTCCCCAAAAATAGCACAGAATTGGGTTTAAATCACTGTAAACCTAAATATGGGACACATCTTGAGAATACCTCCTGTCAAACAGTGAGGAAATCAAAATGAAACGAGCTACTCCTACAGGTGCCCTGGGCATGCAAAGAGCGGTGGAAAATCAACTACAAAATTGCTAATCGACGCAGTATAGCCACCATAACAGCCACATTTCAGATCAAAACAAAACTTACATGTATACTAGACAAATCGAACTAATACGTCGATGCTTAGGAACGACGAGAGAAATCAACACGAAATATCAATCAAGACAACCAAATTCACTAAATCTAGGCAGATCCTGCATGCTCGAATGCACAAATGGAGCACAAAAATCGACACAAAAACCGAATCAAGTGATTCAAACCAGGAAACTAATCGCACAAGAACAAGAGATGGGGAAAGGGAAGTGATTTCCAGGAACTAACTTGCACGAGAATGACCCAGACCAGACAAAAAAAAGACAGAAATCAGGAATAAAAAGGCAAGAGCGACTAGAGGTAGGAGGAAGAAAGAGATTTCCATGGACAAATCGGAAGCTCGCCGGCGAATCGCCTCCGGTGACTCAGGAACCAAACCCTAGAGCTGAGGCAATGAGCTCCAAATGAGGAAGCGGAAATGAATAGGCAGCCACGAACTGAAACAAGGCATCCAAAATTCCAAAAAGGCCAGGAAAGGTTAGGGTCTACATGTCAGAAGCTCATCAGATTCGGACGCTCGCGATCCAAAGGCAAGACGCATCGCACGGTGCAGAATTCGGGTGCCAGAAGGGGCCAGAAACACCCGGGTGAGATTTAGCTTTCCCGATTTTTTTTTTCTTTCACTAGTGAAGATGCATGTCATGAGGGAGTATCATATCATAAGTTATGGTGGCTGGCGGCACAATTGTGCGTCTGGAACTGGTCAGCAGATAAATAATTACTGTATTCGAGACAAACACGTACTTAAGACGAAAAAAAAGCAGCATCTTCATGAATATATGGTGAAAAGCTTAGCTCAATCAAACACTCGTACACAATGAACAAAACAGACAGAAGACAAAACGAGGAAACGTCTAGAAATCGGCTTATTTCCACACTGAGGAGGTCAGGCCAACATTGCCACAGGCAGCTCGCCAATGAAGTCCTTGACGGCGAACGTACGTTTCCCGGCCCGTCGATCGATCGATCGCCATCAGGATCCACCGAGACAGCCTCGTCGGGAAACGGGAAGCGAGACAAAGTGGGGACTTCCCGTGCGACACCCGTACGTACCCTCGCCGTACCTAGCAGCAGCTAGTCCGCGCTGCCGGCCGACCGTTGGTTTCCTATTTTCCTCGGCGGGCGCGGGGATGGAACACAGAAGACAGAAGCGCGCGGGGGACACGGGACCGCCCGCAACCGGGACGGTGGTGGTCGCTGGCAGGAGAGAAGAGAGTCCCGCGTGGGGCGCCTACGTACGTATGCCGGCCAGTGCATGGTGACCGCCCGGCATTGCCGTGTATACGCGCTTGCAGTACCCATGGCTGCTCGGCTGGGACGTCGATAAGCTCGGATTGCTCTCCTAGCTAGCTGATGTGCTGATCCGCATCTGAGTGATGGTCTATCATAGATGACGAGTTGACGACGGCGGGGCAGGCCGCGCGCGATACATGTTTGGCTAGCGGTAGCAGTTGCCACTTGTTGGAGCTAGCAATAGATAGAGGAATCCCAATCAACTAGTATGGTTGCCCGCGCATTTGCGCGGCTAGAGTTGATTGTTTCCACAACAATAATAGTATAAATTTATAAACTTGTATATAGGTATTTCATGATATTTTGTAATAAATTTCTATATGCTCTCTCCTATGATCGCATCCCTCGCCTGCTCGTAATGATGCTCAGCTAGTTGTCGCCTTGGCTTGTTGTCCGGCTCACTTGTTCCTCTAGTATACTTCTGCCAACTCATTATCCGTCCCGCCTACTTGTCGCTCATTCCGGCAAGGGCTACTAAATTCACGAGTCACCTTCCCCTCTCGCCTTCTTACTGGTAGGTTGGTCATCTTGTTGTTCAGATTGCCTGCTCGTCGTCCTCTCGTTCAAGGCTCTTCCCGTCCTCCTTTCTAACTTGTTTTCCAGTTCTCTCACTCATCCTTACTCTGTCATCGTCATAGCTTGTTTTTCAGCTTGCCTACCCATCACGTCACTAGCTATTTTAGACTCATAATGATATGGTGGGAAAACTGGAAATAAGAATTAGTTTGTAGCTATCTTTTATAAACCGATTTTAGTTATTTTTTGGACTTATAATAGAATGACGGTAATTTAGAAATAGATGTGAAGTGTATTTTGTTATTTTTTATTATTTTAAATTTAGCTATTCTTTTTGCTCATAATGGCATAATGGGTAATTTAGTTCAAAGGGTATTTTTAGCTATTTTTTTTATTCCGAATTTAGCTATTTTATAAATATTTATAGGGGGTTTTGTGACTAATTTTTTCATAATGGCAGTGGTGGGTAATTTTCTCTTCTTATTTTGTCGGATTAACGTGGGAATTTCTAGCATTTTAAAGCGAACGTGGAGGCTCCTAAGCCTTGAGAGCGAACGTGAAGGCTTCAATAGTTGATCAATTATATATATAATAGATTAAATCCCCGCACAAAACCATTAATACAACTGATGGCTAACTCAGACATTTTTTTTTACAAAGGAATAAGAAACCAGCTGATACAAATGCACAGCAGTAGCTAGCAAGCAAGAGCAAATCAAGCCCCCTTCTGTCAAGACATAAGTACATGGCATATCCTAATGCAGTGAGAGAGAGTTGCCAAGCCGGGCTAAGCGCTGCCTTGCTGCATGACATCTCAAAAACTTTCTGTATTATACTATACCAGACCAGACATTGCGAATGCGTTGCATTTTGACCACCGGATCAAGCCACAAGCGGAAGCTCTTAATTCTGCATTATACATATACAGTAACTCCAACAGGCAGCAACACTGTTAAACATAACAAAGCTAACAATAACAAACATTATTTTTGAAAAAAAGAGAGAAATAAAGAAAAGATGAAGTCATCAAATGCTGATGAACGTAGCCTGACTCATTAATTACCTTTTTGAATTCAATGTGTGGTGATCGCCGCGCACTATAGTCATCTCAGATGAACGATAATTAATTAAGTACTCCTAGTAGAGTATCAAACAACTAAAATGTGCGGAGAGAGAGAGAGAGAGAGAGATGGCGGTCATGCTTGGCTCCTCGCACGCCATCCGCAGCAGAGCCAACGTACGACTTCCAACAGCCGGGAGAGCTCAACTGAGCTGGCAGCTATGCGAGTGGCATACAGGGAGCCAGGCATATCCCGTTTTTACCTCTTCCTGTCCCGCGCTGCTGCTTCGTTCCAAGTGCTCCACATTCCATGGCAATGCCATGCATGCTCTTCATTCCCTGAACTGAAGATTGGCGCAGGCCAGCAGGCGCCTACGCACACACAAACGAGCAGCTCCTATCCTATCACACTCACACAAAAACATACACACAAGCAGCCTAGAGAAGGAGGAGGTAGAGAGGGAGAGGACAGGCACGGACACGCACACAAGCTGCTTGCTTGGAGGAGGAGCAAGAGCCCATGCCCAGGTGGGTGATGAGGAATGGAGACGACGACCTCTCTGCACGACGCACAAGTCCCCCTATAAATAGCTCAACTCCTGGAATTAATCCAGCTAGCTCCCTCTCCCGTCCCGTCGAATACACATGCCTGCGCACATTGCACGCGCTCCAAGCTCACGGCCGGACACAGAGAGAACCTCAGCTCCCATCCATACATACGTGCACACGCACATGACAACAAGGCCGGAAGAATAAAGGTGACGGGGCGCTAGGCACCAATTGAAAGCCCTAGACTAGACAGAGCCCTAGCTGGCTGGCCGGCACAGTGTCAGGGTGGATATAGCTTCCTTTTCGTTTGCTCACGCTCTCTTCGATCTGAGTCTTGTGGCGACATGCGCAACGTATCTCTTCTCCCCCACAAGAATCTCATCTCACATGATGATCGATGGTGCAACCTCTTCTTTGTTCATCACAAGAATCTCTCTCTCTCTCTCTCTCTCTCTCTCTCTCTCTGATATTGGAACGAACGAGCTAGCTTTCTGAGACGAGGTTTGTCACGCAGCGCTTGGCCGGGAGCCGGATTCCCCTGTTCGTGCGTGCATGCTGGTCCAAGGTGCACGCCATGCCTGACTTCTTTTTACTGACTTTTCTTTTTTTTTTTTCATTCACAGCCGGTGCGTGCGTGCTCCCGTGACTTTACCTTTGGTTGCTCGCGGCCGGAAAGTTGATGCGACTGGAATGGACAAAAGGATGAACCCGGCCGGCTTGCACATTTTGGCGTTTAAGAAATGGAATGCAAATTACATTGTGCACTGGTAAGAAATGACCAATGTCAAATGTGTCGCCCCTCGCTCTTCACTGCCGCCGCCGCACAAGCATTTTTCAAGCGCGTCTATCTGCCAATCCAACAAGTACGCTCTTTCCGAATTACATGGCTCGTCGCGATCAAGTACAGGCAGGCATTCAGCGGCAGGGATGGACATATATGCTGTCCATGTGACGATCAACGGAAACCAATTAATGGGCCATGCATGCACGCAACGCGCATCACGTCCATACGTGTCTCGATCGGCGGAGGATGCATGCCGACGGGGATGGAGGCTACCGCCGCGGGTGTTTTGCTCCCGGCCGGCCGAGAAGCCTCCGCCACCCTCGCATGCCCAGCAGCCCGGGCACCGCAGCCATGCATGGTACACGACGCGGTCCGGCCACGCGCGGACCGGGCGCGCGTGGACGTCGCTGCCGGTGACTGAGCACCCAATCAGCGATCGCGCCGGCTGCGGCATGCAGCTTGGGAGTTGGGACCATCCACCAACGCCGAGGAGCGAGCGGCAGCAGCTAGCCGCGTGAGATCTCGATCGACGGAGCCAAACAAACAAATTATTACGTCCGCGTTGGCGTGCCCGTGGGCACGCACCGGACGCCGCTTTCGGGGAGATTCGACGCGGTCGCTATCCAACAAACGCAACGCCCTTGTCCCCCTCTGCTCGCCCGCTTCCGCGCGCGATCGATACATGATCGATCAACCAACGACTCCCCTGTACTGTTCTTCTTCCCTGCCTTTCAGCTTTTGGTGGTGACAGCGCGCACAGCAGCAGCAAAGAAAAGCAGTAGTGCAGGTTTGTGCTTGGCCGGCTGTGTGGCGGTGGCAGCCTTCTTCTTGCTGACCGCCGATGATGGCGACGAATGACGATGATGGTCTCGATTCAATTCAAACTCGATCGGCCCGACTCATTACCGTTTCGAACGGTGCTCTTGTTGCTTCACCGGAGCTTGGATCAAACTTGGCCTGATGCATATGGTGCATCAGTTCTTACCATTCCCTTCCCTTCCCTTGTGTCGTCGTACATATGACCCGGCCCATTCATCGTACTCGTACGGTACCTAGCTAGTTCACACAGGTCAAACCCACACATATGAGACATGACAAGCAGTTCCTCACAGAACCACGACGCCGGAAGGGGGCACCGCAACGTACGTAACAAAAGCCAAAACCGGTAGTAGCGCGCTAGCTAGCTTCCATGTCTGGCCCGATCGGCCGCTTCCATTGGTCACGACCGGCGAGCAGCTTTTGTTAGCGCAGCCAGATCGGCTGGCACCTGTTCGCCCTGGTGCCATCGCCCTCAAACCAAAATTGCTAAGGCCTATTTCGGTTGCACACGGAACGGCCCGGAACTCGGGCTGTTCCGGCCGCCGGATTGGTTCGGTTATGTTTGAATCCGCAGGCTCGTTCAGATTCAGGAAGGGCTGTTCTGCCTTGATTGGGCCGGAATGAAACATGGGTCGGAACGGCCGTTTCTCCCTTGATCTGCCAACAAATCTAAAGTGGACTGTAAGAGCAACTCCAATGGAAGCCCTTAAATCAGAGCCCCTACTTCTTAAGTAAGGGCTGCTAGCCATGCGGGGGCGAGGTGCTGCTGGCCGGGGCGAGCGGCTTGGGTGAGCTGATGCTGGCGAGCAGCCTGGGCGAGCGGCTTGTCAGGCGGGCTTTCGGCCGGGGCGAGGCGACGGGCGGGCGCCAGCTGCCGGGGCGCGCTGGCAGCTAGGCGAGCGGCCGAGCGGGCTGGAGGGCGGCCGAAGCTTGCGCCGCGAGACGAGGTCGCCTCGAGGGATTGCGGACCGCGGAGGACGACGCGCGAGGAGCTAGTAGGGGCCGGCGTGCGGACCCGTGGGAGAAGGGGCTGAAGGGTGAAATCTAGAGGCCTCCCTCAAACAGGGGCTGAAGTTGGGACTCTGTGGGTTAAGAATTTTTATGTTCAGCCCCTAAATATTGAGTAGGGGGTGGGGCCGTCATTGGAGTTGTTCTAAGGGAAACAAGCTAGGTTTGAGTGAGAGGCAAAGATCCACTTGATCCTGGCAAGGAACGAAAACAAGCTTGGATTAAAAACTCTGATGCCAAACGAAGCCTAGTGTTGGATGTTCGCCAGATATCTCAACAGCATGCTCACTTATTTGAGCGTTGTCCGTCGCGATCGAAGCACGAGGACATTCTACTTTCTTTACGTGTCAGGGACTGGATGTAAAGGCTCCTGTTAGCGTTATAGCGCAAGCCAATACATATGGCTCGCACACCAAACCCAGTTTCCAACACTAATATAGCTATATAGCCAGATTGGACAGGGAGACGAGATAGGAAATATTCACAGTGGCCAAAATGAAGGGTTCAGTATTAAAAGATGCCTAACTGGTTTTAATAACATTATTTTAACAATAATTGCAAAAAAGATATCATATTGTAGAAATAGTCTTTAGTTGGTCTTTTTATAAATTGATTGTTGTTGCCTATTTGTTATGGCCTAGTTGGGTCCGGAGGGCCTAGAGGTTTTTCTCAAAATAGCCCCCACCCCTCCCAACCTTTTTTTAAAGACATCCATATCTTCATTGCCAGAGTTGGATATTGTCCATTCATGCAGTTTTCACCGTTTTGGTGGGCAATAGGAAACAGAAGAAGGTACTTAGCAAGTTTGCATGAGTAATTTGTTACTTTACACGAAAATAATCAACAATATGGGGAGAAGAGGGCGCACAAGCCCCCAACTAGCCCCTCCTTGGATGCGCCTTGGGCTATGTGTAGATATCTTTGGTGTTGGTTGCACTAGTGAACAAAGAATGTCGATTGTGAATGTGATCGTTCTGGATACTTTGTTGCTCTAAGCACCAAACAATAAAAGAACACGTTACTTTATTGCTTTAAGCACCAAACAACAAAAGAACTACCGCTCTAATTACATATGTTCTGGTTAACCTGATGCGATAAAAATAGTACTTCCTCTATCCACAAATATGAGGTTTATGTTGTTCGGTTGTATTTAAATTTTTATTTAATGAATAATAGATTTTAATCATTATATTTGTATTGCTGTTTTGCAAAAGAAAAGTGTATTGCAATTGATGTAAATTCAAATAAAAACAAGATTGACCAAGTCTTAAAAATCTTACTATATGTAGAGCGATGTTGCACAAGTTGACGGATAGACAACCGACGATGGAGAAAAGCCTTAAATTGTTCAAAATACATCCATAGCGTCGATGGGCATTATCAGAGCATCGTCTAGGAGGCTCAGATTGAGTTCGTATCGTTGTTCATATAGGGCCCCTAGCTACAACTAACATACATGGCCTGCACTTGCACGGTACACATCCCATTGAGATCACGAGCAGCATTGATCTATATAATGACTACTAAAAGTCACGCCGGACGTTGAGGATGTCGGCCGGCATTTTATATTTACTAATTGGAGGCTCCTTTTGAGGCCTCCACATTAATCGGAAGAAAATGTTAGAAATTCTCAAAAAAAAAAAGCAAAACATCCGGCCGTACAAATTAAAGTAAGATAAACAATTGCCTTTAGATCTAACGTGATCCAAATTACCTACAAATGCCATTAAAAAAACTTAATCAAAAGACCTCTAATACCTATTTACAAATTAGCCACCATGCCATTATAAATAAAAATATATATAATTTCGGAATTATAAAAATAGCCAAAAAAAGTTCTCTAATTTCTGTTTCTAAATTACCCAGCATGCCATTATGAGTTAAAAAATAAATCATTTCGAAAATAAAAACAACGTCTAAAGATAACCCTAATTCCTATTTCTAAATTCCCCATCATGACATAGGGAAGAGTCTTGTGTGCAAGTAACAAACGATGAGTTCATGTGCTAGGCTTGGTATTCGGATATTTTCTTATCAAAGACTAGTATCTAAACAATTTTGGTGATAAAACATTAACCCAAGTGTATAAGAAACCCGGCGACTCTCAATTTTGGTGTGGCCTCATGAGTGTAAAAGAACAGTTCCTGAATTATGGAAATTTTGTTTTAAAAAATGGCACTCAAGTGAGGTTTTGGGAGGATAGATGGCTAGGGAATAGTACTTTAAGGGAACAATATCCCACGCTATACAATATTGTTAGGAATAAGCATGATACAGTTGCTATAGTCCTAAGTTCTAATCCTCTAAATATTTCTTTTAGAAGAGCTTTAGTAGGACAAAAACTTATTGACTGGAATAATCTTGTGCTAAGAATTGTGAATGTGCATTTAACGATTGATGATGATACTTTTGGATGGTCTCTTTTATCCAATGAGTTTTTTCTACTCAATCAATGTACAATGCAATTTAGAAAATAGTGTCATTGCTTATAACAAATATTTATGGAGATTAAAGTTGCCTCTCAAAATTACGATCGTTCTGTGGTTCTTGCATAAAGAAGTGACCTTGACAAAGGACAACTTAGCTAGAAAGAACTGGCATGGAAACCAAAAATGTTGTTATTGTAGTAGAAATGAAACTATACAACACCTTTTCTTTGATTGTTACTTTGCTAAGTTTGTTTGGTGCATTGTTGAGATTGCTTATGGTTTTAGAGCACCAACTAGTGTATCGGACATGTTTAATGGTTGGCTAACTACTTTTGACAATAATATCAAGAACCAAATTCTTGTGGGTGCGGGCGCCATGTGCTGGGCCATATGGTTAAGCCGGAATGATGTGGTATTTGATAAAACATTTCCTTTGACTCCTATGCAGTGATATACAGGGGTACTTATTGGATAAGGAGATGGTCAATCTTCCAAAAGGAAGAGAGGCGAACACATATGCAACATGCATGCCGCCTCTTGGAGACCGTAATGATGGAGATCTTCGCCAAGCATGGGTGGAAGTTTAGCAATAGGTTATGCAATTGATGAACTTTTTGTTATATTTCCGCCTCATGTTAGGCTTATTTGCTTGTCGTCATTTGTTTGGCGCTTTGGTTTGTGTCCTATGTTGTAGACGGAGTCTACACATAGTGATGGTTTGTAATAAGGAACTGACCAAATACATCACACGATGTAGAGGTCGGGACACTTTCATTTGCTTGATGAAATAGAATTTCCCTTTATCTAAAAAAATCTAAACAATTATCCGAAGACCGCAGTTTTTTCTTTCTTAATCTCGGCTTTTCGGCTCGATCTTTTAATGCCCGCTTGGCCTGGAATGCTGAAAATAACCCTGCGCCTTGGGCTCTGGGGAGCCCAAGCCAGAGCCCAAGCCGAATTTGCTGGGCCGCGGGGTAGCGGGGACACGGACCTCCCAGTTTCCACTACGACCCGGGACGCTCTGTCCGTCCACTTTCCCCGCAACGAGCCAAATTACATGCTTGATGATTGATTGAATGAGTATTACATGAGAGTCCAGCAGCGGATTACATGCTTGATGCTTGATGGTCCAACTAGACCTGTTAATCTCTTTGCCGCCTACCTTCAGCCTCACCCCGGACGGTTGGTGAATGGCAATGGCAGTTCTCTTGCCGTGCTACTCGAAGTAAAAGCCAGCCGGAAGACGATAGCTCTCAAGTGGAGACAGAATTTGAGCCAAAAATCATGCCCTATTTTTTAGAGTTTAAGGGCTTTACTACCCGATCTCACTACCAAAACAGCAGCGGACCATCAAATCAGTTTTACATGAGAGTCCAGCAGCCACCCGCGTGATGAGAAGACATCTCCCTGGTTATGCTTCTTCACGCACTTACTCTTCCCCATCAAGTGTTCATTCAACTGAAATGGTGTCATCCTCATGACTGAAACATCGGCAGACGTATCGCCTTCTTCATACTACTATATATGTTGCTTCACGGAACAGGTGAAAGTTGCCGTGTCTTCCTCTTTTGCAGCAAAGGGTAGGGCACTTTCCAGTTTGTGAGCATTCCCAGCATGACTCTAGACCCGTTCTAAACCTATCCATTGGACATCCCGGAAACAAATGGAGTTCCTTAGTTTCCAGGGAACCGGATCCTTTACGCTCATCCCTCTGACGAGCAGTCACTGACCTGTGGGGCCACGGGTCAGTGACCGGACGCTCGTGAGAGGATCCCTCTCCAGTTTCCAGACTCCAAAGCACAGCAGTGCTAATGATGTTCAGATAAATGTATTATTTTACTACTAAGTCCTAAAGTTGCTACATTCTCATACGTTCTCCAACATTAGTACCTAACAGCATGGAAACCTCACTCCAGATTTATCTAGCTACCACACATCCAAAAATCATGCCTGTCTCAGTGCCTCTTAAATCACTCATCGCAGAAATGCAAAATTACTTGGTTGTGAAGGGCAGCGGGGACAATGGTAGAATAAGATTAGATACAAGGACAATATTTTGTCGACACGAATGGTTTCGTGGTGTAGTTGGTTATCACGTCAGTCTAACACACTGAAGGTCTCCGGTTCGAACCCGGGCGAAGCCAATTTTTATATATTTTTTTTTGGTGGCTGCCTCCTTCGTTTTGTAACACAGTAACAGAAACTTACGGTGACCTGGACTCTACGTGTTCGCGACCATTGGACACCAATCCATCGCGTTTCAGATTCTCTCTCAGCCAAAGGTCAATGGGTTCGGAGCATTTCACCAGTGCATCCCCATTCTCATTTCAAATTTCAAGAAGCCAGCGTTAAAGAGCATAACTAGTAACCGGCTTGCTAGTGAAGAACCCTTTTTCTGGCACACCCAAATTGATTAGCTTTATTTTTTTTCCCTGTTGTGTATCTATCATTTAAAGCTACGCAGCAGCATATATTTCACTGACAGTATAGAATGTTTAAGCAGTTCCCTTTCGTTCATGTGAAGAACAACACTTTTACATCACTGGACCACAAGAGAGATGAAGATGCAGGCAACTTCCATGAACTCCAAACCTTCACCCATAATTGTGAAACACGATTATGATTTCCGATTCTGCTGCTCAGAGATGGCGATTGAAGTGAACCGTTATAAAAACAAGATGAAGACATGAACATCTATGACCCTATGCTTAACACTTCCATTTTTTTAAATGGGATCAAACGGTAGCGCTTCAAAGACTTCTACTTTGGATGTTCTGGCAGTGCAAACAATAGGCTACATGGACATCACTGTCCAAATATAGAAATTCTCTGGTTTTATTCTCCTGCCTTCTGACGGTACAAGCAACAAGCCGTATAAATTGGAAGAAAAACGGAAAGACGAAAGCAACAGGGAGCAAGGAGTACCAGGGGTTCCAACTGTGGTGGACATGAAAAATCAGGAGATATGAAACACGATCCTACAACAAATTGCAGTGAGCAGGGGCCCGGTAGCATGTGAAGGTAGGACCATGTAACCTGCACTTGAGTGCTGTAACATCACGAAAAAGATGGTGAAAACTGCCATACGCCTCGCGATACCTCCAGGCTGCAGCTGAGGGTGAGGCTGGCATTTGCAGATGCAGGGCTCCACACAGAATTTCCAAGATCCTCCCGGCTGCTGTGAGCCACAAGAACCAGGATGCCCAGAACATTGCCAGTAACCATGTCACGTCATATGCGCAACAAGCAGATACAATCGGGCCAACAATGTGATCACGTGGCAAAGCTCATGTCTTGCGGACCAAATCTTCCACAAGTAGAATGGTGTTAGTAAGATATACTAGATAAGATCAATGTTCTGTTTGTTGGTTCCCCAGGGATAGGACTGAGCAAAAGGACAAGACTGAATTATCTGTACTTTGGATTTAGAGAGGTGGCAAGGTTTGTTGACAATCTATATGTCTGTAGGTTGTAGCACCTGTTGATTGACTTGTTAAGTTCCTTCCCCCTATACCTGCTTGGTTGAAGGTTGTCATTTTACAATACCATTTCAACAGTTTTCTCTAAGGAGCAGTATAACTGAAAGAAAAATGCTGTCACTAGTACCTTACGAGAGCCTAGGTATTGACTCCTGATGAAATAGTGCACTTAAGATCAGTACATACAGTAGGAATCAGTTAGCATCTCAGGGGAGCAGAATTGCTATCTGCATTTAGATATACTTAGAATCAAGTGAGACAGGTATTATCATATTGATTGAGATATACTGCAGTAATATGGATGCTATTGATTCATCATATCAGTATTTTCAGTGAGTGCCTGAAAGAAGTCTGTTTCGCAACTTGACATTAAGTTCCTGATCCTGTAAATATCAAGAAAAGGATGGTTAACCACTAGCTCTGAAGTTATCGGTACCTTTGCTAATATGTACAAAACTGTCAATTCAAACTGACAAATGGATCCGACAATTAAAATTCACAGGCAGTGCTAATCAAGGTGAAAATCAGATAGATAGGCGAAAAAGTCAGCTTCATTGAAACATGGAAAAACTTAAAGCAGAAAAAGGTCAGATCCATACAGTAGTTTACGGTATGCACCTCGAGATTCATATGCAAGATGGAATATGGTACCTAGATGAGTTTCCTGTGTTATCTTGCTAGACTCCTACTCCAGAAGTTTAGATGTCAAAGAGAAAATAACGACTGCATACACTGCTTATACTTCTATATGGATAAGCAGTGACATACTGCTTAAGTGATCTATACAAGTTATATCAGTACAACTCCTTGCAAGATTTCAGTCACTCTAAACTCCATCATAAGTAGGCGGTTGTGGCATTGTAGAAGTCAGTACAACTGTACTAGCTGGCAGTTCTGGTACCGTACTGGGTTGTGCCGCTTGGGGTCCTGGAACCTGAAAAACAATTGATACTTGAGCTAGGTGAACAGATGAAAGAATGTTGAAATGTCCATAAAATTTGTAACCTGGGGCGCCGCTGTTTGATCGCCGTCTGGGTGAAGGAAGTGATTACTTATCTCCCTCAGGTGAATATTCTGCATCTGATTCGCAACGTTCAGCGAATTCATTGAATTCATAGCTGGAGACGAGTTTAAAGGGAAGTGATTTGGAAGGGAATGGTTCATGTATGGTATTCTTGGCATCTGTCCTAGGCTTTGTGCTGAAGGGATGCAAGCTGAATTCATGCCTAGAGCCATTGGTGGCATGAATTGGTGAGCACCAGGAAACATCATTGGCGCCATCCCAGAAGTCATCCACATGATCTGATGTTGCATATTTCATAGTCTCAGTTGGTACCAACAAATGATCTGACATGGGGTTGTAAGTTCAGTTAAGAGCAACTGAGACCAAACCTGAAGTTGCATCTGGAGGGACTTCAGATACTCGATTGTCTCATCTAATATGGATGCTTTGTCAGTCTGAAAAATAACCGCAGTTACTAGAGGAAACAAAAATCAAGGGAAACATAATGACAACACTAAGTTACATGAATGATGTTTATACTCAACAACAGAACTTATCAGTCCACGGACTTGCACCTTTTCAGAAAAAAAGAATGATGCTATTTCTTACCTTGTTGCAGTGAGGTATTAGCTCCTGCAAAGCGCGCAACTTTTCATTGATCCGGTCCCTTCTTCTCTACATGAGCAACAATCTTACAATGATGTAAGAACAATCTACCAACAAATATGTATTCCTGAAACAGAAATGGATAGTATAATCTGATCTCACCCTCTCTGAGAGATTATGAACTTCGGCTGCGCGAGTTCTCCGCTTCGACCCGTATCGTCTCGACGATTTGGTCTCCTCAGTTGCCTCACACTCGGCGTCCTGCAATTTCCTCATCAATTCTATTCCACTCAAGCGCCCCTATTTCTGGGTTCTACCAGTTACAAGTTTGAACCAAACAAGATGAACAAATTGGACCAAGAAACACCTCGCTCCTGCTATCTGAATCGTCTCTACACCTCCCCTTCTTCTTGTGGCCATGGCCGCCGTCGTTCCGCAACCTGGATCCCCCAAAGTTGCTCCCGGACCCGCCGGACGACGACGTGCCGGTGCCGGCACCGTCGCGCGTGCTGGTGCCGCATGGCGCCTCCGACGGCAATGCCATGTCCTCCGCCCTGTCCTCCACCGGCAGGCCAGAAAACACCTGGTTGCTGCCGCAGAAGGTCGAGCAGATGTCGCCGGCCCAGCTCGACTCCACGCCGCTCCCCATCGCCGGGTGCGGCGGTGGCGGCGGCGGCGGCTGCGAGCTAGGGCCCGGGAGCGCGTCGTCCCCGTGGTGCGGGGCGGCGTCGGCGATGCTGCTGTACCACAGCTGCGTGTAGAGGTCCTTCTCCAGCGCGTCGTCCAGGGTGTCCGGGAACCACGCGGCGGTCTCCTCGCCGGTGAGGCCGCTGCTGCTCGGGCGGTCGGAGGGCGCCGCCGCCCGCTGGTGCGCCTGGGGCTGCGCCACGACGCTCCCGTTGTGCCACAGCAGCTCCACGAGATCGGTGTCCGCGCTGCGGAGTGCGCGCAGGTCAGTGTCAAGGGATCGATGGACAAAAAAGCTTACTTCTTTGGCTGAAATGATTCCGATAGAAATTACATGATGGGCTTCTTCTGATTCGCCGGGGACCTCGCATTACCATCCATGTCGTCACGGTTCTTGCCCCTGGGGAAGCTCTGCAAGAAAAACGAGCATTTCACAGGCCGAAAAGAAACAGAGACAACACATGGAAGCCAACAACATAGGCTGGTGCAAGAAACCTGAAACGGCAGAGGGGAGAGGATAAGCTACACTTCTCCTCTCCTCCTAGCTTCAGTTACAACAGGAACAGAGATAGAGAGACCCTTCACTAGCCTACTGATGATGAGTGATGACTGCTGAGCTGACGTCTACCTGAAGAATACCGCTAGTACTTCACTCCAGCAACCTTGCACTGTTGCGCAAGCTTCTACAAACGCTTCTTCTCTCCGCGGCGAGCAGCAGCAAACGCAGAAAGCTCTTAGCACCGCAGCACAGCGGTACAGCATGAGAGCAGCACGAGCATATAAGCCTGCCTCGCCGCTGTCTCGCAAGTGTACTTGCCGTTCCCAGAAAGAATAGGGCCCGTGGGCTATTTCCGCCTGGATTTTTCGCGAGATTTATGATGGAGGCCGCTGAACAAAGTCTGCGATTTTTCGCTGCTGCGGTTTTTCGATGGAAGAGGAGGAGGAGGGCGAGGGCTGGCATCATTGTCGGATCCGCTTGGCATGGGATAAATGTCGGCCCTCGGAATTGGCAGCTTGGAGGAATGGATGCATCGCTCCCTCGGCTGCGGCGCGGCGGCTGCTGCCGCTGCCAGCTGCTTCGGGTTGCGTAAACTAACCATTTCTTCCCTGCAACTCATGTAGGATGCTTGTGTCCATTTTGGGATTTGCTTTCTCGGTTGGAAGATTCAGATTATAATATTTTTTCTTCAAAAATGTAATATAGAAAAGCTACTGGAGTAGTACATTGCAACAGGCAGCGAGAACATCATGTACAGTGCTGAGGGGGAAATTTACAGAGCTGAATCTTCCTATCGGCCACGCAATTCAGAATATTTATCACGTTTCATTGAACCATGTACAGTGACTCTGGTAGTTGCATTGGTTAACGAAAGAAAACGCGCTATCAAGCTTGATATAAGACCTAGCTGCAAGTTTCATGCAGCTGTTTAAATCAAGAAACTCACAACCGGTTTGCAAGTCCAACAGTGCAATGCATCAGCCTAAAACGAAAAACCTGCAAAACATCCGCACATATCCAACGCCATTGACAAATGACAGAAACAGGTAGTAAATTCATATGTTACTCGTTTTCTATTCAACATGGCCGTGTACTCTTCTCACTGCCTCGGCATAAATATCTCTTTCGGACACACCAAAATATTTTTCTACCTTCTAAAAATAAAATGCCATGTGCGCTAGTACTTGCAGCTGTTGGAATAAATTGAAAGGGAAATGTCCCATCCAACATCCAAATTGCCGAAACCGACTGCGGAACCTGGGTGAGAGCCATCCGGTTCACCTCGATCATTCTATTCTGACGTTTTCCTTACTGTTCCTTTCTATGCAAACGAAGGTCGTTGTGCTTGTGATCTTGAGCCAGGTGAGATTGAACCAATGGGAGCTCGGGAATGGATTACAGATGCCAACAGGGCAGCGGATTCTCATCCGCAGAGAAGATCGGGAAAATATGTATGCAAACTCTTTTAGAAAATATATTATTATTTTTTTGAGATTTGGCATCTGTGTAAATGAGATAGACGCAGGCGTACAAAATTTCAACTCCAAAGACGTCGTATTTTAAGAGATACAAAAATGACAAAATCATGATGCAAGGGAGGAAAAGGACAAAATAGTGTATAGTCTTGTATTTTGCAAGGGAGGAAAAGGATAAAATAGTGTATAGTCTTGTATTTTGCTCTTTTGCACCTGATTTTTTTCATTTTTGTATCTCTCAAAATGCCACGTGTTCGGACTTAAAATTTTCTATGCATGTGTCTCCGTATCTCATATTCACACATGCCAAATCTCAGATTTTTTTTTAAACTTCCATATATATTTTCTAAAGGAGTTTGCATGATTGCACCTAGTGCATGGTTTGCACTACATATCTTCTCGACAAGATCAGCTTTATTTGTCCCCTCTTGGTACAGATATAAAGGACTAAAGAACTAGTAAGGGTGTGTTTGGTGGAGCTTATTAGACCGGCTTCTCCACTATTTGCAATTTCGTTACTGTTTACTCATTGTAGCTATAATTGTTTCTCTGTTCGCGAAAAGAGAAAAAAAAAGTATAAGCCGGATGAGCCACATTTTGGAGGCTTTTTTGGGCTTCTCTGCTGCATCTACAGTGTGCAACAGCAGATGTGTCAGGACGAGCCGAAGCCGAAGCTGGTTTCGCCAAAGAGGCTCTAACATACGTGCTGCTGGGGCTCTTGCCAACAGCTCAGCACAACTTGGTGTCACTATAATGCAAAGTTTTATAATTTCTAATTAAATTGTCTTTTATTTAATTCTATTTGGTGTTTAACACGGTTAGTCGACTCGTTTTTTAAAAAAGAAAAAAAGGAGAGAGAAAGACTTTTTTGAACCTCTCAAAACTGAATATAAATGTAGTATCTGTTCGTACACGTAAAAACACGCCGACACACGCCGACGCACTCAAACGCACACAAACACCCCTACATCTATACTCAGCAAAGATAATCGCGTCCATCGAAAGATCATCAGAACCATTAGGTCCCGATGCGCGACGAGGGACGTCGCACTCCCTTTGTGTCACCACGCGTGAGAGGTACCGAAGAAATCAAGCCAACGAATCCATCGCCCAGCTGAGCCACAGATCCACCGGCAAGCTCTCCTCTGAAAACTCCACAAGCTCAACGACGACGCCGGAGAAGGACATCGTCGAGACGGCTGCAGCTCGGGAGAACTTATTCCACAACCGCGTCGTTGCCGCCGCTCCTCCGACGCGATTTGGACAGACGCTTCCATCATCCTCCTTCTCTCAGACCACACAAGTCTAACACAAAAGGAGGACGAGGAAATACAGTCCACAATCGCCGACATCCGTCGTCAACGGAACAAACGCCGCCAAACATCACTGAGCACATGAGCACATCAGTGAAGCCGGCACAAAAATCTCCATCCTTGGTCGCCGTCGCCGGAGAAGACACCAGCAATACAACAAAGACGGAGCAAAAAGTCTCACACCCGTCGACACTAGGTCGCCATCCACGGCTGGCAGCCGCGGCCTCGCCAAGACGTCCAGCCGCCACTCAGGACCACCGCTCCCGCAGGACCCGCACCGAGGCAGCCGCTGGAAGAGGTGGTCGTGGGGGAACCGGTACACCTCCAGGTCGCACCACACCAGGCCCATCCTGTCATGGCCCGAACTGCACCGGGCGGAACCGCCGCCGACCCGCGCCCCGTAGCAGCGGCAACCACGTGGACGGCGACGCCGAGGCCCGCCAACGCGAGCCACTCCCGACATCACCCAGCAGCAGCTCGACCAGGAGAACGAGGACCACCCGCGACCCCGCGAGCACCGGTGGCGGACGACTACGCCGGATGGAGAAGATAATACAGCTAATAAACAACTATATACACAGGCCGGACGTCGATCCGCCGAGATCCCACCACTCCGGCGCCGGATACGGCCACCGAAGGGCGAGATTCGGCGGGATCGACGCCGGAAACGGAACTCACCTCGCTCTTTACTGTAGCACTCGCGAGAGAGAGAGAGATGGGTCCTTGTAGAGTTTTCTAGGAGAGAGAAAGACTTGGTCTGAGAGAGTACTACACTTTTGCTGTTGGGCTGTATCTAAGTGATGACATGGGCCAAGTTCGGGCCTAAAATACTTGGTCTGTTTGCTGTAGTAGTTATTTCATTTTCTGTTTTTTCTAGGAAAAAGAAGACTCCTGATGCTCAAAAAAAAAAAAAGGAAAAAAGACTCCTTTGTCTAAAAAAAAGGAAAAGAAAACAGTCCCCTAATATATGTTACATGATAAGGGTTGCAATGGTTGTCAATAATGAACTTGAACTGAAATCTAACTTGCTTTGAGTAGAGGACATATCGATCGGTGATAATGGGTATCGACCACTCTAAATTTTAAACTGTTACTGTAATTTGTGCTTTATATTCCATGGAACACAAAATTATTGATCTATGGCGTTAACACTGGTTAACTTTATACTACTTAATTACCTAAACAGTTACTTATGTGGAGTTAACTACAACTTCACTTATAAATATCGATCATACACGTCTACACTTCCAACATCAAGTCATTCCAAGAAACTATTTTGCGTAAGATAAGAAAATGGGCAAGCTCACCACTATCATACTTGGTATTGTTGTTGTCGCGGTGATCAGTCCATCCGCACATGGCGCCCGCCCTCTAGGAAGCAGCAGGGAGCGTGCGAACATCGCGGCTACAAGTACAACCTTGTTGTCGTCGACGCCCATGGAGATTAACACCGCAAGTACACCTGATTCTTTCTATGATAAGGTCCTGTTCGACGAGGAAGGAGCAGAAGCCCCTTCCGCCACAGCTGATGCGACTGAGTACGACAACAGGGTGCCCACGCACGGGTGCCGTGCGGCTGATTGCGCCAGTAAGGCATCCATATTCGGGCCATAGAATTGGCATGCGCGTTAACAAGCACCATTTTAATCATGTGTCATGTGCATTTCTTTCCTTGTGGTGTAATGTTGCCAGCAATGTATGGATGGAGTCTTGAAATGTTTTGCACGTGATCGATCGATGCCTGAATAAAAAGCGAGAGAAATACGTACTTTGTATCAACATACAATTGAGAAATTATATGGTGTTTGGAGTTAATTGTAACCGTTTCTTCAAAAATTTCTTGGGTGTACTACATCGATCTCCGGGCCGCGCTGAAGCCTGATGTACGGCCGCTCTCTCTGACCTGGTTCGCGCGCGGAACAAATGAAGGCAGATGGATGGAGGAGCTGCGGCAAGAGACAGAGCAGCGATGGTGGCGCGTGTCGCACGTGCGCCGAGGAACTTTTTTCTCCGAGGAACTGTACTTGGACTTCCTCGATCATCGGCTTGCACCGGCCTTTGCTCTCGATCGGATTGACAGTTCGTGTGTTGGTCACTCCATCCATCTGCAGGCTCCCTAGCTTAGCATGCTCCGCATCCCACGAAGCCTTTGGGCGCGTTCCAGCTCTGCGCTCCCACTGCTGCGCGGCTTTGAAGCCCCGGTCACCGCCTGCGCCGATACGTCGAGGACGGTGCAGCCCGTACGGGGGGCTGTCGATCGAGTTGAGCCGAGCGTGCGTGTCCTAGGGACGACGGGTCGTCGCGCGCATGCATCTGGAACGTGGTGGCAGCGCGGCGGTCCTCCTTGCGCGGTGTGAAGCGAACTGCACGCCCCCGCGGCGAGGCCTCTACTGGGGGTGTTGGTGTTCATTTAACCGTTCCGTTCCCATTACCGACCAGCCGAACTTATCATTTCTCTTTTTAGCTAGGTTCTTGCTGTATAGCTAGACCACCGAACAACGGCATTTCGCACGCCATGATCTGAACTTCCATGCATGCAGACTCTACATGACTATTTTGGGTGATTTTTTTTTCGGATCTTAACAAGACCTGTAAATGAAAACTGGGTGTTCTAGGACCACCCTCGCCTGTCACTGTCTCTCTTTCAAAGCTCTTCACCTCCGTCAGGGATGTGCTGGCTAGCTAGCTAGGACCTAAAATTTTTCCTGGTGTTGTAGAGCATCTGTGCCACCGTCAGTTTGGAATTCACCAACTGGGAATCTGGAAGACTGGGATGGATTTTTTTGGCCTTTCATTCACTACCACCGCCTGCGGAATTAACTTGGAACAACATATTAACTGTAAGAAGAAGTAGCCTCTTTAACACTAAAACAATGAGTAATGTTAGAGTCACATCAGCCACATATGACTCAGTGCTTGGGAATTACGTGAGAATTTTGTGACTCTAGCATTAGTCCTAAAGCAACTATATCCTTGTCTCACAAGTAACTGGACATTTAGAATTAACTAGACAACAGTTTGATTTTTTTTTAAAAAAATGACACAACGGCTACCAGGACACACCATTATGTTAAGTACACTGCCACTAACAAATACGACCCTGTAAAAATTTAAGTAACTTTTTTTTTAGATAATGGAAACTGTTTACAAGTTCCCGGCCTCTGCACAGCACGCAGTCCGGTTTTGTTTTGTTTCATTATTACGTCAATCTCCGATTGACCAGAAGAGCTCCACATAATTATATAAAAAAAAAGCTAAGGAGGACCAAGTCTATTATTAAATCTCCAACTGTGAGAGCCATACAACTCCAATGCAGCAACTTCCAATGCCGCGCTGACCCCTCTTAGCCGGTCTCTAACCTCCTCAGGCTGCAGCAGCGCCTAATACCGCAACCAATAAGCTCCTCTGAATAGTGCCTGCATAAACGATGTATATCTTATATTATCAAAACAAATATCATTCCTACATCGCCATATCGCCCAGCACATGGCAGCCGCCCCCACTAGAATGATGTTTCGCTTGTCTGAATTAATATGAGCAAGCCAGTCCCTGTAATATGGGTTAAAGATCTAGGTGGGCTAAGACCAGTAGCTGTTTGAACTACCCTCCAAATGGTTTTGGCGTGACGACAGTCAAAGAACAAGGTTGAATTGTTTCATTACAATTACAAAAACAACACTTTTGATTCCTCCTCCAGTTACGCTTTGCTAGGTTGTCTTTGGTTAAAACGACCCCCTTAGCAAGGAACCATAAGAAAATTTTAATCTTTGTTGGTAGTTTTAATTTCCAAATTAACTTGTGTCGAAAAGGAGTGGCTTGGTTCATTAGAAGTAAATACGTTGACCGAGTGGAAAATTGGCCAGTCCTATGTAACTTCCAAGACACTGTATCCCTTTCCTCCGTTAAATTGAAATTTGAAATTTTAGCTATAAGGTCATTATATTCCGTGAGTTTAATCCCTACTAAGGTGCGTCTGAAAGACATTTAAGTAACTACACCAACACCTCCATGTGTTAATATACCTAGTGTAACATACCAAGTTTTTTTTAGGAAAAAAAACAGCAGGAAAAAAAATCATAAATTGCACATCAGTTATACTTACTTATGTGGAGTTATCTATGACTCCAACTATAAATATGGCACAAGCCTCCGGTATCCACAAGTCATCCCAAGCCACGATCCTTGTGTAAATTAACCAAAGCCTCCTCATCACAAAAGCACGTCGACAACATTTAAAAACACAAGCTAGCAATGGCCAAGCTTGCCGCTCTCGTGACCGTCCTTCTCTGCGTCGCCATGGTCGCGTTGATCCAAAGCTCACCTGCACACGGCGCTCGCACTTTGGAGGGCATGGAGTACGCGACCACCTCCTCCTCAACAGCATTGTCCCCGACGCCGGAAACACCCGAAGCTTTCTACGTGCCGTTCGACGAGCAGGCAGAAGCCCCCGCCACGGCAGGTGCAGATGACACTTACGACGACAAGGGGTGCATTATCGGCGGTAGGGCGATTTACTGCGACGATAAGGGGACGGTAACCGGACCATAGATGGTGCATGCTTTGCCATGGCATTAAGCACAGTTATATGACAAGTGCGTTTCTTTTGCTGCTTCTATGACCAATGTACGGGGCCTTGAAATAATGTTGTGCACGCGATGCCTGCAAAATGAAAGGGAAATTAAGATGCTACATCTCAATACTATTTACATACATGTTCGAGCCTTTTTTCTCTTTTGGCAGGCAACCATCATTTCTCTTTAGTTTTGTGTATTCCTTTCTCTTTAAATCGAGTGGTAGCTATCAAGGAGAATTAAACACCTAACTTCCTTGCAACTACTCGAACCAAACTAAGAACCATGCAGTTAGACTATCACTAACCTGCAAGAAAATTAACCAAAGAACCAAGTACCATCAACATTTGCGCGTGTTTGTGGTTTGTAAGTCCACATACCGTCACCAAAAAACCAAGTACCATCATCGTTACCAAGTACCATCAACCGGTCAATCCTGTTTCGTTCGCTTGCCGCCTGCTTGCCTGGGCGAGCGACCGTAAAGCATAGAGCGTAGCACACCGTGTGTGCTCGCACCCGGGCGCTTTCTATGTCCCATTCGCCTCGCCGCGTGTGTGTGGTGCCCGTCCTCGCCAAGACGCCAAGCACAGCACGACGCGCTCCTCTCGTGCTCTGAGAGCCCTCTGACTACTGGTGCTCAACTCGGCTTCTCGCACCTGAGGAACCTCCTGCGAGCAAGCGATCGATGAGCATGGCTGGCATGGGCCGTGGCGTCACCTGCGGCACGGTGAGCATGGCCTTGGAAGCTCGAGCGGCCGCTTGCGAGCAGCGTGGCACCTTCAAGCTCGGATCAGCCGAGTCATTTCTTATGGAGCGGTGGAAGCTACTACTACTGTTCGACTTCACATTAAAACCGGCCTCCTCTGTTCCAAAGAACAGGGACGCATCAATGATGAACGAACGAATGCATGCCGCCCGTTGAGTGGTTAGCGGCCGTCGTGCCAATCCATTTTCGTATCCGGGGTCGTAGATAGTAGAACGTAACAACTTTTTTTTTCTCGTCGAGCGCATTGTTGTCCAACGCCCCACTCCCACGTGCCCCGTCCTTATCTAGCTGCAACATGCCACAGATGGATTCGAACGCGCACGGAGCAAGCAGGCCAAGCGGCGGTGGCGACCGGCGACGTTAACGCCAAGGGCGTAGGGGCCGCGACTGCCCCATCTCACGACGATCATGTACACCTACTATAGCTCCACGACGAGCTGTAGGTGCCGCGCCACCTCCCTGCAGGCTCCCACTACCGTCGTCTAATGTCAGAGCAACATTACAAGGTCTCTAATAAATTCTAAGAATTTTATTTTTAAGCGGCTGACAGCTTAGTTCACTTTTCTATTTATTTATTTGTATATCAAAAAATGGGTGTGCAACGCGAGATAAATTTCATTTTGCATAATCCCCTACCGGTTTAAATTTTTCTAAGTGTTGTATTTATGACCAAAATCTAGGGGAAAATGATCAATTTTCTGAACCAAAAAACTAATAGCAATACATTAATCAACATATTTAACTACTTAAACAATGGTGTATGATGAAAATTATTTTTACTTACATACGATGTTCACATGGTAAACCGCATGTGCAGCCCTATTGTGTCTGCATGGTAAACCGCATATGGCCCCGTCTCCTCCGAAAGTCAACTTAATTATCTTTTTTTTTTTTTGAGGAGAAATCAACTTAATTATCTGCAGTCGATTTTCGGAGGCTGTTCCTTATGTGGCCCGCCTCTAAAATTGATCCACCATGAAGGATCAAAAGCAATACGTACGTATATATATTATGCCATTAACAGTGAGTGATAAAGCACATAGGTTTGGAAACACATGACTGCAAAAACTTGCAATGTTTGGAAGTTAATTAATTTCCGCAACACACGAGTGTGGAAAACTTGCGAGATTTAGGGGTTGAGGACCGAGATGAAAGTCATATAACAACAATAAGTGTATATATGTTACAACAAGGGTATAGAAAATAGATACATGAAGATTACACCATAAATTCGGGTAGTACCTTGTGCACCCGGCCTACAATTAACATATGTACTACCTTCATTTGCAAATTGTTGACGCTGCTTAGTGCAAAGAAGTTCAACAATTTGCAAACGGAGGGAGCACAGAACACAACGGCGCACGGAGCGGAGCGGCGCAGCACCTACTCAAGGCACCGCGGACGGCAACGGCGGGAGCGGCACGCCAGGCACTTCAGGCAACGGCTGCAGAGGCAGTTCAGGCAACGGCGGCAGCGGCACGTTAGGCAGCGGTGGCAGCGGCACCGGCACCGGCGACAGTGGCAGTTCAGGCAACGGCGGCAGCGGCACTGGCAGCGGCGGCACCGGCAGTTCAGGCAGCGGCGGCAGAGGGACCGGCAACGGCGGCAGGGGCACCGGAAGGTCCTCGGGGATAGCGCCGGCGAGGAGGCGCGCCGCGTGGCACTCGTTGCCGCCGAGGAGAGCGGCGGCCATCGTGACGGCGAGCGCGACGGCCACGAAGCCGGAGGCGGAGGCCATGTTGTCGCGCGCCGGGGATCGGAGAGGCTAAGCTGCCTGTGGCTAGCTGCTGCGACGCTTTGTTTCAATTCGTGCGGCGAAGAGGGCAGGCGTGCATGCCAATTTATAGCACCACCTCTGGCGCTGGTGCACGTTTGGGCCACCCAATGCCGGCATGGGTCAGCTTTGTCGTTACAGTACAGGACGTCGACTGGTGAACGAGACGGCCATTGCTGCCCTCAGTGCCCTGTACGGCGAGCTCCGTAACCCTACGCACAGTGCGTACGTGTTGCCATTCCCATTTGCACGGTTATCTCACACCTCACATTGTTTTGAGAGGTTCATATATATGGCTCATTATCATTCCTCTCTCCACGAGAGGCTGTATGCACTTTGTTGTCTATTTGGCTACATTCAGAGGAGAGGAGTTGGGGCTTCGTGGTGGTTAGGCGGTCAGTGCTCTGTGAGGCCAGGGGTGCTCGACTGCTCGTGCCCGTGGATCGTATGGCGATACGGGCCTCGTCTTGTCGCCGGATAGGCTTTGTAAAGGCTTCCTTGGGACACGTCAGAAACTGGTGCTTTTGCCTACTCTTCTCTTCATGTATGGTTATACGGCTCTGCGCTGCGAGTGTCGACTCGTATCAGTTCGCTGGCCGCAGAGCTGCATGGCAGGTGTGCTTTTTGAGGACAAAGTCATTATTTATTCGATTAACGAACATCAAGGGGATGTAGCTCAGATGGTAGAGCGCTCGCTTAGCATGCGAGAGGTACGGGGATCGATACCCCGCATCTCCACATCACTCTGTGAATTTTTTTTTGTCACCGTTTGCTCCTGTTAAAGCGTTTTTTTTTTTTTGAAATGTTAAATCGTTTTATTTGTTTTGCTGTATTCTCATGTTATAGAGTTCTGTTGACTATTTTCTTCTGCAAAACTTGCATGGGTTTACGTGAGCCTGTCTGCACAACGTACAGTCTATTTAGTTTTTCCGTGACGGTCAAATGAGAACCCCAGGTTTGTTGTACACAATTGCGTTTAACGGAGATTCTTTGAAACAATTATATACAAAGCTCACTTTACTGATGCCGATCCAATATCTTTTCTTTGTCTTGGATGTCAAATTCGATCTCTGATTCATCAAGTCCCGTGCGTTCTGTTGGTTGCACGGCGCCGTTCAAGATTAGACGCTTGGCTGGTTGGACTTGGATGGAACCATGTTATCCAGGACGGAGTGGAAGGCCTACGCCCGTAACGGGCTTCTGCCGAGATGCTGATCCCCGAAACCAATTCGCCATCGTCAGGCCATGGACGCCACCATGTTCTGAAACACACCAATTCCTAAATCCTAACTGAATTTCTTACGTATCTATTATCTTAGTATTTGAAGGTCCAAAGAAGCCACCACGTTCGCTCTCAAAGCCACGAAATTACCATGTTAATCGAAAAAAAGAAAAGTTACGAGTCGTTGGATTTTATGAAGATTGAACGGTCCAGATTAACGTAAGAGGTCATGGTAGATACGACCCACATTAAAAATATTTCAGAATTAAAAAAAAAAAGCAGTATCACGTGAACACACGTCAGGTTATCCTTGAATCCCATTGATCACCGGAAAGAAATATTTCACACGCGTTACAACTAAGATTAAGATGGAAACCTGACAAACACTTGCTAATAACGATATACAAAAAGGAAAGAGAAGTATGTGCAACAGATATGGACTGGGCTAAGGTCGGCAAACCCTCAACGTGAACACTTCATATTTCCATATGCCTTACGATATCAATTTAGCAATTTTTCCGTGAAAGGAAAGGAAATCAATCAAAAAACAAATCTGAACCATATGCAGTTGGATTACAGTATGAACTATAGAGGAGACAAAAGGACAAGGGAAGGGCGATCGGAGTAAGGACTTCTGAATCTCACCGCATAGCTGCTTGACATGCTAAAAGTACTACCAGCGAATCTTGCGAGGCTGCCGTCGTTGATGCAGAGAGAAGCGCAACCATTGGCCTATTGCTGATTCACTTGGAGTTCATCGGCGTCGACGGAACACTGGTGAAGGCCCACGAGATCATGGAGACAAATCATTGATGCATACTTCAGCTTGAATGTGTTGACAATGGAGCAGCAGAATAGAGGCCAGAGTTCGATTACGGCAAGCGTGGCAGGGGAAAGAAACGACGGAGCCGATGCGGGGACAGAATAACCAACAAGTGAACAGCCATACTCATTCGTATGGGTATCGAATACATATCTCCGTCTTCAGTAGCCACGTCACCACTAAGCATGTGGAACACGAGAAGCAGAGGCAGGAGGCTTGCGGAGGCCGGTGGGATCCATGCAAAGTCTGTACGAGCCCTGATCGCAGTTGCAGTCCTCGCAAGGGAGGAAGGGGGGCATAGGGATACCTGAAACCGAACAACGGCCAAGCAAAGAGTTTGTCTAAACCTCATTTGAGTGTTTTGGAGCCAGCCAGCACTCGATTTTTTCTTCCTCTCCCTCTTCAACTCCGGCGAGCAAATCCGGCGAGAAAAATCTTCTTCTCCGACCCCGGCGGCACTCCGGCGAGATTAGCGAGCGAGAGTGTCGAGGTTAGTGTTCCGGGTTGGAGTTAGGGTTCAGGGTTGGGGGAGCTCACCGGTGTTGCCGGACTTAGAAGGGGGCCGAGGGAGGCAGGCCGGCCCGGCGGTGGTGGCGGACGAGACGACGGAGGCGGAGGCGGCGGGGGCGCCGCCGGAGCGGGCGGCGGAAGAAGGCGGTTGGGCCAGGGTCGGAGTGGGGGCGAGCATGGCGACGGCGGCGGAGGGAGGCGGCGGGGGAGAGGGTAGGAAGGAGGTTGCCTCGGCTGGCTAGGGCCTCGCCGGAGCTCCAGGCGTGCGGCGGCGCGCGCGGAGCTCCGGCGACGCCCTAGCCCAGGGTCGGGGTGGGGGCGGGGAAGTTGGGCGACCGGAGGAGGAAGATGACGCGTAGCCGCTCGATCTGGAATCCGACGGTTGGAAATTTGAGTGTTCCGATCCAACAAAACACTCGAGTGAGATATAGTCGGTCACCTTCAGGGATGTTACTTGCTGCAGTACCTCCTGGAGGAGGCAGAGATCACAGAACATCAAGGAGTCATAGTTCGTCAACAGCGGGGAAGAATTATCAAGTGATTCATATGGTTCCAGTCGCTCGAAAAAAATTCCTATGGTTCTGGAACAGACTGGAAGTCAACTTAATTCTCCGTTCAGTATTAGCATATTTCGGTTATGGTCAAGCATGCCATGACAGTTTGGTTCAGGCTCTGTTTTTAGTGAAGTTGCACTGAACTTGACAGACGAAACGCAAAAAGAGAAGTTCATTATAGAAGACATACTGAGCTAAGGTTCGCCCACATAAATTTCTACAATATATCTGTTGCCCAATCCAAAAGTAACCAGAAACAGCTTTTTTTAGTTTTAAAGACTCAGTTCCTTAATTTCTCGACTGGCATATAAGATGAATAAGTCCAGATTAGAGACGAATACTTTATAGGATTCCTCCCATGTCAGATTAAGGAATTGATTGTGATAATGTGATAACTAACTTAAATTTGTGAATGCATATTACATCTGAAAGCTGGGTGTGTTTTCTGTCATGTAGCGACCCGCGTTTTCGTGATCATCAAAAATCACTAAAAATTTGAACTTTTTAAATTTTCCAATTAAAAGCAATTTGTTAGCTTTAGTTAGTAGCAAAACCCAAAAGTTTTGAATTTTAAAACGTGCACAAACATCACCATGTGCATTCTTGAGCTTTTCTTGGCTTTGTTTAATTGTTTCTTTGAATCTTCCCTTTTGAATGAATTCAAAATTCATTCAAAATTAATCCCAGCAAAAGATCAAATCCTTCTTTCTCTGTCGGGCCGCCCTCATCTCTTTTTCTCCCGGCCGGCCCAGCCTCTCTCTCTTTTCTTTTCTTCCCCGCCGGCCCAGCTTCCTTTTTCTTTTTCCTCTCACGCCAGCCTGATCCGGCCCAGTCCGCTCCGGCCCAAAACCCCCAGCCCGTCACTCCCTCTCTCCCGGTCGCTGACATGTGGGCCCGCACCCGTCGCCTACCTCCAGCCGCGCCGGCGCAATTCGCGCCGTCGCCCATACCGGCGTGCTTCCTCGCCGCCCTTGTCATCTCCTAGCTTCAGTAACGGCACGAGGACAACGCGCGCAGCTCAACCCAACCACTCCCTCGACGTACCGCGCGCGCCAAGCCTCCCCAATTCCGATGACGCCCATGCCTTCTTCGTCAGCCACAGCTCCACCTTCCCGCGCTCCGTCGCGTCGTAACCACTGCTCAAGCTCTCCTCGCGCGTCACCGCCGCTCTCCGAAGTTCGCGAACCGCCTTCACGCGTCACGTCGGCAATAACTCCGGCGGAAATATCTCGCCGGCGAGCGAGATATTTCCGGCACCTTACGCTGTGGCGAACCGCCATTGGTGGCCTATAAATCAAGGGGCAGACCTCCTCTTTCGGATTCCTATGCCATTTCCCCTCCTCCGCCACTCCTGAGCTCCCCACAGCACTTTTCCCCCACTCCCTCTCGACTCCGGCGAAACTCCGGCGACCTTTCCCCCTCCTCTTCGGTAAGCCCCGCACCCATTTCTTCGTCGAGTTCATGCCTCCATCGCATGCTCGTCACGTTGGTACTCTCTGTTGGTGCAGCCGTGGCCTGCAGGTCGAACCCGACGGAACCCTAGCTCCGCCGTTGGCCGTCCCCGGTGCTGGTTGCGCTCTACTCCTTCCCGTGCTCGCCTGCAAGCTCGGTGAGCACCCCAATTCTCTCTTCTTGCCAATGCTCCAGTTCCTTTGCTTCAATTCATAGCGCAAGCACCATCTCCCCTAGCTCCGGTCACCGCCGCCGCTAGAGCTCGTCGCCGGCCTCGCTCTGGCCACGCCCGACCCGTTAGAGTGGCGCATTAGCTTCGCCCTGCTCTCGCGCACCTCACGCGCGTACACCACCTCGAGCCTCGTCTCGCCTGACCCTTCTTCTCTTTCTCCCCGGCGCGCCGCCGAGCTCCGGTGAGCTCGTGCCGCCGCTCCGGCCCCTCTCCTCGTCGACGTGTAGTGTCTCTAGGTTCGCCGTGTCCCTCTCTCTCTCATGCGCCATCTCTCTTTCTCTCTCGCACTCCCGTGCCAGCCGTGCATCGAGCGCCGGCCCCGCCGCCGCATTTTTCCTCTCGCCGCCGGCCGCCGTGAGCTCCCTCCGGCCCGGCCGAGTCCACCGGACGTTTCGCCGTGCTCTCGCGCACCCGCACGCCCACACGCGCACGCTCCCGAGCGCACGCACGACCCTTTCCTTTTCACTCCGGCGCGCCACCGCCCTCCGGCGAGCCCGCGCCGCCGCCTCGAGCCTTCCCTCTCGTCGACATCCCCACAGGACGGTTCGCCTTCGCGCGTAGGACCTGTCCGTCTAGCTCTCGTCGCCCATGGGCACTCGTGCTCGTCGCCGGCGAGTTCTCCGGCGCCGCGCCGCCACGCGCGCGTTTTGCGCCGCCGCGCGCCCTTTGCCGCGCCGCCGTCCGACGTGGCAGCCACGTCGGATCGGTGGGCCCGGTGGTGACCGGGTCGCCGCCCACATGGCAGACCCGACGCACCGTGGACCGCATGTTTAAAACTAAACCGGTCCATCGTGCGGTGGACTCAGTCCATGCAACAGTAGCGCGCGGACCCTGCTGGGCCCTTTGGCCCAAACAATTCGCTGGAAATTGCTACGCGCACCCGGATTTGTACACAGAGAATCATTTTCGACACTTTTCCAATAACAGAAAAATCCCAGAAAATTCTTAAAAATACTTTATCACCTCCTAATCATTGTGCAACCCTTGGTTACTCCAAATTAATTAGGGTTATGGCTATACTTAGTTAAGTTAGCTTAATCCTGATCAATTTCCTTTCTTTTACTTCAAAAATCAATATCTTCATCGTCCTAACTCCGATTTTGGCGAAACTTGCGCCAAAATTCATCTAAAATCCTAATCTATCCAGTGCCACCAAAATCAACCCCCATCTAACTATATTTGGATTTTATTTGGATTTATTGCCCTGTTAATTTGATTGTTAAGCGGTAGATTTACCTTTTAATAAATCGATAGATAATCAAGACGAAGAGGCTGAGGATCCTGATTACGAGGATTTAGAAGAAGAAGAGCTTGGTGAAGGCAAGTCTAACCTCCTTTGATCATATTGACCCTATGTTTGCAAATATCCTAATTAGAGCTGTTTATAAATAAATTGCATGATATTTAAATGAATTTAAATGCTAGAATGGTCCTATGCAATATTTGATTGCCTGCCTTGACTTGATTATATCCTGTATCCTTGTTAACCCTAGGAATCAACATTATCAATTTAATTAATGAGATGTTGATATGCTCGTTGCTTAGGACTATCACATGTGTTTAATTAATTTTGCTCAGATGACTTTCGTGTAAAATGCGTGTGTCTTGGTGGTGTGTGTAAATGTGTAAATGGTGGGGTAATAAAAAGTGCAACCCTAGTGAGTGATGTTTTTGGCGGGATCAGGCGAGGTAGTCCTCAGTGGGGAGGCTATCTCTGGGACGCCTTTCCACTTGTGGATTGGCTATTGAAGATGCCTGGTTCGGACGTATAAGGACCGGTTCTTGTGCCGCCTTTGCCTAGCACCTCTCGCGCAGCCACAAGCCGTGAATGGGCGCGGAATTGGAACCACACCCTACTAGTACTCACCCGGTACCCCTCCGGAGGCAGGAGAATGCAACGGAGTCCCAGGAGAAGACTCGTTCGTTGGTGGGTGTTAGAGATCCGGCATTTATGACTGGCCATTTTATGATTGTGAAGCCCCTGGTGATGTCCGTGGGGGATGCCGTGGTGGTACGAAGTAGGTATGGAACCTTTAGTGAGACAGTCCAAACTATGACGATAGGGAGGACTGGACCATCTTGTGGGGAAATTTGTACACCCTTGGCCAAGCATATGAAACTTTTCGGAAAGCCGTGTTCCACGGTATTGGACAACGCGAAAGCATCGGCCACACTATGATTAGATTTTTCCGCTTGAGTTTTCCCTTGGTGTGTTTTGGAGAAACGCCGGTTTGGAGCCGTGTGCTGGTTGTCGGCCAGTGATAAAATTGAGGAACTGGCGGGATGGATTGCATCTCCCCCAGGGCCGCCCAACCCCACTAATCTCTACAGATATTTGATTAGAATTGCGAAATGCATTGTTTTTCAAAACAACCCTGCATAAACTTGGCTTTCTCGCCTTGTCGATAAAACTCAGCCTAACCATTGAAAATCCCTTGCATAATCATAACCCTCGTATTAGGCTTGCTGAGTACCTTAAGTACTCACCCTTGCTTAAATCATTCAGAAGATGAGCCCGACTATGACTTTCAAGCTGATGGTGATGAGGAGTTCGGCTTTCGCTCAAGTAGTGCCTGTGGGAGTGGAGCCCTGTTGTCTTCCGCTAGATTTAGTGTTAGCTCTGGCTGCTGCGCCAGCCTTTGAGCGTGATGTCTGTGTGTGTTGAGGCCGCCCGCCTCATCTGCAAAAAGACCTTTATGTATAAAAAGGCTTGTAATGACTCTCGGTAATATAAATAAAGTATTTGCTGTGAAGCATTCTGTGAAGGTGTCGTATCAGCTACAGATCCAGGAACTGATACGGTAAACACTAAGTACTTCAGAAATGGGGTACGACATGTCATGTATTATATACTGATGCCTGCAACTAGATTTAACATCAACTTCTTTGACACGCGCAGCTGGGTGTGTTTTCTGTCATGCTTACCCTCATTTATCGCATTACTGTATCATAGTCTCGACACAACAAACAAAAGGCTCCAGGTTGATATAATATGAAAAAAGTACTGTTGATATCACACAAATATGGAGGAAAATATCCAGGATTTAACCAGAATATTGCCGTAAAGTTTTAATTCACAGCGGTATCAAATATTAATATGCAAATGTCTGATTCCAAATCATAGCAGTCAACTCAACTGATGTGTGCTTAATTCATTTAAGTCAAGCATTAGAAGAATTCAATACACTATATAATTTGCATTATTGATTCAACCGTCATTTCTAGATACTTTATCCAATTAAATGGTGCTAATGTGACAGAATTTAGCTTGATAGTGGAATGATATATCCAGATCAATTCACTGTTGGGATGGCAGCATATATATGAGTATATTAATAAGCATGGTCACATTACGATACTGGAACAACATTATTTTCAGTCTTTTGAATCTGTAAAACACCTATATGTGGTATTTTTTAATAAAATATACTCTCTTCGTTTTTAATCATATGACACCGTTAATTTTTTTTTTACAGAGGCAAAGCCGAAGCGTGCCCTAGAGATCAAAAAATTACCATGTTAATCAAAAAATTGAAAGATGTACACTGTTGATTTTTATAAATCTTGAACGGTCTAGATTCGGAAAAACATATATTAATAAGCATGGTCACATTACGATACTGGAACAACATTATTTTCAGTCTTTTGAATCTGTAAAACACCTATATGTGGTATTTTTTAATAAAATATACTCCCTTCATTTTTAATTATATGACACCGTTGACTTCTTTTTATAGAGGCAAAGCCGAAGCATGCCTTGGAGATCAAAAAATTACCATGTTAATCAGAAAATTGGAAGATGTACATTGTTGATTTTTATAAATCTTGAACGGTCTAGATTCGGGAAAAAAAGAATATAATGATTCTTAATTTGATAATGCGACATGAATACAATTATACAAATACATTAGTCTGGAAATATTGATTTAGCAAAATAAGGAATAACTATCACTCGCAAAAATAAAAAAAATAAGGGGGAAATAAAATGGAATGGCTACAGCAACACGAGGAGGAAAAGAACCAAATTTGCAGATGCACTTTATCTACGGCCATGTTTCTACGTAAATAAAAGCGCCTGGAAAGAACATCCATGCGTAGGACATGTTTTGAAACTCAGAAAGAAATGGAGCAATGCTGGCTAGGAAAACAACAAAAGGTGATGACCCTCCGTTGGTCAGATCCTGCACGCACAACTGCATGGTCCAAAAAACATTGAACACACACGGGTGTTTTGTAAAATCATATTGAGAGCATGCAAACGGGATTGATATGAGACGATTCCTGAAGGGAAGCAATTGAACGACCACTTCATAGCACTTCCACTGGACCTCCAATCTGATTGACGCAATCCTGTCATGCCATTACCCAAAACAAGGAGAGAACATATTGACAGGAGGAGACCCAAAAAAAAAAAACAATGCTTTTAGTTGAAGGCGAGCAATCATTCGGCCATCTTCACCCAAAACCTGATTCTCTTCAGATGGGTGAATGTCTTCGCATCACGATACCATGGTCTGATCGAGAGATGCCGACATGCAACATAGGCATGCAACGGATGATAGTTTTGAAAGGCATAAAAAAGCTAATGGTGTGTACCTTTGTCGTAAATTAGGTTAACGTGAGGTGTCGAACACAAGATGATACAACATTTTGCGGTTTTACCACGCTCGATCAATTTCAAAGTCAATTACTGTAAGGGCAATTTTCAAGTATAAAGTCATAATATTGATCTACTAGCCGCGCTATCAGCGCGGGCCATCACGCTAGTTTAGTACTCAAAGATGGTTTTCTTTTCAATTTGTAGGATCACATGCAGTCTGATAGAAAGCATGCATAAGGCAGTGAGAAAAAGAGAAAAAGGAAACGTGTAGAGAAGCTAACTTAATGACAAAAAGGTGAAGTTTTTTGACAACACAAATTTGGCTTCTACAGGATCCAGCGAGCATCTCTACGATGAAAAGAATGGTAATTACTTTGTCAAAATTGATATGTACATTGTCATGTTTACAGTCAATGGGGCCACCATTTTAGTTCCGCCACGTACCACGGATTTCTTAGGGCTTCTTGCATCCACACGCCGTGCTTCTGCGTTTGTTGACAAGCTTCATGTGTGTGTTTCTTGATTGTTCTTATTCCTTAGCGCCTTAGCGGTGAACCAAACAATATTAGCATTCTTGTACTTTGATTGCGATTACACTATAGTTCGTTACCGTTTTCGAATGCGTTGATACTCTCCAACCAGACAGTACCTCAGTACATCACTTTGGCTTGTAGCATTTGTTTACAAAATACTAACACAAAGTATGAGGTACAAGGATGAGCAAGAATCCCGCACAATGTATTGAGGAAAACATGATACAGAAACTTACACTAAGTCAAAATCAAGATTAATATTTTGAATATTATTGAGGAAACCTTTTACCCCCTCCTTCCCAAAAAGCCTGTCGTTTCGGCACTTCAGGGTGGAGAAGAAGGCTATGATGAAATTACTAAAATGCCCTTCCCATCAAAGAGGAACTGGGAGGATCGAGAATCTCGCCACTGCCGCCGGCATGTCGTGAACATCAGCATCGCCGTTCTGCACCTCGCTGCGCCAGCCGTGCCGGCCGCACCCCCATCATCGAGATCATTTTTTTCTTTGAATCCATCGTCCAGGTCATTGAATCGGACAGGACCGAGAGGGGCCGGGCTCGGATGGCCTTCGCGCCACTCGCTGCGCCCTACGCCGAGCTCGCCATCATCGACGGGACTGTCATGCACCACGGCATCGTCGTCGCACAACCCGCCCCTCTCGGCGCCACGCGGCTCGCAACGCCTGCCGCACATGTCGCAACGGCCGCCGCACGTGCCGCAGCTACCAAGACGGCTTCTGCATGCGCGCCGCTGCCTCGTCGACTGCTTCGGAGTCAGACATCTGCGTCTTGGTCGACGCCGATGAGGCCGTGCTGCGGGCGTCGCTGCCTGCCCCAAAATCCGATGGGAGCTAGCGTGGCTTGTCGTGGACGCCCGGGCTGGGGAGCTGCTCTTCTTTCACTGCAACGGGCACGGCACCTGCAGCTGCTGGGGAGATCCACGAATCTGATGGGAGAGAAGAGGCGGCTCCAAAATCCGTCGTGCGTGAGGGAGGAGAGGATGAGGTGAGATTTTTTCGTGAGTGGAGGAGAGGATGAGGTGAGATTTTTTCTTTCTTCCTTCCCCGAGAAGGCTCCAGGCTGCCTCGTTTTTCTCCCAGGACGACAGCCTTTGGGGGAAAAAAAATTTTCGCCAGAGCGACAGGCTTTGCGGGAAGGAGGGAGTATTTTTTAACATCCAAACAACTTTTCAATGGACGGCCTTGCTCATGTTCAATGTGATCCACGTCTAGTCTGGCCCGGCAGATGGTGAACTTGGAGATTTAGTTGACCTTTGAGTATATCAACTTTGGTCAATTAAACAATTTGGCAAATCTCCATTCACAAGAGTATAATAAAGGCGGAAAGTATCTCGGATGGACCACGCTTCCCTCGTGCTCCATACCAATACATCACCCTTACCTTACGAGCATAACATCAGTGACGTCGACCTTCCCTTACGAACGGGCCCCTACCACTACATCACCCTCTGGGGCCCACTTGTAAGCGACTGACCCTCGCAACGACTCAGTTAACGTAGCTGGGGTCCCGTTCGTGGGCCCAACATCTCCAGTGGCTCAGTACGGCGGCAGCACAACGGCAACATTGGTGGGGAACTCCAAGGCAGGGTCGTGGAGGTGGGCCCACAAAATCAGCGAGCCACTAGCCTCACCATGTGAAACACCCTTTCCTCTCCCCGAGTCGAATCAATTGCCTCTTCTCCCCCAAACCACCACCAGCCTTTCCACTTCACACCGTTCTCGCTCGCCGTCTGCTTCCTGCGATCGTCGCCACTAGCCCGGGTTCCGGCGCTCCGCCTCCTCCTCGTGTCCCCGCTGCTGTTTCCTCGGTATAGTCTCTTCCCTTGACCCGACTGTTAGTTTTTTTTTTTGAACCTTACCCGACTGTTAGTTGACCAAACTGCGCTGGATGGGTACTTGGGTAGTTCGAGGCTTCGAGCCACGATGTGGAATCTTAATGCCGTTTTGTTTCTTGTTTTCTTTTCTTGAAAGATAGAATCTTAGGAGTTAACGCCTTTCTATATGTAAGACCGAGACGTTCCGTAGATAAAAGGACCATGGATTTTGGATCGGTTGCTTCCGTGGGACCTTCTTGCCCCCATTTGTTTTCTTGGGGGCATTTAAGGTTGTTCTAGGAATGGCGCGATGTGGGCTCTCGATGCAAGGGGTGGAGATGTTAACTGAGAAGCGATGGGTGCGATCCTCGCCTGTCTGGATTATAGTTTCTGTAACAGAGACATAGGTCAATCCTGTCTAGTTTCTTGATAAGTGCCCTGATGATTAAAGGGCGCAGTTCCAGTTATTGTTTTCTCTAGTGGGGTATTTCTGTCAGAGATTCTTTTACTTTGGAGTTTGGATGCTATATTTCCAATCTCGCTGTAATGTAGCAAGCGAATCAAGCAAGTAACCGGATTGTAGCCTGAGCAAAATTATGTTACTGTAATGGAAAAGATTGCTAAATTATATGCTTCAGTGGATGATCCAGGTGTATGAATGAGTGGTCAGAATTCTGAAAGGGAAATGTGTCTGTTCTAGTCAGTCACTTCTAACTTCTAAGTTGGGGAGTAATAGCTGGAAATGTCTAAACATCTACTTCTGTTTCCTTCAAAGTAAATATCCAGTTCCAATTAATTCTTTCAACCTAGCACATTGGTTTAATTTTTGCTGAAATTCAGATATTTCATCTTGTTGAAGTGGCTTTTCTCCTCATCCGCGCTGTATAGCTTAAGTCAGCTTGCTCTCTCTTATTCAAGTTTAGGATATGGTGGATTGCACAATCTAACTTGTATTTGTACTCTCCAGTGAGCCCAAAGTATATAGAAGATGCCAGAACGTTCAGAGAGTTCAACTGAAAAGATCATGAGCAGCATCATGGATACCATTGCTGATAACCTCCCTAGGCAGAAATCTGGGCACTTCGATCCAAGTTCAGTCTCTCAGAAAGTGAAGAACAAGCTGTTTGGTCGTCAGGATACCGTGCATCACGTTTTGGGTGGAGGAAAACGTATGTAATCTGCTTATGCGTGCATTACATTTTCATTGTTTGGCATTATGGTAATGCTTTCTATTTGTGATTGTAGCTGCTGATGTGCTGTTATGGAGGAACAAGAAGATATCATCGAGCGTTCTGGCTCTTGCAACAGCTATTTGGGTTTTCTTCGAGTGGCTTGATTACCACTTTCTGACAATAATTTCATTTGCCCTTGTCCTTGGAATGGTTGCCCAGTTTGTTTGGTCCAACTTCTCAAGCATGCTAAGCGGGTATGGAGTTTATGAAATGTATATGGTTTTGAACTGTGTGTTCTTTCGCATAACAATTTAAAATGCCTTTTGACTTCCAGATCACCTTTTAAAGTACCCCGAGTTGAGTTACCTGAAGAACTGTTTGTGAATATTGCTGTTGCAATTGGTGTCCAAGTAAACAAGTTCCTGAGTTTCCTTCAAGATGTGTCTTGTGAGAGAAACTTGAAGCACTTTGTAGTGGTATGCAAGACTTTCCTGTGTAATAGTATTCAAAAGAATATGATCAGTAAATTATAATATGAAAGAAATGCAATTCTCCACAGACATCACTATTCTATTCATCCATCTCAAACAGACCTTTAATGTTTTCTCTCAGGCGATTGCCGCATTGTGGGCTGCTGCTGTGATTGGAAGCTGGTGCAATTTCCTGACTGTCGTTTACATTGGTAAGAGTCTTTAAGCCTGGCGTGTTCTAGAAAAAAAGTCTTTAAGCCTGTGACCTCCCTGAAACAACACCCTGTTCCTATTTTTTTGAATGCATGTACTTCATTGTATGTAGTACTGACAAGGATATTTGCTCTCCTGGAACAGGATTTGTTTGTGCCCACACGCTTCCTGTGCTCTATGAGAAATACGAAGATCAAGTCGACAATTTCCTCTACAACATTCTTGGTCTACTTCGAGATCAGTATCAGAAAATCGACCAAGGTGTCTTGAGCAAGATACCTAAAGGGAACCTGAAGGCTAAGAAGAGCGAGTAGTTTAGCTGCTGGATTGTCATGAAAGAATGGAATTGTGAATTATTGCTGTGCCCTGTTGCGCATGCAGACTTGTAGTGTCAGTTGTTAGGTGTCTTGAGCAAGATACCTAAAGGGAACCTGAAGGCTAAGAAGAGCGAGTAGTTTAGCTGCTGGATTGCCATGAAAGAATGGAATTGTGAATTATTGCTGTGCCCTGTTGCTCATTGCAGACTTGTAGTGTCAGTTGTTAGTTGTTACTTGAACAGGGCGGCTGCTCATTGCCCACCAGGTTTAAACTTTGAGCTGTAATGCATGTGGTCTATTGTTCATTCTCTTCGAATATCTACATTCCTGCTTCTTTTTTCTTGAGCTGTAATGAAGTGTATCCAGTATCCATGCCTCATTTTCCATCTCTCTTCATTTCTACATTTTTTCCATCTCAGATTCATCTCTACAACTAATGAAACCTGAGAAGGTCGTCTGCCCCGGCTTATTCTGCCCCTGCGCGCATAAACTGGAAAATCCGCGCCTCCTCTCCCGCGAAAACTGCGCTGTGAACCGCATGCCTTCCGTGAGATCCAAAATTCCACGAACCTGCGACCCGCACGCTCGAGCCTGCGATCCGAAAGTGTCTTTTTTTTTTTAGGGCCCTGCGATCCGAAAGTTGCGCGACTCGCCCGCCACTCCTCCGGCTCGCTGTGATCCCCCCGCGAGGCTCCCTAGCCCTTCCTCCTCCGCTCAACGCCCCGTGCCGCCGTCGATCTTCCGCCTTCTCCACGCGAATCAGGTCGTTGCCGCCAAACTAAGAAAAGCTGCCCCTGCCGTCAAGATCAACGCCCGAGCCCACGCCACCTCCATCGCGCAACACTGAGGAAACGCATTGCCGCCATCTCTGTCGCCGAGGAGGGTAGCCGCCAGCCGAGGAGAGCAGCTGCTGCGGAGGCTCCATTGCAGCCCGAGTAGCGCAATCGCCGCCGACCCATGGTGGCTGTGCGGATCGACACCCGACAGAGGAACCCCGTGCGTGCCGCACTCAAGGTTCGTCCCAATCTCCTTCCGCTTCCTTGCCTCCATCAACCACTGATTTCCTGCCGCCCAGCAGATTTGATCCGCCAGCACCTCACGCGGGTGGAGCCACCGCGGCGGCTCTCGACCTGCAGTCACCGTTTGTCGAGGTCGCTGCAGCCTCCGGCAATAGGGGCAAGGTCCCTAAAATCCACGAACCAGGACCCACTGGAATTTTAGGTACGCATCCGATTACCTGCAGTTTAACCAATCTACCTCTTGCTGTTTGGAAAACTTCTACAAAATCAGATTCTGTTGCCCTCATGGATTCTTGGGAAAAGAGGCCGGCCATATTGCGATGGATATTCCTACACAGACATGTCAAAGTTTAATGATTGAGCAGTGTTAGCTACTTTGACTATGTTATTCTTTCTGACTGTGTTATTCTTTGACTGTGTTATTCTTTCTGATGGTCTTATTTGTGAATGGAAACAAATGAAGTAACTTTAATGATTGAGCAGTGTTGGCTACACTTATGTAGAAAAATTGGTCCTATTTTTGCCATTGCTTCATCGAATTCTGGTTGAAAGCAATAGATAGCTGTATGAACCGTTTTGTTTCAGAACCATGTACTTATTTCTTGGTTCTCCCTTCAGATTAACTTATCACTACCAGGGCTGTATACATCATGCTGCAAAACCCATGTACAACATGTTGCAGCAGCTCCTCTCCTTTTTGGGCCTCTCTCTTCTCCTATCTTTTCTTTCTGTATGGAGTGTATTCCTGTCATCTCCTTCGCTTTTTTACTTGCCTGAGGGTCCTCATTAGTGTGGTCTTCTATACTTGGCATACCAAGATTGGTTGGTGTCTGCTTGTGCTCCATCTCAACATGTTTCCTATAATTTTGCAGGCCTTAGATGATTTATATGGAACAAACATATGGACCGACAGACCGTGTAGTTTCTGCTATTTGTGCATCTCGGACTGGATTAGGCAGTTGTCCGTAATATGATTGGATCAGTTTACATGTAGCTAGACGTAATCATTGCTGACATATCATTCGACGGTGAATCAAAGTAAATTTTCCAACTGCTTATTAGACTATATGTCAATTTTGCCCACACTTCATTGTAGGGAAAAGTAGTACATGGTGTAGTGATTTGAAGAATTATGCTAACAGAATAATGATTCGAAATCTCTTTAATAAGAGCCTACATGTTTCTTTTGTTTGTAACATCCATGTGGTGGACATTCTATATTGCAATTTCATTTTATATCTTTTGGTTTGTAACATCTCATTTATTACTGATTTTTTTTTGTCTCAGTTGATTTTAACAAGGCAGAGTTTATGTGGTGCCTTTTGTAATTGGGAAAGAGTGCAACGAGTTATTTCTTTTTCCATCACAGTATGAAGATGATTTTGCTGAACTCTGCAGACATCTTCGGTATTCATCATACATAATTTGATTTACACAGATAAAGTGAGATATACAGGTTTTTTAAGTAGCAGACACATAGTCACTTGGAAGTTCCCTGTCGAATGAAAATCTGTTGTTTCTTACTTCAGTTTCTTCTTCAATCGAAAGTATGTAGTATCCTTGTCCTCCTAATTTTTCTGAATCCTTTTATATCTATGGATTTTTTTTTACCATATGCACACAAAATAAGAGTCCCTTGCAGTTTGCCACCAGTCCCACCTAATTCTAGAATTTGACCGACGTATGGTTGCATCAAGTTGGGGTTTACTCCTTTTTAGGTAACGAGTTTTCTTACCCTCTGAGTACTAAGGGTCAATGAAACGGTATCAGCATCTCAGCTGGTGACTTCTAGCTTGAGCAAATGGGTTGTAGGCTATTCGGTGCTAATTAGTTGTTAGCAATTCATCGGTTCAATTTTTTTTTATGATTCATCCAAATTTCTAAGAGTAATAAGCATGGACATCTGATGAGTTCATCGTGATGAGGACATGCTGAATATTATGGATGCATTATTTCAAAATATTTTGATACAGTTTTGCCTGTTGATTAGAGTTATAAATATGTACTTGTGATTGCCCACTAAGGTCGTTATTGTTCAGTTACGTGATGCTAAACTTGATATTTTGCTAATTTGTTGGAGTATTTAATTGGCCGTTTTCCTTAAACTTCTCTGAAGCGTATGTTTCTATGGCTCTCTTGGTCTCTCTATTTCTATCCTGAGCAAACATTTGACATTTGAAACCTTTCAATGTCTTTTCTGGACAGGTTTACATGTATCTGAAATGAAGCTCACACATTTTTCATTATGGATTGAAAATGAATTTCATTTCCTCACTACTTGCAGTTTAAGTTGTTCCACTTTAACGCTTCAGAGAACTAATGCATGGCATTGCCAGGACTCGTGTTGGAGGTGTGTTCCCTCGACATGGCTATGTTTTTTAAGGACATCTTGATGGAGTTTCGGAATCGAGAAACCAGTGTTAGCAGCCAAACTATGAACTTTCAGTTGGTGGATCCACCTTTTCAGCTTTAACAATCGTGCATTTCATAATCTACTTGCCATTGAATGCTTATTTGTTTCAACATGTTAAGGATGCGACAAATATCTCGGTTGTAGATATGTGATGATTCAAACACCCGTAGCAACGCACGGGCACTCACCTAGTTTCTACATGAATCTGCACCATCTCTTCAACTCAATATGCAAATTCTGACACCGGAGTATACCAGTTAATACATTCCTCCTTTTAACTGCTGATTTGAACCCAACAAATCTACCAAATGCTCTATTTTCCCAAATAAAAAGCCTGGCTCCTGTGACCACCAAGAACTTGATGACAGCATCTTGTCCAGACCAATGCTTTTTATGCATTGAAACTTTCTCAATGCTTCTGAAAAATTAAACGTAGAAAAAATCATATTAAGAAACAATGGTGGGTTTGGATGCGATAAGCTAATGGGCAATGGGGCTAAACACCCATCGGCGTGAGAGTTGATGTGCATAATTCTAGGTTCCTAACTAGTCAAACCAAGTGGGTAAAACTTAGGTGAAGCTAGATATCACACGCCTCCCAACATGAAGCTGCAGTAAAAATCATCGGATCATTAAGAAATCGGAATGCAGGTCACCATGATCCAACCTAATTCCCCTCCAACCAAGCTATAAATCTTGCATTGCAAGATCATGCGTCTCCTCACCAGCTACATCACCGGGTAATTCAAAGAAAGCCACCAAGAACCTCGGCGAAAAGCAACAAGCCATGGAGCAGAAGCTGTCCGCCGCCCTCGGCCTCCTCGTCCTCTTCCTCGGCGCCGGCACCGGCCAAGCCGTGCGCCTCCTCCACGACGTCGACGCCGGCCGGGAGTTCGCGTTCGGCTCCAAGGCGACAGCGGAGACGGAGCCGCTGGACCCGACCTTCGACGACGACTACGAGAACGAGATCAGCCACGTGGAGTTCGAGCCGGAGCTCGGCAGCGCGCCGCGCACCGTGGCCGTGGCTCCGTTCCCGGCCGCCACCGTCACCGCCGCTTCGTCCGGCCCGGCCCCTGGGCCGGGACCCGTGAAGGCGCGGAACGCCGCCGCCGTCGGCCGCAGCATGAAGTGGTGGCTGCCTCCGTCGACGATGCCATCGTTCCCGCTGTTCCCGAACCCCGGCGGCATGCCCGGCATCCCGGGGCTCCCAATGCCCGGCTTGCCGTTCCACCCCATCGGCAGCTGGGGCGCGCCGGCGCCGCCCCGCCAGGCGCAGCCGTCGCCTCCTGCCTCCGGCTCCGGCTCCGGCGGGAGCGGTAACGACCCCAACACCAACGGAGGCGCCAACTAATTGCGCTGGAGGATGATGCTTGCGACCTTGCTTTGCTTCGCTTTCGTTAAGGAGTTCACTGATTTTTCTTTTACTTCGTTTTTCCTTTTTCACCACGCTTTACTACTGCAAGAAGAGTGTGCCATTTGTTGGTAACACATGATATATTCAAGTGAAACATGCGCATCTGCTATACTCTGTTGCTATATGTATTTTGGATTTTTGATTCCCTCACTATCTAAACCACTTAATATATTAACCACTGATCAGTGATCATGATTGCAGTAAAGAGATTCTTTTAGCACTTCTTTTTGAAAGGGAAAAATTGTTAAAAAAAAAGATACCATAATCTCTTGGGTCTGATATCTGTCCACGGCCCATTGGGTTGATATGGAAGAACAGACGACCGCACGCACAGATCGAGGCCCAACAACCAGAGCCCTAATCCGCGCCCAACTTCGCGCGATAGCAGATCTCAGCCGTCTATCAAGCATCACGGTTAGGGTTTTCGCTGTCTCTGCCACCACCCTCCTCTATAAATCAGAAGAGGGAGACATCGCCGCCACCCATCGCGTCCAACCCCAACTCAAACTCCGCCGCCACCGCAAGCCGAAACCTAGAGCTTGAGCGCGAGCTCCACCCCGCCGCCGCGATGAGGGCCAAGGTTTGTCTCGATCTCCTCTCGTCCCGTTCGTTTGTTCCGCGGTTGACTTGTGATGGCAAGTAGTAGCTTTCAGGGTTTTGATTAGAGTACTTGTGATTGCTGTTCTGTATGGTTTGCGTAGGCGTGTTGCTGTTTGCTGTTCTCTGTGATGAGCAATACAGATGACGAGTCCGATCTAATCCATTCCATTACACCATGGGGACAATCGAGGCATTTGTCTGAGAGAACACGAAATAGATATTTTGTTTCGTTTTAGTTTCGCTGTTATCTGTGATGGTATTACATATTGTGAAGTCGAATTGCATAATCAACATGTGATACTATGCTTCTGCAGTGCTTGAAATATAGATTAGTTGTGATTGCTGTCACTGATTGTTTTCTCGCAAGCATTGTTCTCTATGATGACGAAAACAGATGACGAGTCCGATCTAATCCATTCCATTAAACCATGGGGACAATCGAGGCATTTGTCTGAGAGAACATGAACTGCTTTAATCTTCGTTGTTTCCTTTTCATGTACAATTTTTTTTTTGGGTGAAATTGTGTGAATGGAACTGGCATAATGAGGATAACAATTTTCTCTGAACTTTGATGAGAAATACCTCCTACTCATTCTGAATGTCAGTGCCCTGCATATATCCGTCTTCCATATATCTAATGATATGTTCGCTGCTTGCTTCTGTTTCCTGTGATGTAGACTGAGTCACGTTTTTTTAGGTTAGCAAATATGAAGTTAAATCTATGTTTTGGGGATATGAGGAACAACTTTGGTCCGTGTTTCTGATCATCTCGTGATGAGGAATAACACTCCAATAGTCTGATCCCTATCGTCCCATGATACTTCCATTTGTGCCATTGGTGGTTTTCCATAGTTCCTGATGCATTACATTTGACTAATTTATTTATGTGGTGATGTGCAGTGGAAGAAGAAGAGAATGAGGAGGCTCAAGAGGAAGCGCCGAAAGATGAGGCAGAGATCCAAGTAGGCGCTCCATAAGGAAGGATAGTGTCACCTGCGTCATGTCTTTGGTGTGTGTCAGGATGATCCCTGATGTGCTTGCTTGAGCTGTAGGTGGTGTGAACCTTCTTGGGTTTTAGCTCTTTTAATAGTCTGGTCATGTTCTAAGACTGGGTTTATGTAATGTGAGGATAATCATGTGTTGCTTAATGAGATTTCTGGTACTGGAATATAATTTATGCCTGTGGATGAATGATTTCTTTAACCTCAGTTAGCTGATTGTGGCTTCCTTGTCGTGAATTAACGTGATGGGTGCCGGGTTCCCCTTTTGTTTATTTGAAAACTCAACTGATCAGCATTGTTTGTGTTTTCTGAACCATCTCAGCTCACTAGTTCAGATACTTGGTTGATGCCAAAATGTGTGCTACTGAAATAATGTTTTGCTACATTATTTGGATATATTATTTCTTCTTTCTCGAGATTAGTTTTGTTGGCTTACTGGTAACATCATTTCTCTGATATGCGTTGCGTCTTGAAGATTGGATGGATCTTGTTAGATTTGTATTTTGTTAACTCATTGATAGATGCTGCTCTTAATTGTTAAATGTGGTGCTAAGCGGGATACCTGTTTCCCTTCTGTTTTCACCCGAACCCTCTAGCTGGAGATATGCATGGAAGAATTCATTGTAACTGCTTTTCAAATTGTACAAATTATAATGAAAACCATAAATTTCCTTACGGTTTGAAACGTGGTTTCAACCTGTTGTCTTTCAGTGAACTGGTAGCGACTCGCAACAGAAATAGATGAGGTGCACAAGAGAAACGGCTGGCGTTGCACCTGCACTACTGCCTTATCCGTTGGGCCATGCATGTCTTTTGTTTGTGACCGTGTCGCCGCGCTGAACTGAAATTCTCGCCCGTCCATGGAGGCCATGGCCAGGGCAAGTGTAGCCTCGTCGGCGCAACTCCGCCCGTGCCCACGCCCGCGCCGCAACCGCTCGACGCCGTCTCCTTCCTTGCGCCGTCCCAGACGATGGGCGGTTGCTTGCTCGGCCTCGGTGCCTGACGCCGACGTCGTCGACCTCTTCGACGCCGCCAAGCTCACGGTAATGAATGAGGCCTCACCGTCCGTCCGTTGTTACGGGTGTTTGTTTCTCAGAGTTTCTCGTCGGGCGAGTCCAGGTGGACAGGTTTGTCAAGAGCGGCATGGTTGTCGGGCTCGGCTCCGGCCCGGCGTCTGCCCTGGCGATTCAGTACCTCGGCACGCGTCTTCGCCGGGGATCTCTCACCGACATCGTCGGAATAACATCGTAAGTCTGAATTCTGATTACACATTTAACTTTGACGAACCACCTGCTCATGTGCACTGTACTGCCACCACTGTTGCATTTCGTTCATTCGACCCTCAAATCAGTTGCATCTAATCAGTTCCTGGGGTTGACCAGCCAGGTCCGTGCTCAGTGCAAGTGAGGCAGACATGGCAGGGATGCAGGTTAGCAGCTACCAGGAGGGCACCAAAGTATGTATCCGCAGTGCTGTAACTGTCAAATGTAAATCTCGTAGACAGAAGAAGAACAGTGCCTAAAACTGTGCTCACTGCCGTATAGATCGATTTTGCTTTCACTGATGCTGATGTAATTGAAGAGGGCACACTGGCTGCTGTCATCGGGCGCCGAAAGATTGAGAATGGAGAGTCCTCTTTCACAGTAGATAAGGTAACGGAATGCTGTTTCAGGTTGGCACCTGAAAATTGTTTGTAAACACAGACTTAATGCCATAAACCCATAGCCATCACAACACATTTGGCCTTTCTTTTTAAGCATTGTTCATAAATTTACACAAGATGTCAAGAGTGTTGTACTCTGTGTAAACATGTCTAACTTACCTAAATGCATCTCTGTTCTCCCCTGTTCATGTAGGCAATGCTGAAGTCAGCTGATAAACTTGCCTTCATCGTTGGAACCGACAAATATGTGACCGGCATCGAAGGTTCCATTCCAGTCCTGGTTAAAACTGTAAGAAAATCTTCTGCTACTTCAGAACAATTAGTTTTATCCAATGTTCATAAAGAGAGGAACAGATCATTTCAGGGGAACTGGATCGACACCGCTGAAGAGATAGATGATTTGTTCCTAGGGGACGCGGAGGTAAGTTCACTTATACGATTGATGATACTCACCGTTAGATATTCAGAACCTGAACATCAGTTGGATTCCTAAATCTGAAGCTGTTGCGTTAATCACCAATGTGGTTTTTCTTATGAAGGTTTGGAGGAGGCCATCATTCGGAACAGCCGGTCCACTGGGCGGCGACCACCCATTGGTCACTAAGGAGGGCCATCACATGCTTGATGTTATTTTCACAACTCCAATCCCAGATCTCGGTACGCTGAAATACATGTATCACAAATTAGGAGTTAAATCAACCTTCACACATCCAGTAACCTTTCTCGAGTAAAACTTCAACCGGTTGGCTTGCCATCTTCTTACAGGTAAGGTGGCAGAGGGCTTGGACAAAATTGCCGGCGTGGTGGATCATGGGATCATCTCTAGCATTCAGTAAATCTCTTCACATAAGCAGGCTTCATAAAGTTTTAGTTTTATTCTCATGCACTGCAATCTGCTGCCCTGCAGATCATATGCTGTCATCGCATCAAAGGGAGAAGTGCAGGTCTTGGATGAGAAAGCTTCAGTGATACCATAACACCGGCTAAATTCTTTGGTTTGCTGGGGAGATGCGCTCTTTCTATGCATTTTGGAACAAAAATATTAATTTGCAAATTGGCTGAAAAATGCCATGAGCTTTTGATTTATGGGGAATGCCATGTGTTAATCGTGTACGATAACAACATTTCACGCAGTCTGATATTCTTGTCGTTGAGGATTTATATGCATCACCATTCACCAGTGCATTCTTTTTTGGCAAAATTTTTTAACTTGGCCATGCCGGTATATGGTTGGTGAATGGAGACAGCTGATGCGGAAAATCTTAGGGTGAGAATGGCATGTTGCTGTTTCTAGCCTCAAGGAAATCTAGTGCGAAAATGTATAATAGCATGCGGTACAATTTCCATTCATGATATATTGAATCGAAGTAATTTTAATTGTACCTGTTCATCCGTTAAATGGCTCCACCTCCAGTTGCTCCACCTCCAATCCATCAAGAGAAATGTTGCAGAGAAACGTTTCATAGTCTGCCTGGAGAAATGTGTCAGAGAAAACGATCGAGATTTTGAAAGAACCTAGTTGCTCCTCGCTAGAATTGGTTGAGGTCCGGCTGCGCTACACGCCTACACTACACTGAAACTACACGCGACAGCCGAGCGGTGGAAGATACGGCGGCGCGCTGCCTGGCCTGACGGTGGCTGGCCCAGGCGAGCTGAGCCATCAGAGACAAGGCGGGATCGGTGGAAAGTCAGATCCTTTGGGTAGAGGGGAGAGTAGAGCCGGAGGAAGAGCGGACGACGGCGAGGCGGCCGTCGCTGCCGCCGGATGGGAAGGAGGGGGGAGCGCGGTTAATGCCAGACGGAAATCGGGGCTGTTATGAGAAATACCAGGACATCGCAGGGTGAATTCTGCAAAAGTATGGATCGCGACTATTAACTGCGATCTATTTAGGGGGTTTTGTGAAAATATTTAGATCGTGACTATTAAAATCGCGATCCATTTCAAGGGGTTTAGTGAAAATAGTTGGATCACGATTATTAATTACGATCCAAAGTAGGAGTTATATGAAATTATTTATTTCGTTTCAGGGGTTTTCATGCAAACTCGGAGGTTTGAAGGAGCTCCCCGCCGGGCGCCGCCGCGACCTGCCGATTCCGGCCACCTCGAACCACGCTCGTCGCTCAGACCGGACGGCCTCCGTTCCCAGAGGCAAGGACACCCGCGCGATACTTCATCGACAGAGATGGAGGCGACGGCGAGCGGGTGTAAAGCATCATGGCGGCCGCCCCCCGCCTACAACGAGCGCCTCCTCGACGTCGCGCTCATCGATTGCCTCATCCTCTAGCACGTCAGGTGATCACCATGCCTTCCCCCTCCTTCGTCCTCCCGCGTGCGGTTGGTTTCCTTCTTCCTTGAGGCTTTGCTTTTACGCTTATGCCGCGGTCGTATCAACCTCGCAGTAATCGAATTCGAAATCGTGCTTATGCCTCTTCTTTGCGGCTTTGCTTGTAGGAAAAAACACTCAGAATATATTCGAGATCGTGCTTATGCCTCTTTGCGCAGGTAAGGCATCACGAGGCAGAGCGTACCACTACCGTCCGGCATCAGCACCGGGAACCTGGGCTCCATCTCCGGCAGCCTCGCCGCCTTGAAGTCCCCGAGCCGCCAGAGCTCGCTCGTCCGGAACGCCTTGTCCTTCCTCCACCGCTTGCCGGCGAATTGATCCGTGCATTAAGCCCAGTTTGACAGTAGCCCATGCACAAAACAATCAATTCACGGAGGTTTTTTTTTTTTTACAAAATTAATAGTCTGCTTAGATGGCCCAATCAGAATTCGTAAACAATAAGCAGTTGTTGCATCGTAAGGAAGCGCAGGTCCTGGATCAGCGAAATCCTTGTGATGCAAGGTGGTGGAAAGACGCAATGAGTTAACGTGTGCCAATATTATCTTATTCTGAGAAGTTTCGTTCACTCGCGGTCGCGGTACTGTATAAGTTGGCCATGTGATGGTATCTTGCTGGTAGCAGTTTAGGTGGGGGCATCTTCACCAGGCTAGTTTGCAGCCTCAAGAAAACTAGAATATTCTTGGGCATCTTCAACAGGCCCAGGATTGTCCAGCAAGCCAAGTGTGAATGTATGCCACTTGATAGTAGCATATTATACTCGACGTTCTTTTGACCCAAAACGCGTTCCAAGATCGAAAGCTAGCTAGGCCAAGCTGCATGATCTTAAATTCACTCGCCCAGATGGATGGTAAATTTACAATCAGTCACAATAACAGAAATGGCAGTCCTGCAGTCAACTGTATGGTTCATGTTACAGTACCAGTGGTGACCAACTGACCAAAGCAGTGACCGAATGTGTAGTCCAAGCTCAGGCGATTCAACTCATGCGACGCAGCCAGTCAAAAACTCTGGAAGCAACGAGGTCGTCGATGATTTCAACGACCGACCTGGCTTCGATCCGCCTGACAGACGCGACCTCCATGGAGAGGTCTCCGTTTCCGTCTGTATAAAGTTGGCGTGCTGTTCTTGGACAACCAACATGCTTGGTGAAAGGGAAAGGTAGAGGAGTGAAGAACCAACCAAACCTCACGCTTCGGCAAACCATGGCGTCGCTCGGAAGAATTCAGTCGACCCATCGCCTCTTCGGCCGTTTGTTCAGCTGCGCTGAGGGGCTCGGCCGTCCTCCTCCATTGGCAAGCAGTCGGCCGTTCTGCAGCACTGCAATCAAAACAGACATCGGAATCAAGGTTTGATGTCAACTCTTTCTAGTATACCAACTTTGTGGTTTGAGCAAGTAGATAGAGCTGTTATTCAGGTTTTCATGCTCCGTACTCAATCCAGTTCTAGACTCATAAAACCACATTTAGTGAAACGTAAGGGTACATCAGAAGAAGAAATGGATATAAACCTACCATGATGAACCATCTACACATTTATCTCCCTTTGTCTTCCCTGAGACAGCATGTGTTCATGTATCATGGTGTGTGCCAAACAGTTCTCTATTTATTGATGACCCCTGCTTGCAATGGACGTGCAGGATCAGGAGCCATATCTCGACAGGTTTTCAGATCCGCAGGTGGCTCATGAAGACCGCCAGTTCATTCAATTCTTGGACCGAATGCTGGACGCCATAGGAAATCCTCAAAGAATTGCTGAGATACAGCGTGGGATGCTTCCGAATGGGCGGAAAGTTTTGGATGATGACATATGAGTCAAATTCTCTATAGAGGACCAGTACATAACAAACGTGACAGTTTATGTTGTATAAAGTGACCCTGGTGTGTGTCTTGTATTGTAAATAAACAACGTACTACTTGAGTGTATGAGGATTTGACATCACTACTTGAAGAAATATTATTTCTCTGAAGAACTTATAAATATCAGTTGCGATATCTAACACTACATACAAATGAATAGATAAGGTTCAGGAATACCTTTGTTGAAATGAATTTGACTGACATCTGGACATGCATGAAGACATCCTAACATGTCAAGCTTCTCTTCGGAAACATCAGTAATAGACAGGATATTTCAACAGATTTTCCCTTGTTTTTCCACATCATGTGATGCTTGAAAGTTGGCATATATCCCTACATGCAGCACTATGTATGTCGCTTTAGATAACGGCAAAGAGTTGAGTGGAGGCCAAAATATTTTGCAGTAGGAACTGGAAAATGGAGTATGGTAGAAGTTCAAGAAAGAAAAGAGTCCAAGCTAAACTGGCATAACTTACACATAAGTTGTCACCATTGCCCAATGCTTCGGAAGGTGCAGGCACCATATCAGTGCAAAACAAGAGTAGGGACAATATGGACCTGTCAACATGCCATGGAATCGTTTCAACTTTTTTAGGAGTTAAACAGCAGGAAGAAAAAGGAATAGTGGAAATTTATTTCTGATAATTTCTGGTTATATGTTTGCCATAAAATAAGGCTGGCAAAGCCTGAACACCGTAGATTAGCAACAGAAAAGGTGGCCTGGATGCTTTATCGAATCTTGAGAGAATTGATGATGTAAAATCAAAATTGCAAACAAGTTAACTCATGCTCACCACTTTTCTGATAGAAATGACAAACTGCATACAAATACTGCTTTTCAACAGGCAGCAGTCAGTATGACAATGTGTTCTTGATTTTACAGACAAGAGCATATCGTGCCGCGGGGAGACATCATATCGCCAAAACCTACAAGAAGATAATGATATCAGCATTAAACTCTGAGTTGCAGTGGACGCTTGCATATATTATGGAACCTAGTTTTTAAGACAACACAACAGCATGGCAAAGAAGACTAATTCCTTAATTTTATGCTGAAGGCTTTTGCTATGGTTCCATGACAGAAAATGCATAATACTAGCGGAGAAACACAGTATATACCAGAACAAAAAGCCCCTTTATATGCTACTTGAAGGGAAAACGTAAGATGCCGCCATTTAGTTCATTCCAGAACAATTAGCTAACCTCAAAGACTCAATTGTACATGACTAAAGTCTTACTAAACTCAAACTTGTGAATGGACCAGTGGCAACAGGAGTAAGATTAGCAGACAAGTGTAGTCTTACTCAAAATAAGGCCAAGTATTTTTGTAAGGTTAAACAAAGAAAGGATGAAGGTGCATAACAAATCAAACAAAGCTGACCTGTGCGTTGTCATCTGGGTGCATGGGGTGACATAAATCTGGTCTTGGAACGTAGCCTTCCTCTCTTAGTTCTTGAAGAAGGCTCTTCAAGGACATGTATATATCTTCAGAATCAGGGTGGCTTTTATCTGCTGCAACAAATAAGTGGCTGCTGTTATTAACATCTACCCAGCTGTATCCCGGTATCTTCTGGACTTTATTATCCTTCATCAATCTTCTAACTTTTGATACACCATCCCATCGTCCAGCAACTGCATTGATATTGGACATGAGGACATAATAACCAGAGTTACTGGGATCTAACTTGAATAGTTCTTGTGAAGCAATGTCTGCAAGTTCAACATTGCGATGCACACGACAAGCGTGGAGAAGGGCACCCCATATGCCAGCATCAGGCTTGAAAGGCATATCAGCAATAAATTGTATAGCTTTATCCAACTTCCCTGAACGACTGTATAGGTCAACCATGCAAGCAAAATGCTCCATTCGCGGTGCAATCTGATATTCCTTAGCCATGCAACGGAAAAGTCGGAGCCCTTCTTCAACCTCCCCAGCATGAGCACAAGCAGATATCAGAGCAAGGAATGTGACATGATCTGGCTTGAATCCTTCCTTCTGCATACGATGTAATAAGCTCACTGACTCTTTAACAAGACCATGGGCCCCATAGGCAGAAATTATACTATTCCATGAAACTTCATTCTTATCAGGCATGAACTCAAAAACACGAAGAGCCAGCTCCAAGTTCCCACATTTGCCGTACATGTCTATCAAAGCACTCTCAGCAAATATGTCAGCTCTTATAGGACCCTTTATGATAACACCATGAATCTCCTTTCCATGATATACAGATGGTAAACTCGCGCATGCTGATAGCGCGGAAGTTATGGTTACACTATTGTACTTTATTCCTTCCATGCTCATTTGGTGAAAAAGACCTAGAGCTTCTTCTGGTTCTCCATTCTGTGCAAGGCTTGAAATCATTGAGTTCCAGGTCACTTCATCCTTCCCAGACATCTTGGAAAAGATGTAATGGCTCAGGTCAAGTCTGCCACATTTTGCATACATGTCCATCAGTGCACTCTCCACATAACATTTTCCTTCATAAGCATTTCTTAGAACATAACCATGAATCTCCTGACCAAGGTTCATAGCGGCCATGCTCGCACATGCTGGCAACATGCTAGCTACAGTAACAGCATTTGGTTTGATGCGTTGCTCTAACAAGTAACGGAACATTTGCACAGCCTCTTCGCTCATCCCATTAAGTACAAACCAGATATCATTGTACTGCCAATAACCACATCAATGGCCCTAGCAGCATCATATACATTCTGTGCCATTCTCACATCCCTGCACTTGAAATAGATGTCCACCAAAGCACTCACCAAGAATACATCCATATGCACACAGTTTCTGACAATATAACCATGTATCTCCTTCCCCTGCTTGAAACCATTCAAGTCAGTCAAAGCCGGTAACAAGCTCACCAGCGTAACTGAATCCGGCCGAACACCAGTCCTCTGCATATCACAGAACAACCCCAATGCCTCATCGAGAAGCCCATTTTGAACACATCCTGAGATCATCCCGTTCCAGGTTACCAAGTCATCCCGTGGCATCAGGTCAAATAACCTCCACGCATCATCCAAGCATCGGCATTTGGCATACATCGACAGCAAGGTGTTAGCCACTGCAACCTCTGGTTCTAAACCACACTTCACTGCCAGAGAGTGGAGCTGCACTCCAGATAGCAAGTCAGCCTCTGTGGCACACACAGACAGAAAGCATGCCAACGTTGCGAAATTGGGCTTGCAACCGGACGCTCTCATGTGCCGGAACAGCCCCACTGCACCGGATACGTCTCCGCCCTTGATGCAGCCGTCCATCATCACGTTCCAAAGCACGCAGTCCCGCTCCGCCATTGCGTCGAACACCTCGCGTGCGTCGCTGAGGAGGTCAGCATCGGCGTACATTTTGATGAGCGCGCTCCCGACGTATACGTCGCCGCCGAGCCCGATCCCCCGGGCCGTGCGGTGCACGAGGCGGCCGAGGGCGAGCGCGCCGAGCGCGGCGCAGGACTTGACGACGTAGGGGAGGGTGTGCCCGTCGGGGCGCGGTGCGGCTGGGTGGCTCCACATCTTGAGGTAGAAGAGCACGGCGAGGCGGTGGTGCCCGGCCGCGGTGAACCCGCGGATGAGCCAGTTCCAGGGCAGCGCGGAGGCGGCGGCGTCGCGCGGGAGCGAGGAGAACACCGCGACGGCGTCCCGGAACCGGCGCGCGAGGACGTACATGCCGAGGAGCCGGGTCTGGAGCGCCGGGTCGGCGGCGAGGACGCCGGAGGCCACGGCGCGCGCGTGGATTTGGAGGCCCAGAGGGAGGTGGGACGCGGAGACGCAGCCGCGCAGGAGCGCCAGCAGGCGGTCCGCGGAGGGCGCGCTCGTCACGTTGGCCGCAGTGGAGAATGCTGCGGGGAGGCATGGCCGCCGCCGCGGCGGCGGCGGCTTGAGGCGGAGGCGAGCGAGGCGCATGGCGACGCCGAGGAGGCCGCCGCCTTCCAGTAGGGCCGGCGCGGCGAACTGCTGCGCCCGCGCGGTCTGGTTCGACTTCGAGGCGCGGTTCTCGCACGGGCGTGGTTCAAGTTTCTCAATCACGCGCCGCTCACGTGACATCCATCTATCTACTCGGCGTCGCCGCGCGCTCCCTCCCACGTCTCTGACAACCGCACGGTCCCGCCCGCCGTCTTCTTCCCCCTCTCCATCCACCGACCCCTCCCCGGCGTGGCCATGACGACAGTGTCGCGCGCACTCGGCTCCGCGTTCGCAGGCATCACGCGGACCCCGGCCGCGGCGCCGACCTTGCACTACCAGTGCGGCTCGTCGGCGCTCCTCATGCAATGGCGCTGGAGCCGGGGCGGGCGGGCGCGGCGGTTCTCGTCCGGCCGCGGCGCGCGGATTAGCATGAGCCTCCGCGCCGGCATCGTCGGCCTGCCCAACGTCGGCAAGTCCACCCTCTTCAACGCCATTGTGAGTAACTAAGCTTGTTCGTTTCATTGCTTCCCGCGAAGAAATTCTTTCATTTCAAGAGCTCGTTTTAGCCTGAGAAGGCTCGAGAGAAGATAACTGGGTATTGATTAGTTCTGTTCTCGACGTGTTATTCCGGATTCATGCATTTTTTTGCAGTGAATGTGAAGCTGCATGTTGCGTAAAGTTGGTCACATGCCAAGTGTTCGACGTTTTGCCACACAGATAAGCGATTGCATAAAGGCTGGCATAGCAGGCGTTTTTTATTCGTTATAGTTTGTAGGCTCCACCAAAATTTCCAATTTTCGTGTTGTTATTGCTGGCCGTACAAGTTATGTTCTTGATTTCTAGCTGCAAGGTATTTCAAATGGAGAAATGCATGCAAGCACAGGACAGGTTATTCCCTGTAATAATGGGATATTAATTCTGTGCTCAATGTTTTAGGTTGAAAATGGGAAGGCACAAGCTGCGAATTTTCCCTTTTGCACCATAAACCCAAATGTCGGCGTTGTGGCCATCCCTGATCCTCGGTTGCACGTGCTCTCAAAATTAAGCAAGTCACAGCAGACAGTCCCAACATCCATCGAGCTTGTGGACATTGCAGGTCTTGTCAAAGGAGCAAGCAAAGGAGAGGTCAGTTTAATCATTTGCAGGACAGCGTATGCTGGTTAAAAAAGTTGATATGGTTCCCAGCATTTTTATACGTTAGGGTATTAATTTGATCCTTGACATCAGGGACTAGGAAACCAGTTTCTTTCAAACATCCGTGAAGTAGATTCCATACTTCAGGTCAGTCTTTTGTTCTCCTTACATGTTCTTATGCTCTTATAGATTTGTCAAGTTCCAGTGTTTTTCAATTACAGCATGTCATTCCGCTGGTGTCTTTCCAGTTTACATACTAATACAATTGTCCCACAGATATTTCGTTCTCCTCTAGTTCGACTGATGTACGATATGTGAAATGTAACTGCTGACACTTTGTTGTCCAGCACTGCCGCTCATTGCTCTCGCTTCGTTCATAATTTTGTGCTCATAATTTTTTTTGACTGTTGGATATTGTAAAACATAAGAAGGGTGCCAGTTTGTCATGCCTCTGGAATCAACTAGTAAGACATTCTTTTTAACTGGATCCTCAGGTTGTTCGATGTTTTGAGGATGATGATATTGTTCATGTGAATGGAAAGGTTGATCCCAAGTCAGACATTGAGGTCATTAACCTAGAGCTTATATTTTCGGATCTGGAGCAGGTATTTTGGTACACACACTCCATGTTCTTGCTTAGTAGAGCCAGTGCTTTGCAAATTAACTTATGTTGTCTCTATATAGATCTCTATGACCCTGACTGGCTGCTGAAAATTTTGTAATAACTGCAGATAGAGAAGAGGTTAGATAAGCTTAAAAAGAGCAAAACTAAAGATGCACAAGTAAAAGTGAAGGTAAGACTTGCACATTATTTCATTTTGTTGACCTTAACATTCTATGTTCTAACAGTTTGCAGTACTTAGGAAGGAGCAGAGAAGTCAGGATTAGAAAAGATTCAAGAGGCGCTTATGAATGGAAAGCCTGCAAGATCTGTTGATTTGGCTGACCATGAGAAAGAAGCAATACAACATCTTTGTCTTCTAACTATGAAACCTGTTATTTACGTCGCTAATGTAACAGAATCTGATCTTGCTGACCCTGATAGCAATCCTCATGTCAAAGAGGTGGCTAAAGTTGCTTCAGACTTGCAGTCTGGTATAGTTACAATATCAGCTCAGGTATGTTGTATGCATGTAAACTGCAAAATGTTTGAAGAAATGCTGGTGGTTTATTTGATTTTTACCAAAACAATGGTGCCTATCTGTACTTTATCTAGGCTAATAAAATCATGAAAAACAAATACAGGTTGAAGCTGAACTCTCTGAGCTACCATTAGAAGAGAGAGTAGAATACTTGAAATCTCTTGGTGTTGCAGAAAGTGGACTGGGCAATCTGGTGAGAGAGACATATAACCTTTTGGGGTTAAGAACTTACTTCACAACTGGAGAAAAGGTGAATCTTTTGCACTGTTAAGGCTTACCATTTTGCGGATGTTAGTACAAGCTTTTAATGGCACATCCTTTGCTGTCAGGAAACAAAAGCTTGGACTATTCTTTCAGGTTTCAATCTTCTTCCTCACAATGCTTTTATTGCAATAGTTTCAACAATGGTAGTCATATTGTAAAGGCATTTGATCATTATATGCAGGCATGACTGCTCCTCAAGCAGCAGGGGTTATACATAGTGACTTTCAGAAGGGCTTCATTAGAGCTGAAACTGTAAGTTTTATACATATAAGGGTTTAATTAATGACCAAATTTTTATCTGCACATGAATCTATTGCAATTATAGTTGAAGATACTCCGACTTGTCAGAATTTGAATATATATGTTTCTGCATTTTATTTTTAATTTTGCTAATTATAGTATGATTATTGCCATACCTCAGGTAGCCTATGATGATTTTGTTGCGGCCGGTTCTCTTGGAGCAGCAAGGGAGAAAGGACTGGTAAACATTTTTGCATCGCTGGTACCTGCAATGTGATTTGAAAACGAGCAGTTGAAAAAATATTATCTCTGTCACTGCAGTTGAGGTTGGAAGGGAAGGATTATATTGTGCAGGAAGGAGATGTCATGCTATTCAGATTCAATGTATGATCGCAATAGTAGCAAGAAGCTCCATCATACGGGAATTTTGAACAAGGCAAAACAAAATTTGCCTGGAATATGAGATTTTTGTCTTCAGGATGTCAACTATCATGTACTCGTCACTATTACATCTTGAGAAAAATACCATGGCCATTGTTTAAGTAAAACACTGTTACATATTGAGGGGGGAAAACTGCAAGAGTTGTTCGGCGTAACTCACAGAATCGAAATGGTGGTACTCTTTAGGGGATCATATGAGGTAATATTATATTTATTATCTCAATAAGCATAGGCCGAATGCTGTAAACTTCTCATAAATTTTGATGACAGTATTTTGTTGGAATCGTGCTATATAATGTTACATTTCGTACGTCTTTGTTATATGTGAAAGGTATACTGTCACATTGCATGAGAAAACATAAACTTCCATCATAGTATTTACCAATATTGAATTTTGTCCAAAATGTCTACCCTCAAGACTGCTTTACATGGAAAATGGAATGGACACCCGTCAGACCCCAATCAGGAAAGCAACGATGTGCCGTGCCGGCGCGGGTGTACATATGCTAAAACACCCCTGCAAACACTGGAATAGTTTATTTGAACCCCTTCCCCCTTTCTCCTCCTGCTCCCGCGCACGAAGCTCTTGCTTCGCCGCCGCCGCCGCCGCAGCTGCGGCAGCCGGAGAGATGGATTCCCTCGGCTACGACTCCGCCGGCCGCGTTTTCTCCAACGCCACCGAGATGTGGGCGGCAGAGCTCGGCTCCACCGCCACCACCTCCTCTGCTGCGGAACCTGAAGCGACCCCTGCCGCCGCCGTGGACATCGGGGCCGCTGGAAAGGAGGCGGGCGGGGAGGAGAAGCGCAAGGAGTGGTACTCCAAGGCAATCGCCTACTGGCAAGTAAAGAGCCCCTCACCCGCTAAACCCTAAACCCCCAATCCAAATTCGGACTCCGTTTAAACGTCTCTTGAATGGGCGCCGCAGAGCGTGGAGGCATCGACCGAGGGGGTCCTTGGAGGCTATGGATGCGTGAACGACGCCGACGTCAAGGGCAGCGACGCCTTCCTCCGGCCTCTCCTTGCCGAGCGGTTCGGCACCGCCAAGCGTCATCTCGTGGCACTTGGTGAGTTGATTAGTGCAAAGAGGCCTTGACTAGTACAGTATAGCTTGTTTCTGCGCTAGGGATGTCGTACTGATTTTCATTCTGTGAATGCTATTAAGTAATATTCGGGTTATGGAAGCATTGGGTGCTAGTTACATGGTCTAATATGTCTTATTTCTGAAATTGTGACAGACTGTGGCTCAGGCATCGGAAGGGTTACAAAGAATCTTCTCCTTAGGCATTTCAATGAGGTATATTCAGCTTACCTTCTCTCAGTTGATTTGAGGTTATGTTTTAGTCCTGAGGGGGTGAGGGCACGCCCATACTACTGCATCACCTTGTAGTCTTAAAATGGCATGCTTCCACTCTTCTGCTGTATACACGATTCAGTTGTGATTTAATGTTTTATCTGTGAGATTCGTGTTGTGCTTTATTCATATGTTTCAATCTTAGTTTTTTGAAGCTGGAATTTTGTTATTCAGGTTGACCTTGTCGAGCCAGTATCTCATTTTCTAGAAGCAGCACGGGAAAATCTTACTGGGGGTATGGACCTAGGAGAAGATTCACACAAGGCCGCCAACTTTTACTGTGTGCCTCTTCAGGTTGTTATGAATGGATCATTATCTATGGTCCAAACTTTGTGAATAATAGTTTTTTGCTTTTATGCATATTTTTACCTCACTCTTTGTTCAGGACTTCACTCCTGAGGAAGGAAGATATGATGTGATATGGGTCCAGTGGTGCATTGGGCAACTTCCTGATGATGACTTTATCTCATTTTTCAATCGTGCCAAGGTGACATGATTTGCTCATACTCAATCTTAACTGATTTTTTGTCGAGTTATATTGAAGCATTTGTTTGTGTTTAAAATGAAAATTTAATACTTGTGTTGTGTAGGTTGCAGTGTTAGACTATTGCTTTAGTTTTTGTTGAATGGAAAATAATCTCTTTTGTCGCCAATGGAAATAACCATTGTATGAACTGGAAAAAATATGTTCATTGTGTATTTTTCAACATTTATTTTCATGTTCTGCATCCCCAGTAGCCTCTAGGATTTCAATGGTTTGTTATAATAGAACTCTGGTCCATGTATATAAGCCATATTATTTTGTGTCAAGCTTCTTTACAATTCGGGAGTTCCTTCTGGTCCTGTTTCAACATATTATAGAATGAGCCTTCCAATTGTTCAGTTTATTTGCTTATTAGTTGACCTAACATCCGAGTTACATCATTATATGATTGGCATAATATCAACACATTCTCATACGTGTATACTTTTGCTTCCAGGTTGGGCTCAAACCCGAAGGATTTTTCGTCCTGAAGGAGAACATTGCAAAAAATGGTGAGTTTGCTGTATTAAATGGCCTATATGAATAATGTTGCCCTTCTTTGAGAAGAGAACCATATGCTTGATGTTGCTCTTACTGTCTTACATACTGTAATGTGTGTTTCTACAGGATTTGTGTTAGACAAGGAGGATAACAGTGTCACCAGATCCGATCCATACTTTAGGGAACTATTTAAAAAGTGTGGATTATATATCCACAGTGTTAAGGTAAATGTTGAAAGTTGCAGATGCTATCTAGTTACATACTTCACCTTTCCCATCACCCTTCTAATAATCATGTAATTGAAACAGGACCAGAAGGAACTCCCGAAGGAACTGTTTGCTGTCAAAATGTATGCACTGGTGACCAATCAACCAAAAATACAGAATAAAGGAAAGAGAAGAAGACCCAAAAATTCACCTCGTATGATACGCTCATGAAGAATTCCTATATTGGGCATGTTGCGGAGAGCCGGAGAACTTATAGTCTTACTGTGTATCAGTTTTGAGTTGTGTCAAATTTTCCAAGCAAAGGCATTTGCTGTCTCAGTTTTGCTTCATATACATTTTATTTTGAACAGGCTTGAAGTTCTTTTTCAGATTAATTTTGTTCTTTTATAATTTTATTGGATTTACATGGCTATTGTTGAATATATGATGTGCATTTTGACGTTATTTCTAAAGGAATATGCCTATATTGTGTATCAAGTGAAGTTAGTCCAGTCCCACCTCCCAACTGTCCAAACTCAACGAGATGTTGCAGAACAAGGGGCATCTGGTGAGAGCTAGCTCAACATTTGCAGTGGGCCTTTAACAGTTTTACTGCATTTTTGCATGCCCTCTGCAACTGCGACAGCCTGACCTTCCGGTTCACAACAGGTTGTATAGCTTGAAGTTGCACTGTAAGTAATATAATAGTGGTTTGATTGCAAATCTGGTTCCCCATGCTGTACCCTTTGATCTTTACATTTTTAAAGAGTGTTGAAGCAAGCTTTGAGTCAATTCTTTTCTTTTCCTCTCTTTTTCTTTTTGGAAAATTTGGTCTTAGCTGTTGCCGAAGCTGCTCCATTCTCACATGTTGTCTGCTCACTTCCAAATCAATAAACTTGTAAGCCAGAATATCCATAAGATATTCTTGCTTCTGCCAGCTGTAGTGCTTTATCATTTCTCTTCGTATCTTGCTGTCAAACAACTCGATGATGGGGACCTAGATAACGAACACAGAACCTGTATGTATCTGCAAGTATCTGATGCTCTAATTTGAGAAAGGAATTTATCCGTGGGGAAATGGTCTGTGACAGGTATATAGAACCGTTGCCGCTAACATGACAGGTACTGAACGGCAATTACACCACAGGGACTGAGTACATACGGCAAATGAAATATCTTCACATCAGAATATCATCCGTACACAATTACACCACAGGGACTGAACGGATTGGACAAAACCACCATTGTGCCTAACCTCGATATATTACAAATCCACTAAGGTATTCAGGCAAAGAATGTGTTATGTGTGTCAGTTCTTCTTCCCAGTTGGAGGCAATGTCCCGAAAACAGTGTCCCAGAGTGATGAAGTGATGCCAAAGCCCATGTCTTGAATTCTGAAGTGGTGGTTAAGGTGGTACCGCTGCATATAACATAAGTCGCAAGGATCAAAACCATAGAATTTGCAAGGAACGGCTACCTTATAGTAACTTTGTAAGAGAGAATGAAGTCTTCACCTTGAGATGCTTCGCTGGGTCTTTGGATGGTTGTCCGTGGTGCAGGTAGTAGTGAGTGCAATCATACATCACATATCCCAACAGGCCGCCGGCAAATAGTGCAGGAGTAGTAGATGGAGTTGCGAAGAATGCCACCAGCTTCCAAAACTGAAAGGCAAACAAATAGCCCCTTTACATAAATCGTCCATGATAGTTGCATGCCTGATCAATCTTATCTTAAGCTCAATGCTGGAGATTAAGTTATGTTGCATGAATGACAGGTTTTGGAGCTATACCGGCACACACAAAATTGCTGTTGCAGTAGGAGGAAATACAAGTCTGAGCGAGTCCATTGGATGCTTGTGGTGGCATCCGTGAAGAAGGTAATGTGCGGTGTTTGACCTGTAACATTTCGTCGACGACAATGTGATGAGAGGAAGGAAAACCCTAAATGCATTTCCAACTTAAAGGTTGAAATGTTCTTACCAGTAGGTTCTGGTCTCGATGTGAAACAGAAAGCGGTGCAAAGAATATTCAATCAGTGTCCAAATAAATATCCCAAAGATAGCCATCAGAGCTACTTCCTGAATGGTATGACCCATCATAATAGATTTCCCGAACAAAAAGCAAACAACAGGCAGCCATATGGTTGGCACAGCCCACCACTTCGTGCGCGTCAAGAACTGGAAATTAAAAAGATCTGTTAATACAGTTCAATTTCTGAAATCCTCAACACCGCTACAACGGAATATATTACCTCCAGTATGTCATTTGCAAAAAAGCGTGGACCCTCCTTGCTGACGATAGGCTGGTGAACCCATTCCTGATAACGTTCCTCAAGATGGCCAACCTTCAACCACATAAGAAAGAACAAAATCAAAAAGAATATTACTTTAGCAATGAAGCAAATGGACCAGCTTCTAGTAAAAACACACAAATTTCAACAACAGCAGATTCTTTAATAAGTCAAAGCAGAATATGTCCACCGCAACGATTGCCGGGAAAAAAAAGGGATGACAAAGAAGAATAGAATTCAACGGTGAGCTGTGGTTGTAGACTCAGCAGAATTGTAATAAACAAGATCAAAGTACATGGAAATTTCATGAGTTACGCAGGAAAGCTAAGATTTCCAGGAAGAACACCCCAAAAATCATCACAAGGAAGCAATTAAGAGCAGAAAAGTACCTGGAAAACAAGAGGCTTATTCAGATCAACAGTGAACTCCTGGACAACCATCTTCCCCAGTCAAAGCTGCACTGCAGAATTATCACATCAGCTACCAAACATAACAACCAAGAAGCAAAGACATGATTCAAAAGCAACAATCTCCTACAAACAAGCACCGGTCCTCTTAAGCAAGGAGACAGCTGACTACCCCAACCAAATTCCGAATGGCAATGGAGAGCTAGGTCACACTAGTAGGCATCAGGCTTAACACCAAAGAGGCCATCATAATCACCACCTTTTTCGCCCTCCTCACAACAAAGTTTCTCAGCCTGAGCAGTCACCCACACGTGACTCGTAGCACACAACAGGCAATCATTATCTCCCTACTAATCAGTCCACAGTGATGGTTCACACGAATTCGGCAACAAGCGCTGCAGCGTCACAAGAGGCACACCCACCGTGTTTACACGAATCTGACAATAATTCAACGCCGCGCAACGGAATGCGGGCACGGCACTCTCACTACAGATCCAACATTTTCGCCGCAACAAGTTCTTCAATTCCTACGATCACAAACCCTCCCTCACGCCACGGCTCATGCGCCGCCGCCGCGGCTGGGGATGGCACTCATGCATCTAACGGAACTAAACGGAGCGCACCTCGAACCAAATGCAGCCACCAAGGACTACCGAAAAGAGCGCAGGATATCAAGGGGCCAGAAGAGAGGAGCGAATGGGGCGCGGGTCACTCACCAGCGAGCCAATGGCGGCCTCTTCCCGGGAGCCGAGAGCCCTCCTCTTCCCTTCCTCCCCGGGGGGCGGCGAGAGAGAAGGGAACAAGAGACGAGCGGATGATGCGAGGGACGGAGGCGGGATAAGAGCGGAAGGCGAGGGGCTATCTAGTAAATTTGTTTCGATGCGCGGCCCACGGGAAGCGACCCACGCCGCTGGTTTGCGATTAAATAATTTTGCAGGGGTCTCTGTGTAATTGGAGATCCGCCAAGGGCTCTCGCTCTCTCAAATAGGCGTCGTCGCATCGATGTAGTGGGGCCCGCGTGCCAACTTGTCTATGGCCTGTGCCGTGCTGTGAATTTGTGATGAACAGTGCACGCTGAGCTATGCTAGTAGTACTAGCAAACAAAACACGTCTGAATAGCTGGTGTGACACAACCATTCATCGAGTGAAATGGGCGTCCAATTTTAATTGTTTGAGGTATTGTTTTGGAACGGACGCTTTCCAAAGAAATTGAATAGGATTTGATACTTTTCATTGATATATGAACCACTATGATTTTCCTGCGTGCTCCAAGACAGAGCTGGGATCTCATGATTCGCACTTCGCAGGATCTTTTCGCCCTGCTTCCTGCGTGACAAGGTGCATGTGCGCCACACGTGGCGCGGCACATGACAGGCAGACGAAAGAAACCCGTTTTCTCGCAAACGATTCCTTGGCCCAAACCGGCCCTCATCATCAGCTACCCCGGCGGCGGTTTCATGGGTCCGTCGCATGTGCGCTTGACCGGCCGCTACACCGGCGGATCAGCAGATCCGATCTGGTCTCACCTTTCCAGGTTCTTGAGGACGTAACAAACCTGCCAGGCCATCGTTTGCGCTTGCATTACTTGACACTGCTGTAGCAACACAATGAGACGCAGTTCATGTGCATCTACAACTTCAATGTACAGAACTACAGATGCCATGGCGAGAGACAACTCTTGGCAGAGTGAAAATTCATGCGAAGATCCACAACAGATGAAAATGCACCACTACTACCAATCATCAGAAACTTACAGCTGACCAGCTCAACAAGGAGAGCACCCAACAGTGCAAAACCATAAGCTACTGATCCAACACGGAACAAAACGGACGTCGACCTACTGCACAAAACATTACAGTGACCGCAGACGAAACGAATCACAGACGCGACCTCAACGACGACAACGTAACCCTTCCATCCATCACGCAAGTCACAAAAAGCACAGGGACACAAACTCATTCACAGGTGCTTCGAAACGTCAGCTCCGAACGTGAGCTCATCATTCGGCCACGGCCTCCTCTTCCTCTTCCTCATCATACTCCTCGTCGGCGGTGGCATCCTGGTACTGCTGGTACTCCGCGACCAAGTCGTTCATGTTGCTCTCAGCCTCGGTGAACTCCATCTCGTCCATGCCCTCGCCGGTGTACCAGTGAAGGAAAGCCTTGCGCCTGAACATGGCGGTGAACTGCTCGCTGACGCGGCGGAACATCTCCTGGATGGAGGTGGAGTTCCCCACGAAGGTCGATGCCATCTTCAGCCCCTTGGGTGGGATGTCGCACACACTGGACTTGACGTTGTTGGGGATCCACTCGACGAAGTATGACGAGTTCTTGTTCTGAACGTTGAGCATCTGCTCGTCCACCTCCTTGGTACTCATCTTCCCGCGGAACATGGCTGAAGCTGTGAGGTAACGGCCATGGCGGGGGTCAGCAGCACACATCATGTTCTTGGCATCCCACATCTGCTGAGTCAGCTCAGGGACAGTGAGGGCACGGTACTGCTGCGATCCACGTGACGTCAGCGGCGCAAAGCCGACCATGAAGAAATGGAGGCGAGGGAACGGGATGAGGTTCACAGCAAGCTTGCGCAGATCAGAGTTGAGCTGACCAGGGAATCTCAGGCAGCATGTGACACCACTCATGGTAGCAGAGATAAGGTGATTCAGGTCGCCAACTGCATTGTTAGAATTGATCTAATCAGTGCCCAAGTTTATGATCAAGTAAAAAAAACAATGACGTATTGAATTTCAGAAGTCACACAGGTAATAGGTAAAGAACTAGTAAAGATTAACTTACAGCTAGGGGTGGCAAGCTTAAGTGTGCGGAAGCATATGTCATACAAAGCTTCATTGTCAAGCACCATACATTCATCAGCGTTCTCAACAAGTTGGTGAACTGAAAGTGTAGCGTTGTACGGCTCCACAACAGTGTCTGAAACCTTTGGTGATGGGAAGACGGAGAAGGTCAACATCATTCGGTCAGGGTACTCCTCCCTAATCTTAGAGATAAGAAGGGTGCCCATGCCAGATCCAGTGCCTCCTCCCAAAGAATGGCAAACTTGGAATCCTGTTAGTAAAGCAGATACATCATTCTATTATCCATAAAGACAAACCGCATTCCAGCATGCGAATGTTAAAAGCAGCATTGGAGTAAAAAAATTCAAAGAGGCAAAAATATATTAGCACGTAAAGGTCTCATGTCTCAACAATTTTATGAGAAAAATCATGTTACAACAGTCAAATGATATTATCTCCATTCTTTTTTCTTCTAGAAAAAGGAAAAAAAAAAGAGCATCTCCCTTCTTAAATACATGACTTTCAGGACAGCTAATCTAGTTCAAATTGCACTAGATTTATCATCCTAAACGTTATACATTTAATAGTATAGAGTATTGGAATTAAGACAGCTCCTACAGCATTATCCCATGTAGCCTGTGAACCCAGCTAGACATGCTGCCAGAATATTTTGCTTGGACACGCAATATCATACCGCATAACAAACACCAATCACAGGGACTACACAAAAGCCAAGATGTTAAGCACTTTTTTATTCACAATAGAGACAAGGAATCCATTATGTCAGGTGTCGGCAAAAGAAATGCAGTCAAGCTATGCTACAATATTAAATGTATTTTTAAACTTTACAAAACAGGTCATTAACAGTTGCAGAGTACCAGAGTTAACTCGACGCTAACAAACCCAACCCTCTGGTTACACCAATAAAATATCCATCCTACCGACCGTTGCTGTCACCTGTTGATCTACTCAGACCAGATAAAGCTATAGGAGTTCAACCACAACATGAAACAAACAGCATATCTCATGGATGTTGACATTTTACTAGCACAACTCTATGAATTACATCATGGACGTTGACATTTTCCTAGCACAAAGTAGGAACTTTGGAGACCCTATGAGCACTTTACGAGCAAACTAGAATAATCAATCACTATGCTAGCTCAAAAAGTAACCGGATCCACAACAATCAGGCAACCCCTGACCCCCTGTAACAAACCTAAGTGTGCTAGTTATTTCAATTTAGGCACCCCTAGGACAAACCTACCTAAGTACCTATCCACTAAAATGCTTTAACACTAACAGAGAGGATAAACATTAGTACTTAGCAAATTAATCAGATAATTGGAGCATCACATTAACGGAGACGATAAAATTTACTACACATGACAACGATACAAAATAACGCGCCTAACTAAGCCCGATTTTAATCGCATTTCCAACCTCATAACCATAGATCTGGCCTACATCGAACCAAACCATGTGTGATTGGCGCCCGGATTTAATCCTAACTCTTCAAACCCTATAAGGATAATCCAACAAAATCACAGAGCGCGAGTGACGGGGCGAGATTGAATACCCTGTAGACAGTCGCAGTTCTCGGCCTCCTTGCGGACGACGTCGAGGACGGAGTCGATGAGTTCGGCGCCCTCGGTGTAGTGGCCCTTGGCCCAGTTGTTGCCGGCGCCGGACTGGCCGAAGACGAAGTTGTCGGGGCGGAAGATCTGGCCGAAGGGCCCCGAGCGCACCGAGTCCATGGTCCCGGGCTCGAGGTCCATGAGCACGGCGCGCGGGACGTAGCGGCCGCCGCTGGCCTCGTTGTAGTAGACGTTGATGCGCTCGAGCTGAAGGTCCGAGTCCCCCGCGTAGCGGCCCGTCGCGTCGATGCCGTGCTCGTCGCAGATCACCTCCCAGAACTTGGCCCCGATCTGGTTCCCGCACTGCCCGCCCTGGATGTGGAGGATCTCCCTCATGGCTGACGCCTCGCGGAGCGGGCCACCGACTCGCCGGAGTTTTGCTGGGGTGGGGTGGGAGGCGCGGGCGGAGGAGGGCGGGTGCGGTTGCTAGCTTTTGGGGAAGGACGGACGGGACGAGATTTGAAATGGTGTTGCGGGCGTGAGTCGCGTCTTATGCTGTTGCGGGCATCTCCCAGTGGGTGGAAACATGTGGGACCCGGTTCCAGTGACGGTAGGGTTCTGTGGTCGGGCCCACATGCAGTGGGCGAGCGAACCCGTGTGGTAGGGATGGGTTTTGCCTTGCGGTTGATCTTTGACCCTAGATTTGTGATCGAACGGATGGAAATCACGCTCAATTTATATGGAACGTAGTTTCTGGATGTTACTCCGTTTCTGGTTGAGCGACCTGCGCCCAGGTTGGCGCAACAGGTGGAGGGCCCCACCTGCAGTGGTTACGCCGTTTCGGATGGACACAGGCCCCCTCGGCAGGCTGGCTTAACCGAACGACGGGCCCACCCGCAGCATGATAATCTTACCTGCTTTGTGCCGGCCTGTGCCGCTGTGCAGAGGCTCGATAGGAACCGGCCTGTTCTCAACAGATGAGCGATGATGCTCAAGAAAAAATGATTAGCTGTCGATTTATGGCGGCTAAATAGACAGGACAGCGATGCTTCACCAGTAGTGCAAGCAATGCATCATCCGTTGTCAACAAAGGTAGCTGTTGCTTAAGAGAATGACAAGGACCAATTACCAGCACCCACTACATCCTTACATCCCATCTCACCACAGAACACAGGCCCGGCTGAGGTAACTGGGTCCCCGAGTAGGGAAACAGAAAGGTGGCACCAAGTGGATGGATGTGAACGAAGTAGCTGCAAGTACAAGCTAAACATTTCATCATTGAAAACATCAATTATTTGCTGCCACAACAGGATTTTTCGAACAATCTGCCACAACAGGACGATATTTGTAACTGGGATAATAGTACATCGGTCAGAAGATCCAATCACGAAGCCTTCCTCATGACAAAACTGGGGTCGAAAATTAACAGTTTAGGACCATTTCGATTACAAAGGATTATTGCGCTAGATAGAAGGTACAACTCCTGCCCAGCTCGGGTACGGCTACAGCTCGGCAGGCTTCGCTAGCAAGCTGATCTGCTTGAGACTCGCCAGGTAGGATGATAAACATGCAGCTAACCAATCTGTCCCTACTCTTGCTTGATTGGATATGTTATTAAAATGCCTTCTTCTCGTAGGAGACTAGCCCATGAATTCCTCCTTCAACCTGAGCAGCGCCAGTCCTCACCTGGTGAAGGATCGGTAAAGATCAAGTCAAGCACATGAATTGAAGTATATCAGAGAATGGGATATAAGCCGGTTTCATTTCAAATCTTGAACAAATGCACAACTTTCGGTTAGTCTGTTGAAGAATGAATATACCTCTAATCTAAGGGTCTCCGATCGGAGAAGATCATGAGCTGACTGCAGAGAGGATGCACCAAGATCCTGGAAACCTTGCTTAACTGCTTGCATGGTGTAAGGAATGAACCTCAGCACAGAACCCTTGTCAGCTACTGCTCCAACAACTCCTTGCGCAACCTTGAGCTTGAGAGTATCACCAAGGTACCTTGCATCACTCCCCTTTGTCATGGCTTCGAGAGAGCCCATGCCTCTGTATTTTTTCACTCGACGACCATCCTGAGAGAAACATTTCAAGAGTTATGATTTGTATTTAACACGAGAAAGTGAAACTGTATAAGCCAGAGATAGAAAGGCACAAACAATATGTTATAGTTCACCAACATTAGTTTAGTTGATAATAATTTAATAAAGTCAAAAGTACTAGAAGCTTGTTAGATGCAAACGAATTTCTCAAGAGTTCAAGGAGTGAGTTCGTGGTCACAGCAAGAAAATGTATCATGTTGCCTAAACTCAACTGGGATAACGAAAGGCACAGCAAGCAGCTTTATAGCCATTTTAACTGCTGATTCACCCTACCATTGCTGGCTCAGGAGTCAAGCCAAATTAACAATATCTGCCAACAGTAGGGTGAATGAGTGATAAAGTGTTGCTTTATCCAAAAGCATTATTGAAGAATGAATTTGGTTATCTAAAATTGTGATGTATTGATGACATCAGAACAATCAACTACAGTAACAGAGGATGTAGCCGTTAACAATTTGCAACAATCACAAAAATGAATAAACAGATTGTGGCTAATTGATTACTTCGTCAGCACAGAATATATGATAGGAAAAAATGGCATCAGAAGAGATAAATAAAACTATAACATTGATGTTTTCATGGTAAAATCATCAGAAGCCTATATGGTAAAATTATATAATTCAAACCTTAAGCTTTGCAGCGTGAAATAATATCTCAAGCAGTAAGTTATACATGCACAAGGCAAGACTTAAGAAGCACTAAAACCAACTTCCCATCAATCACCTTATGCAAATAATTTTTACTGCACTCTTGAAGGGCCTTTTGTCATCTACTCATCTAACCTGTTCTTTATACATTGGGGGACTATTTCATTGCAGTGGTCACATGGGGCGAATATCTGCATGTGCAGGCTTGTGATCTTTATACTAAGTATAAATCGAGTCTATAGGGCTGTAGGGAACAGTCATCAATGAAGTGCAAAAGGGCATTCAAACATTCTGTTTATGGTAAACATATATAAAACAAAACGTAGGACCTGGATTTAACCATGCTCCAGCAAGACTACATTATCAAATATACCTTGTACTCATAAGTTCCAGGAGCTTCATGGCTGCCAGCTAAAAAGCTGCCCATCATAACAGTGGATGCCCCGAGGGATAGAGCCTTCACGATGTGTCCAGAGTTTGAAATTCCTCCGTCAGCAATTACTGGCACATCATGATCCTTGGCATATGATGAAACCTTATACACCGCTGTAGCCTGTGGCACGAATATAAAGAAGCGTCAAACAAAAAGGCGCCTCCCTAAAATGTTTCGATTTACTAAGACTCTGAAAAAAATATGGAAGAAAATTTCCATCCAAACCGAAGTGTAAACAAGAACATGCAAAAAACAAGTCAAGGAAGCATTATAGCAGGTTTCAACAAATTGAAGACCATGATATCCCAGAGACATGAATCTCATTTCCCCAAATTGCGAGGATATGAATGGGAGTATGGAACCTAAACACCAGTTTACAGTGCTTCGTAAAAAATATGTACCAGTACATCAGATAGTTTCCAAAGTAACGTTTGATGTCCGTAAATGTTCAAAATTAAGCATGAGAAATCAAGTAGCCAGTTCCTTCTAATCCAAGCCTAGCTGAAAGTGGGAAGAAAGCAGATGCTCTAATGCTATCCAATCATAATTGTTTCAAACAAATATAGCGAACATTTCGGAAAGTTTACATATATAGCCAAGAAACGGATGAATTTGTTTCTATCTCTAAATTAACTTAACAACATCCAACAGCCCAAAGAGCAACAGTATGTGGTGTGCATGCTGATCGTATAGCCACCATTGGTAACTAACTAATTTGACAGCAGGAGGGAAAAAGCAAATTAATAGCGCACAAATTAGGCCGCAGATGAACAAAAGTTTGTGAGAATTTTAACGGTTCTATACCTGTCCTCTGCCAACAGCACAAACCTCCTGGGTAGTACAAATTGAACCAGAACCCATTCCAACACGCAATCCATCAACTCCAGCTTGGACCAGATTCTGCGCTTGCGCAATTGTCACCACATTGCCTCCAATCAAATCCACCTCAGGATACATCTTCTTTGCATACTTGATCATATCAAGCTGGTAGATGGAGTTCCCCTGCGAACTATCAATCACAATGGCATTTGCCCCAGCCTTAACAAGCTGCTCCAGCCTTTGCTTGTCATCCTCACGGGTACCAATGGAGGCAGCAACTACAAACTTCCCATCTGCACCAAGAGAAGGCTTGCCTAGCTTTGGATAGCTACGGATTCGCTCCACATCCTTGGCGGTGATGAGGTCAATAACCTCACCGTCGTCGGACACGAGAGGGGCGTAGTCCAATCCCTCGTCGGCAAGGAAAGCGGCTGCTTGTTCGAAGTCGAAAGAGGCGGAGGCTGAGCGCGGAGCAGGGCGCATATACTCCGAGACAGGGATAGGAACCTCGCGGGAGGCGGCATCGGCTGCCACAGCGACACCGACGAGCTTGGAGAGCGAATCCCCAAGCTCGGTGACGAGTCCGTACTCGTACCCAGCGAATTCGTTGAGCGACGGAGTGGAGGACGGCGAGAAGAAGGGCACGGAGGACACGAACGGGAGGCGGCGGGACTTGGCGGCACGGACGATGGCGGCCTGAGCGGGGGCCTCGGTGTTGCAGTGCACGACGGCGGCGGCGCCGAGCGAAGCCATGGCCGCGGCCATAGAGGCCTCGGAGACGGTGTCCATGGGGGAGGCGACGCAGGGGATGGAGAGCGGCACGCGGCGGGAGAGGCGGGTGGAGAGGTCGACGGCGTCGGCGGGGAAGTCGATGAAGCCCGGGAGGAAGATGACGTCATCGTAGGTGTAGGAGACGCCCTGCGAGAAGAGGCGTGGCGCGGCGTAGCCGTCGTCGGCGAGGTCTCCGCTGCGCGCCGCCATCGCCGTGGTGAGGGGTTTAGGGTTTTAGCAGGCGGCGGCGGCGCAGGCGGCGGGGGAGGATGAGAATGGAGGGAGGCCGAGTGGGAGGCGTGAAACTGGCGCGCTGTTTTTAGTCAGTCCGGTCCTAGGGATTTGTTTGGCGGTTAGTGGTAACGTGCTGGATGATTCGATGACATGTGGGCCCCGTACCTTTCTACCGTTCTGTCCGAGTGCAAATTTACATCGAGGCCGACAGGTGGGCCTTAAATATTGGGAGAGGTGCTAAAAAACATTATTTCGAGGGAAATGATGTCTAAATTCTGATTGTCATTTTCCGATAGGCGTTGAAAGATTTTTGAGGTGAAATCCTACAGTATCATCTTGGTTACGTCTTGAATCTTTTTTTTTTTGGGCGAGGAAGGTTACGTCTTGAACCTATGAATGACGAATTTTGGTGCCTCAGTTTTGGCCATTCAGCCCTCGCAAAAAAAAAAGGTCATTCAGCCCACCAAAATTCGACTTAGCTCCTCATGCCATGATTTGAATTCGACAGTTCCTCGTGTTATTCATTTTGAACACGCAAGGGAATACGGTGAATGGCCTCATAAAAGAATACTACTACGGAGGAGAACGACCATTTCATCCGCGCGTGTGTACGACTGACTTTACGAGTTCAAGCTTATCTCTTTTTTTCCACTCGAATTTCTCCTCTTTTTATTCCTCCCGAAAAGAGACCCAGCTCATCACGGCTCTCCTGATGGGTCCCACAGATCAGTCAGAGCCAGTCCGCCACGCCCATCGTAGCCGTCCGATCCACCGCCGCCTAGCCCCACCTCCCACCCACTTTCCTCCCATGTCACACCTCCAACTCACGCACTAGAAGACTCACCGACATGAGGGCCCACAGAATCTCTACCCCACATGTCACAAGCTCATTCAACTCACGCGGCTTGTACGCCACACACCCGCACCAAGCGGCGCGGCCGCGTATATGAACGCGCACCTCTCCCGAGAATTTCCCCACCACAACAACGGCCCGCGCAGCCCAGCCAGCCACAAGCATCATATCAATAAAAAGAAAAACGAAAAAACCAAAGAAAACCCCTTCACAGCAACCGAGGGAGAGAATAATCTCTCGTCCTCGCGTCTCGTCTTCTTCTTGCTTGCGCCCCCCGGCTGCGTGCGATCGAAGCGGAGGCGCGCGCGCGCGGGCGGACGCCGACTCCTCCGACCCCGATGGCCTTCATGCGCACCCACGTGAGTCGCTCTCTCCGCTTTCTTTCGCCGATCCGCGGCGGTTCCGTTCTGTTCGCGCGTAGATCCGTGTGCGTGCGTGGGGTTGGACTGGTTCGCGCGCGAACGGGGCGCGGAAGTTCGCTGCGGGGCGCCGGACGAGATCTGGTCGCTGTGGTTTGATCTGATCTTACCGCGGCGTCGTAGTGCTGTTGGTCTGGTGCTCTTAGCGGCGGATTGTTACTTGTTAGGCGGTGGTGTGGTGCGTTGGGTTTTGGGAGTTTCATAGATTCTCTTGCAAAGTCGCCGTGCTCTTAGTTAGGAGATTTATGATCGCGAGCTAATTGGGTGCGTGGGTGGAATGCAATTGGGTTGATCCCAACATGTTTTCTATTCTAGTTTGAAGAATTGTGTTGGAATCACTCATTAAGTAGTTTTGGTGGTTTATTCGTCCTGATTACCATTACGTGTATCTATTTGTAAATTCAGGCAATTATGTTGTGACTAAATCACATGGATGCTGAGGTGACAATACCCACTGGATTTAATGTTAGGTAATTAAGTTATGAGAAATTGCGTTGAAATGGAGGTTAGCCGTAATCCTGTAAAATTAAAGTAGCCACAAGGAGCTACACACAGTTTGGGTTTGAGACCATTTTTTGTTTTGTTGGCCAATTCCTGCCATAAATTGGTACCTTCATTCTTATTCATTTCTGATCTCCAGTCCCTTCAGCATATGGCTGCTCGAGTTCACTATATTTAAATGAGATGTACTGGCGCGTTAATTATAATTTTTTATCCCCCCCCCCCCCCCCCCCCCCCCCCAAGGGATGGCCATGTAGGATGTAATTTAATAAATCACATGAGCATGTGCGTGGGAGCTTTTCTACGCATCATGTATAATTCCATCATAATGTCCATTGCTCATCCATGCGTGTGATGTTACATGATTATGAGGCCTAAGATCAGTTTCCGTTCTTGGATAGGTCTATCATAAGAGTGACAGTAGGATGTTTCTACTGAGTATTTCTTAGAATTTATCATCACAGAATGTTTTTTTTAGATAATGGGAAGATTGTATTAATCCCGTTCTTGGCTAATCGCAGAATCTTTAGTGAACAAGATTGTTTCAGTGGCCTGTGGCTGCTGTATTCTTACTCTGAACAATGGGCAAAATGTGTACATAATGTCTTGCATGTTGAATGTTGCATTTTGTATGGAACTGTGGCTACTTAGATGCAGGTTATAATTACTGGCATTTCGTTATTGTTCATGATCTGTGCTTATCAGAAATTCATTTTGAATGTTGGAAGTATCAGAAATTTCACTTTTCATTTCGTATTCAAGTATTTGTGTTTCATGATTGGGTTATTGATTTACCTATAACTTTCTGCAGTCCAATGCCTCATCTGGCATGGGAGTCGCTCCTAACATCAGGGACACATTCCACGAGCTTCAGATGAAGAAGGCTTTCCGTTATGTTATCTTCAAAATTGAGGAAAAACAAAAGCAAGTCGTTGTGGAGAAGACTGGAGCTACTACAGAAAGCTATGATGACTTTTTGGCCTGCCTCCCAGAAAATGACTGCAGATATGCCATCTATGATTTTGACTTTGTTACTGGGGAGAATGTGCAGAAAAGCAAGATTTTCTTCATTGCCTGGTGAGCTTCATAAGCACATATCCATATCTGTAGTCTCTTAAACGTTTTTTTTTTAATGTGAAGTGGCTCTGCCTATGAATCTCAATTAGTGAAAATAAGTAGACAAGTAAAGTGTTATTGTATCATGACTATTATTCATGAGAAGAGGTCCTGCTACGAACCTATATTCATCCAGTAAATACTTGGGTGTTTCTCATTGCATCTAACATGTTAGTTAGCATCAACTTGCTTGCCATTTAAGTTGTTTCTTGCTCTTCTTTTATTGTTTTGTGATTTGTGAACTATAATTGAATCTTATGATCTGATCTTACTAGCGGAATCTGTCTTAACTTTTTTTAGTTTATATTTGCTGGTACTAGTAGTTTCCCAAAGGAATAACACTGCATGTGGCGCAACAGTAGCTGAATATTCTTTGTCCATAATTGTTTATTCATCATGTAAAGTTGACTTTTACTACCTTTAGTTCTATATATTTTACATGTTTGATGCATCCATTCTAGTCTTTTCAGTTGATCTCACTCACCTAATTCTCAACTAAATGTATACAACTGTTCCAGGTCTCCATCGACATCCCGAATTCGTGCTAAGATGCTGTACTCCACCTCCAAGGACCGCATCAAGCAGGAACTTGATGGGTTTCACTACGAGATCCAGGCCACCGACCCATCAGAGGTGGACCTTGAAGTGCTCCGGGAGCGGGCTCACTGAGGCTGATTGCCCGTGAAGGACCCTGAGGCCTTGAGACTTCAGTCAGATGCAAATTCTATTATCAATGATCCCCCTGCCATGGTATTGTTAATAAGAAAGATATCCATGTTTCCTGTAAGCATATCATTTAGTCGTGTCGCATGACTCTAGCTGGTGAAGCGTTGTCGGAGACCCTGTCCGTATGAGATCTTGGGCCTGTAAACGAAGCAACATTTGCAAAACTCATATATATTGTGGTATTGGTATTGGATTCCCCCGGTTGTCCCGAAATGAAATGGCCCGTTTGGTCAGAACTTGTTAGCTGCTTGTGCGAATGATGCTTGTACCGTTTGGTCAGAACTTGTTAGCTGCTTGTGTCAATGATGCTTGTACTCTAGTGACTACTGTGCATCGGCGATGGTATTGCATTTGTTCAATTTTGCATAGTTGTGTTCAGCATTTTGTTGGGTGAGCGTGTTTGGTCGATTCTGTCATGTTTGTGTCGCAACCATTCATCCTCACATGTGAGCCGGCTAGAGAAAGTGCTTGCCTATCACTTCCCGCCTCAGAAACAATCAGTGCTGGTTTCCGAACTGGCGGTGATCCAGAAAACTCATGGTCAGGTACTACCTTATTTCAATGATGATTATTAACTGAATCTTTAAGAAAATCTGCCGTCCTACATAACAGCTGGCTGACCGAACAGTAACTTTCAGACAACTTGCATTTCTACACAACACCATTTCATCACTTATATATACAGGCGTTGTTCGCTTCTCGTCAGACCTCAGCAAGTGTTCTCTTTCGGCCACCAGTCACCACATGCTACTAGGAAGCAAACCAAGACCGGCCGTACAAGTAGATGATAACATGGAGGAAAACAAATTTGCTGGGCATTGAAGGCATCAGGAAAGTATGTGCTGCGCCAAGCATCGTTGTATCCACAACTTCGATGCGCGTTTCTGCAGGAAGCCACTGATAGAGGACACCTTAGGCCGGTTCTAGCGAGGTCGACAAAAATCAGTTTCTCGCTATATGTGGACGACGCAGCCATTTTTGTGAACCCATGCAAGGAAGAGTTACAGGCCCTCAGAACCATCCTGAATAAATTTGGAGAAGCATCAGGACTTGTGGCAAACCTGGATAAGACAGTGGTACACCCCATCAAATGTGAGGAACATGATTTGGAAGATTTACTCCAAGCTTTCCCGGCAAAATCACAGAACTTCCCATGCACATATTTAGGACTACCACTGCATACGCGCAAGCTAAGGAGAGTTGACCTGCAACCATTGATAGATAAGGTAGGAGGCAAACTACCAAAATGGAGAGGGAGACATATGCCAAGGGCTGGCAGGGTGCAATGGGTGAAATCTGTGCTGACATCCACAGTAGCTTATCACGCCACAGTCATACCACTCCCAAAATGGGTCATTAAGAAGATTGACAAAATCAGAAGGGATTTCATTTGGAAAGGAGATGGAAAATTCAGCGACAGTCAGACCACTCAGGGAGGAGTGTCCTTGTTAATTGGAGAACAATGCGTATGCCGAAAGAACTAGGTGGCCTAGGAGTAATCGACTTGGAAAAATTCGGAGCGGCCCTGCGTCAAAGATGGATTTGGCACTCGTGGAGTGAAGAGGAAAAACCGTGGAAAGGGCTGCAAATCCCAGTAACAGAAACAGATAAGGCCCTCTTTGCGGCATCCACTAAAATCCAAGTCGGTGATGGCCAAAGGGCAGCTTTCTGGCACGACAACTGGATAGCGGATGTACCTCTGAAAGAACTGACGCCACACCTATACGCACTAGCAGCAAGGAAGAAGAGAACCGTTGTAATTGAATTGCAAAACAAGAACTGGATCAGGTCAGTCCGGAAAATTACAACTACGGTGCAGTTAAGAGAATTTGTCCAGCTATGAATTTTATTGAGAAGTGTGAACTTGGTGGAAGGAACAAAAGACGTAGTACGTTGGAAGTGGACTGCTGATGGAGAATACAACTCACAATCTGTATACAAAGTGCAGTTTATTGGCGCCTACAGTCCTTTTGACACAAAGCATGTATGACAAGCAAAAGCAGAACCAAAGGTGGTCATGTTCGGATGGGTATCACTGCACGAAAAAATATTAACAGCAGACAATCTCGATAGTAGAGGATGGGACAGCAATGTCATATGCCCGCTTTGCCTGCAGGAAATTGAAACCACTGAGCACCTGCTCATATCATGCTCTTACTCACAACAGGTAGTTACAATTGTAGCTAGCTGGTTTTCTATTGCAGGCATACAAGACCTATGGCCTAACACAGAAGGCGTCGCAGCATGGCTCCAGAAAGCTATAATGTTGATGCCGCGATCAAAGAGGAAGAAACTAACAGGGATCATGCTATATGCTTGGTGGAACATTTGGAGGAGAGGAACAGAAGAATTTTCCAAGGAAAAGAAAAGGAATGTCTACAAGTTGCAATGCTGGCTAAGGAAGAAATAAACCATACAACCTGACGATGAAAAGTCCGTTCATGCACAGCACGGTGGAAGGAGTGGCAGGAAATGACCAAACGGCAGAAGCTTAAGACCTCAAGGGTTCCAATAATTTTGTAGTTTTGCTCTGTCCACCTCTGCAGAGCTACTTAATATTTGCTCTGTCTGTATCTTTTTTATTTCTTTGAACCCATGCTTGGGGCAGCATAAGCTGCCTGGAACATTTTTATTTGTACTCTGCCTTTTACTTCTTCTATAATGAAAAGGCAGGACGCCTGCCATTTACCCGTCTAAAAGAAAAACAACTTCGATGCCCGTAGGTTCTACTAGCGCAGCGGGAAGGCCACAAGCAGTGGTACCAGAGTGTTTTATTTCCCTCGCGTCGAACTGGAAACATGGTTCGGACAGAGGAATCTTTTTCCTCCGTTCGCATGCTGCAGTGTAGAAATCAGCGCAAACGAAACCATGCTCTCCTCTGGGTTCGTTTCTGAGCAACATTGCGGGTGCTCTATCTGAATTCTGAAGATGTCGGACATGCTGGTTGGCACTTGCAGCGTCACGCATAATTACCTGCCCGGCGCCTGCCCGCCTGTTAAACACAGTGAACACTCCCTCATCGAACACCTGGCTGCCTGCGTGGCCGGCCGGAGCGTTGGTGCTGGTGAGTCTCGAGACATACCCGCCGTATTTGCACAACGAGCAGGAGCAGCTTGAGTTGCACGTGAGTTTCCTTGTAGATGCTAAATTTGCAAGATCTGGACCGTCTGATAATTGCTGAAAAAAGGTTATATTTTAAGCTACAAAGTACTTAGAAGTTTGATATGCATCCCACATTGTTCGGTCCATTTTGATGTACCCCCTCCGTTTTTAATTATAAGACGTCGTTGACTTTTTCGTTGAACTTTGACCAATAATATAGATTTAAATAATTAGTTTTTGAATATGAAATGAATATCATTAGATGCATCATCAAAAGCACTTTAAGATTAACTTATACGCTTAGTTATTTACACAAATATTTTAAATAAGACGAATGGTCAAACGTAACGAGAAAAGTCAACGGTGTTATATATTAAAAAACGGAGAGAGTATCTGAAAAGGGTTGTAAGTGTCATCTCCTTACTACCTGCGTGCATATGCACGCAATTCACTGTTAATTGGCTTGAACTGGTGTTGTTGCACTATTCCCTAATTGCTATCGATGCAACAAGTAGGTAAGCATTCACATTCTCTTGTAATATCAGAGATGAAACCCTTTAATTCTCTGTATTAGTTCACTGTAATCCTTTTTGCGACCACGGCAACATGATCATTTCGGTGCCATGTTATACTAAGATTGAAGGGCACGATAAAATAAAAATAAAATCTGATTAGCTAAGGTGCTTTACTGCTTCTTGATTGGTCGGATACGAAATGGCCCGTTTGGTCACGACTTTACTTCAGGGTTGATTTGGATTCATCATTTCTGCTGTCCTGTGCTTTCATTCTCTGGATGGGTGTTTTTTGCCTGTTGCATTGGAATTCTATCGTGCGTTGGCTCGACACAGGGGCACGTTTTGCTAGTTCTTCTCGGCGCTGCCAGTGCCAGGCCTTCTCGACAGCAAAGAGCACTGACGAGAGAACGACGATAACAGCGCAGCACGCAGCTTGCGACTCCACTCCACTGGCGGCGCAGAGCAACAGGTTCAGGCTGCCATACCGGGCGCAGTGCAGAACGACGGTCACGAATCAGCGCCACTCCACTCCCGTCCGCACCGGCGTCGGCGCATTGGGGCCACTGCGCTGCGCGGCGCGGGACCCCACTTGCTCGCGCTCGCTCGCCGCCCGCCATATCCGCACCACGCTCGCCCGTGCACAAATGAAACGACCGGAGTTATTGCGGCAGCCGCGCCGCGAAGGTCGTGGAGAAGGCTGACGCGATGGCTGCAGAGCACATCGTCCCTCTTCTCCGCATCCGCTCCTCGCCTCCGGGCGCCGGTTCTGCGTGGGGGACAGGGCTGCGGTGTTCAGCCGACGAGGGGGTACCCGGCCGCTGCGGCACCATGGATCCTAGGGTACGAACATCCACTCCGCACCGGTGAGGCGTCTCCGGCCGGGAAGGCCTGCGGCGGGCGAGTGGTGGAGGAGGGGCCAATTTGAAAATATTGTTACCAAAGAAAGGACCAATAATCGCGATTCAAATTAGAGGTGTAAGTGAAAATAGTTGAATCGCGATTAATAGTCGTGATCTAAATAAAGGGCTAAATATAATAGTTGGATCGCGATCTAAATTAGGGGCCGATTTGTAAAGTAGAACCTGTCTCCGTCCGTTAGATCGAGGTGTGCGGTCGCCATTGACGGCTGGAAAAGCAGACAGGAGATTTTAAATGATTCCCAGTGTTTTTACCAGGCCTTCGATTTCATCCTCCTCCGGTCAGCGCGGCGGCGGAGCTCTCCGGCGAGGCTCCCCCGCGCGCGGTGGCCACGGGATTGGCGCTGGAGATGCGGTTGTATAGGGTATTGTCAGACGCACAGACACCTCATCATGGGATTCGACGAGAAGATTCTCTGGCTGCAGAGCTCCGTAGGCAAGGCAACTGTTCGGCGGCGGACCAACCAAGCCCGCAGCACCGCCGAGCGTTGGCTCGTCCCTCAGAACTATCCAGTGTGGCGGAGGGGCGTGCGCGCAGCCACGGGATTGGAGTTGAGGCGCGTTTCAATTCTCACACAAACCGTCAGCGAGCGCCTGATTGCCTGCGCGGCCGGCCGCGGCGTTGGTGCAGGTGAGTCTCCTAGAAATATACTCCGCGTTGTGCATTTTTAATTGTACGAAAATTTTCCTTGTAGACGCTTCAAAGTGCTTGGCCTGGAAATTGCTGGCAGAATGTTATGTTTTGTGCTATCAAAATATTTAGTTTGATATTCATTATACACTGTTCGAATGTTCGGTCCATGTTTTTTTTTTTTTGCGAGTAAGGTCCATATTTAGTTTGAACTTGTCTTTCACTATATCGAATTACTGATGACGCAAATAGCAGGCAAGAATTCACATTCTTCAGGCTTTTAATTTCAGAAATGATACCCATTCTTTCTCTGTACTTGTTCATCTAATTTTCATCGCTTTTACTCTGTAGAACAGGCACCTGCATCGACCTATCGTACTTTTTCACTCTTGCACCTTGCTCCAAGAGATGCTTGACCTCTCAAATCAGTTTTTTTAAAAAAATATTTATTATAGAAACGTTTGGCATTCAGCACTGATGGTACTAAGGTTATTGGCGGTGAGGTATCGAGTGATTCCATCTTATATTTTTCATTTGTGACATTCTTTCTGTGTCTGTCTCATTTTCTGTGTGGTCACTGTTATAAATGATATGATATGATTTCCATTTTTCTTTCTTTCTATTGATTTATCATGCGCTGAACTACAGATTGTTTTTATTCTCTTTTGCTGGAAAATGGGAATTTTGCATATGGTAAAGCAAGGCCTTATTTTGTTATATACGGTGCCATACTTAGAAAAGGAAATATTGCTTAAGGTCTCTTTCGGCTCAAATTTCACGTCCAGTGCCCATGGCAGCGATGCCCTTCGGTGTTGCTCCAAGAATAAAGTGGTAGGACAAGGAGTCCTGATAATAACTGCGACAATGTGTGGTTGACAGATCAATCTGTAGAGCTAATAATCATCAAAAGCATTATGTATTACAAATTTGATGTAAATACAGACGGGTACTTTACACACGCTGCATATTTCATCTACCTTAAACTCAAACTATGCATGATGCTGTAAAAGCTTAAAAACTATACAACAAAACATAAGGTTAATTACACTAATGCTAAGAAAGAGCAAGAGGGTGTACAGATGGTAACTGAAACTTTCTGAAGATCCTTACCTCACACTCTTTCTGATTGTCATCAACTAGGGAAAAAAAGATGCATGAAATTGTCACCTTATTCCTCATGTGCTGGCGCTGATGAGCTTAACAGTTGTGTGGAAACACTGTATATTGCAGGGAATTTTGAGTATGCCCTTCTGGTCATGCCCAAACTCCATTGCTGCTAGCTCCAGTAACCCGAAGAAGTATGGATGCTGAAGCACCTTCCTATGCACAAGAATCATCTTCAACTCCTTTCCCTCACCGACGAGCAATGGGATGTGCCCTCGCCGAACCGAAATGCGCTTTCCCATCCTTTGTTGTGTGTATGATAATACTTGTTTCGATGGTAATTACTCTACACCCTCTTGCTTATATAATGAGTGTCTGCAAGTTGCAATGGCTGAATTCTACCAGATGATTTTAATAGGTACGGTTGTGTTTATGCATTTCCATATTGTCTCGTGGTTGATTTCCTCTTGTAGTAAATGTTCTCTGTTTCTTGCTTGACAGGAGAATCTGCCAACAATATGAAAGCTAACAATTACCAATGGTGACACAGAAGGATAACTGCAAACTAATTAATCAAGAGGACATTTTTATTTCAAGTTCTGCACAGAAACCTGAATCATTTATATGATGCACCCGCTCACAAAAACTCCTAATGTGGAATAATATTTCCAAAGAGTAAATTTTGCTGGGATTCAATTTGGACTTTGATTTGAGTATTCAACTCCTGTACAGATATTCCAACTCCTGTACGGATACCTGAATGTTTCAAGGGTACCCCCCATCCAAAGTCATAACAATGAAACTTCTTTTTGAATGTGAAATTGCTGGGAACTGATGTGTCATGCTGAATGCTATTATTTTATATGTACACCGTACGTTAATGCACAGTTCGGTAGTTCCACAATGCCATCAGCATTGTTTACCTTAGAGATATTTACGGGCATTGTGTTTGAACCTATTCTCATGCATTAGAATTTGTGACAATGGGTCAAAGAACAGATTCATTGTTTTCTGAAAGAAAGGAAGCTACTTTATTGTTTGACAAACACACATCAAATAAAGAACCATATCTGAATTCGTAGTAGGAGCCACTCCTGCTGTTTCAGCGTCATAAGAAGAAACATTTCTGAATTACTGGCATTATGTTTCTTTCAGCTCTACTTCGTAGTTATTTTGATATCTGTAGTGGGCCACCTAGTTGTTCTTTTATTTATGGTGTTATTGGTCAATACGTATCTTCCTACAATACTTCATCTATGTTTTACATTACATCATTAGTATCTAATGTGTCATGGTTTCTGGTTTCAGTTTCTTGTCATGCAGTAGATCAGACACCAGAGGTGATGGTACCCTCATAAGTCATACAGGGCATTCATTTCTTGTGGAGCATATCACGTATAACGAGCTGTGTATTAACTTTTTCTTTTGAATCTGCGAGCTAGACTTACACGCCATGGTTTACCAGGAATTCCAATGGGCTTGAGGTTGTTTTGCAACTTGATAATTTCTTTGCCATATTTTACTACTAAGCTTCTCAAGGGCATGATTGAATATAAAAGCTACCTGATTAACCAAGGTATTTTACTGCTTGTGTAGAACAAAACAATTATGATAAATACTTTTAGTCAATCCTTTCCATATAAAAATGACATGTAGGCGGACTGCACTGAGAAGAAAAATGTACACAGAGGCATGTCCAACATCGATTATGCAAGAACCTATATATTCTCTAGGCCTGATCTATACGAAAGAAATGTACTATCCTGGTGGTATTGCAGGTGGGGGTATTTTGTAAACCCACTATCGCTTCCAGCTTAGAACCAATATCAGTGCTGACTTCGTAACTGGAATCAGAAAACTCGTGGTTTGGTAGCTTATTTCAATTATGATAATTAACTGAACCTTGTGGAAAATCTGCCGTCCTACAACAGCCGGCTGACCAAGCAGTAAGTAGCAGGCAACTTGCGTTTCTGCTGCACACCATCATTTCATCACTCATATATACGCTCCCATTCACCTCGGACCTCAGCAAGAGTTCGTTCTCTAACAGCCATTCCATTAAAAACCAGGAAGAAAGCCAAAACCGGCCGTACAAGTAGATGATACATGGAGGAAAGCAGGGCATTGAAGGCATCAGGAAAGTATGTGCTGCGCCTAGCATCTATGAAGGACCAAGATCCTCTGCACTCACAGCACGTGAAATCACGACATGTACTCGAGTCCTCTGTGGGCGAGGCCCCGCCGAAGCTTTCCTCCGGCTCGTGAGGCAGGCTTGGAAACAGCATCAGCACACTGAAGCTCACGCAGCGCATTGGAGACTCTTGGTTTCTTTCTGTACGCACTGTCCATCTTTGTTTTTGGCTGCATAATGCTACGTAATAGACACTGTTCTATACAAAAATACCGCAGGTCCAAGTCCAAGTCATATTTTTGTATTGTGCTATGCACAAAGTTGTATTTTCTATGGAACAGTGGTATTAAAACTCGAGTTTTTGTTTTTAAGCTATTCAACTCAGTTCAATTATGTGTATGAGCTCTGTCATTGTCCATGTAGTTTCAGGCAAACGTGCTTCACGAGCCATGGGATTGAGGCGGGATTCAACTGCGAATGGAGGCACTGCACGCCGTGACCGCACATATTAACATCCTTGGAGTCACTAAAATTTTATGATAAGATACTTTTAGCCAATCTTTTGCATATAAGGTGAACCAAACTATAATTTCGCGAGGTTTGAGTCACCAAATACCCATGATGTTTTTCTTCCCCCGCCATATCTTTTGTTCTGTTTTTTTTTTTTGCGAGGATATCTTTTGTTCTGTTTTGTAGAAAACGTTGTGCTGAGACTATGCGGAAAGCATCATTTCCCATGCTGAAAGTTTTCCTGCTAACCTTTTTCAGAAAATAGATCCAGGCATGGCTCCTCTCTACTTCTACACCCAAGATCAGCGTCATGACGGGAAGGTGGATTAAACGGATAAGAAAAATGCACTTCGCAATAGGATATCCAACACCGATTCTGTATGAACCTATTTCTCCAGGATTGATTTATTATATATATAATATAAATGTACTTTCTGGTAGTGGTGCATGTGGTTATTTTATAAACCCAGCTGTGGTTTGTGTATAAGAGAAATTGCTGGCCTATCACCTCCCGCTCAATCAGTGCTGGTTTCCGAACTGGCAGTGATCCAACCAGCATGGTTAGGTAGAGCTTATTTAAGTGATGCTAGTTAACTGAACCTTGAGCAAAATCTGCCGTCCTACATACAGCTGGCTGACCATTTGACCAAGCAGCAAGTAGCAGGCAAACTTGCATTTCTGCAGCACACCATCATTTCATCACTCATGTATATGTTCCCCTTCTCCTCGGACCTCAGAACTCTTACGGCCACCACATACAAGGAAGCAAACCAAGACTACCAGTCTTGTACTGTGTACAAGTAGATGATACATGGAGGAAATCAATTTGCTGGGCATTGAAGGCATCAGGACAGTATGTGATTTGCCTAGCATCGATGGAGGATCAAGATCCTTTGTAGATACAGCATTTGCAGTCACGACATGTACCTGCTCCATGCGTGCACGACGCCGGCGGAAGCGATCCTGCGGCTGGCGAGGCACGCTTGTAAACAGCATCAGCACACTGAAAGCCATGAGCCCATGACCCTAATTGGAACAAAAAAAAAAAAAGCACCGAAGCTCACGCAGCGTAATGGCCCGTGGCTTTGTGTTTTAGTGCATAATGCTACATACTGGACAGAAATACCGCAGGTCCAAGTCATATTTTTGTGATTGTGCTTTGAACCAAGCTGTATTTTCTATGGAACAGTGGTATTGAAACTCGAGTGTTTTACTAGAAAATTGGTGCGCCCTTTGGCGCATCCGTACCTGGTGAGTATTTACAATTACTTTCCTTCAAATTTGTTAACAGTAGGCGCATTATGGGTTACATGTTTCCCTAAAAGCTGTTGTGCTACATCAAATAGGAGAAAATCAAGTTCATATGTTTGATCACTTCCCAGTTCCCATTATAGAGATCTTATACATGTGGTTGTATAAAAAGGATTTAATAAAATAATTACCTGTAATTCATTTAAGTGCATTTGCATGTAGCAGTTGTACTTTGTATCCTGAACCAACCAAACAGGACCGGCAAGCTCAGCGTGCTGGATAACCAAGATTCATTTGGGGATAACCTTGTTACTGTTATTGTGCATTTGAATATTTGGCCCTACAATATTGATTATTTGTGATTAGTTAGAAGATAAAATATTTTTTTCGAGCAATTGGGGGGAGAGGGTTTCCCCACCTAATATATTAATCGAAAGAGGCAATGAATGAGTTCATTACAGGGAAGCCGGGAGCCGAGCCCGCTCAATGCCACAAGGCAGAACATAAAAATATTAGTAATTGACCTTAAGTAATCACAAATATTTTGCAAGGAATAAACTGGGCAGTTGTTTATATTTAGCGGAAAGGTAACTACTGGACTAGAAGCAATCAGTGCTGGCAGTGATCCAGCCAGAAAAACTCATGGTTTAGGTGGTTGAATAGTACTGTAACTCAGTAATTAACTGAACCTTGATGAAATCTGCCATCCTACGTACAGCTGGCTGACCAAGCAGTAACTTGCACACAACTTGCGTTTCTGCATAACACCATCATTTCATCTCTTATATATAAGTTCCCTTCTCATCAGACCTCAGCAAGTGTTCTCTAACGGCCACCACATACGAGGAAGCAACTCAAGAGCAGTCAAGTCAGCTGTACAAGTAGATGATACACGGAGGAAAACAGTTTGCTGGGTATGGAAGGCATCCGGAAAGTATGTGCTGCGCCAAGTACGGATGGATCCACAGGTACGCACTTACACTTGACGCAGAGTTCTTGGAGAGAAACGCGGACGTTGTGGGAGCGTCATCCATAGTCCTATAGTTTAGGAGTATTACGCTGCGTGCTAAAGGTGATCATGTCGTTGGGAATTACTTTAGAAAACCTCTACTAGTCTGGTAGTACTATCGTACAGGAGTATTGTATGCTCCGTACACCGGCGCCACCCCAAACTGTTTATGGCAAGCCAACTACTCCTATGTCACTTCGGAATGCTGAGAATGATTGGAAGTAGAAATGAAGAATAGAGGAGATTAATCATGAAAGCGTCAAGTTTGTAGCTTGTTCCGCGTCTACATCCAGCCTGTTCGCCTGGCTGCTACAGTGTTTGAGTTATTTCTTCAGCAGTCGCTACAGTGTTCGCAGCAGTCGCTACAGTGTTCGCAGTTATTTCTTCAGCAGCCGCAGCTGCAGCGCAGCCTGCCGAACAGGCTGATCATGTGGCACCTTTCGAAAAGTGATGCCAAGATTATTTGTTTACTGTATTAAACAGTAAAGAAAGGAAGTAGAGGGAACCAGATACCTGTATCTTTTAATTTTCTATTATAGGCGCAGCTGTTGTATTCTTGTTGTCCATGGACGGTGCTCTCTGCATACTGAAAAGATACATGACCAAGGCAGGGCGTTGTTTTTTTTTTCCCAAGAAAATACCACGCATGGAATTGTTGAACTCCTGATACACGGGTCCAGAGTGGAATGTTAGGGAGTACTGATTGGAGATTGCAATTCATACTATCGACTTTTACACTTTGTGTGATCTTTCAACCTGTTATTATCAAAACTGCGCATCTTTCTATTAAGAAAGAATAAAAGATGAGTTTTACAGCAAAAGGAAAAACACATCGCGCCCCGCTATTCGCGCTCGCTTCCTCGCACGCGGTTGTGTATTTTGTTCCCTTGCAGCACATGGTGATCTTTCACTTGTATAATTTGCCCGGGTGCATTAACAATGGGCAACCGCAATTTCACCTCAACGAACCACGTGGAACATGCCACGGAAGGAAGAAACGGACAGCACTGGCCTCCGTCATTCGACCGTTGCCGCTAGGAGCGAGCCTAGGACCAACGCAACGGTCGGAAAGCTGTCACAGTAGCAACGCTCCACAAGCTTCTTCCAGCTGCTGCTTTCTTCCTTCCATAGGATTCTCCCGCACCTTCCATGTCCCCCTGCACTATTTATCTGGCTTCCCCACCTCTCCTCCCAACGCAAAGCACAAACACAGCGACATCTCCTCATCCCCAAGCGTCCTTGCTCAGCTAGCTTTCTTGCGCCCTCGCATTGCCCCCTGCCTTTGAAGCAGGCATCTGAATTCAGGAGCGAGAAAGAGGATGGGGTTCGTGCTGGTGATCTCGCTGCCCTTCATCTTCTTCTCCATCCTGCTCGGCTTCGGCTGCTACTTCCTCGGCAAGCACAAGGGCCGCGAGGAGATGCGCGCCGGCGTCGGCGCGCAGATCTACGGCACGCCGCTGCCGCCGCCTGGTGTCATGGGAGGGTCCTCCCCGGCGGCCGAGCCGTTCCCCATGAAGAAAGAAGGGGCTGAGAATGTCTGAGCTCTCGATATGTCTGCGTCTTGGTGCTGTTGGATTTGTTCATTCTTTTTTTTTCCGTCCATAATGCGGTGTTGTTGCGGTGTAAATTCGAGCAAATTGGTTCAAGGTGTGGTGTGATATGATTGTAATCACAATTCGTGTTTGTCAGCTACTCTATTACAGATCAATGCAGTGGAATGGTTTGTGCCGGAACATTGTACTGGTGTATGCTTTTGCTGCAAGTTGAAACGAAGCTGCAGGCTGCAGGTACCACTGCCAAGCTGTGCAAACCTGTAAGACGTTCACAATTTGTGTTTGTAAGCAAGTACAAATCAGTCCTGCTCTTTGCATCCGAAGTTGGCATTTGAGTTTTTTTTTTTGAGTTGAGTTGACAATTGAGTTGACGTAAGATGAAAAGGGAACCTGAAAGATGGGCACAAAAGGTTGCCTCCGAACAGAATATACAAACCTCTGTTCACAAGTAATTGGCAATTTTGACTTTTTCAATTACCATTTGACCATTCGTTTTTTCTACATTTTTTTTGCAACTACATAGAAACAAAATACATGTTTGAAATATTTTTTGTTACAAATCTATTAATACAATTGTTAGCACCGGTAACTAAAAATTTAAAAAGTTATTGTCAGTCAAAGTGTAAACAGTAAGTCAACATTGCCAAGTATTTGAACGGAGGTTAGTATTTAGTAACTGAGTTTTGAGCTGGCGCTTTATTAGAATACTCTGCTTATGTTATGCCTCCAAGTGGAATACAATCAGGAAGTGAACTGAGGTCCCGTTCGGATCCCCCTCTAAAACCCCTCTAAAGTTTATAGCCCTCTAAATAAAAAGAATCTTACTATTTAGGGGTACTAAATAAAATTTAATTACAAAACCTTTCTGCAGACGGGCGTTATTTTTCGAGACGAATCTAATGAGCCTAATTAATCAATGTTTTGACACAGTGATGCTACAGTAACCATCGTCTAATCGCCGCTTAATTACCCTCATTACGTTCGTCTCGCGAAATAGATGGGAGGTCCTGAACTTAGTTTTGTAATTTGACTTTGTTTAGTACACATAAATACGGCCGGCATCTTTGATGTGACCCCTTTATACCCCTCTAAAGTGAACCGAACACCACCTGAGGTGGCGTTTTCTTCTAGAAGTATAAGCTATGCCACTAGCCGAGATGTTGACTTTTTGAGGGGTGTTCACTCTGTTCTTGATTACCATTGCCTCATTTACATTGCAGGTACTTCAGGCTAAAAAACTAAATCTATTTGAACAGTTGGGCGAGCGCTTTGCAACCTAAACCAGTCAAAGTCTGTGGGATTTTGGGTGCACGATATCCACCTCTACACGGGTTACACCTACCACTCTAGGTGCCCACAAATTCTCCAAGTATGCTGGCTTAGCCAGCTATTGATAGCAGCCATTATTTGGAACATTTGCCTGATACCGCTCAATCCTAAGCAATGTGTGTTTGCATGTGTTAGAGATTGGTTTCCAACTCTCCATTGAGTTCATAGTGGCGAAGAAATAGTTTATAAAGTAAGGAGGTTGCAGTGCTGCAGGTGAACATATTAAATTTATTTCTTTTTGTCATCAAAGTGGAACTTATATTATAAAGTTAAAAAAAGGTGGAACCTATAACATCTAAGTCTGTCATCTTCCACATGGGACGTGGAGGGGTCAACTAGAACAATTCGATATTCTCCATCGAGAAAATTTGCATCGATGTGTCACTGGCATGTGGGACCCACTTGTGTCACTGATAGTAATCAATTTTTTTTGAACGAAACAGTAATCAATTTTAATTCAGAACATTTGCAATTGCATGTAGAAGTTTATACCTTAATTTATTTTGGCCGTTTCATTTGAGAGTTCAGTCATGAAGGTTGTGCATTATGATTATTTGCGAGTACTATCAGGCGAGCCTCCACGAGCATGCTTGGTTTCAGTTTTATTATGATTTCATGAGAACAAAGTGGAATGCAATCAGGAAATGAATTGTGGTGGCTTTTCTTCACAAGGAAGCTTTATCTCCTCATCTTCATAATATTAGTGAGGAAAGTGATGGTGCTACTTAATTCCAGCAATCCACGACATCTTCTGGTTTATCCATAAGGAAATGCATATTACTACGTCCTCCAGATTTTTTTCCCGTTAATATACTAGCTACCATACCTTATGATAAAAAAAGAGAGTAATAGTACTATGTTAAGCAAAAGCACTTCCGACTGGAAGTCTGAAACAAAATGACCAAACATCGACTAGAATGTTCAGATCTGCGAATAATCTGGACAAGTTACAATGCATCTCAACGTGATTGCAGGCACGCTAGGCAAAATCGAACCCAGAATTTTCACAATCATTCAAAAGAAACAATGCAAATTCTGCAGACGGATCAACTACCGACATCGTAACACTGGGAGAGGAAGAGCTGGACGTAGGACGTGTGGAAGGCGCAGTAGAAGAATGCGACCTCCGGTCACTACTTAGCAGCAGCCGGTGCGTCCCGGCCTCCACGATCTGGCTCAGCCAGGTGTTGGGAAAAGCGGTTGCTGACCAATTGAATAAATAATGGAAGTACCTTGATACATTAGCTTGGGTACTGCCGTACTGTAACCATTACTCTGTTACTTAACTCGATCGTCCAAACGTTAAGAAATGTATAATGAAAGGGTGGTATTTTCTAACTTCAGATATATTGCCTATATATTTTGTTACGGTTCTAGCTCTCACCTATTATCTCACCGCCGAGAGAACTCAATGGAGGCCAAACTGACACATACACCCACGCAGACAGCACTTCGGAATGAGGGACATCAGGATAGCGTATTTCACTTGATTTTGTGATGGCAGATAGTTGACCACGACGGTGGCTGCTCATCCAGTCATACCTTGTGCTCGAATGGAGAACGCTCGAATGCACGGTTGAACTTGACCATCGAGATTAAGCAGTGAAACACCATATTGATCGACATCCTGTTGATCAGGTTGCAGGTGGGGCGGGTAGCGAACAGCCCGCAAACCACGAAGCCGGCCGCGAAGCAGCTGTGCGGGCTTTGCGGGAACCCACTACCCGCAAGCTCTCCGAGCAATGAAGCTATGCAGTCCTAGCTAGTGGGCAGAAACATGTAAACTCTAAAAGCCCGCATAAGCTGCTGGCAACGCATGTACGCATGATAGACAGAATCCATGCGGCGTCGGCGTCTATGCTCGCGCTCGGTAGTTGATTGGTCGAGGTTGACGGGCATTAGTGGCATGCACTGTATTAACCATTTGCTTCTTCTCCGACGAACGTGTTGTAGCTTGCATGTCTCAAGCGCACCCAAAGCTGCTGGAATTTCAGTTTATTTCTTTTGTTTCGGAATGAAAGTTACAAACGAATTTATCTCTTATCTCTTGAGGTGTTTGATTTGCATGTGTTCGTCTAGTTTGAAGACTGCTGTACGCGGTGCACTAAAACTCTTGTAAACTTAGCCAACAATCAAAGCTTTAGCTATTCATATTGTGGCTGTTTTAGTTTTTCAGATGCGATTCTGAATCACGAGGCTATAAAAACCAACCTACGACTGCACCAAAATGCACCAACAATGAGATCAAGAACTTGTGGAGGACACGCGCTAGGAAGAACATTTTGCGGGTTTTCGCGGGCTCTCGCGGGTCTGCCCACTTGTCCGGTGGGCTTGGCATGCTAGTAAACATTAGGCCGCGAAGAAAATGCGGCTTGTCCGCATGCGCCGCGAAGGTCTGTTTTGCGGGGTGGGCAAGCGGGCTTCGTTACGAGCCCGCCCCACTTGCATCCTGACCTGTTGGTTAGTGTGAGTTATATGCACTCAACTTCTCCGTTAAAGTGCCTTTAGTGAGAAATGCAAATAATTAGCATTACGCGAGTTTGCAAAACGAATCTTACATTTCCTTTCAAGGAATTTGAATATCTGCGTTAAGGTGCCTTTAATGAGAAAGCCTGTCGTTTTGGACATTGACACGGTCTTCAAAACATAGCTTTGACTAATATTTTTTGATATAAAATATTTATAAAATAGATAAAATATACTTTTATGAAATTATATTTCAATACGAATCTACTCATGTCATTTTATATTTCTAAATTTAACACATAAAAATTATTTTACAGCCAAAGTTTAAAATATTTGACTTAGGACAATCCCAAAACGACAGCTTTTTTGATACTAGAGGGAGTAGTTTTGTAATCTCAGTAGTGAAGCGTCATATTGGCTGTATGAGAAGATGGAAAGTCTGAAGGGTCTTCCCAAGTTTCCATGCCCTGCTATCGAGCATGCAGTGTATGAGGTTGCAGTCTATCACTACATACATAGAGCTATCATGTTGCTAATTGAAATCTATCGCGCGTGCATTTCTGTTTCTGAGCTCTTTCCGTGACTCAAAATCAAAGCTGCCATAAACAACTTCACATGTGCCAGACACTAGCCTTTACCTTGAAAGAGTTATGCTCTAATAAATGTACATGCAGTACTCTGCTTTATTATATATGCCACTTTCTTGTCAAATAAATAAACAAAAAAAGAAACTACGATACATTCACGTACTATAATTACTAGTTGATCAACATGCACTGTCTCCCAATCCACAAACAAACTCGTATTTAGACATAAGGACTCTATATATTGAAACCAACCAAGCAGTCACCTACACACACTCTAGCTCTCACAACCTGCATTGCTTTTATTGCTTCTCTTCCATGTTATCTCTCACCACTAAAAACTCGATGGAGGACAGCGCCTTGCAGGGATACTGAATTGGAATGTGCGGCATCAGGGAAGCATATTTCACTGTCACGTCGGCGTCAGCAGTTCTTCACCGTGTTCCGTGCCTTGGCCTCTCATCCTCGAGCACGCGTGACGGCAGTGGAACAGCACAAGCATTCGCCATTTGACCACGCATTTCTCCCCTGCTCTCATTCGACGGTCAGAAGACGTCTTTACCTCAACAATCACTTCATCATCTTCACAGCCCTGTCGCATCCTGAATTAAGGATCAAGCAGATGAAGGCGGTGTTGCTGCTGATCGCCCTACCCCGTCGCCTTCTTCTTCGGTTGCATGACCTTCCTTGGCAGCTACTACCACGCGGCAAGGGGAACGAACAGGATCACGGGAGGAGATGATGCTCGCCGCCCTGCGTAGGGAACGTCGCCGCCGTAACCGTCACCCGGCGTGTACGTGGCCAGAGCGTGTACATGGAACGTCTGAGCATCACGCTACGCTCTTTTTACCTCTTGTTCTCTCTCACCTATTCAGTAGAGTTCAAGCTGACACATGGTTTTTTTCTGTGTGAGCCACTCGGTTTTTTTCTGTTTCTTATCCTGCGTCCAAAAAAAGCCTGGCTCCTTTTTTGATATAAAATGAAGGATAGCCCTAATTATATCCAAAACCAGCATTCAGCCACATAACGGGCTCTCGCTGTCTCGCAGTAGGCTGCCTCACATGTTCTCTCACTACAAAAAGAAGATGGAAAACAATCTGATCTGTGGTGTTGGAACACTTCTTCACAAGCTCATCAGATTTCGGAGCTCCTTTACAATGTTCTTAAAACTCACTTCAACTGAAAGTCTAGAACTAAATGGCCATCAGTGATAAGAATGTTCAGAAGGGCTAATAATGTGGATAAGCTACAATGCATTTGATTAAAATTGCTGTGATGTTAGGAAAATTACTGGAAACCAGAATTTTCACAATTATTCAAAGGAACAATGTGAATTCTGCTTTTAAGCAAACAGGGCTCAACTTTGGCCGACGAACCAGGGTTAACATCATCTTTGTATCATAATACTTGGAGAGGAAGAGGGAGGACCGAGGCGATTAGAAGAAGACGGCACAGTATATGAAGGTGATCCTCCCTGGTATTCTAGAGGACACGACAGGTCAGAGGTCTGGTGGCCTAGCTTCAGCAGAGCTATTTTGTTCCGCATTCTTTGGGGGCAATCCCGACAGCCGCACACCGAGTGGCGCACACAGTACATTTAGGTGATGAGTGTATCATCATTCAGAATTGAAGCTGACTGTAGTCCTATCGAGTCATGTTTATTTTTCTCTCAAAAAGTGAATAAAGATTGAAAGCACCATGATATGTTAGCTTGGGTATTTAACGTTTTATTTCTAACTACTATTTTTTCTCCTTTGGATATGATTTATACTCACATATTCAGGCTCTCCACTCACTTGTGCTCCTTTCACCTCTTGCGCCTTCACCTGTTCCGTCACCGCTTAGAACTCAATAGAGTCCAAGCTGACAATTGCACCCACAGAGCACTCGGAATGAGGGGCATTATGGAACCATATTTCAATTCTGTTCAACAGCATATGGTTGGTCATCACAGTCGCTGCTGTCTTGTGACCTTGTTGTCGTGGCCAACGCAAAATGGACGAGCTGCTAATTGGTAGTTGTAGAAGTAATCCATGTGACGGCTTTATGGAGAAGGCTTGAATACACGGTTGAATTTGGCTAACATAGCTAAGTAGTGAAATACCATATTGGAGTGTTGGTGGGAGTGCAGTAGAAGCATTGTACTTTCTTTTAGGAGCTTTTAGCTAGAAATGCAAAAATCAGCATTCTCCGAGCATGAGAAGCAAAAGTCACATTAATTATTTTCTAGAAAATTGCATCGAGTCAAAATATCTCCTTTAGTTGTCTTTCTCCTTTTGATTTATCATTCTACAGGTTTTACGCCCCATCTAATAATACTCCGAAGGTTCACAAAACAAGCCTTGCTAGAGCACAATGATATATTCCCTCAACTTTTAAGGCAGTTGTTCTAGTGCAAAACTGAACTAAAATCTTTGCCCTAATGTCATAATTTAAAGTACAGAGGGAGTTTTAGTTTGGTACTATAACTACTATACTAGTATTTTTTTTGGACTTTGGATACTGTGTCTATACTATCACACTTCCAGCTCTCGCCCTCATGCTCCTTTTAAACGAGAGGTAAAAGGAACATGAGGGCATTATAATTCAAATAGAGTCCAAGCTAACACCTGCACCCACAAATGCTCGGAAATCGGAATGACGGGCATTAGGGAAGCGTATTTCACATGCCACTGCGAAATTGATACCTTTCTAATTTGTGGCATGCGAGAGTACTATTCTGAGGTATTTCAGGAGAAGATCAAGGTAGTACTTCATCTATTGTCAAGCGATTCCGAGATAAATTAAGTTTTGATGCAAGGTTGAACTTGACCAACTAAGCTAAGCAGCGAAATGCAGTACTCATGGAGTGTTGATTGGAGTGCAAGTAATATGCATTGTATTTCCCATTTTAGGAGCTCAGCCAGGAAATGGAAATATGGAAAAAAAAACCTCAATTTTTCTGGAAATTTGCATCTCTACAAATTCATGTCCAGATGCAAAATCTCACACATATTTGTTTCCTTCTAGTTTTACAGCTTTAGAGCTTTTACATCGTCACTGTTCAAACAATCCAAAGATTAAGGGTTCGCACAAGAAGTCCTACTTTGGTATATATGTGCACGATATTCTACACTGGCCACTTTCATATCAAATAAATAATCAACAAAAAATGAAAATATATATTTACGTGTTTTTTCGAGGAAAAAGATATATTTACGTGCTAAAATTAGTATCAACATGTCCCACCCCATATATGCTCGTCTTTAAATAAAAGGACGCTATCCCGACTTTTATTGGAACCCAGCAGCCACCAACACACACTACTGTCTCTCACAGCTGCATTGCTTCTTTTGCTTCACTTCCATGTTTTCTCACCACTAATTAATTCGATGGAGGACAGCGCGCGCCATGCCGGCATACTGCTTTGGAATGCGTGGCATCAGGGAAGCATATTTCACAGCTCAGTCAGCAAGTGTAGTTCTTCACCATGTTTCGTGTTGGCATCGCATCCTCGAGCACGGTTGCAGGGGATGGAGCAGCACATGAATTCGTCATCTGATCATGCATTAGTCAGAAGACCTCTTCCTGCTGACGCAGCTTTAGTCCTTGCATAGCCTTCTCGGGCAGATTCCATGTCTACCCTGCGAAAATATCAAGCTCATCTGGCCTTCCCTGCCTCTCCTTCCAAAGCACAGAGATCGCTACATCGTCGTTCGTCGATTCAAGCAGGCACAATGCAGAAGCAAGAAGAGGAGGATGGCGCTCATGCACCTGACCTCCCTGACCAACTCCTTCGAATTCCTCTGCATTATGATCAACTTCTGCTTTTCCTGCCGCTGCAAGGAGCAGGTGTAGGCTATGCCGCCGCAGCCGTGTCACCCAGCATGGCCGGAGGGCTCCCCGTCCGCTTTCGGGCACCTGAACCGTTCTACATGAGGAACAACGCAAGTTCTGCATTGAAGGAACAGCATAGTGATGTAGTGTTGGTTGGAGCACAAGTTATGTGCATGGATTGTAACCTTTTTCAATTTTAGGCGCTTCTAACGAGAAATGCAAATAATAAACATTGATTATGTGAGTTTGGAAAATGAAACACAATTATTTCAAGGAATTTTTATCTCTACAAATCATGTCGACTAGTAATATCTCTCCTTAGGTGTTCTCATTTTTTTATTCCAGTTTTAATTAGAGTCATTATGCCCCTATCTGATACCCCAAAATATTATGACTCACGAACCTATAATGCACAAGTTGTCCATGTGCACGTGTTATGCTGCTGACAACTTTAGGGCCTACTTTCGTGACTAAGGAAATGAACTCGACAACTTGACCCTCTCGCCCAAAAAAATAAAAAAAAATCGATAACTTGACCTGTTGCCTGTTGGTGTATAAAACTAGCACTCTGCATCAAAATTCACCTCACTAATTTCCTACACCACTCGCTCTCGCAGTCTCTTGATGGCTTACCGATTTTCTAAGCACCAAGAAACCCAATGGAGATTAATCTGGTACATGCACCCGCACATTGTTTTGGAATGAGCGGCATCAGGCAAGCATGTTCCACTGGTGGTTGGGGTGTTACAGTCCACCGCCACATCGGAGTAGCTCGTTATCAGATCTCCATGCAGATTGTATGCGGGCCGGCTGATATGTACCACAAGGACCTCTTGCTCACGGGATAACTAGTGCCCATCTAGAGAGTAGTAGGAGTAGCGCGAGTGGAGGTTGATATTCTGCACCAGATCTCCTAAAGTGCCACAGTGAACCGCTCGTGCTCGTCCAATTGTTCATAGAGCATGTTTGCCTCTTTTGTTCCCTCGTGTAATCGAGTAGCTTGAAACCAGTGGAGAAGTGTAGTGTAATGGTGGTGCCAAATATACGAACTTTGCATTTTGTCCTGGATAACTATGAGTTAAAGGTGATGTACAAGTGATCAAAGTACATTAATTGTCACTTAAACTTTAACTTACCCTCACTAGGGTAGCTCTACCCGGCGCTAGTACGTACTAGTATTATGTTGCTAACTGAACTCTAAGTGTCTGATTTTTTTTTAGCTCCCATGCGCATAAATAACTTCACAATCGAAGCTGCTGAATAACTTTACCATGTGCAAGACACATTTGGTAGTGTGATTTATATATGTCACTTTCATATCAAATATATAATCACTAAAAATGAAATGATATATTACTATCAACCTGCACAGTCTCCCACCCCACATACTAGCTCGTCTTTAGACAAAACGAGGAGGCTATCCCAACTTAAGTGAAACCAAGCAGCCACCAACACACACAAACACACTACCTCCTCTCACAGCCTGCATGTAAGCAACCTCCTCCATTACTCAACAGCACAAGCACGAATTGGTACAACTCAGGGATACACGACCTCGGGGAGAGGGAGGTCTGGACTAAGCACAGCAATTGGGATGGGATTAAAGAGAAGCAGAGTAGAAGATGGAGTAGAATCTCTAGACCTAGGAGAGAGGCTAGAGAGGAGGAGAGGAACCGGAGGAGGAAGACGAACAAGAGCACTGCTCTGTTTCTGAATAATTGATCGATACCCTGTCCTGGTACTCCTTCCTCCCGTCTTGTATTGCCTCCTCGTCACTTCCTTGGGTCAGCCAGCGGCCCATGGCCCATGTATTAGATGATAATACCTGATGGGCCCTGACATTCTCCCCTTCTTAACGTCCAGCTTGCCCTCAAGCAGACGTTGAACAGTTGCATCAGAATTCCAGAGCACGCAGGTCAGCCATGCATTCACCCAAGCTTGATTGAAACAAGTCTCATGAATGAGAAGCTGCAATGTGAAAAGCCGCCATTCTGAAATCTTGTTCAGTATTTTATTACCCTCCGCACTTGCAAGTGTACCACCAAGAATAAGAGCAGGCCAATACCATAGTGCTAGAAATCACTTGTTCATGCTCTCTGATAGATTGTACAATGGAGTTGCCGTCAATGTACAAAGTGACAAATCCAACTTGTTGTCGAGCCTTGTGCACGAATGCACTAAAGCACTGCCAATAGCCGAAGTAACTGTGATCAGGAAGCTCACAGACACCACCACACTTCTGCTGCGTCAATAAAATGATTTGAGGCCGCTGAGTAACAGGATACTTAGCACTGAAACCCTCAGAATGATTGCCATTGATTCTTGTGAAAATCTGTACAGGATTGCACTCATCTTTTGAGCTTTCAGTAAATCTGTACAGGATGCAATTAACAACATTGATGACCTTGTATTAATTCCATAATCCAGCATCTCCTCTGCACAACACATAGCAAGGAAATCCTCTGAACACTTCACTTCTTTTCTTGCATCAACACCCAGCTGCTGAGCAGATAAACTGGTCATTGGAAGATCAACATGCATAATTCCGAAATTATGTCTAGCTGGAGGTGGCCATGGTGGTTTCAGTCCCAAAAACAATGCAGGACCAACTGCTAATGTATCACCACACTGTACTGGCTCTGCAATAAGGTCACATCCTAGCCATGCAAGTAACTCAAGCACTGTGATAGGAGCTCCAGAAAATATATCAACAAGCAGCGATATTGCAGCACAATGATCAACTATATAGCTGTCAAAAATCACTTCATGGAACTCTGCAGTCAAGATATATCTAAGAATTTCAGTGCACCCATTTTGTTGTTGCTCACGCCCAATTTTCAGGAAACCCAGAAATCCCATATGAGAAAGGCAAGCATACTGATAGTTTGTAACGAGATTACCCTGAGCTGGTGCTAAACAAAAGTATCTGATCTGTATATTAGGAATACCAGAAGCAAATGATGGCCATGGTAAGGGTCGTAGCACAGGGGCATCAGTGATGAATTCCAAGCCTGCGGGTGGTGGCCATTGTTGCAGCTCAACCCAGTCCAGAGAGAACCACGAATTCAGTACACTCACCTCACTGCTTGTCTCCAACATCACAAGGATGTCCATCCAGTAGGCAGGCAAACCAGCATCCACGATGATGTCAGGCCCATCGAAGAGGACGATGGTGATGCATCCAGTGGTGAGGTCCAATGTGACCTCCTCGGCAGTGGCGTACACCGCAGAAGCAGCATCCGTGATGTCGATGAAGACGCTCCGGCATTTAGTCGAGCAGGTGATGGGCATGCCGATGTGGATGGTGCTCGGCTCAATGCCCACAGCCTAGGACGCATCAGCTGCAAGGACAGGGTCGAGGAAGAGATCCTTGTCGATGGTGGTTGATGTGGCAGACGCTTGGTGCCGGGTTGCCATGTCGTAGTTGTGGCCGGACATGGCGGCGGTGGCGTCCAGTTCGTCGAAGACGGCACTGGGCTCGACGTAGATGGCCGAGGTCACAGCCGTAACATGGTCGGAGTCAGGGATGACCTTCGTAGTGACAGTGCGCATTGGAACGAGCGTCGCGGCGTCGATGACGAGGTTGGGGAATTCCATCGAACAGCTGGAGGGCGTGCCAATGTTGATGTTGCTGCGCTAGGTGTTGGTGGCCGAGGACGCAGCAGCAGCAGGAACGAGGTTGGGGACGACCTCCTCAGCGACGATGCACACCGGAACGGGCACCGCGACGTCGACGACGAGGTTGGGGAATTTCGTCGAACAGCTGGTGAGCGCGCCGGTGTTGATGTCGCCGGGCTCGGCATCGGTAGTGGAGGTCGCAGCAGCGGCAAGGTCGAGGTCGGGGGTGACCTCCTGAGCCACCGCAGCGTCGAGGACGCCCGAGCCCGCGCCTGTACAGGCGCCGGATCGAGCAACCCGTGCATCCCACTTGGCGAAGAGTTCGTCCAGGCCTTCACTGAACATCTTCCTCTGCCATTCGAGGAGGACCTTCAGCTCCTCGAGCGCGGCGTCCGAAAGGACCGGTGGCTCTGATACCATATTGTTAGCAACCTCCTCCATTACTCAATAGCACAAGCACGAATCGGTACAACTCAGGGATACACGACCTCGGGGAGAGGGAGGTCTGGACTAAGCACAGCAGTTGGGATGGGATTACAGAGAAGCAGAGTAGAAGATGGAGTAGAATCTCTAGACCTAGGAGAGAGGCTAGAGAGGAGGAGAGGAACCGGAGGAGGAAGACGAACACGAGCACTGCTCTGTTTCTGAATAATTGATCGATACCCTTTCCTGGTACTCCTTCCTCCCGTCTTGTATTGCCTCCTCGTCACTTCCTTGGGTCAGCCAGCGGCCCATGGCCCATGTATTAGATGATAATACCTGATGGGCCCTGACACTGCATTGCTTCTTTTGCTTCTCTTCTATGTTTTCTCACTACTAAAAATTCGATGGAGGACAGGACCTTGCCGGGATACTGGATTGGAATGTGCGGCATCAGGGAAACATATTTCACTGTAAAGCTGTGTTGACCAGAAAATCACTGGCAGTTCTTCAGTGTTCGGTGTGTTGGCCTCTCATCATCGAGCACGCTTGCTGGAGGTGGAACAACACAAGCTTTCGTCTTTTGACCACGCATTTCTCCCAGGTTCTGATCGTTCAGAAGACCTCTTCCCGCTGAAGCTCATCACCTGGCCTCCCCTGCCCCTCCTCCAAAAAAGCACGGACATCGCATTTCTGGCATGAGGAGATGATGCACGCTGCCGGGAAGGGAACGTCGTCGACGCAGCCGTCACGCTGCGTGTAAGCGTGGTGGCCGGCCGGATGGTTCCCCGTCCGCCCGGTCGTCTAAGCCGTTCTACTGAGCATCTCAATGCGCTCTTTTTACCCCTTTTCCCTCACCTATCCAGCTGACACGTGTACCAACATAGCCTTTGGAACGAGGGGCGTCAGGGAAGCATTTTCACTTGCACCATTTTCACCAACAAATAGGTTTCCGAGAAAGAAAGGATGTTCGAAGGGTCTTCCCAACTTGACATTTCCTATCGCTGAAACCTCTTTGTAACATTAATTCCTACACACAGAGTGATAAACTCACGGTACTATGCTGGTTATCCTTCTTATTCATGGGACCATTTGCAGTGTGCAATGTCTGAAATGATCGGCAATGATTTGTTGAGTAAATAAAGTAAGATAAGTTTGGTTCCTCTAAAATTTCTCTTCCCCCATAAAGCTCATTCAAAAGGCATCGTAATCCTTTGTTATCTACATACTACATTCCTATCCAGATCTGTTTTTTCTTTCTTTTTTCTTATCCTGCTTCCAGAAGAGGCCTGGAATTTTTTTCTCTATAAAAATGAAGGCTATCCCGACTTATATCCAAAACCAGTAGTCACCCACACACGGGTTGTCGCAGCCTGCATGCTCCTTCTGCCTCATTTCCATGTTCTCTCACTGCAAAAAATGATGAGGAACAATCTGACCCGTGATGTTGGATCATTTCTTCAGAATGTGTGGCATCAGGGAAGCGTATACCACTGGTAGAACAGATGTTGGAGCTCCTATACTATGTCTCATGTTGGCCTCGCATCCTCGAGCGGGCAGGCATTGACTCGGATGACACTCTTTACTAGCAGCAACATTCGCAGAACATGCAGTAACAGTGCCCTTTATCCGGCAATGTTGATCAAGAAAAGCACCAAGAAGGCAGTGAACCTCCAAGGATCTCGGCTGCTAGCATATCAAGAGCTTTGCCTTCTCGCCACCCTGTTAGTCTCGATGCAAGATCCTTGGTCCTGAACCAAGTGGAAATGTGGTACATGGATTCTCAGTGATTTTGCATTCCAATTTCCAGCAGGAATTGTGAAAAATACCAGCTTACAGGACTAAACCCACAAACCTGTGCATTGAAGGATCCATATTTCGAATCTGCAACACAGTATGGTTTGGGAACTCAGGAGCTGAGGTTAAGTGACATTCAGTTTTTTTTAGAAATACAACTACAACATTCTTGAACATAAATCCTTCCTGGCTTCAAATTTTCCTTAAGGAATTTGTACGGCTCAATGCTTCTCCAAAATATGTGTGAGAAAAGTGATGGTGCTCCTTAGTTCATATAAAAAATAATAAATAAAATTTAGTACGTAGTATTATTTTAATCAATAAGTGCCATCTCTTTTATTTGTCCATCAAACAGGAAAATGTAGTTGTATTTTAAATTGTCTTTTTAGTCTGTCAGGTACTTAGGTTAACCTAGTAGAAGAAATTCGTTGATGACACATTAAATTTATCCAGCAACCCCACCACCCGACCTGTCTCTCTAATTAATTCATCAAAAAGGAAAAATCTCAAAAAAAAAATCTCATAAATTTCTTGTTCTGAAAAATTACTTCCACTGAATGTCTGCAACTAAATGTTCATCAGTGATCAGAATGTTAAGGTAGATTAATAATGTGGACAGGCTAGAATTAATCACGGTGGAGCAAGGGTCATCCCAATTTGACATGTCCTATCGAGCCCGCAGAGGCTGTGCAGTAGTCTACTTTGTCATGTTGCTGATTGAACTCTACGAGTTCTGTTTGCGTATAAATAACTTCACAATCAAAGTTGCCATAAATAACTTTACTATATATGTGCAAGACACCAGACAGTGTGACTTACATATGTCACGTTCATATAAAAAATAATCAATAAAAATGAAATGATATATTACTATCAACATCAGTCTCCCACCCACATACTAGCTCGTCTTTAGGTAGCCTATCCTGACTTGTCTCGAAGCAGGCACCACCCCCACCCCCCCCCCCCCCCCCCCCCCCCCCCCCCCCCCCCCCCCCCCCCCCCACACACACACACACACACACACACTCAGCCTGCATTGTTTCTTTTGCTTCTCTTCCAGGTCTCCCACCACTTAAAATTCGATGGAGGATATGGAGGATAGCGCCATGAAAGCATACTTCTTCGGAATGTGTGGCATCAGGGACGCGTATTTCACAATCAAATCCGCGAGTGTAGTTCTTCACCATGCTTGTGCTGGCCTCAAATCCTCAAGCACATGGGGTTTCCGTGGAACAGCACCGGCATTCGTGATCTGACCATGCATTAGCCCCAGAAGACCTCTTCCCGATGACGCTCACCTGGCCTTCCCTGCCTCTCCTCCCAAAGCTCAGACATCGCTACATCGTTACCTCAAGCAGGCAGAATTCAGGAGCAACAAGAGGAGGATGGCGGTCATGCTGCCCTCTTGTTCCTTCACCTTATTTTCTATAACCGCGCTTAGAATTAAGTAGAGTCTAAGCTGACAAGTTTTTGCGCATACAAATTTCGGAATGCGAGACGTCAATGAAGCATATTTCACTTGCAGTGTACTTCTTTCGGTGTCAAAATTCTTTTGTTTTTTACATAATGAAAGAATCCATAATTGGAGTCTGCTACATATATAAGTATGCCTTTGGAACTCAGAAACTGAATATAGTTGAAGTGAAACTTTTTCAGTCTTCTAGAAATGTAACTAGCTACTTTCTTAAAGAATCCTTCATGGATTCAATTTTTCTCAGTGAATGATTCTCATCGCTTATTTGTAATATTGTGTGAGAAAAGGAGTGGTGCTGCTTAATTCCAGTCACATTGCTATCACCAAGCAGAAGAAATTCGACATGTTTAATTTAATTATCCAGACGTACCGCACCACCTCCCCATTTCTAGTTTATATACTCATCAAACAGGGGGAAAAAACTCTCTTACATAGAACAAGCGTCATCTTAGACACGACAATACAGTCTCCTCCCAACTTGCGTCAAGCGTGCAGGGTATGAGGCAGCAGTTCATCATTGCAAAATATTAAGTTTTTTTTATTATTGAATCTCATTTTGCAAAATATTACTCCAGTTGATAACTGAACTCAAACGCGCCTGAATCCTCTCTCACCCCAGCCTGAGACTCATAACAATCAACGCTGCTATAAATAACTTCACCACGTGCGGGAGCAAGAAATTTTACTGTACCTCTCCTAAGAACTTATGCGCTGACTAATGTCACTTTCGTATCCAAATAAATACAAAAAATAATAAAAAGAGACTTTCACGTGCTATAAATACTAGTACTATCAACCTGGGTCGGACTTACCACACACTAGCAGCCTGCATCTTCCTCATGCCTCTCTTGCATGTTTTCTCACGACTAAACTTCTAGTTTCAATGGAGCACAATCTAACATGCATTTCTCCCATACTTCTTTGGAATGCGCGGCATCGAAAACACATTTCACAGCAGGGTTGGTTCGGGCAGCCATTCACCACGATCCATATGGTGGCCGTGCGTCCTTGAGCACGCAGATTTTGGCTGGAGGTGGGTGCGGAATTATTCGGGCTTGGCCTTGTGCGCTTGAAGCGCTGTGTGGGCTAAAAGGCAAGCGAGAGCGTTGGATGTAAGGGACGGAGGATAGCGGTGCGACTGCGAGAAGTAACAGGACAGCCGAGAATCCGTGTCCTGAGTGGGCAAGATGGGTCAAAACTCAAAACTCAGCAGCGAAATTTACATAACAAACAGTTAATGTGTCCTTCCTCCAGCGACGGTAATCCAGAACAGCGCCACAAGGAAAAGAACCCCTCGTAGTTTTGCCTAGTACTAGCATATTACAAGAGCTTTGCTTGCTCACTGCCCTTAGCCTCGATGGCCCTGCTCCACGTGTAAATTTGAAATAAGTGAATTATCATTGATTTTGCATTCCAATTCCCAACAGAAATTGTGAAAGAATCATGCTTTGCAACCTGCAAATAAGGCCAACGAACAATCCATATTTCGAATTTGCAATATAGCCTGTCTTTTGAATGAAGAAATAAATTACAATCTTCCACAATAATACATGTGCTTTGGAGCAATGTTCAACGAAGAAATGAACAGAATGGCATTCGTCATTTGACTATGTTCGCGCTGAAGCTGCTTTCGCCCTTCCATAGTCTTCTCATCATGGTGATTCCATGTCTGCCCTGCACTACTATTTAGCTCACCTCCCCTGCCTAACCTTTTTTTTTTGGATTAAGTCCCCTGCCTCTCCTCCGGTCCTCCCAAAGTTGTATGCATCGTTCTTCCACACGTGTTTAGGTTTCGGTCTCCGGGGCCACACCTCGCAGTACATGATGAATGAGTTAATTATCAATATTCATAATTGAAGTGTCCCATCTGACTGTTGCACATGAAGTGAAATTTAGGGGGTGTTTGTTTCGGCTCCGTAGACGGCTCCCGGAGCGGCTTCGCCTGATTCGCGAACAAACGGGCAGCTGTGTGCACGGCTCCTCCGTAATTTCCGGAGGGAGCCGGTGGCCCAAAACACCCGAAGCCGGGAGCGACCCAGGGGGCGCTTCGCCTGGCTCCTCTGCCGGTCCCCACCAGCCCACGTGAAAGGGTACCCAAAAAATCCTTTCGCTCCCGCTCGGTCTCCGCTTCGCCCCGCTCGATCCCCAACTCCCGCTCACCTCGTGCCGACGCGACAGACTCAGCCGCCGCACCGCGGCCGCCATGAATCCTCCGCGCCGTCCCCAGGTTGGTTCGCGAAAGGATTTGGAAGGCTCAAGTGAAGATTCGATTTGGGGCCGGGACTCAATCGGCGACGGATTCCGGCCATTTTCCGCCGGATCTCGCGAGGGCGTCGAGGCGGATGGCGACGATGGCGCTGCTCCTGGGCTGGGCGCGGCTGCAGGTAATGCCGCTGGTGGTGCTCGTCGCGCGGGCGCGGCCACGGCTGCAGGCGCACCTGGAGCAGGAGAGGGCGCAGGTGGAGGCACGGGTGGAGGCGTGGCTGTGGCCGGAGGGGGAGCAGGAGGTGGTGCAGGTGGCGGCGCGGGGACACCTGCGGCTGTGTTTCCAGGTGGAGCGTTCGCAGGACCGGCTGGAGGCGCGGGGTTTGCAGGTTCTTTCTTCCCTGGCGAGACAGGAGGCATGCCTCCGTTCTGGCCTGGCTTTGCCGCGTCGTGGCCGGGCGTTCAAGCTTCCGGTGCGAGCTCAGGCGCAGGTGGATGGCCGGATTGGTTGGCTGGGGCTGCCTCAGCAGCTCTAGGCCCCAATTGGTTGCATGGTGACCTTCCAACCATGTCTACCGGAGCTCCTCCGACCATGGCGATTCACAATGGTGCTGCACGTGACGAAGAGGCGCCCACTCCGCCAACGGCCTCCAATCGGCGTAAACGTGGTAGAGCACAGAAGCCTCCCATTCCTCCTGCGGCTGCATCTGTCGACATCGACCTCACCGAGGGCTCAAGGTGATGAATGCTCACTTCCACATAGAATACTTTTGTGAATGGTTGCTGTTGATGTGAATGACCAATGGCTAGTTGTAGATATTCGACATAATATTGAAATTAATTGTTATAGATCGAAACAAGTATGCATGATTGCTTAATTGTACATATTTACATTGTCTGTCCTGCAAAACAGTGTGGCTGATTGGTGTGATGAGAATGTAAGGATAGCTTGTGAGCTTTTTGCCGAAGAAGTGAGAATTGGAAATCGATCGAACACCCATTTGAATGCAGCTGGTTATCGTAATGTCATGCGAAGATTTAAAGACATAACTGGTCATTCATACACTAGAAAACAGTTCAAGAACAAATGGGATAAGTTGAAAGCTGACTTAGGCATTTGGAAGAATTTGATGAAGCAGACCGGTATTGGTTGGGATGAAAGCGAGAAGAATATAGATATGCCGGACGAATGGTGGAATAGAATGTCAAAAGTAAGTGCATGTTATTTTGCAGATTTGTTTTCTTTATTCTTAATTACAATTATGTGACAATATGTTAATGGTCCTTCTCTATTTTGTGCATTGCAGCAAATCAAAGGATCGACCCGGTTCAAAGATAAAGGCATTCAAAATGAGGACCTGCTGAAAGTGATGTTTGAAAACCTTCATTGTACTGGTGATGATCATTGGAATGCTGCTAGCGGTGTAGCCCCAAGTCCAGGAAGTCACCAATCTGCTATTGATCTTGATGCGGAAGATGTAGGCGACAATGTTGATGAAGATAGTGATGCAGAAGATATGACACCTACTAGTGGGGCAACCAAGAGAGGTTATACAGTGGTTGTTAATGATAAGCAAAAGAAACTTAAAACTCCTGTTGGCCATTGGTTGGAAGACAGGTTGGGACACCTTGCGCAATCGAGCGACAAAATTTCTGCATCTATTCAGTCTGTGGCAAGGAAGGAGGACTTGTCTGGTTGTTCCATTAAGGATGTAATGAAGTTGGTGAAGGAATGTGGTGCTACTTATGGAACAGATGAGCATTTTGCTGCCTCTTGTTTACTTACCAAGATAGAAGAAAGGGAGATGTTCATGACCTTAGACTCTCCAGAAGAAAGGCTTGATTGGTTGAAGAGGAAGCATCAGTTGATGAAGAAGAATGGTCTAGCATAGTATAGCCATATGCTTCATGCTTGCAGCATGTTACCATGTATCTTTCCGTTTTATTTGCACATCGTCGAACTTATGTATCCTTTTAATTTGCATCTTGTCGAACTTATGTATCCTTTTAAGTTGCATGTCGTCGAACTTATGTATCCTTTTAATTTGCATCTTATCGAACTTATGTATCCTTTTAATTTGCATCTTGTCGAACTTATGTATCCTTTTAAGTTGCATGTCGTCAAACTTATGTATCCTTTTAATTTGCATCTTGTCGAACTTATGTATCCTTTTAATTTGCATCTTGTCAAACTTATGTATCCTTTTTATTTGCATATTGTCGAACTTATCAAATGTAGGCTTCCCAACTGTTTGTTATTACTAATGGTTACTCTTGTGTCAATTTGTGGTGTGTCTACAGATTGGCTCCTCTTGCTTTTGAGATGAATGATAATAACTCTGATGATGATGGTACACTCAAGAAGCTCAAATTGATGCAGGCTGCTCATGACTGGATTGTTGGCAGTTTTGTTATTGCTGCCAAGTACTATGCCACATATCTTGACAAAAACCCTCGTAGGGTTCCCATCCAAACTGGATATAGTTGGGTTATGGAAACTCTGAACAATCCAGTTGGAAGTCCTAAGATGTTTCGGATGAAAGCATCACTATTCTACAAGTTACATGACCTTTTAGTGAGTAACTATGGACTCACATCATCCCTTCATATAAGCTCTATTGAAGCACTTGCTATCTTTCTTGTTACTTGTGGGCATGGTTGGTCATTCAGTGCTCTACATGGTACCTTCAAGCATTCATCCGAGACATTAAGTAGGAAATTTGCCGAGGTCTTGAATTGTATGGTGGCTATGTGTAAGCATTACATAAGGCCGGTTGATCCTAACTTCTCTACTACACATTCTAGGATTAGTGGTGATCGTAGGATGATGCCTTTTTTCAAAGATTGCATTGGAGCAGTTGATGTTACTTACATTACAGTGGTACCGCCTCCTCATGATCTTATTAGATATATTGGGAGAAGTGGTAAAGCTACTCAAAATGTTCTTGCTGTGGTTGACTTTGATTTGAGGATCACATATGCATCTATTGGACAGCCTGGTTCTATGCATGACACAAGTGTGCTCTATCATGCGATTGAAAACGATCCAGACTTCCCCCACCCTCCTGTAGGTATGAACTTCTTTCTCTATGTTGCTTTCTCCCAAATGTGTGGCATGTAAACTATCAATTTCTAACCATTTTCTATTTGTTCAGGAAAATTTTATGCTGGTGATGCCGGGTACCCAAATCGTCCGGGATACTTGACGCCATATAAGGGTCAAAGGTATCATATTCCTGATTGGAGAAGAGGTGTTGCTCCGTGCGGCGAGCAAGAGACTTTCAACTTTCTACACTCAAGTATTCGTAATTCAGTTGAACGTGCTTTTGGTGTCTGGAAAATGAAGTGGAGAATTCTTCTCAACATGCCGAGCTATTCTATGGAGAACAAATGATGATTATGGCGGCTACCATGTGCCTTCACAACTTCATCCGTGAGAATGATAGACAAGATAAAGATTTTGCCAAGTGTGATCGAAACCCCGATTATGTGCCAACCATTCCATCACGATATGCGAGATACATTCCTCGTAATGCGTCCGATACATCAACTCGACATTCTAGTGATCAGTCCATGGATAGATTCCGCGATGATCTTGCAAAGGCAATCTATATTTCTAGGTCTTCATGAATTATGGTTGAATGGCGTCTCATGATCAGAACAACTTTTGTAACCCAAACCTTATGGTTCAGTGGTGTGAAATGATCGGAACAACTTTTGTAACCCAAACTTTATGGTTGAATGACGTGTTATTATTATTGGAACAACGTTTGTAACCAAGACTTTATTATTTTACATGCTACTAATTATCGTGTTAAGCTCTAATTCCTTATTTATTTATTTTTATTTTCATGTTAAGTCACATAAACATAAATATTGAACAAGAAATGCATGTATACCATGGAGCTATATGTCCAAGGGCACTTTGGACAATTCCCTCTTTCATCCATGAAGCTGCATGTGAAGCTGCATGTGAAGCTGCAGGAGAAGCTGTTCTACCAAACGTTTTCAGACACAGCCAGCACAGCTGTTTTTCAGAGAAGCCACAGCCACAGCCGGAGCCGGCACAGCCGGAGCCCAAACAAACAGGCCCTTAGTTTATGTCCTATCGAGTCATGTTCACCTTGCTCTCAAAGTGAATAAATAATGAAGATGCAATGTTTTTTTTTCAAAAGACCATAATGAAGATGCAATGTTATACGAACTTGGTACTATAACTAGAAGAAGCAATACTATTTTGGATATTGTTTACATGTTACTATCTCACTTCCAAGGAATAGCTCCTTAGCTCACTTGCGCTCCTTTTACCCTTTGATCCTTCACCTGTTCGCTCCCCGCTGATAACTCATTTGCACCCAAACAGCTCTCGGAATGAGGGGCGACTGGATAGCATATTTAAACTGGTTTCGGCAGACGACGGTTGGCCACCACGGTCGCTGCTCAACTTAGCAGTATATTCCAACCTTAATTGGATGAGCTGCAAATCTGCGACACGCGATAGTTGTTGAGGACGGACTCTCACCATGCAAGGTTGGTTCGGCGTAGGGATAAGCCGATACAGAATTTTAGTCTCAGCTGTAGTGATGCGTCTTCGTCTTGATGCGCCGCTGCTAACAGCGCCGGCCGACACGCTATTCCTCTCAAGCACGATGCCCAGGGTGGTGCTTGTTCTGCGGAAACTTTCTTTGTCGCTTCGGTTTGGTGGATCCCGGTTGTGACTGGCAGAACCCCTGCTCTTTTTTCTCTGCTTAGCTACCGCGGTGCCGCTGTTGCACTTTGGCTAGGAGTACAACGTTGTGCATCAGATTCAGACATTCAGTACTGCCGCTTTGATTCATTTCGTGAAGCTTTGAGTACTGCTCGGTGGCAAAGCACAGTTAAAGCAAAGGAGGTGGAATCTTCCGTTCCGATCCTTCGTCAGGCACTTACTCTACACCGTGCTCTGCTGAGTCTGTCACTGCGACTTCTGCTAGTTCGGCTATTCTGCCAGTTTCCACTTCTACTTCTGGACCGCCGCTTCTACTCCCTCCATATCAGTATAATTGTCGTTTTAGCTTTTAGCATGGAGATTAAGAAAAGTTAGTTAATGTAGGTGCGGAGTAAACGAGGAGAGAGAGATAGAGATAGAGGTGTATTGGAGACAGAGAAAGTTGCATCGGGAAATGAAAAGGACAATTATTTTGAGAAAACTTGAACCTAAAGTGACAATTAAACTGGGACGGAAAGAGTAGATGGTATTAGCTCTCGGCACCAAAAATCACAGTGTTTTGGGAGATAGATTGGCCTTTTGGTTTTCCATTGCTCGTGCCATTCTTATTTCCTCCACATTCGCTACAATATATCATTTTCTTTGAGTTTTTACTTCCGATGCGTCCACACCTTAATGCAGCTGGCTGTAAAAGAAACCATTTTATTCCACACCTAATACTGTTAGAGTCCACTTATTTATTTGTCAGACAACCATTTTATGAACCTTAAGAGATCTTTTGTTCTTCCATATTTCTTTACTATTCTGGAGAATTTTAATTATTCAGATAGTTCACTTCATGGAATACAAGACGGACCATGCTTTCCAGTCGAAGTGAAGATATTCTACTGGGTCTGTGTGATATATTTTCTTTTCGCGAAAAATATGCTGATGTAATTATAGTATTGCAAGAGAAATCGAATGAAGAAATGATTTCCACAATGGGGCTTCCTAATATTTGATTTAGCACCGGGGCTCTGAACTATCAGGTACTGCCCTGTTGCTCATTGTAGCAAAGTGCTGGTGCAAAACGAACGCACAAGGGAACCCGATTGTTTCAGAGAACTGATCGGCTGACCTAGCCGGTACACATGAATTACCTCATTACACCATCCACTAAACATGGAGGAAAATAAAAACAATAGAAGGTACACGAGTTGCTTTCTTGATATCTAGGGCGAAAATTCATGCAACAAGAGATCGACTACGTACCCCCAATAGGAGCTTTTACAACCCAATACATTACTCCAAAGATTCAAGTGTCCACATAAGAAATCTTGCTGTAGCAGAGATTTTATGATCCTTTCTAATTAAATGATTTACCGAAGAAGTCCTTCTCTGGCTGCTCACATGGATGGATGGTGCTAATGTTTGATAACACAAAGAGATTAATAGAACTAGCCCTTGTAGACCCGCCTGGTCCACATAGTAGCAACTGACCATAAATCATTATGCACAACCTCTGTGACTTAACGTGCTAAGGGAACTGGTACAAATAAAGCCGCTCTATGTTCCTCACCGCTAACAACCTTAGTTTGTAGGTCTCACGCGGAACGGCGTGTAGACTAGTGGTTATATAAGAGCCTCAGTAGCACCTGAGGTCTTGGGTTCGACTTTCTGTGGGAGTTAAATTTTCTAAGATTTAACGGTGTTGTGCTTTTAGTGGGAGGCGACGTGGCCGTCGACAGCGAGGCGTCAGTAGTGACTTCGTCAATTTCGAGAATTTGCTGGCTCAGTATTCGAAGATGCTCATAGAGATAGGGTTTGCGTATGTGCCTTCATAAGGGTGAGTGTGAGTGCGTTGTTAGTGTCTGAGTTGTACTGTGTAATCGCAAAAAAAAATTTGTAGGTCTTACAATAATGGCAAAACAAATAAATTTGATAGACAGGCCTCTCTCCTATAAATTGCATTATGCGTGAGCTTTCACCTCACTTTCTACATCATTTGCTCTCTTTGGATCGCTTGGTGACTTTCTCATCACCAAGAACTCAAAGGAGACGTGCAGGTGCCAATAGGTTTCGATCTGGGTCGGACTTAGCACCACACACTAGCAGACTGCGTCCTCCGTGCCTCTCTTGCATGCTTTCTCACCACTCAAACTTCTAATTTCGATGGAGCACAATCTGACATACGATGCTCCCATATTGCTTCGGAATGTGTGGCATCAGGGAAACATATTTCACTTCTGGCCCATGCACAAGAGCTCTTCACCACAATCCATGTGGTGGCCGCGCACCTATGAGCGCGTAGAAGATGAACGAAGCTAGGTGCGGAACTATTCGGGCTTGGCGGTGTGTGCTTGAAGCGCCGTGTGGGCTAAATGGCAAGCAGGAGTGTTGGATGTAAGAGACGGGGGATGGTTACCGAACCCTAATCCGACGCCTCACCTTTCCGTTTGGTATACACACACATGCCTCGGCTGCTACCATCACGGCGAGGAGAAGGGCGGGACGAAATGGGGGTCTCAACAGGCGTGCAGGTCAACCACATCCATCACCCCCGCGTGCGCCTGATAAATTATTGTCTTTATTGATTTTTTAGTTACGTTTGATCATTTGTCTTATAAAAAATATTAGCTTAAATATACAAAATTATATGTTATGTTTAATTTTTTTTAATGATAAATAAATCATAAAAAACTATGTTATTAATCTATCTATTATATATATATTTGACGACGAAAAAGAGCCACCACGTTCGCTCCAAAATGCTAGAAATTCCCACGTTAATCCGAGAAAATAAGAAGAGACTACTGCCATTATGAAACAATTAGTCAGAAAACACCTAAAAATAAATAAAAAATAGTTAAATTCGGAATAATAAAAACTAGCCAAAAATACCCCTCGCACATATTTCTAAATTACCCACCATGCCATTATGAGTAAAAAATCTAAATTCAAAATAATAAAAATAACTAAAAATACCCTTCACACCTATTTCTAAATTACCCTCCATGCCATTACGAGTCCAAAAAAATTAAATTCGGATTATACAAAATAGCTAAAAATATCCCTATTTCTTATTTTTAATTTATCAAACATACTATTATGATCCCAAAATAGCTAAATTTTGGAATAATATAAATATCCAATAAACACTTCATCCAGATTTCTAAATACACGTTCTAAAAAAACATCGTGACATTCTAGAGCATGGCACATCATCTTATTTTTAGCATGACACATTCCATTCAAAAGATTTATTTGTAGAAAATATGACATATGTTAGCTGTTTAGCATGCCACGTTTGAACCGACCTTACTTCTAAAATAAAATCAAATACATTGTTAGATAAGACAATAAATGATGACTCATCTCACACTCAAATTGAAGGACAGTGAGAAATTCTCCAATCTATTTTCTACCATTTTATAAATATAGAGTATAAAATAAGTAATAACAATAAACTATATTAAACTAATGCAATAATATAGAAATATTTTAAATAGTAAAAATATTTTAAATAGTATAGTAAGTCTAGCCGCGTAAATGCACGGGCAGCCATACTAGTTATATATATAATTGATGGCGAAAAGGAGCCACCACGTTCGCTCTAAAATGCTAAAAATTCCCACGTTAATCCGAGAAAATAAGAAGATAAAATACTCACCACTGTCATTATGAAAAAATTACAAAACCCCCTATAAAAATTTATAAAACAGATAAATTCGGAATGATAAAAAATACCCAAAAATACCCGTCTAACCTATTTCTAAATTACCCACTGTTGGCGGTCGTTGTTTGACCAATCTTTACCGCCAACTTGCTAATAAATGAGGTTCACACAAGTACAAAATAGAATATTATTTGTAACTAATGCCACTCCACGAGTTTGGTGATATTTTGATTGCAGGGCGAAATTCACTGCAAATGGGAGCAAAAGCCTGCCAGCCGGCCCCATCATAGGCCGGCCGGCTTATGTTGGATCTCAACATGGTCCAGCAGCCCCAGGCATCTCCCAATGGGCTCAAACATCAAGGATCAAATGGCCAAGAAATATTTCTCAGCCCGGAGTATCGACCACTGCGCAAGGCCCAACAAACAAGCCCATCAACCACTCAAAAAGGCGTCAAATCACCGAGCAAGACCGTGGATCTTAATGGGCACATCATGGGAGGCCAGCCCACAAAAATTCGAGGCATTCGGAGAGAAAAGCCCGCCGGCCGGCCTAGGCCTAGGCCGGCCGGCCAACTATTTTGTCCGAATCGGCCCATCTTTTTCCAGTCGGTTCCAGAGGCGGTTGCAAGCTAACTTGACGCGCCGACCAAGTAAGGAGACGTCGGCAAGTGAGGAATATCCACAAGATTCTCCTAAGATGAAGGGACCTTCTCCACTCTCCTAAGGAAGCTTCACACTATAAATAGAGGACCTCCCCTCACTCCCAACATGCACCTTGAGATACACTAGAGTTAGTCATTTGTTAGTAGCGAAGCGCTGCTGGTAGTGAGTGAGTGAGAGGCTAGGAGAGTGAGTAGTCCCGGAATGCCGGGACTCTACTTCTTCGGCGCCTCGGGTATGCTCCTCGCCTAGGAGTAGTCGTCCGAGTCTCCCGGGCCGGGCAACATGTAAGGAGATTATTGGTCGGGCAATAAAGTAAGGTATTCTGCTTTATTTATTTGTGGGTTCCAGGTTTGCAGTAAATATTTATTTATTTACTGCATTGACTAGTACATGCTAGCTTTTACTAGTTGTGACGATAGATGTAAACGTGGTGTTTAGATCTAGAGTTATCCCTGGTTTGCTCTTGACCCCACGGAGGATGGTAGCCGCGAGTATGTGTGACAGGCATACCGGTCTCTGTAATCCACCACGTCCGGGTTATTGTTTTTAGTAGGGTTCTCAATAGCACGTAGTCCCCCTTAGTAGTTGAACCTAATTCTCGGGTTGCAGCTCTGGCATGCGTGTGCCCCGAAACGAATAATAGAGAAAGGACCTTACCGAGTTGCCCAGCTATATAACTCCTTATCATTAGATTGCCTGGCCCTAGGACTCTTTAACTTACTGCATTCATTTATCTCTAGCTCATCTGCCCGGACTAGATTAGATTTGAGATAGTACACTTCACGTTCCCTGTGGATATTACGATACCCTGGAATACTCCCGGGTGAAAGCTACATCGGTATCCGTACGCTTGCGGATTTTATCTGTTAGGCTAAGGACTGCCAACAAGCTTTCTGGCGCCGTTGCCGGGGAACGGTAGCTGTGCTTTCTCGAATTCCGTCTCGTCCGTATCTTTAGTTTAGGATATCTTTTTCTTTCCTTTTCTTTTCTTTTTATCCTTAAACCATGAATCCCTCTTCCATATTCTATGCCAATGCTCCAAAAGGAGAAACTCTGGAGCCCCCACCCGCATCCACACCAATCACAGCTCTGAGTTATGAGATTCGCCCTGAACTCATACTCTTGGTTCAGAAATCCAAATTCTCTGGGAAGGAGGATGAAAATCCGTACACTCATTTGCGATGCTTCGAGAGACTCTGCTCCACTGTGGTGACATTGTTGGCAGTCGCTATTTGACCAATCTTTACCGCCAACTTACTAATAAATGAGGCTCACACAAGTACAAAATAGAATATTATTTATAATTAATGCCTCTCCACGAGTTTTGGTGATATTTTAACTGCAGGACGAAATTCACCATAAATAGGAGCAAAAGGCTACCGGCCGGCCCCATCATAGGCCGGCCGGCCTATGTTGGATCTCAACATGGTCCAGCAGCCCCGGGCATCTCCCAATGGGCTCAAACATCAAGGATCAAATGGCCAACAAGTATTTCCCAGCTCGGAGTATCGACCACTGCGCAAGGCCCAACAAACAAGCCCATCAACCACTCAAAAAGGCGTCAAATCACAGAGCAAGACCGTGGATCTTAATGGTCACACTAAGAGGGGCCAGCCCACAAAAATTTGAGGCATTTGGAGAAAAAAGCCCGCCGGCCGGCCTAGGCCCTAGGCCGGCCGGCCAACTATTTTCTCCGAATCGGCCCATCTTTTTCCAGTCGGTTCCAGAGTCGGTGGCAAGCAAACTTGACGCACCGGCTAAGTAAGGAGACGTCGGCAAGTAAGGAATATCCACAAGATTCCCTTAGCATGAAGGGACCTTCTCCACTCTCCCAAGGAAGCTCCACACTATAAATAGAGGACCTCCCCCTCACTCTCAACTTGCACCTTGACACATGAGTTTTGAAGAGAAGTGAGAAGCGAAGCGCTGCCCACATAGTAGTGTAGGGAGTGAGTGAGAGGCTAGGAGAGTGAGTAGTCCCGGAATGCTGGGACTATACTTCTTCGTCACCTCGGGTATGCTCCTCGCCTGGGAGTAGTCGTCCGAGTCTCCCGGGCCGGGTAACATGTAAGGAGATTATTGGTCGGGCAATAAAGTGAGATATTCTGCTTTATTTATTTGTGGGTTTCAGGTATGCTTTAAATATTTATTTATTTATTGCATAGACTAGCTTACCGCATGCTCGCTAGTTGTGACGATAGATATAAACGTGGTGTTTAGATCTAGAGTTATCCCAGATTTGCTCTTGACCCCACGGAGGATGGTAGCCGCGAGTACGTGTGACAGGCGTACCGGTCTCTGTAATCCACCACGTCCGGGTTATTGTTTTTAGTAGGGTTTTCAATAGCACGTAGTTCCCCTTAGTAGTTGAACCTAATTCTCGGGTTGCTACTCTGGCATGCGTGTGCCCCGAAACGAATAATAGAGTAAGGATCTTACCAAGTTGCCCAGCTCTATAACTCCTTATCATTAGATTGCCTGGCCCTAGGACTCTTTCGCTTATTGCTTTATTTATCTCTTAGCTCAACTGCCCGGACTTGATTAGATTTGAGATAGTACACTTCACGTTCCCTGTGGATAAATACGATACCTTGGAATACTCCCGGGTGAAAGCTACATCGGTATCCGTACGCTTGCGGATTTTATCTGTTAGGCTAAGGACTGCCAACAAGCTTTCTGGCGCCGTTGCCGGGGAACGGTAGCTGTACTTTCTCGAGTCCCGTCTCGCCCGTACCTTTAGTTTAGAATTTCTTTTTCCTTATATTTTCTTTTATCCTTAAACCATGAATCCCTCTTCCATCTTCTACGCCAATGCTCCAAAAGGGGAAACTCTGGAGCCCCCACCCGCATCCACACCAATCACAGCTCCGAGTTATGAGATTCATCCTAAACTCATACTCTTGGTTCAGAAATCCAAATTCTCTGGGAAGGAGGATGAAAATCCGTACACTCATTTGCGATGCTTCGAGAGGCTCTGCTCCACTGTGGTGACATCAGGCGTCCCGCAGGACAGTTTTAGATGGATGTTGTTTCCATTCTCTATCACTGGCCAAGCAGAGCTCTGGTATGAAAGGCATGTGGGTGGAGCTAAAGGAGACTGGATCACTCTTCGAAAGCTCTTCTGCCTTAAATATTTCCCTCTCTACAAGGTTATTGCTCTTCGCAAGAAGGTCATGACCTTCGAGCAGGGCAGTAATGAGTCATTAGGAGCTGCCTGGGATCGTTTCCTGTCCTACACCCATGAAGGGCCACATCTGGGTATCCCTGAGCCACTTTGCCTGCAACATTTCTTCTATGGACTCAGTCCAACGAGCCGTAACTTTCTAGATGCTGCATCAAAGGGTTCCTTCTTGGATAAAACACCAGCTGAAGGAGCAAGGCTCCTTGGTAATATCCTTATGTATGTCTATGAGCCTTCCACTCCAGAACCACCATCCGAAGTAGCACACATCGTACAACCCATCCCAGAGCCAACCTTCCTCCAAACTCCAACCACCGAGGAAGTTTCTGAGCCACCTTTTGCTTGTGCTTCGGATGCACGATTGTCCCAGAAAGGCAATTCTCTCACTGAAGACCTCCCCCCTGTGAAAAATGAACCAGTTTTTCCTCTCAGTTCTCACGACGAAGAGGTCAATCTATCCAATTTCGGGGTTACAAGGCCTTATCCAGTAGAGGCGAATCATCATCTGGACATCGAACCAAAAGAGCCATATTGATACCCTGAGAGCAAAGAAACACACACACCCGAGCCATGTCAACCATGTCTATCAAATCCTTTCCCCATTCTTGACACTCCTCCTCCAATCCTTGAGAATCCTCCTAAAGCCAATGTTGTACCTAATAATAGTGGTGCGAGGTTTCTTCCGGATGAGAGGAGAGATGTATTTGGGCAACTGGATTGTGACGCACACAGGGACATGAAGACGGATGCTCCATTCCAAGACAATGGACATCAATCGAGTGTGGAACAAGATGCAAACATTTCAAGGGATGAATATGAGCTGCTTCTAGAGTATCACAGACAAGGATTTGGGGCTGAATTCGTTTATTCTGTGAAGACACATGAGGCAGAAAAATCAGAGCCCAAGGAGAATTGTCTCAACGAGCACGGGAGTTTTATTTTGAAAAATTCACATGCTCCATGCTCATTTGAGAAATATCCTTCCTCGGCGTATATTTATGATAATATATATAATGGCTGCAACCACCCTATATTGCTTGATCTTTTTAAACGGCTTGTTGTAGATGCATTTGTTTATCATAAATATTGCAAATCCCGTTGTGGTTTCTTCCATGAGTTTTGCAGCCAGGTATAGAGTGATTCATCCATCTGTCAAGGACGGCTGCAACATGAATGGGACGCAACCCAAGTCAAGCTCAGGACTTTAAACAAGCACTCACGGGAGGTAACCCGATTTTCTAATAATTTCTTTCCCTTTATAAAAAAAAATTTAAGTAAAAAATAAAAAAAGAATAAAAATCAATTTTCCCTTTTCAAATAAAATGACCCGGCAAACAAGATTTTGGGCATGTTTCTTTCCTTCGGGTATCTATTGCTAACCATTTCAGGAAAAGGTTGAAACAAGGTCGAAAGAAAAAAAAAGGATATACCGCGACAAGAGGCACAAGGATGAAAGGAGCAACACTATGCTTATGGTGACATTATAATATCGGTTTGCTTCCTGTTCATCCCCACCTTGATTTTTATGCCCACGCTTTCTTATCCAATAATGATTGAGAGTAAAATGAAAAAAAAATATTATGAATGCTCTCAAACACAATCATCCATCTCTCATGCTTGCTATATAAAGTTTATTCTTTGACTGCTCTGATGTCCCATGGGAAAACATTCTTTATAGGAAAACCTTGTCCAAACTGTTAGGTCGTGTGTATAGCACTTGAGGATTTATCTTGTCTTGAAATCAAATTCTGGAGATTTTATTTGCAAAATATTGAAAATGATTTCAGATTCACAGTCTTCTCGATGGTTTAAATTCCTACCAGAGCCATATGTCGATTTTAATGGAAAACCTCTACATATGCTGCTTGTTATCACATTGAGCTTTTTCAAAATTGTTGTGACCCTTGTGAGATGTTTTTCATGCTTTCATGATCAAGATCACGTACACTTCACCATACACATATGCTTAACTTCTACACTGGAAGTTAGCGTCACCCATTGCCATCATTATTCCACAAAATAAATGCTCCATATGTTTATGTACCTCTCTATCTCTTGAAGTATCATTGCAAAAGAGGTATGGCTATGTCAAAAAAAAATCATGTTCACAAGAAGAGTGATTGAAAAAAAAGAGAGAGAAAAAAAATAAAAAAAATGTAGCCATGCTTTCAAAATTCAAACAAAGAGAGGGAAGGTACACAAAAAGGAGTAATCATTTTTTTTCCATCTTCATCATCCACATATCCACACACATGCACATCTTGATTTGATTGTATGACTTGCTTTCTCCTTGGATCCGGTCTTTTGATTTAGCAATATATGTGATGCAAGGTTGCCTCCTTTTATCCCTACCACGCCCCACAAATAAGCCTATTAGTTGTAGGAGAAAAAAAAAAAGAGGCAACACAATGCCCTGGTGAGGAAAGCATACACATTGAGCGACTAAGAGCATCATTTGAGAAGACTTGTGTTCTGAAATTTTCTTTAAAAAAAAGAAAGAAAACTCCAGAATTTTTTTTTAGGACAGGTGATCTTTCTATGTGTTGTTCCATTTCTCAACTTTTGAAGACAAGGTATTTAGCCACCATAAAACCCGTGGGCATGGAAAGTCAATGATTGAGCTCTAAGTTAGCATTGCATGATAGAGAAGATGTTGTGTACTCACCTTAGTCTTTGCTCAGTCTTGTTCTTATTTGTTTACTTTACTCGGGACGAGCAAAGATCTAAGTGTGGGGGGGGGGGGGGGGGGTGTTGGCGGTCGCTATTTGACCAATCTTTACCGCCAACTTACTAATAAATGAGGCTCACACAAGTACAAAATAGAATATTATTTATAATTAATGCCTCTCCACGAGTTTTGGTGATATTTTAACTGCAGGACGAAATTCACCATAAATGGGAGCAAAAGGCTACCGGCCGGCCCCATCATAGGCCGGCCGGCCTATGTTGGATCTCAACATGGTCCAGCAGCCCCGGGCGTCTCCCAATGGGCTCAAACATCAAGGATCAAATGGCCAACAAGTATTTCCCAGCTCGGAGTATCGACCACTGCGCAAGGCCCAACAAACAAGCCCATCAACCACTCAAAAAGGCGTCAAATCACAGAGCAAGACCGTGGATCTTAATGGTCACACTAAGAGGGGCCAGCCCACAAAAATTTGAGGCATTTGGAGAAAAAAGCCCGCCGGCCGGCCTAGGCCCTAGGCCGGCCGGCTAACTATTTTCTCCGAATCGGCCCATCTTTTTCCAGTCGGTTCCAGAGTCGGTGGCAAGCAAACTTGACGCACCGGCTAAGTAAGGAGACGTCGGCAAGTAAGGAATATCCACAAGATTCCCTTAGCATGAAGGGACCTTCTCCACTCTCCCAATGAAGCTCCACACTATAAATAGAGGACCTCCCCCTCACTCTCAACTTGCACCTTGACACATGAGTTTTGAAGAGAAGTGAGAAGCGAAGCGCTGCCCACATAGTAGTGTAGGGAGTAAGTGAGAGGCTAGGAGAGTGAGTAGTCCCGGAATGCTGGGACTATACTTCTTCGTCGCCTCGGGTATGCTCCTCGCCTGGGAGTAGTCGTCCGAGTCTCCCGGGCCGGGTAACATGTGAGGTGATTATTGGTCGGGCAATAAAGTGAGATATTCTGCTTTATTTATTTGTGGGTTTCAGGTATGCTTTAAATATTTATTTATTTATTGCATAGACTAGCTTACCGCATGCTCGCTAGTTGTGACGATAGATATAAACGTGGTGTTTAGATCTAGAGTTATCCCTGATTTGCTCTTGACCCCACGGAGGATGGTAGCTGCGAGTACGTGTGACAGGCGTACCGGTCTCTGTAATCCACCACGTCCGGGTTATTGTTTTTAGTAGGGTTTTCAATAGCACGTAGTTCCCCTTAGTAGTTGAACCTAATTCTCGGGTTGCTACTCTGGCATGCGTGTGCCCCGAAACGAATAATAGAGTAAGGATCTTACCAAGTTGCCCAGCTCTATAACTCCTTATCATTAGATTGCCTGGCCCTAGGACTCTTTCGCTTATTGCTTTATTTATCTCTTAGCTCAACTGCCCGGACTTGATTAGATTTGAGATAGTACACTTCACGTTCCCTGTGGATAAATACGATACCTTGGAATACTCCCGGGTGAAAGCTACATCGGTATCCGTACGCTTGCGGATTTTATCTGTTAGGCTAAGGACTGCCAACACCCACCATGCCACTATGAGTAAAAAAAATAGCTAAATTCGGAATAATAAAAATAACTAAAAATACACTTCATACCTATTTCTAAATTACCCGTCATTCCATTATAAGTCAAAAAAATAACTAAATTCGGGTCATAAAAGATAGCTAAAAATATCCCTAATGCAAGCTGAAAAACTAGCTTGACGATGACAGAGTAAGGATGAGTGGGAGAGCTGAAAAACAAGTTAGAAAGGAGGACGGGAAGAGCCTTGAACGAGAGGGCGATGAGCAGGTAATCTGAACAACAAGATGACCACCTTACCAGTAGGAAGATGAGGGGGAAGGTGACGCGTGAAGGTAGTAGCCCTTGCCGGAGTGGGTGACAAGTAGGCAGAACGGATAATGAGTTTAGCAGAAGGGTACTAGAGGAAAAAGAGAGCCGAACAACAAGCTAAGGCGACAACTAGCTGAGCATCATTACGAGCAGGCGAGGGATGCGAGCATATAAAAGTTTATTACAAAATATCATGAAATACCTACATACTCCCTCCGTTCCTAAATATAGAGCTTTCTAGCATTCAAACACAAGAATAGTCAAGATGTTAAATGACCACCATACCCCTCATTTTTACCTCAACTCATCCGTCCACCAACCCTCCCACCAACCACAAAGTTTGTCTCATCCTTAAAACGCCCTACATTTAGGAAAAAATTCAAACCCCAAAACATCCTATATAAAGGGATAGAGGTAGTACAAGTTTATAAATTTTATCCCATTATCATTCTGAAGACAATCAACTCTAGCCGCGCAAATCATTAGAGACAAAATTTTGAAATTAAAAGAGTACATCGCTTAGCGTAGGTAGCTATTTTGGCCCACACTCTTGCGGCACGACAGGCCCACATTGAGGCCTCTTTCCTTTAACTATAGGGCACGTGGTACATGAGCTGATGTGCATGCCCAGTATTTATAAACTAGTATTATCTATTGCTTAAAAAAAACTAGATTTTCTTTTTTGCGAAAAGGGAATTTCATTAATATTGAAGCATATTACATCCCCTGATTAAAAAAACATCTCAATCAATGCCAACTCCATTGATGGAAGGGAGACAAGAAATCTTGAAAGAGCCGCAAATTCCACCATCTAGGATCACCATCCCAGACGGATATGCCACGGACGAAAACTCCGATCTGAAAGAACACGGCCATCTCACCATCCACCACCGCCATCCTCATCCCCGAGGGGGGGGGGGGGGGGAAATTGAAACCCAACCCTTTCGCAAAAGAGGGGTACACTGATATTCCACATGTAAGTATGAAGAACTCGCCGTCATCGAGCCCGTAGCCGAGCCCATCGTCGCCTCCTTCACCATATTCGCAATCGAAAAACACAAATCCGAGCAACATCCAGAAGAATATCGCCGGAAACCAAACTCTCACTAGCCCACAGCCATGGCTACGAAGAACCATGACGAGACAAAGGAGGGGCCAGAGTACCTTATTCTTCATCGATGATGGCGCCTTTGACTCGCCGTCACCATCAAGACACATCCTCCTCCAGTGTTTCATGCCGACGAACTTGACGACGCCGCACTGCCGTCGTCGCCTTCTTCCACCGAACCACTAAAGAAACCCTAACCTTAACAAACACCGCGATCGCCGCCAAGAACGACCACCGCAGGAAGACCTACCTATCTAAACCTATGAAGGAACAAAGCAGATGTTGAGATGTCGGGCCTCCCTCCTCCGCCGACGGCGAAACCGCCAATTGATGGGACACAACACCTATCGCATTGCATCACCTGCCAATTGTATCACTATGTCTATTTATTTTTCTTTTTTTATACAGTACTTACAAAGATTAGTTCTTGTCATTTGCAACTAGTATCACTAGGTGTCATGTTTGATGGAATAAGATATAACGACGTGAGCTTGAAGTAAATCGGTGCTCTGAAAAGCAGAATCCTAGCGATCGAGATGTGCTACCAAATCGATCTCACCTCCACCAATAACCAATAACGGCTTACTCGCCACTTGATCAGTTACTTCCTGTGTGGTAGGTTGGATCGCCTGCATGCTCTGCTGTATATATAGTGTGTGCTGTATAAAGAGGTAGAGCGAACTCTAATCTGACACCTCACCTTTCCGTTTGGTATATACACACATGCCTCGACTGCTACCATCACGGCAAGGAGAAGGGCGGGAGGAGATGGGGGTCTCAACGGGCGTGCAAGTCAACCGTATCCATCACCCGGCGTCGCCGGAGGATACCCTTTCCACCTGGGGCGCCTGATAAATTATTGTGGCTATTGACTTTTTAAGTAACGTTTAATCATTCGTCTTATAAAAATATTAACTCAAATATGCAAAATTATGTTATGTTTAATTTTTTAATAATAAAATAAATCATAAACTATATTTTAAATAAAATGAATGATCAACATAACTCAAAAAATCATTGGGGACAAAATATTATTGAAATTGAGAGAGTACATCGCTTAGCGTAGGTAGCTATTTTGGCCCACACTCTTGCGGCACGATAGGCCCACACCGAGGCCTCTTTCCTTTAACTATGGGGCACGTGGTACATGAGCTGATGTGCATGCCAAATATTTATAAACTAGTGTTATCTTGCATAGTAAAAAGCTTACAGTTGATGAGACACAACACCTATCGCACTGCATCACCTGCCAATTGTATTATTATGTGTCACTATTTATTTTTCCATTTTTATACAGTACTTACAAAGATTTGTTCTTGTCATTTGCTACTAGCTAGTATCACTGTGTGTCATGTTTGATTGGTTTAGATAAGATATAACGACGTGAGCTTGAAGTAAATCAGTGCTCTGAAAAGCTAGAATCCTACCGATCGAGACGTGCTACCAATTCGATCTCCACCAACTCGTCTCCACCAATAACCAATAACGGCTTACTCGCCACTTGATCAGTTACTTCCTGTGTAGTCGGTAGGATCGCCTGCATGCTCTGCTCTATATAGTGTGTGAGGCGAGCTCAGTCCATTAAATTACCAACAAGCAGGGAGTGATCACATCACCATGGAGGTCCTCTTGTACACGGCGGCATGCCTGATCCTGGCTGCTTGCTCCTACTTCCTACTGGGGCTCTTAGCTGACCACGGCCGTCGACGCAACCTTCCCCCCGGTCCTCGGGCACTGCCTCTCGTGGGCAACCTCCTCTCCCTCGGCGCCCTCCCGCACCGCTCCCTCGCGCTCCTCGCGGAGCGCCACGGCCCGGTCATGACGCTCCGCCTGGGCACGGTCACCACCGTGGTGGCCTCCTCCGCCGACGCCGCCCGCGAGTTCCTCCAGCGCCACGACGCCGCCTTCTCCGGGCGCTTCCTCTTCGACAGCACCCACGTCTTCGCGCACTACACGCACTCCATGGCGTGGCTCCCGCCCAGCAGCCCGCGGTGGCGCACGCTCCGCAAGGTGTGCTCCGGGGAGCTCTTCGCGCCGCACCGCCTCGACGCACACCAGCCCCTCCGCCAGGAGAAGGTGGAGCAGCTCGTGTCCCATATCGAGGCACTGGCACGGCGGAGCGCTCCCGTCCACATCAACCGCCTGGCCTTCACCACGGCGCTCAATCTGCTGTCGTCCACCATCTTCTCCGCCGACCTCGCGGACTTCCACGACGGCGACAACGACCGCAGCGTAGTTGCCGCGCCTTATCGCGAATTCAAGGGCGTGCTTGCAGAGCTGAACGTCACCGTCGGGTTGCCGAACCTGTCCGACTTCTTCCCCGAGATTGCACGGCTAGACCCGCAGGGGCTGAGAAGGCGCGTCGAGGGCTTGCTCCGGCGGCTGCACGCCATGATTGACCACCTGATTGAGCGCCGCCTGCGTGAGCGTGCCGCCGGGGAGCCCACCAACAAAAACTTCTTGGACGTGTTGCTGGACTACCGCAGCGCCGAGGATGGAGGAGGCTTCCCGCACTATGTAAGAAAGGCAGAAATAAGACACTGTAACTTAGTGACACGGATTTAAAACGCGTCTCCAATGTTAGTTTGGAGACGTGTTTGTATTAGACGCGTCTTCAACGTGTTGTTCCTTACTTTCGGCAGGTAAGTTGCAGACGCGTTTCGTTCGGTCCGCGTCTGCTGCGAAAGGCCGGTCATTGGGAGACTCGGGTATACAACCCGCGTCGCCGAACCACGATACCCGGACCCGAATTTTTCATTCGCTTCAGCTCATTCGCCTCGCGTCCGCCGCAGCCTTCACCCAAACCCTAACCGCCCTCCGCCATGGTCGACGACCTTAGAGCACACCGCGCCGTCGCAGTCATCCCCGAGCCACGCGCCCTGGCCGTGGGGCGTCGCCGTCGCAGTCTCCGACTGCCCTACTCTCTCGCCGCTGCCCTCACGAGGTCTCTTCTCGCTGCCTCCGTCCACCCAGGCAACGATGACGAGGTCTGTGGCGAGCAGGTGGTCATGGTGCGGCTCCTAGACCGCGGCTCTTGCTCGGGCTCGGTAGGATCTAGCCACGACAGAGCGGAAGGAGCTGGAGCCGCCGCGCCCCCCAATCTCCACAGCTGCCTCCTCCTCTCCTCTGCGCCGCATCACGCCCATCTCCATGACCCACCCACCTCTTCAATCTGAACCATGCTGGGTTGGTTTCCTCGATCCCCAACCAAATTTGGTCTTCCTATTCTTCAATCAAAGTGAGTCTCACGGTTCCTCTCCTCCCTTTTGTCTTAATAAAACAGATCTGGATGCGTGTGCAATTTCGATGGAAATTTTCTTCCCTATGGGTTGAGATCCGTGGGATTTGTTTACTTTTTTCCACGGATCGTGCTAGATTTAAGTCATTTCTAATTTGGATCTGTATACTTGAAGGTAAGAAGCTTAAATGCTCCCTACTGCTGCCTAGGCTCTTGCTGATTTGGTGCTGTCGTGTTCGTCAGGCAAGAAAAGTAGTCGCAAGTAGGGTTTAGGAATAAGTTAAGGAAAAAAAAATGTTGACAATTATTTTTGTTGTTTGTTAGCTGAGCTTTTCTTAAAGCAATTATGACATTATTTTGTTGTCTGTTAAAGTAAGCACGAAATTTCTTTACTTATGCTATGGACGCTACATGAGTTGTATACCATGTGGTCGATGGAATGCTCATGTGAGATTTGTTTAGTACTTCTAAAAATCATCTATATTTTCTGCTCAAATAATTCATGTATATTATTTACTCTAAATTTCCTGGATGCTCTGCGCTGACATACCTTATAATCGTTCAGCAAAGAAAAAAAAAGCTTTGGCTTGGAAATGGCTACATGTTTTCAGTACTGCTGCCTGAAATGTTTCTTTTTCCTTGTTTTCAGTCTTGACTTAGGAAGAAATTTCGGATCTATCACTACCACGGCTTAGCATGTGTTTCTAGTGTATCAGGTGTTAAGGTACAATAGAACAGATGCTTTTGATAGACAAAGCTGATCGTTTGCTGAACTTCTCATGGACTTGATGGCTTTAGAGAAATTGTTCGTATGTATATCACTTCAGTGTATCAAGACAGTGTATTTGCAATTCATATAATGGATACGCATGTGGCTTGGAGAAATTCCGTTTTTAGGAATGGAAGAGTTTCAGTAGTAAATAGAAACTTAATTTAGTTTGTAGCTAGAGATAATAGTTAATTTGTATATCGCTTCAATAGATTAAGATAGTGTACTTGTAATGTATATCATGAATGAAGCATGTGTATGATTTAACTACTTATGTTTTTACTTCTTGCAGGCTGCCACCTGTCTTCATGTCATTCTTACAACTTCTGAAATTGTATATCTGGTGCTTGTGATTCTTAAGTAAGTATATGTAACCTTTCAAACATGTAATTATTACTGTTTAGCTAGAGATTTCTGCATAACTTTTCAAGAAGTAGAAGAAAATGCATCTGCAAATGTTCCTTGTAGCAAATAATAAGCTACCATGAGCTTTATTTCTAGCTGTTGCATCTGGGTATTCTCTGAGCTAAACTTATGCAAGATATGGTGTCCTTATGCATTGTTCTACTCTGAGATCCCGTAACTTTGTTCAGGTGTGATAAGGCAGTTTTATCAGGCATTCCACCTATAACTATCTTTTTATTGTCATAGTATATGGTATGAACTATGAAGCAAATAGCAATAGGTATTGATGTTCTAAAAGCCAGGAACTGAACATGAGAGGTAAGCTTAGATATCATCAGTAGTTAGCTAACTGTACTTGTGATGAAATGATGCCTGACTGCCATGCTTCAATTGTGCATGATCTTTTGTCATCTGCCGCAATCGCAGTAGAAACGTATAGACCTTTCACAATCTTAGTGTACTCATATGTGTTTTTTTTCATGTTTATATCTTACCAGATCAGATAAATGGGTGTTTACCATGTCAGTACTAATACAATGGTAAACTGTAAAGATGATATCAGATTTGTCTGGTCACTATTGCTGAGCATCTCAAAGCATTTTGTTTGTATCAGTTTAAAACTGTTCTATAATATGTGTTGGTTTCTGTTTATCAAGGTAATGGCAAGGTTACAAGCACAAAGTGATGTTACATCTTCAACACGCTGCAAGAGTGGAGTGAAACATGGGGTATGCTCTATTAACCCTTTTTCATAATTTTAGGTACATGACTGATGCGCTCTGAGAAGACATGATAGTACTTGTGTTGGTCGCTTGAGTGATATAAACATTTTAGATGGTTTGCTTTTTTCTCTTTGAGATTGGGTTTACTAACACTACTGGTCAATTAACTGTGATGTTGTGTGCTGTTCACTAGTGGGTGCTTTGTTGCTGATTATGCCATACTGCCATGCCTGTGCTAAGCTAATTTTGTGCTTCTTTACATACTAGGGGTGAAGTTTTTATTTGATTAGTATGATCATAAAGTGCTTATATCATCAATTAGTAGGAATATTATCACAGACATATATGTGAGGCAGATCATATAAATTTGTTGATGCTTAACTATATAAAAGCAACTCTGTTAGGATTGCATTATTGTTCTGAAATTCCCTTCCTGCTATGTGTCTTATCATTGCATCACTTGGTCTCTTAGCATGTCTCAAGCTCATGCACCTTCAGTGTGTTCTTCTGTCATTCATTCACCTTCAGTTTGTGGGTTCAAGAGTATCATGAGTACTTTTCTGATCTTTCCCATGTTTAATACTCAGGCATGAACTTGACAGCACGAAGCCAGCTGACCAACTCCAAAAATATGATCAATGAGGTATAAGTCCCTTCCTGGATCCTGACAATAAATCACTTTCAAGTACTATATTTAAATCCTAGGCCATTAAGTTTCTTCATCTTGGTGGATTAAATATAGTACTTGTATTGATCTCTTCGATTAGTATGTTAAAGTTGCATGGTGGTCTGTTATGTGCAGGAAGATAAATCTATATATAAGTATATAAGCATTGCTTTGCCTCATTAAAATGGTACAGTTTAATCCTCTCTATGTTACTAGAGAATGGCTGCTACTGTTAAATGGAGTAATTTAATTAAATCGCTATAACTTGATGATCTCCATCAATAATCCTGCTGCAGGGCCAGTGCTTAGGTCCATGTGACTGTCTTAGCCTTTCTAGCATCAACTCTTACAGTAAGCAACTTTCAACTTACATATGTTTTTGCTCTCAGACTTGTAGACTTGTGAACTAGCATGTGTGATAGGTGTTTGTACATATTAAGCCTGTGAAATGCATGAACGTTATGACCTGTACCTATTTTCTCTCTGAAAATATGAAAAAGAATGAGGAACCATATATTTACTTTTCAACCTTGTAGTACTGAATCAATATACATGTTTGCAGAAATAATTAAGCTTCCTAACTTATATATATTTTTTGTTCTCTGAGCAGCTCAGTTCTTGTTCGTTGCTACACAAGTCAACTATGAAAGCTTGTTGCATTAGAATTTGTGTTCAGACTAGTATGAATGTATGCTCGACAACGATTAGACTTGTAGAATGCATGATTTGTAAAAGAGTGTGAATGTATAATGATTTGTGATTATATGTACAGATATATTTATATCATTTGCTTTTTTTTTGCTTTTTTAATTTCTCATTGCAGACGCGCTTTACCAAAACACGTCTCCAGTGAAGCAGCCATTGCAGACGCGTTTATGTCAAAACGCGTCTCCAGTGAGGGAGCTATTGCGACGCGTTTATGTCAAAACGCGTCTCCAATCAGTGAGCCATTGGAGACGCGGAATCCGCGTCTGCAATGACATCACATTACAGACACAAATTTGGAGACGCGTTTTTTTGGCGTCTGCAATAACTCTTGAGAAGCGTCTGTAAGTAACATTTCTTACATAGTGCCGCGACAGACACTCCTCTCGTTGATTTCGGTACCTTAATTTCCAGCGACATACGTACACTCCTTTCAACGTTAAAATAACTTACGTTTTATCAACTTATATACTTGGATCAGGATTTGTTCAATGCCGGGACGGATACAACTTCAGGGACGGTGGAATGGGCAATGGCGGAGCTGCTACTGCATCCGTCTTCCATGGCGAGAGCTCGTGAGGAGCTCGCGCAAGTACTGGGCTCCAAGCAACAGATCGAGGAATCGGACGTCGGGCAGCTCAAGTACCTGCAAGCCATCGTGAAGGAGACGTTCCGGCTGCATCCTCCGGCGCCGCTCATGCTGCCGCACCTGGCGGAGACGACGACGCAGGTCCGAGGCTACACGGTGCCCAAGGGCGCCCGCGTCCTTGTCAACGCGTGGGCGATCGGGCACGACGCCAAGGTGTGGCCCGAGCCGGAAAAGTTCATGCCGGAGAGGTTCTTGGCGGACGACTGCAAGGAGGTGGACTTCCGCGGCCGTGATTTCGAGCTCCTGCCGTTTGGGTCCGGGAGGAGGATGTGCCCGGGGATGCCGCTCGCCGCTCGCATGGTTCATCTCATCCTCGCGTCCTTGCTGCATCGCTTCCAATGGAGCCTTCCTGCACATGTCCACAAGAACGGTGGTCTCGACATGTCTGAGAGGCTTGGGCTCAACCTCTCCATGGCCAATCCGCTGCAGGCTATAGCAACACCCGTTTAAATCATCATCATATCATATATTCTACAGCAGCACTGGACCTTCGTCTTTGAGTATATAAGATGATAATAATAATAATGTGAATCTTCACATCCTGTACCATGGCAGCGAAATTCATGTCAAAACATGAGTCGCTTTGTTATACTCCCTCCGTCTCCAAACGACTATCGCGGTTCACTTAATTTTGTACACCGTGTTTGACTGCTTGTCTACGCGAATATAAAAAAAAATATGTCATGATTAAAGTATCTTCAATCAAAAAACAAGGTATAAAAAATAAATACTATTTGTCTAAAAATTTGAATAAGATGAACGGTCAAACGTGATGTTTAAAAGTCAACAGGAGACGGAGGGAATAACATATACTCCCTCTATTTTTAAATTGTTGATGTTGTTGACTTTTTTTAGTTACGTTTGACTATTCGTTTTATTCAAAATATTTGCAATATGCACAATCTATTATATATATAATTGACGAGAAAAAGAAGCCACCACGTTTGCTCTAAAATGCTAGAAATTCTACTGTTAATCCGAGAAAATATGAAGAGAAAATTACCCATCACTGCCACTATGAAAAATTTTGTCACAAAACCCTCTATAAATATTTATAAAATAGCTAAATTCGGAATAATAAAAAATAGCTAAAAATACTCCTCGAACCTATTTCTAAATTACCCACCATGCCATTATGAGTCAAGAAAATAGCTAAATTCAAAATAATAAAAGTAACAAAATACACTTCACACCTATTTCTAAATTACCCGCCATTCCATTATAAGTCGAAAAAATAAAAGATAGCTAAAAATATATTTAATTCTTATTTCTAATTTTCTCACCATACCATTATGATGTGATGAGTAGGCAAGCTGAAAAACAAGCTATGACGATGACAGAGTAAGGATGAGTGAGAGATGGATAATGAGTTGGCAGAAGTGTACTAGAGAAACAAGTGAGCTGGACAACAAGCCAAGGCGACAAATAGCTGTGCATCTTTACGAACAGCGAGGGATATAAAAGTTTATTATAAAATATCATAAAATACCTACATACAAGTTAATAAATTTGATACTATAATCTTTATGAAAAAATAATCAACTCTAGCCGCGCAAATGTGCGGGCAGCTATACTAATTATAAGTTATAATCAAAATTATTTAGTGACAAAGCAAATCATAACAAAATATATGATAATATTAAAATATTTTGAATAAGACGAATCATCAAACGTAAAAAAGTCAACGATGTCACTTTCGTATCCAAATAAATACACAGAAAATAAAAAGAGACATTCACGTGCTATAAATACTATCGTCCCGCGTCGGTTTACCACAGGCTAGCAGCCTGCATCCTCCTTTTCCTTCTCTTGCATGTTTTCTCGCCACCAGAAATTCTAATTTTCTGCTTCGGAATGTGCGGCATCAGGGACGAATTATTCTTCGCAGTGGGGTTCGGCTGAGGAGGCCTTCACCATGATCCGTGTATTGGCCATGCATCCTCGAGCGCATGGTTGATGGATGTAGCCAGTAATTGTTGGGTCTTTGGGGTTAGGCGATGAATGGAGCTGGGCGCAGAATTATTCGGGCTTGACGGTCTGTGCTTGATGAGCCATGTGGTCTAAAAGGCAAGCAGGATTAGGGGATAGAGAATGGCAGGGTAGGGGGACTGCTCGCAGATCACCGGACGCCGTAACCAAGAACACCGCCGCAAGGCAATGAAGCCCTGCTAATCTTGTCTTCATCGAGCGCCCTTAGCCTCGACGGCCGGGCGTTGTGTGCAAATGTAAAATACGTCATGAATTATCGTTGATTTTGCATTCCAACAGAGAATATTTAGAAAAAAAAAATCATGCTTTGCAACTTGCAAGTAAGGCTACATACCTCTGCGACGAAGAATCCAGTCGTTTGGAATTCGCGACATAGTAAGACTTTTGAATCAAAAGCAGAGTACAGTTTTCCAGGACGAAATACATGTGCTGTGGAGCTACGTTCACTGAAGAAATGAACAGAACATGCATCGTCATTTGACTACGGCATTCCCGATTAGTTGCCCTGCCCCTTCACCAACGCGACAGTCAGAAGACTTGTTCCCTCTGTGAGCTGTTCCTTCGACAATCTTCTCATCATGCTGGTTCCATTACTGCATTCGTTCTACATGAGGAAAGAAGGCCCTTAGAATGTGAGTGGAGCGAGATGGAGATTCGGACTTCTCATCATTTGTCTTTCTTGATGCCTTTGAATTTTTTTTTTCATTATTTTCATTCATGCGGTGTACAACTCTACATTGTATGTTTGTGTGTTCCTAGAGTACATTGCGTGAACTGATGTGCTGATTCCTTATGTTATTTGACGGGAATGTAATGATTTTTTTTTTTCAGGGATATGATGATGTAGTGTGATGAAATTGTAATAATAGTTTGTGTTTGTAATCAAGGGCAACTCGTTGCACTGAAATGGAACGGTTCATGTCTTTAAACTGTTTCAGGGCAATCTGGAAATCAAGTTGCACTTAATATAGGTGCAGAATTAGGAAATTCTATGAGCTCACACTTAACTTTCCGGTTCTTGCATGCCAAGTTGAATGGGAATTGCTAATAGAATAAAGTCAAGAAAGAGGATGGACATATGAAAAAAAAATATGCCTTCCCTCAGAAACTGGCTATTTTTTGAGGAATTGGTCTAGCTATGAAATTTCTACCTCACGAAAAGAGCTAAAAATGATGCCGCTGCTTAATTCGTGTACCCCTCTTCCCGATTTATCCATCAAACAGGAAAGGTATACTATGATAAATTGTCTCAAATTCATGCAGCAGAGGGGGTCGGTGGTCTCCGATCAGTGCTTTTACAACCCTCTTACTCCAAGGATTCGAGTGTCCACATAGAGAAGTCACAACAGGAGTTTTATGATCTTGTCTAAATTAAGTATGATTTTAGAAGAAATCCTATTCTGGCTACTCAACATGGATTAGTGCTATATCACATAAAAAGAGTTTTTTTTTGGGGGGGGGGGGGGGGGGGGGGGGGGGGGGGTGCAATGAACACACAAAGAGATATAATAGAACCTAATTGTTCGTAGAGGTTTGGTTGTTTCCTTTCCACATGAATATCTCAAAGATTTAGCTCATGAGCCTAATGAGCTAAAACGATACCAAATAAATGCTATATGTCATTATGTCACTTTCGGATCAAATAAATAAAAAAATGAAAGTAAAATTAATTATACATACTATAAACACTATCAACCTGAATGGGACTTCCAACACAACACACACTAGCAGCCTGTGTCCTCCATTTTGCCTCTTTGCAATTCTTTTTTGCGAGGATCTTTGCATGTTCTCTCACCACAAAGGAATAATTCGATAGAGCACAATTGGACATGCCATGCTCGGAATGCGTGGCATCAGGAAAACATTACTGACTGCCTCATCCGGTGGATGAACTCTTCACCATGATTTGTACGTTGGACGCACATCCTTGAGCGCGCAGGTGATGGATGGAGTTGGGTGTGGAATTGTTCGGTTTTGACGGTTTGTGCTTGACGGTGCTTGTCATTGCGTTCGTAAGCAAAGGGCAATTCGACGCACTGAAATGGAACGGCTCATGTCTTTAAACTGTTTCAGGGCAAGGTGGAACTCAACTTGTGCTCAATATAAGTATATGATTAAAAATCTTTGAACTTGCTTTTATCTTTCCTGTTCTCGATGTCAAGTTAAATGGGAAATGTTTATACAAAAAATAAAAGTCAAGGGAGAGGATGGACATTTGAAAAATGCCTTCACTCAGGAACTGGTTATTTCTTTGAAGAATCAGCCCTGGCTATGAAAATTCTCCTTCAAAGAACAAAATTGAAAATGATGCTGCTGCTTAATTCCTGGAACCTCTTCCTGATTTATCTATCAAACAGGAAAGTGTTACAACTGGTATTTTCAGTCTTTCAGGTTTGCATACTATTGCTAAACTTTGAACTTTACTTACTCTTATTTTCTTTTCTTGATATATCACATCCACAAAACAGACGCCAGGTGACCAAAATGTTCAGATTGGCTAATAATCTGAGCTGTAAACGGACCACAGAACTGGTCGATTTTCTTGATTTCGACTGGGATCCTCTAATGTTAACACGAATACACGCATGCAAGGCATAGCTATGCCATAACTTCCAATCAGTATACGCATTGATGAATGATGATGCATAATTTTCCTAGAAGTGAACAAAAAGGATCAATTTGGGGGAACAAAGCAGGGGAACATAATCGTCGTAAACAAAATAGTAGAGTACTTTTGCTCTCTGGTACAATCAGAAACACAAGTAAAATATGAATAATCAAATCCTTTCCTTATTGCAAACAAGAATGAACAGCAAAATTCGCAGAACAAACAGTTCTGCCAAGAACGAACAGTGTCCTTCGTCCTGAAACAGTGATCAAATCAAGAACAGCGCCAAGAAGGCAAACGGATCCCCCCCCCCCCCCCCCCCCCCCCCCTTTTTTTTTGCGATCTGGGCTAATTACAGAGCAAGAACCTGGTGAGCACGAGCACACCGCAGGCGGCGCCGGAGAGCGCGAAGACGGCGAGGTCCCTGGCCTGCCACCTCCTTGCCTTGTCGGCGCCGCCCTTGGCCTCGACGCGGAGGCTCTTGGCCCTGCGCAGCGCGTCCACCTCCTTAAGCAGGTCGAACTCGAGCCCCTTGCGCTTTAGCTCCGCGACGCACTTGCCGAGCAGCAGCGCGTCCTCGCGCTCCCGCGCGAGCAGCCGCTCCAGGACGGCCTCGGTGTCGGACTTGTACCGCAGCGCCCAGAGCATGGCCAGAGAGGAGAGCAGCGAGACGAGGCAGGGGATCCAGGACCGCTTGCACGCCACGGGTGCGGCTGAGGAGGAGGCGGAGGAGAGGAAGAGGAGGAGGACGGAGGCGGCGTGGAAGGCGAAGAAGGCGCAGTAGAGGAAGGCGATCTCCTTGCGCGCGCCGTCGAGGCGGGCCTCCCGCAGCGCGACGCGGCGGGCCAGCAGGTCCTCCTCCTTGAGCCACTGCTTCAGCAGCAGCCGGTGCGTCCCGCTCTCCGCGATCTGGCTCAGCGGGTGCTGCTGCCGCCGCGCCTCACCGGCGGACGACACGACGAGGGCGCTGGCGTCGGCCATGGGTGCGACGGCGGCGTCGGGACTTGAGTTCTTCTCGGCTCGATTGCGCGGCGGCGGCGGCGGAGGTGTCCGTTTGCTTGCGCCGGTGGTGAAGGGGATTTGATCTGGATGGATTGGAGGGGGGCGGCGGTGGCAACGGTCGGGGAGGGCGAGCGGTGCTTAAAAAGATGGGGAAAAGCGGAAGCGCGCACCTGAGGCGGCGCAACGGTCGGAATCCGCGGTGGGGAATCATTCGGGCTTGGCGCTGGGTGCACGCGGCCCACCAAGGTGGGCTAAAGAGACGCGCGTGCGCGGGTAACTGCAATCTTGGCCCATTCATTCTGGCCTGTCCGCACAAACAGGCCCGCACTGAAGTTCAAGCCTCTTCTTATCTGTCTGTCGTACATGCAGTAGAGCTAGTTTCTGTGTCCTTTAAAATTCATGAGTACTCATGAATTAAATGAGAAAAACACATTGATATAGCTAGTACTATTACCTTCAGTACTATAGTTACAATTTGTTTTCGATATCCCGTCTATATTAACTCTCACACTTCAACCTCTCGTGCTCGCATGCTCATTGACCTCTTGTATATTCCTTCGTTCTCTCACCGCAAGAAGTCAATGCAGGCCATGCTGATACGCGCAGCCACGCATCGGTTTGGAATGGGCGGCGTCAGGGAAGCATATTTCACTTCTCAGGCAGTGAGCATATATAATAGTTTGCGACAACGGTAGTTGCTCTTCCTACAAGCTTTGAAGTGCCAAAGGACAAAGAAGAGCTGCTAAATTCTGGGATGTGATGGTATCCGATTAATATCTAAAGAACCGTAAAAGCTACTGGAGTGAAAATGTTCACAGTGGGGTCGCTTGAATAGTACTGCACTGCTTAGGACGGCATTTGTGTTGGCCTATGTGGAGCGCGCTCAAATGCACGATTGAACTTTGCAGCTCTTCCTTCAATAAAAATAAGGACGTAGTAATTCATCTACTAGTAATAAATTTCTTACAAGGATTATTAGTTGCAAATGATACTGCCATACGTTATTGTAACTTACTCATTCTAGCGGGTACGCGCAAACAGGTCCGCACCTCAGGCCTTCAGAATAATGGTGCGTGTATCACCACCGTTCAAGGGAAAGGCTCATTTGTCTTACGCACATGCACTAGAGCTAGTTTCTCTATCCTTTATCGTGTCAAAAAAAAAAAGTTTCGATGTCTTTTTTTTCGCGAAAAAGATTTGTCTGTCCTTTACAGTCACGTGCACTTTGATCAAAAATAAATAATAAAAACACAATGATATAATACTTCCCCGCCGCGGATATATATACATTTGAGCACTATAATTACTATATTTGTTTTCTTTCGGATACACACTGTCTATATACCTCTCACAACTCAACCTCTCGTGCGCACATGCTCACCTTTGACCCCTTGTATTCCTTTGTTCGCTCGCCGCAAAGAACTCAATGTGGGCCAAGTTGATCCGTGCAGCCGCATAGAGCTTTGGAATGAGCGGCGTCAGGGAAGAATATTTCTCTTGTCAGCTTGCATTCAGAGTTTGCCACCACGGTCGCTGCTGAAGCGTCAAACCAAAATGGACGCACAGCTAAATTGTGGGACGTCAGAGTATCCCGTTGACACCTAGAGAATAGGAGATGTAGTTGAAGCGAAGATGATGACAGTGGAAAAGGATTCAGTATTGCAACAATTAGGGCATTTGCGTCTGTCTACGAGAGCGCTCAAATGCACGGTTGAAGTTGCCAACAATTCTTCCCTAGAAAACATGGGAATTAACCAATTCATCTAAGAAATATGGGTTATTAGTGGGCGACATGCATTATTGTAACTTCCTGATGTCATGAGCTTTTAGTGAGAGACGCAAACAACCGTCTTTCTCTGAGTTTGTGAAACAACCGCCACAGTTTATCAGACATCTGCGTCTCTGCAACGGGTTAGTATCCTCTGTCTTCCCCTCTGCTGTGATAAACTTTGCGTTACCCGTTCCTTGCCGCTCATTTTAGAATCAACGCTTACGAGATGTCAACCTGAGCTGTAATTTAACCTAAGGCTGTGTAGATGCTCTTTTATCTTAAAAGTTTTGGGGCCTTTACGCACCTGTCTCGTGCTACATCAATTCAAGCGTTCACAAAACGAGGTCACGCTCTGGCCACAGGCTGCTCTCGACACGTCATCTCAACATAATTTGTAGTACTATATATTTTTTGTTCAACGGCAATGAAATTAAAGCGGAAACGAGTAATAAATAAAAAAAGTTGGATCACTATGCGAAAGGCCTGTCTAGACAACCCAGACAGCAATGCCACACCAGCAAGCTACACGGCTTCATGCATGGTTTTACGCTTTCTAGTGACCGCTACAATTAACTTGGCCATGTGTGGGGTGTTTTGCTGCTGATAATCACATAATCACATATGTGTAGTATAGGGCCATTTTTAATAACAAAATAAATAGTAAAGAAACAGAGATATGCTGACTCGTGTGCTAGTATAAATTGGTATCTTAACCAACCTGACTTGATCGTGCATCCGCTTATCGTTTAGGAATGAGCGGCATCCGGCAAGCAAGCATACTCCACCAGGAGATGGTGACAGGTACTCCAGTTTGTTACCACATTGGTTGCCCCATCGTCCTTGGACCCCGTTGCACAATGGATACAGTTGCTATTCCTAACAATGTTGCCGGCAACAACATGGGGAGTTATAGTTTCTGTGCATTCAGTCCCTCCGGGAGATGATTGCTCGTATGAGCTTTGCTTGGAAAGCGTTTATCCATCCAATTCTTCGCACGGAAACTGTTATGTTTTGTTTCTGCGTGTGAGCTGTTTCGAAACTTCTCTACCTCCACTTGGAGGCTTGATTGTGTGCAGTTCATTGAATCAAACATTTGGGCGTGATTGACAGTTTATGGTTTCTTTTGAATCAAGGGGATGACATTCGCATGAAATCCAAAAAGGCTCAGTTGCATTCATAGCGTGGCTCGGTTGATCTCCATTATACGTAGTATAAACAGTCTCATCTCCTTTTAATCAAGAGTAGAACTTCCAAATTTTCGGAAAAGAAAACCCAAAAGACTCATATCTAATGGTATTTAAAGTATATACTAGTCAGATTTTAAATACCATTAATATATACTTTAAGTATATGATGGTACAAGGCATCGTAAAACTAATTCTAAATAAAAAATATGACGCGTTCTAATGAGCAGTGTATCAGGCCAAAATCCATCAGTACGCGAAGTGCACTTCATAATTGAACTTTACGCGCCTTAACTAGCTCTCAGCTATCTCTCTTTGAGCACCGTACCTAAAACAAGCTACTAAATATCTTTGCTGTCACACCCCAAAATTTCAAATTTTGGAATGTGACTTAAATTTCACTACATTTTAAAACCTTTTTGAAATAGATTAAAACTTCTCAGATTTAATTATGGTGTTATCATTTTTAACTAGGTAAAAGAACTATTTTCTAAATTAAATAAATTAATTTAGGTTATAAAATAATTATTTGTTGCATTCATGTTGGATTAGATTTGCAGTAGGGATTTTATTGTGTGGCAAAAGTATTTAAAATCCGAGTAGGAATCGTTTTTGTTTAGTGTAGAAAATAGAAGAGGAAATAGAAATAGAAAAGAAGAAATAAAATCGCAAGCCGGTCGCTGGGCCGAATTCCCTTGGCCCATTTGCTCTTTTCCTTTTTCTCTCTCTTTTTCCTTCACTCTTGGGCCGGCCTGCTCTTTCCCCGCCTGGCCCAACTCGCACCGCGGGCCTGTATCCCCGCGTCGAGCCCGAGCGCCAGCCCGGCCGCGGCTCCCGCAAGCCCGCGCGCGGCCCGCCGCCAAACCCTAGCTGCGCCGCCGCACCGTACGCCGCGCGCCGCCGCCTCTGACTCGGCCTGGGCGTGCGTGCCCCTTCCCTTGCCTATTTAAGCAGCCGCCCACACCCCCGCGCCGCCTTTTCGCCGTTTTGCCGCCGCCTGCCCGAGCTCGTGAAACCCTAGCCGCCGCCACCTTTGTCGCCGCCGCCGAGCTCGCATCGACGGCCAAGGACGACGCCCCGGATGCCGCCGCCACCTCGACGAGTTTCCCCGTGACGCACCGCCACTCCGCCACCTGATCTCGTCGAGCCCGACGCCCCGACGTCACTTCCCGCCGTCATCGCCACCTCACCGCCGTTCTGCGTCGTCGCCGACCGCCTCCCGGACTTCGCCGACCCCGCGCGACCGCCTAGGTGGGTTCGCCTTCGTCGTCTCGTGCTCCCAGGCCTTCCGCGGCGAGGTTTCGACCATCGCGACGCCGTTCCGGCCGATCTCCGGCGAAGCGCCGCCGCGACCCGTCGTCTCCGGCGATGTGTTCCACGGTGGACCCATGGACCGAGTCCTCAGTTCGGTCCACGGGCGCCATAGACCCGGTCCACGATTTTCTTTTATTTAAAATACCTTTTTCTTTTTGTTTAAATCAACTTAATTTCCAGGAAAAAGGTAATTTACAGTTAAGCCCTCGGTCTTTTATAACATTACATTTAAGTCCTGTAATTTTACAAAAACACCCCTGCTTTTTATTTAATTTATGTTTCAGTCCAAAACTTTACACTTTAGTCCCTAAACTCTTTATTATTTACAAATACGCCCTCATACCTTTCTGCAATTACTCCCTCCGTTTTCAAATAATTGACAACGTTGACTTTACTATTCATAATTTGACCGCTTAATAACTTCTAAAATACTTAGTTACATAAGATAAATATATGATAGGTAGATGTGGTGTACATAACACTTTAGTAACATGATATATTTATGAGTGTTCAATTATGCATCAACAAAAAAGTAATGGTCAAAGTTGGAACAGTAAAAGTCAACGCTGACAAGTATTCAAAAACGGAGGTAGTACAAATCAACCCTTAAACGTTTCTGTTTTCTATTTTAACCCCTAAAACTTCAAAAGCTCATAATTTTTTACTCGTAACTCCGATTTAAGCGATTTCTGTGTACATTTTGAGTGCATCACGGCCATCCACCACAGTTGGTCTTCTTGTACGCGCTATTTCTGTGTGGGTAGCAAAGATCAGTCGACCCAGATTGCTAGCTACATGGCGCTCTGTTCACTCCAACCACTCAGTTGTACATAGAACTTCGAACTTCAAGGTTCCATTCATGGGACTTGGCTGCGGAAACAACTAACTCGTGTAATTACAGCAGTGCCAAGAGTCCTAGCTCGAAACACAGTGATGCAGTCAAGCGCATGGTTATTTTGAAGTGGTGAACCGTGAAATGTCTAATTTTTGCTGCATCCATGCATGATTCTAGAGTTGTCAGAGCTAATGCCCCACGATGCATGGATACCATGATACGGATACGCGATCTGCCGAAAGGAACCCTGCCCTGCTGTGTATCAAATTTCCACCTGTTACAAATGTTCATTTCCTGCGATAACCTAGTGGTTACAAGAGCCTCAGTAGCACCTGATGAGGTCTTGGGTCGACTTCCTGTGGGAGCGAATTTTCTAGGATTTAACGGCGTTGTGCTTTCAGCGGGAGGCGACATGGCCGTCGACAGCGAGACGCCAATGGTGACTTCGTCAATCTCGAGGATTCGTCGAAGATGCTCATAAGGGTAGGGTTTACGTATGTGCGTTCATAGAGGTGAGTGTGCGTTCGTTGTGAGTGTTTGCGTTGTACTGTGTAATCGAAAAAAAAGATGTTCATTTCCTCCCTGATCTTTCGTGAGTTACCAAAAGTTAGAAGCAGCACTTTCTTTTTTCGGAAGACCAAGAGAACAGACACTTCAATTTTCATATATTGTGCTACAAATCCTCTTCAGAAAAGTAATCTGCTTTATACAACAAGTGACCACATACCTGCTCAAGGGTTTATGAGAAGCACAGTCAACACTGACCATACACCTGAACCTGCTCAAGAGCCGATCCTGGAGTCTCATATAAGATGCACGGTGTCCCCGTCTTGCCTCCGTTCACAACTCACACTATCTTTCACATTGATGCTTCATGTTTCTTATGATTAAGTACTCAAAATCCAATCTAGACCGTGGACATATTATCAAGGAGTGTCTTGAGAACGAGAGGCGTTGGGAAAATGTGTTCTCGTGCCTTTGCAACTGCTCGGGGTTTGTTTTGGAGCTGAAGGCATGGTTGGCAACTGAGGCTCGGCGCCTGAACGAGGGCACTTCGAGAGCGGGTCAGACATGTTCCATGTCTTGTTGCTTCACTAGATTGTCATCGCATCGACAGCACAAGATGCGAGGAAAGCTTAGTGTGTTGGCCATCACGTGTGACCGTTTCCGCCAGCCGGTTATGCTACACTTCCTCTTCAGGCTCGTCAGAGGATTCTCAATGCAAAGCTCACGCACGAAGTCATGGAGATTTGCTTTCTAATAGGAAGGTCAGACTCTTTAGGAGCCGCCCTGCCCTAGGGAGAGAACAAACACATGTACGCATGACAAAATATGAGAGCACGAGGCTCGCTATGGCAGACAAAGTGGGTGGAATGAAAAAGATGACGTGAACGAAACTGGCATTTCCGATTTCTCGTTTGGAGCTGTGCGAGCATGCCTGGCCTTACAGGAATGCTGAGGACATCATCGTGCATGCGTAGCAGAGGGCCTCGTCGATCAGGACGCATCATGCATCCACGCCGGACTTGGTATTACTCGGTGGTGTAGAAAAGTGGGACGACTTCGAACATGGTTAAAAAGAAAAGAACAACAAACACGCTATCAAATATCAACTTGCCGCCTCATTTGAATGCTCTGTTTCGTGAAACAGGAGGCGCGGGCCACAGAGGCTTCACTCTGTAACCAAAGTTCAATCTTTAATAAAATTTGATTGACGATTGCATTGCTATATAAGTTTGGGTTAGTGAGTACTAGTTGTGTTATTCAAGCTCGTTGTAGCATGGTCTTTGTGCAGTATTACATGATGCCTCAGAAACATAATACTCGATCTGATATTACAAAATCTTGAAATGAATGCTAATTGAAATAACTATTATCTTGATATTTGACAAAGAAAATAAGCCACCATGTCTGCTCTCAACAGCTATACACTACAAGAAAAGTAAAATTTTCCAACAGTTTTAAGAAGTGGCCAACAGTATTGAACACTGTCGCTAATCATCTTAAATTGCCCACAGTTTTGTTGATTTCCCACGGTTCAAATCAAAACTGTCGGTGTCCTTTCAAATGGGCGACAGTGAACTCCCAGTCCCCGACAGTAAGTTGCCTTCCGTTACACACGAGCAAACGGAGATAACGGCGTCATGTGTAGCTAAAACAGGAGCCCCGGCTACCTCTGCCATGCGTTCCTGCCTCATCCCCAAAGAAAAAAAAAAGAATGGAAGGGCATCGCGGCCTGCACCGCCTCAGGCGGAAACCCTAGCGTTGTCGCGTCTGCGCCAAAGCCGATGCTGCACGCCGCCGAGCCTGTGCTCCACCGCGTGCTGTTCGACGCTACCCTCTACTGCTTCCCTTGCTCCCCACCTCCACCACCACGGCCTCCCACATCCCCCCGCCGCCGTCGCCGTGGTGTCCGCCACCGCCGCCGATGCTGCGGTCTCCTGCCTCACGGCCGCCGCCGATGCGGCCGTCTCCCGCCTCATCGACACCGCGGTGGGCCTCCTACACTTCGTTCTCTCGCTCTCCGCTTCGTGTCTCCGTCATAAGGTCAGCTCGAGCCGCAATGGAGGGTCGAGCCTGCGGAGCAGGGGCGTGGAGGCCTTGGCGGTAGCAGGATCTAGCGAGGAAACGGTCGGATCTGTTGGGAGGCGACCAGATCTCGACAATGGCCTAACCCACGGATGACGCTGGATCGAGGGCGTCACCAGGTTCTTCTCAAGGTCAGCTCGAGCTTCAGTTTCACACTTACTCTTACAGTATTCTCTATATGAAATCACCTTGTGAGATCCCCTGTACCTGCAATTTGATTTTCCTGAAGCTCCATGTTTGGGGATTTTTCGTTATTGGGGATTCGACCCGCAATTTTAGGGTTTTACCTGTACCTCCATGTGACAATTTGGTCTAGGATTACCAGCGTGAGTCATTTCTTCAAGTGCGAGTGATTGCAACTCGAAACTTACAGTTTAATCAGTTTTTTTGAAACCTATGGCTGCCCATGACTTCTGGTGCTCATTTAGGCTGTCTGTTGAGTTTCAGATTTCTGTAAATTATGTGTTTAGACAAAAGAAAAGTAAATTTCAATGTCAAATGTTAAGTGCTTTTTGCAATGCCAAATAACAGGACATTGACGCCACAAGCCAAATCCAGTCCTGATTCACCTATCCTCAGATGATGGTACTGATGTATTGTAGGATGGATGACTTAAAACTTCAATAAAGATTCCAGTCCTGGAGTCATTATGCATGCACACATACATAGCAAAAGCTGAATTGCTGATGCTTGTGAAGTCAAGTTGCAAATGAGCCTACCTTGATTTCTGTACCCTTATTGCTGATGGATGTTTTCTCTGTGAAATTGAATTGCATGCAGTAGAAGTGATGGTGTTCTCTGTGATTCCCAGATATTTGCAGGCCTTGTTTGGCTACCTGATAATGGAGAATGCAGACTGCAAGTCAAAGTATGTAATCCCATGCAAACCTGTTTCATAAATGGCTAATTATGTTAGCAATAGTTATTTGTTATTAAGACACTTGGTGTTTGTTTAATTCTTGGAAGGGAGATAAGCTTCACAGCTCTGAATTTTTTATGGTTGGCGCATTTTGATCGCTTCTGTATTATGATTAAAACTTTTGCAGGGTCACGGCTCTGAATTCACGCTCTCAAGTATTCTTTTAGCAACTTCTCCTTCAAGGTGATCATCTGGATTTCCTGCTATGAACATTTTTTTCATCTGAAATGCTCTGGCATCTGAATAATTGGGTTTCTGTTTCCGTTCCATGTTTCAATGATTACCAGTAGGCTGAGAACAAGTGAATACATTGTTGTGAATATTCTCTCTAGTTAAAGGCTGAGAACAAGTATCTTGGTAGAAAAAAATTTAGTACTGTCCTGATGCAAAGAAAATAAGCCACCATGTCTGCTCTCAACAGCTATATATAGATTACCATTTTAACAGGAGACAGAAAAAAGGAAAGAAAATTACCACCACATCCATTGTGGAAAATAAATTATCCTATAATACTCCTAAAGATGTTTATGTCATGATTAACCTAAAATACCCCTGTGCATATTTATATATCACACATCACTACTATTAGCTTTAGCTAGTTGCTAGTATTGACTAAATGTATGTTAACTCGAAGTTACGTAATGGAATGATGGGCGTGCCGAGCATGCCAGCGGCACCTTCGCCTCAAGCGATGCCGTCCCGGTTCATGCCTCCCAGGAGTCGAACAAGAAAGGGGAGCAGCGATCTACACTGGACGTAAGGTTTTTATCCTTTATAAACCCTCTGTGTGTTTCTAGATCGATCTCAATTTTCCACGTTGCTCCCACGATCCAAATATATGCCGAACACCCCGTTTAATAGGGTGACGACACCATGGAATAGTGCAAATGGCCTTGTCTCAGGTTCTGTCCATTCAGCTGCACACCGGTTCAGTTCAGTGGCACTACTCTAGCTGCAAGCAAGCAACATCCCTCATTCCCTCAAGTCACTGGGACCGAAAACCATCCTAGCCAGCTCGAACGAGATCAACAATATCGCTTGTGCGCTGGTATCCAGGGCATCTAAGGTTCTAGAACATAAGTGAGAAGTGAGAATGAAAGACGTGTGAACATAGTATATGGACACTATTTTGCAATTGGAAAGGACCTTGTACATAAGGAACACTGTACTTTACCGGCCTCCAGGTCACCAGTAACTCGGACCACGTGCCTCTGACCCAGGAAACGACCCACAGACCGGTCGTTTCCGCAATGGTTTCGTGAGACAGTTCCACTGCAGTGATATAAGTTGCCTTGCCCGGCCCTCCTATCCCGCGTCGATTCATTCACAACTCGCATGCGCCTGCCTCTGCTGCTACTCCTTTCATTAGACAACTTCCAAAGGAGTGAGCTGGCCAGTGCACGCGCTTGGCGCCAAATGTGTTTGCACAAGCGAGAGCGAGCAATAATCACGGCTTCGGGATGGGTGGCATCGGGAAAAAATGGTCTACGCGCAGCTTGAATTGAGGGCCTTGGATATGGAGATCCACGTACTGACGGCCACCACGGTCAAACGCCATGGTAGGGCTCGGGAGTGGTTGTGGCACAACAGGCTTGCAACTCCGGTGCCTGTATCTTGAAGGGGCAGCAGCGTTTCACTTGCTGGTTGGCTAGTTGTCTCGTCCAGCAACATACGCCCAATTAGTGATCCAGCTGGTCGTAAAGTAGCCTTTGCCTCTTGCATCCAGAAAGATAAACTGGATGTTGCTCAGGCAATAGCTCTCCGTTCTACTAGGTTGTTGAGACCCTCATCCCGGAGGACATTGTGAATCCTTGTTGAGATTTCCTTTAGCCCAATGCTTCTATAATGTGTAAGCTTGTTCAGGACGTACAGTCACAATATGTCCAATAGTACGTAGATTATTATTACTATGTCCCCTTGCTTGACATTTGAAAACAAGTTGTCCTACTATCAGAGGGGTTTCCTTTAGTGACCCTTTTTTCAAAAGAAAAACAGATCATAACTTGCACATGCGCCCGCATGCATGCATTAAGAAATTTGCGCTTTTTAATTTCAAGGAAATTTAAGTCACATACCAACTTAGCAGACGTCCATCATCACTTATATCTCCCAAGTCTCACTTCACATATATACCTCTCGGCATTGTGACTTGTGTGAGCCATTCTATCATTTGCGTACAAGGTACCAGTGTAAAACATATATGGCCGCGTGCAAATGGCTTGGGAATGGGTGGCACCAGGAAGGCAAATTCCACTATGTTGCAATGTTGTCGGACAAGAAGTTTCAGAATTCGGTCGCTTTGAGCAGGTCTTTCTTATTAGTTGTAATGGGTGCTCGCCAACAGCAGGATGGCCAGCATTTGGTTCAGTGTGGTTTCAAGATTTCCGTGCATCCGACGACGAAGAAACAATTCATGTCGAGAGGAGGCGCAGTTTTGAAGTTTTTTGTACTCATACATGCTCTGATAGAACGCTCGGGTACTGTAATAAACTGCCCTTGTAGGGGGTTTTGTATCAACCTAGCGTACTAAAGATTTTCGGACACATCGTGTTGCAACAATATTAGCGATGATATTGATCGAAACTTCTGCAACAAGCAGCTAAATTCACGCATATGTGCGTCAAAAGACCAGAGCAATTAGCTTCGTCTGTGATTCTTCACAGGATGGATGTAAGCTGACTAGCTAGCTAGCGCGCATCACCCTAGCATGCACTATGCATTCATGGCCTGCCGTTGCTGACCAGCAAGTGCCAGCAAGTCAAACTGGAATAAACCCACCGTCAAGTTAGCCATGCAGATCAAATGCAACAACCTACGCCTTTCTGTATTCACACTTGGTAGACAGCATTCACAGTGTCCAGCAGGCAGCTATGAGTGTGCGTCAAGGACGGGCAAATTAAGTAGATCCGCATGTGTTCAAGGCTTTTGCCTTGTTTTGAAGTCCATGAAGATGTATTTTCCGTCTCCACTCGGTGGTGACTATATATATAAGCTGCTTCACGCGTCTCTACAATCATTGCAACTTCACAAGGAGTGACGAGCTAGCCAGTGCAAGCACACTAGCTTGTCTCTGATGCAAAGTGCTTGTGTGCCGGTGCAATCACGGCTTCGGGATGGGCGGCGTCTGGAAAATATGGTCTCGCTCATGGTGATTCATTGGCTGTACACCCACTCTCATGAGCGGCAGATAGTGGCCGGCGCGTCAAAGGTCAGGCAAAAAATTCTGTACAGCCGGTTCGCAAACCGACGCTGTGCGGCCCCGATTTGGATAGCTGACACGTGTAGGGAGATCGAACGTCACCAGGGCTCGGCTTCCCCATGCAGAATGCATCGGCTCTCAGCCTCTCAAGTGGAAGGTAGCATCGGCTCGGCTCCTTTGCAGTTGTTTCTCTCGTTTAGATCTGCCGTCACCTAGCGATTCGTGGTGCCATTCTATCTCCCGCGACGTACACGCGTCGGTTTGCGAACCGGCTGTACAGAACTTTTTTTCCTGTCAAAGATTCGTGGCTTGCAACTCCTGTGGACGGCGTAATGAACGGAAAACGCTGCTGGTGCTCCGCGTCACTGCCCTTCTGCTTAGAGCTAGTGTGCAAACTTCTATCATCTTGCGGCCGGTGCATACAGCGGAAGCCTGAGCGCCAGGTCGTCAGCAGTCGCTTGTTTGTCATGAGGGTCACATGCTTACTGCTGGCCATTTTGAATATATGTGTACTGCATGCACCTGCCTCCATCTCCATGCATATATGGCACTACTAATAACTCGGACCACGTGCCGCAAATAGTTCCGCTGCGGCGATATAAGTGGTCTTGGTCCTCCCCTATCCCTGCATCTCGGCACCCATGAGTCTAGTGCTGCACTGCAGCTAGTATTTCCTTGCATAGTTTCCAAAGGATTGAGCTGGCCGGTTCATGCGCTCGGCGCCAATGCAATGTATTTGGGATGGGTGGCATCGGGAAAATGTGGTCTAGATTCCCATTGATTGCACGGGCTACTGTAAAGAGGGCAATGTTTACTACCGAGTTGGGTAGTAAGCTGGGGCCAGGCGTCAGTAGGCATTAGTTGTTATTTTGATGCACAATGGTTATTGCAGAAGGAAGTAGTAAGGTGGGGTCCATAGCAGCAGAAGGAAGCAAAAGTCTGGTTCACAGGAACACCAGCGGCTGCTGTAGCAAGCAGGAGATGAATGATGAGAGAGAATCAATATTTTTTTACTGCTTGCAACCGGGTTGTAGCGCTACTGCCGACTTGAGCTACTACCGACTTTATTTTTTCCTCCACAATGGTTACTGCCAACCTGAAGTCCTTACTAACCTGCTTTTATTCTCCCATTGCGGACACCCTTATGGACGACTAGCATGAGTCAGCCTGTGAATGCCAGACTAGCTAGGGCTCGGAAGTGGAAGTGACACAACAGATCCTTTTGAAGCGGCAGTGCCTAGCTATGGCAGATGTTTCCATGTCCCTTCGTGCTTTCTCATGCACACGTACGTAGCTGTTTTCTCGTCCAGTCCGTGAGTCTTCAGCCGTCTGCTCTCGCTTCCAGAAAGATGAACTGGATTTTTCACATGCAGTAGCTGTACGCTCTCCGGTCTATTGGCACAGGCAGTATGTAGTTATTCCCGGAGTGATCATGTACAAAATAAAGTATTTTTAAGTATATAGGTAGTACTATAATACTAGCGCTAACTGTAAAATACTAGTTCTGACTCAATGAAAAATTGTTGCATCACGTTCCAGCTACTGATCGCCTTGCTTCCAGGTTGACTCCATATGATACTTGCTTGAAACTTATGCGCCCACACATGCTTTAAGAAATGTGCGCTTTTAATTTCAAAAAATTTAACTCACATACGAACTTACCAGATGTCCATCATCACTTATTTCTCCCTAGTCTCACTTCACATATATACCTCTCAGGATCATGACTTGGGAACCGTTTATCTTTTGCATGTTCATACACTTCTTATGTTTCTTGCCTTCTTGGTTGAGGTTCCACCGTTCCAGTGCAAAGCATACACGCAAGCTTGCGAATGGCTTGGGAATGGGTGCCACCAGGAAGACAAATCCCACAGTTCTGTTTTGTGGTCGGACAAGAAGATAGGGGGCAAGTTGTGCCAAATGTTGTTTCGCTGCTTTGCGGCGGCCACCAGCAGCAGTGTGGCCAGCATATGGTTCAGCAATGTCAAGTTTTGCATTCATCGAGAGACTAGAGAAAGGAACAAGACAAGAGAATTGGAGGATGGATTTTGCTCGGTCCACAATTTCTTAGAGGATGGATGTAGCTGACTAGTTTGCTAGCGTGAACTGGTATGTACAGCTTTCCGTTGCTGACCAGCAAGTTAAATTACTACCTCCGTTCCAAAATATAAACATTATAGGTTTGGCCAAAATCAAATCTCTTCAACTTTGACTATTAATAAACAAAAAATTATAATGTTTAATCATGTATAAATTATGTTATTAGATTGATCAGAAAATGGAGCATCATAATTCAATTTCTTGAAAATTGCTAGTCAAGTAATGTTTGACTTTGAACAAACCTAAAAATGCTTACGTTTTGGAACAGGTGGTAGAATAAACCCACCATCAAGTTAGCCCTGTAGATCAAGAATGCAACAACTTACAATTGCTGTATTTACACTTAGCGTAATTCATTGTCCAGAATGCAGCTATGAGAGCGTGTCAAGGACGTACGGGTAGGTGTGCATGTGTTTAATCCTTTTTCCTTGTTTTGATGTACATGAATCAGTATTTTCCATGTCCATTTTGCCATTAATTAGCTCGGTTGTGACTATATATATAAGCTGCTTTTGCACATCTTCACGATCATTCGCAACTTTGCAAGGACTGATGAACTAGCCATTGCAAGCACACTTGGCGCTGATGCAAAATGCTTGTGTGCCAGTGCAATCACGACTTTCGAGTGGGCGGCATCGGGACAATATGGTCTCGCTTGAAATTAAATTACACCGCTCTTCTACTCCCACTCTCATGGGCTGCCGATAATGCTCCGCGCGTCAAAGAATGGTCTCTCGAGCAACTTCGCACGGCTTCTGTAGCTTGCAATGGATGCGTGACTCATGAAAAACGCTGCTCCCATCGGCGCTGCTCGTGCTCCACGTCACTTTCCTTTGTGCGTACAGTGTGCAAGTTTCAGTCATCTTTCGGCACATGCAACAGCGAAAGTCTGTGCTCCAGGTTGTTATTAATGGCTGCCGGCCTGGAGAACATGACTCGTATGTGGTTTGCGGAGTTGGCCACAAGCTCCGTGCCCTTAGCTCTGTTTCTGAGAGTGTGGTCGTGCACCTATAAAGTGACAACAGCTGTTTTACTCCATAAAAGCCACTCCCTCCTTATTTTATTTGTGAGCAGTTTTACTGTCAAATATAATGGTCATTAGTTTGATCCGACGGTATAGATCTGATCTTAAAATACACTACTAATGGCCATTATTTTATCAAATTAAGGGTAATATCGGGGGAAAATACGAATGGTAGACTTGTAATAAGTCATTATATTTTTATAAATAAAGTCTTAATATTGAAATAATCCGTTCACAATTACAACAACAACAACAACAAAGCTTTTTTATCCCAAGCAAGTTGGGGTAGGCTAGAGATGAAACCTGCAGGAACCAACAAGAGAGGCAAAACCAACCAAAACGAGAAAGGGCAAAACAGGATAAAAGAGAGAGAAGAGAGAAAAAAAGAAAAAAAGAGTGAAATTTTTTTTTAAAAAAATAAAGGGTTTTTTAAAAAAAGATTTAAAAAAGGAGAAATCAAGGTTCTGGCATGTGGATTGCTTGCTTCCACTCTCTCCTATCCATAGCTAGCTCCTCAGCAAATAATTCGTTCATCATTATTGGTTTTTATTCGGTCTTGCTTGGTAGCCTTTTTTTGACATAAAACGTAAATATTTTAATTAATAGTGTAGTTACAAATTTACTTTTAAACTAATGGCTAATATTTTGTTGTTGTTCCGACAACACTGGGTAGGTCAAATTTTGCTTGACCTTGACGTCGGGGCGTCAATATATAATTTGAAGACGGAGATAGTATTGCTTTATTAGCTTGGTCTCCTCCTTTGAAATGTAAATTCAGATCTTAACTAGGCAACGCTATATGAAAACATTTGCCATAATTAAAAGAAATCAAACTTTTCGTGCAGAAATATGTTCCAAAGCACACAATTGGAGTATGGGATTTTGATTTTGATTTTTTTTCCCCGAAGAACATGTAGTGCAGAAATATACGCTTATTAGTACTAATCACTAGGTAGTTCTAGTGTATGCTGATCGAGTTTATGTTTGGGAAATCAACAAGGGAGAAGTATTACTTCACGTTCCCTAGTCTCATTTTTCGTCATTGAATGTGGCATATTGATTCCATGTACTGGTCGGCATGTAAGAGTGCGAGACTTAGGGCCTGTTTGGAGTATTACCACAGGCTGCCATAACGCAGCTGCGGCGGCGCCGAACTTGCGGCGACCAAATCGGACGCCACAGTTTCGGCGAGCTCTGGCGAAGAAAATGAACTGAACCCGTGTGGCGAGGTGATGGCGTGCCGAAGCTGCGGCGTGGTGCGTTTGGCTGCCGCCACTCGCCGCAGCTGCGGCGCGGCGTGCTGTGGCGTGCGTTGGTAGCAATCCAAACGCACCCTTAAGTCTCTTCTGCACTGCAGGCAAGCTGTCCGTCGTATATGCTATAGGCTAGCATATGGCCACTTTTTTAAGGAAACTATGTAGGATACCAACCTAGCAAATGTCTATGTGTCATGTTCACTTGTTTCTCATGAGTCAGTTCACATGCTTAGAGCTGGCCATTGTGAGTATCTTCACTTATTTTCTCATACACTTGTTATATGGGCGAGAGGAGGTACTGAACGGGTTCAATTCGAATGTGTGTAGAGCCGGCATTGGAATGGGTGGCATCAGGAAAACAATTTGGAGAAAGCCTCCGGAAGGGTATGTGGTGTTTTCAGTAAAAACCTCCTCTGCTCTGCCAACTTCGATGTCTGTAATTAGAGATTGCTTGGCTCCATTCTAGATATGCTGGGCGGCTGCCAACTGCTGTCCAAAACATTCAACCAGACAGGTTCGAGTTTTCCTGGCATCTAGATGACGCAGTAATAAAGTTTCTAATCATGTTCTCGTGGAAATGAAGAAACAACTAAATAGGAGTTTACCTTAGCCAACATTAGTGGCATGTATTTCCTCCGAGTCTCCAAATGGTATCTTAAATTATGATTTACCTGGAAACCAACTGCCTGAGTAGGCATGCATCAGGGACACGGAAATGCTTCATAAGTATGCGTCACTGCATAGTGACTGCATAGGTCACTCTTACTGTGAAAGCCAATCAAAAACAAAACGATATTGTGGAAAGATATACTGACAACAAGTTCAAGCAGAGCATCTGGGTGTCAAATAGTACTTGACCATTGTTTGTATTCGCTTAGTTGGTCAAATGCATCCACCTTCGGGTGCTCTCATGCTCGGTTGTTCCACAAACAATGCAGATACACCAATATGGGCTATAGTGTAACCTTTTTCTCTCTTCTTTTTTCTGAAAGGAAAATTCTTTTAATCGATAGAACTACCAAAGCAATCACGCGATTACGACATGACATTAATTTTGTCAGCAACATGTTGACGGCAATTATTTGAACAATGAAAATGGCTAACTCATCATTCATTGCCTCCTGAGTCTAAAGACTGACTGCCCCAACCCTGTCAGGCTGCATTTGCACACGCTTAACATAGCTGAACCGCAATGACATGCGTCCACCAGGACATCGCAGAAAGGAACTCTGTACCGCACCGGCCTCCAGGCCACACTAATAACTCGGCACGTGCCTCTGGCCCTAAAAACGACCCACAAACTAGTGTTTACCGCTATCCTTTCGTCAAGTAGTTCCCTTGCGGTGATATAAGTTCCCTCCTATCTCCGCATCATGGACTCGCACCTCGCATGCCCCCTGGCGCCGATGCAATGTGTGTTTGCGCGTGCAGGCACGGCTTCGGGATGGGTGGCATCGGGGAAACATGGTGCAGTCCCAGCAAAGAACAAGGAGTTGTTATAGAGATCCACGTATTGATGGCCACCATGGGTCAGCCTGCGAATGCCCGAGTAAGGCTCGGGAGTGATAGTACTAGCACAACCGGCTTGCAACTCCCGTGCCTATCACGTGTACATGGAAGCTCGATCTGGTGTTGTTTGTCTTGCTCTACCTAACTCATTTGTGCCATCTCATGCACTCGTAGCTGGTTTCTCGTCCAGCCACGTACATCCATCCGCTCTCGCATCTAGAAAGATCAACAGGCAGTAGCTGTCCGCTCTCCTGTCACTCCGTCGCGACCAGCTTCCTTTAGTGTGCAGTACTTCATTTTAGTGTGGAAGCTCTGGAAGGGAAAAGTTCCTGTGCTACCGCGGGTTCCTGTGCTACCGTGCTACCACTCGGAATAGCGCAAAAACGATGCAACGAAAAATTGCACCAAAAATATGAATGGATAGTGCATGCAACGATCTACAATTCATATTTTTGGTTGAGGTGCAACCGAAGCTCGTACAAGAAGATAAAAAAAAAGAGAAATCAGCCTGTGAATAGTAACGGGTTGCGGGTGTGTGATGAACAGTTGCAACCCGCACTGTTTACAGCCTGATTTCTGTTTTTCGTATCTTCTTGTACGAGCTTCAGTTGCATCTCAACCAAAAATATGAATTGTAGATCGTTACATGCACTATCCATTCATATTTTTGTTGCAATTTTTTGATGCATATTTTTCGTGCTACAGTGCTCGGTAGCACGGTAGCACGAGAAGGGCCGGTTGCACCGGAACTTCTCTCTGGAAGCTTGTAGTCCCTTCCTCAACATGTGAAAACAAGTTGTCCTACAGCACGAGATGTTTCATAATTAGTGGCACTCTTTTGATAAGAAAAAACAGACCTTAGCTTAGCACAAGCAGCACAGAAGTTTTATCATCTAAACAAATAAATTGAATGTATTAAAGATAGCAAAAGCACACCCTATGTGTATTTCCTCCAGGGTCAATATGTACAATAAGTATCGTTAAGTAGTACTCACAAGTAAAACAGAAAATTGTTGAATCACGTCCCATTTCAAATTGATCAGACACAAGGATCACATGTGATTTGCGCCGTACTGATTATACCTACTCTTGTGTGAGAAATTTGCTATATTTTAAGGAAATTTAAGTCACATACCGTTTACCAACTTGGTCTTGAACTCAATGCACGGAGCCATATATTTGTGCTAGAGTTAAGCTAGTGTATGCTCAGAAGGGAAAGAGAAACGGTGGTCGCAATGATTATCGATCGTTGCTGTTACCAAGACAGAGTTTCACTAAGCACTAGCACACAAGTGGGACTTGGTCTGATGCTGATCAAGGATTACAAGTGTCATACCCTATTTCTAGAGTATGATGTGCATTATATATCAGTCCCTGGATCAGTAGCTGATACGCACAAGAACACAGATATGATAGTCAAAGCATACTTTGAATAAAGGAAGTATTACCTATTACAGACACGCCGCAGCTTCTTACGGAGGCTTCACTTCACTAAAAACAACAACCGCAAACGCGTAAGTACATAAGGTACTCAGCAAACCCTAACACAAGGGGTAAGCATATGCAGGGGTTTAAACAAGGTAAAGGCTGATGGTTCCTTGTATTGGCGAAAAAGCCAATTTATGCAGGGGTTGTTTTAAAAACAAAGCAGTTCACAAACTAAGTCAGGTATCTGTAGAGATTAGTGGGGTTGGGCGGCCCTGGGGGAGATGCAATCCGTCCCGCCAGTTCCTCAAGTTTTAACACTGGCCAACAACCAGCACACGGCTCCAAACCGGAGTATTCCAAAAACACGCCAAGGATAACTCACACGGGAAACTCTAATCATAGTGTGGCCGATGCCTTCGCGTTGTCCAATACCGTGGAACACGGCTTTCCGGAAAGATTCTTAACCTTGGTCAAGGGTGCACAAATTTCCCCACAAGGTAATCCAGTCCTTCCCGGGGTCCCAGTTCGGACTGTCCTACTAAAGGTTCCATACCTACTTGGTACCACCACGGCATTCCCCCACGGACATCACCAGGGGCTTCACAATTCAATAATATGGCCAGAATCAATAAATGCCAGACTCGCCGCCACCCTCGTCGAGTCTTCTCCTGGGACTCCGTTGCAATCTCCTGCCTCCGGGGGGTACCGGGTGAGTACTAGTAGGGTGTGGTTCCAATCCCGTACCCATATACGGCTTGTGGCTGCGCGTAAGGTGCTAGGCAAAGGCGGCACAAGAACCGGTCCTCATACGACCGAACCAGGCATCTTCAATAGCCAATCCCCACGGGGAAGGGCGTCCCAGAGATAGCCTCCCCACTGAGGACTACCTCGCCTGATCCCGCCAAAACATTCCCTCACTAGGGGTTGCACTTATTACCAATCCCACCCATTTTCACATTTACACACACCACCAAGACTCACGCATTTTAACACAAAAGCATGTAAGCAAGATTAATTAAACACATGGTGAAAGTCCTAAGCAGCATACCAGCACATCATTAAAGAGTTAATGATGCGGGTTCCTAGGTTTAACAAGGAATCAGGATAAACAAGATCAAGGCATGGCAATCAAGCATTACTTAGGTCCTTCTAGCATTTAAATCACATTTAAATACCATGCATATTTATTTATAAACAGCTCTAAATAGGATAATTTTGCAATCATAGGATCAATATGATCAATGGGAGTTAGGGCTTGCCTCAAAAATCGCTTTCCTATTCTTCAAGTTCTTTCTTGAAACCCGTATCTTCTGATTTGTCCTCGAGCTTGATTTCTTTCGGAATTCCTCGAATTCCTCTGGCTCTTCTTCGAAGCTCACGCAATCTAGCGTATAAAACAACGCGGATAAACAAACTACCGCGAAAGTAATAAAGATCGAAAAGAGCCAATTAAGATCCAATTAATTCCAACTGGAAAGGCGAAGGAATACCAAAGAACGACAAAAGACACAGATTATGCATGATGCAGTAAGTTTTACATTAAGAGCGATTATATTATTTTATAGCTAATATGGGTGATGCATCGAACACTAGGGCTTTTGATTGTAGATGAGGGATGCTAAACTCCATGAAGAAGGCATGAGTGCATGAGAAGGTGGGAGACGGCGGGTGCACGTGTTTGTTGTACATTTATGGCACTAAGTCTTTATATAGGTTGTAATCTATATAAAGGCTTATGCAACACATATACAACGTGCAAAGTGTGTCACTTTAATTACCTATTATGGTGTTACTTAATTATCATTGATTTATTATCTAATAAGTTTATCTTGTCACGCGACGGGCGCATGACGGTGGTACGTGCACGTGCTTATGTAAAATATGAATGCATGAATACAAATAAAACACGGGGAATTAAAAAGGCAATTAAAAGAGAGGGATTGACAAAGATCATTAAAAGTGGTTGATTCTGGTGGCAATGAATAGAGCGTGATTTTATATAAATTTTGGCGAAGGAATCGCCAAAATCGGAGCTCGAATGAAAAAGATATGAATTTTTGGAAGTTTACGGAAAAAGGAATTAATTAGGATCATGCTTAATTAAGCATTGATATAATCCTAATTATTTTGGGATGAATAATGGTTGGAAGATGTTGAGAGCGGCTCAAAATATTTTCAGGAATTTTTCTGGGATTTTTCTGGTATGGGAAATTGGTCGTAAAAGATTCTGTGTACAATCATCGGGTGAGCTTAGCAATTCTGGCGCGGGTGTGAGGCTGATATGAATTTAGGAAATTTATAGAAAGGGAGTTAATCAGGATTAAGCTAATAAATTAAGTATAGCCATAATCCTTAATTAATCCGGAGCAACAAAGGTTAGATGAAAAGGTTTAGAATGCAGTCTAGCATTTTTGGGAATTTTCTGGGATTTTTCGGATATTGGAGAAGTGCTCGAAAAGAAATGTGTGTGCGTCCTTTTGTGTGGACCTAGCATTTTCGGGATGTGCGAGAAATTGATATGAAAGATTGGTTAAATGTCAAGTGACGAGCGAGCATCGGTGGAAAACGATTCAGCAGTGCGGGATATGCCGATACGGAATTTTTATTAGAAAGAAAGGAATTGTGACGTTGACGGGTGTATGTGCGGAGTCCAGAATTAGTGCCACAATGGATTTCATTGAGGCGGTATGGTGTGCTGAGGTCGATTAGGTGCAGTGCAAAAGAATGGGCAAGTGCGTAGGACGACGAGGTCACGATTGTAGGATTTATCGTGGCGGGGTTTTACTGAAAGAATAGGAATTTAAGGTGTTGATGGCTCAAAAAGATATTTTGGCACTTCAAAACTAGTACCAAAAGGTACTACGCGTTTATACGAACGCGAGAGCGCAAGATCGCTCGAAACGGAGTTAGAACGGAAAAGATATGGAGATTCAAAGATTAAAGGGCTTATTTGCAGGAATAGAAATATTCTGAGGGCTTATTGGTAAATACAGAAAGTCGACAGGGTCCTATATGTAATTTGGAAAGTTTAGGGGTCTCAGTGTAAAAAGACAGGGGTCAATGTGTAATTACAGAAAAGTGTAGGGCTTTTTTGTAAAAGTACAGGACCAGAACATAAATATAGTAAACCTTGAGGGCTTAACTGTAAAATGTGCAGGGCTGGGAATTTCCAGGATTTTCAGATTTATTTTTGAATAGGAAATAGTGTGGACTGGGTCTGCGGGTTCGTGGACCGGGGTCGGGCGGCGGTTCACCGGTCCACGGTGGACCGGGGCGACGCGCGCGGCGGCGCGTTGCCGGAGCGCTCGGCGGCGGCGGCTAGGATGGCGGAGGCTCGACGCGAAGTGGACGTCAAGGTGCGGCGTGAGGTGGCGGGGCTAGGCGCGCTTGACGTCGTCGACGAGGTGCACTGAAGCTGCAGCGCGAGCTCGCCGGAGATGGCGGAGCGCCGGCGTCCAAGGGGACAAGGCGACGGGGTGGCTCGCTATGGTGTTTGGGGGCTGCGGGCGGCGCGCGAGTGCGTGGGGGAGGTGATGCGCGCCACGGCTTCGCCGGGCGCGACCGGAAAGCACGCCGGCGACGAGGTCGCGCGGCGGCGGAAAGAGGAGCTCGTCGCGGGGTTGTGCGCGAGGGAAGGAAGAAGAAGGAGAGGCGCGAGAGGGAGAGGAGGTCGCGATGAAGCTCACCTCGCGCTTGGATGGGGCGGAGAGCAACGGGAAGGTGGCCGGCGTTGGGTTAGAAGGCGGCGGTGATTAGGGGTCGCGTCGATCTAGCTCTGTGGGGAACGGCCACGCGAGCGGAGGGGTTGCCGGGGTGTCACGCGGCTTGGTGGAGCTCAGGGGAGAGGAAGGACGGCGGGGCTCGCGTTCACGGTGGCGGGCGAGGTCATCGAGGGGCTTGCCGGAGGGAGGGGAGAGAAGGGAGAGAGGAACGGGGAAGTGGATGGGGAAGAATGAAGCTTCGGAGGGGACTCGGCGCCTTTTAATAGCCGGCATTGGCGGCGCGGAGCAGTAAGGCGGCGCGCGCGCGGTCAATGGCGGTGGTCGCCGGACTTGGCGGGCGCGGCAAGAAAGAGGCGTGGGCGCGGGGTCCTCGACGGGACGGGACGGAGAGGCGGTGGCGCGGCACGTGCATCACGCGGCGGTCCCTGGAGCTCGGAGTGACGACTCGACGGCGGAGTCGACCGGGCGGCATGGGCGCGCTGGCGGCGACGGACCGGACGAGAGGAGGAGGACGACGCTGACAGGCGGGTCCCGCGTGTCGGCGTCAACGAGAGAGTGGGGGCGAGCGGGCTGGGCTGCGACGCTGGGCCGGGGAAGAGGTAGCGCGGCCTGGGGAAGGGAAAGGGAGGAGGGAAGGAGTGGGCCGGCTGGAGGGAAGGAAAAAAGGAGAGAAAAGGGGAAGGGGCTGGGCCGGCTGAGGAAAAGAAAGGAAGAGCGGCCCGATAAGAGAGAAAAGATTTTACATTTTTCTGGATTTCGAAGATGAATGAATTTCAAATTCGAACAGAAACGAAAAATCGATCAAACACTCAAAACAAATCCAAATAAATCTAAAAATGCACATGATGAGCTTTTCGATGCAGGTTTAAATTCAAACTTTTGAAATTTGAGTTGGACCTTGATCTACTTTAATTTAGTTTGTTGCAAATTTGAAAAGGGTCAGATTTTTAATAAGATTTTAAATGAAACAACCACTTGAGCACATATTTATATTTCAAAATTCTCAGATTCAAACTAGGTTTACATTATTTTAGTGAATTTTATTTTTTTTGAAAAATCATGGGAAGGTAAGAGTTGGAGAAAAATTTAAATTTGGAGCGATTTTTATTCCGTTTGACGGTTTTGAAAATTTGGGATGCTACAGATCTACCCACTTAAAAGGAATCTCGTCCTCGAGATTCAAATGGACTTCAGGGTTGGTGTAGAACCTCTCGTGCGTCTTCTTGCTTGACGGTGATAACACCTAAAATCTTGTCGGAGCTTTATTGACGTAGCGAGTTTTGTCATGAGATTCTCTTCATTGTCGGAGGTGCTTGAAGCTTGTGGAGAGACAAGGCAGAACTTCTTGCTTCTGAGGGCCTTCGATGTTAGCTGATTTAACAGGGGAGGGGTTGGCCTAAGGTTTTGGTTTCAAGGGTTGTTAGGCTAGCTGACAGAAAAACCTACCCCACTTAAAAAGGATTTTCACTTAGGCATTCCGTTTGATGTTCTGCAGTTGTTTCGGATCCTAGTTGACTTGAGGCATTTTGAGCGGTTAGACTGTTAGATTGCTTTGCAACTTTTCCTTGCGGTTTGGATGATGATTCTGAAATCTTCCGGATCCATGATATGGCATGCCGATTAACTCCATAAACTTAACAGGTGGCCAGAACCACTGTTTCTCCTCCTGATATGCTGACATTTTTCTCCGTTTTCCATGACGGGGTATATTCCTTATATTCCATCACAAGAGATCCAAGGGCTTCCATGATCAGTAACCTTTCCATGGCATATACCAGTCCCATTGCAGAGAGGATGTTCCATCTTTGTTGCCTTAGGGTGGGGGTACCTACCCCACTTAAGGTTCTTGACCTCGAGTGGCTCTCATTGTCAAAACTGCATCATTTGCTTGTTCTGTCTTGATATTACAGACACGACTCCTTTTCCAGGGGTCGATTTGGTCTGTTTATGTGGAACAGACATGGGGATCATTTAACTCATGTACCAGATGTTGATATCTTGATACCTTCTTTATACTTATCCGAATCTGACCGTCCAAAACTAGCTCATCATACGAAGTATTTGACTGGCTTGGCTTGACGGATTGATGCTTAACTATTCGGATTTCTTACAGTAGCTCAGGTTTCCATTCTCACGATCCACTGCTTCTAATACTGTTACTGCCTTTCCAAGTAACTTGAGATTTTCTTTCTTGTCTCAAAGGGTGGCCTTTTAAAAGCTTTTTCCCAGTCTGTCCAGATTAGGATTAAGAAATCCTATAATCCATCATTATTCCTCCTACTGTTATTCTCATCTCGTAGAGTTTCGTCAACTCTTGCCGATGCAGATTCACGGTACTTCATTTCCAATCCCATGTATCTCTGATTAGGATTTGTGGTTGCCATCTGTAAACGGGAACTTCTGATCTTTTTAGCTTACACTTGTACTTGCGAACTTGTATTAATCACGACAAGTGACATCTCTGTTTCCAGTACATCTTCTGCTCATATTTTTGGTTAATGGCAGTTTACTAATCTTTTATGCCAACTTGGAGACGAGCTTGGCTCTCTTTTATTTGTCAACAAACCAGCGATCCTGGGCTGTGGGTACCAGTCTTTGATGATGACATCCTAAAACTGCCATCTTTCTTGCTGACATACAGAACAAGTGATCTCACGGAGGCGATCATCCATCTGATGAAACAATTCTTTTTGTAACTCTGCTAGCAGTTTTCTTTATCTCTGCTAGCTCATTAGCTATCATTTGATAGGATCTCTCAGCCATCAGGATTTTGTTCAGGAGAGGAGCTTAACAATGAGTTCTCTGTCTTGGTCAGATGACATTCCAGGTAACTTATCTGGAAGACATCTGGATGTTCACAGGTTATTGGTACCACTTCCAAGGTTGTGATTTCCGGATTGTTTTGCCATGAAGGTAACCTTCGATTCCCGGGTTCACGTTCCATTTTAAATTCAAGTCATTGACAAACTTCCTTCATTTCTTTAGATGTTTGTTGGCTGGCAAACAACTGATGCCTTGACTTTCAGCATTGCCTCTTGAAAACTTTCCAGTTAGGTTGTGATCTTTAACCGTCAGTGTGCCATTCATTTGACTGACTTGATTCTGAGCAGGATGCTTCTTGGTAGCAGGCCTCTTAGATAAAGGTTTGGTTTTAGGTTGGGATGGTCATTAAGCTATTCTGAAGCTGCTGTTTAAATTATTATATTGTTTGGGTTGATTAAGAGCACTCAAACAGAAATACATCGATCAACATAAACCACCAAATCACACAAACAACGCGATTTATTTGTTATAGTCCAAAATGTGAGCGTACTACAAACGAGGCTCAAGTTTTGAGGGTAAACAAACTATCGATCCTTCTGCTGCTACAAGGGACCGAAGAACACACTCTGGAGGATTCTAGCATAACTAGCATAACTGCGCGCTGGAGGTGCTTCGTCGGCTTAGGGGTTGTAAACTTTGTCTTCAATATTATCATCCTGATTTTCTTGCTTGTAGGGACAACTGGCTATCATGTGCCCACGTTCCCTACAGTAGAAACAAAATCCGGGCTTCGTGGCCTTCTTAGATGTAGCTTGACCAGATGCTTGATTTTTGTTCTTCTTTTTCTTGTTGTGTTTCTTGTTGGCCTTCTTGGGCTGAAGGGCTTTGGTAAGTTTGATGAGTTCCCTACTGATCTTCCTTGTTGATTTTTCCAATTTGTTTAACCTTTCAAGTATCTTTGACATCGGGTAGGCATCATGCAGGCTATTCCATGTTCCCTGTTTCTCATGCTCTTCCTATACTGAAAATCCAATCTCTTCTGAAGTCGCTGGAAGTTCGAGTATGTCGTCCTTTGCGTCGATTGCTGCAGCTTCTCCTTCATCGCTTGGTTGGTACGTTGGGCAATCTTGAAATTTGTGTCCAGGGTCACCACAATTGAAACAGGTCATCCGTGATCTGACGCCCATAATTGCTTTGTCCTTGTTCTTCTGCCTAGGAACAAAGTCTGGCATGCGGTACACTTGGAACAATTGATTCTCTACTTCAACAGTTACATAGTCCTGGTTATCATCTGGGTCAAAGTCTTGTGGTGCTGCGTATTGAAGCTTTCGGGTGAGACTCTTTCTTGATGATGAAGGAGAAAGGACTTTTAAAATAGAAAGAAAGGGTATACAGAAAGGCTTTTGTAACTAGTTTTGAAAATAATCATTTTCGAGCGTATCAAATCCTAGGTTTTCGGTCTACGGTCAAGTATTGCTCTGATACCACTCTGTCATACCCTATTTCTAGAGTATGATGTGCATTATGTATCAGTCCCTGGATCAGTAGCTGATACGCACAAGAACACAGATATGATAGTCAAAGCATACTTCGAATAAAGGAAGTATTACCTATTACAGAGCCTTTAGTGGCGGCAGGATAAGGATTCGGACCATCCATGACCAACCGACCAACTAATGGCGAAGCAAACAGCGGAAACCACGGCCCAAGCCACAAGCAGACTTGAGAAGCAGACCCGAAAACCAACAAGCCGCAGCTTCTTACGGAGGCTTCACTTCACTAAAAACAACAACCGCAAACGCGTGAGTACATAAGGTACTCAGCAAACCCTAACACAAGGGGTAAGCATATGCAGGGGTTTAAACAAGGTAAAGGCTGATGGTTCCTTGTATTGGCGAAAAAGCCAATTTTATGCAGGGGTTGTTTTAAAAACAAAGCAGTTCACAAACTAAGTCAGGTATCTGTAGAGATTAGTGGGGTTGGGCGGCCCTGGGGGAGATGCAATCCGTCCCGCCAGTTCCTCAAGTTTTAACACTGGCCAACAACCAGCACACGGCTCCAAACCGGAGTATCCCAAAAACACGCCAAGGATAACTCACACGGGAAACTCTAATCATAGTGTGGCCGATGCCTTCGCGTTGTCCAATACCGTGGAACACGGCTTTCCGGAAAGATTCTTAACCTTGGCCAAGGGTGCACAAATTTCCCCACAAGGTAGTCCAGTCCTCCCCGGGGTCCCAGTTCGGACTGTCCTACTAAAGGTTCCATACCTACTTGGTACCACCACGGCATTCCCCCACGGACATCACCAGGGGCTTCACAATTCAATAATATGGCCAGAGTCAATAAATGCCGGACTCGCCGCCACCCTCGTCGAGTCTTCTCCTGGGACTCCATTGCAATCTCCTGCCTCCGGGGGGTACCAGGTGAGTACTAGTAGGGTGTGGTTCCAATCCCGTACCCATATACGGCTTGTGGCTGCGCGTAAGGTGCTAGGCAAAGGCGGCACAAGAACCGGTCCTTATACGACCGAACCAGGCATTTTCAATAGCCAATCCCCACGGGGAAGGGCGTCCCAGAGATAGCCTCCCCACTGAGGACTACCTTGCCTGATCCCGCCAAAACATTCCCTCACTAGGGGTTGCACTTATTACCAATCCCACCCATTTTCACATTTACACACACCACCAAGACTCACGCATTTTAACACAAAAGCATGTAAGCAAGATTAATTAAACACATGGTGAAAGTCCTAAGCAGCATACCAGCACATCATTAAAGAGTTAATGATGTGGGTTCCTAGGTTTAACAAGGAATCAGGATAAACAAGATCAAGGCATGGCAATCAAGCATTACTTAGGTCCTTGTAGCATTTAAATCACATTTAAATACCATGCATATTTATTTATAAACAGCTCTAAATAGGATAATTTTGCAATCATAGGATCAATATGATCAATGGGAGTTAGGGCTTGCCTCAAAAATCGCTTTCCTATTCTTCAAGTTCTTTCTTGAAACCCGTATCTTCTGATTTGTCCTCGAGCTTGATTTCTTTCGGAATTCCTCGAATTCCTCTGGCTCTTCTTCGAAGCTCACGCAATCTAGCGTATAAAACAACGCGGATAAACAAACTACCGCGAAAGTAATAAAGATCGAAAAGAGCCAATTAAGATCCAATTAATTCCAACTGGAAAGGCGAAGGAATACCAAAGAACGACAAAAGACACAGATTATGCATGATGCAGTAAGTTTTACATTAAGAGCGATTATATTATTTTATAGCTAATATGGGTGATGCATCGAACACTAGGGCTTTTGATTGTAGATGAGGGATGCTAAACTCCATGAAGAAGGCATGAGTGCATGAGAAGGTGGGAGACGGCGGGTGCACGTGTTTGTTGTACATTTATGGCACTAAGTCTTTATATAGGTTGTAATCTATATAAAGGCTTATGCAACACATATACAACGTGCAAAGTGTGTCACTTTAATTACCTATTATGGTGTTACTTAATTATCATTGATTTATTATCTAATAAGTTTATCTTGTCACGCGACGGGCGCATGACGGTGGTACGTGCACGTGCTTATGTAAAATATGAATGCATGAATACAAATAAAACACGGGGAATTAAAAAGGCAATTAAAAGAGAGGGATTGACAAAGATCATTAAAAGTGGTTGATTCTGGTGGCAATGAATAGAGCGTGATTTTATATAAATTTTGGCGAAGGAATCGCCAAAATCGGAGCTCGAATGAAAAAGATATGAATTTTTGGAAGTTTACGGAAAAAGGAATTAATTAGGATCATGCTTAATTAAGCATTGATATAATCCTAATTATTTTGGGATGAATAATGGTTGGAAGATGTTGAGAGCGGCTCAAAATATTTTCAGGAATTTTTCTGGGATTTTTCTGGTATGGGAAATTGGTCGTAAAAGATTCTGTGTACAATCATCGGGTGAGCTTAGCAATTCTGGCGCGGGTGTGAGGCTGATATGAATTTAGGAAATTTATAGAAAGGGAGTTAATCAGGATTAAGCTAATAAATTAAGTATAGCCATAATCCTTAATTAATCCGGAGCAACAAAGGTTAGATGAAAAGGTTTAGAATGCAGTCTAGCATTTTTGGGAATTTTCTGGGATTTTTCGGATATTGGAGAAGTGCTCGAAAAGAAATGTGTGTGCGTCCTTTTGTGTGGACCTAGCATTTTCGGGATGTGCGAGAAATTGATATGAAAGATTGGTTAAATGTCAAGTGACGAGCGAGCATCGGTGGAAAACGATTCAGCAGTGCGGGATATGCCGATACGGAATTTTTATTAGAAAGAAAAGAATTGTGACGTAGACGGGTCTATGTGCGGAGTCCAGAATTAGTGCCACAATGGATTTCATTGAGGCGGTATGGTGTGCTGAGGTCGATTAGGTGCAGTGCAAAAGAACGGGCAAGTGCGCAGGACGACGAGGTCACGATTGTAGGATTTATCGTGGCGGGGTTTTACTGAAAGAATAGGAATTTAAGGTGTTGATGGCTCAAAAAGATATTTTAGCACTTCAAAACTAGTACCAAAAGGTACTACGCGTTTATACGAACGCGAGAGCGCAAGAATCGCTCGAAACGGAGTTAGAACGGAAAAGATATGGAGATTCAAAGATTAAAGGGCTTATTTGCAGGAATAGAAATATTCTGAGGGCTTATTGGTAAATACAGAAAGTCGACAGGGTCCTATATGTAATTTTGGAAGTTTAGGGGTCTCAGTGTAAAAAGACAGGGGTCAATGTGTAATTACAGAAAAGTGTAGGGGCTTTTTTGTAAAAGTACAGGACCAGAACATAAATATAGTAAACCTTGAGGGCTTAACTGTAAAATGTGCAGGGCTGGGAATTTCCAGGATTTTCGGATTTATTTTTGAATAGGAAATAGTGTGGACTGGGTCTACGGGTTCGTGGACCGGGGTCGGGCGGCGGTTCACCGGTCCACGGTGGACCGGGGCGACGCGCGCGGCGGCGCGTTGCCGGAGCGCTCGGCGGCGGCGGCGGCTAGGATGGCGGAGGCTCGACGCGAAGTGGACGTCGAGGTGCGGCATGAGGTGGCGGGGCTAGGCGCGCTTGACGTCGTCGACGAGGTGCACTGAAGCTGCAGCGCGAGCTCGCCGGAGATGGCGGAGCGCCGGCGTCCAAGGGGACAAGGCGACGGGGTAGCTCGCTATGGTGTTTGGGGGCTGCGGGCGGCGCGCGAGTGCGTGGGGGAGGTGATGCGCGCCACGGCTTCGCCGGGCGCGACCGGAAAGCACGCCGGCGACGAGGTCGCGCGGCGGCGGAAAGAGGAGCTCGTCGCGGGGTTGTGCGCGAGGGAAGGAAGAAGAAGGAGAGGCGCGAGAGGGAGAGGAGGTCGCGATGAAGCTCACCTCGCGCTTGGATGGGGCGGAGAGCAACGGGAAGGTGGCCGGCGTTGGGTTAGAAGGCGGCGGTGATTAGGGGTCGCGTCGATCTAGCTCTGTGGGGAACGGCCACGCGAGCGGAGGGGTTGCCGGGGTGTCGCGCGGCTTGGTGGAGCTCAGGGGAGAGGAAGGACGGCGGGGCTCGCGTTCACGGTGGCGGGCGAGGTCATCGAGGGGCTTGCCGGAGGGAGGGGAGAGAAGGGAGAGAGGAACGGGGAAGTGGATGGGGAAGAATGAAGCTTCGGAGGGGACTCGGCGCCTTTTAATAGCCGGCATTGGCGGCGTGGAGCAGTAAGGCGGCGCGCGCGCGGTCAATGGCGGTGGTCGCCGGACTTGGCGGGCGCGGCAAGAAAGAGGCGTGGGCGCGGGGTCCTCGACGGGACGGGACGGAGAGGCGGTGGCGCGGCACGTGCATCACGCGGCGGTCCCTGGAGCTCGGAGTGACGACTCGACGGCGGAATCGACCGGGCGGCATGGGCGCGCTGGTGGCGACGTGACCGGACGAGAGGAGGAGGACGACGCTGACAGGCGGGTCCCGCGTGTCGGCGTCAACGAGAGAGTGGGGGCGAGCGGGCTGGGCTGCGACGCTGGGCCGGGGAAGAGGTAGCGCGGCCTGGGGAAGGGAAAGGGAGGAGGGAAGGAGTGGGCCGGCTGGAGGGAAGGAAAAAAGGAGAGAAAAGGGGAAGGGGCTGGGCCGGCTGAGGAAAAGAAAGGAAGAGCGGCCCGATAAGAGAGAAAAGATTTTACATTTTTCTGGATTTCGAAGATGAATGAATTTCAAATTCGAACAGAAACGAAAATCGATCAAACACTCAAAACAAATCCAAATAAATCTAAAAATGCACATGATGAGCTTTTCGATGCAGGTTTAAATTCAAACTTTTGAAATTTGAGTTGGACCTTGATCTACTTTAATTTAGTTTGTTGCAAATTTGAAAAGGGTCAGATTTTTAATAAGATTTTAAATGAAACAACCACTTGAGCACATATTTATATTTCAAAATTCTCAGATTCAAACTAGGTTTACATTATTTTAGTGAATTTTATTTTTTTTGAAAAAATCATGGGAAGGTAAGAGTTGGAGAAAAATTTAAATTTGGAGTGATTTTTATTCCGTTTGACGGTTTTGAAAATTTGGGATGCTACAACAAGTATCCAGTTCTGCCAACATATTTGATTGTTTTGGCAACATGTTGTCATTGAGAATCATGTCCATTGCAACCATGCTACATATTTTGATTTCTCATGTCATTAGTGAGTGTCTTAACTGCATTATCACAACAGGAGGGCAATCAAGCATGAAAAAGATATATTGAAGAACAGAAAAGCCCTGATGTGGGAAGTACTTGTTGGGCGGTAAGAAAGCATGACAAATACGTGTCTATCTTGGCATGAAAGTGACACTTTATTTTTTCAAAAAAAAAAAAGGCATTCAAATTGTTCACGGAAATGGTGCAGTATCTTGACTCTTTCTGTTGCTAAGGTCTGAGAATGACAATGGTTGCAAGTAAAAACCACACTGACATATATTTGGAGACTGATGAAAATGGAAATTTCATAGTTTACGTACAACACGAGGGTGTAATGTAACTGATGCGATTGATCATTGGTGTAGGTTGGTGAAAAGAGAACAATAGTAAAGAAAATATATGCCATTGCCATAAAGGAATTTCTCTTGTGCCATTGGCTGTGTACGTTGCTGATTATGTGCATCATCAGATGCATTCTGAGAGTCAAAATACCATGCAGTCCAAGTAGAACCGTTGATGTCTTTTGTTTTTCTTACTACGAATTAATTTATACTTCATTTCAGACGTGCTGGTACTATAATATATAAGATATAGACTAACAGCACATGCAACAGAACTTCTCCAAGGTACGTACATATACACCCTTGATGGACTGCGGTGCTCTGAAATCAACTTCACCTAGCTACTTGTTATAGGTATATATCATCAGCTGCCCCTCCATGCATAGTTCCATGTTTTTACTCCCACCAAAAATGTGTCTGGTGAAGCCTATGCTTTGGAATGAGAGGCAACAGGAACAATTGTTCTGGAATGAGGAGACGGCCTGGCGAACGGATCAAGGGCACTAGTCCAACGAAATGGATGCCTAGACACTTGTCGGGTTGGTCCCTCAGCGCCTCGTCCTCTCGCTTGGCTTCGATCGGCTGTCAAGTGATCAACACGAGGCAAGCCACCAACGTCAGATGCCTGAGCTCCAGACGAAGACAAGAACCGTGCAGTTGAAAATCTCCTTCTGGCATCAGTGAGGGTCAAGCTGTTGCGAGTGACCAGAGGCGACTGGCATCTGGACAGGCAGACGGATGCGCAGGGGAACGCATCTCTTCGGAAGGAACGAGATGACCACGAGCTGTCGCCGGTGTCGTCCCCCACCTTCTGCTGGTATTCCTGACAGATAGTATGTTGCTGCGTGATCTGATACTTCATGAGGACAAACTTGAAGGTCTAGAAATCACTCTGCCTCGGCAAACCTGAACAATGTGCGCTGTTCTAGCTTGCAAATGCTCATCTTACGTTATTTTTTTGAACATAACACTTGCAAAAGTAAGAAAGTAAGATGTGTGAATATATGAACGCAATACAAAAGGAGCCTTGGACATCGCAGAAAGGAACTCTGTACTGCGCCACCGGCTCACGTGCCTCTGGCCCTGAAGACGACCCACGAACCTGTGTTTTCCTCTATCCTTTTGTCAGATAGCTAGTTCCGCTGCGGCAATATAAGTTGTCCCTCCTATCTCTTCATGGATTCGCACCTCGCATGCCCCCTATCGGCGTTGCAATGTGTATTCACGCGTGCAATCGCGGCTTCGGGATGGGTGGCATCGGGGAAACATGGTGTAGTTGCAGCGAAGTTCGAGGGGTTGTTATAGCGATCCACGTATTGACGGCCACCAAGGGCCAGCCTAGGAATGGAGTAGTATCGCTCGGGAGTGACAGTGGCACAACAGACTTGCAAATACCGTGCCTATCAAGCGAACATGGAAGCCCTAGAGGGAGTATTTTCTCTTGATTCACCCGATGTTTTTGTGCTTTCTCAAGCACTCGTGGCTGTTTCCACATCCAAACACGTACGTCCTCATTCATCAATTCTTCCGCCGTCCGCTCTCGCCGCCGGAAAGATGAACTGCATGTTGGACAGGCAGTAGCTGTCCTCTCTTTGGCTTTGCGAGCAGCTTTCCTTTAGTGTGCAGTACTACTTTTAATGTGGAAGCATGTATGTAGTGCCTTCCTTAACATGTGAAAACAAGTTGTGCTATACGAGAGACGTTTCATATTTAGTGACACCCTTTTGATACAAAAAAGAAAACCTTAACTTAGCACAAGCATCACAGAAGTTTTATCATCTAAACAAACAAATCGAATGTATTAAAGATAGCAAAACCACACCCTAGGTATACTTTTTATCCTTCAGAGTCAACATATACCCAAAAAAAAAAAGTATTGTTAAGTAGTACGTTGTAGTGTACTCACATGTAAAACAGAAAATTGTTGAATCACGTCCCATTTCAAATTGATCAGAGACAAGGATCACATGTGATTTGCGCCGTACTGATTCCATCTACTCCTATATATATGCACATGTTTTAAGAAATTTGCATTTTTAAGGAAATCTATTCAGCATCTGCTCTCGCTTTCAGAAAGATGAACTGGATTCTGCACAGGCAGTAACTGTCCGCTAGCTCTCCGGTCTATCACATGCAGAGTGATCATGTACAAAATAAAGTATTGTTAAGTAGGTATAGACAGTACTATACTAGAGCTAACTGTAAAATACTACTCCCTTCATTTTAAAATATATACAGTTTTGGCTATGTTTCTGGGTGTCCAGATTCATATAATGTTCTATGAATCTGGACATATGATTGTCTGGTTCAGAGAATGTTCAATGAACCTGATACCAAGCCAGAACTGCATATATTTTGAAATAGAGGGAGTAGTTTCGAGTCAATGAAAAACGGTTGCATCACGTCTGTATTGATTCCAATTTCCATCTACTGATTGTCTAGCTTCCAGTTTGACTACATATGAGACTTGAAACTTAGGAGCTCACACATGCTTTAAGAAATGTGCGCTTTTAATATCAAATAAATTTAACTCGCATGCCAACTTACTAGATGTCCATCATCACTTATGTCTCCCTAGTCTCACTTCACATATATACCTCTCAGGATCATGACTTGTGAACCATTTATCTTTTGCATGTTCATACACTTCTTATGTTTCTTGCCTTCTTGGTTGAGGCGCCAGTGCAAAGCATACACGCACGCTTCCGAATGGCTTGGGAATGGGTGGCACCAGGAAGATAAATCCCACATTGAAGTTGTGTGGTCTGACAAGAATATTCTGGGTCTCCGTTGTGCCAAATGTTGTTTCGCTCCTCTGCCAGCTTCACTGTTCTGTATAGCTTAGAAACGCCTTGCGGTATCTTTGAGTAGGTCGTCCCTATTAGTTGTACTGGGCGGCCGCCAGCACCCAGCAGTAGTGTGACCAGCATTTGGTTCATCATCACCCTAGCATTGAGAGACTAGGGAAAGAAACAAGTCGAGAGGAGGATGGATTTTGCTCCGTCCGCAATTTCTTAGGGGATGAATGTAGCTGACTAGTTAGGTAGCGCACATCATCCTAGCATGCATTGTGGATGTACAGCTTTTCCGTTGCTGACCAACAAATCAAACTACTACCTCCATTCCAAAATATAATAAACAGTATTACTGTCCAAAATAATGACTATGTTACTTTGATGTACATCTAATCTCGCAAATTCACTACTAATTAATGGCTATTATTTTATCAAATTGAGGGTAATATTGAAAAAAAAATAAGGGCGGCAGTCTTGTAATAAGTAAATTTTGCTTTCATAAATAAGATCAAATTAGTAATATAACTCAGCCACGATGTTTGTTAATCTAATAATAATGTGTTCAAGTAATATTTGATAATTGTTATCTAATAAATAATGTGTTCAAGTAATATTTGATAATTGCTAGTCAAGTAATGTTTGACTTTGAACAAATCCAAAAATGCTTACATTTTGAAACAGGGGTAGAATAAACCCCCCATCAAGTTAGCCCTGCAGATCAAGAATGCAACAACCTACAGCTTTCGGTATTTACACTTAGTGTAGACAACATTCATGTTGTCGAGAACGCAGCTAGTATGTGGGCGCATCAAGGACGTAAAGATAGGTGCGCATGTGTGTTTAATGCTTTTGCCTTGTTTTGATGTCCATGAAGCAGTACTATTCTCCATGTCCATTTTGCCATTAGCTCGGTTGTGACTATATACATAAGCTGATTTGCGCATCTTCACGATCCTTCGCAACTTTACAAGGAGTGATGAGCTAGCCATTGCAAGCACACTTGGCGCTGATGCAAAGTGCTTGTGCGCCATTGCAATCACGGTTTTGGAGTGGGCGGCGTTGGGAAAATATTGTCTCGCGAGAGAACGAGTTGCCGCGCTCTTGTACACCCACTCCCATGGGCAGCCGATAATGCTCCGTGTGTCAAAGAACGGTCCCTTGATCGGCCACCCACGGCTTCCGCTGCTTGCAGTTCCTGTGGATGTGTAGCTCACGGAAAACGCTACTCGTGCTCTGCGTCACAGCCTTTGTGCTTAGAGTGCAAATTTCTATCATCTTACGGCCGGCGCAACAGCAGAAGTCTGAGCGCCAGGTGGTCGGATGTGTTTTTTTTTCTGAAAAGGAGGCAGAGCCATGATTCGGATGTGGTTTCTATGGAGTTGACCACAAACTTCCTCTGCTCTGCCAACTTCGATTGTCTCTAATTGAAGATTGCTTGGCTCACCATTCTAGATATACTGGGCGACTGCCAGCTGCTGTCGCAAGCATTCAGCCAGACAGGTTGATCAGGTTTTCTTGGTTTCTAGATGATGCAACAACGCGGAAGAGGGCAGCAGTTTTAATTTTTCTAATCATGTTCTCGTGCAGGGGAAATGAAGAAACAACTAAATAGGAGTTTACCTTAGCTAACATTAGCGGCATGTGTTTCTTCCGAAATCTCCTAATGATATCGTAAATAAGATTTACCTGGAGAGTGGAGATCAGGTATACACGGAAATGTTTCATATGTACGCTCCACAACATCGATCACTCTTACTTTGAAAGCCAATAAAAAACAAAACGATTTTGTGAAAAAAGCTACTGACAACAAGTTCAAGCAGAGCACCTGGGTATCAATAGTACTGAACCATTGTTTGTGTTCGCTGAGTTGGTCAAATGCATCCACCTTGGGACTGTCATGCTCATTCCACGAACAATGCGTACACACCAATATGGTTTATTGTGTAACCTTTTTCTCTATATTTTTTTAAAACAAATTCTAAAAGAAACATTACGTCATTCTGCCACCAACATGTTGACGGCAATTATTTGAACACTGAAAATGGACAACTGATCATTCGTTGACTCCCAAAGTCTTGACTGCCCCAACCCTGTAAGGATGCAACTGCACATGCTTAACGTGGCTGAACCGCAAAGACAGGCGTCGTCCAGGGATTTATGCAAAGCAGAGTCATCAAGGGCCACAGACACGTGCCCATGTGGAGCTAGAGCCCAACTGCCAGCACCAGGATTTTTTTGCATGCACCAGGAGTTTTATTGCAAGCGGCCTGGGAAGAACTTTTCCCAACTTCACATCTTCAAGCTTACCCATCCATGTTGTCGGACCACTGTCCATTGATTTTGCAAGGAGATACAGAACAACCCAAATACAAAGGTTTCAGGTTTGAATCCTTCTGGATCCACATGGCAGGTTTTAGGGAAACAGTACAAGCAGCTTGGAGCAAGCAAGTGCATGCAGCAGATGCACTCCGAACACTACATATCAAGCTATCCCGTACAGCTAAGGCATTAAAGATATGGGAGAAGAAAAGTATTGGAAACATCAAATTACAAATAGCAGTCGCAAAAGAAATAATATGGAGAATGGATGTAGCCCAAGAACAACGGCAGCTGACTCCAGAAGAGAAAGATTTCAAGGAGAGGATTAAAATCAAATACCAGGGCCTGCTAGCAATAGAAAAAATAAAGGCAAGACAACGGTCAAGAATAATGTCCATCAAGGCAGCAGATGCAAGTACAAAAATGTTCTACATAAAGGCCAACGGAAGGAGGAGGAAGAAGCACATACAGATACTTCAAACAGACACAGGAATGGCAATCCGGCAAAAAGACAAGGAGGAAGAAATTCAAAGGCACTTTAACCTGCAGATGGGGACAAGGCAAAATAGGTCACTCACTCTAAACTGGGACGACCTCAACTATGATCAGCATGACCTCCAAGACCTAGAACATGATATATCTGAGGAAGAAGTGCTCAGGGCAATTAAAGATATGCCCAAAGAAAAATCTCCCGGCCCAGATGGCTTCATTGGGCTCTTCTTTATAAAATGTTGGGACATCATCCGAGCTGACCTGCTGAAAGCATTCAATCAAATTTCAGAATTGAGGGGCAACTTGTTTAACTTGTTAAACACAGCAAATGTGGTGCTTCTTCCAAAGAAGGATCAGGCAATGAGAATAACAGACTACAGACCCATCAGTTTAATTCATAGCATTGCCAAGTTGTTCTCAAAGATTCTGGCTGCTCGGTTGGGTCCAAGATTACAACAGATGGTCTCAACAAACCAAAGTGCTTTTGTAAAAAGGCGAAGTATACATGACAATTTCATTTTTGTCCAAAATGTGGTGAAGGAGCTGCACTCAAGAAAGAAGGCGGCCTTGTTTCTAAAGCTTGACATCGCCAAAGCTTTTGATTCAGTGTCATGGCCATACTTGTTGGAACTGCTACAACAATTAGGCTTTGGGCCACGTTGGAGGGAATGGATCAGCATCATTCTAGCCACATCCACATCAAGAATACTTCTAAATGGCTGCCCAGGAAAACCGATCAAGCATCAACGCGGATTACGACAAGGGGATCCGCTGTCTCCTATGTTATTTATCTTGGCCATCGACCCTTTGCAAAGAATTCTTAAACTAGCAACAGAAAGAGGAATCATTACACCAGTGGAAACAAGATCAACGAGACTCAAAGTTTCGTTATATGCGGATGATGCAGCAATTTTCATCAAGCCGAGGAGAGAAGAACTGCAGGCCCTTAAAATGATTTTACAAAGCTTCGGTGAGGTGACGGGCCTCAAGACTAGCATAGAGAAATCTGAGGTTTATCCTATAAGATGCTCAGACATTGACATTGACCATGAGCTACATGACTTTCCAGCAACAGTGCGAGCTTTCCCTTGCAAATACCTCGGATTGCCGCTGCACACAAGAAAGTTGAGGAAAGTGGACTTTCAACCTCTGATCGATAAGGTAGGTGGAAAGCTGCCGGGATGGAAAGGAAAGCAAATGCCGAGAGCGGGAAGAGTCTCACTGGCAAAGAACGTGCTAACCTCAATAGTGACCCATCATGCAACGGTCATACCATTGCCAAAATGGGTGATTAAGAAAATTGACAGGTATATAAGAAATTTTATATGGAAGGGGGAAGACACGGAACAAAATGCAGGAGGACAATGTCTAGTAAACTGGCAGGTAGTAAGGAGACCAAAGGAGTTAGGAGGTCTAGGAGTGCCTGATCTAGAGAGGTTTGGCTCTGCATTGAGACAAAGGTGGCTGTGGGCAGATTGGACACAAGAAGAGAAGCCTTGGTCCGGAATGTGCCTCCCTTGTAATGAGAAAGACAGGGCACTCTTTGCAGCATCCACTGCAATAGAAATTGGAGATGGGAGAAAAACACGCTTTTGGCACGACAAATGGATAAACAACACTAGTCCAAAAGAAATAGCCCCAAGTCTGTACAAAAAGGTGCACTTCAAGAACAGAACCGTGGCAAAGGAAATGCAAAATAAAAACTGGATTGGAGCAGTCAAACATATTGAAACGCCAGAAGAGTTGAGAGAATATGTCTGCCTTTGGAGAGCTCTCCGATCAATCGAATTAACGCAAGGGCTGCAAGACAAGATTCGATGGAAATGGACACCAAATGGAAAATACACATCAAAGTCGGCATATAAAGCACAGTTCATTGGAACATATAGGCCATTCGACACAGCTGACTTGTGGCAAGCTCAAGCTGAGCCTAAAGTCATCTTGTTTGTTTGGGTGGCGCTTCATGGAAAAATCCAAACTGCAGACAATTTAGATGCCAAAGGCTGGGACAATAATATCATTTGTCCGCTCTGTTTGGCTGAGGGAGAAACACCTTACCACCTGCTGATCCACTGTGAGTATGCAAAGAAAGTCACACAAATAGTTGTTGGCTGGTTCTCTTTTGCAGGAATTCCAGACCCAGGTCAGTGTGACGAGCGTATACAAACATGGATGGAAACAACAAGCAGCAAAATGGAAAAGGCACGGAGGAAAATGCTGACAGGAGTAATCTACTATTCTTGGTGGAATATATGGAAAGAGCGAAACCGAAGAATTTTTCAAGGAATCGAGAAGGACGAGTTGCGGGTGGCTTACATGGCTAAAGAGGAGATCAACAACTATCGCATCGCCAAGGGGTCTCAGATCTTCAGGGATGCGCAACAACAGGAGCTGGCGGTCGAGAACGAAAATTCTTCAGGCTAGTGCTTGTGTAACAACTTTGGTTTTCTTTTCTCTCCTGTCTTAGTGCCCCTGTTGGTCAAGAACTTGGCTTGTAGCTTCCTCTCCTTTTTTAATTTCAGGCTCAAAGACTAGCAGGCAGCTAAAGCTGCCTGATTGAGCCATGTGATGCACTTTTTCTTTCTTTTTTTTCCGTCTTAATGAAAAGGCAGAGCACCTGCCATCTTTCCTTCAAAAAAAAAAAAAGTATGCATGCATATAAAATGCCCCGATTCCTCATCTTGCATCCTCTCAAATTCATTCTCCTCTGGTCAAATACCCAAAATGCTAAGGTAGACTTTCGGCAACTTATCACGAGGTGAGCCAGGGAGATGGGGACTCGAAATAGACAAATAGTATGTCTTAATTTGGAATGATGGGCGTCAGTGGCGGAGCCAACCAGCTAAACCAAGGTAGGCACAGTGTCTAATCTGTTAAAAAAACTGTGCTGAATATTGTTTAAATGCTCAAAATAGTGTCAAATAGTGCATGAACAGTATCCAAATTCACTGTTCACGCCGAGAGCCGGGTAGTCCTGGGCCTACCAGGACTACCAGCTGGCTCCGTCCATGATGGGCGTTGGGAAACCGGGTTCTCGCAATGTGTTACCACCTTGGGGCGGCCTATGTTGTTAAGCCAGAGAAATGGATAACCATTGCGGTGTCTTTAGGAAGCTTGCCATGGTTGTCAATATGACAAGAAATAAACATTATAATAGCGTCGCCAATGGATAGAAGCTCAAGCTTGGTTAATGTCTGTAGTATCCATCTTTCACGGGGTTTCTTCTGACTCTTCTTTGTTCTCTTCTTGTGTTTAACTTTTAATATAAATCTATGTAGGGGCTTGAGCCTCTCCATTGATATAGCGCTACTCAGAGCATGAGAGCAAGCTCGATCGAACCCCTTACAACTTATGAATATATTTTTTGCGAAGAATCTTATGAATATTTGAATGTACATTCTTGTTGAATGTTTTGCGCATCACTGTATCTCAAAAATATCTATCTGTACTCAGAATCTCTAATATATTCGCCTGTTGATTTACGAAGATGAACATCTTGAACTGAATGCTCAAATTTGAAAACCGTGGCAGGTTGCTAACTTAAAGTGAAGCATTGCTATTTTCTACTAATGTTAATCAATGTGATTCCGTAAGTAACTGAAAGTATCAAAGAGCAGTGCTTCACTTCGAGCTCTAGTCTCAAGTTAGATTGAAGAGGAGTTTTACGGTGCTCAATATATACCGCAGTATAATCAGTGGCGGACTCAGAATTTGATCAAAACTAGAGCTGGACGCACAAAACTATGGTTTTACTAACAACACCTAAAAGACCTGAATTTTAAATGTTTAACAACAATGCAACATGGATTTTTGTTTGATTGTGTGGCACAAGAAAACTAAGACAATACTAATTGCATTTGTCTCTTGATTATTTAATCCTATCGTAGATGTAACAAAATGGCAAACGGTGGCTTTAAAATTCAGATTAGATTACAGCTCAGAATTTCGTTATACACCCGATAATATATGAGTTTTCAAACAAAAAACTCTTGATCCATTAATTGTTAGTCTTTTTTCGATTACACGGTACAACTCAGACACTCACAAAACACGCACATTCACTTCTATGAATGCGCACATACATAAATCCTACCTCTATGAGCATCTTCAAAAACTGAGCAGCAAGTCTTCGAGATTGAAACCACTGACGCCTCGCTGTCGACGGTCATATTGCATACCACTAAAAGCACAACACCGTTAAATCCTAAAAAATTCTCTCCCACGGGAGTCGAACACAGAAGCTCTTATAAACACTACGCTACAGGTCCTTTCTCCATTAATTGTCAGTCCTGCCTATGATGATCGGCTGATCCTGTTCTGGTTTCTAGCTTTGCTTGTTGCTCGGGATACTGCGTACTCACGTAGCTTCGGACGATGGAACAAGCAAGGCCATAGCGGCAGCGGGGCATGACAAAATGCTCTTGATGATCGATCGGCTGATCGCGTCTAAAACAGACGATGGAGATGAGACGACAACAAGGTTATTGTGAAGTGGGCCAGCCGGTTGATTGGGCTCGTCTTGCCTGAGATAGCAACTTACGCCAAAAGCACGAAGCACATGAAAAATTTCTCTTCTTTGCTACCATATTCTATCACATGATGACTAGGCCTGGGCCCAGGTCCGCCTCTGAGTATAATACCGGTGGTATCACGGAGAGTACCGCGCAATCGAAATCGGTGCACCGTCATCTGCCTCCTCACGTACTCGTCTTGCTGCCACTCAGGACCTCGTTGCCTTGCACCAACACTGATTTCCCCCTGTGCTGCCACCGACTTCACGTTGTCAATTATTTTTTTTAAAAAAAATATCCTAGTATTATTGATACTACTCAAGAATACTGTTGATACTAGAGGTGGGAAGGAAACTAGCATGGATCGTCGGATTTTAAATACCATTAGTATATACTCGTGATGTTGGACACAATAAAACTTTCCCTCCATCTTCATCTTTCTACAAGTCTGTCAGAATGTCAGATTGCAACTTATGTTGTAAAAAAAATTAGATGTGAACACACAAAACTGAATGATTTCAGGAGCAACCCGTAGCCAAATTTCTCCCGGTTTTTGTTTCATTTTCTCCAAAGTAGTTTGTTCTATATCAGCTTATTAATATTTGAAGATTTTGGGTTCCATTTTTTTCGAGAAGAGGAGGGATGTCCTTGGATGATCTATTATAGAAGCCAACCGTATTCTATATATGTACCCCAAAAAAAACTGTATTCTATATATCGCAAACGACCGTCCCGTCCATTCAGCTGCACACCGACAGGAAGGTTCAGGCCCAGGCACTCAGCGTACTCCAACCAACATCCCTCAAGTCATTGCTATCGAACCGCTGCTGGCTAGCTCGAACATAGTAATTTACTAGGTGATTACCCGTGCGTTGCTACGGGCGACAAAATTACAATATCCTCATCATATCACACACAAAGAAAGTATATGCAAATGAAATTATGAATGCTAAGAGTAGATAGACATGTTTTCCTTTCACAATAAAGTACTCCGGAAACATTGTGAGCACATATATGATTCACCAATTTGATTGAAACATATTTCACATGATCCTGACCAAATTGTTGAACTTTTGTACATTGGATGAACATAAGCCACCATTCTCAATAGTGTGAATTCTTCCTCTTCCCCTCTTCTACATATGGGGCACTCAACCGCACCAGCCATCTGCTCTCGCTACTCCCATCGCCACCGGTGTCTCTGATACCACCACTTCATCTATGTCCCTACTGAAACAACCTCTTCTGGTTGACATGCCACCATTTGTCACCGGTCACCTTGGCCTGAAAATGTCTGCAACAGCCTCTCAGCAAGTAACAGTCGTATCGCAACGAAAGCAAAGATGTCACTCCTTTTCTAGGGAAGATCATCAGTTCAAAAATGGAGTTGTTAACTTCTAGAATAATTTTATCCGTGGTAAGGACAAATTATTTTTAGGATCTCAACTTTGTTTCCTATGATATTATTGTTAACTTCTAGAATAATTTTGTACAAGCTATTGCAAATGCTCCTGATCCTCACTGAAACAGAAGTGGGCAAACACAGGATTACAATACTCTTCAATGGCAACTATAAAATTGTCCCCATCTAAAAAACATATGAAGGTGCGATGCATCTATGTCCCTGCTGAAACAACCTCTTCTAGTTGACATGCCATCATTTATCACCCGTCACCTTGGCCTGAAAATGTCTGCAACAGCCTCTCAGCAAGTAAGAGCCGTATCGCAACGAAAGCAAAGCTGTCACTCCTTTTTCTAGGGAAGATCATCAGTTCAAAACTGAAGTTGTTAACTTCTAGAATAATTTTATCCGTGGTAAGAAAAAAATATTTTTAGGATCCCAACTTTGTTCCAATGATATTATTGTTAACTTCTAGAATAATTTTGTACAAGCTATTGCAAATGCTCCTAATCCTCACTGGAACAGAAGTGGGCAAACACAGGATTACAATACTCTTCAGTGGCAAATATAAAATTGTCCCCATCCAAAAAACATATGAAGGTGCGATGCATCAGAAGTATCCAAAGCAAAAATCACACATTGTATCAGTGCAACAACAGGAGGCATTCAAATAGAATTATCATTATCATTTGCCATAACACAAAAAAATAATGTGAAATAACTCCAATATAAATTATTGCTGCAAACTGGTTCTTGAGACGAAAAATGAACCCATCTTTCCGAGTGAATTTAAAATGTCATAATCCTACAATCTACTCAATCTGGTCATATGTCTTACTCCCGAGTGAATTAAAATGCATTGCTGACCAATGTTCACAACACCTAGGTCGCTGGTTGTATGAAAATGGATATAGAGATCAGACCACTGAAGCAAATCCGCACTTGGTCGGATCACAGGCAGGAACGCAAACCATACTTGAGAAAGTTATAGGATGCATCCAACGAAACATAGCACCAACTCGAATTTGTTTCTAATAGAATAATCGAACCTTTACATGAACGGATCACGAAGGAAAACATGCAACACTCACCAAAGATATCCGAGGCTTGTCCACGGGAGCGCGACCCTGACCTTGAGAGGCCTGGTCACGGCGGGCTCAGGCTGACGGCACCAGAGACACAGAAGGAACGGTGCGTGATTGTGGTGGCTGACCTTATACTGGAGGAGAGAGGGGCCTTGAGGATCGTGAATCTGGATGGAGATCTGGGTGATGCTCGCATCGACAGCTCCTGTAGCAGCGGCTTCCTGATGGGCGCTGGCTCCTGCAACGGCTTGTTGGCTGTTGCGGCAGCGGACCGGGGTGCTGCCGGCCTTGGAGAAGACGGGCCATGAGGGTGCGAGGCAGGATTGGAGAACAAGGAAGCCCGCGACTCCTGTCCTGGCGACTACGGTGGCGCGCGGATCCTTGATATGGCGGCCTGTGGATGTGGCTCCCAGTGACGGCGGCACGCGATTCCCGGCCACGACAGCCATCTGCGGTGTGGCGGCGCAAGCGACAAGGCTTCATGTGGTGGCGATCCGCGACTCATGGCGACGATGGCGGTGCACGGATCCTGCAGACGACGACCCATAGCTCCCAGTGATGATGGCGTGCGGTCCCGGCCACAACCGCCATCAGAGATTCAGAGGTTTGGCGGTGCGAGCGACGAGTGCGGGGACGTGCGGGGTTGGAGAAGTGGTGTGGAAACGCATCGGTCTTTTGATCTGCATCGGACGGCCCATGAGGCTTGTGCGCGGATTAAGAGGTTAAAACGCGATTAGTGTGCGTGGACGACATCATCGCATTTCATTAGTTGTAGAGATATCGTCTGTGCAATGATGATTAGTGCGACATAACTAAGGGAGAAAATAAGAAAGAAAGATGTGTGAATATATACACGTGCAATAGAAAAGGAGCCTTGGACATCGCAGAAATTAAGGAACTACTGCACCGGCCTCCAGGCCACACTAATAACTCGGACCACGTGCCTCTAGTCCTAAAAACGACCCCAAGTCACGAACATGTTTTTCCGCTATCTTTCCGTCAGATAGTTCTGCTGCAGCAATATAAGTTGCCCCTCCTATCTCTCCATCATGGATTAGCACTCGCATGCCCCCCGGCGCCGCCGATGCAGTGTGTAATTGCGGGTGCAGGCACGGCTTCGGGATGGGTGGCATCGAGGAAACATGGTGTAGTTACAACCAAGGTCGACGGCCACCATGGGTCAGCCTGGGAATGCTGGCTTAAGTCTCGGGAGTGGTAGTAGCACAACTGGCTTGCAACTCCCGTTCCTATCACGTGAACATGGAAGCTCGATCTGGTATCTTGCTCATCCTAACCCATTTGTGCTTTCTCAAGCACTCGTAGCTGGTTCCTCGTCCAAACACGTACGTCCCGAGATCTTCAAGGCTTCCATCGTAAGCTCCTCTGGCATCCAGAAAGATGAACTTGATGCTGCATTGGCACTGTTCGCTCCATGCTACACCTTTGTAATTAATGTGGAAGCTTATTGTAGTCCCTTGCTCAACATGTGATAACATGTTGTCCTACGACAAGAGATGTTTCATATTTAGTGGCACTCTTTTGATAAGAAAAAAAAAGACCTTAGCTTAGCACAAGCATCACAGAGTTTTATTATCAAACAAATAAATGGAATGTGTTAAAGATAGCAAAAGCACACCCTAACGTATACTTTTTTTCCCACCAGAGACGACATGCACAAAAAAAAAGTATTGTTAAGTAGTACCCACAGTCACATGTAACGACAAGTACTCACATGTGCACATGTTTTTTAAGAAATTTGGATTTTTAAGAAATTTAAGTCACATACTACCATTTACCAACTTAGCAGATGTCCATCATCACTTCTGTCTCCCCTAATGGTCTCACTTCACATAAATACCGCTCGACATTGTGACTTGTGAGCCACTACTTATGTTTCTTGGTGCGAGGAGGAATACCATGCACACAGGCTCGGAGATGCCTGCACATACGCGTGCGGATGGCTTGGAAATGGGTGGCATTAGGATGACAGATTGCACACTGTGATGAGGTCTGACAAGGTCCAGATAGTGTTATTCAGTAGTAGCTCAGAAACGCCTTCCGTTCTCTTTATGTACGTCTTCGTTATTTGAAGTTGTATAATGGGCGGCCGCCAGCAGCAGTAGCTAGCATTTGGTTACACAGTTTCCTGTTTTCCATGCATCCGAGACGAAGAAACAAGGCGAGAGGATGCAGCGCAGTTTTAAGTTTTTCCTAGCTATTCAGATGCAGACAGAACGCTTTTTAGGAGTATTTGGTACTGTAAAACAATGCACTGCATCATTGCGGTGATAGCAATATTAGGAATTGAATCGATCGAAACTTCTATCTACATGGTACTGTAAAACAATGCACTGCATCATTGCGGTGATAGCAATATTAGGAATTGTATCGATCGAAACTTCCATCTACATCAAACAGCTTAATTCACGCATCTGTGCGTAACAGCCAGAGCAGTTAGCTCCGTCCGATTCTTCTGAGACGACGATGGTTGTGGCTGACGAGCTGCAATCTAGCGCGCATCACCGCAATATGCACTATACATGGATTGGCTTGTCGCTCGTTGCCCAACAGTGTCCAGGCCGCTACACGAGCCCGTGTGAGGGCCTGGCAGGCAGGTGCGCGTCTGTGTGTTAAGGCTTGTGCCTTGTTTTGAAGTCCATGGAGTACCCAATGAAGCAGTATTTTTCATGTCCATTTTGCCACTCGCCCTGTTGTGGCTATATATATGGAAGCTGCTTCGCGCGTCTTTGCAACCATTCGCAACTCGCATGTCCGAGGCACCTAGCTAGAGCGACTAGGATAAATTCGCAAGGAGTGAGCTGAGCCGGTGCAAGCAGCACGTACTTGTCGCGTGATGCACAATATGTTCGTGCAATCATCAGGGCTTCGGGATGGGCGGTGTCGGGAAAATGTGGTTACGCAGGATGTGATACAGCTGCACTCCAGGGTGCTGTATAGCAGATTATGCTCAGCGCATCAAAAATACATCTCTCGAGCGCCGTGCTATGTCTGCCTGTTGTCCTGCAACTCCTGTGGATGGTTGACTCGTGAACCACTTGTACAGTACTTCAAACAATCCTTGGGGCACATCTTTGGAGTATGGATTTATTTAGTTTTTCTCTGAGCAACATGTCGTGAAGAAAGATGTGCTTATTACTTAATCGCTAGGTAGTACTAGTACTCGTACATATCAATCGAGTTTATGTATGTACGTTTGACTGATTCAACAAAGGGAGAAGTATTACATCACGTCCTGAGTCGCATTTCTTTCTTTATCAGAAAAGAATCACTTGTTGATTTATTTTTTTTCAACACAAGGCAGGCCCTGGAATTTCGTTACTGGGGGGGTAACGAAATTACAAGTAGTCCTAAAGGTTCATGCAGGAAAAGAAATGCAAGAAAGTAAAACGGACTGGTTTTCTACTGAGCTAACTGACGCTTGCCGGATGTCACACAGGGACATTCGGCAAGCGCCCTGAACCAACTTTAACTTTCTATTACAGCCACACTGGTTTGCTACTACAGAGCCCCATTCAACGCCTCTAACGATGCTTCTGCTCCATCTCCTCCAGCCCCTCATTCTTGATCTTCTTGCTTCATCCATTGGTGATTGCCCCCCTTGCTCTAGTTTCTGGCCTGCTTCTCTGGCTGGGGTGATGATGCACCGCCGCCTGTTGCAGAACTTCAGGAATCACTTGTTGATTAATTGTGGCATATTAATTCCATGTACCGGTCGACTTGATGTCCGATGGGACTCCGCGTGAGACGTCAGTTTCATGTGCACATGCTTTTAAGAAATGTTTGTGCGAGTAAGCGTTGCTCTTTTATATACCATGTAGCCTATGTCCAACTTAGCAGATGTCTATATGTATTATCTGTTCACTTGCCTCTCACTAGTCATTTCACATGTTTACCGCTGACCGTTGTTTGTGTTTATCACTTATGTGGTTGTTATGTTCGTGGGAGGAGTACACGGGCTCAACTCAATTATGACATGCATGGAAGCTCGTAGACGGCTCTGGAATGGGTGGCATCAGGAAAATAACGTAGACAGAGAGTTCCAGAAGGGCGTGTGGCGTTTGCAGTAACAAGTAACAACTTCCTTTGCTTTGCCAACTTCTATGTCTGTGGACTGGAGATTGCTTCGCTCCCTTAGGGGCTGTTCGGTTGATGCCCTGGCAGGCAGCTTGTCCATCAGCCATCGATTTCAGCCTCAGGCGTCCGATTTTGGACGCCTGAGCGAGACGCCTGAGCTAGGCACATTTCTCAGGGTAGAGTCCAAACAAGCCCTTAGTGCAGTACATGGTGTGTTGCAATAGAATTCTGATCCCCTAGTGGAAAATTTTCAGCTACGTGTGGGGGAGAAGTTTCCATTCACAGATATACCGGACGGCTGCCAGCTGCTGTCGCAAGCATTCAGCCAGACAAGTTCTCCTTGTAGCTAGATGGCGCAGCAAGAATGTAGAGGGCAGCATTTCGAGTATTCGGATCATGTTCTCGTGCAGGGGAGATGAAGAAACAACTCATAGGAGTTTTACATTAGCCAACATTAGCAACATTACATGCAGATAGTAGAACACAGAAGTCATGTTCCACACTGCAGTTCATTTACTGACCACTTTTCGCTATAGGTGGGAGTAAAATCCATGTGCATCTGTTCGTGTGTAAATCTATAATTAGTGAATGCATAATTCCTGGCTCCCCTTTGTGCGGATTTTCTTTCTCAAGTACGCAGAAAGTAATTGTCAAGAAAATATTTGGAAAGTATTTATCAAAAAATTGTGCGGAAAGTATTTGGTGTTTCCCGGTCTGTGGTGGGGTGCGCAGCACGGGCTTGACTAACCCAACATGGTTCTGAGCTGCAACCTGCATCATTGCCAGGATCATCAATAACAACATGAAGAAATGTACTGTGATCACTGACCATGTATGCGTAATGGCCTACGTGGTGATACAAGTCATTTCACATGCTCACCACTGACCACTGAGCATATGATACATTGTTCATGAGCTGCAGCCTGGCATAATTGTCAGGATCGCCAATGAGTGCCTGCTTAAGTGTTACTATTTGCCAACTCATATATGTGCAGTATACCACCCATCCTCTGTGTTGCTTCGTAGACCCTGAACCTCAGGCCTCGCCTCCACTCCTTGCAGGCAACCTGCCAGTTGAGCGTTCCATATAAATTTTGGTGAAGTCGTCCTAGCTATTTGATCCGTCTCGATCTTCTGTGTTGTTGAAAGTTTAGACATAGTACTACTAGACAGTGGAAGACGTAGGAAGAAGCACAGCTAATGGAGCAACATACATGCATTCCTGGGTGCGTTCGCGCGCTAATAGGCAACAGCGTGGGGCATGAGCGGTGTTGGGAAAACAAGCTAGAGAATGCAGTTTCACTAGGCTTCTTCTGGCCATACTGACGGATCGCCTGGAAGAGAAGGAATCGCAAGGTCTCTGACCACTTCCTCCTGCTCGCTGAACATCTTCTGCTGAGGATCGTGCGAACTCCTCCACGTCTACGGAGGTGTTAGAGAAATGGTGCACTATCGAGGACGATGTAATCAGAGAGTAGCTGTAGCCTGTAGGCGTCTGTCTCCCAGAAAACTTGTTATCCCTTCGGCATCTCCACACGTTGCCGTGTAAAAACATTCCAAGCTTTTCAGAAATGAGAAAAGATCCACCGTAGTTTCCTAAAAAAAAAAATACTTGCCTAGTTCGAGATTTACTGCCAATTCCAGTATCGTTTCATTCTTCAATGTATGGCTTGAGCCGATATGAACGGTTGGCCTCTCAACAACAGCAATTCGCTCGTCAGATTCAACATTAATACAACATGTAAATCATCCAAAAAGAGCATCGTGAATCTGTTTGAAAGACGATAAGGGCTGTAACAAAAACATGGTCGCATATTTTTCTCTAGGTTTTCAGCAGCTAAAATTTAAGCTTTAGTACTAGAGTGCTCAGGAATTTTTTTTCCAACAATTCTATACAAGAATAGTGAGACCTCACCAGACGATTTTTCTGATTTTTTCCCCTGAACGTACTATACTTGATGGCAGGAGATATATTTTCCAAGGCCCCAGTAACTTCATTAACACTTATGTTAGATGTTAACTTACCAAACACAAACATTTATGAACACAACAGTTACTCCTGTTCTTGATATTCTTGAGAATCAGCTGTAACGTACCCTATTTCATTAATTAGTAGCTAGAAGCATCGGTTAAATATACACAACTGTTACTTTCGTGGAGTTATCAACATCTGAACCTATAAATACGATAGACACCTCCATTTCAACAACAGTTCATTCCAAGCCACAATCCTTGTATAAACAAAGCTCGCTTACACTATCAAAACAACAGAAAAAAAAATGGCCAATCTTGCCACTCTCACGATTGCCCTTCTCAGTGTTTCTATGGCCGTGTTAATCTCATCCGCACAGGGTGCTCGTCCTCTGGAGAGTATGGAGCATGTTACCGTCTCAAAAACCTTCTCCCCAACACCCACAACATATATTGCCACGACGCCCGCTGCAGCGTTCGATGTACTATCCAACGAGGCAGCAGAAGCCCCTGCTCCAGCAAGCGAAGATGACTACAACACCAAGGTGATGGAGTTATGTCAAATTGACTGTGACAATAAAGGGTCGTTCTTCGGGCCACGGCCATAATAGGGGGTTCATATAGGGTGTGTTTGATTGCTCGTATGAGTCCAACTTGCATTGGTGGATCCGAATAAACTCACAATGAAAAGCGTTTGTTTGTCTACATGAGCGGATGAAACACTCTCATTTTACGGTCACTCCAGAATATACTATGCACCTCTACAAAAGCCATTTACCAATGAGTACGATATTGACGTTTGCATTCATTTTATTTTTAGTTACTCGTTGCCAGCAACGTATAATGCCTTAGAATAATGCTTGAATAAAAAAGAGCGGCGTGTTGCATCTCGATAGGAGCTGATGTTTTATAATTGCACGTGTGTATTTTTGTATTGGGAAATTTATGAATTGGCTAGGTGAACGAAGCTGATGAAGCTCCGATTTGACACGCGTGTCAAAATGCACGAAGTAGTGGCCCAAAAGTTCCTACAGATATACCCAAACACACATCGCAGTTAGGGCCTAATCGCAGCATGGCGAGCACACGGCCCAATCCCAAAATCAAATCTCTCCCGCAGACGCGTGAGACCGCAACCACAAGCCGGCGCGGAAATTCTTGGCTCCCCTTTGTGCGCATTTTCTTTTTCAAGTATGCGGAAAGTAATTATTAAGAAAATATATGGAAAGTATTTATCAAAAAATTGTGCGGAAAGTATTTGGTGTTTCCCGATCTGTGGTGGGGTGCGCAGCACGGGCTTGACTAACCCAACATGGTTCTGAGCTGCAACCTGCATCATTGCTAGGATCATCAAAAACAACATGTAGAAATGTAGTACTGTGATCACTGACCAGGTATGCGTAATGGCCTACGTGGTGATACAAGTCATTTCACATGCTCACCACTGACCAGTGAGCAGATGATACATTGTTCATGAGCTGCAGCCTGGCATAATTGTCAGGGTCGCCGATGAATGACTGATTAAGTGTTACTCCCTCTGGTTTTAAATTGTTGACGTTTGATCATTTTTTATTTACGATTGATCATTCGTCTTATTTAAAATATTAGCTTAAATATGCAAAATTATAAGTTATATTTTAATTTTCTTTAGTGATGAAACTAATTATAACAAAATCTATGATAATTTTTAAAATATTTTGAATAAGACGAATGGTCAAACGTTACTTAAAAATAGTCAAACGTCAACAATTTAAAATCGGAGGGAGTGTTTGCCAACTCATATATGCTTTTTCCATGCAGCATACCACCCATCATCCTCTGTTTTCTTCATAGACCTTGAGCTTCAGGCCTCACCTCCACTCCTTCCACGCAACCTGCCAGTTGAGCGTTCCATATATAAATTTTGCTGAAGTCGTCCTAGCTATTTGATCCGTCTCGATCTTCTCTGTTGTTGAAATTTTAGACATAGTACTAGACAGTGGAAGACGTAGGAAGAAGCACAGCTAATTGAGCAACATACATGCATTCCTGGGTGCGTTCACGCGCTAGCAGGCAACAGCTTGGGGCATGAGCGGTGTTGGGAAAACAAGCTAGAGAATGCAGTTTCACTAGGCTTCTTCTGGCCATACTTCAGGATCTCCTGGAAGAGAAGGAACCGCAAGGTCTCTTATCACCTCTGAACATCTTCGGCTGTGGATCGTGCGAACTCATCCACGTCTACGGAGGTGTTAGAGAAATGGTGCACTCTTGAGGACGATGTAATCAGAGAGTAGCTGTAGGCGTCTCTCTCCCCAGAAAACTTGTTATCCCTTCGGGACCTCAAGTACACGTTGCCTTGTAAAAACATTCGAAGCTTTACAGAAATGAGAAAATACCCACCGTAGTTTCCTAAAAAGAACTTGCCTAGTTCGAGATTTACTGCCAGTTCCAGTTCCGTTTCATTCTTCAATGTATGGCTTGAGCCAACACGAACGGTTGGCCTCTCAACAACAGCAATTCGATTGACAGACTCAACAATAAATACAAATGTGAATGATTCAAATTAAAGAGCATCGTGAATCTGTTTGAAAGACAATGCTGTAACAAAAACGGTTCCGTATATTTTTATCTAGGTTTGCAGCAACTAAAATTTAACCCAAAAAAATTGAATTGGTCGGTACTGATATTTTTAGCAGTTTAGATGCATGATTAAGCTTCATTACTAGTCAGGAAATTTCTTCCAACAATTCTATGCAACAATAGTGAGACCTCACCAGACGATTTTTCAGATTGTTTTCCCCTAAACTTACTACTTGATGGGAGGAGTAATTTCCAAAGCCCCAGTAACTTCATTAACACTTACTAGTATGTTAGATGTTACTTTACCAAACATAAGCATTGATGAACTTTTATAGAATCAGTTGCAGTTAACATTACCCTATTTATTTCATTAATTAGTAGAAACATCCGTTAAAAACTACACAACAGTTACTTACGTGGAGTTATCTATACATCTGAACCTATAAATATGATATACACCTCCATTTCAACAACAGTTCATTCCAAGCCACAATCCTTGTATAAACAAAGCTCGCTTACACTATCAAAACAACAGAAAAAAAATGGCCAAGCTTGCCACTCTCACGATTGCCCTTCTCAGTGTTTCTATGGCCGTGTTGATCTCATCCGCACAAGGTGCTCGCCCTCTGGAGAGTATGGAGCATGTTACCGTCTCGAAAACCTTCTCCCCAACACCCACAACACATATTGCCACGACGCCCGCTGCAGCGTTCGATGTACTGTCCAACGAGGCAGCAGAAGCCCCTGCTCCAGCAAGCGAAGATGACTACAACACCAAGGTGATGGAGTTATGTCAAATTGACTGTGACAATAAAGGGTCGTTCTTCGGGCCACGGCCATAATAAGGGGTTCATATAGGGTGTGTTTGATTGCTCGCATGAGCCCAACTTGCATCGGTGGATCCGAATAAACTTACAATAAAGAGCGTTTCTTTGTCTACATGAGCGGATGAAACACACTCGTTTTTACGGTCACTTCATCAACTCAATCTGCTTCCCCGCATCCAGTATACACAATGCACCTCTACAAAAAGCCATTTGCCAACGAGTACGATATTGACGTTTGCATTCATTTTATTTTAGTTACTCGTTGCCAGCAACGTATAATGCGTTAGAATTGTTTGAATAAAAAAGAGCGTCGTGTTATAACAATCAGCACGTGTGTATTGTGTACCGGGAAATTTATGAACTGGCTAGGTGAACAAAGCTGAAGAAGCATCGATTTGACACGCGTGTCAAAATGCACGAAGTAGTGGCCCAAAAGTTCCTACAGATACCCAAACACTCGCAGTATGGCAAGCACGCGGCCCAATCCCAAAATCAAATCTCTCCCGCAGCAGCGTGAGACCGCAACCACAAGCCGGCGCGGCGGCGCCCCCACAAAATCTGTGCGGCCGCGCCCACACGGCCACGCCGGATTCCCGCGCGCCAATCCGCGGCGCCCACCTCACGCCCCCCTTATCCCCGCCTCACCCACTCGCGCCACGCCCCTTATCCCCTGCTCGCCTCCACGCGCATCTCCTCCACCACCTGATCGCAGCGCGCCAGGGCCCGACCGATCTCACTCACTTCCTCTCTCTTCGTCCACCCCTCGCGCGCGCGTGCCCGCCGGACGCAGCAGCAGAGATGGCCGCCCTCGCCGCCTCCTCCACGGCCGCCTTCGCCGCGACGAAGCCGCGCCTCCCGCGCGCGCGCCTCTCCGTCGCCTGCTCCGCCTCCGGCAGCGACAACGCCAACAGCGCCACCAGCAACACCGTCTCCTTTCCGTCCTCCATCAAGACCTTCTCCGCCGCGCTGGCGCTGTCGTCTGTGCTGCTCTCCTCGGCCGCCACCGCCCCTCCCCCCGCGGCAGCCGACATCGCCGGCCTGATCCCGTGCAAGGAGTCCAAGGCGTTCGCCAAGCGCGAGAAGAACTCCATCAAGAAGCTCACCCAGTCGCTCAACAAGTACGCGCCCGACAGCGCACCGGCCCTCGCCATCAACGCCACCATCGAGAAGACCAAGCGCCGCTTCGAGAACTACGGCAAGTTCGGCCTGCTCTGCGGCGCCGACGGCCTGCCCCACCTCATCGTCAGCGGCGACCAGCGCCACTGGGGCGAGTTCATCACCCCGGGCCTGCTCTTCCTCTACATCGCCGGCTGGATCGGGTGGGTCGGCAGGAGCTACCTCATCGCCATCCGCGACGAGAAGAAGCCCACCATGAGGGAGATCATCATCGACGTCGAGCTCGCCACCCGGCTCCTCCCCAGGGGATTCATCTGGCCTGTTGCTGCCTACCGCGAGCTCATCAACGGAGAGCTCGTCGTCGACGATGCCGACATCGGCTACTACTAAGCGCAAGCCCCTGCTGCATGGCTGCCGGCTTCTCAGGTAATTAAGCATCCTGTGCTCATCCATCATTGTTCGTTGTCTAAATACTCAGTAGTTGATGACTAATATGTCATCTGTCCTTATGTTCTTGTTTGCTTTGCAGCTCGGTGCTTGGGCAGTCGGGAAAGTGGGCTTTTGGTGTAGGAGCTGATAGGATTGTGGAGGAATGGAAGCTCTCTTGTATCTAAGAAACTGAAACCTTGTATAACTCTGCCTCTCTCTTGTGTGTATTCACCATCTGGAAAATTCTTGAGAATGATTTCATGATGCGTTTGTTGCGGTTGCATGTTGTCATCATAGTCCTTTTGCCAATGTCAATGCTGCAGGTTTTCATCACTAGAGACATCCGAGTGATATCTTGTTTCAATTTTGAGAGTAAATCGTTCAGAAAAATCTTTAGATTTCTCGAAAGAAAATTCAGCGTAAACTGAAAGAGTTAGAAGTAACAGAGAAGGAATTATTAAATCAGATGAAATGCTGAACTTCCTCAGTTCTGAACTCTGTACTGGAATGCAGCGAGCTGAAATAGGCGGCCTTAACAGATCCCATCAATCTCGGCCAATCGGAAGAAGTTCAGATAAAATGCTGAACTTCCTCAATTCTGAACTCTGTACAGACTACAGACCCCATCCTTAATACTAGCAGACTTCGACACCTTGCTTAATTTTCTAACCTGAAGATGATGTTCAGATCGCCAAGGTCCTTAATTCTGCTAGCCACTGTCCTAGGTCCTGTTTGTTCTAGCTTTTCAGTCTGCTTCTGACTATATCAAAAGCTAGCAAAAAATGTATTTGTATTAGAAGCGGAGCTAGAAGCAAGTCTGAAGGAGATTTTGTGAGGCGTTATTTTGAATATTTTTATATTTAATATTCGTTTTATTCATTTAAAAGATAACCTGTAGTGATAGTTTTTACCGAGTATACAATCAGGTCTAAAAAGCATTTTACCGCAAAAAAATCAAAAAACATTTAAAAAGGAAAACACTCCAGCCCAAACAAACAAAACTTGACGGCCGCAGGCCCGCAGCCGTCGGCCGGAGCACGGCCCATGTGACTGTGCGGCACGTCGTGGCCTGCTGAGACGGGAAAGGCCCACCCATACGCCATATCCCAGCGCTCAGCATACCTTTCTCTGACATCCCGGCCCCGCGTTGCGCACCACCGGGTCAACGAACCCGTGCCGTCGGGCATCAGGACACGCGTCCGGCGCTCACTGGCACCGCACTGTCGCCCTCCTCCATTGTTCGCCACGACCACCATCACTGCCCACTTACGTCACCGTCACTAGTGCCCCTGCTCCAATGACGTATGGGCCACAGCGTAGTGAGGGCCCACGTCTCAGTCGCAGAGCGGCGGTGCGCGCAGTTTGGACACGGCGCCTGTTGGGCTACTACCACCGGAGCCCCACAGGGCAGAGCCTCCCGCATCCAGTCGTCTGCCACTCTCTCTCGCCGGCCGCCGCAGCCAAGGCAAGACGCCTCCTCCCCACACCCGATCTAGTCTCCCCTTCCACTCCGATCGCTACGTAAACCCCACCACCTCCTCCTCCCCTCCCTCCCTCCCCCGCGAAAACCAGGGCCATTTGAAATCCCGCCCAAACCCTAGCCCCCCATTTCCCCCGCATGGCCGACGAGGCCGCCGCGCCGGAGCCGGGGCCGGAGGCGAGCGCCGGCCCAGTGGAACCTCCGGAGCCATCCAACTCCAACCAGGCCGGCGCCGGTGATGAGCAGGAGGATGCTTCGGCGGCGGGGGAGAGGTGCAGGGCGATGATGGAGGTGGTGGCGACGGACGGGGCGGGGGGCAAAGGCAAGTGGAAGGTGTCCAAGCTGGTGGTGGAGCACAACCACGAGCTCCAGGTCGCGCCGGGGGAGGTCGCGGCGACCGTGCCGGCGCTGGGAATGGAGTTCGACTCCGTCGAGGACGCCAAGGGGTTCTACTACGGCTACGGCGAGCGGGTGGGGTTCAAGGCGCGCACGGGCTCCAACCTTCGTTCGGTTGGGGGTGGCGAGAAGATCATGCAGCGGTTCCTCTGCTGGAGGGGCAATTACACGAATCGCGGGAGTAAAGGGAAGGATTCGGATGAGGGGAAGGAATTGGGGGAGGTGGAGGAGGGTGCGGCTGCTGCTGTTGCTGCGGGGAAGAGGAAGAGGGAGCCCTATAAGACGAGGAGCCGCAAGCTTGTGACGAAGAATTCAGAGGTGATTGAGGTGGATAAGGGTGTTGGGATGGCAGACGCGGGGAATGGGAGGGGTTCCAGGAGGGGTAGGAATAAGAAGGACCTGGCCGAGAAGGATGGCGAGCCTGTTGGCATGGAGGTGGCACATGATGGTGCTGCTGACGACGAGGAGGAGGATGAAGGGGAAGGGAGTGAGGATGGGGTGGATGAGGAAGTCCAGGTGGAAGTGAAGCAAAAGAGAGGGAGGGGCAGACCAAGGAAGAACGTTACAGAGGACGATGCCCTGCAGGCACGTGTGTTGAGGGAGCTGGGTTTGAGGGCGTCGCAGTACGATAGCGATGAGAGGAAGAAGATACTCAGTAAGTACCTCTCCAAGCGTCAGAGCAGGCCTGCCTCAGGCAGGCCTACTAAGGTAAATAGCTTCAAGCCTGATATAAGTTGAAGAACACGTTGTAAATTGTAATGTTGTATGCTGTGGAGTAGAGTGTATATATGCTTTGTGGATACAATGGAGCTATGGTACTTGGCACAATGATATTTGAGATGCTCATTCTCCATCTTTTTTTTATAGAAGGGAAAGAGGTTTAACAAATCCCCTTATTCTAGTATTACGAGTTGTCAATGTTTTATTTTATTAAAAGCAATTTACTATATAAAACACCCAAATTTGGAAGTCAATATGTAATTTCCCACATCATTGTTAGCTGATGTGTCAGAAAGTGAAAAGAGTAAAAGATAACCATCTTAACGACATGAAACACCATTGCATGAATACCATTTCATGATTAGCTATTTCTGAGCATGGTAACAGCTTCAAGCATGGTAATGCGTATGTTTGGTTCCTGTTCTCTGTTTACCAGAGGCCTGTTATGCTACATTCAATGTACGATATGGCTGAAATAATTGTGTCATTTTTCTTATAGCTCTTGAAAAAGATGTCGTTTGCTCACCTCAGACATCTTTTGCTCACCTCAGCAGGTGAAAGGGGTCACGTGATCAGATCGAATTGAAAATTCGTGCCCAACGTTTGCAATGTTGTTCAAATTTAGGACAGGGTAATATGTGCAATGTATGGATGAATAGCGGCTCTGAGAGATTGCTCTGATCAATTTAGTAATCAAGGAAAGATTAGAAACAAGGTGGGAGAAGAGGAGAGGCGCTAGTCTACATCAAGTCATTCTGGTTGCACGTTCTGTTGCTGGGTTTGAAAATGGAAAATTTGATCTGGCACTTCTCTAGAATTTTTGCTACCAATAATCAGTTTAAGTATATTTAGAAACATCAAAGTTTTGGTGCACATACCAAACAAAATGATATGTAGATTTTTTGTTTCCACTTGTTGTGATATGTCTTTTTGCCCTTTTTAGATTGCTTCACGACAAGCTTTGGCGGAAAGACGTAAGCGTGGTGATGGAGGTAGATTTCTGGCAAGCAAAGGACATCAGGTGACTTTCTTACCTTGTTGCGTACCTACTTTAGAATCTTTGAACTATTTAAATCCACTGATTAGATGGTTTGTTAGTCAATTAACCAGATTGAATGGCATAAAATTATGCCTAATAATGATTATTCACTCAAGGAAAAAAAGAAGTTGACCTAAAATCTTATTCATCTGCACTGAAACTATAATAGTTCCTGTTTTTTATTGGAAAATATGCGCTGCTACTTCATTTGCATATCTGTTTTCCATTTTATACAGAACGTGGAGGTATTTGCCTGATTTTTTAATAAATTTGTTTTTGGATTATTTTTAAATGATGTATTCAGTTACTCTTCTTGTCACCTTTACTTAATTTTTGAAGTAAATATGGGAAGTTACTAGAATGAAATTCTTATAGCTGATATAATTTGCACTTTCTTACATTATTTTTTATGGTTTTCACACTCCAAGTCAAACATTTGATTATGAAAGCTGTCTCCTCATTCTTATGTTTTCTTACTCTTTATCTCTGCAGCCTTCGCAACAACCTTCAGAAAGGCGTTCCAAACGACTTGAGAGGCAAAATCTCAAAAAAGAAGAAGAGAAGGTAAGCTCCACTAGAATATGAACTGCGTATTTTTTATTATTACTATTTTTGTGCCCAGCAAGTTTTGCATAGAACATATCGATTAAATTTTCTGCTTCTAAGTTCTGTTTAGTAACCAGAAAAAGGAGATATAGTAATTTCTTGAGTTTCACAACATATCAACAGCTGCAATTGCTTATTTTCTGCAGTTCTCTGCTCAGGATTTTTCCCTTTTCCAGGCAGAGAACAAAGAGGATGAAATAATTGAGGCAGAACCAGATCCAGAAACTGAAGTAGTTGCTGGACCTGGAGGGGAACCAAAGGTTGGCATGGTCTTCCTTAATGAGGACAAGGCCTATGAGTTCTATGTCAACTATGCTGGAACTGCAGGATTTAATGTCCGAAAAGGTTGGTTGGACAAAACAGTGAAAAATATTACGAAATCCCGCTCATATGTTTGTTCCAAGGAGGGATTCCGTCCAAAAAGTGTTGCTTCCGAATCAAAGAAGTCACGACCAGAAACAAGAACTGGTTGCCAGGCACACATGACTATTAAGATTACAGTTAGTGGAAAATATGTAGTGACTGAGTATGTAGCTGATCATAATCATGATTGTGAAGCCCCTTTGGTGGACATTCAGATTATAAAGGCACAGAAGTTGTTGGCAAAGGTTCAGCAGCCTCCAGATCCACCAAAGATCGTTTTGATACCACATGAGTATAAAAATTACACAAGGATAAAACAAACAAAAGATATGCAATTAGGCGATGCCCAGGCCATCTGTGAATATTTACAAAGAATGAAAGGTGAGAATCCTTCTTTCTTTTATGCCATTCAAGTAGATGAAGAAGACCAATTAACAAATGTGTTCTGGGCTGATGTTCATTCAATAATGGATTATAACTTCTTTGGCGATGTAGTGTGTGTTGACACAAGATTTTGCACAAGTGATTATGCGAGACCTCTACTGTTATTTATTGGTGTTAACCATCATAAGCAGCCGATAATATTTGGTACAGCTTTGGTTTTTGATGACTCGGTTGAATCTTTTAAATGGTTGCTTGAAACCTTCAAATCTGCTATGAGTGGAAAGCAGCCAAAAACAGTTTTGACTGACCAATCTACTGCACTTAGTGATGCGGTTTCTTCTGTTTGGCCTGGCACTAGCCACCGTTTCTCGCTATTGCATCTATATTTGGATGCCACCAAGATTTTAAGGGATACCTTCCAAGGCTCAGAAACCTTTGACCTTGATTTTAGTAGGTGGCTGTATGACTGTGAGGAGGAAGATTTCTGGTCAAGCTGGGAAATCCTTTCAGATAAATACAATCTAAAGGATAATGAATGGCTAAGTAAATTGTATGGGGATAGAAAAAGATGGGCTTTGCCATTTGGGCGTGACGTATTCTGTGCAGATATTGCAGCCACACTCCGAAGTGATAACACAGGTACTATACTGGCAGATCTTATTAAACCAGAAATAGATCTTCGAAACTTCTTCGATAGTTATCATAAATTTTTGGAGGAGAAACGTCTAGCTGAACAACACGCTGACTACCTTGGGATTCAAATGACACAGAGGGTTGCACCACTGATGCTGCTTTGGCAAGCCGCTAATTCATATACTCCAACAATTTTTGAGATGTTCAGGTTGGAATTTGAACAGATTTTGAACTGCATGGTCTACAGCTGTGGTGAGATTGGACCAATATGTGAGTTCGAGGTAACTGTCAAAGGCAGGCCTCACAGTCAGTTTGTTAGATTTGACTCATCAGAATGTATGGCTGTTTGTAGCTGTAAGAAGTTTGAGTTCACTGGTCTTCCCTGCTGCCATGTGTTGAAAATTCTTGAGATCAGAAATATTAAAGAACTTCCACCACACTATGTCCTAAAAAGATGGCGAAAAGATGCTCGGAGTGAATCTCCAGGGGATAACTACAGTTTTGCATCCATAGAGGAAGATCCCAAGTTTTCATTATCAAGAAGGTACAATGCTTTGTGCCGCAATTTATATAAAATTGCAGCAAAAGCTTCAGAAAGCATTGAAGCTCACACATTCCTTGAGAACCATTATGAACAGCTTCTGGAACAAGTTGAGTTACTTTTGCAAGCAAAGTTGCATGACAAGTCTTCCTTAAGCACAATCCTTAAAGGCCATCAGCAAAATTTGCTTCAGAATGAGGTCAGCAACAGCGAACCTCGCAGAGCAACTAGTAAGAAAAATAAAAATGTAGAGGTGCGCCGCCAGCAACAAAGCTCTCTTGATGCAAACAAGAAGAAAAAGGGTAGGCAAGGTTTGTTCGTCGCCTATGCTGATCCAGTACTTAATTCTTTATGAACATTTTGTGACCTGTTTATTATGTTGCAGGTCTACCAGAACCCGAGGAGATGGAAATTCCGCTTAGGGTTGATCCTCCCACAGTATCAAATGATATTCCAAATCATTTAAGAAATCCAACCAATCAATTTCTTGCACCAAGCCATGTCATGCAGGTAAAATTTGTATCATGTCTTCGGAATTTAGATATGTATTGATGAACATAGGTGGCTGTCGATGGTTGCTTAAGTTTGCAGTTACTATACATCCTGTCATCCTGTTGAACTGATATATGAAACTTGTGCAAATGCAGGCACCTTATGTCACACAGCAATTCGGCCTTGGTTCTCTGCAGGGATTTCCTGGCATGACACCATTTGGGCAGGTAACTTGAACATTTGGACTTGAAGCAATACAGTCTTGTACTTTTCTCATATGATGCAAATTAAATTGATAGATTCAAGAACCAACACCTGGGCCTCTTCAACAACCTCCTCACCTACAACCACCACCTTTTCATAGTGGTGCACAAATTCCCCAGGTAATTGCTGGTAAATGCTACTGCATGTGTGTTACAGCATCTGTCCATGCTTCTGCCCCAAAGGGTTTTTAGTTCACAGATTTCCTAATGCACTGGTAGTGCATCTTCTAAATGGCCATTGAGTTGTTGAAGTTCACAGATTCCCCTTCAGTAGTTCATGGGGAGATATCACTCCAGTCACTACAAACATGAAATGGGAGATGGGCTTATTAAATACCTATTCTAAGCTTCTAACAAGATGCCTACAATAGGTTTATCATGTAAAATTGCCTAAGGCAAAATTTATAGCGGCCTTTTCCTTCTTTTGCAGGCTTCACCTCCGGACATACAATCCTTGCAGTTCCTCAGCAGCAATCCTCCACTGGGCCACCAAACCACGGATCAAGGCCAATACACCATTCCTGTCTGGGATTTTCTGTGATGTATATATGTGTTGTATGCTAAAGTAGCAATAGAGGTGTAAATTATGTAATAATGGCAATAATGTAGAGACGGTTCTGCCTTGCTCAGCATGGCTATGGCAATGTAGTTGCTGAGCATGAAAAAAAAATCGGAATGAGATTATCCAGGTTGGACGCAAGGTTTAACGCACAGAATCAATGGGTGACTTGGTACGCAAATACTGCATGACATGATCTAGCTAACATCTACTACAATAACCCAATAGTCCTACCACTGATGACATGTAGGACCAACCTGTGCTACAGGCCTCCGGCGGCTAAATATAATACATCATGTCAGGATATCAAATAATTTTATTCATTGTGAGCACAAAAAGAGGTTCAAGCTCAACCAAAGCTCTTTCTTAAAAAAAAAATATGGAGTAACCGTTTAAATGTTCCTGCGCAAGTACAGCATGCTTTACTGTGCTGAAACAAATCAGTCAAGTACCTCTTAGTACAACATTTCTGTGACCAGTAAACAAAATGCAACCAATTATGGACCATACAGGTTAATAACTTGCCCACAAACTATCTCAAAATGGTCAGCTTCAACTAGAGCGCAATGGAGGATTGCATGAAGTGCCAATGTTTAGGCGCTCAATATGGCTTCAGATTTCTGATGAAGGTATTGCTGCCACATCTCACCATGGTCTCCTTGCTCGTGCTGACGCCCATCTTCAGAACAGACCTTCGGTCCATCATAGTTGAGAATGGCAGTGTGAGCATTTGCACGCTTCCAATTTGAAGAGAGCTTCAGATACTCATCATAGAACGTTAGAGCTATCGCAAACCTAATCTGGTCCCTGGAAGTGGATAAAAGAATTACTACATTGTAGGTGAACTTGACATGAATTCCTTTTGTGGCTAAACAAAATAGAATATCATGAGGTGAGGTTACCTTGGATTGGCAACATTAACAGCTCTAACCCACCACATGATAGCCTCAACCAGGTTCTTCTTCAGCCTACGAGGCTCTACCACAAGCACATCAAAGTCAAGTAAGCATGCATCCTTGTCGTAAGAATCTCTAGACACCCAACTTTTTCCAGCTGTTCTTTGTATGGCATTCAGAACGTCCATACTGACATAATCACCAAAGCGTTTGCTACAGTCTTCAACAGCAGCGATGGCAAAGGTGCCTAAATCAAGGCGAGCAATATCTTCAATTTTGCCCTGTGAATGAAACCGGTGGTTAGCGTAAGGTAATCAAGGTGAGCAATATCTTCAATTTCAGAGTGAGTACTAATTACGTGGCAATACTGGATATGGATACAATCATCAGCTTCTATCGAGATATGCCTTTTTTCTCGAACACGCAGGAGAGCTGCGTGTCATTTCATTAAGGAGAAGAGATTATAATGATACAATGCCCACTATGGCCTGGGCCGGCCTTACACACACTTACAGACGCGCCGAGTACAACTTTAACCACCGAAGATCTCGCTTTTTTCCTATGGCAGAAGCTCAGCTAACTTCCTTGCCCCCGCCATCCTCCATTCTGCCGCTTCCTCATAGACGCTTCGGATGATAGCAGGTGGATGTGGTTGAGCGCCGTCGAACACACATCTGTTTCGCCTCTTCCAGATCGTCCAGGAGACAAGCATTACCAACGTGTTGAAGCCTTTTTTCTTTTCTCTTGGGATTCTCCTCAGAGCTCGTCGCCACCAGGTCTTGAAGTTCAGTTCGTCATTGGATGGCACTAAGGCTGACAGTCCCATCCTAGTTAGGATGTGGAACCATACTTCTCTTGTCACCACACAACTGGTCAGCACATGCTGGACGTTTTCCTCTTCTTGATCGCACAATGGGCATCTCTCAGGGTGCTGCATTCCACGGCGCGAGAGCCGATCAGCAGTCCAGCAACGATTAAGGATTGCAAGCCATAAGAAAATTTTGACTTTAAGAGGAGCCCATGATTTCCAGAGTCTTTTGTGAGGTTCAAAAATGGTTGTCCCAGCGAAGAAGCGGTTGTATGCTGACTTTGTAGTGAAGTTGCCCGACGACTCCGGCGTCCATATGTATTTGTCACTCAGATTCGGTGTCAAACTTATTTCCTGCAAAGCGACCCAGAGTTGCAGGCATTGCCATACAGCCAATACAGGCAATCCTCCACCAAGATCATCCCTCCAATTGTTACCTTGTAGAGCTTCCCATACAGTGCGCTTTCGCCATCCACGCTTCTTGACGTACGGCATGAGGGCAGGGGCCAGATCACTGATCGACTTCCCGTGTATCCACTTATCGGTCCAGAAGGCTGCGGTGCGGCCGTCTCCAACAATAACCGTGACCGAAGAATTAAACAAGGCACGTGCGTTGGCGGGAGCTTGAACGCCGAGGGAGACCCATGGGCGATCTGGCTCCGTCTTCTCTAGCCAAAGCCATCTCATGCGAAGAGCCCAGCCGAGCGAAGAGCCCATCGAGATATGCGTAATTCACCCAGTTTTATGAGATGCAGGTTTCTTTGCTTTACTTTATTGTGTTGGAGAATGCAACAAAAAAGCACACGCAAACTTTTGATTGTGCACCTGGGGAGTTGTCTAATTAATCAAGAATTGGTGTTCACAGCAACAGCCAAATGAATGAGCACATAAAGAATAGCATAGGGAAGAAAAAGAATTGAGAACAGTTTTTGGATCACGGTTCTTTGCTAAAAAGATCAAGGTGGAGGCCATAATATTAGTGACTGCATCAGACTATATTCTTCAACAATGATGTGACTACCAGGTAAGAATAACACTTGCTCTCAAAATAAAGAAAATAACAGTTCATAAGAAAAAGTGTTTCCGTTATATCTTAACCAACATCTAAGAGTTCAGTGATAGTTTGAGTTGGTAGATAAAATGGATGTCCAATACCTTTATGATGGAATCGTCGGCTGTGTAGACATATCTCCTTTTGGAGAGTTGAGTTGTTCCAATAAGAAGGGGTGAAAATTCCTTGTGGAAAGACCAGAGGAAGTTTCCTTCTGGAGTTGCAACATTTAGCTTATCCTTGATTATCTTCTGACTGCAGAGACAGATGGATGAGAATGGACAAGATGGCAAATAACACAACGGGTGAGATATTTTTTGTGCTCACCTAGTAACAACAAGATTTGAATCAGGTAGTACAACTTTTAGCTTGTGGTATGGTAATTTATCGTTGCCTCCTTCAGGTATCAAGAAATGGAACGATACATTCTGCGGATCACTGCCAAAAAAGGGGAAAGGATTATGTTGGTGACACATGATATAGTCATCAGTGTAGTTCAAAAGTGGTGCAACAAATTCGAAATAAACGTAGGGAAAATATATCTGTCATGCTGGGTTTTAATATTAGCTAAACAGTTAAAAAAATTAAAGCTGACTGTACACAAACCATCCTTCTGATAGTTTTATTACTGAAATATACGCGGAAGATAACCTTGAGCTCGACAGAGTGGAATTTGTCAGCACAGCAAGTGTACGAAGATCCAGACAGCTTATCCAAGAGAAGACATCTACACTTCCAACATCATCTAACATATCCTGCATAAATAAAAAAGAAAGAAGAAGATCAGTTTTCCTGATGTCAACCCAGACTAACATGCAAGCAAAAGCATATCAAGTGAAAATGTAGCAATCAAAAAGCAACGTCATCTCTTGGGACAGACGACGCATCCCAACAAAGAGCATATCAACATTACACATTTCTAATTAAAGACCCTTCGCTGATTTAACACATATTAATCAAGTTGTATTGTTCTCACATTCCATCTCTGATTTGATAATCCAGAGGCCCAAAAATTTAAGTACTTCACATCCAATTTAACAGTCCAAGAAACCTGAACGAAGTACATTTTGAAGGGGGTGGGGAGAAATTACATGAAAACATTTCAAACTATCATGGAAATGAAATTCCATCACAGGGAATGTCTTTTGCAAATTAGCGCTGCCGAAGTCTGCTGATTTAAATATAAAATATTAATGTACAGAGCGCATAGCTTGACTAATCTAAGAAAGCAAAGCACAGGCAGAGAGAGTGAGACGAAAGCGGCGCGTAACACCGTACCGTGGGATTGCGGGTGCCGTCGTAGCGGATCCAGCCGCCTCGCGGGTCGTTGGGGTCGCGGAAGTGCGTGGCGGGAAGGAACTGAAGGCACGCGAGCACCACGATGGCCAGGATAGCCAGCTTCTGCATCCCGGGCCGCGGCCGCGGCGCCGGCTCAACGTCTGGGTGGATGGCACGCTGCCCGCGCGGAGGCTCCTGCGCCCCTCCGCCCCTCGCGGCGGCCGCGGGGCGGCGCTGAAGACCGCCGCCGGCGAGCGGCTCCCGCTCGGAGTCCATGGCGAGAGCGAAGGATTCGGCGTTGGATGGGAGGCGGTGGGAAGTGGAACGAAGTCGTCGCCGTCGACGTGGGTTTCTACGCGGGTTTTGGGCTTGGAGCTCCGGGGGACGACCGGCGCGGCATTTTTCCGTTTTTTCTGTTTTGGGTTTTTGTGGAGATCGAGCCGTGAGGGCCCACTTGCATAAGGATCAACGCGTGCTGATCTGGCACCGGATGCAACGAGAAAGCCACTGTGGGCTTTGTGCACATCGGATCGTACGTTCTAGCTTCATGGCACAATGTTTACATTCCGGGCTATTAGCATCCATTTCTATCCTAGGATCCCCTCAAAAAATAAAAAATCTATCCTAGGAACAAAACAATCATACGCATTTGAATTAACTTTTTGTTTTTGAGACGAGATAGTGCAGACACCAAATACATATAAAAACGACAAAACGACACCTTAAATGTGCAAAACCATTGCGCTTATTTTATGAAAAGCAATAGAAAAAATGATTGCAACAATCAGTAAGAGATTATTGTACGTATCATGGTTCGAACAAACATACAAAAATCTAATACACAATTTCCATGCATAAATTAAATGACAATCGATGCCAGTAAGCAGGCCCGTCGATGGCATGGGCAAGGTGGCCGACGGCCCATGGCCTCCAAAAAATTAGGGCTTCCAATCCCTAAATCCTAACTTTGCTTATAGAGAAAAAAAATACCATACGAGAGGATAATACGTGAGGCTTTCAGTCCATGTCATGTAAAAAGACCATAAAAAGTATAATAATATTAAATATTTTAAATTCTGTTATGATATATAACATTTAAATTATAGAGCTTGTTTTTCATTTCGCACCGGGTTCTCAAATTTGCGGCCCTGCAGTAAACCGTCAAACAGTGTTGCTTTGCTTACATCATTTGAACTACCACGCTCCCGTGTCGGTCAGCTCATCCCCGCCGAACCCACCACAGCACCACTTGGGTTCGGGCCCGTCTCCACTCAGTCGCGCGTCCGTTCCGCCTCCACTGATTCACTCCCACTCCGCCGTCCCGGTTTTTAACCCCCACGGCCGCCGCGCCGCGCCGGCTACTCGCCTCGCTCTTCCTCCCTTCCCTTCCCTTCCCCTTCCCGCTTCCCCCACCACGTCGCAGCCGAATGGCGGGAGGACCTTCGTCGACTTGGGGCCCGAGCCCGGCGCTGGTGACCGCAGTGGTGGCGCTGCTGGGGCTCGGCCTCGCCGCCTACATCGTCGGCCCGCCGCTGTACTGGCACGCGGCCGAGGCGCTCGCGGCGTCCGGGGCGTGCCCCGCGTGCGACTGCGACTGCGACGCGCGCCCGCTCCTCGACCTCCCGGAAGGTTCGCGCCGTTCTTCCAGTAGATCTTGCCGCAAGGGGGCTTCCGGATCCTGCCGCGGCCGCTCCCTAGATCCGACGCTGTTGTTCGTTTCACGTGCTTTCACTGTGCTTTACTTTATGGTCTTGCCTCTTGTCGGCAGAGTGAGAAGTGACAATTTAACATTTTGCTCTGGAAAGAGACATCCTAGATTATTCGAATGGGTTTTAGTGGATAGTTGGCTGACAATTTAGTGAATGAGAAGTGATATCTTCTGGCTCACAAGCACTAGTTAATTTGCTTGTTTAGCTTTTTTGGCCTATATTTGTCAGATTCTTTTAGTTGTTGGACCTCTGATGACTGAATGAGTGTTGTCGATTAGATGTTATTCACCGAAATTTTCAAGATAAGATGGTGTTAAACGTTGACAGAAGCCAGGATCTTATACATTTACTAACTTGCTAGTAGTCTATTATATTAGGTATGACTGATGAGTGTTCCGAGTTATTCGTGATGCAGCCGGCTTCTATGGGCGCTGTGATTTTGTAAATCGATAGTGTTGCAAGTGTCAAATTTGAGTATCTTGCCTATAATGAATAGGAGTTCTAACCATAAACTTTATTTTTACAAATTCTTACTATAGTCCGCATTGAGAATGTCTAGTTGCCAAGCATAGGTGTTGGGAAGCTTTGGTTTGTTATCATCTGTTTTCTATGGCAGCAATCACTGTCTTGGCAAATAGCTCAGCTACACGGCTAGTTTCTTTGTTTCCTTTTTTTTTTCGAGAGCAAAACTTAGCCATAGATCCGTATGAATTTGTCTCTTTACTCCTTGGTATATCTTAAATATCTTGTCATGAACCATTAGAACTTTGTTATCTCTATGATTAAAACATCCATGGCAATGGAGTTCCAATGTACATCTATCTTCCATAACTATATTTTGCAATAGACCAGCTACTATGCTTTAACTGATTGTAACCTCTTTCTTTATCTTTCCAGATTGCGCTAAACAATTCAAAGGGGTTAAGAGTCGTGCAACTGGTGAAGAAACAGAAAAGAGTTTTACGGAGCTACTCGTAGAAGAACTGAGGCAAAGAGAAGAGGAGGCCACACAAGCCCAGCAACAAGCTGATGTGAAGTTGCTTGAGGCCAAGAAATTAGCTTCATCATATCAGAAGGAAGCTGACAAGTGCAGCTCCGGTATGGATACCTGTGAAGAAGCTAGGGAGAAATCAGCTGAAGCATTGCTCCAACAAAAGAAATTGACTGCTCTGTGGGAGCAAAGGGCTCGGGAACTAGGATGGAAACCTGGGAATAAGAAATCGCAACGGAGGTAGAAAGCAAAGACACTGGTGGATGGCACTGGATACATCATGTCTTGCAAGAGACATCTCATTGCAAATACAGTCCACAAAGAAGTGGAGATGATACAGGAAACAAAAGCATTTCTGGTTCATCAGTGGACTCATCTCTGTTTGTACTGGTTTCCTTGTCCATAGTATATCTGTATTCAATTTTGTAGTATATACTTCAATTACTGTATGTGAGCACTGTGTGTCTGTTACAATGGTCATAGGATGGCACTCATCCGCATGTAGATCATGAAGGGATTATTAGCTGTTGTCCATGGATGATAGTGACAATGTCACAAATAAGAAATTGATTTGTACTAGTAGTTCTTTCAGCTTGCTGGCAGTACCGATGTAGCTGCCTGGGTAGTTGATTGAGGCAAAAGAAGAGATTTCGCTGCCTCTCCTTACCTTTATTGTCTAGTTTGCCAGCATCCATCCATCGGTAGATAACCTGGTTGGTTTCAGTTCTGTTTGTTGAACTCTGCCATTTGCGAGTCTGTGAGACCTGTGGATGGACTGAAGGGGTGAAGAATGCAAATAATGAAGGTCAAATCAAATGCAGAAGATTTGCAAATATACTATCTTCCAACCAGGCAGAAGATATGTTGCCAAAAATAATAAGAAAAGTAAATCTACCAGCATTTATCACAATTAACACACTGCTCCTACATTGCAGTACTAGGACAGCGCCGTTTTATTGCCTCCTAAAATTGCTCCCTTCCAAATTCCAAAGAAAAATTGAAAGCGCTAGTCCTAGACCAGACCCGGCCTTTTCCACCAAATGAAAATCGTTTCCGTTTCAAAAAGTCACACAATGCGCCGCGGGACTCGAGCGAGACTGACAGGGGACCGGTCCGGCCGGGTGGGCCCGGCCCGGCATCCCACTGCACACTGCCTGCGCTGACCCGCAAAGCAAACTCGCGTCGCGTTTCCCTCGCCTCCGCCGCGTCCGCCCTCGTTTTAAATTTCGAAACCCCTCCTGCCCACCTGCTCCTCCTCCATCTCTCGCGTCCCCTCTCACCTCTCTCCTGCTGCCACGGGGCGCGACCAGCTCCTCGCCCTCCTCGGCGTGGACGAAATCCCGGCCGTGAGGCGGCGGAGCAGGAGCAGGAGGAGGAGCGGGGGATGATGAGGTGCCTGTTCGGCTGCTTCCGCGTGGCCGTCGCCGACGGCGGCGGTGGCGGCGGCGAGGTGAAGGGGGGAGGCGGCGGAGACGGCCACCTCGTGGTCCCGACGACGACCCACGGGGTATGCCTCCGTCGAGCGGACCTGCGTCCTGCTCCTGTGCTCTTGGCTTGCGGTGGATGCGTGGTTGGCTGATTTGTTGGATTTTGTGCGTTGTTCATCAGGATGGTGGGGGAAAGAGGGCGAGGCCGCCGTCCAGGAATGCGCTCTCCGCCGTGTTCCTCCGAGAAGGTACCCATTTTGTTCGAGGCTCCTTAATTTTCTGCGTTTTTGTTCCCTCGAATTGGGTTGTGGTCGTGTTTAACTCTGTTTGATGTGCTAATGTTGCTAATCGTTTCATGTTGTTTGGTTGAAGATGAGGGTTCGAGGTCGGAGCAGATGGGGAGCTCACGCGCAGACCGCAGCGAGGATAGGAAGGCGAGGGAGCAGGACCTCAAGCACGAGGTACGGCGAGTCTGAAAATCTGGCTCGGTGCTGATTTATCCCCTGGTGCTGATTTATCCCCTTTATATTTTTGTAATAACTGCTAGATTTTGTTATCCCTTGCTGAATGCTGATGGAATCGGTAGGTGGAAATTTGTGCTGCATCTTGTGGTTTCAGTTCAGCTGAATTTGCATTACTAGGACTAGCATGTACACTATGTGATCCAAGGATGATTATCGGTCTTGTGCTTCTTTTGTTGTTCCATAACCTCATTGCACGCGACATGATCCACTGCTTTGGTATTCTAAATTTGGCCGTCTCCTGTGGTTACTCTATGTTGTATGTATTATAGTTATGTAGTCAGGCAGTAGCAGCCACACTGAATTGGTTTGGATAACTTCTTATAGGGCATACCCTATATGGACTTTTGGGTAGTTGGATTTATAGCTACAGACTGATTTTTTCATCATGTTAACAGACCATTGTGCAAATAAACTGTGGTGCACCTCTGGAAAGTACAAATGAAATCCAAGGAGTGCAGGAAAATGTGGATTCGGTTCATCTGAAGGCATGGCATTTAGAATCTGTTTCCACGATGTCTTTCATGGAAACACCAAATGTTGAGGATTGTGAAACACCTTCAAGGTTTCATCAGAACTCCAGTGTACCTGATGCAATGAGGTATGTAACTTTTGTGACTTCTGCTACTAATTTTGATATCTTTACTGTAAGATGAAAGTGATCACAGTTATTCCTGCTTCTGACGATTATAGTCTTTTCCCCTCTACTGGAGTTATTAGTAATGAGTGTACCTGTTTAACATTTTGGTTTTTTCTTCTAAATCTTTACAGCTCTTCAAAAGTGAATGAGGAGATGCAAACTCCGGTTACTTCTAATGCAACTGATTTGGATGATTTGACAGAGGAGAACAATGCTGAGGCTTCTACACAGATTGAATACCATGTTCTGGATACTGCTGATGATTATGAAAAAGGTGGGATATCAAGACTAGGAGCAGATTTCATTCAGCTTGATCAACCAGCTGAGGATCCCAATTGTATGAAGGATGACAATTTAATCTCCATGGAAATTTCGATGTCTGAAGAATGTTCCCTTTTCCAGAGTTCCGAGGATTCTGTATCATCCTTCAACAAGATAGGTGACAGCACAAACACAACCTCTATGGAGAAGTCCTTGACCACTGACACTGAGGTAACTAGTCTTGCCAACAGAAAGAAGGTGCTGAAGAACAGTGGTTCAGAACTGGAATTCCCAAGCCTGTCCGAGTGGTTGAAGCCTCCAAATCCTAAGAAGTCATTCAAGGATGAGGCCCTGACAGGTGACAGATCTGCCAAAAGCCCAGATGAGGACAGACCTATAATCGGAATGGTCGCAGCGCACTGGAAGGATGAAGAGCCAGAAAAGCATACACCTAAATGGTGGGATGGAAATGGCATTCCCAATTCAACAAATAAATACAAAGAAGTAAAGTCTGCTTCTCCTCTTGCTTTTTTTGTTTCCAGTCAAGTAAAATAGACTTACCTGAAATGTTGTATTACATCGGCAGGATCAAAAGGTGAGTTGGCATGCAATGTCATTTGAAGAGAGACTTGAGAAGGCTTTATATGAAGAGAAGTTACTTTCTGAAAGGTTTTTAGATTTCTCTTTAAACTTTGCAATACATTTCATTATCATTAATCTCTATAAGTTTTTGTTGCAATCCTTGAGTGAATATCCTTAATTTTTCCTCAATGCTGTAATAGGAACTGCTCCGGCGGAAAGACATGTCAGTTCTTAGGAATGGAAGCTGAGGAGAGTGATACAGCTGAATCTAACTGTCTATATGCTGCTGCACATGCGTGATAACTTCTCTTCGTCAAGAGTTACTGATGCTCAGTAGTCAGTATAATGGTTTCATGCTGCCATCCTCCTGACCTCTATGATCCTTCAGTAGGTTAGCCTCCAGATGTGATGTTTATGCTGATTGCTTTGTATTTCACATTTTCACTCTTAAAGATGAGTGGTTTTAAGATAAATCAACATTGTTGATTCCAAAATAGTTGCTGCTCATATCCCCAAATATTGCTTGTAGTTTTTTTTTTTTCACCATTCTCTATTATTTCCTGCCCGATGGGCATGCTTCTTTTGACTAGCCTAGGCGTCTCACACATAAATCCTCATTCCAGAAATGAATATTTGTTCCCAGTTAACCTAAAAAAGCTGCAAACAAACTTTGATAAATTCCTTTAGCTCGCCTGAAATAAATCTCTTGGCTCTCATCTACTTTGCTCTCTTAACGTGGGTGATGTGGACTATTTCTTGTCTAACATCATTATCTCTGTCATTTTCTTTTCTTTTCATTCTGAACACTAAACAAACAATATGCACCTTCCTTGGTCAGGGAAGCCAAATCGGGGTGTCTGTTTTCTTGATTATTCAGGCACGTTGATAAAAATGCACTAATACTATTGTCCGAATGGTAAACTATCATGGGAATATGTTTCATTTGACTTAATGATTCCTGTATGCAATATTTCTGTTACTGTGTTGAAATTGAAGACAGCTACTCTCCATTTTTATTTTCTTGATGTTAGGACAGCTTAGTTAGTGCAAATTTGCACCAATTGAGCCGTCTTAACATCAATAAAATGAAAACGGGGGTAGTATGTCACTTCAGAATTCAGCTTTCATAATGCTGTTTGCACCCCTTTTTTGTAACTGTTCATGACAGTGACCTGAGCTTTGATCAAATGCAATTGTTTTGTTCCCTGTCATGGTTTGATTCAGAAATATAAAAAACATAACAAACTATAATACGCTGGTTAACTGTTTATCTTGCATTAATATGGAAAATTAGTTGGTCAAAGATGATTCAGAAACATTGAATTGCAGCATCAACTTGGGATAAATTCATTTGATCTTGTATATGGCGCTGGGTTAGTCAAACTAGGGGGTCAACACAAGAAAAATTGAAAGCGATCAATAGTTTATTTAGTGGTTAAAACCACAGCAAATGACAAATTTGCATCTGATCTAAATGTCTTAATCATGCACACAAGCACGCATGGTCGAGTGCCGATGCTTCACGTGTGGCAGCTTTGAATGACTTTAGGACATTAAATCAATCTAGCAGACAAAATGGATGTCCAGGGTGCCTGTTTCTTCAGCTCACTTATCTCTGAAAGTGATGAATCTAAAAATAAAGGCATGCAGGTTTTGATATTCTAGCTAAGTAAAAGAATTGGCTTTGCTGGTTGATCGTTCGTATCAGTCTGACCAGAACGTGAGGCTTCAAATATGCCTGTTGGAACAAAATTGCCTTGGTAAAAGCATAATTCATGATATAGGCTTAAACATATAGATTTATATTGTAGCTCACATATATGTCATATCTAGCCTGCACCCTGTATACATTGGATCAGAAAAAGAAAACAAAGGGTCGTATAGGGGTCTGAGGGCAAGAAGCTGGAAAAATCTAGCTGAGCAGAGGCGTGTGGTGAGTGGCCCTGCATGATGTCAGTGTATCACACATTCTGGTACCTTATCGGTGAATCCTGTGTGTCTACTGTCTACACTGAAGTCTGGACTCTGAAACGAAACTGCCACTTTCCCAATCAAGCATATTTACAATCATAAAATGCTGTTGGTGTTGGATCACTAATCTCCATAAACCTTGCGATCTCGTCCAAGTACCCGTCCTTGTAGAATTCGTTTGTTGCTGCAAGGCTTTGATTGTTCTGATGGAACGCGATGGTCATCGCCGACGGGTTCACCTGCGGTTTCTGCTCGTGTACCACCGCCATAGGTAAGGAGTTGAACCATTGCCCTTGAAACTGTTGGCTGTGAACGCCATCCCTGAAGAAGCCTCCGCCGCCGCCGTGCAGCATGTTCGCCTGATTGCTGACGTGCTGGTGATGGGGTATGGCCGGAGCACTGCCCGGCAGGCGGTTCATGTACTCATCCCCGCCGTCGGACTCGAAGCTCCCTGTGTTGGAGCTCGAGTCGGCAGGCTGCTGACAGTTTCTGCCCGCCGGCGGCTGCCTCCACACCTGCTGCGGCTGCTGCTGCTGCCTCTTGTAGGTGATGTTCCTCTTGAAGATCCTGCAGATTGTCCACACTTCCTGCATTTTTCAACACACGAGCACTATGTCATTTCAGTGTATTTTCAGAGCTGCACTACACGTGCTTCGGACTGTTCATGCTGTCCACACGTGTGTGTGTGTGTGCGCGCGCGCGCTGCGACTTTTGCTTCCACAGCGTAGAAATCACTACTGGTTTTTTCGTGCCATTACAGGCTTGGGGATGCATGGTATTGGTGAAATGGTGGAAATGGAGTATGCTTGAGCATGGAGCTTACAGCTTCTTGCATGCACGGGGAGGCGTTGGCGGCGGCGGCGACCGGCGGGAGGCGGAACTCGTGCATCATCCAGTCTGTCTTGGTGCCCTTGCCGGCGCTTCCGCGGTAGTACACGAGGGACTTCTTGAGCCCGATGGACTCTCCAGAGTTGGCTGCCGAGTAGATCGGCCGATCGATGCCCGTCGCCTTCCAGAACCCGGAGCCGGTGACCCTGTTGGGCCTGATGCTATTCCGGTACTTCCTCCCTCTCAGGCAGAAGAAGTACCATTCCTTCTCGCCACCAACCGTGCTCGCCTCTGAAAATTATCAGTTTGCACTTTCAGTATATTTGCATACTTAAGCTTCAACACAAATTTCGTATGAACCTTTTAATCTTTGATTTGTTGAAGAGGATCCAACTTAAGTTCAAGAGTATAGTTTAGATCCTTTGCAAAAAGAGATGTTGCGTTGTCTGCTTGGGAAACTGAGAAGCAAACTGAGATCTAAGGATGGAATAATATGTGTGTGCACTTACTAAGGAGGTCCCAGGGGTCATGCTTGTAGATGTCCATCTCCTTGATGATCTCGATGCTGAGCGGCTTCCTCGCCACCTTCCGCCGGAGGTAGAACGTGACGAGCTCCTCGTCCGTCGGGTGGAACCGGAACCCCGGGAGCACCACGTCGTCTTCTTCCTCCCCGTCTCCTTCTGCGATCAGTGCTTCTTCGTCGCTCTTCACCTTATCCAAGCTCATTGCATCCCTTGCAAACTCCTTGGCCACCATTATTTCCTACTTGATATCTACTGCCTTTCCTGCCTTCTTCTGTATATATTATTTTGCCCGGCTTTGGTGCTTCGATATGTTTATCTTGTTGATGCAATATTGTGGAGAAGTATGTCTATACGGATAGTGGTCGTCACAAGGACTTCCATGGCTAGTTTATAAAGGGGCAGTGCATGAAATGGTCTCAAAGGGGTGTCATTAATTTGGTCCAAGTCACTGGTTTGAATTCTCTTACCGCATTGACGAATCTTCAGGACCAGTAGCTACTGCTGGCAATAATTATAGTAGTAAAATAAAATTAGTCTCTGTTACTTTTCACCAGCAGATCGTGGTTTGCGCGCTGTTGGAAAGCTACGTGCGATTTGGCACCTGTTGGGAGTAGCCACAACAGTAGCTGTGCCACGTCCAAGTCATTTGTTGTAAGGTTGCTGAGAAATCAAAAGGAGCTGAGCTCAGGGTTTGACTGAATATCAGACTTATTCCTGTTGAGGAGAAAGAATATCTACAGATTATGGTAGAAAAAAAGAGCTTGTCATTTAGTATGCTGCTGGTTGATGAAGAGCTTTAGAAACACTGAAACAGAGCATCAACATAAGTTAAGGACGGACCGATCTGATCGAGACTAACGAATTGGTCTACTCTCGATTCTTGAATCTGAACACAAGCCGCATTCGAGTGACAAGTAGAACAAGGAAAAACTGAACTTACGCCAACTTTGAAGTAAGTCATTTCGCTACAAATAAATAATCGTTTTGGATGAGCAGGTCTGATTGACGGCAGCACGCACGCATGCAGCTTCGAGAAGGGCGCATAAACGTTGATGCTGGCAATCTTATCAAACTAGTATTGGCAGCCGTTGAATATGAAGAGGATTCTCTGCATCGGGTGGCCCAGGCTAAAATTCTTCTACTCTGCTTTTTGCATGTTTTTTTTCAATTGCAGCGCAGAGGATTCCCGAATTTCGATTATTGATAAGCTGACACACTTGCTAGTACGGAAAGCATATTTCGTCTTCAAGACAGCAGATGTGAATGAAATCAACGGGGGACCAAACAGCAGAGAACTGTGTTGAAGAATGTTACAACTCGACAAGCGACTAGTACGAACTCCAAACGCCACGAACCTCGTCTTCTACCTATGGCCCACCTGACCAGTTGAGCCGCCGCTGCGTCTCTATCTGCATCGACCAGTACTGGCGATCGGCCCCACCGCACTCGCCACGTTAGCAGTAGTTCTTCATGGGCTCAGGCTCTCCGGCTCTCCGCCGTCAATCACGTGCAGAGGACCCTGCCACCTATGCTATGCAGCCGCAAAAATCCCAGCAAGCCTTCCTGGAAGCTGACGGCTGGATTAAGAGAGTTAATCTTTGATCGAAACTTCTTTGAGTTGCGGCTGCGATCCTGTCGTCAGGCCTGATCCTGATCCGCGCATGCTTTCTGTGTTGTACTAGCTAAAATTCCAACTGAGGTTGCCATACAAAATTAGAGAAGTAGACAATCTCGCATGGGACAGATCTTTAGAAGATTCTTTTTTTTAGGCAATCTTTAGAAGATTCTTAATAGGGATATAAAGATTGAATTGTTGATATAACCATTTTATTAGATTTTCATCACTACATCACGTCACTGACTTCTGAAACTGCAGTGTTGCAATGTTCAGAAATTTTGCACGACCAGTTATCAAATGTATGAGCACAGCATATATTTCCAGATCCTCGTTCGCAGTAAAAAGGAATGTCTATATGACCCTGCGATGTAAATTTGACCATGCTAGTATTCTACAGTTTGTTTGTTTTTTATTGTACGACTGCACACAATTTTTTGACACTTGACAATAGTTAGCTTTACACAAGTATACGTCTCATTTGGTTATTAAGCACTCCTATCATGCGAAAGGGCCTGTAGCCTAGTGGTTACAAGAGCCTCAGTAGCACCTCAGGTCCTGGGTTCGACTCCCGGTGGGAGCGAATATTTCAGGATTTAACGGCATTGTGCTTTCAGTGCTAGGCGACGTGGCCGTCGACAGCGAGGCGCCAGTGGTGACTTCGTCAATCTTGAGGATTTGCCGGCTCAGTCTTCGAAGATGGTCATAGGGGTAGGGTTTGCGTATGTACGTTCATAGGGGTGAGTGTGCGTGCGTTATAAGTGTCTGAGTTGTACTGTGTAATTCGCAAAAAAAAAAATTAAGCACTCCTATCATGCATTACTCATGTCTTGTCATCTTGTACTTGTTCTCTTCGTCCTTTCCACGCTTACAATATTCTTAAAGATTAATAAATCTGTGGCCTTCTTCAGATGCCACAGATTTGTTTTTCATTGCAAAAAAGGTGTGGGAACAGTCGACATTTCTTTTCCGTCATAGGATACATCGAAGTGCTTAGGTCTTCAAATGAGATGACAATATGAAATTCGTCAACCATTTCCTTAAACTTATTAAGAATTACTAATATGTACTTTGAAGAAATAATGCTCAATGATGTAGTGCATTTATAGGAGAGACCGTCTCCTTACAAGTCCTAAGTGTAAGCATTTTTAAGATGTGCATTACTGTCCTAGATTGTAAAGTGCCATCTTAAATTTAGTCCAAAACCAACATAATTTTAATATGAGTGGTCAAACATCTAATCCTTTACTGTTACAATATCGAAGTATTTGGTTCGTCACATAGAGGACATTAGAGACCATCTCCCTCCATATCTTAAAGTAAATGGGGTGGAAAATAGCCAAGTGGGTGACACATAAAACAATGCAATTGATCAGAGAAAAAGGTGCAAACATATTGACTTATATGCTCTCATGCAACTGCAAGCCTCTAACTAGCCGACAGCTGCATGATATCCATTTGCTTCTTGCAATGGGCAACCGTTTTTCAAGACAAAAGTGCAGCCAATTGGGAACCCGGAATCTCTACCGTTCCCATGAACTGTTGAACACAGGCTGCACAAGGCGTTTCCATGGCTGGATGTCCTTATCGACATACTGATAATAGCAACAATTACTGAAGCTTTTCTTCATCAGACCAATCAACTTTCTGTTTTCAGAAGACTCGTCCCCTTTGAAACTTTCGAGAAAATGTGGTACTTGGAATGAGACTTTGAACGGCTCGCTGGTCAAGAGGAGGACCTTGATGCTCAGGAAGAGAAATTTTGCACAGCAGAAAAGGAAAATAAATGTTGTCATTTATTTTGGGAAGAGAAAAGGTCTATGATTTTAAGCCTATGATTTATGTAGTTTTGTACTTGATTCTTACAGCCAGTTACTATTGATTTTGTTCTGTTTCTATTCTAATTTTTGTAGCAAGCTGCATTCAAACACCAACCTTGGCTGCTAAATGCAATCTTCGGACTTATTAATTCAATGCTCCATATGCTTCTGTTATCTATACAACTAGGCCCATGAATAAATTTTTTAGGGGAATGTATATGAATACAATTATACCTGAGGAACTTATAAGAGATAGAAGTAGATACCAAGTGGAGAAAAGGTAGTCAGGTTTAAAGAAAGTTTTATTCAATTTTACTGAGTAGCGGGTACTTTCTGATTGACCATGTGGACATTTTAGCATTTTAATGGTAATTGCATACTTTACTCCATCAAAAGATCATGTGACAAAAATGGACGACAATATTTTTTCGACAGGCTGATTAGTATCCTCTATGATGTATTCTAGTGTTTTGTTAACTTTGAAAGTTATATTCTAGTTGCTTTTGAAAACCACAGCATGACAAATAAGGGAGGAATTGACAGGACAAAATGAAAACTAATTGAACAAATAGAATCATAACCTACTACTATTCAAATGCCAAGATCTTGTAAAAAGTTTGTGTGGAGTTAGGCACAATAAATATTCTACTAGTTGTGGAATTCCATGAAAGCTAGATTTTCTCAGAATATGCAGCATGTTGTTTGAACTCTGAACACAGGTCCCCGGAGTTCAAATTTAATTGTTCTTGAACAAACAGTCTTGAAACTATGACGGAAATTCCCAGCACCGGCCTAATAAATCTGGTTCCTGGTATCACAACAGCACTCTTAGCTAGGCATATTGGACGCTTAGCAACAGCAGATACACCAAGCATTGTCAAGAACATTGACAATTGCTACTGACTGGAATTGGAATGGTTCAAAACATTAGTTTAAGCATGCTTCCTTCCACCCAGAATTGCAGAATACCATTATGAACCCGAAAGAAACAAAGCACACATCATAAGAAACATCTGTCAGGGAGAAAAGATCTTAGAGTCATGTCCTTGTGTTTGATCGGCTGTAGACTTCTGTAATCAGAAAGTCAGGCAAACGCTGTAGTTGGCAGCAACGCATTGACAATCACAGTAGATAGGATGAAAGAAGCATCCATCCTATTTCATAGGTAAGGACGGTTCCTTCCAATAATTTGTTGGCCACAATGTTCCCATCAATCTGCAGTACTTGCAACTGCAAAGCCAAGAGAATATCAGTTCACTCTGTGACTGTTTTCAGTTCTGATTACCCCAATTTTGAACATTATGATAGGCATCACACCACACACCGTGCATGCATGTTCAGTGTCGTTATCTCGAGACTGCGCAGCCATCAAGTACAGTAGCTAGAGGAAATGCAGTCCACAAGTGACGGCCACTTTGTTGGGAATTTTCTTGCTGGTCCCCGGTATGGCAGCTAGTATTTGGGAGCTGCAAATGCAGCTGACCTTCTAACAGTTTTTCTTTTGACAGGAAATGGTAGAGTTGAATTCCTTGCACACAAAAAAAAAATGGTAAGAGTTGAATACTTTGCACTATTAGACTTTGTGTTGTCAATTTTGGACTTCCAGGAGAAGATAATTTATCCTGATAGGTTAGTTCGATGCGGTGATTCAGTGAATAACCAATTGATCTGGCTCGATTACCAATTTGGATCGAACAATTTTCCTTAGACGGTTTCTTGTTTGGTCGATTATAATCTAATTAAAGTTGATTTGTTGGGACCAGATTATAGAACGAGAAATCAGCATGTTAAAATTTCATAAATTGATTCTGAAATTGATCAAGGTAAGATTAGTTACTTACCTATTCACCAGAGAAACTGGCACATCGGTTCTGGTTTATAGTTTGGATCTCCTTGGCAATTCCAACTGATGTCAATAACTGCAAGCACTTCAAATTCTACTGAAAGGAAAATCAAAGATTCATGAATCAACACAACCGATATTACAGTCTTCACAGGAAACCTAAACTATAAATTCAGTGTCATCAGAAGCTTCGGTGCTCTTTGACATTATAATCTCTAAGGATTTGAATGAGTCGCTTGCTAGTGCTAGTATCTTTTCTTCTATACGATGACAGAACTGCTCAGATGTGAAGCTTCGCCAGAGTTATGAGGAAGGTTGGATTCAGTCGCCTGCTTGCTGAAGAGAATTATGACGGCTGCGCTCTTCGACAGTGAATGCCTGCTACGCTATGCTCAATAGAAGCTTCGATACCGCAACAATTTCAATGATTGTATGTTGAATCGGAAGTGGTGCAGTCATCTGCTGGGGACCTTTCCCAAGCAGTCTGTCGAAGAGCTATTAATGCAGTACAATGTCCATTCTGGACAGGGTTGACAAAGTCTCAGAAATCGGAACAAACACAAAGATCATTGTCTAGATTCTGTTCATTCCATTTTGCGAATGATTTATAAAATAGAAAGATTTTATTACCCATAATAACGACGTACACTGACGACGACATGCATACAAAACAGTGTAAAAAGTAAAAACCACAAACAGTATCAACCGAGAAAGGAGTATTGTCGCAACAATTAACAAAGGTTCAAGAAAAATTGATGAAAGACGAGCATCTGAGGCTCTGCGAAGCACGGTTACTCTTTTCACTTGGCTCAAACAGAACCTGACAACAAGTTACAATAGTTCCGTAGCTTGTTCAGATCAAAGGTTAAATCAGCACAGCATCGTTACAAAAGGTGAAAACAAACTACTGTACTTTCCCATCCATTCTCTCAAAAAAGTCACGATAACACCTCAATCACCACAAAATGAGCATCATTTCATTGGTACTGCCTAAAAGATGGAAGCACCAGACTTTCCTTTTCCCATCAGAATGTCCTTTGCCTCGTTTATTTTTGAGGCAACGTAATGGCTGCCACCGGCATCAGGGTGGTTTGCTACCATGACCCTCTTGTGAGCCTCCTTGATCTTGTCCATTGTGGCACGTTCTCTGAAAAATCCAGGAAAAACAGCTGTTGAGCAACATCAATACAAATTGAAAACGACTAAAGATCAGTCAGTTAGACAAGCAAAGGACATAAAGAAAAGAAATTTACCTTACGCCAAGAATCAGGGCCGCCTCCCTTCTATTCATTTCGCTCTGAAACCCGCCAGGATAGAACCGGCGCATTCTTGGCACTGCTGCTCGGGTCCGAAAGGCTTGCCATGCTTGAACCATGTATCTGCCTCCCATTGCAGCCGCAGCCACTGTCAATCCAGCAACCAAAGGAGTAGCCTGTTGGCATCGGAGAACATTCAGTACAGTGACCAAATCAGAGAAAGCACACACAAAATTGTGCAGAGCTAAAAGCATTAAACTATATCGGTAATTTGCATTTGGAATTACCACAATCATCTCTTAAGGGCCTAACATTGCATCTCACCTCTGTTTCCCATAATGTTAGGGAAACCAGAGGCCTTCTATTACTAAAATTTCAACATCAGATATTACAGTTACAAACATCATGTGATACAATTGTGTGAATAAGCCAGTACGTTCTTCTAGTCCATGCTAAAATCAAATCGAATCAATCGTCCAAACAACAACAAACTAAACGAAAATGCCATTTTCTAGTTGATGCCAACCAATTATTTCGATTCAACAAGCAAAACCTATATACAGGCAGCATTTGGAAGGTACAAAGCACAAAGGCGCAGAGCATGCATCACATCGCAGATTGAAAGAACGGGAGGCTAGAGACTGCACGGCCGTCTCCAAGTTCGGATTGGACCGGGGTGTTCCAACCACGCGCAGCACAGTGAGGGTCGTACTACTGCTCAAAATCGAAAGAGTAAAAAACAAGAACGCGGCAAGAAGAGCGCCGTACCATATCGAGATCGCCGGATCGCGCCGCGCGCCGGCCGGGGTCCGGTTGGGACTCGCGGGATCAAGCGCCTAACCGGTGTGGATTGCGTGCGCGCCGGCCGGTGTCCGGTGCTCGCGGGAGCAAGCGCCAGGCGGAGGCAGGCAGCAGGTGCGCGCTTGAAGGCGTCGGCGGGGTGGACGGACGGACTGGTCGAACGGCGCGCGTTTAGGCGGCGCGGCGGTAGATAAAGCGGAGCGAGTTCTTGCAGGGCAAGAAAGGAGTGGAGAGAGAGCGAGAGCGAGGCGGACCCCACTTGCAAGTTGGGTTCGGTTTCGCTTGCGGCCGCCTTCTTGGGGAAGAAGAAGGTGAAGTCGCGAGAGACCGTGGAGCAAGGATTACGAAACCGATCTGACCGCGGCAACCGGGGCTCACCGGTTTGTCCGGTTTTACCGAAACCAGAAAAATCGGTCGGAAACCGGATCATATTTCAAACGACAAATTTTTGAATTCAAAAACGGTTTTGAAACGGCTAACCGGACCGGTTTACCGGTTACCCGTTCGGTTTTGCCGGAAACCGAATGAAAGAACAGCGAACCGACACAAAATCGAGGGCGGCGAGCAGGCGTGCGTCGGCCTCCGCGAGGCGGGCGCGGAACTCAGCGTCTGAGCGGTCCCGGTCGGCGAGGTCGCGGCGGAGGCGCGCGACGTCGGCTTCGAGACGGGAGACGCGTGAGGAGATGGCCATGGATGTGATCTTGCGCCACGTCCAGCTGCTCGTACGGGTCGATGGGGATCACGGCCAGGATCTCGTCGGGCAGGTGGAAGTCCACGCCCGAAGCTGAAGCATCCTGCCTCGCCATCACCGCCGCCGAGGGCAGGCAGGCTAGATAGCTCCTGATCGATCGATCTTTCATGCGAGCTGACGATGGGGGCGGGCGCGAGTGGATGAGGCTAGACGGTGGAGTCTGGAAGCGAGCAGATAAGGTTTTGGTCTTTTTTTTTTCCTTGTTATTCCATGCCATTCTTCCTCCATTTTTTTGCCCGAGCAAATGAACTTGTTTTCGAGTTCTTCTTTCACAAATCGTCTTCATTTTGCATCTAGTTTTTTTACAATTTTTTTATTGCAAAATTTTTCAAATTTTCTAAATTTTTTCAGATTCAAAAACGAAAACCAACCGACCGGTCTAACCGGACCGGTTAACCGCGGTTTTGAAAACCTTGCCGTGGAGAGCGGGCCCAGCCACGGATTCGAAGAGAAATCGTGCCGTTTGACGCGTGCGGACTCGCGATTATTCGGGACAAGACGGGGGGAGTCCGGACGTTGGTAGTACATAGATATTCGTTCGGGGTGGGTTGCAATCGTCGGCCCACGTGGTGAATGAGGCTGAGCCCAACACGGGTTCTTGATGAACCTCCAGTTCCACCATGGGCCAGAAGTGGGCTTATGACCAGTTCAAAGTTTAAACAGGTTCTTTTGACGGTATAATACATGTTTGACTTGAAGGACGAAAATTCTCGAATCCTGCTTTTTTATGTGAACTTATATGATTTCTGTGTAATTCCTAGCTCCAAATACGGCCTCAACCTTCATGTTTCCTTTCTATGGCAAGCTTGCCTTCCGGTGACACCAAGGGTCAAATATTAAAATTATTCTTAGGTGGTGTTTGGATTCGGGGAAATGGTGATCGGGATAAGGACAGGGGAATAGGATGAGAAATCAAGACCTTTCATTTCTCCATCACATTAAATCTCAACCTTTCATTCTCTCATATCATTTCCTAATTCCTAACCCACTTCTCATTTCTCATTATCCAAACACCACCTTAAGACTTTGGCGCCTAAATCTACTAGGGGTTGCGGGAATAGAGAGTGGGCTCTGAACGATGTTTGACTTGAAGAACGATGTGTGAGTGGGCTCTATAGCGCACTCAGGGCTGAGCACACGTACGATTTGTGAGAGGGAACACCGTCGCTCATGAACGTTCGAAAAAATTCAAGGATTTTCGGCAACTGCGTTTCTCGATAGCTAAAATATTTCGGGGTTCATCAAGAAACATGTAATTTTAGAAATTATGTTGTACAATTTCGATTTCTTCTAACAATACTAGGGATGATTATATAATATATTGTCTTCAGTGTATGAAACATCATGATTGCATATATTGACAAGATAATTTGGACCCGTAAAGATAGACACGGGCAAAATCGTTCATATTGGTTATTTCAGACCAAATTTCAGATATTTCACAGAAATTTAGACGGGATTATATATTTTCCTAGCGAAGCTGGAAAACCATACATTCAGAATATCTTCATAGCCTGGAGCAGTGGCGCCAAGTCTACTTCGTGCAAGCACACGTTCCAGATGCGTTCTCCACCTCTCTTGCCCACATACTTGCACAGCATAGTAGCATCTTTGGTTCCCAGGTCGAGCCGAACCAGCTCGCCGTCGATCATCTGTAGCACCACGGCGCCGCTCCTCTCCCCGCACTCCTCGAACCGGACCGGCAGATCAGCGCGCGACCCAACACGACGCAGCCCTGCGCGCCTTTCGATATCCTGCATCCCGATCACCAAACTCCGGCTCCAAACCGGCGCCGTGACCGACGTTGTCAACGTCCACATTGACACAGCTTGTTCCTCCGCAACGAGCAGGTGCAGCCGGCCGCCCGCCGCGGCCAGGAGGACGTGCCCGTTGAGGTAGGTGTCAATCGTCATGCTGCCACCGTAGCCTGGCGGGAGGTCCACCGTCGTCGCCGCCGCCTCGTCCACGTCCAGAGCAAGAATTCGCTTCGTCCCCCGGGGGACGGCGTCGCCGCCGAGCCAATGCACGGTGCGTCCTACGACGGCGGTGTGGGCGCACGGCGGCAGGCCGAACTGCGGGACGAGGCGGACGGCGCGGGCGGCGCCCCACGCGCCTTTCTTGGACGAGAAGGTCCAGATGTTCGGGTGCCAGTCCACGAGAACCAGCTCAAAGGAGCGGCCTGCTGCGCCGCCGCCGGTGAGCAAGGCCGGCTCGTATTGGTAGTAACTCCCGGGGATGGGAGGGATGGGGGTGACGTTGCCGGTCAAGGCGTCGCAGACAAACAGCTCGAGCTCGGCGCTGGCGCTGGGTCGAGACTGCTGCAGGACGAGGAAGCCGTCCCGCGAGGCCACGGGCACGTGCGACGCTAGGATGTCGGGATCGACTCTGACGCGGCGCTGCTGCAGCGGCGGCGACGGCGACGCCGGGCTGTCGACGACGTGAGCGCTCCGGGCCCAGGTCAGTGTTTCCCTAACCTGGTAGGAGAACCCGAGGAGGGCCGCGGGGTCGAACCCGCCGTGGACGGCGAGGCGGCGGCGGTGGAATGCCGGGTCGAGAGGATGTCGCGGCGGAGCGGCTTAGAGGCTGCGGCGCAGCGCACGAGCGTCGCCACGTCCGCGCGCGCCGCGATCTCCACCAGGACGTCTGCCGGAAGGTCCTGAGGTGGTGGCGGCAGCGCCGTACATGCGCCGGCGTGTTAGTGTTTCGTGGACATGGCCTATCTGCGTCGTGCGCAAGCGAGTGCGTACGGCTACGAGATCGAATATTTTTAGGATCGGCTTCGTCGTTTTGCTGATGCGGAGCGGAGTTCATCTCGGCGTTGGAGTCTGGACTCTCCCTCGATTCTAAGCAACCTGGGTGGAAGATGCAGGGAACGCCGGCATGGCTCAGATTTCTTACTCCCTCCGGTTTTTTTTATAAGACGTCGTAGTTCATTTCAAAAGGTGTTTTAATATATGACGTTACAGTTCAAGTGCTCTTTCATTTCAAAAGTGCTTTTTTTTTTTGGATTCGGATTAGGATTTGGATTGGAACAAACTCATATTACGACTGGTACAAGTCTGGTCAGGAACAGCAAACAGATGTTTCAAAGTTGCATAATATTCATCGGACGGTCATGTCATTTTTCTTTTGTAATTAAAAGAAAACTTTTCTCTTTACCTGTGTCATTATATACCTTCCAGTCTCCAGCTATCACTACTTGTCCAAGAAAAGAAGACGCTACATTTATTTGCCGCACAACAATTTAAATAAAAATCCATTAATCTCAATTGTAGCCAATATTTCTCGGTTAGCCGAGATGTTTGATGTGTAATGGTTACATAAACATATGTGGTGCAGATATTTCATCTTGAAAATTAATTAAAGCTTCCTTCATCTAAAGAAAATGACTACATTATATATGAGTAAAAATTTGTTACTGGTTTACAGTAATATATCAAGAACAGAAAAAATATTGCTTAATCACTTCCTTACTGCAATGGAGCCGAACGCCTTATTAAGCTAAAACACATGCTTGCATGTAATGATCAGCTTTTTCTCAGGCATTGGAAGCTATGCATATATAAAATAAATTAAATGTATATTCAGTATAAGAAAGAATTCTAGGGACGATGCCGTGGTCCATCGTTGCGTTGCAAATCAAGAACAAGTTTGATGATTAATTACTGTGCAAATCGAAACTCAGATTACAGACACGTCCCTCGGATTTCACTTTACTCCTCCTTGCCACCTCTTGCAGCATAGAAGAGATGGTGTTCGAGAGTTGATGTATACTATTCAGCATTCCTTCATAGTTTGGAGCAATGACGCCAAATCTGTCTCGTGCAAGCACGCGTACCAAATGATTTGCCGCCCCTTGAAAAAAAAGAACTACACCACGCTCAATTAATTAACCGGCTGCATATATAGCATAATGTAGTTACAGGAAAAAAAAACATATGGTTGTTCAGAAAGATTTCATAGCTTGAAGCACGGATGCCAAATCAAATTCGTACAAGCAAACGTGCGAGGCCCATCCCCGTGGGGCCTTGTGCTCGCCCTCGTACTTGAAGAGCGGGGTCGGCTGTTCCAGGTTCCGCCCAAGCAGGGCGCCGTCGCTCATCCGCAGTATCACGGTGCCGCTCCTCTCCCCGAACCCCTCCACCCGAACTGGGAAAAGCATGCGTGCCGTGTAGAATGGCAGCCTCGCACGCCTCGCCATGTCGTGCACGCTGAGCACCGCCTGCCGGCTCCAAGACGCCGCCGACGACGACAACGCCCACACGGATACCGTGAGCCTGGTTTCCTCCGCGACCACGCAGCTCAGGCGGCGGCCTGCTCCCGCGGAAGCTAGGAGGATCTCCTTGTTGTGCTCGGAGACCATCATCCGGCTGCTGCTTCTGCATCCAGGCGGGAGCGGCACCGTCGTCGCCGTGTCCGCGTCCAAGTCGAGGGCGAGGATGCCGAGGCCGCACAAGCCTCCTTGGCAGAGCCAGTGCACGGTGCGTCCGACGACTGCCGGCTGGGCATGGGGCACGGGCACGAGGTCGTGGAGCTGCGGAGGGACGGGAACCCCACGGTCGGCGCTCCATCGGCGGTCTCGGACGAGAAGATCTTGCATCGCAGCAGCCAGTCCGCGACGAGCAGCTCGAAGGAGCGGTTCGTGCCGCCAACGTTGAGCAAGGCGAGCGGGTAGTGGTGCTCGCTCACGTTAATCGGACGGACAGACGTGGCGTGGCCGGTCAAGGCGTCCCAGACGTGGAACTTGGCCGCAGTGCCACCGTTGCCGAGGCGGAAGAACCGTCGGGTTCCAGCCTTCGCGTTGTCAAGGCGGAGGACGACGAGGCCGTCGCGCGAGGCCACGGGCACGAACGCGTCCAAGGGACCCGGGCAGATTCGGAGGCGGGGCCGCGGCCATGGAGAGGTCTTGACGACGTGAGCGCTCTCGGTCCCGTCGTGGACGTCCTCGAGCCTGTAGGAGAAGCCGACGAGGGCGGCGGGCTCGAAGTGGTACGACCCGCCGTTATTGGCCGCGGCGAGGATGGCGAGGCGGCGCCGGCGGAAGTACGGGTCGAGGATGCCGCGGCGGAGGAGCTTGCAGGTGGCCGCGCAGCACACCACTGTCACAGGGTCCGTGCGAGCGGCGATCTCCAGCAAGACGTCGAGCGGAAGCTGTTGATGCGCCGGCGCCGTGACATGCTGCGTGTCGGACGTCCTCGGTGAGCATGCGCGATGTAGGAGCTCGGCGAGCAAGCTGAGCATCATGGTTTGGTCGCGTTCGTGTATAGATGCAGCAAGGCAAGCAGTACGTCCGGTCTCTGAGCACGTAATAAATTGTTGTCAAGTATAATAACGTCAATTTTACCAATTATGTAGAGTATTTATTTATGTTTGGGCAAAGTCTTGTAGTACTATACGGACTCTTACGTATCTACATCTTGTTCAGCGAGTCCTAGCTAGTTGTCGCATTTGCAACTTTTAAAACAGGGGCGCGTCAAAAAATTAAAAAGGATGTGAATTTTCAGAACGATTTCATAGCTTGATCGAAACAATGACGCCAGCTCTATCTCTGCCGCATCCACGTCAAGGGCGAGGATGCGCGGGTCCAACAGGGGGATGCCGAGCCAGTGCACCGTGCGCCCGAGGATGGCGGGGGGGAACACGTTGCCGGAGAAAGTCTGGGGGGCGTGGGACGGCGCGCCATTGCCCGTTCAATTCCTAGATGAGAAAGCAGCCTGCATTCGTTGCTCTCGGTCCACGACAAGTGAAGGATCGAGAAGGTGAGCAGAGGAGGTGTAAAGGAGCTGATAAATTTTTTTTAAAGAATTCGGTCTATGTTCTGACCCGTCTTAAGATTAATCACTAAGATCCCACACACACATAAAGAATGTTATGCTGACCTTAAAAATGATCATGGATGATGTAGGAACACTTACAGAAGCAAATCAAGCGAACTCACACTCTACGAGATGAACCGAAGAAAATCCAACCGAGACCTTCCACCGGATAGTCTGGATACCTGTCGGATACTCCGGTAGTGTGTCGGATACTCTGGTCAGATACCAGGTCCGGATACTCCGGTAGAGTGTCGGACACTCTGGTCAGATATCAGGTCCGGATACTCCAGTAATGTACAGGATAGCCCGGTCGGGTATCAGAGTCGGATACTCCGGTATTCGGTCGGATACTCCGGTGGGATCAACAGCAAGAACACGAACGCGCGGCTAAAAGCTTAAAATCCGAAATCCAATCAAACGACCTCTAAAAATCACCAAACTTGAACGCTAGGTGCGTGATAAGATGGAGAACATCATTCAAGTGGATCCATACCAAAAACCTAACCAAATCTCCACGGATTTTGGATCGAACAGAAGAACAAGAGTTTGGAAGTACTTGGACAAAATTCACAAATTTGAAGTGCTCGTGGGGAGATCTTGAACGAGATCACTCAAGACATGTTCCCATACGTCCTAGCACCGAATCCACCCAAGAAATCCATCTCAAAACGCAGCCAAAAAAGAGATCGAAAAATCATCCGAAAATAGCTACGAAAATAGGGAAAAAGATAAATTCGGGAATTAGATGGGGAGGAAGAACAAAAGCACGAAATTTATTCTAACAAACTTCATTCCATTGATTCAACCACGAAATTCATAGGTACCAGGCTAGGGCGCCGCCCGCTTCCTCCCTCTCTTGTAGAAAGTTAAAGATACAAGCTCTCACTTTGATTCCCCTCCTCTCATCTCTCTTTAGCTCATCCCTAGCTAGTCCTATCCCTTAGATCCAAAATGAAAAGTCCAAGAGCCTCAAGGTGGCCAGCCAACTCCATCACCTTATATGATCTTTTCCTCTTTCCCAACATACCCCTAAAGTATTACACACTTCTACCTACCACTAGGGACAAAATCGTCCAACTCTTTTTCCTTCGTCCGAATGCCATCGGTCCCTTCAAGACTTCGCTTTGCCTCAACGCAACCTCGTGATGGTGCCACGTACACTACCATGCGCCGTCGCCGTTTTAAGGCCCAAACCGGGAAACCGTCCGCCCGCCGGTTTTGAGGCATAAACTGGGAAACCACCTCGATATCTACGCGAGTCACATCGTCCCGCGAACCTCACCGTCAAGTCTTCTCATCTCAGCCCGTCAGGACCCTTCACTTGACTCGGCCTCCCGTTCTCCTCTTGACTTGATCAACCCGTCATCTTCATCACCTCACGGTTTGGAGGCCAAACCGCGAAACCTTCCGTGCTTCTTGTCCGCCACGTGTACGGTGTGGATCACCCTTGACCTCACCCGGCCTCTCGATCGCCCGGACCCAAGCCTCCCGCTTGTTCCTTCCGATCCTCTCGCCGTTGACCATCAAGTTGACTTTATTGACCTACACATCATTAGACAAGCAAACACATTTCTCCATCTCCTCCATACTTCCCATCACCTTCACCAACTCCGGTTAGCCATAAACATAATCAATATACATGCTCATGCAAATCTCAAAATTCCGCAATTCAAACCCGAACCTCAAGTTCAACTCAAACTCATTCGTTATCAGTTACTCACATCATGAACCATGGTACATCTCAACATGGTTTCTCAACAAGCAGCTCCAAGGAGCTGCTGGCGACGGTGAGGAAGGCAGCTGGCAGGTAACCTCCTCTGACGTCGATCTGTGCAGGAGGGAGGGAGGTGACGTCCCCGGTCAAGGTGTAGACGACAGACACCCTGGAGAGAAGTTCTTCTGATGATCCGCCGCCGGTGGAACTGGGAACGTAGTGGTGCAAGGATATGGAGACCGTCGCGCCAGGCCAAGGGATCGAACGACTTCAAGCTGTCCTCGTCGATCCTCACACGGGGACGCGGCGAAGATGATGTATTGACAACATGACCTCGATGGTTGGTCTGTAGCCCATAGGAGAAGCAGCCCATGGCTCAGTAATCGTGCCACTCTGCCTTGAAGCAAAATGAAGCCATGGGGAATTGAGTAGCATATCTGGAAACTACATTATCACGCGCAATAACTAACCAGTTGCAAGACCAAATACAGCTACAAATACACATATGTTCCGCTCCATCAAAAAGAAAAAATACACATATGTTCAGAAAGATTTCATAGCTTGGAGCACTGACGCCAAATCAATCTCGTACAAGCACACGTGCGTGGCCCATCCGAGTGGCTCCTCTTGCTTCTTCCGCTGCTTCTGGTATTTTCCAAGCGCGGTCGCCTCTTTCGTTCCCAGGTTGAGCCCAACCAGAGCGCAGTCGCCCATCTGCAGTACCACGATCGACGCCGCTCCTCTCCCCGAACCCCTCCAGAAGCAGGCGGGTCGTGTGGAATCGCAGCCCCGCACTCCTCTCCATCTCCTGCACGCTCACCACCACCTGCCGGCTCCACGAGGGCTTGGGCGACGCCAACGCCAACGTCCACATGGACACCGTGAGCGTGGAGTTCTCCGCGACCAGGCAGCTCAGGCGGCTTCCCACGCAAGCCAGGAGGGCCTCATTGACGTACATGGACATGGGGACCACCATACCGCTGCATCCAGGCGGGAGCGCCACCGTCGTCGCCACAGCAGCGTCCATGTCGAGGGCGAGGACGTAAAGATATGTCCGGGGTCCTAGGCAGAGCCAGTGCACGGTGCGCCCGACGACGGCGGGACGGGTCGAGGGGAGCACGCGGCCGTACGGCCGAGGAGGGACGTAGGCTGCGCGGTTGTCGGCGCTCCACTGGCCGGTCTTGGACGAGAAGATCTTGAACCGCATCATCTGATCATTCATCTCCCGGTCCGCCACGAGCAGCTCGAAGGCGCGGTCCGTGGCGCCAACATTGAGCAAGGCGAGCGGGTAGTGCTCTGCGCTCACGTTGGTGGGCGGGAGAGTGGTGGCGCGCGCTGTCAAGGCGTCCCAGACGCAAAACTTTGCGGCGTCACTAGCGCTGCCGACGCGGGAGCACCGTTCGCTGCTGGTCTTGGCGTGGTCGAGGCGGAGGACGACGAGGCCGTCGCGCCACGCCACGGGCTCGAACGCCTCCAAGAGTCTCGGGCGGACACGCAGGCGCGGCCGCGGCGACGGGTCGGTCTTGACGACGTGAGCGCGGTCCGAGATCTCGATCCAGTCCCAGCCCTGCACGACGGTGAGGCGGTAGGAGAAGCCGACGAGGGCGGCGGGGTCGAAGTCGTACCTGCCGTTATTGGCCGCGGCGAGGATGGCGCCGCGGCGCCGGCGGAAGGACGGGTCGAGGATGCCGCGGCGGAGGGACTTGCAGGTGGCCGCGCAGCACACGACGGTCACGGGGTCCACGCGCGCGGCGATCTCCAGCAAGACATCGAACGGAAGCTGGTGATGCGGCGGCGGTGTCGACGGCGGGGTCGTCGCCGGCGCAACGGTCATCGGCCCGGAGCATGTGCGAAGTAGGAGCTTAGCGAGAAAGCCGAACATTGCCGTTTTTGATTGGTCGTGTTCGTCAATATGCAGCTGTGTACAAAGCAAAATCCTGGCACCGATGAGCACGTATTTTTGTCATGAGTATGTAACAAGGTCAATACCAATTACTACTGCGTCTGTACTTATCTGTGGGCTAACTCTTGTAGTACTAGACGGCGGACTCTTACGTATGTACAACCGGTTCAGCGAGTCGGATACAGCTGACGTCAACAAATTTGCAAAGCTTTTGAATTATGGGCCTAGTGCTGAAGATCTTCAAAGGAAGAACGCGACCCAAACCTAGGTGTTGGGTTTGCAACTTTAAATGGTTCTGAATTTTTATTTTCCAGAAACACAGCAAAGTAGTGCTGCGATTCTGCGTCACCGTACGTTTGTTAATCTGAACATTTTGATCTAGTTCAGGGAACAACTACGGTAACGGTGTGCATATTCAACAAAGTATGTATGAAAACCGACAACAGGTGAATGCCCTAGTTGTTGCATTTGCATGTTTCAAAATGTGTATATTCAGAAAGATTTCATAGCTTGAAACAATGAGGCCAGCTCCATCTCGTGCAAGCACACCTCCGCGACCAGTTCCCTTCCATTGCGACCGTAGCTGCCCAGCACGGTCACCGCTTGGGTTCCCAGGTCGAGCCGAACCAGCTTATTGCCCCTGCTCATCTGCATAATCACGGCGCCACTCCTCTCCCCGAACGCCTTAAACCGGACCAGCGGCCAAAACACGTCACTCAGTCCGCCTGTCACGCTCACAAGCAGCTCCTGCGTGCTAATCACCACATGCCGGCTCCACGCCGGCGCCAGCGCCGTCGACGTTGTCAGCGTCCACATCGACACAACGAGGCTCTCCGCGACGAGCAGGCTGAGCCGGCCACCCACCGCGGCCAGAAGGACGGTCTTGCCGAACGGCGGGATCGAGCTTAGCCGGGGTTTCTTCCAGATGCTGTCGCACCGCGGGAGCTCGATTGCTGTCGCCACCGCCGCGTCCACGTCAAGGGCGCGGACGTGCGGGTTCAACGGCGGGACGACAAGCCAATGCACCGTGCGCCCGAGGATGGCGGGCGGACCAAGCTTCCACAGCATGTTCCAGCGCGGCGGGTGCGGGACGGCGCGCGCGGAGCTCCATTGCCCGTTCCGAGACGAGAAAATCTGCATGCGTAGGTCTCGGTCCGCGACGAGCAGCTCGAAGGAGCCGTGGGCGTCGACGGTGACGAAGGCAGCCGGGTAATGACCTCCTCTCGCCTTGATCGATGTAGGAGGGAGGGGGGTGACGTCCCCGGTCGAGGTGTGGACGACGGACACCCTGGTGAGAAATTCTGATGCCGCCGTTAGAACTGGGAGCGTAGCGGTGCAAGGACAGCAGACCGTCGCGCCAGGCCAAGGGATAGAACAACTTCAAGCGGTCCTCGTCGATCTTCACACGGGGACGCGGCGACGATGATGTGTTGACAACGTAACCTTGGTGCTAGCTCTCTAGCCGATAGGAGAAGCCAGCGAGAAGGGCGGGGTCAAAGACGTCGAACCACTACTACCGCCGGCGGCGGCGCGGAAGGCGAGGCGGCGGCTGCAGAAGGCCGGGGTGAGGATGTCGCGGCGCAGCGCGCGGCTTGGCGGTGGCCGCGAAGCGGAGGATGGTCTTCACGTCGGCACGCGCGGCGATCTCGAGCAGGAGGCCGACACCGGAAGGTTTGGCGGCGGCGTCGTCGGCCAGTCGCATGCGCCGTGGAGGCGCTTGTTGGAAGACGATGCGGCCGGGCTGTTCGAGTCCGTGCAGGCGAGTTGGCGTTTCGTGGACATGGCTCGGTTTGGCCTTGCGCTCGTGCTGGACTTCGACGAGGATGTTCTTCCTGGTCGGAGGTTGAGGTTGCCTGGCTTCGTTCTCTTCTTGTTGCAGCGTGCGGCGTCCGGGTTCGCGGGGTTTTCTTCTTGTTCCAGTGTGCGGCTTCCGTACTCATCGTGTGCACGGCCACATGACGAAAAGGCTAAGGTTTGCGTCGGCCCATGCTGCTTATGAATTTTATTTTATTTTATTATGATTACACATTACAACTCAGACACTACCCGAAGACTGAGCCAGCAAATTATCGGGATTGACGAAATAACTTTCGGCTGCGCCGTAGAGCTGAATACAAAAGCTAGAAGCAGCCCATGGCTCAGTAACCGTGCCACTCTGCAGCCTTGAGGCAAAATGAAGCCTTGGGGATCGAGTAGCATATCTGGATAGTTAACTATACATTTACATCATGCGCAATAATTAAGCAGCTGCCAACTAAAAAACAGCTAAAAATACACATCTGTTCAGAAAGGTTTCATAGCTTGGAGCACTGATGCGAAATCAATCTCGTACAAGCAGACGTGCGTGGCCCATCTATGCCTCTTCTCGTGCTTGCAAAGCGCGGTCGCCTGTTTCGTTCCCAGGTCCAGCCTAACCAGAACGCCGTCGGTCATCTGCAGAATCACGGCGCCGCTCCTCTCCCCGAACCCCTCCAGAAGCAGGCGGCTCGTGTGGAATCGCACCCCCGCACTACTCTCCATCTCCTGCACGCTGACCACCACCTGCCGGCTCCACGACGGCGCGGGCCACGCCGACGTCAACGTCCACATGGACACCGTGAGCGTGGATTTCTCAGAGACCAGGCAGCTCAGGCGGCCTCCCACGGAAGCCAGGAGGACCTCCTTGACGCACATGGTGCTGGAGACCATCGTACTGCAGCAGCTGCTGCCTCCGGGCGGGAGCTCCACCGTCGTCGCCGCAGCCGCGTCCACGTTCAGGGCGAGGACGACGTTAACTTCTGAACAGAAACGACGGCAGAGCCAGTGCACGGTGCGTCCGACGACGACGGGATGGGTCTGGGCCAAGCGGCCGTACAACCGTGGAGGGAAGGAAGCTGTGCGGTCGGCGTTCCACCGCCCGGTCTTGGACGAGAAGATCTTGAATCGCATCGTCGGCCGGTCCGCCACGAGCAGCTCAAAGGAGCGGTCCGTGCCGGTGGCGCCAACGTGGAGCAGGGCGAGCGGGTAGTGGTCTTGGCTCACGCTGATGGCCGGGAGGGAGGTGGCGCCTGCTGTCAAGGCGTCCCATACGTAGAACTTGTCGACGGCAGCACCACCATTGCCGGCGAGGGCGAAAGGGTACCGTCCGCGGCTGGTCTTGGCGTCATCAAGGCGGAGGACGACGAGGCCGTCGCGCGACGCCACGGGCTCGAACGCCTCCAAGAGTCTCGGGCGGACACGAAGGCGCGGCCGCGGCGACGGATCGGTCTTCACGACGTGCGCGCTCTCCGCGGTGTCCATCCAGTCCCAGTCATTCACGACCGTGAGCCGGTAGGAGAAGCCGACGAGGGCGGCGGGGTCGAAGTCGTACCCGCTGTTATTGGCCGCGGCGAGGATGGCGAGGCGGCGCCGGCTGAAGGACGGCTCAAGGATGCCGCGGCGGAGAGGCTTGCAGGTGGCCGCGCAGCACACGACGGTCGCAGGGTCCGCGCGCGCGGCGATCTCCAGCAAGACATCGAATGGAAGCTGGTGATGCGGCGGCGGGGTCGTCGTTGGCGACTCGATTGTCGGCCCGGAGCATGTGCGAAGTAGGAGGTTAGCGGGAAAGCCCAACATTGCCGGTTTTGTTCTGTCGTGTATGTACGCAGCAATGCAAAGCAAAATCCTGGTTCTGATGAGCACGTATTTTTTTTCATGTGTATGCATGGTCAACCAATTACTATCTTGGGTACTTATCTGTCGGCTAACTCTTGTAGTACTAGACGGACTCTTAGGTATGTACAACCCGGTTCAGCGAGCCGGATACGTCATCAAAATCGTAAAGCTTCTGAATCATGGGCCTCGTGACGAAGTTCTTCAGTGGACAGGCGCGAACCAATCCTAGTTGTTGGATTTGCAACCTAAAATGGTTCTGAATTTTTATTTTTTCCAGAAGAAACACAGCTAGTAATGCTGTAATTCTGTGCAAGCGTACGTTTGTTAATCTGAACTTTTTGATCTAAAGTTCAGGGCACAACTACGGTACCGGTGTGTATATTCAACAAATTCTGTGGAATCATCAATGGAGGCACAACACCAGCCAGACAAAGAAACCAAATTGATTCTGAAACGCTTCATGCCTCGAAGCAAAGATAGCAGATTTATCTCATGCAAAGATACCATGCTGAACAGCTGAAGCATTCATCAACTAGGTTCATGCAGATTGATTAGGTAATACGAATGCTAGGTCCATACGTAACAGTTCCAACCTATTGTTCCTGTCACACTTCTTTGATAAAAACACTAGGAAAGAAAATGAACCCAAACTTTCTTCAGTCATCATATGTAATAAATATCTGTCTGTCTTGAATCAGGGCTTGCAACTCTGCTTTCTTCTCTTGGGCAGCAGAACTATCTTTTCCCAGCTCTCCTGCTCCGATTACTTCTGTCGCAAAAGTAAAACATCACAGAAAACAAAGTTAGTTGTAGGAATTCCTGCTTACTGCCCTGATAAGGTAGAGAACAACCCATCCTCCAAAAGAATTTGCTACCTACTGAAAAAAATATCTAGTCTAAAAGGCATAGTTTTCAAGTTGTAAATTCAAAACTTGTCACCAGGGGATGCCATGGTTGCGACACCGCTACAGAAAGTTTTCTTGCTGAAGTCCGGTACATAAAAAGATGTTGAATGCAGCACGGGTTTATAGATTGTTCTTTATGCACAGTATGGTGTGGCATGCATAATGCTAGACAATCAAGATATTCACAAGGCTGTGACTAGTGAGCAATACACGTGCATTGCTATACATGTGTGCTCACTAGCATAGCATAGCAACACATGCTGGATGTGCCACGAGGTCACATTCAGGCATAAGAGACACACTAGCAGATAGAAGTTGGCAGTGACCATTACGATAACTCTCATTCATGCATCATGGCCCAGTAACATACCCACGGAGAAGAAATTTAGCACATCAAGACAACTCAAAAATGAAAAATAAAAGAACACATTGCAAAGCATCCAAAATGACTGCAAGTCCAAATTCCAGCAAGATCACTTAACTAAACACACACCAGTTTGTTCAACTTTGAACATTTATGTGCGGTGCAAAAATTTGAGTCATAAAGACTAGGTCAACCTTATTGTCAACAGTACTTACATTAATCTAGCAATTCCACCCAATGTTATCTTAGTATAAGTACTGAAGTGCTAATGTCCTGCCAAAAAATTCTCATGTCTACTGCAACAACCAAGCTGTTTACCTTTAGAACATCAGATATTTATAAGGGACGGTCATAAATATCGATAGCAGTTTGTGTACCCTGTCATGTAATGGAAAAAACAGTTAAGCAGGCAATGAGAAATACAAACTAAAAATTTGAAACGTGTACTTGCAGCAGGAATATTATCCACTCACTATGTTTTTTCTTAACCACAATAAACGCTCTGTAGGTTCAGCGCAAACAAATATTTCCCTGTTTTGCGCATCCTTGAAAACCTCAAAAGCTTCAACCTTCTCTTCACTAGAAAGTTCTTCCATTGTCGTCAGAATACTAATACACATCTTGATAGAGAAGTCGTCTGAAGGTACATTAGTGATAGCCTTTGGCTCTGCTGCCTCCTCCTCAGCTTGCTTCGTTTTCTTGTCCAGATAACCTTCAGCAACATGTCCATTTTCTTTGCGCTTTAGTCCAACCTTTTCCCCTACATCTCGCAAGGAGGCATCCTCTTTGTCCCCTGAAATAGCAGCCTTTTTATCTACTGATGTGGAAGAAGCACAGCTTTCCTGATCTTTCAGGTGATCCTCATCTACATGGTAGTAGATACCCAGAGAAGCGACATCATTACTGTTAAGGACGTGCTGGTCATCATTTTTACTAGTGTGACAATAGGCGGGTGTTAATTTCTATAAACAGTTAAGACTGAGGATCACAATTCAAAAGGCTAGCCAGAATCCTACTCACCCAAGATCCAGAGCAGAAAATTTAAACCAGGACAACAAAGAAAGGATAGTCACTGCATCGTGAAATACCTGCAGCCTTAGGCTTCTCGACGGCCAGGGCGACGGGGAATTTAGGAGCATCTTGTTTCTGGGGGGAAAATATTCAAGAAAAAAAAATCAGACAAGAAGCACATATATTGAATTCTGAAGTCCAGAACCTCACCAGGAGCTTTTTCAGTCTCGCGACACAATCTTCCTTTCTCCCACCTCCAGGGACACCAAACGCTACACAAATTTGCTTGAGACGATTCATATCCAGATTGTCCAACGGAACGGACCGGACCAGCTCATCGACGAGGGCATCTTTCGTCGGCTTCCCTTCCAGCGTAACCATCTTCCTCAGGTCGCTCATGCCCATCTCGCCGTAGAGATCGCGAAGCTACAGTAAGGAAGAACATTATCGCTGCGGTCAATCACTGCCGACGATCGAGGCCGTCCCCAGAAGAACAGAGAGATGAAAAGAGAAGCAGGAGGAGGACGGGTCCGGCTCACCGTGTACGCGCCCTCGGTTGGGGGGTAGCGGGGTTTCTTGTTGGGAGGCATCGCGGAGGAACAGAGATCTAGGTCGAAGAGCACGGCAGGAGGGAGGAGAAGCACAGGAGGGGGACGAAGCGATTAGGGATTGGACGGAGGAATTAGCGGGTGTTTAAACCGGAAGGAGGAGGGTGTTTCGTTGGAAAGTTTCGAGGGCCAGTTCGAAATTTGAACCGATCGCTTGGACTCACGGCGCGATTACCGGGGCAGAAGCGGAGAGGACGAGATTCTTTCTGGATTGAGCTGATCTTAGAGCTTTGAATGGGCTAAAAGTAGGCCGAAATGGAAGGCCTTTCTCTGGATTCCTGGCAAACTTGGCCCAGATTGTTATGCATCGCTCCCGAGGTCGCAGGCCAAGGCCGAGCCCCCCCGTGGCACTCCCGTTGCCGAGGCCGCAGGGCAAGGCCGAGCCCCCCCATGGCACTCCGTTGCCATCCTACTGCACCGTGTCAAGCACGAGAATTTGTTGGTGTGAAAGGGGTCTTGGCCTAATGGTTAAGTCATTCGAGTAACATCTTTTAGGTCTTGGGTTCGACTTTTTGTGAAGCGAATTTTCAAGGATTTAACGGCATTTGTGCTTTCAGTTGTAGGCGACGCTCCCGTCGACAGCGAGGCGCCAGTGGTGACTTCGTATTTCTAGATTTGCCAGCTCAGTCTTCGAAGATGCTCATAGGGATAGGATTTGCGTACGTGTGTTCATAGGGGTGAGTGTGCGTGCGTTGTGAGTGTCTGAGTTGTACTGTGTAATTAAAAAAAAGGAGAATTTGTTGGTCTCAAAAAAAAAAGCACGAGAATTTGTTCGGAGTTGTCTCGCTAAGTACGTTCATGCTAATAAATTCAGCCGCAGCAAACTTTGACGAGCAGAATGTATGCGCGATGCATGAGTATATCCACCACACTACGGTACCTAGCTAGTAGAACAAACATAATCAACAACACGAGGGAGGAAAATATGGCATGGCCCGAACACGTGAGAACAGATAAACTGAATAAGAATCCACAGTTGATTTCACAAATTATACTCCTACCTCGCAACATTTTTTTGTGGAAAAAGGGCTTGCCCCTGAATCCCTGATGAAGTCAGACGGACAGTAGTACCAGGTTTTGGACACACAAACAAAGAGGAGAAAAGAAAAACAGACCAGGCAATCAATCATCAACAAACCGTGGCAATACAATCTCGACACTCCCCTCTAGCGCACCATCTCCTGCTCTCCTAACTAATCCACTTCTGGCTGCAACTTCGCCCATTCCAAGGTCCTTTGCTTCTCGCAATCTCCTCTGCAGCTCGGCATCTCGAAGTAAACTGTAGCGCATCCGGCAAATCTTCTACCATCTTCGCTTGCGGAACCTGTATATGGTAAAAACTGGAGCATACAAAGAATAGCCCTATGGCCTGACCCATATGGCTCCTACTCCCTCGCAGCTGGCAAATTAAGAAACGAAAAACTCAGTAAAGTTTCATGCTTCGGAGCAAAGAGTCCACGTTGACCTCATGCAAGCACGCCGCCGCGTATGTCGTACGCTTTGTGGAGCGGCGGAGCAAAGTGGGCTTGTTGGTCACGAGGCTGAGCAGGACGAGGCCGAACGTCTTGATCCAGAAGAGCACGGCGCCGCTCCTCTCCCCGAACCCCAGGAAACGTATCCCCTGGTACGTGTCCAGGCCGGAGCCGAGCTGCCCGGAGAGCTCTCGCCGGCGCACCACCACCCGCTGGCTCCACGTGCTCGACCCCTCGTCCGGCGCCGTGTGCGTCCACATCGATATCGCAGCAGTCTCCGCGACGAGTAGGTTCAGTCTCGTGGCGTTCTCCGTGGCGACCAGCATGAGGCGCCCCTCGGCTGGGTCCGATATGTCGTCGTTCCAGCGCCCCACACTTGTGATGCAGCCATCCGGCAGTGTGATCGCCGTGGCCTGTGCCGTGTCGGCGTGGACAGCGAGGATGATCATGGTGACGTCGCCGATTGCTAAGTGGCAGAGCCAGTGCACGGTACGCCCGATGACGGCGGCCGGAGCTCTACACACCTTTTCTCTGGAGACGAGCCGAACGATCTCGGGGGTGTAGAGTTGATGGGAGGCGCCCCCCTTGCCACCCTCACGTGAGGAGAAGGTCTGGATCCTAAGGCCCCGGTCCATGGCAAGCAGCTCGAAGGAACGGCCGCCGGAGCCGCCGTCGTCGTCGTCGCCGACGGTAAGCAAAGCGGGCCGGTACATGCCGCCGTAGACACCGTAACGGCTGGTCATGAACTTCTTCGCGCGACGGATGTTGGTGACGCGGCCCGTGAAGACGTCGCAGGCAGCTAGCTGGACCCAGTACTCGCCGCCGACCTTCTCGTGCTTCCTGTTCCGCCACATGACGAGGATCCCGTCGCGCGAGCACGCGGGGTCGTACGAGTTCATGTACCTGCTCTCGAACGGCAGGCGCCGGGACGCTTCGACGACGATGCGGCTGTCGTCCTCGATCCGGCAGGAGACGTCCACGAGGAGGGCGGGATCGAAGCCGCCCGCGGCCGCGGCGCGGAGGGCGAGGCGGCGGCGGAGGGCCGGGTCGCCGAGGATGGCGTGGCGGAGGGGCTTGCAGGCGGCGGCGCAGCGGATGATTGTGGCCACGTCGTCCGCTCGCGCGATGATCTCCAGCTGAAGATCTTCTAACAAAAAGGGCTCCTGCGGCGGCGGCTCCACCGTCAACTCGTCGTCGCTTGTCGGAGGGTCCATTGTATTGCGTTCCATCGCGTTTCGTGGTCGTGAGTCGTGACCGGTTTTGCTAGTGTGTTTGCATACGCACATACCCCGTATATTTAACTGTGCAGCCGATTCCAGAGTCCAGACAGCTCCGAATCGGGGTCGTGATCAGTTGACAGAACCCGTAAGGGACAGGAACAAATTAAATTAAAGTTTGATATGAATTTTTTTCCCCATGTTTGAGTTCGAAAAAAAAAATATGTATATATCAGATCCTACAACAATCATGCTCTGCTCCAGCGCCCGATCAGCTCCCCGGCAGCTCCTCTTCTGCTCCCGTCACACGGCATCGCCATCGGAGAGGACGCCAAAGCGGACATGGGCGCGCAACCTCCCACGCGTGGTGTGCCACTTCAACACGTCTACGCGTCGGACCTAATCTTTTTGGGTGCCGCTCCGTTCCGTTGGGTTTCAAGCTCATTGGAGGTAGAGCTTACTGTGTAACAAAGAGGGGGCGCAACATTGTAATTTTGTAATTTAGGCAGCTTGGTCTTGTGAGCCGGGGGGGGGGGGGGGGGGGGGGGGGGGGGGGGGGGGGGGGGGTTGTGTTGCATATGTGCCTATGTGATGAATGCAAGGCTTAGGGCAACAGCAATGTTGGGTTGCAAACCGGTCAATATAGGTGGGCCTAAAGTCAGTAGTCAATAGCTATGTACATCTTCACAATGGTAAGAGGTAGCGGTGGGTTGATTAGGATTAAAAAATCACATGCATGGAACACGGTGACCCCATCTCACAGACACAAGAGAAGAGACAAACAAGAGAAAGTAATTTTTTATTTCTTACAGACAGTCCATAGAGCTGCGGTCGACTGCAAGCTATGGACTAGTTATGGATCACTTGCACAATGTTTATGGACTGAATGTATTATTGTTTATTGCCTATTGACCGCTTTTCGGCAACATTGTGGTTACTCTTATAGCATTGAAAGTTTATTTAGGCATAGGTGCGCCTGTCATATATAGAGCTATGACGACCCCTTACCGCCGGCGTGAGTGCGCGCACAACCATCAGGACGTGAGTGCGCGCACAGCCGCCCTCATGCAAATTGTTGTGATTCCGCTTCACTATTTCATTTCATCCCTTTTCCGATAAGCTACAGAGGATCTTATAGCCATTCGGCTGACACTGGCCTATGGCCCCACACGACAACGACTCAAATGAGTTTAGGCTTACAATTAACCAACACTCACAAGACAATAATACGCCTCCTAACTTGGAAGACAATCTTCACGTAGTCCCGCCTTGTCACCCAGCATCAGTAGCAGTCGTGACAATAGCTCCGCCCCTGCTTCCCCGCACGTGCAACCTAGCCTCCCCTAACCCATTCTATGAAACAAATGGATAGATTTTAATTAAATGATTGTATTCTATGAGGTGCTAAAAGAACATGCGAAACAGAATTTGAGCTGAATTCGGGAAGAAAATGAAGAATTTGAGTGAACATGACACCGTTTCTTTCCACTGACAATGACCATAAAAGGAAAAAATCCAATATGTTTTTACCTCATAAAGATCAACGCGACCAAATCAATCTCATGCAACGACACCCACGCAACAACTCCGCTCTTGTCACGTTCGCTGCACACGATGGCCTCCATTGTTCCCAGGTTGAGCTGGACGAGCCCGACACCCTCCATCCACAAGAGCATGGTGCCCGTCGTCTTCCCGAATCCCACAAACCAGGTCGACCGTGTTGCGCCCATATCAGCCGTGACCTGCTGCTTCCTGACCACCACCTCCCGGCACCACCCCGCCGACCGTCGATGACAGCGTCCACATCGATATCAGCTCGTCCTCCGCGACGACCACGCCCAGCTTCCTGTCCGGCGTGGCAGCAATGGTGCAGCTCCCTATGGCATCGCCACGACAGCCAGGCGGCAGCTCAATGGACGTGGCCTCCGCCGCGTCTTCGTGCAGGGCGAGGATGAACACGTCGCCGCTCCGCGTCGAGCGGCAGATCCAGTGCACGCGGCGCCCGACGACGGCGGGAGAGGCCTGCATCGTGGCCGCCTGCTCGATGAAGCACCAGTGGTTGTGAGCCGGTGGCGGCTTCACGACACGGATGGGGCCCCACTCGCCGGCGTTCGACGAGTAGATCCGGGTCCGCAAGCACGCGTCCATGACGAGGAGGTCGAAGGGGCGGCCGGTGCGGCGGACGGCGAGCAAGGCCGGCCGGTAGATGCCGCCGGCGCCCCACTTGCCCTCGACGTCCATGCACGGGAGGTCGGTGACCTCGCCGTTGAAGGTGTTGTACACGCGTAGATGCGGCTCCCCCTCGCGGCGCCGCCAGAGAACGAGGAGCCCGTCGCGTGAGGACACGGGCTCGAATGACTGCAAGGGTTTGGCGTCCAAGCGGAAGCTCCGGGACGGGCCGCCGCCGTGCTTGTTGCGGGACGCGTCGGAGACGTCGAGGAGGCTGGCGAGGCCGGAGCCGAAGCCGGCGTCGACCGCGGCGCGGAGGGCGTGGTGGCGACGGGGGCGGAAGCCCGGGCCGAGGATGGCGCCGCGGAGGGCCTTGGAGGCGACGGCGCAGCGGAGGATGGTCGCGGCGTCGTCCGAGTGAGCGACCACCTCCAGCTGGAGTTCCACCGGAAGGGGCTCCCTTGGCGGCGGTGGCGCCTCCTTTGTTTTGCTCGGTCGTCGCGTGTGCTGGACCCTAGAAGCCATGAAGGCGTGACGTGCCCGTGAGATCGTGTTCGCGTTGATTTTGGTCGGCATGCGTGCTTAAGTAGTACGTCGTATCACGCGTTCAACTCACGTGGACCAACCGAACTCCAGCCGCGATACGAGAAGTAGCAGCCCAACTGCCCCAACATATGGATCGCCAAGACGCCAATTGCCATCTCACATGCCCATTTGGATCTCCAAAAAAATAAATAATCTCACATGCCCAGTTCAAAAACACACACACAAGGCTACCAAACATTTCGCTTGAAAAACGGAGTCGGAAGTTCCAGTCGTGTGTATGGCACGGTTCTTTAAAAAAACACTTGAAAAGCAATGTAGATCACGCAACCAAACATTGGAGGGGCTGAGAAAGTGATATAAAGATAATTCTTGGTTCAAAGGAGCCAAAAGCTTCAAATTTTAACAAAGATCAGACAAAATGTAAGACATCTTGTGTGTGTGTCTGTGTGGAAGGCCCCGGGGGGGGGGGGGGGGGGGGGGGGGGGGGGCGCGCAATGGTCCCTGCTACCTTCCCCTGCCTTAGTCCCTCTGCCCTCTAGAATACCACATGAAAGTTGCAAATGCATTTCCTTTTTCCTCAGGGCACAAAGAAAAAATAAAAACAATGCAATGAGGAGTGAACACACTTGCAAACTAACCGAGTAGAATCTCGAGCATTAGAACACCAAAACCAAACCGTGATCTTACGTAGAGGTTCGTTTGTGGAACATTGCACACTAGGAGCGTCGACGTCAAACCGTGGCCCGCGTGTCATATAATAGTTGTATGCACCTTCACTACTGTGAAATAAATAACCTTTTCTTATTACTACTATGGGACCCATCAGCCGAACCAACACTATCATGATCGAACTTCTAGCGAATCGATTTTAACTGCTCTAACCGTTGCATTCAGTTCGAACCAACGTTACTGATGCTCTTAGTTCCCCATTGAAAATTCTTAAAATCCAAAGGAAGAGATACAAACTACAAGTTCTTCTATTTCCGAAGTGTTGCATACAATATTTCCCATATAATAAAGTATCCTCCGTAGTTTTTCCTCCAAATAGCTCGTTACCAGCTTCAGGCTTATCAATTATCATCGCCAGCTTTAGACGATCACAAAAATCAAACTATCATAAACGAAATACAAGGTAGATAACACCATGCACACGGCAGTTAGCCGAACTAGAGATCGATGACTTCAGAAAGGTTTCATGCGTTGGAGCAACGACACCACATCAATCTCATGCAAGCATGCGGCGCTGACGCTGCCCCTCGTGCCAATGCCATGGAGCACGGTAGCCTTCTTCGTCCCCATGTCGATCTGGACGAGCCCGACATGGTCCATAACGAGGAGCAAGGTGCCGGTCATCTTCCCGAACCACTGGAACTGGACTGCCGTGTACGGGACCAGGCCGGCAGTAAGCTGCCTGTCGATCACTAGATGCCGACCCCACGTGTCGTCCTCCGGCGACAACGTCCACATCGACATCGCGAGGGCCTCCACCGCAACCACGCTAAGCTTCCCGTCTGTGGTGGCGGCAAGGAGGAGGTTCCTGAACGGGTTCTTGGTGCCGCTAGCTATAGCACGAACCACCGTCGGCAGCCTGATCACCGTCGCCTGTGCCGTGTCGGCGTGCAGAGCGATGATGATTATGTTCTCGCCGGGACCGAGACGGTCGCCTCCATTGCAGAGCCAGTGTACGGTTCGTCCGATCACAATGGGAGCGATTAGAGACTCCTCCGTCGCCATTGGCGGCGTGCGACGGCGACCGAGGGGCGATTTGATGCAACGGGCAGCGGACCAGCCACTGGTGCCCAATGGTGAGGAGGAGTAGGTCTGGATCTGCCAGGACCTGTGCAGGACAAGCAGCTCGAAGGAGCGGCCGGCGTCGTCGAGCGTGATCAAAGCGGGGCAGTAGTAGGAGGAGGAGCTGCGTGATCCCCATTGTACCCATCGGTCGATGCTTGGAACGGAGGTGACGACGCCGGTGAGTGTGTCGCAGACTTGAAAATCAGCCGCGCCAAAAGTATAATCGGGCCGGAGGAGGAGGAGACCGTCGCGCGAGCAGGCGGGCTGGAACGACTGCAAGATGCTGGTGTCGAAGCGGAGGCCGGGCCGGGACGTCCTGACGGTGAACGGGGCGATGGGGTTGGGGCGGCTGACGCGGTAGGACGCGGCCATGACGAGGGCAGGGACGCGGCCGCCCTTGGCTGCGGCGATGTCCGCGAGGCGGCGGCAGAAGGCAGGCTCGAGGATGGCGCGGCGGAGGGGCTTGGACGTGGCCGCGCAGCGCACGACGGTCGCGCCGTCGTTCGAGCGCGCGGCGATCTCGATCTGGAGATCGAGTGGAAGGCTTTGCCGCCGCGGCGGCGCCTCCATCGTCGTCCGCCTCCGTCCCGAGTCCCGACGATGTGTTAGCACAAATTATGGAACTGGACGATAGAGTTTGAAAGAAAATAAAGCTACATAGTATAAATAAAGGAAACTAATTCGTGACCGATCCCAAAATCAAGCGGCATAATCGGAGGCACAACTAAAAATTCGTTGCGTCCCCACCTAACCCACTGCCTACAACACACGGGAAATTGCGTCCAACAACAAACAAACACGTATATATGGAGGGTGTGGAGTTATGGGGCCAGATGAGGAAACGTGCCACCACCGTTAAACATTGTGCACTGCAGTTGTCACGTCGGGAAAGACAGGAGGTAGATGACAGGACTGTTTGGATGTATAGATCCGTTGGGTCGATGTATAGACCCATGACAACTATATTAAGCCACAAGTATAATACTATATCAATCTACCAGACTTCCAGAAGGATATTTAGGACCAATTTGTAAAAGAAAAAAAATACAACCCCAAGAACTTTAGAAAATCTTCATCTCGTAGAGCAAGGATGCCAAATTAATCTCATGCAACCACGCCCGCGATTCCCTGACGCCCCTTCCGTCACGTTCGATGCACTCGCGGACGACGACGGCCTTCCGTGTGTCCAAGCTGAGCCGCACCAACCCGACCGTGTCCATCCAGAAGAGCACCGTGCCGCTCCTCTCGCCAAACCCCTCGAACCTGATATCCCGGATCGCTCCCAAGCCGGCGACCTGCCTGTGAATGTCGCGCTTGCAGAACACCGCCTGCCGGATCCACCCCTCCGGCGACAGGGTCGACAGCGACATAACGCCATCACTTTCCGCCATGACAACGCCGAGCTTCCCGCCCACCGCCGCGATCTGCACGGTGCAAGTCTCCATGCCCGTGCTGTCAATGTGAGGGCAGCCCGGCGGCATCTCGATCGCCGTGGCCTGCGTCGCGTCCTCGGCGTGCAGAGCGAGGATGAACATCGCCATGTCCTCGATGCCGAGCCCCACCTTAGCGTAGCAAATCCAGTGGACGGTGCGCCCGATGACGGCCGGAGAGTTGTGCAGGACCAGCTCCTTGATCCGGTTCCAACTTTTGTATTCCGGAGGCGCCTCCGCCACACGAATAGCGCCCCACTTGCCGACGCCGTCCGACGACGAGAAGATCCGGGTGCGAAGGCACCAGTCCATGGCGAGCACCTCGAAGTCGCGTCCGGCGCGGCCGACGTCGAGTATGGCGGGGTAGTAGGCCATGGCGTTATCCCACTTGTCTGCTTCGACGTCCATGGACGGGTGGGCGGTGATGGCGCCGGTGAAGGAGTTGCAGACGTGCAGCTCGTTGCGCTTGGATTCGGGTTCTCGGAGGACGAGGAGCCCGTCGCGCGAGGACACGGGCTGGTACGCGTACTGAAAGTCTGGAGTCCAAGCGGAGGCGCCGGGATGATGGGTCGAGCTCGAGCTTGTCGTGGCCATACACGGAGGACGAGTAGGAGACGCCGACGAGGAAGGCTGGGTCGGCGCGGACTTGGCCGAGGCGGTGGACGAAGCCCGGGTTGAGGATGGCACGGCGGAGAAGCTTGAAGGTGGCGGCGCAGCGGACCATGGTTGCGACGTCGTCGGAGCGCGCCACGATCTGGAGCAGGATATCCGTAGGAAGGTGTTCCCTTGGCGGCGGCGACTCCATCGTCGGCTCGTTTTCGTGTGCTAGCTAGCTATACCCTGGATGCACGCGGCTGATAATTTTGAGTAACCGTGATTACGCTATTTTTGGTTGAGATATATGAGGTTGAAGTACGTAGCGGTTTCTATCTCGAGTCCAACACGAACAACTATTTCCATGTGCCCGGCACCCCATGGGCTGTGCTTCCTTCCGCAGCTCGGTTAAAAGAAAACTACGGTTAATAAAAATTAAAAGAAGTCTCGCAAAAAATTAAAAGAAAAAATAAATTAAGAAGTAAATATGCGATAAAAAGACGTTATCATCACCGAATAAGCCGCACCCAACATGCAGGCTACTAGTCTCAGGAAACTTCAAAGGAACCGTAGCCACTAGCCAGCTATCTGGATTAGTACAACTCTTGCATTTTTTCTAGAGAATAGTACAACTCATCCATGAATTTATTGGACAAAACAACCCTATACTACTTGTCAAGTATCTATAATTCTGGAGTATTATATTTTCATTCATGTTGACCGGGCACAGAGAACTGTTTCATGCCTTGGAGCAAAGAAGCCAGATCAATCTCATGCAGGCAGGCGCGGTTGACACCAGCCGTCGTGTTTCCCTTTTTAAACCTGCGGAGCACGACGACCTCCTTCGTCCCCACATTGAGCTGGACGAGCCCGACCTTGTCCATCCAAAACAGCACGGTGCCGCTCCTCTCACCAAACCCCTGCTCGAACTGGAACCAGATCGGCCGGGACGCGTCCACGCCGGGCGCCACCACCTGCTCGTTGATCCTCTGCCTGCTGATCACCACCTGCCGGCTCCAGCCCTTCGTCAACGACAAGGTCCACGTCGATATGACTTCAGGCTCCGCGACGACCAAGCTCAGCCTCCCGTCCGCCGTCACGGCCAGCAGCTGGGTGCAGCTTCCCGTGCCGCGAACGTAGCCTTGCGGCAGCTCGATCGCCGTGGCCACGGCCGCGTCGGCGTGCACAGCCAGGACGAACTTGCCGGGGAGAGGGTTTCCCGGCATCCACGACGGGTCGGGGTAGCAGACCCAGTGCACGGTGCGCCCGATGACGATGGCGGCGATGTCCGTGTCGGGCGCGAACATGGTCCAGTGGTCACGGTCCGGCGGCGGACGCACGAAGCAGACGTCGCCCCACTGGCCGCGGCCGTCAAGCGACGAGAAGACGCGGCACCGCAGGCACTTGTCCATGACGAGCAGCTCGAAGGAGCTGCCGGCGCGGCCGACGGCGAGCATGGCCGGCGGGTAGATGCCGCCGTTGCCGAACTTTTGCTTGTTGTCGACGACGGCAGCGAGCAAGGCGCGCGGGTACATGCCGTCGTTACCGAACCTGTGCTTCTCGTCGACGCAGGGAGGCAAGGTGTCGACACGGCCGGTGAAGGCGTTACACACGCGCACGTCACCGGGCCGTTGCCAGAGGATGACGACCCCGTCGCGCGAGGCCATGTGCTTGAACGACGACTGCAGGATGTTGGCGTTGAAGCGGAGCCTCCGGGACGGCCGCGGGAGAGTGCCGGCTTTGCCGTAGGCCGCGTAAGACACGCCGAGGAGGAGCGAGGGATCGAAGCTGCCGCTGGCGTCGGCGCGGTCGGCGAGGTGGCGAAGGAAGTCCGTGCCGAGGATGGCGCGGCGGAGCTGCTTCGAGGTGGCGGCGAAGCGGACGGCGACGGTGGCGATGTCGTCAGAGCGCGCGGCGATGTCGAGGAGGAGATGGACGGGCAGGGGCTCCCTTGCCGTCGCCTCCATCGTCGGCTAGCGTGCGACAAACGACCTGGGCGTGCGGTTGCCGTTTGCTTGACGCGCGGCAGGTTTAATAAGTCTGATCGTGTTCATGATGGTAATTTTGGTTGGACATGGCCCGTCCGGTTTAAGTACGTATCAGTCCAGTTGGTAACTGGAGTATGTCACAAACTCGTGGACCGACTGGACTGTATGCGGCACCCCCACCAACAAGATGTCCGTATTTATCACGACCTGTGGTGCAACTGCAGAGAAATTCCATAGGCCTGGCCGGCCGGCCGGCGCAAGCTGCATGCACCATCGTCAAGACCGAGACGAGCAGAAGCAGTCCACATCCCCGACGACGAAAGCGAGCAACCTAACCCACCGTTACACTACACCCTTCCGTTCTCCGGTAGATACGCTCATTGACCCCTCGTCCGCGTCAACGCGGGCCCACACCTGGAAGACGAAGCCCACCCCGAGCACGCGACTCCTTCGCCGCAACGAAACCGCACCGAAAAACCCGTGAAATTTCATAGATTTCCCCTTATTCCCAGTCCACTCCCCGTCGACTGACGATCCGCGGCGATCCCGAGGTCACCACACAACCCCCCGCGGTCGCACCGTCCGCGCCCCAGTGAAGCATCTTCACAGCAGCCAGCCATGTCCGGCGACGCGTCGAGCAGCGACGCCGACCCGCTGCGTGCGTGCCGCGCGGCGGCGCGGCGCCGGCTGCGCGAGCGCGTGGGCGCGATCGTGCGCGCCATCCGTGCGCCGCTCGCCGACGTGCTGCGGGACCACGCGCTCGTGCGCCTCCCGCCGGCGGCCGCCGCGCGCCTCCGCCTCGTGCACCCGTCGTGGGCGCGCGCGCTGGGCTCCCCGCTCTTCGCCGTCGCGCACGCCGCCGCCCCGCGCCGCGCGTCGGGCCTCTTCGCGCCGTCCGCGGGGTTCCTCCCGCTCGACGCCGCCGACACCGTCCCCTCCCCGTCGCTCGGCTTCGTGCCGGCCTCCTCAGATATCGCCGTGCTGTCCTCGTCGCGCGGCCTCGCGTGCTGCTTCTCGCTGGCCGACGACGCCTACTTCATCTGCAACCCGGCCACGGCGTCGTGGGCGGGCGTCCCGTCCCCGCCGAGCCGGACCTGGCCGCGCCCCGCCATCGTCGTCCTCTTCGACGCCACCGCGTACAACTTCCGCGGCGACTACACGCTCGTCTGCGCCTTCGAGTCGGCGCCGGGCTCCGGCACCTACTGCTTCGCGGTGTTCACGTCCGGGGCCGGCGCGTGGTGGGTCGCCGACGCGATCTCGCCCGCCGAGGGCCTCGTGCCCGCGTCGGGCGTAGCCGCCGGAGGGACGGCGTGGTGGCGGACCAGCATCGGCACCGCGGTCGGGTACAACCCGACCACGGGGCGCGTCGAGCTGGCCTTTTGCCCCGGCGACAGTGCCCACTGGGAGATCGGTTCCGTCGCGGACAGGCTCCACTGCGCCGTGCTTGACGACGGCGACGTCGTGGTTTGCCGGCTCGCCCATGACGGCGGCTGGGAGGTGGCCGCGAGGGTATCCGTCGTGGAGATACTGCAATCTTGGACGCCGCCGGAGCCCGTGAACGAGCGGGACGAGGCCGGCGATGAGGCGGCCCCTCGGGCTACTGTCGCCGCGGCGAACAGAGTGCGGCCGCGGAACTACGACGTGCGGTTGCTGCCCTTCCAAGGCGCGGACGTTGAGGTGGTGGTGCTGGCTGGCAGGCGCGTGGTGGCGTTCGACACGGTGACGCGGCGACGGCGCGAGGCCGCACTGCCGGATCCGCCGGAGGGCAGGGAATGGAGCGACGCGGAGTACACCGCGCACACCAACACGCTCGCGCTGGTCGCGCCAGCCATGCTCGCGCGCGAGCCGGCGCTCACTGAGCCGCCGGACGATCGGGAGGCCGCATCTTCTTGGCGAGAGTAAAAATCAAGCTTGCTTTTGAGCGTACATGTGCAAAATTACTTCGAACTTCTTGTGCAAAATTTTGTTACAATAATTCTACTAGAGTTATAGTTTATTCGATTCGATGATAAACATGAACGATGTGACTGGTCGATGACACAGCGATGTTCGTGGATTTGCATGATACGAGTTCGATCATCACAGTGACAAGATCGATGTGACTGATAGCGACAGAGTTTGAGAAAGTCCAACGTGGGGGTGGAAGACGATTCCTTCTGCCTGCCGAGTCAAGGTACCGTGTATTTGGCTGTTTGCACCGATCTTTGGTAATAACACTCGCCATGGAAGGAAAAGCGGTAAAGGGAATAAAGTGAGCCGATAGTGCTCGACGGCTCAGAATCACCGGTAATTGGTGCCGACACAAAGCAACCACTGTTCAGCAAAGCTGAGAGTGCAAGCACGATCTCTATCTTAAAGCATAGGAGAAGAAAAAATGAAGCTATGGAGTCGTCCAAAGACGCCACGTGTCTTCACGTCCCCGATGTGAGGTGCGCAGAGGACTCCAGCATCACCGACGGCGTGGCCCCGCAGGTCCACCACGTCGTTGACCAAAGTCTTCCGCTGATTTTTTTTTTGAGAAAACATCTCAACTCAGGCCCATCAATTTTTATGCGAAGAGGCCCATTGATTTGGTGCCGCGCGCAAGCAGTTGGCAATGGCATGCTACCAGGCCGGATTATCCTGGGCCATCTCCGGCCCGTGTTCCTCTAGTAATGTTGCCGTGCACGGCAATACTGCGTAACACAATTCTGTAACAGGAGCCGCGATCCGCTCGACTCCCAAAAGGACGTCGACTCAGATTACCCACCGAGTCCGGGTGACAATCCCGTCCTGTTCTGTTCATCATATATGCACGGCGTGTACCTGCAGAGTTGTCGTCGTCACCTCGATTTCCATCTAAGCTCGTTTCGTCATTGAACAAGGCAAGCGACGAGCTCTGCTGCGTGCCCCCAACGTCGACGGACGCCGGCGATGGACGGCGAGTGGGTCGTTCTCAGCGACAGCGGCAGCGACACCGCCTCCGACGACGGAAGCGAGAGCGGCTTCGCGATCGTGCGGGAGAGACGGGCCCGACGCAGTGACGGTGATCGGTGCGCCGCGCCCGTCTCTCCCGTCGTCAGCGACGCGCCGGCGTCGCCTCCACGGTCGCCACCACGTGTGGCCGTGCCGCAACCGACGCCGCCGGGGTACTTCAAGGTGGTTTCCTACGCCGAGGTGTTCCTTTCTTTGTCTCCAGGGGACAGTGGCCACGGCGATGAGGCCAAGGATCAGGAAGAGGTGAAGGAGTATTCTGTTGGTGCAAGCGACTGCGGCGAGGAAGTCGGCGACAGTGACGAATCGGACCACAGCATCAGCGGCTCAAACGAGGCGAACCCGGTGTCCACCCGCGTGCACGACGACGACGACGCCGAAAGCTCCACCGAGGAGGATCGCGTCGCAAGCGATGACGGCGAGGTAGACGTCGAGCCGGAGGCGTCCTCGGCGTCAAGCGACGGAGAGTGCGGCGACTCCGAGATCTCTGACGGGGAGGAGAGCGACAACGACGACTGCTTTGGCCTCCAGACCCTCTTCATCGTCAGCGACACAGAACATATTATTGCTCGCTACGGCGGCCACGGTGCCGAATCCGAGCTTGAGGCTACGGCAAGCAACGCAGACGACGTGCCACCGGAGTGCCGTGGCGGCGGCGGCGGCTACGACGACATTGACGACAGCTCTGATGAGGACGAGAACGTGTACGGCTACATCGACGAGGAAGTCGGTGACAGTGACGAATCGGACCACAGCACCAGCTGCGGCTCAAACGAGGCGCACCCAGTGTCCGCCCGCGTGCACGACGACGCCGACGCCGAAAGCTCCACCGAGGATGATCGCGTCGAAAGCGATGACGGCGAGGAAGACGTCGAACCGGGGTCGTCGTCGGAGCCCTGCTACTGCGAGTGCTTCTTTCGCCACGGCACCGAGATCTCTGTCGAGGAGGAGAGCGACAGCGACGACTGCTTTGGCCTCCAGACCCTCTTCCACGTCAGCGACACAGAACACATTATTGCTCGCGACGGCGGCCACGGTGCCGAATCCAAGCTTGAGGCTACGGCAAGCAATGCCGACAAGGTGCCACCGGAGTGCCGTGGCGGCTACGACGACATCGACGAAAGCTCTGATGAGGACGAGAACGTGTACGGCTACATCGACATTGTGCCCTCGCGGGGGAGTGCTGATGGGGAAGGCGGCGACTCCGACATAGCTGGTGGTGACGGTGAGAATTGTACACCCAATGGGGTTGAAAAGGTGGAGTTCGTTGGTCGCAGCTATGATGACATTGATACATCGGACGAGGGCGACTACGATGACGACGACAGTTATGATAGTTCTGATGAGGTGGAAGATAGTTCAGGCACGGAAGAGAGCAGCTGTGACGATGAGGATGATGAATCAAGCAGTTCTAATGCGGAAGAAGAGAGCAGCTATGATGATGACGACGAGGACAGTGACGACATGGAAGGGATCACTTATGATGATGAGGATGATGACACATGGAGTTCTGATGCAGAAGAGAGCAATTCTGATGTGGACGATAGTTCTGATGCGGAACAGAGCAATTCTGATGAAGAAGATAGCTCTGGCACTGAAGCGAGCGACTCTGATGAGGATGATGACGATATCATAAGTTATGTCGCGAAGCTTTTTGACTGTCCTGAGGAAGATAATGTTGATGGCATTTCCACCGTGGATGAGGATGATGATGATGATATCGTAAGTTCTGTCGCGAAGCTTTTCGACTGCGGTGAGGACATTTCCACCGTGGAAGAGAAGTACTGTGATGAGGAAGATTGCATGGATACTTCAGACACGACAGAGAGTGAATATGAAGAGGAAGACGACATGGATAACTCGGCAGGGAGTGACTACTATGAGGGAGACGAAACTGATATGTCTAACACAACAGGGAGCGACAATGATGAGGATGATGATATTGACAATTCCACTACAGAAGAGAGCGATTGTGATGAAGACGATGACACCGATAGTTCCATTGCAGAAGAGAGCGACTGCAACGAGGACGGTGACAGTGATAGTTCCATTGCGCAAGAGAGCGATTTTGAAGAGGACGACGACATTGACAGTTCTTACACGGAGGAGGACGATCCTAGTGAGGATGATGACATCGACAGTTCTGACGAGGAGGAAGACATGTCTGGTCGCAAGCGCAAGTACGATGACATCGATGATAGCTCCAACGGCATGGAGGTAGTAGGAAATGGTGGCGAGGTGGTGGGTGGCCCCAATGCCGAGCTCAGTGGTATGGCCAACGACGAAGAGCAGAGTCCGACGGGATCGGCTGTGGCTGAGATGAAAAGCCAGGAGGTGGCGCAGGAGACGCTTGACGACGCGCTGGCGCGACTGGCGGCGGCGGCTTCCGAGGCGTTCGAGTCAGCGATGCAGAGCTACCGCGCCGTCACGGCTCAGGTCGTGCCCGAGCCCAGTGGCGTCCGGCGGCGCGCCGTGGCGGCGACCAGTGCCACGGCCAGTTCCTGCGACGCGACGCCAGCCTCGCCGGCGCACGTCCAGCAGCGTTCCAGTCGGCACCAGGGCTCGCGGGAGGCCGACTATGACGTCCTTGACTTCCTTGACGATGCCATCGACTTCCTCGTCTCCGTCATTTTTGTGCTCCTCATTATAATTTGTTGTTAGTAGTCATCAGAGTCCGGAACAATCATGTTCTTTTTTTACAGTAATATAATGTCAATGCTGTGACGGTTTTCTGAGTTTATTATACATGTGATTGATAGTAAAGCTATACTTGACTGATTCAGCTGAATTTCAGCTATGCCATGCTATTATATTCGGTTTAGTGGTACCTCAAAGATTTATATATTTCAGCTTCCTAAACCACGCCGTGCCTCGTCAATACAGTTCGAAAGGTCATGTCATGTCGTAGTGTTGTCCAACTAGGATGCACTCGACGATCAAAACAGTTCAGGCAAAATTTGGCAGAGTAGCACCCCATGCTGTAATGATGCAATGGTTCTGGTAGCCCCATACACCAGCACAGATTTCACCGCACAAATCAAGCCCTGTTGCAGAACATAGCACTGTTTTTAAAGTTACAACCAAGTTCTTCGAAGACAAAATTCAGTTGCCAGTTCCCATAATTTCAAGTATTATCGTATCACCCGCACAAGTGTGCATCATCTACTCTATTGATAACCATACCTACGATTCTCATGTCCAACGGGAGAAAAAGGACGTGCTGATAGATGAGTAGTGTAAGCTGTGTAAACGAGTTTGTGGGCGTAAAGATGGGTCAACTATACAGAAAATGCCTCCCGCGCCATCTAGTCATCTGCACGGGTGCTCAGAACCTCGAAACACAGAGCTGATGAGTCCACATTTACCCCCTTCTTCCATTTCTTCTTACCTCCATTCTCCCGCCCTATCTCGGCGTTCATGCCCCCCAAGTTTCCAGTGCTTGGACTATCCTCATGTTGCTTAGGAGAAATATGATCTCGGAAGGCCATGTCAATGACATCTGCTGACAGAAATGCCTTGTAGCTAAGGAACTTGTCAATAAAGTTGCGATTGTGGTCACGAGAGCCGATATTCTCCACGAGGAGCATTTCGGCTTCTGAAGCTGGTTGGTTTATGCAGAACTCAAGGAAACTTGTATCTGTGTAGGGGAAAATAATGAAAGCTAGCGCTAGTTAAAAGGGAGATCTACAAACCACCACAAGAATTCTGAGAGAGAAAAGAGTTCTGAAGACGGCGTTAATTATACCTTTTGTTCCAGTGAGTTTGTCCCACTCATTCTCACACCACTCCCTGAAGTCCATTGCCTCTGCAGAGAAATATTCATCAGAAGCACATACATATTGAAAACGGAAAATATCTAACAATTGTAAATCGAAAATGAGAACAAGACTGCACCTCTTTGTGAAGGACCACTTGACTGAGAAAGAAATAAGTCTTTTTTAACTTGTTGGACCTGCTTGCCAGACTTTCCAACTGGCACAGATATCACTGGAGGATCAAACGAACCAAGAGTTGGAGATTTAACTGCCGAAACTTTTGGTTTCTCTTCCTTGTTCCTTTTCTTCTTGGAGTTCTTAACCTCAATGAAATCACTATCGTCACAAGAATGAGCACCAGACTGGGCAACACAAGGTACACGAGGAAAAGATGCATCGTCAGCATCTATGATAGCAGCACCCATATCATTTGACTTGAACAGTAATTTTTCTGTCGGCAAATCATGCAACTGACTTCTAATGCTCCTTGATATATTGACATTTTCCTGATCTCCCATGGATTTAGTGACATCTCCAAACAGTTTCTCAGAATATTTTGCGGTGCTAGACCAAGGAATAGATGAAACTGAAGTGGCTGCTATAGTTAAATTAGCATTTTCCATGGCCAGTTCTCTCTGTGCTCTCAATTGCTCCTCTGCTTGAATTTCCAACAATGATTTAGGCCTAACACCTGGAGCAAGTTTCCACGGATGAGGATTGGTAGAGGAAAGTTCCATTTCACAAACTTGATGGGAGATATTAGACAATACAGCGTCAGAGTATGCATGATCTTGACATGAGTCGGGAAAATCTTTAGCTTCAAAGGCAGTTGGCTTGCTGAACTTTCCAGAAGTTATTTTCGTAAATGGTAACTCTGCAATACTTTCTTGGCTGACCCCATTTACAAAGCATTCCCTGTGTTGTGCAAGGCTGGCAGCACATTCTCTCTGAGGTGCATGGCCAATCATTTCATGTGGCAATGGTAGAGCAGGAGCCCGACTTTCTGAGAAACCAAGAACATCTGTTCCTCCCAATTGCACGTTTCCGTGATTACGCAGTTGTATCTCATGCATACTATGACCAGGTAACTTCCGAGCAAGGTCAAGGATCTCTTGTGTTCTTTGAAGACAAAGCTTCATACAATTACCAGATGACACTGAAGCATGCTTTGGTCCATCAGAAGGATCATGAAGCTGCTGAGCAGATCGACCATGGGTTAAGACCTGAGAAAGGTGTTGCTCTTGCTGCCTGAGCGGTAGCATGCTGCTAAATAGAGAGGGTTCCGGTTGAGGCATCACAGGCTTCTGTGGTTGCAAAGGTGGCTGAGATAGCATATACTGTTGCTGCATAATGTTTGACAACTTAGGATCCTGAGATATTTCACTGGGAAGCTTTTCTGTCTGTGTGATTTGTGAATTCAAAAGAGCCAAAGTTGGTTGACTCTTTGTTATAGAGTAATGCTGATGAACATCAATACCTATTTGCTGAGAATTATGCACATTGTGGTGCATACTGAGTACTCCTTTGAGATCTACACTTCCAGACTCAGTATTATCTGACCAAAGTTGCAATCCACAACTAACAGCCGGTGCTTGATGTTTCTCTGCAGGAAGCAGCACCGAGAGCAGGTCAGCATTCTGAGAGTGGAGTGTTTCACTTGATGGGTCAACCATTTGAGGGAACCATTTTGCATGCGAAGAACACTGGACTGCACCCTTTTGTGCTGCAAGATAGTTTATGCCATCACTGCCACAAACAACATTGTTGTCGAATGTGTTGCAACTCCATTCATTCATAGCTGTGATTCAAATAATATAGCATCAAGTCATGACTGGCACAATAGAAACAGATAGATATGAATTGTCATGAAATGCACAAAGAATGATTTTGACGAGCAAACAAACCTCCAGTAACACAGGTAGTGTCTGCTATGGGATTCTGGATGTTACTACACATAGGAGATTCCAGAAAGTTGTTTTCAGCTTCAGTTGTATTACTGCTCTTGTTTATGGAATCATAATCAGATATCCCAAGGTAATCTGAGGTTTCTGGCACACTACTTGGTTTGAGGGTGGTGAACCCAGGAGGAGGCATTGCCTTCGCTCGTAAGTGTGGCATGACATCCCCAAGTAATAAAAAAGGAGCATCAGGGGGAGCACTTGCAATAGAGACTAGCAAATCAATACCAAAATAACCAGCCTCAAACCAATCAATGATGTCAGATCCAGAAAAGGGACCTTGAGTTTTCCCTTGTGGATCTTTGTAGTATAAAGAAAGGTTCTCTGGATGAGGTTGCTCAGGAGTGACAATATCACCCATACCAACCATTTCATCTATCTGAGCTCCTTGGTCCAAGACATTGTTCTGCTGCCTGAATTCAGCAGTTAACCCATGGATATGATCCCCATCCGACTGAAATTCTTGTGGAGCAGCAATGGGAGATTTGTAAGGCTTGAAGGGATCGGTCAAAGAAGAATCCCCAGGTCCTAGGAAACAAAGAACAATGTGGTAAGAAATAATGCAGTAAACACCACGATTACCTTTTCAAAGGCTTACGGGTATCAGGCATAAGATGCCAAATGCATCCAAAGGGATGTAAATTAATAATATTGGATCACACAGAATCTCAGTTGGAAATCTGTAACTTTAGATTAAACAGAAAAAGTCAGAAGACTAAATTCAGCAGATTTGGGTACTATCCACATAACATTTGCTAGGGTACAATAATCTGAAGTATTGTCCAAGCCTGCGCATAACTTCACATTTTTGTTTACGTAAGGGAACAAGCGGTTATCAACCATAAGGTGTAACTGATTGTAACAGAAAAGGAATCTTGGATACATTAAGAAGGGTATTTCTGTTAGTAAATTTGTAGGAGTAAATAACTCTAGAGCACGAATATACGTCCGCTGATATGAATGCAACTAAGTTCCAGGAAATGATTGAATTAATTAATCTAGGACATGAATATATGTCTGTCGATACAAATGCGACCAAGTTCCAATAAATGATTGAATTAGGTCCGTTGACAGAACCAACAGTAATGAACTTCCAACAATTATATTAAGAAGTAGTAGCAAAAAGTTAGAATTTAAATTTATATGTCATCAGATTAATAATGCTTGGGGTAGGGGACAAATGGGAAGATGATTTTAACCAAGTGTATTGAATTAACAATTATCTGCATGAGGAGGTCTACTACATACCTCTGATATTTTTAGTAATATCACCATTAAAATCTTCAATGCTTCCTGCCTGATCTTCTTTTCCATCTGCATAAGAAGAACGAAATACAATCAAGAATTAATTCAAGAATTTCTGGAAAAAAAGAGAGAGAGTCTGATTAAGAGCTTCTTCTCACCATCTTTGCAAGCCTGTCCATCACTGTCTATGATATCTCCTCTGTCAATTCCTTTCAAAATTTCCTGTTAGAACAAGGAAAATTGAAAGATTAGGAGATCTTACAATCACATGGCCTCCCAATGAGATAAAATTATAGTAAAAATTACCGCTTCCTCAGCACTAGGAGCAGTGAGAGCTAAAGGCTCAGCAGGATCTTCTTGCCACAATGAAGAGATCTCCTCAGTGTCAGGAAATGGTGTTACAAGGTTTTTAACATCAGTTTTTCTGTAAATTTCAAGCAATTTCATCCTGCTATATGACATAGAGTCTCTAGATGCACCACCAGGCCTGTTGGAAAGAATACCAATGTGGAATGGACGAAAAGGTCCAGTGCCGACTCTGCTTGTACCAGGTGTAAACCTTCTGTTGATGTTCGGGTTCTCACATTCCCGCCCCTCTCTACTGTATCCAAATGAATGAGATGATTTCTGTGGAACATGGGAAAGATGATCATATGTACCTCCTGTGCCACGGCTTGTAAGAGAGCTGGAGTTCCATGGTTTAGAAATACTATTATCCCTTTCAGTCTCCTTCACAGTATTGTTATCACGAGAAAAACCTTTCTCATGTGAAGGATCATTCTGTTTACCTGAATCTGTGCACTTGTCACGCCAATTTTCAGAACCTTTACCGGTGGAACCCCAGCGAATTTTCCACTTATTGTCATGTCGTTGGTCATAGTTTCCCTCCTTATTAGTGGAATATCCCCAACGCTCTTGTGGACGACAGTGACTGTCCAGATGATTCCTGGAGCCATCTGTGAGCTGCTCCGTCTTGTTCATACCACTATTTCCTTTCTCTTTTTCCTTCCATCTATTTTGATAGGAACCTGAATTTGGTTCCATGTCATCATTGCGCCAACGGTCACCGTGGCCAGCTTGCCTATCAAACACAGAAGGCCTGAAAACATTTCTTTTCTTAGCAGTGCTGTTACTTTCTTCACCATTCCCTGATGTGTTTGCAGAATTAGAGTGGCTACCATTTGAACCAGGCTCCTGCAATGAATAACGAACATCAAAGATGCAATGAAATTCCTAAACAGGAGTGGCAATCTGAGGGTAATAGCTATCTGACAGTCAGCTTTGATGGCTTTATACAAACAATGCAAAGCTAGCAAAAAAGAACTGATACATACAGATAATTATCATGATCGGTTCAACAGATGTTTGTAAGAAAGAGATTGTAACTGCAATTAAAAAAATTGGACTGAATTATTGACAAAAGAAACCTGATAAATCCAGCTCTTCTACCCAAAGCAAACGAAGTGCAAGTATTATTTCATTCTAGCTAATCCCTGCCACTTAATATGCTGGATACCAAGATGATACAGATTATATAACAATGTGATGTCAAGCACTCATTACTACTTATCCAATGACTGTACTAACCTTTTTTTCCCCCAGTATCGGCAGAGGTGACTGAGGAGAGACCGGGGTGTTGCTATCAAGGTCCGATTTTTCTGCAAAAAACGTAAGGGTGAAATCCTAGTGTTCAAAAACATCAAAACATAATTACCAATATCTGTCAACAAATACTTTTCTTATGGGCAAAATACAGAAGACATTCCATAATGAAACAGACATATCAAAAGAGAAAAACTCTACAGAATCGCCGTATCTGTATAACCGCCATGACCAGCATCGCTGCATGATTTCATAGCCTGGTCTATCAATACAGAAAAATGACCGGCTAAAATAGCACTTGATATTTATCAATATCATCAGAGAGAATCTAACATTCATGAAACAGGTTCCAAAACCTAAACCATCTGGCTAGGATTATATCGCAATGCCACTGAAAACCAGAACATTACATCTAATCATCAACTCCAAGTCATAGATAAAAACATTGACCAAACGAAACATACAAAAACCCACAAATCAGCATCTGATGAAAATCATTAAATGCATCACAATATCACATCTAACCAATCCAAAGTCCCAAGCTGTAGTTGATTCACTACTCAAAAACCCTTTCTATCCACATAAAATCGAATCAATCCAAAGTCTAAAATTCTCGTCGATTTACTGCTCACGTACATGTCGGACATACCAAAATACAGGCGATCACCCACACACATTTACTTTCACTCTGCTCAAACAACTTTAAGTTCACAAAAAACATAATCTATCGCCCACAAAATAATCTATAAATCCCAAACGGCATCTCAAATTCACAATTTTGCTTCACACTAAAGCCATCCAATCCCCGGCAAAAGCCAAGGTCCCGGAAATGGCGCACAAGCACGGACACAAGGGACGGAGCCGTACGGCGCCCCCGCACGCGAACCGCAAAATCAACCCACCGCGCCGTCAAAGCAAAATCAGGCCAACCCAGGCTAGGCCTCACATCAGCGCGTTAGCGGAAACCCCTGATCGAGAGGAGGCGGCGAGTTGGGGAAGTGCAGCGGAGGGGGGGTGGCACGGGGTGGTGGTACCATTGGTGTCAGGGAGAGGTGGAGGCGCGTCGACGGCGAGGCCGCCGGGCGGGTCAGCATTCTCGCGGTCGCCGGCGTCGGCGTCGTCGGCCGCCATGGATGCGGCGGCAGCGGTCGCAAAACCCTAGCAGCGGTTGGGGTTTTGAAGAGGGAGGGGGAAGTGGAGGAGGGGAAGCGAGAGCGAGGGGAAGAGGAGTGGGTTAGCAGCGAGCTTAACGAGGCGGAAGCTAAGCAAGAAAGGAGACGTGTGGGATCGCGTACAAATGCGCTGCTTTTCCCATGAAGTGTCTCCATTTTGCGGACAGGTCCTTATGTTAGTTTGAATTGTGTTTTGAAGACAGAGGTTACACATGGGACTGATTGGTTTATATTATAGTTTCGGTAAAGTTTGCCTAACATTTTTCCAGTTTTACAACTTTTTTCCAGAGAAAGGGATCGCCTAAGGAGTCATATCACCGCCTATTTATGTTATGGTATCTAAGACCAACATAGAAAGAAAAAGGAGGTGGTATGACTTACTTTTGGCTAAAATCTAAATCATAGGATATGGACAGTAAAATAAAGATGTCGACAGAAACAAAAGAGACAAAACCATATGTTAAAAGTGATATTTTCTTTGTATCTAAATATATTCTTGGAGAAGAGTGACACAAGCCACGAAGTGATAACGAATAATCATATTGATCTTCTCACCTTAATATTTATACTTAAAAATATACACCTATATGATTTAGAGCCCGTTTGGCAGGGCTTATGGAGAGGCTTTTGGTTGGGCTTCTAGCCTCATAAGCCATAAGCCCTGCCAAAAAGCAAAACAACTTATTGCTACGAGATGCAATAACCTTTAAATTTGTACTAGGATAAGCCGTTTTGTATAAGCTATAAAAAGTACTACCTCTGTTTTTAATTATATGACACCGTTGACTTTTTTATTGAACTTTAACCAACAATATAGATTTAAATAATTACTCTTTAAATGTGAAATGATTTATCATTGGATTCATCATCAAAAGAACTTTAAAGTTAACGTGTACACCTAGCTATTTACACAAATATATTGAATAAGACGAACGGTCAAACATAATGAAAAAAGTCAACAGCGTCATATATTAAAAAACGAAAGGAGTAGCTTTTTGCAACTCACTCTTCAGATAAACCGTTTTGGATAAGACGAATAAACAAAAATAACCGATAAGTTGTTTTGTCAGGATAAGACAGAGCAAAAGCTATTTATGTAAGCGTAAGCCGTGTCAAATAAGCCCTTATTACTAGCTTCTTAAGAGGTGTGAGTTAGGGTTTTTAGGATATGAGAGGTTTCCACATACTACTTCATGCTTGTAATAGATTTTCTTTAGTAAACATGAGGCGAGTTGTCTACCATGAATGGCGAATGATTAACCATAAGGAGATGTCAGCGATGAGACCACGTACAATCGACTCGATGGAGCTAGGTTAGGAATATGGAGAGCGCCTTGAGGCGGGGGTTGAGCGCAAACTAGCACAAGAAGAAAGATTCATTGGCAAAAGAACTAACGGCCACAAAATGGAAGTTGTTTGATCTCCATCAAACGACCGTGCAACGTCCACAAAGAAACACCCGGTTTTAATCATACAGATTACTAGTTTCCTTTCTTAAACGAATTAGGCATGGCAATTCAAACCAGTTTCTCACGCAGAAACAAGTCACTGTTGTCTCGAGTTCTTGTTGGAACGTAGTCTATATGCTAGTACAACACTCAAGAGTTGACCGCCCCATCATCATCCTTCGTGTCACCGGCGAGTTCCATGTTAGGCCCACAGTTTCCATGCGTTCCGTAGCCTCACAACCGCCACGACCTGGAGATGAGGCGAACACCAACCACCCGCCAAGATCGGGCGCGCACGCTGCTCAACAGAACCGAAACAGAAACAGGGGAGCAAAGCAGGGGAACCTCGCCTCCCTTCCCCTGCTATTTTTCGCCCGTCGTGAGATGGCGGCGGGGTGAAATAAGCCGACATGCGCGGGTCGTGGGGCCGCGGGGGCTGACCGCTGCTGCCGCTGCTCGGTGTCGTGGCCGGGAGCGGCGTAGGCGGAGCCACCACGCACGCCGTGGCTGCAGCCTCGCTGGCCGAGCGGCGGCGGTCGTAGTGGTGGACGACATGGGCGCCAGGGCGTCCTCACGCGTTCTTGCTGTTCGTGCAAGTCACAGTGCCATGTCGTCCAACTCTTCCACTGCCAAGCCGGCGGCTCCGTCGCCGCCGCGTAGAAGCCCTCCTCCTTCGTCGGCTCCGCCGCCGTCACCGCCGGCGGACACGTCTTCCTCTCCGTCGCCGTCCAACTCCGCTGACTCATCGCCTCCGCCGGCGCCGGCCAGGTCCCATGGCGCTCCGCTGTCACCGGCCAAGCCTCATTCTTCTTCTCCTCAAGAGCAATCGTCGTCCAGAGGCTCCGGAGACAACGGGAAACCTCCGTCGCCTTCGGCGCACCGCGGCGGCACCATCACGACGGCGGAAGTCGTTTTCGCCGCCGCCGGCGCGGCGGTGCTCCTCGGCATTCTCATCGCCGCCTGCGTCTGCTGCTCGAGGAGGACGGCGCCGAGGAGGCGGAGGAGGCCTCACCACCCCATGCAGTTCTACGCGGATTCCTCGGTGTACAAAGGTAAAACGCACACCGCTCTGCTCACAGCATCACCATCTGCCTGTGGCACTTGCTTCGTCTTCAATCATTATGCGCTAACGTTCCGTCAATGCCATGGCAACCACAGGCAACAGCACGTACTACACGAGCGGGCCACAACCGCCGCAGTGGCAGGGCGACACCGGCGCGCCGGCAACAATGAGCACCTTCGGCCCGCCGGGTGGCGGCGTCTGGCACGCGCCGCACCCCGACACGACCTCCGACGTGTTCTCCTTCTCCAGCCCGCGCGGCGGCCCGGCTCTGCCGCCGCCGCCGCCGTCGCCGCACGAGGCGCTGGGGCTCGGCAAAGGCACCTTCACCTACGAGGAGCTGGCGGCGGCCACGGGCAACTTCTCGCCGGCGAACCTGCTCGGGCAGGGCGGGTTCGGGTACGTGCACCGGGGCGTGCTCCCGGGGGGCCGGACGGTGGCCGTGAAGCAGCTCAAGTCCGGGAGCGGGCAGGGCGAGCGCGAGTTCCAGGCCGAGGTGGACATCATCAGCCGGGTGCACCACCGCCACCTCGTGTCCCTCGTCGGGTACTGCATCGCCGGCGCGCACCGCGTGCTCGTCTACGAGTTCGTGCCCAACAAGACGCTCGAGTTCCACCTACACGGTCAGTAACACAGTTCCAAGTTCCAACGCGCGCGCAGCGTTCTGGCTCGCATGTTGCCTGCCATGGACTGACGTGTGTTGGGTTGTTGCAGGGAAAGGGCAGCCGGTGATGGAGTGGGCGACGAGGCTGCGCATTGCGCTCGGGGCGGCGAAAGGGCTCGCCTACCTGCACGAAGACTGTAAGAAGCATCACTTGCTAGTCTGTTTCAGCATCTAAGTACATTGCTAATTAACAACAAAAAAGAGTCACGGGACGATGCATGTCTGAACTTTGTCATGTGGTCATGAAGGCCATCCTCGGATCATTCACCGCGACATCAAGTCCGCCAACATTCTTCTCGACAACAAATTTGAAGCAATGGTACATCGAACGCCATGACTCCGTCGAGAATTTTGATTGTTTGGCTCCATTTCTGCTGCATCTGACTGCCGCCGCTGCTGCTTTGATTTCATTCAGGTCGCGGACTTCGGGCTGGCCAAGCTGACCTCCGACACGAACACGCACGTGTCGACCCGTGTCATGGGCACGTTCGGGTACCTGGCGCCGGAGTACGCGTCGAGCGGGAAGCTGACGGAGAAGTCGGACGTCTTCTCCTACGGCGTGATGCTGCTCGAGCTCCTCACGGGGCGGCGGCCCATCGACACCGGTACCGCCAACTCCTTCCTCGAGGACAGCCTCGTCGACTGGGCAAGTCCTCTTCACTCTCGTACATCACTCACTAAACGCAGCAGTTTCGCTGGCTTGATCTGAGCCGGGGCTTTTGCCGCGTCCGCATGCAGGCGAGGCCGGCCCTGGCGCGCGCGCTGGCCGACGGCGACTACGACGGCGTCGCCGACCCGAGGCTGCAGGGCAACTACGACCCCGTGGAGATGGCGCGCGTCGTAGCCAGTGCCGCGGCGTCCGTGCGCCACTCGGCGAAGAAGCGCCCCAAGATGAGCCAGGTACTCCCCATCCGTCGCGTAGTCACCATTCTCTGGACTGCTTACCCTGCAGCTGCAGGTAGCTGATGCGATGGCAATGGTGTTTTGGTTGCAGATCGTGAGGGCGCTGGAGGGGGACATGTCACTGGAGGACCTGAACGAGGGGGTGCGGCCAGGGCAGAGCATGACGTTCGGCACGACGGCGGCGGCAGCGTCAGGGGCGGGGTACAAGGCCAGGGCGCCCGGACCGTACACGTCCGACATGGAGCGGATCAGGCAGGTGCCCATGGCGATCTCGGAGTACAGCGGCACGGTTGGCAGTGAGGTGTTCTCCGACGATGATATGAGCCCGGGGAAGAGGTAGCCTCGGCAGTAGGCTCCGAATCGCTACGCCGCGCGTTCCTGCGCTGCCAGTGATGATGGACCGTCGCATTTCTTTTTCGTCGGCCCGTTGTCAATTGCGCGTTCGGTAAAGTTAACCACAGAGTGTGAGCTGTTGGCCTGTTGTACGTATCGACCTTAACCACACGTAGACTGTGTAGATGAATACATACCGACACGATCTGTTTATTGCCAAACAGAACAGCACAAAAAAGGAACAGAGTACCGGCCTCTCTGTTACGTAACAGGTTGTGAGCAACTCACTGTCGGCAGTAAACATATACTATCGGTCACAAACAAAAGACGAGTGGCATTATAACTGCAACTGAATTTACATCACTTTATTCCACGGTTACAGTGGTAGATTACCCAAAGATTCGGAAAAAGAAAGGCATACAGTTCTATTTCCTCATGCTGGTCCAGGTCGATTTATTTGTTTCATGTTTTTCTTCTTTCCTACTAGGAGTAGTACACAAAACCAACAAAAAATACAGCATGTAAACATCTCCCAGCAGGAAAAAGAAATTTGAGCTCAGCCTGCTAACTCAGTCCACAGCATGTAAACATCTCACATTACACTTTCGGAAGCACAGTAGTGTCATACGGGGTGGATGGCTTGACCTACAAAAGGGATGAAAGACAGTTAACATTAAGATCATAAAATTAAATGATGACACATGTAATAAACTAGTAGAAGGGCATACAGCGAGATATCGAGCTAGTAAACTTGAAGTACTGGGGTTGAAGCCCTCAACGGGCTTCCCTTCCATCCGGGATCCATGCAGTTGTTTCCTCACTTGAGAAGCCAGCGACTGAAGCATCAAATTCCAGAAATAGCACAATCAACATCAGATGTTAAACAGCAGCGACAAAACTACGAAAGTTATGCGACAGTGGCAATATGGCACTGACCTGATGGTGGCCAATAAAGAAAAAGGACTTGCAAATCAAATGAAAGTATGGAAGCAAGTCACAGAACATTGTGCACATACCTTGCCTAGCTCAACTCCCCACTGATCAAAAGAGTTAATTCCCCATATAAAACCCTGAACTGCAATCCGGTGCTCATAGATGGCCAAAAGCTGTAAGTACAGACATTGCCAGTAAGATGGTAGAAAAGGTGAAGCGAGAATATTGAAAGAACACCAAAGAATTTTACAAAGACAAAATAATAATAATAATAAGTAATGTGCGTATACCTGAAGAACTATGCACGCTATAAGGATGCATGGTCTTTGCCAAAAAAAAAAAGGTTGCGTGGAGGCAAAGAACATGGGCGGGGAGCGCTGAATATCAGCTGCACAAGCTGTTTCCGCAGGCCCATGCATGTGTTTTAATTCTCGAATAAACCAATTCAATAACAGTAGGACGCCAACAAGCACCAGCGAAGTTACTCCAGATTGCAACGTTAAGCAACAACAGTCAACGGTAGGGTGAAGTACACACAGAACATAATACACCTCATAACACAAAATCAGAACCGTGTTCAAGATTTAACAGCTTGCCATTTTAGCCAAGGTAGACCTAGTGTACTTGACATACCTGTCCAATCTCATACGCAGATAGTGTGGGAAGCAACAAACTTAACGATGGCCTGTTACCCTGGAAAGTCTGTTAAAACAGAGACACAAAAGAACACTATCAGAAAAGCAACATCTATATCTGCAAGCATAATGCAGCAATTTAAGTAATAACCTTCTCACCTTATGAGGGATAAGGTTCGCCGGAACATTCTCACTGTGCAATTGTTCAGGAGTCTGTAAAGAGGTAATCAATTCCAATAAGCAAAACAAAACACTTCACGGTAAGCCACATGCAACCCATAATATATCTAGGCATTTGGTATTTACCTTTCCATATGCAAGTGCATCAGGCTGGGCAAAGAAATTAGACATCAGTTCATCATGGTTACTCACAGTTTCCCCTATTAAAGATCAATAGTTTAAGCGATGGAAAAGGCATTTGAGGAATCACAAATAACAAAAGCATAGAAAGTTACAATAACCAGGGTGATACCTTTCAAGTAGACAGGCTGCTGACTTTTTACGACGCCAATAAAATCGCAAGGGATGACTCTTCCCTGGATGTTTCAGTACAGCCATGGTTATAAAATATATAAATGCACAATAAATGGAGAGAGTAACCCTTCATTGTAATTCAAATTAGAAGTGAGAGCATATTGGCCATGTTTGATATTTCTCTAAGGAATTGTTGTTTCCAATTAGAAAAGCAACATGGATAAAAGACATGCTAGTTATATCACATAAATGCAATAAAAAAACCTCATGCAGAACCATGTAAGTTGTAAGGTTGTAACATGCTGAATTTCGAAGAAACAAATACATGCAGGATGATGAAATATAAATCAACCATATCAAAAAAGAGTACAGATGAATGCCATCAACATCAAAATCTAAATGACAGTTGATCTCAGCAATTTGGAGGTTATACATCTTAGCAATATAACATTTCCACAGGTACAGAAATAATATTTTTACCTGATGTATTAATTGATAGAAGCTGTGTTGCCCATTAGTTCCAGGTTCACCGAAATCAATTTCACCAGTCTCGAAGGAAAGTTGAACACCGTCAATCGAAACACCCTTTCCATTACTCTCCATGCTAAGCTTTATAATATAAATAGTCATATGTTAGGGTTAAAAAAATTCAAATAATACTTGCTAAATGTAAATATAGTAAAGTACCTGTTGTATATGTGGTGCTAATTTCTCAAGTGCTTGGGCATATGGCAATATTGCCTAGACCACATCCATTAGACAAAATAAATACGTAAGTAAGAAGAATATATATAACACTAACTATTCATAAAAATAAGGCCATGATCTAGAGTTGCTTACTCTAGCCGGATAACCAAGAAATGAAACATTCCACACACTTAGCAAACCAAGCAGTACCTGCCAATAAATGATAGAATCTGTTACAGGAATGACCGAATGATTGACATCACTAACAACCGTAAGTAAGCCACTTACAGGTATATTTTTCTCAAATGAAGATGAGTAGAAGTGGTTGTCAATGCTGGAAGCACCCTCCAAAAATCTTCAAAAGGTAAAAAAGAAAATGTTAAGGGAGTTATTGGAATTCTCGATCACACTCTCAAAATGATCTGGTTTCTAACATTATATCATTAATATGTCGACAGAAGACAATTATTAGAGTTTGAGTATCTGATCATTTAATTTGGGCCCTGTTTAGAGGTAATCGGTTTATCCTAAACACCAAAGAGGACCTATAGATATGTGGACATGGGTTTGAGGTTCAAATTTATGGATCAACCCTCCTAAACTTGACGCCCTTGATATGCTTGACACAGGATTTACTTGCGATAAACACAAGAAGAAACACCACACCATGTATTCACTTGATCCTACATTGATTCCTAGTTTCCTACTGCAGCTAAACAGTACAGTTTACAGCAAAAAGAGAATCAGCTCATCTAACATCATGATGCTATAGAAAGAGATTTGTTTTTTTTTAAAAAAAAAAGCATAGTACTCAACTATATAAATTCTCATATTTGGTTATCACAAATTTCTACTTACCCTTTTTTCCCCTTCAACTTGCAAAGTTATGTTGCAAACCTCAAGAGTTAATGATGCTTCTAGTTTTTGTTTTTTAGAAGCCCATTTTCACTGTTGTATTGGCTATCTAGCATGAACAAATCAAGCTTTTCACTTAAGAATGGAAATAAGAAAATTATAAGTTCAGAAAGCATACTTTTGAACAATTGGAAAGCCATACTGAAGTGATAGCGGCAGAACACCGACAGCACTGCAAACTGCATGATTGAACTACAATTATGACACCGAGCACAAGATATGCTGGTAACTGTCAATAAGAAAAATATTTCTCACCACTATAACGGCCGCCAACCCAGTCCCAGAATGCAAAAGCATTGTTTGGGTCGATTCCAAACTCCTTCACAAGCTTTGTAAACAGAAAAGGTACAGTTGGAGATTGATCAAGTTAGAATCGAGATCTCGGAGAAAAATATGACATTCTGAGTATTCCAAATTTTCAAATATACTAACTATGATAAATATGAAACATTCCATGCATCTCAAGTCCAACTTTCATTTGGGTGCATATTCGAAAAGGATGATTTCAGTAAACTTGAGTGCAAAAATTGAAGGTCTAGAAGTACCTTAAGATTAGTGCTGACAGCAATCATGTGTTTTGAGACAGCCTGGTTCCTGAAACAATGTGTGTAACTCAACAATAGAGTAAAGTGAGATAACAGTGAACAATCTTTGAGGTGCTAATACTAACCCAAGGGAAGAGACGATCCATTCCTTGAGAGTTCTAGCATTCAACATTGTTTCAGCTGTTGTGAAGGTCTTTGACACAACCACCACTGCACGGTTGTTAGATGGGAAAAAAATTCAGCAAATATTCATCAGTGACCTAGAAAGAACCTAAGCTGAAAATGAGGCATTAAAGAGTGAGGCGTGGTGATTACCAAGGGTAGTTTCAGGATCTAAATCTTTGATGCTCCGTGCAACATCAACTGGATCGACATTTGCGAGACTGCATATAATGATAAAAGATTTGGCATAAATTATAGGATGAGTAGCATAGATGGCATGATAGTTGCTATGGTGCAAAACATAGGCATCAATCACAAACGCAGTAAAAACTGTATTAAGTTTCGGGTAAATAGAAGTTTTTTTTCTTCATTGTAAGTGAAAGCATGGCTTCAGAAACTAAAAATAAGTGAGAGGACTAAGGAGATCACACAGGAGATGTTAACACAGTCTGAAAATAAAACTCAATCACTGGCCTATTAATATAACATAACATGCTTATGTAAAGACTATTAAATCTAAGTGTTAACACTTCAGATCCATCAGGCACAAACAAGATGACCTCTCAACTTCCATCAAATTAATGAGCAGTAAGATAAAAATGATTTATTCATCACATAGATCCATGCTCCAAATACACACTTACAATCTCAGTTGTCGGCCTTTCGCGCACTCTGCTGCTTCTGGATCTGACAATCAGCAATATTTGTAGGCATATCAGTTCAAAATACATAGAAGTCCCTAGAGAACCTACGAAAAAAGAGCTTGATAGTTTACCAGTCTGGAGGGCGGTATGCACAAACAGAGGCCCAAGAAAGCTACCGCCTATTCCAACCGACACAACGTTTGTCAATGCTTTTCCAGTTGCCCCAACCTAAAGAGAAAGCAGTTCCAGTTTATAATCTTGAGGTTTCCACCACATTTAATGAGTCCAATAAGTTTTTGAAAGTTTACCCATGATCCACTCCTAAAAGTTTCCGAAAACTGCTTGATCTTATCTTTAACACTCCAAACCTCAGGAACCACATTCACCCCATCACTGTTTATGACCGCATCTCTTGGAGCCCTTAGAGCTACATGAAGCACTGACCTGTTCTCCGTGCTATTTATCTAACAGAACCAATCAAGTTAGGTTCATCTCCCATGGGAAAAAAAGAAGGCTAAAAATTAATTCCAACAATTTAACTTGATAGCTTTTTTGTGAATAATTTAACTGGATAACTAACAAACTGTAAGCACATTTGTCCAAATTATGAGTCAGATCAAAATTGCAAGTTTCATAAAATAATTGAAAGCGAGTTAAAACATAAAAGCGTCAAATCTTCCATGGCAGACACACTTTAGTTGGACCTCTAATCTGAACAGACATTAATTGAATATCGGGATCAGACAATCATGCATACCTTGTCACCTTTAAACATCTTTTCAATCTTCTCCTTGAGCTTTGCAGCCTAAAAAGGAACATATCCCAAATTATCAAAGAAAAGTACAATCTCAACATCTAAATGCTGCCAAAAAAAAGAAGAAGAGTGAAACAGGGATCACCTCTGCCAATTTGAGAAGCTTCTCCATGGTTTCCCCGGTCGCCCGCTGCCTCGAGTAATCCAGAAATATCCCTTCAAATTCACTGGAAACCAAAGATCAATCAGCTCAGTCACTCAAAAGGATCCCACGATCTCAAGTACAACAGAATTCACAAGAGCAGATGAGGATCCCGTACGCCGTCATTGCCTTGCAGCGGTCGGCGTCGGCCATCAGGTCCCGCAGGTGCGTCTTCTGAATCGCATTGACATGAGCCTGCATCCACCCACGAGCCACAACATCAAAAAACAGTGACGCACTGAGCCTAACAGCTAGCTAATCAACGCACAGAACGCTGGTGTCCCGAATAAGAGCGCCACGCACCTGGAGGGCCTTCCACTGCTCGGTGTCGCAGATTAGCGCCGGCGACGCCATGGCTTCCTCTGCAAGTCTGCAACGACGGAAAAAAAAAAGGGCCACAATTAACAACCACGAAGCGTCGGACCCAATAAAAAGACCAGCGAGAATCGCCAAAATTGCGGCCGCAATCCGAACCCGGCGAGCCGAAGAGACAGGAACCGGATCGAGCCTCGCGACCAGCTGGCTTGGGATCGAAGCGGCCGCGGCGGCAACCAGAGCACGAAAGGGGCGCGGAGAAGATTTGGGGAAAAGGAAGGCTTGAATAAGGAGGGCACCCACCGGTGAAGGGTCGATCGCTGAAAGAGGAAGCGGATCTGCTCTTCCCCTTCCGCGAGCTTCTGCGGGATTTTGTATTGCCTTGTTTCCCCGTGTTCCCGTGGGCTGGACCGCTGGAGGCGACGGACAGGAATGTGGCGATGGCACACGCACACTCCCCGCCCTTTGAATTGGATATTCGGTTGATATGGTTGATGTGGACACCCACGGCTTGCGCCAAGTAGAGCGGACCGCGGTGCTTCGATCCGAGACAGCCGCCGAGCTCGGGCCACCCGCGACGAGCTGAGGTGAGGCAGGGGATTTTTTTTTTCTTCTTTTCTGAAATGTGAGCCAGGGGATATTAGTATGAGCATGATAAAAAAAAATTGCTGTGAAACATTAGTATGACACAGATGATTCACCTTGTTACAAACATTTTTCCATACATCACATGATTTGATTGACAAGCTAAATTAATTTTTCTTAATAAACATCAGAACAGATGGGACATGACCCACCGAAGAGCTAAAATAAATATGACTATTTTGAGACATGCATAATTGTTTTATTTATTGTTGGCACCATGTGTAATGATAACCTAGACAAACAAATCTTTTTTGTTAATATCCAGCATGCTTCTATAATAACACATGAACAGTTACATGGTAAAATAAACAAAATAAGCCGGCACACGAAGGCACTTTTTTCGAATCCTTAGTAAATTTTAGAAAACTACGACTATTTGCATCGGAGTAACGAAAAGCTACAACTCTTGAGTACAATTTCAGAAGCCTACGACTTTTGAACCTAAACCCACATGTCAACCACATATCTGCATTTTACTGAATGAGTGTCTGACATGTAAGGCTAGATCAAAAGTCATAGGAAGTGTCTGGATTCACGCCACACTTGGTTTTTGTGTAAAATCGATGGCTGCTTGGTTTTTGTGTAAACTTTGGCTGCCACAGCACTTTCCTTCTGTCGTTTTGCTCCTGCACCTTGTCCTTTTGCTCCTATGGCGTCTGTGGCGTGTGGCGGTCAGTTTTCGCGCCACAACTATGGCGCCGGTTAACTTGCGACGTGACGAGCTACGGCTAGCAACCAAGCACGCTTACAGTTTTGTGTTACAAGAAACCAAATAGTCGTAGTTTTCTAAAATCAAACTCAGAAGTCATAGTTTTCTATTACTAAGGTGCAAATAGTCGTAGTTTTTGAAATTTACTTTTTTTTGGGTAAAATCAAACTATTCCCTATGAAATTAAAGTACTTTCTTGTGACATTAATTCATGCGGAGCCTGTAATTAACTTCATAAGCACACTTGTGTTACACGACATATTAAAACACACCATTTCTTAGAACAAAATTTGCTAATGTACACTTATGTTATCTCGTTATGTTACATAATTACATGAATGATTGTTGCGGTTCCATATTGCAAACAACACTTGCTCAAAGCATCATATGATATAATCAAGCAGAAAAATAGTGTAGTTTGTGCAGTATAACAATAAAATACAAATTTGCAATTATTATGACCTATAAAATGTAGTTTGCGAAATTAAATCTCAACCGAAAAGCTAATTAGTAAAAGCAACTTAAAAAATGAAAATTTTCATATACTCTCGAACTCTAAATTTTCGATGACTATTTTGGATGTGTACCTTCGACTTTGGGAGGCTGCTAATGATTTGTGCCAGGGGCTGCTAGTGCTAATAAATAATTTCGGAGGCTGCTAATGACAAGGATGTCGTTAGCATTTTTTTTTAGAAGTACAAGGATGTGGTTAGCAGCCAGGGCCCAGGAAAGGGCGAACGCAGCTGCCTGATGATGGCGGAAAGCAAACCATCTGCGGGGCCAAGCCCACCGGCCGCCAGGCCCGCCACGCGCTCCCACACCAAAGCGCACGGGAAAAGGGAGCCAAGTGGCCCACCTCACCACCCCTCGCCTCGCCGCCCGTCGGAGAGCCGCCTCCCTCCCACCCGGCCAGTGGCCACTGGCCACCCCCTGCTCCCTCCCCCTCTCTCTCCTCGCCCACACACACACACCCGTCAAAACCTCCACGCGCGAGCGAGGTTCCGAGGGGGACCGCCCCGATCCACGAGATGTGGCGCAGCTGCGTGTCGCGGGGCCTCCGAAAGGCCAAGGCCGCCGCCTCGGCCTCCAGGCTCTTCTCCACGAGCTCGGTATTTCCTCGTCTTCACTGAACCACCTCCCCGTGTCGATTCGTCGCGTCCAGGTGCCCGTCGCTTTTGTTCTGTGTACATTTTTGATCGGTGACAGTGACGGCGGTGGGGTTTTCACGCTTTAAGCGCGAATTTATTTTCTTAACAAAAATTGGGTACCCCTTTTGGAAATACACCGGGTGATAATATTGCATAATTCGAACATTATCGAATGATATGGCGAATGTCGGGATTGAGTATTGAGTCGCTTGAGACAGACGCATATCAGATGTGCGAATGCTAGTTTTGCCAGTTTTATAATAGTTTTTGCCATGATCGGTATATAAGAAGATGGTTCGGTCGATAGTAATGTGCTTTATTTAATTCACCGGGCTTTGCACTTGTAATTACAGTCCTACACGGTGGTGGATCATACTTACGATGCGGTAGTGGTGGGCGCTGGAGGTGCTGGGCTCAGGGCAGCAATTGGCCTCTCGGAGCATGGGTTCAACACTGCCTGCATCACCAAGCTCTTCCCCACACGATCACATACTGTGGCGGCTCAGGTATTGGAATCGTTTTTTTACTGTTGCTACTTGTTGCAAGTGCTTTCATCAGGTCTGTGTTTGTTCTGATGTGTAGCAGAAGCTGCAAAATCGACAGTATTTTTCTTTATGAGAACAATTGGATTTCCTTAATAGAGTTAGTAGAGTTCAGTCAGATTCAAAAGCATGCGGGCGTGCTCTTGTTTATATGGTATACCATGCTTTGCATGGTCTTGTGTAGAAACTGTATGTGGACTGAATTTCATGACGCTGTTTGTACCATTCTACTTCTAGCAAGAGAGACTTCAGAGATCGTCGTAGAAATAAACCTTGAGGATATATTTGCTCTTACCTTTCATGGTATTTGTAAGATACTCTTGCTGATTTGGTTCCCTGTGATGAGATATTTGCGAGGATGAATGGACGATATAAGATGTCCATTACTATGATGATCTGATTTAACTAAAACTTCCATTGCAATATGAAATACTATGTCTGTTGGCATGCTGAAATGAGTGCAAGGCACCTCTACCTTAAGCTATAACCTGTTTTAATGCTACTCGAATGCGATGCGTGGTTTGAACTTTGAAGTTCAGAAATCATAACTTCTATATGAGGATGGATGACACAGTGTCCATAGTTGTCGGCTCGTTCAGAAATGACACCTGCATTTCTTATACATTCACATTTCGGTAGAGTTTTATGGTAATATATGATAGATTTGTGTTGAAGATTGCTTGGGAACACATTTTTAGGTTGAATATGTATTCAGCTTGGGCTAGATCTTTGTTCACGAAGCATCATACAAGCCATGAAGCCATGTACGCCGTTAGCAGTTTATTTATATGTCAGCATAATCATGGCATTTATTGTTTCAGTTTTGAGGATTTTATTTGTACATTTGTGCTATTTTCTTATATTACCTTGCTCCTAGTTATTCTTTTACGCTTTCCTGACTACTCTGCGTCTTTGCCATGTTCTATACCTACTCTGCGTCTTCGTCTCCATGTTCTCTTTCAAATGATCGAAATGTAAATCTAACTGCTTGTGAATACAATTCCATATTGTAGTCCTGTAGGAGATGTATGATGCTCACAGCTTTTCCCAAATTGAGGCCTTTGATCATGCTAGTTAACGGATGTTTTCTTTTATGGGTTGTATACTGAAGAATGTTCTGTATGATTTAGTTGTGCGCCATTAACACAGATGGTTGCAGGGAGGTATAAATGCTGCTCTTGGCAACATGACTGAAGATGACTGGAGATGGCATATGTATGATACAGTCAAAGGAAGTGACTGGCTGGGTAAGTTACTATAGAAAAGACTTTTGTCAAGGCAATAATGAATGATGATGATTTTTTAATTGCTTGAGTCTTTTGGTTACTTTCATTTGATGTTGTATAGTTTCCCCTTCAAAATAACCAGTCTCCGAAGTGCAATAATATCATATCTAAATGTGTTATCCACTCAGGTGTTGTTTTTGTAATAATGTCATATTTAAATTTATTATTTAAATATCTAATAGTATTTGCTTTGTTGACCCCTTTGGCATATCATTCTTGTTCATCTAGGTGACCAAGATTCTATTCAGTATATGTGCAGAGAAGCACCAAAAGCAGTTATAGAGCTTGAGAACTACGGCTTACCATTTTCAAGAACTGAAGATGGAAAAATATATCAGCGTGCTTTTGGTGGTCAAAGCTTAGATTTCGGAAAAGGTTTATTGTGTCTTGATATTTAGTTTAAGACGTGAATATGAAATTGTCTTCTTATTCTTCTTACTTTGTTCCTGTGTCTATATGTAATCTTCAGGTGGGCAGGCCTATCGATGTGCATGTGCAGCTGATAGAACAGGACATGCTATGCTGCACACACTTTACGGCCAAGCGATGAAGCATGATACTCAGTTTTTTGTTGAATATTTTGCGTTGGACCTTCTCATGGACAATGAGGGTATACAATCATTTTTTTGTGTGTGTGCGATGTTCTTCAGTTTGTGTGTTCTAGTATCATCGAGTATCCAATATGTGTAGTTAAACAGAAAGAGCGTTTTCGAAATGTGAGGCATTGCTCATTTCCTTAAGTACTAAATTTGCCTTTCATTGATGTGGTGGTAACCCGAAATTGGCTTTTGCAGGAAAATTGGTAGTTATGTTTTCAGTTTTCAAATGCTTCTATTAGTGCCATAGTTGTTTTGCTTTCTGCTAACTTTGGTTGCTGAATTCATTGTTCCTTTTTTTTTTGTTGTTGTTTAATTATTTGAGTTTTGAGTTTTTCAGTTGGTCCGCAGATGACATTGCTAATTCATTGTGTTAATATTTCAATTGGTGCTAAACTGCTAATTTCTGTCATGGGCATAGATCAGACGGCCCTGAACCCAAGTGGCCCTATGTAGATGGTTCTGAATCCAAGCTGCGGTGCCTCACCAGAAGGCAGCAGCCACACCACATGGGCAGGGATAGGAGAAGTGGCCCTATATAGATGAGATGACTTGATTGTTAAGAAACTGATTAAGAAAAGAACTCAATCTAATTTTGATCTCTAACTAACAAACCCTGGCCTAGGACTGCCATGGAAAGCACCATGCATAAACACTGTAGTGGCCCTAGGATGGCCTGGTCTGCCCCTTCACATGGGCCCTAATGGGCCATACATGGCAACTGCTAAGTCGGTTTCCTTGGTTGAGATCTTATGTAACTTATAAACATTGCATTGTGACTGTTGGAAACAATTTTGCTTAGAGCTTATATAACTTATAAACATTGCATTGTGGCTGTTGGAAACATTCATTATTTTTATCATCTCATTATTTTTTCAGGGGAATTGCTGTTGTGTATATATGTAGTCATGTAATATTGCTTCCTTCACTGCATGGTTACAACTCTGTTAGATGAGACAGACTCATTTTTCAGGTACCTGCCAAGGGGTAATTGCTCTGAACATGGAGGATGGTACCCTTCATCGTTTCCGCGCGACGAATACGATTTTGGCCACGGGCGTAAGTGCCTCTCTGCGTTAAGTACTGATCATAGTTCTCTATTTACTGAATATTTATAGCTTGTCTTTTTTTTTTTTAATGTCAACAGGGTTATGGTAGAGCCTACTTCTCTGCAACTTCAGCTCACACATGTACTGGTGACGGAAATGCTATGGTTGCACGTGCTGGCTTACCACTTCAGGTCAGTCTTGTCACCTAAATTTGATTGTTTTAATTACAACGATATTCTGATCATGCTTGTCCGCTGACTCGTACTGCAGGATCTTGAGTTTGTGCAGTTCCATCCTACTGGCATTTACGGTGCTGGTTGTCTTATAACAGAAGGTTACACTACACTGCAAACTTGCCTTTTTAACACTGAAATCACTTCCTCACAACTTGTTGTCTCTGCAAGCTATATTTCTTTAGTCGGATTCTGAATTGCAATCCCATCATTGTTTTTCAGGTTCCCGGGGTGAAGGTGGTATTCTTAGGAACAGTGAAGGTGAGAGATTCATGGAACGATATGCTCCAACTGCTAAAGATCTCGCATCACGTGATGTTGTTTCAAGATCGATGACGATGGAAATAAGGGAGGGCCGTGGCGTTGGTATGACTGTACTTTCATTATGTGCTTGAGACAGAAACCATTTTCCCCTTGTAATACATGGTGTTTCTATCTTTCTATCCCAGGACCCCTGAAGGACCATATCTACTTGCACCTCAACCATCTTCCTCCAGAAGTTCTCAAGGAAAGGCTTCCTGGTATATCTGAAACTGCTGCTATTTTTGCTGGCGTTGATGTCACCAAGGAGCCCATTCCTGTTTTGCCTACTGTGCATTATAATATGGGTGGTGTCCCAACAAATTATCATGGGGAGGTATGCTTTCAATAAAAAGTGCTAGGATGATTGTGAAGATCAACTTGGGTCGTGCACTTGTTTATGTTCTAATGGATGTCTTGCTGTTTTGCATGTTAGGTGGTGCATATCAAGGGTGATGATCCAGATGCAGTTGTTCCTGGTCTGTTGGCTGCTGGGGAAGCTGCTTGTGCATCTGTCCATGGTGCTAATAGGCTTGGTGCAAATTCACTTCTTGATATAGTTGTGTTTGGGAGAGCTTGTGCAAACAGGGTTGCTGAGATATCCAAACCAGGTAAGCTCATATTTCTGCTGAATAGGATTTTGTTGTTATAGGAAATTCATGGGTGACCAGGGGTTCAAATTCAAAAATCTCGTAAATAATATGTAAAAAGTGCACATAGAGTTATGTAATCCTGCATGAGGTTATCTCAAAATCATCTTTAATGTCAATTCAAAAAAAAAAATACAATCATTACTGCTGTTTGCAGATGATGAACAATGCCAGATTGATTCATTTCCATTCTGTTTCTTGACATCTATCATTAATTCAATGCTGAACTTTTACGGATTTACTTAAGTTCATGCGTAATACACATGTTTTTTTCTTACATTTTTTGAAAACATTGAAACATGAGGAATTCACCAATGGGGATGCCGGAACCCATAGACATAATATCCACACGTTATTCTCTCTTTTACCTTATTAAATTTCCTTGGTGCACCACATCATAGGAGAGAAGCAGAAGCCTCTTGAGAAGGGTGTCGGAGAAAAGACCATTGCTTGGTTGGATAAACTGAGAAATGCCAATGGGTCGTTGCCTACTTCAAAGATCCGCCTCAATATGCAACGTGTTATGCAAAACAATGCTGCTGTTTTCCGCACACAGGAAACTCTTGAGGAAGGTCTGTATCTGACTTACTTTAGCCCTCATAATTTTATATATGTGTTTACCATCTGATTAGCTACCAAAAGTGGGGACCAAGTTTCCATGATGTCAAGTCTGCATACTGATATCTTATGACTAGTATGAAATCTGTGTATGATTAGGTTGTGAGCTGATTAGCAAAGCACAGGAAAGTTTCCATGATGTCAAGATCAGTGACAGAAGTCTCATATGGTAGGTCTTTGTCAGCAGACTACGTATCATCTCAGGATATACTTCCTTTTTTGTTCCGTGGCTGTGTCTACCTTTCTCACTATTCATCCATTTATCTCTTTGGTTTTCACAGGAATTCAGACTTGATAGAGACCATAGAACTAGAGAACTTGCTGATTAATGCATGCATAACCATGTATTTGGCAGAGGCCCGCAAAGAGAGCAGAGGAGCTCATGCTCGTGAAGATTTTACGGTTTGTTGCTTTACTTATTTTTGTTTGCTCATGCACATCATCTGATCTGTCTGGTAACATTTTCTTTTCCCTTGGTGTTGCAGACAAGAGACGATGAGAAGTGGATGAAACACTCGTTAGGGTCAGTGTCCTCTCTGTTAGCCCTTCAATACTTGGAAAGTATATTGTTGAGGCTAATTTTATTTGATAAACTGTGGACTTTTACGAATTTTCTCTTGTAGGTATTGGGAGGATGAGAAGGTTAGACTAGCATACAGGCCAGTCCACGTAAATACCTTGGATGATGAAGTGGAATCTTTCCCACCGAAAGCACGTGTTTACTAATCTGGGCATGTTACTAATGTGCTCGCTCGTCTCAGAAAGATATAGCTCACAACAAACTGGTAGTTCTAAATCTTAATAAACATTGACCCTGCATTCTCCCAGATCGTAAGAACTATATCTGCATGGGTCAAATCTGGTGCAAATGGCACAGTCAAATATACTGGAAACCTACCTACTGTTAATAAGTAGTTTATCAAGGGAACTGCAGTATATTCTAGGCTCATAGCGTCCATGGACTCCTCTGTGAGAAGGTTGCTAGGTTCTGTTACCATGTTACTAATCTTGGGGATTTGAAAAAGAGTAGAACAAGAGATGTTCCTTTTTTTACTGTGTGTCGTCTCATACCACTGTCAGTCGTGCAGCCTCTCTTTTCCCCCTCCTCTTTCCTGATGGTGCCTGCTATTTGGTACAATGATTAGTTGAAATTTACAAGTTTCTCAATGATGAATCAGCCGGACATAATAGTGTCACGATTACAATGGTTTAATAGTTTTGATCAAAGTGGACGATCCTGGTGAAAGGGGTCTTGGCCTAGTGGTTAAGACATCCGAGTAACACCTCTCAGGTCCTGGATTCGACTCCCTGTGAGCGAATTTTCAAGGATTTAACGGCATTTGTTCTTTCAGTGGTAGGCGACGCTCCCGTCGACAGCGAGGCGTCAGTGGTGACTTCGTATCTCTAGATTTGCCGGCCCAGTCTTCGAAGATGCTCATAGGGGTAGGGTTTGCATACGTGTGTTCATAGGGGTGAGTGTGCGTGCGTTGTGAGTGTCTGAGTTGTACTGTGTAATCTATAAAAAAAAAGTGGACGATCCTGTCTCGTGCAAGCACAGGCGGAAGCGGGTGGAGGCGTCAATTTCTTTGTACTCGTGGCTCAGGACGAGAGCATCCCCTGATCCCAAGGTTGATCTGAACGAGTCCCACGTGAACTCGGCGACAAGCAGGGTCAACCTTCCGTTCGCCGAGGCTGTCAGTGCCAGGATCCCGCTGTCGACGCCTTTGACACGCTTCACACCTGACTGAAGCATTTCAGCGGCAGCTCAATGTCCGTGGCTCGCGCTGTGCCACGCCGACGTCCAGAGCGAGGACCCCCTTCTCCTTGCACAGCCAATGGACAGTGGTGCCTCCGAGAGCAATCGCACGCTCGTTCACACCGCTTCGTCTGCAATCCGCCGATGGTCACGGCGTTCGGCGCAGACAAAGCTCTAGCCGTGCTTTTGGGTAGGCTTAACTGGCTGGTCTGATCGAATTGGGCTGGCTAATCTCTGCGGCCATTGGTGCTCGACATGACCTAAAAAACTGCTGCCATGGCGATGGCATGATGACGAACAGAAAGTTTTTGCCGTGGCCAACCAGCGGCTGACGTGCAGGCTTGCACGTACAGTGACATAGCCGGGCTCGGCACTTTGACCGGCTAGCGCACACATGTCAGGGATTCCTCCGGAATCCAGATAATTGACCCAATGTCACGATGAAATTCAAAGAGTCATGCTCAAGCCTAAAGGAAGGCCGTGGTATATGCATGTTGAATACGTCTGTGAATTCAATTTGTTTTATAAGTTGATACAGCTTAAACTTTTGCATTCATGCAGTCGGTAATGTTAAATGTTACCGCGTGGCGTGAGTTCACAAAGGATACGAAAGCTTTTCATCTGAGATGACTTCTGTGAAAACAAATATCGAGTAAGCCATATGTCGGGCATTCTTATTACAGTCACTTTTTGAATCGATCTCACCTGGTCAGCATCTTTAGTTCCTATTGAGTATTGACGAAGAAAATTGATAGTTTTTGGATAACTGGAATGTTGGGGGGTGGATTCTGAGACCCGCGCTATGGTGGGCTTGGGCGACGAAGGGTCAAGTCCATATCGGTTAAGTCCGAGATCCGCCGGAGAAAAGGAAAATCCCAATGGACCAAGCTGAGGGATCAAGGCCCTAGCTAGGCCTAGCTGGGGCCTCCAACTCTTCGAAACTTAAATAGGGGATGGGACTGAACCCAAACTTGTGTGTCGACTAGTGCCTTAGTTGCACATCCAATTTGATTATAGATCAGCGTGATCACGTTTGATTCCTTGCAACAAGCTCTTTCGCAATTATCCATGCATGGTTGTGTACCCTTATAGCCTTATTAATATTGATCATTCACCTTCGTAATATCTTGTTTCCTTATTCGACTGTTATTAGCCAAAGGCTACAATTTAATAAGTCTTCTTATACACCATTTCTCTCATATCATGCCATTGCATATTTCCACCGTCAATCGATCACTTGAGCTTAGAAAGTTTTCTTGATTTTATCAACTAAAAACAGAATAGATTAAATCTTAAGCTGTTTGTTTTCGAAAAAGAAGCTAATCTTAAGCTTTGTGCATACACGCATGTTTCGAGCTTAGAGTGTGCTTTAGCTGTACATGTTTAAAAGAGTGTGCATACACGCATTTTGACGTGAACATCCGCATCAAAAAGGTTTCATGTTTTTCATCAAAGTGGGCAAGTCTGTCTCATGCAAGCACAGCTGTAGCCGCGAGTAGCTGCAGGTGCCGATTTCCGTGCACTGGTCGCTGACGACGAGTGCTTCTCTTGATCTCAGGTTGAGCTGGACAAGCCCCACTTGTTCTATGTGCAGCATCACGGTGCCGCTCCGCTCCCCAAACCTCACGAACCGGACCGTGCGGCCTCTGAAGTCCCTTCTACCCCTGGCGATGGCCTGGCTTTGGATCACCACCTGCCGGCTCCATCTTGTTCCCGCCAAATCTGACGACAACGTCCACATGGATATTAGGGTAAGTTCGGCGACGAGCAGGCTCAGCCTTCCGTCCGCGGAGGGAACCAGGATCCCGCTGTCCGCGCCTTTGACGCGCTTCACCTTCCCGAAGCACAGCGGCGGCAGCTCGATCGCCGTGGCTCGCGCCGCGCCGACGTCGAGAGCGATGATCCCCTTATCCCTGCACAGCCAGTGGACGACGCTGCTGCCTCCGAGCACGAGAGCGGGGGAGCAAGGGTTGGGATAGGTGCGGAAGAAGTTGGGCGGGAGGCGGGGCTCGACGACGTGGCCCCACTTGCCGTGCCCCCACTTGTCGTGCAGCTGCCCGTGCTCCGACGAGAAGACTTGCATCCTGAGGTCCGTGTCGGCGACGAGCAGCTGGAACGAGCTGCCGCCGTCGCCGACGGCGAGCAACGTCCGCGGGTACATGGCCGCGACCCACGGGGGCCTGACGCGGGTCACCTGGCCCGTGAGGCAGTTGACGACGCGCACCTCGGCGGAGATCGTGCCGTGGCGTTTGAGGACGACGAACCAGCCGCGGGAGGCCATGGGCTCGTACGACGACAGCTGCCTGTCGGCGTCGAAGAAGCTAAGGCAGCCGCGGCTGTGGCGTTCTTCCTGCGAGGTGGAGTGTTGGCGGCCCCACTCCGACCGGTGTTCGAACCTGTAGGAGAGGCCAAGAAAGAGAGCCGGGTCGAAGCTGCGGCGGTCGCCGGCCTCTGCGCGGAGGAGCGCGAGGCGGCGGCGGAAGTCTGGGTCCATGATGGCGCGGCGGACGGGCTTGGACGTCGCGGCGCAGCGGAAGAGGGTTGCGGCGTCCGACCGCGCGAAGATCTCGAGCAGGAGGTCGAAAGGGAGGAACGGCAGCGGTGATTCCGCCGGCGCCGTCCCGTCGTCGCAAATTCCAACACGTCGACGCTTTGTCGACGACATTTTCGATGGCCGGTTGATTTCCGGAGGTCCGCTTGTGCGTGCAAACTCTCTCATTGGATTTGCTCGGTAGGCCTCCTCTGCATTTATATGCGTGTTCCCGGCCGGCGGGCAGACTCCGGACGTGTTTGCGTCCAACTCGACTCGATCTCAAGTTGTCAACTATTGGAGCTCGAAGTAACGCTCGGGACGCATTGAGCACGACGACGAGCCTGAGGTGGAGGTAGAGCTCAGGTCGGTATCGGCCTGGGTCATGGTCTGCGGACGGCGGAGGCCACTAGTCACGATGCTCATCGCACCGGCTATGGGTAGGCTAGGCTAAAGCTTAATTGGCTGGACTAATCGAATTCGGTTGACTAATCTAGACACAGATCGATGCAACCAAAAAGGAAGCAGGGATATTATCCTCTCCGATTTGTATGAACTACGTCCAACAGTCGGAGACAGATTTAGAGGAAATCCATTCAGAAATGTAAGAATTATAGTGTGTTTGCTCAAAGTCAAACTCTGTTAACTTTGACCAAAGCTATTTAGAAAAATAAATTATTTTAAATAGAAAAGGCTACGGTGTATGATACTAGTTGGTTTATGCTGAATCTAGAAATAGAATTTATTAATTATTTTATCAATCTTTATGAGTTTTCATAATGTTAATAGTCAAAGAAAAATTTGATTGATTTTTGCCAAACCAAGATTTTTTTACATTACTAGCAGATATAATTCACGAAATAAAATTTAAACATATTTAAAAAAAATATTACCAAAATATTCCACGGGCAAAAGTAAAAAATACCTGGCATATCGTTGAAATTTCACCAACGAAGCTTTCCTTGAGAACCGGTACGTGCATATTAGTCCCTGCAGAAGAAGTTATTGCAATAATGAGTAATTGGGGTGAACAAAATATGCACAAACGAAACAGTTAATTATTTATGATAATGTTTCAAAGAGCTGTAGAAGTTCGTGATCAGAAAGGCTTCATGGTTTGGATCAAGGCTGGCAAATCTGTCTCGTGCAAGCACATCTGGAAGAGCTGGAAGTTATTCATCTCCTTGAACTCGCGGCTCAGGACGCGCGCCTCTCTTGACCCCAAGTTGATCTCCACGAGCCCCACTTCACGCATCTGCAAGATCACGGTGCCGCTCCGCTCACCGAACCCCATGAACCGGACCACCCAACCCGGGCCGTTCCTCCTATCGACGGCGCTCCTTTGGATCACCACCTGCCGTGTCCACCTCGCAGCCGTCGTTGTAGTTGAGCTCGAGAAGAAGGTTTCCTCTGCCGCCGCCGACGTCGTCCACACGCATATCGTCAAGTACTCCGGGACGAGCAGGCTCAGCCTTCCGTCCGCCGAGGCTGCTAGACAGAGGCCCTTGTCGCGTTGTCCATGTTGGGTCGTCGTTACCCTGTAGAAGCAATTCGGTGGCAGCTGTATCAGCCTGGCCTGAGCTGCGCCGACGTCCAGAGCGATGATCCCATGTTCACTGCACAACCAATGGACGACGCCGGTGCGTCGTCCAAGGACAACAGGGTGAGAGGCATAATCAGCAAATTCTTGTGAGAAATCTTTTGGGAGGAGGGTTTGGTCCGTTTGGACGACGTCGCTCCACGTACCGTGCTCCGAGGAGAATATCTGCGTTCGGAGGCCACGGTCGGCTATGAGCAGCCGGAAGGAGCGGCCGGCGTCGCCGACGTCGAGCAAGGCGTGCGGGTATTTGTCGTGGATGTCCGCGGGAGGGAGGCTGAGTATGTAGCCGGTAAGGCTGTCGCAGACGCACAGCTCGAATCCCACAGGATCAGCGCCGACCTGCGGACGGAGGACGACGAGGCCGCCGCGCGCGGCCACCGGCTCGAGCTGCGACAGGAGGCCGGCGTGGAAGCGGAAGCAGTGCCCAACCTGCTGTGCGACGCGATTGGAGCTTGGGTAATAACTCCTGTCGAACACGTAGGAGATGCCGACGAGGGTGGTGGGGTCGAATAAGCCGCCGTTGATGGCCCTGGCGCGAGCGCGGAGGGTGAGGCGGCGGGAGAAGTCCGGGTCCAGGACGGCGCGGCGCACGGGCTTGGAGGTGGCCGCGCAGCGGAGGACGGTCTTGGCGTCCCCGCGCGCGAAGATCTCGAGGAGGAGATCGACGGGGATGGACGGTGGCAGCGGCTCGACCGTCGTCCCGTCGCAGGCCCAAACGCGTAAACGCTTGGTCGACGACATTGCTGCTGCGTAGATCGGGGCTCTCCGGCCGCTTCTGCAAAAGGTTCCTTTTGGACTGCAATTTGCTGGCAGGATTTGCCTTTTATAAAGACGCGCACGCAAGTTCCTGACTCCTGGACGGGACGGGCTCCCTGTGTGCGTCGAGTATTTGGATTCGGAGTGACATGGCATGACAGTATGACACGACTCGGAACGGAGAGAAGGCTCTCGCGTTGTGAGGCAGTACGTACGTGTACGAGATGACGACGAAAAGTCCGAGTCGACAGACTCGAGGAGTGTACGTAGGGAAATGCTAACTAGCGAACGTGCTAGCACCAAAAGCGTACTTGCCCTTTTGCCCCCTCTCTCTCTCTCTCTCTTATACGTGTCAGTGCCTATGATCTATATTCTTTTTCATTCCTTTCCTGTGTACTCAACAGACTAGACACGATGTAATTTCCCGCAACAGGGGAAAGAACGACATACAACAATTTATAAGACAACAAGAAAATATTTAGATAATTGCACAACATTGAGATACAATTTGATCAGAATAATATCTGATGTTTCAATTAACATGGTTGTATGGATTGTCCTGTTGTCGTAAAAAAAGTTATAAAAGAGCTATAAATATATGCAATAGTACCTTACTAACTATTTTTTTTAACAATCTAATCCCTCCACTTTGAAATATATGACGGTAGGACACAGCTGCTTTAGCTCAATTTGAACTAAAAACAATTGTCAATCAGAGCAGAGGGAGTATTATTTATTAAGTGAAAACAAGTAAACAACCCCCTGATATCTTGGCGGAAGAAATGCATGTACTAACCAGATCTTTTCTTCTGTTTTCTCTAAGCTAGTGCACTCCTTTTCTGAGTTTTCTCATTCGCACGAACAAGGTCCATGAAATAACTAGCTGTCACTCCCATGAGGATTGCTATAAAAGAAACCTCACCGTATCTAACTTCTATATAAAACAAATGGATTTTCTCACAGGTAGTTAAACTTCTCTTTCTTTCTTTTTCTCGGTCTGTAATTAAATCCAGCCTCAACCTAGAGATCTATTGTAGCCAAGCGATCTGTTCGGGAAATTGTGCTCTACTTTGGATTGGATCAATCAATTCGTACAACATGTTCCTTGCAGAAGTGTTTTTCTTTACGAATGGATACACCAATGACGGCAAAACCTGGAGGAAGAGGGGGCAATCCCCCCCCCCCCCCCCCCCCCCCCCCCCCCCCCCCCCCCCCCTTCTTCCTGCAAAGTAAAAAGCCTCAACCACAAAAGTATTGTGCATGGCTGGCTTGAACATTGAGAGTCCACCGTAGGCGACCAAATGGGATTAGGTACCAAACAATTGCACTTATAAACTAATGGGTATATCCACTCTAGGCGACCAAATGGGATTAGATACCAAACAATTGCACTTATAAACAAGTCCACTCTAGGCACCCCTGTTTGATAAATATATATATCCACTATTTTTGTCAAAGAAGATTTGCAAAACACAACGGTTGCCCAATTCTCTTGAGTTAGAGAAAATGAAGCAGCTGGAGCTTAGCGTATCCAAATTAAAAATGGAAAACGCTATGTGTACGGAATTATTGGGTACGAAGCAGCTACGAAGACATTCACCCGGCCGCAAATGGACCCGTCTCTTTTAATCAATTTTTTTGGGGGGAGAAAGTCTCTTTTTAATCACATGATTGCCCAGCAGGGCCAGGACAGTATAGCAAATGCACTCTCACCTGCTGATGAACGTGCGTTTAAATCCTGGCATTATTAACTTCTCTTTGGTTCGTATTAGACAAGTTTTGTTGTCTATATGAGCTGAAATTAAAGTTTAGTCTTCAGCACGGTACTGATTACTGAACGGTGCAATCCAATTATAAAAAAATAAATGCCAAACTTGATGGCATCGATAGATCATACTGTGTGCAAGTAGACGTCTGCTAGTCGAATATACGGGGATGACAGTGGTCCTCTGCAGTAATCACTGACTGTTAGTGCACCAGCATTACTACAGAGAATCCTCATCCGAGAATAATCTGGGCCATGCTCAAACAAGGCGCGAGATAGCGAGAGAAGTGGGTAGCCTAATTTTTGTTTGCTGTCGTAACTAAACTGGACTTTGTAGGGGCTTCGTACATGCTTCTTCGTACCTGTAGCAGTGCCCATAAAAAATAAAATAAAAATAGATGTCCATGACCTTGATCAGAATGTGAGCAGATGACCATGGCCTGGTGCCCCCATGGACACTCAGTATATACCGTGATAAGAATAGTTTCACGGCTCGAACCTCGGAACAAGCACACTTTGAAGAGTGCAATCAACTTGAAACTGCCGCGGCAGACTAAGCATTTTACGACCCCATGTTGTCTTTGGACGTTCCCCGTCTATATATCAGTCTGCAATATCACGTTGCAAACTAGTAGTATATGCGAAATGAGTAACTGCAACCAATCTGTTGCAGTATTAATAACTACTAGACAATTTAAGACGAAGAATCAGATAACAATACAAGTTCAACATGATTAGATATGTTTCATGCTATGGAACAAGGTGGACAAATCTGTCTCATGCAAGCACATCTGGAAGGGGCTGACACCGTCAATGTATCTGAACTCGCGGCCTATGACGCGCGTCTCTTTCGACCCCAGGTTGATTTCGACCAGCCCCACTTCATGCATCTGCAGGATCACGGTGCCGCTCCTCTCTCCGAACCCCAGGAACCGGACCGGCCAGCCGGGGCCCTGCCTATCGATGGCATGCCGTTGGATCATCACCTGCCGCGTCCACGTCGCCGCCGACGTCGTCGAGCTTGATCCTGTTCCCTCCTCCACTGCTGCTGCCGACATCGTCCACATGCAGATCAATAGGTACTCGGCGACGAGCAGGCCCAGCTTTCCGTCCGCCGAGGCTACGAGGAGGAGGCCGTCGTCGGCTCGTGCTTGTTGTGTCTCCGACATCCTACTGAAGCAATCCCGTGGCACTCCGATTACCGTGGCCTGCGCGGCGGCGACGTCGAGGGCGACGATGCTGTGGTAACTGCACAGCCAGTAGACGCTGCTGCGTCCAAGGACAACAGGGTAAGAGGCGTAACGAGGAAGGGATAACGAGAGTCGCGGAGGGTCGACGTGGGCTTGGAGGACGGCACCCCACTCACCGTGCTCCGACGAGAAGATCTGCGTTCGCAGATTTTGGTCGGCGACGAGCAGCTGGAACGAGCGGTTGGCGTCGTCGACGCTGAGCAAGGCTGGCGGGTATTCGTCGACGACGTTCGCGAGAGGGAGGCGGAGCGTGCGTCCGGTAAGGACGTTGCTGACGCGCAGAGGTTCGGAGTGGTCGAACCGTCGGCGGAGGACGACGAGGCCGCCGCGTGACGCCACGGGCTCGAACTTCTTCAGGAGGCCGGCGTCGAAGCGGAGGCTGGTGGAGCGGGAGACGATGGGAGGGGCCCTGTACTTGTAGTTGCAGGTTTCGCCGGAGAATGCGAAGGTAACGCCGACGAGGAGGGCCGGGTCGAAGCCGCCGCCGCCGTCGGCCTCGGCGCGGAGCGCGCGCAGGTCGCGGAAGAAGTCCGGGTCGAGGATGGCGCGACGGATGGGCTTAGCGGTGGCGGCGCAGCGCACGACGGTCGCCGTGTCCGAGCGCTTGAATATATCGATGAGGATGTCGAAGGGGATGAACGGCAGAGGTGACCGGACCGTCGTCGTCCGGTCACTGCTTGTGCAAGGGCGTCGGTGGCGTTGGCGTTTTCTTGACACGGCAACGCTTGGGTAAGGGTGTTGGCGCTTGCTCTCCATGGCCAGTGACATGGCAAGTGTTTCGCCCAAAAAAAAAAGAGAGGAGAAATTCTCGATCGGCTGGCTTTTGGCGTCGTCGCTCTCATATAAGTACTCCGTAGTGTGCTCGCTGCACTCGCGAACCACTCGGACACGGAATAACATGTGGCACGACTCGGATTCCTGTGGAAGCTGCGTCTTCCAGAGGGGCCACATACTCGCGGTCAAATTTACCAACAAAAATGGCCGTCTTATGGAACCACCTGAAAAAGATCAGGTCCTCGACACAGTTCATCAGGTTCATAGAAGCAATTTACCACTTCCTTGAATCCATGCATGGCAACTACAATGTCAAGAGCAGAAAAAATATAAGAGTATAACAATCCATGATCAGAAAACTTTCATGGCTAGTAGCAAAGAGGGCAAATATGTCTCTTGCAGACACATCTGCAGTTTGTCGAAGCCAACTTCCTTGAATCCATGGCTGAGTACGAGTGTCTCTTTAGTTCTCAGGTTGATCTGGACGAGTCCAATATCACCCATTCGCAGTACCACGGTGCTGCTCAGCTCCCCGAACCCCAAGAACCGGACCGCATAGTTCGGACCCTCCCAGCCGATGTCCTGCCTCTTGATCACCACCTGCCTTGTCCACATCGTCTCCGGCGCCGACAACTCCGAGATCGAGCCTCCCTCCTCCCCTGTCGTGTCCAACAGAGTCCACATGGATATCACAAAAGTCTCCGCGACGAGCAGGCCCAGCCCACCGTCAGCCGACGTCGTCAGCTGAAGTGCGCTGTGAATGTCCTGAAACCACCTGATTCTCTTGTCGCATTCCGGCGGCAGCTCGATCCGTGTGACCCGCGCCGTGTTGATGTCGAGAGAAATGATACAGGCACCGTCGTGGAGCCAGTGGATGGCGGTGCCTCCAAGGACGACAGGGTTGGAGTAACGGTAGATATTGGGTGGTTGGAAGTTCCGAGGGAGTTGGGTTTCGACGACGGCGCCCCACGAGCCGTCCTTCGTGAAGAAGATCTGTATTCTTTGCATGCTCTCGTCTGCAACAAGCAGCTGGAACGAGACACCAGCATCGTCGACGGCGAGCAACGCGTGCGGACCCGTGAAGCGCCCGCCGGGCGGGAGGCGGGACGAGCTGCCGGTGAAGGCGTTGCAGACGCGCAGCTCCTGGAAGTTGCCGTCTCGCCGGCGGAGGACGATGAGGCCGCGTCGTGAGGCCACCGGCTCGAACGACTTGAGGAGGCCGGCGTCGAAGGGCAGGTTGATTTGTCGCGGTGCCTGGCCGACGCCTGTGACCGACGCCGACGAGAAGCAGAGCACGTTGGGGTCGAGGAACGCGTAGGACGCGCCGAGTAAGACGGCGTAGCCGGCCTCGGCGCGGAGGGCGATGCGGCGGCGGAAGGCCGCGTCGTGGAACGCGCGGCGGATGGGCTTGGAGGTGGCGGCGCAGCGGACGATGGTCGCCGCGTCCGAGCGCGCGAAGATCTCGAGCAGGAGGTCGACTGGGAGCCACGGCGGCGGTGACTCCGCCGTCGTTTGGTTCCATGCGGCCGGAACAAGTTGGCGCTTGGTCGACGGCGACATGACGTTCCCGTTCGGCTCGTGGTCGCTCGTTCTCACCGGGGCCATGAAGTTGCTGGTTGGCGTCCGCGCGTCGCGATTATATGCACGTTCATCCATGGTTCCCGGGTTCCATGTGCAAGTCGGACTCGATCGGATTGACTCCCACGGCCAGTCGTGGCGTGACTTGATCGAAACGCGGTGTTGTCAATGATAGGGCGGTGTTATCTTTTTGTCTGGAGAAAATAAAATAAAGAAGAAAGAAATATGGGTTTTAATTTGGACCTGGAATTAGTTTTTTGGTAATTTTTTTTGAAACTACTAATGACTTCACGAAGAAAAAAAAAAGAGTATGGCCAGAGAGTTGTAAAGCGCACTCATGAATTTTTATGGGAACGCTGGCGTAGAAGCAATCACATCATTCTCTACGCTAAATCCCTTCTCCAAGTTCACAGGTACACACCCTCTTAGTACTATCAGTTTTCATGTTCTGCAAATAGTTCTTTTCCCAAGAAGAAAGAAAAATCGCAAAAAACTTCTGTGAATTTAGACGTATTTTATTTCTAAAAATGTGTCTATTTCACTACCCTCAACCGTGGATCTTGCGCACGTCGGCACCTTATGTTATAAAAATACATTATGAATATTTTACCACTATTTTCAAGGACTTTCGATTGCTTCAGTGACAGACATTTACCTTATGCTCTCAAAACTATCGAACTAGTCACAAACAATTAAAATATATTTTTGTAACGTAGTATTTAGTGACCTCTATATATGACAAAAAATATGAATTGAAATTATGACTCGCACTAGGAGATACAAAACACACTGTCATCGAGTGGATATGTATTTTACATATAACCAAAATAGTTCAGGGGGAGTACATTGAGCTGAAACAAATTTTTTTACCAGAGCTGATACTTTGTTCACGAGGTTACACGGGCAAACTAAATAGTACTAGTTGATTGCATCATTGCAAGATGAAGCGGGGGCTCTGTAGAAGTTGGTTGATGGTCAGAAAGGTCTCATGGCCTGGAGCACAGAGGACAGATCCATCTCGTGAAAGCACAGCTCTACAAAGCCAGTGACGCCCGGCTGCTCGAACTCGCTGCATCTCAAGATGCGCGCTTCTTTCGATCCCAGGTTGAGGTGGATGAGTCCAATTTCGTCCACCTGCAGTATCACGGCTCCGGTCCGCTCCCCGAACCCCAAGAACGAGACACAGAAGGACAGAACCCCGGGCTCCCAGCCCATGGCCTTCGTCGTGATCACTTGTTGCCTGGTCCACCCCTCCGACGAGCTGGAGCTGCCTGCCCCCGACAGCGTCCACATCGATATAACATTCCACTCGGCGATGACCAAACTTAGCCTTCCGTCTGCCGACGCTATCAAACGAAACGCCCTGTTACGATGCTCGCCGGTCCACCTCGCACGCCACATGGCTTGTGGCAGGTCGATCAATGTAGCGCTGGCTGTGCTAATGTCGAGAGCAACGACCAGCCGTTTGAAGCCGCTACACATCCAATGGATTACGGTGCCTCCAAGGACAACGGGGTCACCCAAATCGTGAGCAGGAGTTAATTTTGCAATGTCACGAGGGCGATGGGCGTGAACGACGGGCCCCCATCTGCCGTCATCTGTCGAGAAAGTTTGTGTCCGCAGGTATTTGTCAGCGGCGAGCAGCTTGAAGGAGCGGCCCGCGTCGCCGACGGCGAACAAGGCGAGCGGGTACGCGACGTGGACGGTTCCCGGGGACGGGATGCTGCACGTGTGGCCGGTGAGCGTGTTGCAGACGCGCAGATCAGGGCGGCTGAAACTCTCCGCCCGGCGCGGGCGGAGGATGACGAGGCCGCCGCGGGAGGCCACGGGCTCGAACGACTCCAGGAGGGACGAATCGAAGCGAGGGTTCAGCCGGGGCGCGTGGCCGACGCTGGTGACCGGCGAGTTGCTGTATGGAGAGTCGAGGAGCGCGTAGGAGACGCCGAGCAGGAAGGCCTCCTTGGCGTCGGCGCGGAGGGCGACGCGGCGTTGGAAGACTGGGTCGAGCACCGCGCGGCGGACGAGCTTGGAGATGGCGGTGCAGCGGACGATGGTTGCCGTGTCCAAGCGCGCGAGGATCTCGTGGAGGACATCGACTGGCATGGATGGCAGGAGCGAATAATCTGTCGCTGGCACGTTGCAAACATGTTGACAGTCCATCGACATGGCGGCCATCCCGTTCGGCTAGTCCGATCCGCCGCTTGTGCAAGCTACGCTTGTACAGTATACTTGTGTGGATTTGCTTGCTGACCTTTGCCTGCCGTGCGGCTAGGCTATATTATATGCACATGCAGATACTCGGACTCCGTGTGCTCATCAGACACCATATTCAGAGTCGGAACAATATGACATGCTGGCTACATGATAACACCAATGAAATAATTGAGACGGTTGTTTTTTGAAGCTTAGGGGGTGTTCGGATCTTTAGGCCTAAATTTAGTTCTCGCACTAATTTACTATTTAATGGTATTAAATAAAGTCTAATTATAAAACTAACTACAGAACCCTGTTCTATTTCGCGAGACGATTCTAATGAGGGTAATTAAGCCGTGATTAGACGATAGTTACTGTAGCATCACTGTAGCTAAACATGGATTAATTAGGCTCGTTAGATTCGTCTCGCAAAATAGCGCACATCTGTACCAAGGTTTTGTAATTAGACTTTATTTAATACCCCTAAATAGCAAATTAGTGCGAGAACTAAATTTAGGCCAAAAGAAACGAACAGGGCCTAATAACATGATGAATCGTATAGCTACATGAGTTGATCATGGTCAGAACTGTTTCATGGCTTGGAGCAAGGAGGGCGAATCTGCCTCGTGCAAGCACAGCCGTATGTTGCCTTGGCTGCTGAGCCGTCTGCCGAGTCCCCTCAAGTCACGGGTCAGGACGATCGCCTCTTTCGATCTCAGGTTTACCTGGACAACCCCCATTTCATCCATCTGCAATACGACAGATCCACTCATCTCCCCGAACCCCAAGAATTGGACCCAGTACCCCGCACCATACAAGGCATCTTTGCAGATGGTGTGCCTCGGGATCACCATCTGCCTCGTCCACCTCGCCGACGCAGACGCAGTGCTCGAACCCGCCTCCTTCGTTGGCGCCTCCGACGACAACTTCCACATCGTTATGGCGTATGCCCCCGCGACGACGAGGCACAACATTCCGTCCGACGAGGCCGCCATCTGGAGCGCTTTGTGGGCCTTGCGGCGGCACTGACACGACCTGAGATTCAGGTCACCTTGCGGCGGCAGCTCGATCAGCGTGGCGCGTGCCTTGGTGACGTCGAGAGCGATGATGATGATGATGTCTTGTAATGGGTCACTGTACAGCCAATGGACGACGGGAAGACGAGCGAACGGCTGCCGCCTCCCATCCCGCTCCATCTTCTCCTCGAGATCCTCGCGCGGTCGGACGTCGAAACCGTCGTCCGGTGCGCGGCCACCTCGAAGGCCGTCCGGCGCGTCATCCTAGGCCAAGACTCCCGCAGACGCCTTGCGCTCCGCACGGAGGCCAACGGCGGCTTCGACCCCGCGCTCCTCCTCGGCGTCACCTACCTGCTCGGGTAGAACATCTCCGCCGCTGTGGAAGACCGCGTCGTCCAGTCGTCCCGGCAGCACCTGCGCTTCGACGCCAGCCTCTTGCTCTCGTTCGACCCCGCGGCTTCGCGCGACGGCCTTGTCGTCCTACAACAGCGGCAGACTGCTCGTCGTTCGCACGAAGCCGTTCCTACGCCCGAGCTGCGCATCTGCGACAGCCTCACCGGCAAAACATGCCGCCTCCCTCCCGCGGCTATCCGCCACGACTACCCACTCGCCTTGCTCTCGGTTGGCTACACCGCCGGCGGCCGCTCCTTGCAGCTGCTCGCCGTTGACCGGGAGCTGCGAACGCAAACATTCTCGTCAACGGACGGCAAATGGGGGCCCGTCCGTCAAACTCGCTACGCGTCGCAACTCCCGTACCTCGCTCCGGTGCTCTACGATGACTACACATCTCGCCCCATCGTCCTTGGAAGTAGCACAGTCCAGTGGCTGCGCCTACACAGGACACCTGATTCTGATGAAGCAGGTACTGCGAGGACCCACACATCGTCGCTCTGGACGTCCGCTCCGCACAGGCTACGCGTATCGATCTGCCACCGGAATGCATAACCAGGATGAGGTGCATCCAGGATACCCGCACCGGACTTCTACTTGCTGCTTTGCCGGACGGAAGGCCGGCCGTCCTAACCGCGGAAATCCTGGTGATATCAATGTGGACACTTTCAGAAACAGAGGACTTTTTTTTTTTTTGAAAATAGGGCAGGAGCGCTGCCATTCATTAAGATAGAAGTAAAAAAGAGTGCACTAAGGGTACATAAACTAACCCAGCATTATAGACAGGCCCGAGTTAAGGTCATCACCCAACTTGAGAAAAACTGAAAATGGAGTTGATGGTAGCTGATGTGATGAATTTCGAGATGCATGCTTGATGCTTTAACAACCAAGGAGGCAGCTGCAGCCAGGTTGTTCTGCTTGACACACCAACTAGAGTGTAGCAACTCATGGTCTTTAGGGAGATACCTCGTGGTTAAAAGACGGACAACTGTCAGCTGCTCCTAGAGAGAGCTCCCTTCATCTTGTTACTGCTGAAACATGCTTGTGGCTGATTGTCTTCTTTTTCTTTTTCCTCAACTCGGGTGGTTGTGTTAGCTTTTTCATTCCTTGCACAAGCATAGCCAATCTGATAGCATCAATGTTGCTCCCCCTCAAGAGCTTTTTCTAGGTGTCTACGACTCGCCGTAAAGGCCAGAAACCCAGCTGCTTGTACTCCTTAACAAAGATCCATTTCTTTGTCAGCATATCTCGAACCACTTGACAGATGTCTTACGAGGTTTGATCATGATCACCGGCTTTTTTCCACCACACTGGCCGCCCTCCTTGCTCACAACAGAAGCTTTCTGGACTGAGCTGCGTGGTAGGATGGAGGCCAATTGGTGAGGAGCCACCTGATTGCAGTTGCTCAAGGCTTTGATGAGTTCATGCCCAATCTGTTGGTCTGCTTTGCTTCTTATCATCAACAGAGTCACACTGAGCTGACTCTCTTTCATCCAATCTTCAAAGGGAAGGTTGACAACAGACGATGGCGTCACAGCTTGTACAACCTGTAGTTGCATGGTGGAAACATTCCCGGCTTCATGTATCTGATTCATGAGGCGGGCCTCAAGTACCATTGGGTCCATCGACTTCTGGCAGGCTACTGGAGTCGGGTCACGCTGGAGGAAAATCAAGCTATCATCAACAATGACGCCGACATCTGTTGTGTTGTGGAGCAAATCACCCCCCGGGCGGTGACCCTCCTGCCGCCACTGCTGTTGTGCAAAGCGACGAGATGGGCATTTTGTGGAGATGTGACCAAAACGATGACAACGCCAACTCCTTGTTGGGTTTCGACACGACGCAACCTTGTGATCTCGAACAAGGCAGTTGAAACATTGCCCCCTCATCTTCTTAAAGAAGAGCGAACGCCGCTCATCTTGGTGCCGGGCCGAGCCATCTGATTGAGGCGCTGTGCAACGACGTTTGTGCTTTGTCTTCATAACTTGCAAGCCCTCTAGCACGCAACAGGATGAGGGAGTCCGTTGGTGTACCTCGGTAGCGACGCCGTCTTCGTCGTCCTCCCTGGTGGCTGGAGCAGCTTGTACGCAGGAGGACCTCTTTGTAGGACGGCAAGCCTTGCCGCAGAGTAGCCGCAAGCAGCGAATCCGCTGCCTGGACCTCCACAGAGCGGAGCCGGGCGCGCTTCTTCACTTTGAGGCAGGGGATGGTGCCGCCGGGTTGGGCCCTTCTCTGCTCCCCAACGTGTGCTTCGTCGATGGACTGCCCAACTGAGATTGGCCTCGCCTGAGCCTTTAGGCTCCCCGGTCCCTGCTCTGCCTTGGGGAGGAACTCTTGTGCCCAGCCATCGAGCTCGCGCACGGCTGGTTCCCCCACCGCAGCTCGCCCTCGGTGTGCGCCGCTTCTTTACCGTCGTCGCCTCCTCCTCGGCCTTCCCGTCGACGTCGTCCGGTGCTCATCCCTCCGCAGAGCTCCGCCGGATTTGCCCATCGGATTGGGCTGGAGTACAACCTTCGATCTGCTGCTGTGCTGTGAGGAAGGGCGATTTGGTGGTGGTCTGCGTGGGAGGTGGAGGAGGTGGTGGTGGATCTACTCTCTGGCTGGTGGAGGAGGGCTGGAGGAGGCCGGCCGCCGACGACAAGCCCGGCGGCGGCGCGGTCGCCCCTGTGTTCGCCAGGAGCGCGTGCGCTCTAACGGTCACTCTTCAACACAGACCATTTCCTCAGAAACAGAGGACTCGAGCCTGGCAGCACTGACGCCGTCGTGGATACGGCAGGTGGTGATCTAGAGGCAGGCCATCGGTATGAAACCGGCCCAACAGGCAACAGGCTATCTCCGGTTCTTGGGGTTCGGGCAGAGGAGCGGCACCGTGCTTCTGCAAATGGATGCAGTTGGCCTAGTACAACTCAACCTGGGATCAAAGGAGGTGCTGTGTTTCCGCTGCGTGCAGCTGTGCTTGCACGAGATAAACTTGTCATCATTGCTCCAAGCAATGGGACCTCTCTGATAATTAGTTATTGACATGCATGTCATACAACCAAAATAATCCCTAGTCCCGTTTTGAGAAAATTCATACATCCGGTTCTTAAAGGTTCGGAAAGAGAGGTGCGGCCAAAGTGCGAGAAAATTGGCAGCCTCCATTGCATGCAGCTGTGCTTGTATGATGTAAAGCATCTCCAAAAGAGCCCTAAAACCTCTCCTTAAATCAAAATAATGGGATTCAATAAAAAAACCATCTCCAACAGCACCTCAAAACTACTCCCAATTTTTTCATACCCCTAAACTCCCCTCATTTGTAGCTACAAACAGGAGAAGAATTGGGATCCCCATTCCTTCTACTTTCACAAGAATTAATGATTTTGTGCCCCCAAATGCTGACGTGGCCCAATCAAAAGTGTTTTGATCCACTTTTAGAGATGAACTGTTGGAGGAAGAAAGAAAAATGCCCCGCATAATAATTTAGTTAGCCCCAAATACAAATTTATGGGGCTAATTTTTTGGTAATCTCTTAGAGATGCTCAGCTTGTAGTTTTTAGGCAATGGGACTCTCTCTTATTGAGTGATTTAAATACATGGCATGCAACCGAGAAAATTATGTTTCCGTTATGGGTCTCTTTTTCTGAACCTGCTTATGCTGCCTGATCTTCTCTCGGGTTGTAAACTCTGAACTATGTTTCTGTTATTTGATAATGGAAAGGGGCATATGCCCATGTCGAAAACAATACACAACATGCAACCGAGAAATGTATAGTACATTTTTTACATAGTAAAAACAATTATAGTTGGGCTCATCTAAGGTACGCCATCTTAACTCTCAGAGTTTTGGTAATAGACCCCGCCCGTTGATGAAATCAAGAGCCAGGTGGTCCACCAAAATAGATGCACATGTCCATCCAAATATTTGTTCTTCCATGCCCTAATCAAATAATTATAAATTTTAAAAAATAAAACATATGTCGTAAATAGGGGAAAATTATGTTGCACGCACCATGACTCAAAGCTCAAAAAAGACAATTTCATAGCTTTTCAAAGTAAAAAAACGCAAGTATCGCCCCGGTTAGAACATTATACTATCAGAATTTGACTTGATACAAGTACTTAGAATTTGAATACTTAATAAGAATACACATACAAAAAAATCTCATAAATTTCATGATTGACATGTGACAAAATCTTTAGCTTCAACTTGCTAAAATTGAATTCAAATACTTGATAGGTAATAGAAATATCTATCGTTGAATCTTTTCATTCACAAGGGATGATTCAAACTGACTTGGTGCACCTAAAAAAATATAGTGATATAGAAGACCAGAGATGCATTACAAATATTCATGAATCCTAATAATCTATGAAAAAAATCAAAATTACGCACAACAAATGTTTGATCCCCTAAGTTGAAGCTAAAGATTTTGTCCCTAAAGATTTTCTCATAGACCAGAGTGTAATTATGATCTATGCCAAACTCTTTATTGTTGATCTATGAGTGTAGATCAATTTTAAAGATAGGACAATCTTCCAAATTCACTCCAAGAATATATACATTTAATTGTAAGAATGCATGTAGACACATTTATTCACCACCAATACAAGATGAAGAAATACATTGTTATGCTCAGATTGCTTTAGAAACATTATTGTCTTTTAATCAAGAAATATCAACACCTCATGATACTATCTCTGTGCAAGTGTCTATGACATGAACTACGAAAGAGCTGATATGCATATTTAATGAATAGAAAATAGGAATCCATGCGTGGTAGCCCTCCAATAGGTAAAGGGTAGGAGAGACCAATGCATCAAGAACTTTTGGCGGAAGGGATGGCCTATTCATATGGCAAGTGAATCCAAAAGGACACAATCGCTGCGAGCATAAGTTGAACAATATTCACTTTGAACAGGAGTCCAAGCACAATGATTTTTTTTTTCAGCCTGCGATGTTAGTCGATACCTGCATAATGCTTACCATCGAGGGATTCCTGATTGGTGTTAGTTTGGGGACTATGAAATCTTCAAAATTAATTAGCCAACAGTTATATGGCATCAATGGGTTTCTCTTTTATGTGCACAGAAATGGATATGGCTTGCTGATTTGGAATGTTGGACGTTTGAGCGTGGAGAAGATAGGAGATAAGGAGTTCGAGGAGAAGGGGTCTCTACTTGGCAACAAAATAATTCCTTTTGTGACTCTTTGTGCTCCTTCCTTCCCAGAAATGAGGGAGTGACTGCTCTAGGGGTGGAAACGGATCGGATAGTGCCTTTCCCACATCCATATCCATATTTGTAAACGGATATAGATACGAATACGAATGTTTTCGAATACGAATACGGATCGGATATTAAACGAATGCGAATACAAAATCGAATATCACTATAATTTGAACGGATACGGATACATCTAACTTTATGTTGTTAAGACAACTGCTACACTTTTACCACTCTAAAGTATCTTTAATAATATTATTTCACATGGTTTAAACTAGTTCACACCAAAATTGAATCAATTTTATAATACTTTTGATATAATATATGGATATATTTATGATATAGTGGCGGATACGAATACAAATACGAATATGTCGGATATCTGATGTCAAAACCTCAAACCATATCCACATCCATATTTTCTAATCGAATTCGAATACGAATTCGAATAGTGTAAAAATATTAATCGAATGGCAAATTCTGTATCATATTTACATTTTATCGGATACGGATATCGGATATTACGGATTATTCGTATCCACTTTCCACACCTAGACTGCTCTTTTGTCCTCCATTTTATCCCAAGAAATAAATGATCTATACTCAATATGTTGACTTTTGTTCTTATGTTCCATTGATTGTACCTTGAGATATATTACTGGAACTCGTTCCAATGTGATGTCATGCTTTGTTTATTCCCTGCACCCATGTGATGCCATGCTTTGTTTATTCCCGCATCTAAACACCCATACCAAAAATCCTAGCTCTACAGAGGATGACGTGTGAGCTCATGGTGACAAAGTTATAGTTTTTTGGTATTTTGGTGTGGAAACAGTTGTAGGGTCAAAAAGTTATAGGGTATTACCTCAAGAAAATAGTTGAGAATTCTTTAACGTTATAATTTCTCGCAGTCAAAATAGTTCTATGTTTTCAAGGTTTACTTTAACAATTATTTTCTAACAAAGCATTCAGGTTTGGACTCAATGGCCCATATGCTGCCAATGACTCAGAATGACCTCACTTCTTTTATGGTATTGATGTCAAATTCTACAACAATGGCAAAAATCTAGACACAGGGGTGTACAAGAAAAAACCTCCTATGTGCAACAATCCCAAATGAACAAGCCATAATTATCCGCTATAATATAAAATAATCTGGATCCTTTCTGGTTATATGAGTCGTTTGGTTAAATGTGAGATACTCCACAACTCCATATAGTGCATGCACAATATTAGTGTTGTGCTATGAAGCTATATAAAAGATTTTGGTACGAATTAAAGGAGTCCAGCATACCATCTAGTTGTGTGAACACTCGAATTGAATGGTAACATCAGTCGCTGAAGAGCCTGCTTAGCAGCACACGACACGAAACTGCAATCAGTTAACCAGAAGACACGAAGTCCAGTCTCAATGCATAGTTTCATCTCACACTTTTTAAGAATACCACATCAGCTATAGTGGTTTGGTTTGATGAATGAAGTGATCTCTCTCAATGTCCAAGTAAGACAATACGTATTTTTATTTGAATATCACCATAAGAAACAACATGCACACACGCCTCCCTTCATATACAGAAAAATCAAAAGAACTGTTTCCACTAGATACCTTCTTACATACCCAAAATTATCCTAAGTTTTGCAACATTTCCCTGTTGGTCAAGCCTCACATGCACAGCATCCATGGCATATTGATACATCGATAAGCTCCCTTGCTACATCAGTGATGATACTACCCAATATGTTCTTCTCCAAATCCTTGACGACTTCGTTTTTCTCGATTGGCAGGTCCCACATGCGGTTCCAACCAAAGTCCCACATAGAATTGGCATCTGAATGTGTGCTCTCAATGTCGCTGCGAAGTATCATTTTCAAGTTCTCAGCTAAGCTATTGTTGCTCCGTTGATGAGGTTTCATGGAGATATTCAGAGACTGAATATCTCCATCTAACTCTCTGATAAGATCATCCAAAGTTTGCAATCTCAGGGTTGCAGGGCGTGTCATGCTAACATCCACCATCGCCTCAGTTCGTTTACCTTTCCTTCTGATTATTTCCCGTCCTATGTCCGAAAGAACCTGGTTGCCTTTGTCCAACCACTTTCCGGAGTTAACATGGACAGTGCTGATAGGAACATGGATTCTGGTAATCGACTTTGCCGTTTCGAGTAAGTACTGATCCTTCAGCAGCATTTCTGTAAGCAACAGTTGATTCTCTGTGAATGAATCACATGAAACAACATGTATCCTGTGGTTTTTCAACTCTGTCAGGTTACCCGACTCTGAGATATGATCCAGATCTGCAATAGAAGCATGCAGTTCATTATTTTATTCCAGCAGTTGAAGCATAAAGTTCATGGTTCAGGTACATTGACTACGACGAGTAAATAACACCTTCAATTTTAAACAATTGGTTCTATGAGTAGAGACCTAGCGATGAATCAAGAGTGTAAGTACCATTTTGTGATGGATCATTGACATCTTTATTTTGATGCAGTTGCTGCTGCTGCTGCTGTTCTCCCTCGGAAAATGTTTCCAGCATATTTACAGCCTCACTGTCTGTTTGATTAACTCTGTTATCCTGCATGTTTGGACCAGCAAATTAAAATTCATTCAACAGGCGTAATATTTGCATAAGGATTCATGCAGAATGTTCTATTTCGTTTAAACTTACGGTTGTCTCAGAAATTGAACAAGCTCTGGTCTGTGCAACAGCCGTAGTTGGATCCTTGGTTTCTACAGGTAATTGTTTTTCAGATTGATCCGAGGAAGCCCCTCTAGTTGTGCTGACATCTTTACTTCCTTCTGCGGGTTGTCTGAATATGCCATCATGTCCGGGCGTGTTGTATGATGGTTTGCGACCCCCAGAAACGTCTGCTTTTCTGCACTCTCCATTCTTCAGTCGCATCGATCCTGTATATTCAAGTTTTTCCTTGGTATGTGTTGGTTCTGATTTCAGTGACCTCTTGTGCTCTAAGTTCTGATTGGCTGTTTTGGTCTGCATTTGGCGATAAGTCTGCAGCTTTTTTTCCACGATCTGCTTATTCTGTGCTGGCCTTCTCGCTTGATCTTTCTTGCAACTGTTTCCTTCAGCCTTGTTGTCAACAGAGGAAAGGTTTTCCTTGTTAAGCTTTTCCATCTTCCACCTTGATTTCACCTCACTGTCTATGCCCAAGGACTGTTTTAAGCTGGTGGCTTGCATCTTTCCAAGCTTTTTATTATTTTCTTGGATGATGTCTTTTTCTACTGTGACTGGTTTGCTCTTTGCATTCTTCTTAAATCTGTGAAGAAAATTCATCTTTCTATCACTGTGGCAACCAACACCAACAGTCTTTTGCAGCTTGCTTTCTTCAGTCAGCTTCGTGCCCTGATGGACAATTTTCTCATCAACTGCTTGGGTAAGACTAACTCTTCTATCTGTACTTTCCTGTTTGCTTAACACCTGTCTCATGGTTTGTCTTGTTTGCTTGTCTGCTCTGAGATGCGATGATCTATTTGACAGAACAGTTGCATAAGATTCTTCAGACTTTGTCAGGTTAGTGTTCCACTCTCTTGCCATCAAATTCTTAATTTTTCCTTTGGATGGCACTCCTTCTGAACCTACAATTTGTATCGGCAATCTACCAAATGTCCCATTTGTTCTTGGCACTGCATCAGGTCTAACAAACCTCTCTGTTGCCTTACGCTCTGCGACCCCCTTCACAGATGGAAGATTTTCCAGCCCCATCAGCTTGGCAATCAGATTGGGCATCCTCACTTTTGAATCATCCTTATCACCACTAGTAGCATTGTTCTTAGAACTGTTTGTTACAGTAGTAAGCCGCAAAGCTGATCTTTGGTTTGCACAGGAACTCTGAGACTTTCCGAAAGGAACAATCTGCAGAGAAGCATCCGATGAGCTCTTTGCATCGTTGCCTAGCTCGGGCTCTGAATCTTCATCACCGAGCTCTACCAGCCTCGCAGAACTCCGTAAACGCGATGAACTCCTCCGGCTCTCCTTGCCCTCCAACAGTAATACCTTGCCGTTCCCTGAGGATTCCATGTAATCGGAGGCTTCTTGCAACATCATAAGCATGCTCAAGGACTCCTCCAGGTCCATGGCACCTCTGAGCAGCTTCTTCCCTACATCAACCGAGCCCCTCTTGCCGAAGCCCCTTGCGCCGGCACCTGACGAATACGCCATGAGTATGTCATTCAGCTTCTGAACTCCAATGGCCACCTTGCCGACGTGTGCATTGGGAGACAGGAGGTAGTTCTTTCCATTGCTCTCCACAAGCTGAAGCTTGCCGCTGTTGCTGAGCGCGAGGGCCAGTGTCATCTGCATGTCCACGTCCATCTTGGCCACAGGCTTCGGCTTGCCGCCTCCCTGGAATGGCACGATGGCGTTCGAATGGGCAATGGGCGGGGCGCCACGGTTGTGCGGCTTTCCGGCTCCGGAAATGGCATTGTTGCCTTGTCGGTGCTGCCAATACAGAACAAACATGTAAAGACAGTGAATGGAGGGGTCAATAGGAGCACAGAAATGCATAATCATTTGGGGGCATTGCTGCTTACCAATCTGTTTGTTGTTGCTTCTGATCTTCTAACCCGAGGAGGTGCTTGCTGTGGCTTCAGAATTTGAAGTTGTTTCTGAGAATTCGAATAGGCATCTGCAGAACATGATAATTTACAAAAATAATCAATGTGTTCTCATCTAAACTTACAGTTCTTTACAAGAAAAGATGCAACCTACAATAACTTTATTTCGAACAGTTTACAAAACTATCAGTACATTCAGATGATCAGATTAGTGTAGTGACTAGTGTGTCAAAATACGCGAAAAAAGAGCATATGCAATGTGCAGGCCATTACCTTCAGCGATTAGAGCTCATAAATGCAATATCCCCATTGCCAGCTTCTTTCAAAGCAAAATTAAAAAAATGATGGAAAACTAAAGAACACATTGCAAGTGCAAACCAAATAGTACTAAGGTTCAAATAAACAACGGCGAAGAAGCGAACTTACCCCGAGGTGCGACGTTTGCCGTGCTGCGCTGCGCCGCCGCCGACTCAAATCCGAGCCGCTCCCTGCGCCGCCGGAGGTCCTTCAGCAACTTCTGGGAGAAGTCGGAGCTGAGATCAGGCACCTTGGCCATATTCTCTCAGCCGACCAGGAAGAGAGGTCCCTCGGTCCCTTCTCCGCTGCACCATGGACACGAAGCCACCACAGCTACTCAGTATGGTGCAATAAAAAAAATTGCTTCAAGTTGGTGTGCGTGAGTGCTCAGGCTTTCGTTTTCTTCAACCTCTTTTGCCGACTTCTTCAATGAGTCCTGGAAGGAGGGAGGGTAAAGTGTCTCATCTGGGGAGCAGCCATGTCAACAAGACGGATACTCTCTCTCTTGCACTGGATGCTTTCGGTTGGGTTGAGTGGGAAGATTGCCTTGGAAGTCACACATCCCATCCATGGCATGACTCGGCAGTGTTGCATCCCCAGTTCACCCCTTCACAAGCAAAGCAGAAACAAAGACACGGCATTTGCATTTGGATTCTCTCTAGCTTTGGTTAGGTGGCTATCTCTTTTGACCATGACGTGGATTTGATATGGCTTAGTGGTGGCAAGTGAAAGTCATGATTTGAAAAAGTATTCAGAAAAGGTGGGGAGAAAATAGAGATCAAAACCTGCTTAGCAAGAAGCTTGCGTTTTGGTAGCAAGACTCTTTTACTTAAGGGTTTGATCCAAAGCAGTTATGCAGCTTTGGTACCAAGGGCCCCGCAAGATTCACTTATAAATAATTCCCCATATTATTTATGGAAATTTCTGGATAGCCATAAGTATTGATTATACTTGCAAACAACAAAAAGGAAGTTAGTTATAAACCCAGGTATATAAACAGGACAGCAATTATTACCAACTTGCAAAAAAAGTAGCACAAGATCTATTTTGAAGACACCTAAAAGTCGATCGCACTATATGTGCATCCACAAGAGATGCACAGCCAAAATTTGGCAAAAGCTCCAAAACCCATGACACAAATTTTTAGGTGTAACAAGATAGCACATGACTCAAACAATTTTTAGGTGTAACATCACCCTCACACCACACAAACGATTGTCGGTCACTTAACTTCCTTCATCACCACATTTAATTCTGGACCCTGGAGTCCCAATAGAAACATTTGATGCTCACAGTAACAGCAAGTGACTCCACTCTTATTTTAACTTACAAACTTGTATGTACATCTCAAGGGGCAAAAATGATTGGCATTACAAACAAGAAAGCATCGGATACTCAAAGCGACAGCAGAAAGGGAAGAACAAAAAGCGGCACTTATCTAGCACGGACAGGTAAAGGTGGACTGGACAGTTAGCTTCCTACAAGAGCAAGGTAAATATGCATCTACATTCAAGGGATCATTGTTCATCAAGGCAGCCGTCGCCTGAAGTTCCTACTGGTGCTTTGGTATGTACGGACCAGCAGGCCGACACCCAATCCTATACCCACACAAACGCCGAGGCCGATTCCGACTCCCACACGGACACCAGCATTAAACCATGAAAGCTCACCATCCTCGCCCTCTATAAAGTCCTGCCTTGAGTACAAACTGTTATCGTCAACATCCACATCCGTCTCAGCTTTGGAGTCCTGGAATTCTGATACCTGTACAGGAAAGAAAAGGATACTATAATATATCTATGATATAGGATGTGGACCTCAGGCTAAGGATGTATATTATCAATTGGATTAACGAATCAGATGATGGTTTGCAAAACATTGAGCACAGGTGTTATTGTCATGGGAGATTAGGACACCCTGTCTTGTGTTACAATACAAATCCCCAGTTCCAGTGAGCATATGTCTATGAGCTCGATAGAGACATGTCCACCGCTGAAAATTACATGACTTCTACATCCCATCTAATCAGATAGAAATGTGCACTAGAAATCAGGTGTATATCAGTCTGCCCAAAAGAAAAACTGATGGAACCACTTGCATGTCCACCTCAACAAAAGATCCCATCAAGAGATATGAGGTACTCAGCTTACGCTATAGTATAGCAAATGCACAATACAACCAATCACCATGATACATGATATCAGAAAAGTATTATTTCAACTTCTATAAACGAGAATAAGTTTTTCTTATATGAAAGAAATGTATAAACAGGTTTTCTTAGGCATCAACATGTGAAATGATATAACAAATACAGTGATACACCATTGGATTGAAATAATAACAGAGTAAAAATTACATGTACATAGGAAAATAGGAATTCTACCCGTTATAAATTGAAAATTGTGAATATTCGCAGGAATGGTTCTTTCATCGTTCATCAAAACAACAGGAAATTAACAGAAAACAACTCAAAATTTGATGTTCTTATCTCAGTTGTCTCATGACTGTTAGGTGTGGAAGTTCCTTCAGGCAAAAAATAGTTCCACAATGAATGTCAATCACAAGAGTTCCCACGGGGCCCTGGTTAGGCTAAAGGTGAGAATATAGTCGGATAAAAGCAGTTGAGAATGGTAAGTACCTTCAAAGAGTTTTCATGTGACCCTTCTTTCTGTTCTTCAGTTGCTTCATTTTCAGGGATGGAATCAAGCTTTAGTTTCATTTCAGACTTCCTCCGTGATAAAAGCTGGATTGTTTTTGTTAATATAATAGGGGTGCCAGAGAAAGTGCCTGCAATATAAACCTCGATCGCAGGATGCACAGATTCTGATCCTGCGGACAGCTTTCCCTTCAAGAAGCCATTGCCTGATGTTGCAGACTGGCACTTCATGTTCCATTTCTTGCTGCTGCTCTTTGACTCCCCAACTACTCCATTGGCATTGCATAGCTCCAGATCTCCTGTGAGCAAGAGATCACTCTTATCAAACACCTGGAACCTCACGCTCCCTGTCATCCTTATATTATCCGTGCTCACAAATGTAGCTTCCTCAGTCCTTCTGTCGACCCTGTCCCTCCTGAGTGAAGATGAGATGAACTCAGTGTGCATGCTGCTCCGCTGGCCATTCACCTCAATAACAGTATCCGGTGACAGGGGGATGTGATTGAGCGTGAGATGCTCTGGTGCAGACTCATTCGCCACACAATTACTCACCCTAACATAGAACACTTTCAAGTCAAGCCAAGGAGAAGACCTTGGCGCATACAGCGGGTGCATGATGATCTTCCTCGCAGCCTCGAAAGCCAACCCGTCACCCATCTTTCAGTTTGAAATGTACACAAATCCTTATTGCAGTGACATGCACATCAATATGCAGATTACACCACCAGAAACTCTTACTGCAGTCACGAGAACAGTCCGAATTCCACTATCTGCAAAGGAATCAGACCACACGTTTAGATAATATTTATAATAACATAAAGTGTATTTCAGTGGGATTTAGCACTTGATCACAAACTTTGGTAAAACTTCTTTTGAAAGCCCAATTACACCAATCGATTCCGTGCATACAACAGATGGAACTCTAATTCGAAAACAGCGAGTAAACAACAAACCACAAGAATTCGTCACCACGCCCAAATGACCTGAACAACAAAGATAACTTCTCCCAATCCAGGGCGGACCCGACGCGCAGGCAAGGGGGATTCTATTCAGTTGAACCCCCGAAAACTCCAGAAAACAATCCAGATTTCAGCAATCCCCCACGCAGTAACCGAATCGTCAAATCAACAAACCGAACGAATTGGAGCATCCAATCCAGAACAAGGATGACGATTCGGCCTTGATCGCTCACGTCTACCAATAGAAAGACCAGTACAAAATTAATTCCTAGAACAATCCAATCGAGTTAGGGCGTCCTTACCAACAAACCAAGGAATCAATCCACGTCCGGATGGATCGGCACATCCGGTGGCCGTAGCGGAGAGGCGGAGGGGGGCGCCCAACGGCCGCCAGAGGGTAATTCGATGCCACCTGCTGCGATCGGAGGGGGCGGAGGACTGGAGCATCAGACGTCCGCGGCTGCCGGCGGCGCGGTGAGGTGGAAAGGGTTTGGATCGTTGGACGGTGGCGGAAGCCGGATGCGAAGGTAGGCACTAGGCAGGCCACGCGGACGAGGGGAAGGAAAAAAAGAAAACAAGTCGGGGGACGGCAATGGATGATGGGGATAGATTTTGAAGTAGATTATCGGTTTATTTTTCATTTTTTTTTTGCGAGGGAGATTTATTTTTCATGGTTCATTTTATTGTCCAATACCATTTTTACAAACAATGAAACTGTATATTATTTTCCCATTTGACGACATAAATTCGCCAAGTACAACTAAGGGACCAACTGAACTGCGATAGTAAGCTCTGATGCACAATCAGAGCTAGTGTTTATCGGCATGCGAAGTAGCTTAACAGCTGCAGAAGAGCGCACCATGACAGAATCCAAGTCTACCATACCAAGATCTTTGCGAACAACATTGCCAGCATCACAAGTGGGGCGGGGATGGGCCGGGCTGCCGCTACCACCAATTCACGGCTCAATTCATCGTCTCTCGCTGCTCCAAAATATCTCTCGCGACACATCAATATCTCAGATTGTGACCGATTCAGGCAAACGGATTGGGTTGAGCGGCCAGGTCTTTGTCTCCAATGCTTGCGGCCACAAGCTTGCAGAATTTATCCTATCCACGTATTCCCGAGCAGCCCACCACCGTTAGTTAATATTGTATTATATTTGTGTATTTCTCCTTCAGTTACTCAGATAGTATTTGAGTATTGACCTGTTAGGTATCTTGAAGCAGGATTTATCAATGAAACAATAATGTACATTTTAAACTCGGCGCCTCGTTGTGCCATCTTGTATTCGTGCTTGATCTCCCTTTCCTGCCGCATTCCTGGGCGTCGACTCGCTAATCTGCTCCAACGTTCCATGAACCCCTTCGGCCTTCGCCACCGCTCGCATTGATCCAAAAACCACTTCACCGCGGCCGCCGCCACCGGGCACGGCCATGCGTGTGATCAGCCATCCCTTAAACTCGTTGATTTGGTTCAGGTAGAGCCAGTAATCATTCAAACGCCATCATTTAATCCATACGAAGGTCAATTATATGGATCAGATGTGTGTACCCGCATACGTGAACGTTAAGAAGACTTCAATACAAAATCGTACTAGCAAGGTCTGGGCTGAGTTGGGGTGGCCCCTGCCCAGGTGGATTAAGGAATTAATGAAATTATTTAATTAATCAACCACTTTAAGATCCATGCTGCTTTTGAAAAACAGATCCCTTGGAACAGTTCTAAAATAAATATCAATTCACTTCGCGCAAAAAAAATCAATTCAGAAACATTTAAAAATCAGCAAACATCCTCACTAAGGATTGACTTTTTGCGGTATTCACGTATAAAGGAGGCAATTTTTTTTTTTTGCGGGTACAATTGTTATAATTTTGACTGGTTTGTTTTTCCAAAATGTTTTTTATTTGCCACAACCACAAACGGGAGCATATTTGGTGCAAACCTGCCTGCTAAATGTTGGAAATCTGGAAACTTCGCACCAGATATGCGTCCTCCTTTTTTGGTTATCAGTCCACAAACGAGGTCACAGTCTCGCAGATGTCTTCCATCAGCATTTCGCTCAAGCTATCTACGCCCTCTGTTCCTTTTTTTTTTTACGTTGGTCAAAAGAAGAAGAATGCAAGGAGTGGTTTCTCTTCGCAGGCATGAAGGAACGTACGCCCGGTCTGCGGTCATCTCCAGTGTGATTCTTGTGCTGATAAAATGTTCGGACCATTAGTCATTGTAAACACTGCCGCAGATGTTGTTTGTGCTCTGTGACACCATTTGCAACGCATGCCTAATTTCCATCAAGTTTCCCGGGGAAAAGTTGCATAGTGCATCTGTTAGAAAAAGTAGAATTTGATGGCCACTAAGCCTAATTATTTGTGCTACTTAACAAGAGTAGGTACCTACTCAAAGTACTTCACCATTTCGATGAGAGAATCTATATATTCTTTATAAGTGCAACCAACTAAGAACCATTAACTCTTATTTCTCTGCAACCACATTGAGCCACATCACCTCAAATTTTATCACCGTTTGATCAAGATCTTCTAATACAATACAAAATCTGTTCGTCCAAGCGCCATGCTCCTCACCCGATCCCCACTGCCATACACTTAAGCTGCTTAATTGCAAATAAATCTAATGAACCCATTACACTCGACACTTATGCTGCGTAATTGGCAGCGTAAAGGAGCACCCCTTTTCTCATTCCACTACGTATATATGCATGTAAAATACTTAATCACTTTTATTGCTACTTAATCACCTTCCACAAACCAAAATAGGGCTTACACTCCCTTTACTCCCCCACTTACGCATGGCTGGTGCATTTAGCTTTCGGCCATTATCACACCATTTCGTATCTCTATAAATTATGCTCGAAACTTATGGCAATTCATCTCCCACGGCACCGCATCCCTTTGCACAACACTCACCTGCTCCACCACCCCTCCCAATATCAGTGTCAGACATTCATCTTGCAGATACGTCTCTCCTATGCGAGCAGACATGGCCAACTGAACAATTTTTGTTGTGCTTTTTTATTCTCCCAGACAGTAGACACAATAGGTGCTCAAAAGGCAGCAGTTGTACATGTGACAAGATTTGATGCATTCCATTGTGATTCCCCGTTCTGCTGCCCTTGCTTTGGGTGTCTTTAATACTGAGTTATGGTGTTAAGAAACAGTACCATTGCTGCAATTTTGGAATTGCGGCTGCGACAAAACTCAAGTGATATATGTATACCCTCCACATACGAAGTAAGAGAATGAATACTTCTATTTTTTATAATCATTTTTTGTTTCAACGTGCTCATCCTTGATTTGTTTGATGGCGCAGCAACCAAACTGTGCAGCTCCTCATCCATATTTTTTATGTAGCGACGACACGGTTTGGGCAATTATGCATTTCTTACTATGTATCTGATCAACGAGAAAACAAAGTTGCGGGCTTGCGGAAGTTATCTCACACTCCCTCTCTGTGTTATCTAGCTCTCAATACGTTTGAATGATTATATTACCCATTAAAAGGAGCCCACCTATTAGTAAGTTACATGTTTCCCCCTTTGCCACTGCATGTAACATTCAATAGGATCTTTCCATGTTTTAGGTAATAATCTACATATGGTCACATGAAAGAAGGTTGTCAAATCTTACAATGGCTACATTTGCATTGTAAATCAGTTTGTCATGTGTGAAATAGCATGACCACTATTGCTCATCTACATGTTTTTTATACCCAAACTTTAAAACTAAAATAGATTATTGGTTGTTTTTTGTCCTCTCGCACATGGTTTTTATTTACGCATGCCACTCTATTATAAAGTCCCTTTAATTGCGATCAAAAAATAAAGTCCCTTTACTTAAGCACTAACATCTGACATGCCTCTCACATTCCATTTTATTAGCATGATATTATGTTTTTAGAAATAATAAGATGAACAATGTCATCACTTCATATCCATTTAACTATGTCCTTATTTGTTTCATGTGTAGATTTATTGATAGTAATTGTGAATAGTAATCCCCGGTAATAAGATTGTTAAATCAAATTGTACAACATTAGTCCTTTTATATTTATATATGGATTACGTAGTTTATCAAGAATATTGTTCTCTCATCTTGGTATGTTCTTATGTTGTTCATACCGCTCCCGCAGCATCGCGCGGGGTAATCAACTAGTAGCTAAAAATAGCAAGGGAAACATGAGTACTTGATGCAAAATTTCTTCCAGGCAAGGGAATAAACAACCAGCAAGAGGCTGCAAAGAGTTCCAGTAATATTTTGAGTCGAGGGACAGACAATTGAGGTGTTTACGGATAATCGCAAACGTCAGACCAAAGTTTCTTTACTAAGAGGCTGCAAATAGTACCACACGTTTCCGCTTCTCATATCTCAAAGATGCATGATAGCAAACAGTGGAGAAGCATATCAAAACTACGATATAACAAAAATGTATTACTTGTGTTATAATAAATATAGATCCAGGTCTTTCCAAAAAAAAAAAAAGATTCGTTAAATCAGAACTAAGCATAACGGTAATAGACTTCTGCCACATATGATCAACAGAGATCCACTATATTAGAATTGTACAACATGCTACTGTCCCATCCTTTGGATAATAATATTACACAAAGCAGGCACGTACTAACTATGGTGATATTCTGGGTTGCATACATCTTAAAAAGGCAAAAACCAAAGGCTCAGGGCAGTCGATTACACATAACCAGATACTATTACAGTGTCAGCATACAGGGCAAAATACAATATGCACGATTATTACTGTACAACAGGCAGGTTACAGTGCAGCATAGGCAACTTGGTGTGAGTATGGATCAGTGATCATTGGAGCATAGGCACTCATCGACCAACTGGCGCAGGTTGGGGTTTTCCAAGGCTGCAGCAACTCTCTCCTTGTCATTCAACTGTTTGTTTACTGTCATTTGAAACCCATGACATGTCAATATAACAGGTATTAAAGCAAAACAGTGCGACTTTGTTGTATACTGCTGGTAATGGTATTTTGCTGATAGAAGTGTCTGGTAAGGCTAGCCTACTATGGCGGACTGTGATATGATCATATGAATTGAAATTGTTCAGCCGTATTCTGATACTTTGATAAGGTGGTATAACAACGATGAATGAAAAAAGGAGCGGCACTAAATGAACTACTGATTATAGAGAGTTAATACGGAGGGTGCAAATATGTTTGCCAAATAATGCTCAAATTGACATTCAAACACAGGAACAATGAGTGCCTATCACATTTTGATGATGCATGAAACAGATTTTTGAACAGAACAAAAAATTATATTATGCTGGCCTAGAGTGACTAAACCGCATAATATTTTAGTCCTGTACATTAGGCTATATATCAGTTAGAAGTCGTAACCGTACGCACCAGAGTCTTCATTAGCAAGAGACCCTGGAGCAACTTTGATGTCAACCTGCAAATTAGTCCAACGGTAAATGATCACAGCAATCAATGATACCTGAATTCAACATAAATCAGGAACAACTATGCGCAAGGAACGCTACGATGAAACAGTGATGACAAACACATTCCAGTAAACCAGTGTCATCAAGGTGGAGTCTGCCATATTTTGTAATGACCAATACCCACATGTTAATAATACGTAGTGGGATAATACGTCGTCCCGAAAATATGAGGAGAGGCAGAGGTCGACCACCTTTGACATGGGCAGAGTCGCTGAAGAGAGACCTGAAGGACTGGAATATTGCTGAGGAGCTAGCTATGGATAGGAGAGAGTGGAAGCAAGCAATCCACGTGCCGGAACCTTGATTTCTCCTTTTTTTTTAATTCTTTTTTAAAAAACCCTTTTAAAAAAAACTTTTTTTCACTCTTTTTTTCTTTTTTTCTCTCTTCTTTCCCTTTTATCCTGTTTTGCCCTTTCTCGTTTTGGTTGGTTTTGCCTCTCTTGTTGGTTCCTGCAGGTTTCATCTCTAGCCTACCCCAACTTGCTTGGGATAAAAAGGCTTTGTTGTTGTTGTTGTTGTAATACCCACATGTTAAGTTTGTAGTAGTGTTATCTAGTATATCCGAAATAGAAGATCAACTGAGAGTTCGACTTCAGGGTCAGTTACAAACATAGCACCTTCATATCCTAAAATGCATTTAAGACGGTAACCAACAATATTACTGGTTAAACAGATATGAAGTATAGATCAATGAAAACCACTGCACCGAAGACCGACCAGTAAGTGGAGTTTCATGGAATAGGTAAAGCCGATGTAAGGTGCAATTGTCGTATTACCATTCTATGCCAGGCTAAATTAAATTGTCTCGTCCTTAACAACAATATAAAAGTCTTAGCCTCAAAAGTACACATTCATCATGTCCTATGGTAGTATGAAAATATTACTGCATATGAGCTTTTAAGATCATGAATGTTATATAGCAGCCTTGCAGGGTTTATTTCGTTTGGTTCTACTGGTCTATACAATGTTCATGGAATTTCTAATATGCGCATGTTGCAGGTTCTTGATAAATAACATTAATAGTACAAATGATAGCTATCCTGTAATTCCATCTATCTCATATAATGGCGTGCATGCTGCATAACATAAAGTAGAAAAAGCATCTCAATGGTCACCGTAGCAAGGATTCTAGAAGTCTAGAAACATAGAGGCACCTTGAAATGTGGAGGGAAGTTTTGCATCAACTTAAGTCGGAGGCACAGACCAATGACTGTAGCCATACTACAGTGCTGCACAGTTGGAGTGAAGGTTATCCTGCAGGAAATTGCAAGATTAGGCCAAGCAAGACGTGGTTCTCCTTATTTCCGCAATCAGGCAGTTTAGTTCCTTCTCTTCCTTTTTATTTTTCAAGGATAGGGTGAAGGTAACAGAGGATGCTCCCAAAATAGCAGATGCATCCTCACATCCACTGACCACGTAACATGAATTGATATGATTGGCAACTAGGGAAACTGACAAAGGCTACACCTTCTGATAAACCCACTACAAAGCATACGCTATTCCCTCATTACACGATGGATGAACTCCGATCTCAACCAAGTAGAGAACACAATTCCAGATCCAGCGTGCAATTTCCATAGTTCAACAACAAAGCCACGAGTATTCTGATTGGCAGAACACACAGAATGCACGAAGATGTCTTAATGGCCGCACATTATCGCAGATATAAGGCACGGCCTCACCTTCCTATCTCCAACCCCTATTGTCATTACTACGACTACCCTATTAACAAGATTTTCAAGAGTTCATTCAACAGCAACAATCGTTTCAAGGACAGTACAAGACTACAGGCGCAGAACCAGAAAGCTAAGATGCGCGCACATTATTAAGTATACGTACTGGATACGTCCGAGCTTCTCGTCGACGGAGATCGACTCCTCCGAGAGCACGCTCAGCTGCTCCAGCGAGTAAGGGTGCTCCGGGTCCTTGATGTCCCGCACAGTATCTGACACACGACACGACGATGCACCAGTAAACTCCAGCCGGTGAAGCTACCTACTGGGCAACAATGGAGTGAAGGAAAAGAGGGAGGGAGGCCCGGAGCACCGTACCGAAGATATCGAGAGGGTCTAGCGCGTCGGCGGCGTGGGGATGCGCGGCGCGCTCTGTCCGCTCGTGCACCACCGGGTTCGCGTTGATCATGCCCACCGTCATCTTCCTCCTCCCTCTCTCCTCGGATGCGGCGGTGCGAATTGATTTGGGACTTTGAGATTGGAGAGGAAAATGGAAGAGAATAGAAGGGACTAGGGAGGAAGAAGACGAAGACGAAGCGGAGAAAAAAACTGTTTGGTTGGGTCCTAATCATTGGTGCGTTTCCCTGAGTTGCGGGGAAGCCTTGCATGGGTAGGGCCCGTATAATCAATCGGCCCAAGATATTTCCGAGTCTGTCCAAATCGTGCAGCCCATGGGCTTGGTCCCTGAAAGGCTGAAACCGTAAGATCCAGGTGTCCTCGCACCCACAACGAAGCAGCTGCTGGCTCTTCGGGTGTGTTTGGCAGGGCTTGGGCTTATTCTAAAAACAGCTTATCCAGTGGCTTATATGTGAAAACAGCTTTTCTGGCTCATTTTGACTTATATGTGAAAACAGCTTATCCTGTCAAACTGTTTGGCAAAACAGCTTATCCTGTCTTTTCTGAAAACAGCTTATCCTGTCCAAATGACCCTAGTGTCCCTGTGCATTTGACATGGCAATACGCATGTAATTTCTATGGAATCAAAAAATAATATTGAAAAACAAATTAAGTTGCACTAATATATAGTGACAACTAATAATATAATAAAGTACAATAAATTTTGACAAAACAAACCTCGGGCCTTATGATAAAAAAAAGAAGGAAAAAAAAACAACACGGCTCTTCAACGCACCGTCATTTCCGGGCCCTTTTTCGTCGCCTCATCCTTCTCCTTGCTTCGTTGCTATCTCCTCTCTCTCTCTTGCTCTTCCGGTCAAGCACCAGCAGCGACAAAACAAGTACGGGTTTCCGATCAGCTACAAAGCAGCCCGCACACGCCAACTGTGGATGACCACGCGCCGCCAGGAGCACCAGGCTGCGCGCCCGCGTCGGTTCCGCGCTCGCCGCCGACGCTCTCGAGCTGCGCTGCGAGGCACCCGTGCTCAGTTCGCCGCCGCCGACGCACTGCTCGCCATTTTTCCTTAAGGGCACGGTGGGAATCCTCCGAGAATCGCGCGCGGGTGGCAGGCATAAGCCGAAAAAAGCTAGTTTTACCGGCTTTGCCTCTCTAGTACAAAAAATGAAACGGCTTCTTCTGGCTTGCACGGATGAGCCGTTTTGAAGCAAAACGTTTGGCTGGGCTTATTCGTGTTTTCCTATAAGCCGGAGGTGAAGCTGCCCCAAAAGCAGCTGCCAAACACACCCTTCCACTTCTAAAAAAAAAAAAAAGCTGCTGGCTCTTCCTATGCTAAAAAAATAAAAAATAAATAAATAAAAAAAGCTGCTGGCTCTTCCACGAAATGCAAAATGCCGCCTTGGAGGCCAGTGCTGCGGCGGCGCGGCCGGCAGTGTCCGCCACAGCAGCCACGGCCGCGGCCGTGGACTACTACGCGCGGCTCCTGCAGCTCTGCCAGACTGCCGCTAATCCTTCTGCCGGTCGCGCCATCCACGCGCATGCCGTCAAAGCTGGCCTCCTCCTCAGCGCCTACCTCTGCAACAACCTCCTCTCCTACTACGCCGGCGCCGGAGCAGGCGCCAGGGGTGCATCCTTCCAGGAAGCGCACCGCCTGTTCAACGAGATTCCCGCGGCGCGCCGGAATGCGTTCACCTGGAACACGCTTCTGTCTATGTATGCCAAATCCGGCCGCCTCGGCGACGCCCGTGCCGTGTTCGCCGAAATGCCCAAGCGGGACGCCGTCTCCTGGACCGTCATGGTCGTCGGGTTCAACCGCGCTGGCCGCTTCAGAGATTCCGTCTGTGCGTTCTTGGACATGGTCGCCGAAGGGCTGGCGCCGACGGAGTTCACGCTCACGAACGTGCTCTCGTCGTGCGCGGCGACGGAGGCCGGCCGAGTGGGGAGGAAGGTTCACTCCTTCGTCGTCAAGCTCGGGCTAGGTGGCTTTGTGTCCGTCGCCAACTCAGTGCTCAACATGTATGGTAAGTGTGGAGATGCCGAGACTGCTAGGGTTGTGTTTGAAAGGATGCGTGTGCGGAGCATGTCAAGCTGGAACGCCATGGTATCGGTGTACGCGCGCCAAGGAAGGATGGACCTTGCTGTGTCCATGTTTGAAAACATGCCCGAACGTAGCATCGTGTCATGGAATGCCATCGTTTCAGGATACAACCAGAATGGGCTTGATGACATGGCATTGAAGTTCTTCTCGCGAATGCTGAGGGACTCTTCTATAGTGCCTGATGAATTCACAGTGACCAGTGTCCTATCAGCTTGCGCTAACCTCCGCATGCTGAAGATGGGGAAGCAAATGCATTCTTATATCTTGAGAACTGGCAAGCCATACAATGGTCAGGTCATAAATGCTCTCATCTCAATGTATGCAAAGTGCGGCAACGTTGAGAATGCCAGGAAGATCATGGACCAGGAAGTTGTGACTGATCTCAACGTGATCTCCTTCACTGCACTTCTGGAAGGCTACGTCAAGATTGGGGACATGAAGCGAGCAAGGGAAATCTTTGATGTTATGAATAACAGAGATGTTGTTGCCTGGACTGCAACAATTGTCGGCTATGAACAGAACGGTCAAAATGACGAAGCCATGGATCTCTTCAGGTCAATGATAAAAGGTGGTCCAGAACCAAACAGCTATACGCTTGCTGCTGTTCTTAGTGTCTGTGCAAGCCTGGCATGTCTTGATTACGGCAAGCAGATCCACTGCAAGGCTATCAGATCTTTGCAAGAGTAATCTGTCTCCGTCAGCAACGCCCTCATCACAATGTATTCGAGGTCAGGCAGCTTGCCATGGGCAAGGAGGGTGTTTCACCGGATTTCCTGGCGCAAGGAGACTGTCACATGGACATCAATGATCATGGCTCTGGCACAGCATGGCTTAGGGAAAGAAGCTGTTAGCCTCTTTGAAGAAATGCTTCATGTTGGTGTGAAACCAGATCGCATCACTCATGTTGGTGTGTTTTCAGCTTGCACACATGCTGGTTTTGTCGAGAAAGGAAAGATGTATTATGAGCAGATGCAGAAGGAGCACGGAATTGTACCAGAAATGAGCCATTATGCATGCATGGTCGACCTCCTTGCCCGTGCCGGCCTTCTCGCAGAAGCTCAGGAATTCATCCAACGGATGCCTACTGAACCAGATGCAATAGTTTGGGGCTCACTCCTTTCAGCTTGCAGGGTGCACAAAAGTGCAGACCTGGCTGAACTGGCAGCAGAGAAGCTGCTGTCAATTGACCCTGACAATAGCGGAGCCTACTCTGCTCTTGCCAACGTCTACTCTGCCTGCGGGAGGTGGAATGACGCAGCAAGGATCTGGAAGCTAAGGAAGGACAAAGCAGTGAAGAAGGAGACGGGTTTCAGCTGGACTCATATACGCAATAAAGTCCATGTCTTCGGAGCTGATGATGTACTCCACCCACAGAGGGATGCAATTTACAAGAAGGCTGCGGAGATGTGGGAGGAGATCAAGAAGGCTGGTTTTGTCCCAGACCTCAACTCTGTTTTGCATGATGTGGACGATGAGCTGAAGGAGGAGATGCTAAGCCGCCACAGTGAGAAGCTCGCCATCGCGTTTGGTCTCATCAGTACACCAGAGAAGACGACACTGCGGATCATAAAGAACCTGCGGGTGTGCAATGACTGCCACACTGCTATCAAATTCATCTCCAAGGTCGTAGACAGGGAGATCATAGTACGAGACGCGACGAGGTTTCATCATTTTAGAGATAGCCTCTGCTCGTGTAAAGATTATTGGTAGGGTACCTTTGTCATAAGTTGAATGGGATAAATGAATGTTTTCACTGTTATATATCTGAGGCCAATTTGCAATAACATACGGCTCTGCAATCCATGACTGGTATTAGTAAACCATCTAGATTAGATAATAGTGTAGTTCAGTATTCTCTCATGCTAACATTGAGTGAGATTTATTTATCGTCAGATAAAAAACCTAAGATAAAACTAATATAGGTAACATGTATTTGTGAATTCTGGGTCATTCATTTATTGTTTTGCACAAGCAGGTAATAATGGGTTTATTCATGTATCTATTGTCATCAGTTTCCAGCTTTTGGGTGGATAAATTGGCGCATAAAATCAATAGTTAAGAGTATATTTTCAACATATGTGTTCTATGTTATGAATGGTGCTGCGTTTTCCTTGGATTTATTGGTTCTCAGAGACTGTCATAATCTCGGAATGAAATCGTCTGCCGTCGTAGTACTAAAGGCAGAGCTTGCCGTTTCTCCTCCAAACGCAGTTCTGGGCTCACTTGGAAGACTGTTAATGCCCCAACAAGTCCTTTCGTCATACTAGCAAGGATGCACGTGCGCCACGCACGTGTCTAAATAATGATATCATCTGGCAAGATCATGACTTTCAAAAAAAAAAAAATTGGCAGGGCCATTGGTATTAGGATGTTTTTTAAATAATTTAATTTCCTTCAAGAGATACAGAAATAATCATGATTCAACAAAATTTCAATGCATAAAAACTCATATTTTGTATTTTTATTACACAAAAATAAAAATATTATCCTGAAAGTGCTTCTCGTCATGATGCTCAAAACAGGCGACATCATTATGCTCTACAGTTGTGGATACCACATGACTTGTCCATTGTAAACTATTATATGATCTGGTCTAAAAGGAAACAAATAAACTTGACAAATGAAAACAGTAGAAGAAAAAAGTATGTGTAAGATTAACTAATTCTAGAGGGAAACATTCATTGAGATCAATTAACTCAAATGATTGCAATTTATCTGTTATCTGTTTCGACAATCTGGTCATGCACCATCTAAGCTATACGAGATTAATTGCCCATTTGCAATATCCTCATAACCAATACAGACTTTGCAACACCATGTCACATTTGCACCATCTATTCTACACGAGACAGATTGCATATCAACAAATATTGCATCCTTAATTTAACCGGATAACATTCAATTGGTCATCAAGAAAATATAATCAACCGCAAAGAGGTAAAAAAAAAAAAGAATACAACTATTTTATCACACACCAAATCAACAAATCAGGTATCATACTTCTCCTTACTCCTGCACATTGAGTAAACACACTCAAATATTGTTTACTAACAGAAAAATTCTAAAAGTTAATAACATTTTAGGGTGTCTACAACTTCATGCATATCTAAAGTCAATTATACATTACAATTAGTATATGGCAGCCTCAAATTGAGGTTCGCTCCTGCAACTTCTAGTTGCTTCACCGTATATCAGATCCCTTGAGCTCCTAAGATCCACACAACCTTAGTGGCTCTGACATTTGTCTGACATTGTCTGAAATGAGATTAGTAAACAAGTGTTGCATGGTAATCATCTAAATCCGTTGACATTAGTAACTAAGAAATCCAATCAGGCGTCTGGGAAACTTTTCAATCTTATGCCAATCAGGGAAACAACTCAAGAGTGAAAAGAACAAAACAAAAGCAGAGTCAACAGGTTGCAAAGTCAATGTGTTTTATTCAGTTAATCTGACTTCCACTCAGTAAAGCAGTGCATCTCTAATTCAGTACAAAACGATAGATACAGTGTGTTCATGCTAGGCTATAGAGAAGGATCACCTGGGTCTAATTCAGTCCAAGGGCATGATGAAAATGACATGCTATCCCAGAAGCACATGATCCCAGTATGATCTTATTAGTGTAGCCTCCAATGCGTTCAGGGCAAAATACAAAACAAACTGTTAAAGAAAGGTTTAATATTGAATAAAGCCATACCCCAGAGCATGTAAATAGAAGGATTATCTGAAAATCCCAACATACATGCACAGGCGCTGGAAAGAAGCACCTTCTTTAACATATGCAAGTGCTGACGAAAATCTTCTCTCCCTGCCTTGTCGGAATGAAAACATTGGCGAAGCTGCCTCCGTGCACCTGGATATCGTGCTCTAACAAACAAAAAAAAGGAACTATTATAACAAAAAAAAACAAAATTGTCAATAGCAAAAGACATTTTTCAAGAACAAACTAATATCAATATGAGATAAGAAGTTTGGGCAATTAACATAAATCAGCCTCTTTTTGCCTGCTTCTCCTAGAAATACACAATATGGAATAACATATATAAATGGCAAATCCAAATCATAAAAGAGAAGAAATATTTTATATGGAATAACATAATATTTTATACACCCACCTCTATTTTCTATCACATTATAATAAACTAAAGCAAGGGTAATTCCGTGTAACTTTTGCCCAAGAGAAGAAATACTTCTGAAGTATCAAACAAGCTAATTACACATAGATATTATCTCTTAGGTATTACTTAAAAGCTGAATTATGATCATCCAACATCAGTAAGATATTCTCTTGTGCAACAAATGCTTGAAAACCTTTGAAACGTAAATTAAATAAGGATTTCCAATTAAAACGAATCTTCAGTAATTCAGAATATGTCAAGAGAATGGGAACAGAAATCACAAGACACGTCTAAAACCAAAGAAATAAAACTGTAGTCCATGAGGATATGAATCAGACCTGCCAATAAAATGGTATTCCATAAGGATAAGAAATGATGACCTGTGAATAAACATTGTACATGTAAGATCTGTAAGATCACGATGCCCAAATCTTCAATTCAAATACAATTTGAAGGTAGTTACAAACATCCGAAGTTATTCTGCAAGTATTAACAATTAATCTGATACAATGTACTACGCAGAACAAAGGAAGACCTGGCACTTAGAGCTATCAAAATACAGTTGATGCATAGCGAATATGTCAATTAAAGAACAGAAGTACAGAACCATGGAAAAAATGAATGTAAAAGTATTGCTTGCGAAGAAGATGAAAGGTTATATCTCACGTCGCACACTGCACCAATGCATATATACCTCCAAACCAGCTCGTTGTCCGAAATCTTGATAGATCAAAAAATAGAAAAAAACAATATTGCATCGATGAATCCTTGTTTGAATCATTTTTGTTTTGTAAATCAAATATGGTAGATCAAAATGGCCTGTCTCTCCTGGGTGATCAATTAATTTGCCCTGATAATTAGTTCATATTAAAGGTAGGCAGGGTGTACAATTTGTGAGATATCAAAGCAAACATATATCTTATACAGAAGAGAAAGAACATGCCATGCATGGAAAAATCGAAGGACTTTGCAGCGTGACCAGTATTAGATAACTATCAGGTTAGGACAGTTGATGCACAAATCAATACCAGAAAATCATGCCTTTACAGTTTGGAGAAGAAAGAGCATGGACTTCAGATCCAATAATTTGGTGAGAAGAAAAATGCTCACCTTATCAGACATAATAATATGTAAAAGCTTGATTTTAATTCATCAAGTAGCTCACCATTCTCCCCTATTTCTGTATGTTACGACCAGCCTGATCCAGTCTGCAGTCTGCTGCCCTGTTTCGTGACCACATCATGCAGCAAAAAAAAAAAAAAAAAAGGATCAGACTGAAGACGAATCAGGGATCGGAGAAATCTAAGAGAATCAGGGATTGGAGAGTGTACCTTGGAGTGCCGGCCTCCATCAATGGCGGGTCATGGCCACATCCCCTGCTCTATTTGTCGGCACAGATCGCCGGGGACAGAAGCGGGGGAAGGAGGGGAGGCGGCCGGTGGCGGCGCTAGGATTTCGGTGGCGGCGGGCGGGTGCGTGGAGGGCGAGGAGAGCGAGGAAGCACTCCTGGGCGACGGCCTCATGGTCGACGGGGCGGAGCTGGAGGAGGCAGACGGCGCGGTTGTTGTGGAAGACGACGCTGCTCGCCGGCGGAGCGCGAGCGCGTATTGCCGCAGCACCGCCGCAGCACCGCCGAGTAGTCTCGCGACTGGAAGAGTCGGTTGCCCTCCTCCTTGAGCTCGTGAGCGTGCCGAAGGAGGACGCCAGCATCCATCGCGGCCTGGCGTACACGCGGAGATGACATCTCGGGGTGCTCGAACGGTGGCTCTCCTCGCTGGTGCTTGGTCGACTACAAGAAAGGGCGTGGCGGCGACGGTTTCGCGAATCGAGATCTGCGAGGGATCGCGGGCCTCGCGGTAGGCTCGATGGAAGGAAATCGGAAGGGAACGGAAGAAAGGCGTAAATCATGGGCGGGAATGTGCGGGCGGGTAGAGATGATCGTCGGGTGAAAAAAGTAATTAAGATGTCAGGTTTTTTGCACGTTCGATGACGATGTAACGTCCCCGTTGTCCCATGACAGCTGGTGTGGGGTGAGTTTCGGCAAGATCGGACGGTAGATTAATTGAGATTGATTTTGATCAATGGTTGATATACAGGTAGGGTAGATTCTGGTAGGTCAAAAGTGTATTTCTCCCAACTGGTTCTTTATGGGTTTAGATATCCTGTTTCTGCTGATTGTATTCCCGTGCTCGCCGCTGTTACTCACCCGCCACCACCGTACCTTCTCAGTTCGGACTTCAGTGCTCACGGTCGCTTGCATGATTGCATTCATGTTAAGAGACAAAAATGCGACTACTGGCAGCAAGATTAGTAAGTTTAGGAGCTGAATCTTTTATGCGTAAGCAGGATTGGGGAAAGTGACGGTGCTATCACAGGCTAAGAACGTTAGTGTGGCATTCTTTGGATCTGAAGGGGCGAATCTGAACCGTCAAAGTAATAAATAGTGGTCCAGATGAACAATTCCTGATACCGCACAATACAGTTCATACACATCCACTGACGCTCAATTGAGACGGGAAAAAATATCCACAGACCATCAATGAACTTGTTCCCTCGTCTTCAATAGAAGTAGAATTGTAACATGTCAACTCGCCAAAACTGGGTCAGTCATATTTTTTTTGTTGAAAATCTATAGTTCCTCTGACTACAGAATCCAAAATGCATCCTATTCTACAGAGCATAAATGTGGTCCTTCAAACTGGCCATGAATATTGATTGCTGAATTGATCTCACTGAGAGCCTACATCAACACCATTCTTTGCTAAGAATTCCTTTGCCTCAGCAATATCCTGCATATAGTTCAGATAAGTGAGAATACCAATCATATAGTTTACGGTAAAAAATCAGTTGGTATTTTTTTTCTCATGGTCGGTATGATGATCCATACAAGATATTGCAAAGGGGACTCAAAGAGTGTCCAAGATTCCTCAGGAAGGGTGTTCCAAGAGTAAACAGCTAACCTGTTGCAGTAGTATAGCTTCTTGAGGACAAGTTGGGAAGAACATAAGTCCGAATCCAACCATAAAAAGACCGTAGCATCCAAGAGCCACTACCAAGTAGATGGGAAGCTGAACCAACAAAAGAAGAAAGTCAAAAACAAACTACTCCCGTTGTAATTAAATGATGGACGTTCTGACAATGACGATTAGCTTGTTTCTGGTTCATTCCTCTGGTCGGAAACATCAATTATTCCTGACCAGAGGGACTACTAATCACTTTGCAGTATTTACAAAATTGACAAACGAAAAGAGATGACACTGACCATCCAAGTATAACTTCTAGGAATAGTCGAGGTTTCAAGGAGTGCAACCCAGATGGCTGAGATTGCTACCAGCATTGCGATAATCTTGAATATGTGCTTCATTTGCAAAATGTGGTTCTTTCCTGCCATAATAAAAAAAGGAAGCATAATACAATTAAATTACAGCTGCATGCTACGAATATTCGATCATTTTTCCTAAAGAGCCAAGGAGCTCAATTCAACCCATGTTCATGATGGTAGTGGTGGGCTGGTGTCTTTACGCTGGGCATAAAGGTTTAAACCTATCCACGCTAGGCAGGTACGAAACTGGATCTGTTGTAGATTGACATGGCCTCTATGGTAGATTGACGCGTAATTCGACACACGTTCTGGTTGAATGGCACCCAAGCATGGGGATTGTTGTGTGTTTGTGATTTCATCGAAGACTGGAGCATTAACTGAGTAAGTTTCAGTATTCTCATCAGCATCCGAGCAGTTCATGGGACGATAAATTAGTTCAGGGAGAACTAATGGAATTGTGTTCCCTGAGAATTTTCATTTTGCAATAAGGATAAAGAATAATTAAAGACAAGTAGACAGAGTTACTGGAGGAGCTGACTTCGCATCAGCTGAAGTCTGAATGAATCTTCTTTTCAAATTTAGTGACGTATAACAGATCATATTTCTCGACAGTGCATAGTGCACCTATACTCTATTTCTATGTAATAATTTGTTGCATAAACTGTTCTAGATCTAACCGCAAACTGAGATTCTATCAGTTACCATTAGTTTCTAGATGAATGAATGTACTGATGTCTAATAACAAGCACAATTGTACAAGTTAGTGACATTCTCTTTTAGAACTTTTAACAGAGATAGCAGTTTTCTAACAAAGGGGAAAGGGCACTGGCAAGGTCACTGCATCAGAAACATTAGGATAACCTGAACGGAGTAGCTCGATCCACTAAATTATGAAGCACAATTGGAGTGGATACCCGATACCAATCTACAGATCCAAGAAACATCCTACTCACCTCAGATCTTTGAGGTCGTTGGCGCAAGCAGACGGGTACTCGAAGTCGAAGATGGCGTCGTGGCAGCGGGGGAACAAGGGGCGCGAGGTGGTTGGGCGGCAGCGGGGAGCGGCGTTGGAGAAGACGCCGTTGCCGTGAGGCGTCCGTGCCGCCGAGTCGCTGCTGTGGCTGTTCTCCCCTGTCCCTGGATCCCTTGGACTCTGAAGAAAGCAGGGGCAATTTCGGTACCAAGGCCACCCAAGGAAAGGTGCAAAAAGAAACAGAGGTGCAATACTGAAGTTTGGTCAGAGGAAAATACTCGTCGATTTCTGGAATCTGGATTCACAGCATCGTTTGCCCTGTCTTCTGTTATTGCTGTGCTCGACTTCTCAGACATGGCTGCTGCTCAGCCTCTTCGTCGCATTCTTGCCCACCGGCGCGCCTATGCAAAGGCGATTCTAGTTGAATGCGGTGGCTCGGCGACGCCCGCGGTGCCGAAGGTCCCGGCGACGGCGCCGCGGCTGGGTGCATTCAGTCGACGGGCGGTGGCGTGGGACGTGTGGCGAATGGCGATGGGTTCGCCGCGGCCGCCGGTGGTCGCCTGCCTAGAAATGTTACAAATTGACCCCGCCTCGCAGTAAATAGTAGCGATTCAATAGTCGCGATCCAGTATTTTTTATAAAACTTTCTATTTTGAATCGTGATTATTAATCACGATCTAATATTTTACAGGTAAGCCCTTAATTTAAAAAATTCGGACTCGGAGGTCCCTTTTCCTGTCCCCCCGAGTCCCGGCGACCCCGCTGCCGGCCGCCGCCCCTTCCATTCCGCGCACGCCTGGCCTTCGCTCTGGCAAGATGAAACAAGCCCCGCCGCCCGATGCCGCAGGTGGCGGTCACACACGGCGGCGGCGAAGCCTTACGAAGCTCGCGCTGAACGCGGCGGCGGACGCAAAAGCCATGAAGCAGAACTGGTAAGCTACCTTCAAGCTGGTTCAAAGACGGAGATGAGACGGGGCTGTACAACGAGTACTGGGAAGATGACAAGTTGGCTAAACAGAGCAAACAGGGTTCTGCATCTGCGTCCCAGATTTTTCTTCGTCGCCGTGAAATGATCATCAACATTCTTCTTCGTCCTGCATGCTGCAGCATCGGCCAGGACGACGGCATCAGGTGGACTGGTGGAGCAGAGTGTCCAAATGTCATTAGATTATTTGCCGCGTTTTATCAGAAAGTCCAATTGTTGTAAAGAGCAAGGCTACCATACTCTCCGTTTTCCAACAATCACGACGTCGTATTACCATCCGGTCATAGGATTTTTTAGGCAAGATCTCCGATGCCGAATATGTCCAAGCAACAATGTGTAGGCCTTCGGTCAACGATAAAGAATATTTTTAGTTTACGGTTCTAAAAAGTCATGTGTCACCAAAGAAAAAATATATATGTTGAAAAAAAATGTGTTGATTCAGAAACTACATAGGAATAGGATACATAAGTTAATATCAGTAATCCAAAACTGCACTTATTGGTACAACACGATATAAAAACTAATGATAGGATGTTTCCCTCTGAAATTTTGGCTTCTAAAATATAGGCTAGGATACAGGTTAGTGAAAGCAGGAATTCCATGTCTTTAAAGAAGGTTGATCTAGAATTAGATGGCTGCTAGATTACTTTTTTAGCACTGCAGCTCCATGGCGCCTTTCCTTCTTGTAACGAGATTGATCTGGATCAAAGCCACCTTCCTCTGCACCATAGACTGCCCATGAAGGCGTCATGGCCATGTAATCTTGGCTCTTGAAAGGCTTTCCAGATGTCACCTGTATTCGTGAATCAGTGTTAATTCAAAGATCGAATTATCTGCTTGGGTCTGACACTAGTCATTCAGGAAAGCTCACCAGTTCATGGAATCGGTCGTAATCTATCCACGTATGCCATTTGCCATTTATCTTGAACTTGTCCACCTTTGCGAGTAGGACACAGCATGAATGAGCATGCTCACATGCAACTTCATATACACCGCCGCTTTTAGATGCCAACACCTCAGAGAATTCCTTTACATCAGAGTGCCAGGGCACATTTTCCATCGTCAACTTTGATGTTGCTGACCTGTAAGAATTACCAAAATATACTGAGAAAATCAGCAACCCAAAGGACAAGCCATTAAAAAAACAGAAGGGCAAAAAAATGGCACTTACGAGCCACAATATGTTACACCCTTGATTTCAATGAAATCAGGTTGACCAAGATTTAGCAATTTTGCATATGCATCAATCTCCTCTACATTCCAGCCTTTGACCAGTGTTAGTCGATAAACCGTTCGTTGATCTTTCTCATGCAGGGACTTGAGTGAATCCTAGCGAGGTGCCAAAGTAGATGTCACGGAATAATACAGTTAGTATTTCCCTCATTTTTGTGATGCAATGTTGGAATTTTATTTCAGATCTTTACCAGGAAACGCTCCCAGAAGTCTGAAAAAAGTGGCCTGTCAACAGCCTTCAAGCTTTCCTTTGTAGCTGCATCGACGCTGACATATAGCTGCAAACATATCAAATTGTCAGTATTCTTTAGAAGTTAAACTGAATTTTCAAATAGCATGTCCGGACTTGGTGCAAATCTACTGAGAATATGACCTGAGTGATTGGTTTCAATGTCTTAATCTTCTCGGGAAATTGAGCATTTGTAACCAGAAACGTAGATATGTGTCTGCAGTGTAGTTCATCAATCAGAGTATTTATCTCAGGGTACATTATTGGTTCACCAACCAGAGATAATGCACAATGTCTAGGCGATAGACCCTCTTCTAATTTTTCTGGCTTTACTCCTGAAAATGCAAGAAATGGTCTTCTTGTTAGCCAAAAAAGGTTGATTGACGATACAAACGGTTCTGGGACTGAGCAACATTCATGCCAGAAATAACAAAGTCCAGTTCGCTTATGTAAAGCGTACTCTTCTCAGGCTGGAAAGAATTACAGTTAGGTTATGCATTTGGAGGTTCTTATATCTCTTATTTACCACGTCTACCAGGATTACCGCAGGCATATGTATCGACGAAAATTTTCTTTGGACTGTTCTATTCAGCCCGGGAAAATTCATATTGGAGAACAGTTGATTGCTAAGTGGCTCCTCATGTATATCTCAAATAGGAGAACATACGCACCTGGTACACCTTTCATTTGCTTAACCATCTTTGTGTGCTGGTCAATTGCAGCATTTACAATGTCCAGAGGATCATCCATCTTCCATTTCCAACTCTTTCCGACAGGATTTGTGTGATGCCTCCAGCAAAATACACATTTATTTGCACACGCCAAACTTGGAGTTGCCTCCATGCATCTGCCAAATGAGTATTTAAGTAGAACGTAAGCAAACAACACATTTAACCACAAATGGTCATGATTTTTCTATTCAAATTAATTATGGTTTTTCCACTGCAAGATCTAATAAGTAATCCAAATACATTGTTGCATAAGAAGGTTTCACCTGTGACTTTCTATGCCATAAAATGAATGCTTATAACACCCTCCACGGCCTCGGAGCTGCGACTTGGTCCATCTACAAATCTTCACTCCACTATGAGAACCAATAATTTTGTAACCCTGTCACACAGAGAAATTATGATTGGTTAGTTACTGCTCAGTGCTCACTGCTCCGTATGAAATGTAGATGTATAGAATAGACACCAAAATGACGCAGACGAAAAACATAAACCCAACACAGCAACTACAGGCGATAATTACAAAAGTTCAAACATCCATCCAAGCATACTGGTCCAATCCCTGAAAGACAGACACAATTATGCAACAGCCACAGCAATTGAAGTGTTCGCCAACGTGAGTAAGGCATAAGTGCATAACTATGAAACTTCCCAATCAGAAGCATATGAATGATGGTTGGTCGCTAACCTCACCTGCTTCCCTGATCTCACTATACTGAAGATAACTAACAACTATACATTCACTTTGTTAAAGCTTGGAAGATAGTTTAATGGAATTCATGAAGCAAACCACTTCTGCAGCTATGAGATAAATGACATGCACATAACCACATATAGAACACGGCACATTGTGAAATATGGATACTTACTTGCTTCTCCAAGCTCGTCCTAATAATTGGCGTGACCATGTCCCTCGCACCGTTCTCCCCACCGTTCGTCAGACCATTCTCCACCTTCCCATTCTGCTTCCTTCGCGGCGCTTTCCCAGCAATGTCTTCCATGTCAACCTCCCCGTCCACCACATCCTCCTCGTCATCATCATCAGACTCCTCCCCTTCCAACATATCAAGCCCATCGCTCTCTCCATTAACCTCATCGCTCACCTCCCCCTTCACCACCCTCAGCACCCTCCCACTCCACTCTTCGAACACAACCTCTATGTCCCCACCGTCCACGTCGCCCTCCCCGAGAGGAACCACTTCAATGGCACCGAGCGCGCGCAGCCACCGTGAGAAGCTTTTGGCGGCGGCATTGAACGTCTCCCCGTAGGCCCGGGACCCGACGCCAAAGATGGCGAAGCGGAGGCCTGAGAGGAGGAGCGCCCCAGCGCGGAAGTCAGCGGCGGACTCCTCGAGCCAGCGCGCAAGGAAAGCGGCGGCAGGCGGGGGCGCGCCGGCGTCGTGGGTGGGGAGGACTAGGAGGAGGAGTGGGACGGAGGGAAGGTCGTCGGGCTCGAAGGCAGCGGCATCGGTGGCACGTATGGGGACGCCGGCTTCGGCGGTCAGGCGGGCGGAGAGGCGCGACGCGAGGGCCTTGGAGGTCCCGGTGGCAGAGGCGTAGATGAGAGTCGGAGCGGCGGTGGTGGCGCGAGCGGGGGCGGAGGAGCGTTCGCGGCGGAGCCTAAGGGATTTGTAGAGGAAGAAGAGGGAGGAAGAGGAGAGGACGAGGAGGAGGGCAAGGTGGGAGGTCGCAGAGGCGGTGGTCGCCGTCAGGAAGGGAGGCATCGCGGCGACGGCGGCGGCGGCGCTTGTGGGAGGTTACCGGTTCGGCCCTTGGGTTTGGGGGGTTTTGGACACTTACCTTTGGGTGGCGTTTGGATTGTGGGATATGGCTGCTGGGAAAAGGAAATGGATCGGGTGGGAAGTCATTTCCCTTGTTCGGATTATGGGAATGGGAAACGAGCTGGGACATGGATTGGGATAAGATGGACTCATTTCCCACCGATCTAATCCCACCGGAGGGGGTGGGTTTCGATGGGGAAATGGCCAGGCCGAGCGCGAGGTAGGTCGCGACCGTGGCGTTGCACAGTTTGCCCCGAAGCGGAGGAGGGGATGGCCATAATCGGATGCCGACTCGAACCGCAGGTACACGCACAGCGCCATCTCGTCGACCAATGGCGGCGGCGGCTGCAGTTGGTTGGGTTGAGAGGCGTCGGAGTGGGCGAGGCCGGGAGGCATCGGCCATGGCGGCGGAGCATGGCTGTGGCGCGGGCAGATTAGTTCGCTCTCTTCTCCTCTTTTCGGGCGCTCGGGTGGGCATGGCGAGGAGGTGACAGAGACAAAAAGAAAAGAAGCTGCGAGAAGCTGAGAAGAACCGTGCGGCAGACCGGCAGTGCGGCAGCCTGATGAATTCCTCCTTTTGTTTAAGGATGCGGGTCCCACATCAAAGACCCATACCCAAACCCATGAAACCCAAACGCTGGACTTGGATAAAACCCTTTTATCCCTGACCCATATCCACCCTAACATATCCCACCACATATCCTTTTCCATATCCCATTTGTCAATTCCACAAATCCAAACGGGACCTTGGGCCTTACTGGACTGGGCCGCATGCGTAATCGGTATATTATTTTTGCCTTTTAAACATTACAATTAAAAAACTTTAATTTAAAATTAGGGGAAAATGCTGATCCGACGTAAAATTATAAATCGTGCAAATTAAAACTTGATGTTGGGTACAATTATGGCGCACAGGATGCAGTTGCGAGCCGACAGCTATACTAAAAACATTTTTTTATGTTTTATCTGACGCCTCATACTATGAGTTACTATATTCGGTCATAAAGGTGAGTGTGCGTGCGTTATGAGTGTTGAGTTATACTGTGTAATTCGCAAAAAAAAAAAGTAGGAGTTAATCTGAGTCTTTAATGACAAAATATCATCACGCGTCTAACTGGTCATGTCATGTAAATTTTTCAACACTCATGTAGTAAATTGCTGATTTCTTTGGTACAGATGCAAGTCTGGAACTAGAACAGCTCAAAATGAAAGGGAAAAACACACATTACAAAACTTTTCTGTTCCCTCACATGCTACACTGCAAAAGTTCAGGTGTTGAAATATATACAGATTGTTCCAACTTACAACACCAGGCAGTTGGTTCAGTGTTGTTACAGTCTTTACACATTGTTACATCTGGAAACAACAACAAATAATACTGTACCTTGTACAAATCTGTTCCAGGATCCAATCATTTCTCTGATCCCAGAGCTTGTCATCCTGGATGCTGCTTCTGATGAACCGATCAATGTAACGCCAACCACAACCAACCATCAGTTCAACCTCAAACTTGCTGTAAGATAGTTCTCAATGGTCAGTCTAGTGTGGTGGGCAATGAATGAAGAAATAGTGTACATCTATCCCAGATTTACAATTGATGATATCACACAAAAGTCGAGAGCAGTATCACTCAAAAATTGGTCTGCTTAAGTTCAAACTCCAAAAAGTTTAACCTATGGCCGCCATGTTGTTTTCTTTACAGACATAATGCCATCCTTGTCCATTCTGAAGGTCATGACAATTTCCCAGTGCAGTGATTTCAAAATTGACTCCAACGGATCAAGGATCTCAAGTTTATCCCGGATGATGGCCCAGCCTCCAGGCCTCAAAATCCGGTCCATCTCAACCACAATTGCAACAGGTTGCTTACATCTGCATAACGCAAGAAATTCCATCAAGAGTCACATTCTGTTACTTTATATATAGGCTTTTCTTCTGGTGACATGAATATAATCTTCTGGTGACATGAATATAATCTTCTGGTGACATGAACACAGTGGTTATTGAACTATTCACTATGTGGTCTGTGTGTGTGCCCAAGAAAAGTAAGTGATGAAAATATGCAGAATACTAGAACAAGACAATGAATTCCCTATTTTGAGGACACAACCATATCAAAATTTTATGGAATCTTTCAATAACATACCTGATCTTCAGGTGTGAGAATAAATGATCAGCATGTAAGAGATCGTAGGACCTAGGATATGTGCTAAATGGCTCACACCAATCATGATATACACCGATCAGGCCCCTCTCATAGATTATGGGTAGGGTGTCTGCAGCATGCACGGGAACAACATTCATGACCCAAACTTTTTTAGATGCCAAAGCAGCTGCAAATCTGGAAGAAAACAATATAAGATATTTTAGTTCATGCGTTATAAAGTACAAATTAAATTACTGTAATTCTGTACGTAATTTGAGATCAGAGGTTATGCATACCCGCCATATACAGCCTTCATATCCATTACGTTTCGGATATTTGACCAGTCAAGGCCCAATCCATCCAGATATGATTTCTTAACAACAGCATTCCAGTGCTTATGATCAGCAGCCACCCTCATTTCCAAGTCCCCAAGCCATTCAGGGAAAGTCTCAAGCCTCTTGGGCCACTCCTCGGGCCAGTCGCTGCCTCTTTCTTCGATGCCAACAGGTGCTTTGTGCAGGCAATGCTTGATGCGAGTGTACCTAAAAAGGGAAACTGAGCTTATTGGTGTATGAACCAAAAGTGAATTGTCTGGAAAGCATTTGAGTACTCATCAGCCAACAGCACAGTCATAGTGATAGCCCGTATATTCAAGATCAAACATAGTACCATGCAGTTGCCTTGTTCTGGTGTTCCTTGCAAAACGGAGGATCCTTTTTTGCTCTCATATCATATACCTCATTTGAGGCTGGCCGCTGAAATATCTTTATTCCAACCTCACTGACATCATCACTATTATATGCTATTGAGTTCCAACAAAGTGCAGTCATTGAAGCTGATATTCCTGGAAAACAAAATAAATGGGGAAATGTGAATAGGCAGAAAGAAATGCAAATCAATTTTCCAAGATACGTACTATACTACGCATCATAGAGTACAATTAATAATGCCATCAACATTCATGTAATCCTGTCACTTTTTTGTATTAATATTACATAACTGTACGATGGAATACCTTGTTCACTCTCCAGGTCAGTACTTTTGCTCGATATAATGAAGTAACCTCCTGGACGAAGAATTCTATTGATCTCTAGGAGAAGTTTTCCACCTAAACCATACAATACATGATGTTGCTCAACATGTGAGGAGAGAATTCTGGATCTAAATAACCGAATGAAGCAGCACATACATACCATTAGAATGCCATGGTATGTTGCATTCACCACAGTGGACAGCATCAAATGCACCACTAGGGAAGGGTAACCGGTGTGATCCCAAACTGCCAATTGCTGCAGGGATGCCACGTTCAAGGGCAACTTGTGCAAGGTCTGTTTGATCATTCGTAAGTCCTAAAGATAGTGTTATCACATCTTTCTCAAGTAGGGCAACACCAAAGCCGGCACTTTTGCATCCAATGTCCAATATTACACGAATGTTTTTCCCCCAGTCAATGTCAGGTGCCATCTAAATGACAAACAAAGAAATGCAAAGATAGCATTAAGCATATGAGAATTGAAGACACTAACGAAATTGGCAAAGAAAGCGCTAAGCAGTAAGCATAAAATAATTCCTAGAAGACTCGCTAATGAAACTACAAGCAGATGCAGTTCATAAATCAAATAATGTTTTGATCCAATTTTAGCCAGTGTCCATTAAGTCGATTATGTGTTGGTGTAGTAGAATTAAACCTTAGGATTGTTAGCATTTTCACTAGGACACTGCATGCACTAGCATGATGAGTGACCTCAAGATGATGAGGCCACCTAGCAACCTCCATTCAGGAATCATGACTCGCACATTAATCAAGCAAAAAAGTAAACCATTCACTTTCAGAGTTATCCTCCTATGGTGAACACAGTCATCACATTTCCCAGCTAGATAGCCCTTAACCAAATTCCACATAGCATGTACAATCTTAGACAAATACCAACCATGTGCAGTTGTGCACTGTTGCCCCAACATTGCTTGCCTATTTTCATTTATAATCCCCCACCTTGCTGAATACATGTAAACTTGATAAAATAAGCTACGACACAGAAACCTTTTGTTACCAGTGCACTTTCTACATACAAATATAGCTTTACATATGATCCAAACGTGAAGATCCAACAATTGTTACCTCATCAATTGAGTCAACATAATGTCTCGCACCACCTTTGAACTCCCATTCATCCGGTGGGAACATCAAGTACTCGCCGGTGTGGTTCAGCCAATTGTGGCCCTTAACATAACTTGACAACCTAGGATGCCCAATACTCTCATACCAAACCTGCAAGGGTGACAATTCACCACAAGGACGGCCTCAGAAATAAACAAATGACAATCACTTCCAATTATTTTCAACTTCTTGACCTGGAACAAGAATTATGCACAAATGCTCACCTTGTCCTTCCTCTCTGGCCATGGAGCAGGCGGTTTATACTCCTTGGGCAGTGACACCAGGCACGTCACCTGTGACCTTGGGCAGCTGCGCTCATGGTGCTTCTGGCTCCCGTCCCCGTCGAAATCAACGCAAGGAACATAGTGGTGGCCACTCTTGGCGCTGCACTGCTTCCAGTGGTAATGCGCGTTCGGGCTGAATAAAGGCGGGAGCTTTCTCTTCTTCGTTGCAGCAGATTTCGTCTTCGCTGCACCTGGATCATCTTCCTCGCCATCACCCTCATTGGGTTCGTCTTCCAATTCTAGCTGCGGTGCCTTCTCCTCTTCCTCCTCCGAAGGTGCCTTCCCTCCGTTATCCCCCTTCTCCTCGGGCATGGGCAGCTCCGCCTCTTTCTCCGGCTCCATCTCCATGTCTGGCTCAGGCTCCGATTCCAGCTCCGGCTCCTTCTCCTTCGGCTCTTGTTCAGTCACCGGAGCCTGCTCGGCATGATCAGACTTTGCCGTCGCTGCATCCGGCGAGGCGGTGGCATTGGGGCGGAGAGAATGGGATTTCGACGGGGGAGGGTGGCGCTTCCTGTGGCCGTGTGCAGCGGGGCGCGGCTTCCTGTGAGCGTGCCCCCCGCCGCCGCTGGTGCGGTCAAGGGCGGGGGGCGGCGGGGAGGCGACGTCGGCGGCGAAGGAGGAGCGCTCGGTGGAGATCTGCTGGGAGGAGGAGGTCCAGGAGAGTAGGGTCCAGATGACGGCGAAGGAGAGGCCGAGCGCGATGGCGATGGCGACCTTGGCGCCGAAGCCCAGCGGCGGGCGCCGGCGCCAGCAGCCCAGGAGCGCCGACGAGGAGTGGCGGCCGGGCGGGCCGCGCGCCACCGTCATCCGGCGGTGGCGGCGGGTGGGTTGGTGGGGCGAAGCTGTCGGTGGAAGTGGTTGGCGTGGACTCTGGACTGGAGAAGCGGAGAGGGAGGTCGGGGAAGCCAAGAGAAGCGGAGTATCGCAGAGTCTTGGCAGTTGGGAGAGACAGGACTGAAGGAGAACACGCCGGTATAGCTCTCGCTGCAAATGGGCTTCTTTTTTCAGTCTTTTTGTTCTTCACTTCAAGAAACAGAGTGCTCCCGGTGTACTAACAACGAGATGACAGTGATTAGAAGATGTCTAAAATGAAGTGATGGTGTTCCTTCCGTTTATGTTCCTGATTGGGTAATTAAGAAAGGAAAGCAGGGAAGGTGCCATTCTCTTATATATAAAAAAAAGAAGTAGAAATGTGGGAAGTCACTGAGAGTGAGCTGGACAGGCCACCAACGGGTAGGTGGATGATCTCTGCAAACTTGGAACTGTGCCCCCAAACTAATCGGTCTTAGAACATGAACACCGACATATTTGTGACCAGTCGGTGAACAATTTCAAGGTGATAGTGCATTTGGCAGCAGCTGAAATCCTTTCGTCCCCTGTTTCCTCTGTTTTATTTCTTCTCTGCAAAAAGCCGCCTACTCTTCTGTATTTCTGAACTGATAATTCCTGTGCTTTTTGTAACGAACCTCACCGCAGAATCCAACATTGCACAACGCGATCCCCGTGGCGTCAGCAGCAGAAACAAATCCAGCTATCCAAGCCGCGAGCGCAGCATGCTCAACATAATCCCTCGGCGAGCTCTCCAAGCCGGGAACGACGAATCGAAACGGCCGGCACCTCGTTCGTCTGCTCGCGCGCACGTGCTTGTTTCTCATCCCCTCCCCGGCCGCGACAGCGCTAGACATCGCTGGTCCGCGCCCACGCCAACTGATTAATAACAAAGCACATCAGGCGCGCGCGCCGCCGTCGCCGTCGGTGCTACTGTCCGATCGCCAGAGGAGAGGGGTAGGCGTTCGAACGAAGCCGCGTAGCGTCCCGGAAAATCACGCACCACCCGTGCGGTCCGGCCGCAGACGCGCGCGCGAACGGGGAGGCTAGCCTCCCAGGGGTCGCGTACGTGTGGTCCTCTTTTCTTATCTCTTCCCACTCGCCGTCACCATACAACCATCAAACCATGAACCAACCATGTAATTAAAGATCACACACACACACAGACGCACTGGTGTTGCTTCTAGCTGGCGAAGAGGATTGTTGCATATATACCTAGCTGCTATGCGCATTGTGTGTGTGGCCGCGCACGCTGCTGTCTGACTGACGATTGAAGGGAAGGCTGCTGGCCATGTCGTCCGAGGAGGAGCAGAAGGTGGAGGCGGCGTGCGTCGTCAACGGCACGGACGAGCCGGCGAAGCGTGCCGGCTCCGCCATGCCGTCGACGACGGAGGAGCAGAAGGTGGAGGCGGCGCGCGTCACCAATGGCAACGACGTGGAGGCAGCTGAGCACGGCGGCGCCGGAGAAGGAGGAGAAGAGGATGACGACGCCGACGCCGAGTTCGCGGCGGTGATGGCGCAGCTGGCGCCGGAAGGCGTGCGGGCGCTGCACACGCGGGTGGACGCGGAGTGGGGCCCCGTGCTGCAGAGCGCGTGCCAGACGGCGGCTGCGCGCGCGCTGTGGGGTCGCGCGGTGCGCGACCCGGCGGCCGGGGTGCTGGCCGGGGAGCGCTTCCTCAGGGGCATGCACGACAAGATGCGCCGCGACGAGCGCGCCGGCTCGCGGGAGGTGCACGGCGTCATGATCGCCGTGCGGACGCTCTGGTTCGACGCCCGCATCGAGGCCGCCGTCCACGCGCTCGGCGGCGCGCCGCAGGTCGTGCTCCTCGGTGCAGGTTCGTACGTAAAACACTCTTCATCTTGATCGGTTGTCCTTCCTTTTTGCATGCGTGCATGCGTGCGTGATCGATGCTTGCATGTGCTCGAGCAGCGATCTCTGCCCCTGAACCTGCGTTATGTCTCTCTTGCGATTGTTGAGATATTACTTACCTTCAGCTGCATGCAATATGTACACTTCTTGCTGGAGGGTATCATAAGCTCAAGCTGGCAGCTGCAAATATTCATCAACTCAAATTTCCACCCCTGCATATAGGTTACTTCAAGTCGAAAGTTTTAACCTTTGAACGAAATTTTGCAGCGTTTCAAAGCGAATTTGTTTTCTCTAATATTACGCTTGGCAGTTTGACTCCCTAGTAGGAGCCAAATACATGGGCAGCCAGCAGTTCCTCTAGCTGTACATGACTTGGCTGGCCTTCTTCCACGCTGTCCATTTTATCTGTGGCGGGAAACTTAAGTGCCCATTGTTGCCTTGTTGGACACAAATGAAAAGGGATCAATTTTGATATGTTAATACTTTTCCAAACAACAGAAAAACAAATATCGAGCAGTATTATGCTGCCAGTAGAGAACAAAAACAAGACAAAAATGTTGTTTCCGCAAAGAGAAAAACACACTTGTGGCTGGGAATGTAGACACCCGGCCACATTACAGCAAGAATAAAGCTATCCTCAATATTGGGATGCAGGCATGTCTAGTACATTATTTTGTCCAGACTCCAGAGAGATATTTATGTCCTTGATGATTCTGGTGTCTGCTGTTAGATCCCTTCAGTGATGAGTCTCGTCAGTTTGGCACTTGGCATCACGATGTCGACCAGGAAAGTTTGGCTTGTAGCTACGGATGCCAACATTGCACATACATAAAGTTGTAGGAGTACATCAGTTTCATCAGCTACTTATGAGCTTATATGGAGTAATATAAACCATAATAAAACTAGCATCTGTGTCCATAAAAAATGGAGCGCCTACAAAACTTTGATTTCAGTAATGCCAGCGACAGTGAGATAATTAATATTACCACCCTTGAAATATTTGATGTCTTATCCGGAACTGTACGAAACTTCATAGAACAAGGCGTAAATCACTTTGCATGATGCAACTTACTGAAATACATGCCAGCATTCTCATTTGGACGTAATGCACTCATCAAATCCTCTAAATTATTACACTATTTCATAACAGCTGCACACAAATGGAAATATAAACAAGATTTTACAGCTGCACACAAATCAGTTTCACAATGATTATTTTCGTGTGCGCATTTTGATGACAAATGATGCTTTTTCAGGGATGGATGCAAGAGCCTATCGACTGAGCTGCCTCAAGGAATGCACGGTATTTGAACTTGACTTCCCGGAGCTCCTAGAAATGAAATCTGATCTTCTGCACGAAGCAATGAGTTCTGCAAATCATCAGCTCACCATGATGGCAAAATCATTGATTAGGGTTCCTGCCAACATACAAGATGCGGAATGGATAACAAAGCTGCAGAGCTGCGGTTATGTTCCTGAAAGAAATACGATATGGGTGCTCGAAGGTATTATCTATTACCTTCACGATGCACAAGCAATGCAAGTCCTGGAAGCCATTGCAGCCAGCTGCACCTCCGCCAGCACAGTCCTCCTAGCTGACTTTATGAACAAGAATACAACATCACTCTCTCCGACATACCATTTTTACCATGACAGCCCTGAGCTCCTGCTGCCTTCTATTGGGTTCTCTCAAGTAACACTGTCACAAATTGGAGACCCACAAGCACATTTTGGGCTGCTGAGTCACCCAGAGAACCTGTTTGATAAACTGAGGAGACTGCCAAGATCAGTGGAGATAAATCCAGAGGATGGCACGCCATGCTGCAGATTGTATTTTGTGGAAGCCTCTGTTTCTCCAGATGACCAGACCAGATAATAGGACACTTCAGTCCACTGAGTTGCCATTCTGAACAGTCATACTTTCTTTCTTTTCATATGATGGCTCGCACAATTCATTAGCATTCAAACCGAGATGTGATTCTGTATAATATCCTTTTTGTCTGAGATATCCAAAAAATCTTGTAAGTGAAAAATATGTCATCGAGATTTTGCTCTACTCTTCACATATTCATTACATTCAAACCATCAATACGTATAAGGATTCAATTAAATTATGGGACGCTAAGATCAAAACATAAGAAATATTTCAGTTCTGAGTAGATGAAATAACCTAATGATATTCTGAAGAAACTAGAAGTCTAAGGTATACATGAATAAATATTATATTGTTGCTAAATAAGGTGACAAGCTGTGGGCCACAACAGAGAGATTTTTGACATAAGGCCTGTTTGCATGGCCACCCCCACTTTGCGTATGTCTCCTTAAAAGGTTCTGATATGTCCTTTTTACCGTTTTAACAGGTGATCATTCTTTTACAATGAATATCACATATCATATCAAGTATACAATTTGTGCTACACTACAAAATACCCTGATGCGCGAAGATAAATGAAAACCCTTACATCAGGGAATAGAAGGAAAGCAAAAACGAAGCAGTTCTAAAGCCTGGAGTAAAATTTGATGGCATGGAATATGAACACTAAAAACCCAAACAGTCTTTAACACTCTGTTCAAATTTGTCGAGGGCAGAGATAGTGCTCTGCAAGCCGTCCCTCATCTTCTCTCTGCAGGATAGTGGAATTGCTAAAACGGCATCATTTACTAGCTTCAAAGACTCTGAATCAATTCCAAAGAAAGACTCTGAATAAAGCAAGATATAGATATGTAATATGTCCACGTTACGCACCTATCATCTGGCAGCTCGAAGTTACGGGTCTCCACCAAAGTTCCGAGGTCCGAGAATGACCTGTACAAAGTAAATGAGCCTTGAGTTTACTCAACACAATATAAGCAGCATTTTGGTGAATTTCATGTAATGCCAGTGACAGACATACTGTATGAGCTCCCCAAGTCTGCTGTCGGCTTCCACCTTGAGAGGGTCCTTATTGGCGAGCAGCGACGCGGCATTGTTCAGTATCAAGCTGAATGTGCAGACCTACGTACAAGGTCGGTAGTTCCATCAAACACGTTGAGTACTGAAAACAAACGAGCAATGTCCAAGGAAAACGCCTCAACCTCAACGCCGGTCCGGGACTGGAACGCGACAATTGAGTTCCTCTGTCGCGCCACGCAGTCCCTCCCTGCCGCCCCGATCCGCCCCCTCACTTCCTCGGCGTCCTCGGCAGACGCATTGGGCGAAGCTGCATTGCGCGTTCACAGTTGCAAGAATCGTATGGGCAAGGCTGACCAAGTTAAGCAAGGGCGAGGGTTGAATAAGCAAACTGAGTTACCGAGGAGAGCTTGGGCTTTGACGAGGGTGTCGCGGGAGGCGGCGATGGGCGCCAGGAGGTAGGAAGCCGACTTCTTCTTCTGCTCCCGCAACAGTTCCTTCGGCCCCGCTGCACCGCCGTACCGACAGGAAGAGAAGGTTGACAGGTCAGTTGAGTGATAACCGAAAGAAGGAAGGGAACGAGAGAAAGGCGTTCGCACGGATGCCGAGGGAGAAGGCGGCAGTGGCGGGGCGGGCCGGCGAGGCGACCAGAATGAGGGCCAGGAGAGCGGCGCGACGAGAGGTGAGGTTTGGAGGCGTGAGAGGCGGCTTTGAAGACTCCCGGATGAACGAGGATGCCGTCGCCCTGCGCCGGAGAGGCGGCCTCACCGTAGCCGGAGCAGGCGGCCTCACCGTAGCCGGAGCAGGCGGCCGCGGGGGCGCAATGGCGAACGAGTGGATGGCGCGCGTTGGGCCGCTCATCATGGCTGCTTGTGCGCGGGATGTGATTCTCTGTTGGTGGGCCTCCATACTTCAGGATGCGTCCAGCACTATTTACGTCCCCACAAAAGTTATACGTGTTCACTCAGGGTTTACGTCCTCCGCCTTCTCCACCCCGTCACCATCACAAAACAGAGCACGTGTGCCGCACCAGCTGAAGGGAATCCAGTTGGTGCCCACAGGACCGTGTGCCACGCAATGATACAGCCAGTACTCCGGTCTCCAGTTGGGCAGTTGGCTAGGTAAAGGAAGAATGATCCGTGCAACCATGTAGAATTCCATATGCGTATGCTACATCACGAGGCGGCGCCCTGTGAGATAACAAGCCACAAACTTATTACTCCCTCCGATTGCTTTTTGTTGACATTAGGACAAAGCGATTAGTTCAAATATGCACTAGCAATCCTGTCGGAACGTCAACAAAAAAAGTCAGTATGTTGTATTGTTGTCCACCTTTTACTGCAGCAGCAACCTCTAATCGAAAAGATCTGGCAGCCATAGGGCCACGATAAGGCCGAGTATACAATGCAAAAGCATCAACGCAGCCACACGAATGAATACCACATCCATTTTGAGAGTGCAGGGACCTAGTGACACCCAAGACGAGTTTAGTAACGCTTAACGCCACCATAGCTGGCGGGAGGGATCAATGTTCAATCGTCAGTGTAGTAAATTACATATTGGTACAACAATACAAAAGGTACATCGATAGCGTGAAAATGTTACTCTAGTAGAAACATCGCGAATCAGATCTACTTATTGCTGGTAACAAATTGAATTGCCTACTGACATTCCCTGTAGCTCACGTGAGCCAAAACTTTTCTATATTAAGGATTCATAATCACAGATATGTGGTCACACTTGTGTGGCGCCTGCAAATGGCAATAAATCTCAAATGAGTATCTCAGGGCAGCATAAACAAGATCAAATTATTTAAGGCAAGCACAAAGTATACCTATGTCATCACGTATCACCTTATGGTGTCCCTTATATTGTCTACTCGGCCTGATGGACAAGAATACAATATGATGATCATATAGATTCCTAATACATAAATATGCAATTCTATTCATATGCAAACATAACATAGATAGTCTAAACTTAATTTAGGTCGATGTACCATCCACGATGGGAAAAAATTCAGCACAATGCAACACATGATGTCATACAAAAATCTGCATGTGCAAAAGAACAAACAAAGAACGTGTGAAACATATTTCTTACCTTTGGAGCATATGGGGCAAAAATTGCTTTGACGTCTTCGAACACCTCAGGAATTGGTTTGGCAGCGTCAATCTGATGAAATGACAAAGATAGCATAGGTGAAAAAGTGAACAAGGTTCCCTCAGAAAAAAAAAAGTGAACAAGTTCCAAAGGGGCAGCAACTAAATCGTGTGAAAATAAGATGATGACTGTTAACTGAAAGGACCACTACTATACCTACCTGGTTATCTTGCCATAACCTAATATATTTATGCTAACGTTTATTCCTATATGTGTTCCGATTGTAAAATAAAAGTGCATCAATACCTTTTTAACCTTGTCCTTCGAGTTATAGTACTCAATGACAGGCAGACTTGATTCAACAAAAACATTGAACCTTTTCCTGATAGTCTCAATGTTGTCATCAACTCTTCCCTGCAAACCGAGAATAAAAATATAGGAAACAAGAACTTGTGACTCAAGGGAGAAAAAACAACTGATCAACGACAAAGTAAAACCTGATTGCGTCCCAAAAGACGTCTTTCCATCTCTTCCTCAGAACAATCAAAGAATAGCACAAAAGCAGGGGAAATTTTTGTCTGAAACAATAAGCAATAGTTAATGAAATAGCGGATGAAATAATATAAGTACATAAAAAATGAGATTACAAGCTCTTGAACTATAATGTGAACTGGATAAAAACAGTTTGTGTATGAAAATGAGGGCCTTACAACATTCTCAAAAGCAGCACGGTTCTCTTCATTCCTTGGAAATCCATCAATCAGGAATTTGTCATTTTCACTTTTTATCATGGCCTCCTGCAACAGCTTTATAGTTACCTCTGATGGAACAATCCTCCCCTCCTTTATCATGTTCTCAATCATTGTTCTGTGAAATATTAAGTGCATTACGAATATATCAATATGTAATATCCAATCAGTAAGTCGACAAGTCTAATCTAGGCACCGCAAAAATTTTGTTCAGCAAGGAAACGAGATTTAAAAGGTAAGCAGTTGGCTTTCTTCTTTAGGGAAAAGAAAATACCCATTCTCAGAACCAGATTTGATCTCCGCACGCAAAAGATCTCCAGCGCTAAGATGGGTGAACCCAAAGTGTTCCACAATGTTGGTGCACTGCGTTCCTTTCCCACTTCCGGGACCACCTGTGAGTAAATTCTTGGTCAGACAAAATGAAACCATCTCCTTATAATATGGGCTTATTTTAAATTTTCAAAGCTGTTAACTCGTTGTAACCTATGAGGTAGGACATACAATTACCACGCAGAATAGCTAAAGATAGAGTAGATACCTAGAACAAATACAACAGTAACTTTCTTGCCACCCAACATGTTCTCAGTGACCTGCATGGAGAACACATTTCTAAGATGAACCGCAAATTAAGAACAGCACATTTTACGCGAGATAAGGGCGTTTCCTTAGTAGGAATGAAATGTAAGTCACAACTCGGGTAAAAAGAAAAAGTATACCACTGGAGAACATGAGAGGGAATTTAATTTATTAGGGCATTAATCAGACAGGGAAACAACGCAATTTCCAACAAAAGTAACTAATTTCAAAATTTAGGCATAGAAAATGCAAAGATTTAAGGCCACCAACTTTTGAATGCTGACATAATAGGCACTGGAAACACAGAATAATCTGGCTGTTGAACTAAAGAATTGATAGATTTGAATTCCACTTTAATGCAGCTAAGATAACTAGATGAGTGTTAAACCTCGATGAATCTAGGGCTTTTTGCAGTAGTAAGAGTAAATAATCTCATATGTGGGGATCGGTAGCTTCAAGTGATGAAACCTACCTCAACCTCAGCTGCTGGAGCATCTATAACCGTGCCCATAACTTGAAGTTACTCTGCAGTTCAGCTATAATGTATCAGCAGACTTTTACAATAAGCTTACACACTTGCATATGGTAAATGTAAAATAGGAATTATTATCTGCTAAGAATAATGCACGGCAATGAAGAGGGCGTCCTAAGCACGATCAAACAATATGACAGAGATCTTCCTTCTCCATTTCATTCTCTACTCTCTACTTACGATGTACAAAAACAGAACAATGATTAAGAAACATAAGTATAGCGATTGTCCGTTCAAACCCGATCCCAAGTCCCTGATCTCCCGCCAGTTTTATCTCATCTTCACATTTTGAGGATTTCCCGCCAGCAAATCGGCCCCAGAAAAACGAAACGCGACAAGGATCACAGCAACCAAGCACCTCACCCACTCTTCTAAAAGTGAAAAAATACGAGCTTCCTACGCTACGATCATTGCAAGTTGCAACCACCTCCCCTCAGATCCGGCTCCAACCGCACCGGAGGCGGACCGAGCAATAGGGCGCCAGCAGAGCAGAGAGACCCCTCTCCTCCGACAGATGAAATTCCCCTCCCAATCCCCATATCATCCCCGAGTGGGATGAAATCTTCGGGATCGACCCATCACCACTAATGTCAACTACAAAAGGAAGGGGGGCCGACTTTCAAGAGGATGGGGAAGGAGATCTCGGTTCTCACCTGGGAACGGAAGGGGGAAGGGGGCGCCGCCGGCGGGCTGGTCTCGCTCGAGCAAGAGGAGCGGGGAGGGAGAAAGAACGAGCAGCCTGCCTCTGTTATGTTCGGTTCGATGCGGGGAACGAGCAGCCTCAACGCCGCGCAGCTGCTTCCGTCCCTGCTCCCGCCAGGTGTCGTGCCCTTATTTGCTGCAGGTTTGTTGTGGGCCAGCAAAACCAGGGAGCGTGGCCCCGTGGAGCACGTTCCGTTAGCTACCGTTTGATTCAATCCGTGCGCTGTTTGTGCTAGTGTTCTTGCGAATTGCGATACGAAGCTGTCGAAGCAGGGAAGCCGCCCACAGTCGTAGAGCAAGGTGAGGGCGATGAGGTAGGAGGGCGGACGACGCACTGGAGCAGGCACGCACCAGACCAGTGGGAGACCATCGACTTGTTCGCTTAGCTTGCTGTTTATCAGCTGCTACAGTGTTTATAATTATTTTTTCAACAGCCGCTACAGCGTTCGCAGTTATTTCTTCAGCAGCTGCTACAGTAAAACAGCTGCAACAGCCTGGATGACGAGGAGAGGATGATGCCCATCCGGTCGCCGCGCTAGTTCTCAAGTTGTACCGTACAACACATCTTCCTTTCCCTTTAGATCTCAATCCAAAATTTATCGGAAAGAAAGAGAGATGCAGTGCAACTTCTGAAACACGAGGAATCAGTTGGTTCCAACCCCTTCGAATTACTGGAGATTGGAAACCGAAACACTGAGCTAGTCCTCTGGAAATCTAGAGACAAGTTTTTTTTTTGTTTGGGGGAAGAATGAAATAATTCGATGCAGCAGAATGCTCGACTGAAGACCATGCATAGTTAGCTCAAATCAGACTGCCAACGTCGCACCATGGAAGTAGGTAGTTGTGGTGCCGTCGTGGAACAAAGCATGACAGGACGATGTTTTGACGCACGACAAACATGGAGCAAAGTGGTAGTGATGTTTGTGGCAATGGTTGGCGCCCAATATTACTCTAGAACAAGAAGTTTGTCTCCATCCATTCAATGCTACTTATAGTTTAGGTGTGAGATGTGCGTTGCGGAGAAAGACAACGTGAAATTGCAGTTACGAGCTCTTGATGAGAAATTGAGGTTGTCGAATTGGCATCCTAAAAATGAGAGAGACCAAAGATCCAATCAAACACGTTCTTAACATACACTGCGCGCACGACGTTTTAAGACCACCGCATGGTTATAAGATTCTTTGGTGCATGCCACCTGCTAGGTTCTTTATTTTTTTTTCCCTTTTACGTGCAAATATTTTCTATTGTCATACATCTACCTAATCTCATTGCTTTCTTGTTCGATCCAGTCAAGTGCATTTCTGGAATCCACAATACCAACCCGTCCGGAATGCCAAAGATGATATTCTTCTGCCGTTCGGCCTTCCTTTGCAACTACATCAGCATTTATAGTACGTCTCTTGGCTCATCTATCCAACCGGCTCAAAAAAGAATCCCGTTTTAATTTTTCTCCTCTTGCACTGATGATCGATCAGATAAAGAAATCAGTTTTCTATAATTGTTATCTTCACACGGGAAGATGCAATGCGGAATGGGATGCTGGATTCCACGTGTTTTAGTATCTTTACCGTGAATCAGATCCCAGCCTCCCATCAAATTAGTTTAATCTCGCTGTCATTGTCGTCTCAACAGCTGTTTCTCTGGATCGGATCTTAGAGCATTAGGCTTTGCTTCCCGAAATTTTTTTTTTGAGGGAAACACGCCCACAAGGGGCTCGAAAGTTCCATTACCCCAGATGGTACAGAAAAATAGCACAAAGGCTCTTACAAAAGAAAGAAAAACCACTGAGGCCCTTGAGCATATAGAAGAGGACACAAAAGAAAATTAAAATTACATTCAGGTCCTCAAATGGAAATGTCCACCGCCGCGGAGAGCGCACAGCCGCCGCCGTAGACATCGCCGTTTCTGGAGAAGGCAGAGTTGCCAGAGCTCCAGAAGCAGAACCGCAGCCAGGAGCACCTCCATCTTTACAGGGCCACGGCGAAGTGAATGGCAAGAAACCATCAAATCTTCGCTGAAAAGATGGGGAAGAAACCTCATAAAGCAACTCGCTTGGCACGCCAGCGGCCTCCACGAACGCTGCACTTGAGGGAAAAGAGGTCGAAGCCGTAGATTAGGATGAAGCTTCACCGGGCTTGACTTATGAGAAGCTCTCCAGTCGGCTCCAGGGATCAGCTTGAGGAAGCAATCAACCCAAGCCAGAGCCGGAGAACTCCAGTGATCGACCACGAACTGCAACAGAGGCAGCCAGCCAACACTACCACTCCAAGGTACCAGTTATGTTTCAGGGTAACAGAGAAAAAGAAGAAGGGGGAGAAATACACGCACGTCGGGGAGGAATCCGACGACGGAAGAGAAGGCCATCACGGCAACACCCACCAGGGAAGATAAGGAGCCTGAACCGGGCTGCACCAAATCGCACATCGATAGCAATGGCGATGAACAGCACCGAGAGGAAAGCTCCGATTATTCCAAAGAAAAACAAAAGACAACTACCTACAACTGTACAGGGAAGGGTCCCTCACCCAGCCAGCACCGGCAGCTAACCGGAGATGGAGGGGAGGGGCCGGATATGGCCGGCCGGAGAGAGCTCTGGGCGAAAGCTACAGTAAGGGAACGGAAGGGTCGAGAGGAGGCCTGATTCTATCTATATGTTTGCTTCCCGAATTTGTTTTGCCATGTTGCTATACTTACTCTAACGTTTCGAGCAAGTAAAAGAGTCATAAACAATGAGAAAAGAGTGAACCTTTAACAAAAGGCCATGTACATGTTACAACGTAAAAGAAAGCTTATAATTGTACAAAAAGTTATCGCTTTATACATCATTAGGAGTGTAGTGAAACTAACCGCTGACTTATCGCATGACGCATTTTTTTTCCTTTTCAGTTCAGATCATTTGGCGCTTCTGCTTCGCGTTGCTTGGACGCGACTACCTGTGGAGCGGCGAGTGTTGTGTAGTGCAGCGTTGGACTGCACTTGACTGCTGGTGTAGGCGGATTCACGTCGTCGTATGCACGGCAGTGGGGTCGTTAAGGAGTGAGGCGAGGACAAAACATTGATGCCACGACCCACGAGTGTTCTGCTCCAGGAGTTCTTCATCCAAAGCGCTTGCCAACGTGTAATCCAGGGCCCATGATTGCATGGGACGATGATACATTGACGGTCAAGATGTGTTCTCCATAATCGCAAGTTATCTACAAGATTACAAAGAACAACTAGTTTTGCTACTCGCACACCGAGTGTCTACGCAAAAAGTTTGAGGTTGTGAGCATCCTAGCCCCATTTTTATCCTCTCAAAACACAAACATTGATCCGGCTTACGAATATAACAACTAAATTTACCTTCGTTACTATAAAAAGCACGATCAATGACGATGATGCTTCTGTCTTGGAACAATATCAACTATTAAATTTTGCATCAACGACTGAGATGGTTGTTTGTGGACCTGATATTATGTATCATCTTAGAATAATTCTTCATCGATAGCTCTTGTTCACCACACATTTCAACTAACGAATCTGATGATAATCTTGAATAGTCGTGCAACTGTAGTCCTAAAAATTTATACTGTCTCAAAAAATATATTAATCCAACGATATTGGCATTTGTCTGCTTGCTACCACTAGCTCAGTTGGATTTGGCGGTTACTTTAGCATGGTCCACGAGTTGCAGACAACATGAAACAATGATCATGTGGTAAACCATGAATTCGAAATTATTAAGAGCCCCACCTTTTTCCCGCATTTTGGCACGTAAAACGCCTTCCTTTTCTTCTTCCTCGCCTTCAACCCTCTTTCTCGTCTTCCTTTCTTTCTTCTTTCTCGTCATGGTCCTCTCTTCCGTGAATTATCTCATGACCGCGAGCATCTCACATAGTCGCGATTCTAGCTCCGGCCTTCCCTAACCCATCCGGCCTAACTCGCCCGTCCAAGCCCTGCTCGCCGCCCCCGTTGCTTGCCACCATAGTTGCCTCCCTTCCATTTGTAAATAAGAGGAGTACTTTCCTCTAGGAATTAAACCCTGATCTCTAAACACTCCGGCAGCATTGCCGCCACCGTTCCAGTGTCGCGCGACAGATTTTTTATTTATCTAGCCCTTAGTTTTGACCTAGAATCACCCAACCCAAGCTCAAGAATTCCCTCTCCACACACCGTGGCCCGTGGGTGAGCGCGCGTGTGGCCGGAGCAAAGCCCCGGGTCGTAAGCCGAGCCGCGCCATCCGTTACCCACCGGCCCGAGGAACACACACCCACCCTTCCATGATTCCATCCCCGGTTCCCGCGAGCCCACCTCACCTCAACTCAACTCCGTCGCCCGCCGCTTTGCTGCTCCCCAGGCACGCGAGGCCGCGGCATCCGCATCCGAATCAGCACACGATCCCCGCGCCACTTGCCCCGTCACCCCACCCCGCGCGGCCCGCGCCTCCGCCCGTCGTCGGCCAGCGATGACGAGGCGCAGAAGCAGATGACGCCGCCGCGCGGCGGTGCACGGCCTCCTCCTGGCATCATCATCCCCTAGCGCTCACGCGGCCCCGCATTGATTCGCTCTCCCACCACGGCAGCGCTTACGCGCGCCCCCCGTCGTCCCGTCTCGTCGCATCCGGCCGCTCCCGCCTATTTAAGGTGCCGAGGGAGCCAGCGATAATGCTCTTCTCCCGGAGGCCGCTCGCCGCCGCGTTCCACCTCGCGCCCCTCTCGCCTCCCTTGCTCCTCTTCTTCGCGTCGGCGTCCTCGTCCTCGTCGCCGTGCTCGCCCGCCGCCGCGTCGACCTCCGGCCCGAGAGGTACGCGTCTGACCGACGTCTCCGGATGTTCCTGAATTCCACGTTGTTTCGGGTGGATTTTTACGGTCTCGTAGTAATTTGTTCAATCGTGCGATTACTGTCTAGTTTTGGTGGGTCGTTTGTTATGACACGGAGGCTCTGATCGGAGGCGTGTCCTTGCTTCGAATTTCGGGGCGTTTTAGACGAATGTTATGGTTTACCGATCTTACTTAGATCTTTTTGTGCTGTTCTTGACGAAATTTCGTGGCTCGACTCCAACGATCGTGGTCCTTTTGGTAGATTTCATATGTATAATCCGTGCTTCTTGCTGAATCGATGATGAAATCCTGTGATTCTGGATTTTGGTGGTATTTGATGGACATCTGCCTATCGTTTTGCAAATCAACGTTTTCATAGTTCAAAATGTGCATCTTTTCTCGTGTGGTGCGGGAGCTCGGTTTAAACGTGGAAGATAGAGCTTACTTTTTTTGGGGGGGCCTTGGATCATGTACAATTCCTGATTTAGACACTTACCTGTGCCACCAATCATTAGCTACCTTTAACATTGCCATGAAGCTTCGCATGCTACTACTGTACTGATGTATTGATCTCATATTAGGTTGCAGTGCTGTAAGGATGGACAGCAGCGTGGTGGAGCAAGCATCCACTGGAGCAATATGGTCAACACCGTCTGCAGAACCGAGAAGCATTTCTATCGGGAAGGAGATCTTCTGCAACAGATCACTCAACATGAGGAACATCACAGCAGTGGGATTTGATATGGACTACACTCTTGCGCAGTACAAGCCTGAGACCTTCGAGGCCCTTGCTTATCATGGTACAATAGAGAAGCTTGTGAAGGATTTGAACTACCCTGAGGAGGTTAGTTACTCTGATAAATGCAAAGTTAATCGATTTATGCTTAGTTTGTTGGTTTATTGTGTTAGGCCTATAATCCATGCTTTGTAAAGGAATTCGTAGCACATAGGTACCTGTCCTGTTTATGCTGTGTTCCAGATTTCATGTAGATACTTTTACTATTTGCTGCTGAGCCTAAGATTGTACCATTCGGAAGTCACATGAGATACTGTGGTTGATATGCATGGTTTACAGTTTTCTCTGGCCAACTGTACTAATGCATTTATAGGCCTGACTTTAACTTGTCACTGAATTTGGTATCTAATTGACTATTGATGTATTCTGATAATTTGTGTCTGCCTTTCTTTGCTGCCACGAGGAAACATCAGCTTCTTGTTATGACCAGGTCACCAAAACATGTATTTGTTTTTCTATTAAGTTAGAACTCCATAAAGTCGGTGCTATTTTCCATTGAAGTTCCTTATTTGAGCTATTTCTTTTTATCATAGCCAGAGTCATTGACTGATGCACAGATAGTGTAGCAAAAGAACATCCACTTATTAATAACTACTATTTGGGAAGTATAATTACCTTGTTTTCAAAAATTGCTGTTTCATACTGAGATCTTTTGAAAACATATTCTCTTGTTGTGCTTGTTTTGGTTCAGGATTTGATTTACTATTTTTCTCATCATGCAGTTGTTAACTTGGGAGTTTGACTGGAAATATATGGTCAGAGGACTTGTTCTTGATAAGAAGAGAGGAAATATCTTGAAGGTCAGTTATAATTGCATAGAAATCTGCCCTTCGTATTCAGATGTTACATTTTACTGCCGTTAGTGCACTAATCAGAGTATCTAAATTGACGAAAATGATAGCAAGATGCTGGAAATACATGCAGTATTATGAAGAGCATAAAATTATTTATATTGCTGTAACGACATATTTTTACAATGATGCAAGATGCACGTTATATTAGTATCTGAAGCCTGTTGTGGTGGTTGCATGATTTAGAATTAAAGGTGTCTCGGCAAGCTATTCCACCTCGTTTTCACTTATATAAGAGACCTTAGTTGAACCATGATCACCATTTTGAGGTGACATTTGATGTTCTTCACTATGAATTGTTCACGGAGCACCTTTCATCATTTTGGAAATATCAAATGCTATTGCTCGAGGTAAAAAAAAAAAGGTCCAAATGCTTAGAGAGAACAAAATCATGTCTAGACCCCCAGCATATATCTGATTTGAATCTATGTTTCCTTTTTACGCTATTGATTTTGTTGTAAGATGCAATGTGAAATTTCGCTGCTGTTGTCATTTTTTGTTATACATGTCAAATTGTTGAGCTGCATTTGTATACTGGATTTTCAATATTTTTATTTTTAATTCTTAATGAAATTAACTCTTTAACTATTTGGGTGACACGTTATCAGATGGATCGGCACAAGTATGTAAAAGTTGCATACCATGGATTCAGGGAGCTGACAAAGGAAGAAAAAGTTGCTGCTTATGGGAGTACACTGATAAGAGATTCGTTTGATGAACCTGATTATGCCCTTATAGATACACTTTTCTCATTGGGTGAAACCTATCTATTTGCTCAACTTGTTGATTTCATGGACAATAATCCTGGAAAAGTACCTGCTGGCACAGAGTATGTTTCTTCACTTGTACATGTTTACCGTACTAAAGGCTAACAGTTTTATTACATGATATTAGTTGATTGACATAAAATGGTAGGAACATATATTTGCATTTTGATAAATATTGTCACTTTGAATGTTTCTTGACTCTTTTGTTGGGTTTCAATTACTGAATGGAGATATTTCTTTTTGGGAAGAAATTAAATAATGATGTAATCAACACCACAATGTTTGAAAATATCTGCTATCTCTATTAGTGCTGATGCTCCAGATCTCTTTGTTTTCCTTCTTCATCCATAATGTTAAATATTCATTCTGTCAAATACCTACATGTGAGGCCTGCTAGCTTTCCTAAGTTATAAGATCTCCGTTCCTTTTCTTTTTCTGATTCCTTGTTAGCTTGGTTTTCATCATGAGTACTAATTACTAAATGTGCTAATCTGATACTGTGTTTGCATGCATTCCTATCTTTCTATTTGACTGCTGGGGCCAGGCATGTATTGTTAAATTCAGTGTTGCCTGGACACCCATGTCAATTATCCTTGTCGAATACACCATAATCCAAGTGGATCGCTACACCAGTGCCCATATTAAAGTCATATTTCCATGTCCCGCTAAAAATATTGTTTAATTGATCAACCAAACCTGAGTCAAGTTACAAACACATGTGTCCATGTTCAAGTAACATCATTTATTGTAAAGTGCATTATCCTCCAAGTCAGGCTATGTCTGTACAAGCCATGCCTGTGTGGGTGATTCTGAGTTGCCCCCATTCCTTTGTTAGCCCTTGAGCAAACTTACCGAACACAATTTTTTTTTTGGGTCTTTAATAGGGTGCATGAGGTTTGAGGGCGTGCAGATGTTTGAGTCATACCATTATCACACCACGCCCCGTTGATACCCTTTATGTACCTTACCATACCATATTATTCCTTGTCTTTTGACAGAATCACTGTAATTTAGATCGCGATCTTGTCGTCACTTGTTATTGAGATTTGTGCGCATTTATAGATGCATAAAATTTGTACAATTTGAGGTGTTGAGCTAGGTGTTAAAATTCGCAGGCCTGGTGCATATAGAACCTGCCAAAACATAATTGTCACAACTCTTAAATTCCCATGTTCCAGCTGTCATACTCACATGTGATGGCATTTTCCAATTCATTCAATTTTTGGATAGTACCCAGCAAAAAAAGAAAAAAGATCTCAATTAAGACACAACTTTTCATAAGTTCTAGTGATAGTTTTTTAAAATTTATTACTTACCTTTCACCGTGCCCTAAAACATTTATGGCACTGCTGTATTTTCCATTATTACTCTCATGAGGCTAACAAAACTGTCCCATGGCCAGAGTCGTCCAGCGTTATATGACAATAGCATAAGCATGTGAATGAGCCGACTGTTTTCTTAGCACACATATTTTAGTTTAACAGGACAACAGAGCCTTTATTACAACGAAAATCATACTTAATTGTTTATTTTACTTGCTTTTTATATTTTCTTTCACTGTTCTGCCTGGCGTTAAGTATAGTACAATCCGTTCGTGTCCAGGGGTATATGTTGGAATCTCCTATAATTTTGATGTAACTCTAAAGTAGCTCTGTGCTATTTGGATCAACTTAATATATTCCCTTTTTGCTTCATCATTTGTAATTGTAATCCTCTTGCATCCCTTCTTGTTGAGCATGTATAAATTATGGCTTTCTTTTTAATGTTGCCTTACTACGTTGGTACAGCTATCCACTCATGTATAGAGATGTGAGGTCTGCGGTTGACTTGTGTCATCGCGATGGCACTTTAAAGAAGATGGTTGCAAAAGATCCTGGCAGGTAACTCCTTTTCCTATTTCATGGTTAACTAATTAATATTGGTCACCGAGGCATAACCACAATACTAGATATTATCTGTACATATTGACTTCATTTACCATAGGGCTGCCTTTTGTGTGTGTCTGTGTGTGTTTTTGCGCGCATGTGTGTGCATGTGTGTCCATATGCTAGTTTTCAATTTTGCACCCAACTTGCTTGGGATAAAAAGGCTTTGTTGTTGTTGTTGTTGTTGTGTGTTCTTTCCAGTAGCTGTACTGTCATACCCTTATAATATGTTCTAATTGACTGCTAAAATATACAGTTATGATTTGGCAGGTACATCAATGAGGACTTGGCGATTGTACCAATGCTTGAGATGATCAGAAAATCTGGACGCTCAACATTCTTGGTGACAAATAGGTATGTAGAGATAAACTTCTATATTGCGGTGTTGCTTTTACAGTGTCTTTTCTACTCTAATCAACCCAAGTAATAATTATTCACCCGTTCATGCAGCTTGTGGGATTATACTGATGTTGTCATGAACTACCTGTGTGGACCATACACTTCAAATGTAGGCTCTGGTCTCAACCACAAGTGGCTTGACTATTTCGATGTCGTAATAACAGGAAGGTTCGTGTGTTATGTTCCTTGATTTCCTTACCTTTTTCTGTTATTTATTTATTTATTGAAAGTAATTGCTTCATCAACTGAGCCAGTATTATCTGTTCTTTTCAGTTCAAAGCCAGGCTTCTTCCATGATGATAACCGTGCAGGGCTCTTCGAAGTTGAGCCTGATTCTGGGAAACTTCTGAATGCTGATATTCAGGCTAGTAATTTGTTTGCATATAAATGATCTGTATCGGACCTGTTTTTTATTTTCTAACATATCTGATCCTTCATGAAGATTGGAAGTCCCAGATCAAGTAATCAGCACACAAAATCAGTGCACAAAGTTTATCAGGGAGGCAATGTCGGTCATCTTCATAGATTGCTTTCTATCGCCTCTAGTTCGCAGGTAACGTTTCTGCACTTATTATACTATTCAGAATAGTTCTTGTATATACTTTGGTTTAACAGAGGTTCCTAATGGAGAACACTGAAAGTGGTCTTAGCACTCTAAAAAAAAGTGTTCTTGCATATCAATCAAATCAATTAACACATCATCTTACAATTTCACAGATCCTCTATGTTGGGGACCACATATATGGAGATATTCTGCGCAGCAAGAAAGTTCTGGGTATGTTTTATTCATCCTCTACTTTTCAGATGTGCTGGAACTTGATGCATTTGTGCGCATGATTAAATTTGGTACTTTAGTGTTCATATGACTTCAAACGATGTCTCCTATTTAACTTTGTGTAGAAATATAGAGTAACTGTGCATCATTTTGTTAGTATTGTTGATGCATTCATGTGCAACAAATATAGTGCATGCATTATGTTTTGTACGAATTATAGCGTGGGAAATTCATTTGTAACTTTCAAGTGTCTGTGTGCTGTCCCGTTCCATTTGCATTCATTCTACTTGTGTTTGTGTGTGCGCCACTGCCTCTTGTATGGAATTTGTGCGCGCGCGCGCGTGTGTGTGTGTTGTGTGTGTTGCGTGCGCGTGTGCGTGTGTGTGCCACTTTCTAGTATTACACAAATTTCCTCAACATTGCTGTTATTCACTATTATACTTTACCAATCCATTTCCTAAGAGCTTCTGTATGTGTTGCATTCTGTGATAGGTTGGCGGACTATGCTGGTGATACCAGAGCTGGAGCATGAGGTCAAGCTTCTTTCAGAGTCAAAGTTTACTCGGAAGGTATTGATTAACATTCAGTATCCTAACAATGAAACATTTCATCAACTGAGTTGCTTATCCTACGTAATGAACAACTTGTAGTCCTCAATTAGTACATAACCAGCATTTGCCGTCTATACCTAATGTTCATCTTGATTGGATACTACTTGAAAAAGTAAAGAAAGGTAGCCCCTGTTATTAGCCTTAGCGTTTCATAGCAGTTTTGTGGCTGAAGCAAACTTACCCCATGTCATGTTTTATACATTTCAGGAGCTTAGACATCTTAGAATGGAGCGTGATTCCATTGAAGACAGAATCCATCGTCTTGATTGGTCTCTTAAGTAAGTCGAGAAAAATTCTTACGTTAAACTCTATTTTTACAGTTCTGCATTTTGGACATCTTTGCACTTATTACCTAGACTCTTGCTTTATGAATGAACTCGAAGGTTGCAAACATAGTTGTACCATCACAACATTTTTTCTTCTTTTAGGAATCATCAAAACAAATTAGCCTTGAATCCTTCTATGAACCTTTTTTCCCGGAACCTATTTGACTTATAAATTTTCTCAGCAACATTTTGTGTCCACTTCCTCAGGTCCCATAATATGTTCACAAATGAGTTGTTCTGAATAATACAATTCGTATACTCTACTTTCATGTTCCATTAACTAGTATTTTCCATGCAGTGTATAGATCAAGTTTTGTTTCGCTTGACAGTCTATAGTTTCCTTATTTGTCTTGTGTTTTATATCATCAATTGCCATGCTAACCCCTCATTTTGTCCAGATTCGAGGATCTTACAGAAAATCAAAGGGAGAAGTTGTTATCTGAACATGACAATCTTCTGGTCAGTCCTTTGTTCTGATTTACTTAGTTTGTATATTGAGGTTGTACCACTTTATGTATGTAGAACTTGTGCTCATCATTGGGGGCTTTTAAGAGGCGCAGTGCCAACTCCTATACCGCCCCTTTTATTGGTTGTCTTAACTCGTGTCATTTTCTTCCATCTTTTATTGCAGCAAAAGCGAGAGCATGTTCGGCGCCTTCATCAAGAGACTCAGAGGCAGCATCACCAGAAGGTAATTTGCCATCTACATTGTCTTCGAATGTGTCCTACTGTCCCGGAACATTTGGTTCCATTCTAATCAATTTCGTTTTCTTATTTGAGTTCAGTTTCATAAGGTGTGGGGTCAGCTCATGAAGACAGGGTTCCAGAACTCCCGTTTCGCTCATCAGGTGCTGTAATGTGTTGTCCACATTTGACATTCAACAGTGCAAATTGTTATGGGTAGTAATGTGTGATTGACACAAGGTCTTGTTTTCACTTCTTTCTTCAGGTCGAGAGATTTGCGTGCCTATACAGCAGCCAGGTTACAAACTTCGGTCTGTACTCGCCCAACAAGTATTATCGTCCGAGCGAGGATTACATGCCCCATGAGTTCGATGTGCTTGAGCTGTAGGAGCAGTCTCTCTTGGAGCTCAAAGGGCTCCGTTGTAATTGTCCCCCAACTGGATAGAAGGGTTATTTTAGTTGTAACATTGAATAAACAAATGTAGATACCTGATTACCCCCCCAGAAGTGTTAAGGTTATCGGGTGAAAGCTTCACCCATTGGAAAGAAGGAATGGAGGGCTATATATAGTAACTATAATTTCAAATAGAAGAGTAATTTTACCTGTATATCGTTTTGTACATAGCATAGTTTGAGCAGAAACAATGGAAAGCAAATGAGAGATATTTAATTTAATATACTCTGTATGTATGTAAGTGAAAAATGCGTTTTTTTGACCTTATTATCGCCGTGTTCGTTCTCATCTCGCCGGCCATGACCTACTAGCCAACACCAGCATAGAGCTTCCTTCCTCAATCCGGGAGATTGGGAGTAGGTCGTAGCTACTCTTCGCTTCTTCTCGTCCGTAGATGGTGATGAACATTGTGGTTGCCTGGCCTCACGACAAAAAAACAATGTTTGTGCGCAGAGCCGCAGAGTGAAAGTCAGTCGTGCTGTCAAAATGAGAGCCGTTGTGTGTTTGAAAGTGTCTAATCCATAGTGGTTGGGACGCGAGTGTCCAGATATCCTCTTCTATATCTCTGGTGAAAGTCAATACAGGCTTCTTGCGCATTTCGTTTCGATTCACGTTCACAAGGTCTTCCTAGGAGCCTAGGATCAGTTGTCTTCTCAGCACGCTCCCTAATCTAACTAGGTATATACCTCGCGCGTTGCTGCCGGACATATGCATTCATCAAAACTATTACCTAAATTAATATATAAGGAAAAAAGTACAGTAACCAATGTTAAAGTGTTGTGGCAATACCGAATGAGCTTTTTCATAAATAAGATGCAAGTGACGACAGGGTGCTATGTATTTAGATCTTACAGTGTCAAAGTAATTCCATTTGACATGTGAAACTGAAGATTGGAGATCAACTAACCATGACATTAGTAAATAGCAAACGACGGATGAGCCCATGATGCAGAAAAGTGACATATATGTGAGGGCGTGAGGCATAGTGGTTGCAGGTGCTTCATTTGTTATATGATAATTGCCTTTGAGAATTAATTTTCTTGCTATATATGCAGCATGTCAATTTTGGAATAAAAAGTGATATTCAGCTGCCACTGATGTCTACTCTATACCGCTATCTATATTCAGAACCGGACCTCATAGACCCAACAATTTTCTATTAGCATAAAGGGTATACACTCTGCACATCGTAAAAAACAAAAAAAGAAATCAAGGAAAATTCCTAACAGAGACAAAATACCTGATGACCTCTGTCCTACTTTATTAGTCATGATTTTGTTTCAAAGAAGTACCTTGCATATGTAATACCGAATGAGTAGGAATGAAAGAATCGATAGTTTTTGGTAATATAAAATATTTTGACAAAAGAACCCCAGTCTATTCCTATCAGCCATTTCATGAGGAAGCGGAAGGTGGGATGATATCCAGAACTGCATATGCGGTTTTTGTTGTAGCAAAATTTCCTAAAGAAAAATCCTAGTGAAACACTGGAGCAATGAACCGACTGATTGCAACTCTCGTTTCTACTTCGAATGGAGTGAGAAGAGAGTAGATTGATCATGACTTGACCTGCATGTATGATATGGCAGAGATATCGTTAAGTGAGCGGTGACACCAACAAATTATATGATATTGGTGAAGAATCTTCACGGTAGTACCAGCAATGATATAGAAAAAAAAGAACCTAATAGTCATGCCACATTTTTGCAGTTCAGTCATCCATAGAGGTGCATGCTCTACGTGATAGGAGCAGAAAAGGCGGCTGTAGCAAAGAAGGGAAATAATATATATACATGAAGGATGACTTAACTTCTGTATGCATCATGATGGCTCGTTAATGTTGCCGGTTACGCAGGAGGAACGACAAATGGTAACTAATGAATCACGGGAGCAACAGTGGGCACATGAAAGCTAACATTTTCAGTTACAAAAGAGAGCAAATGGCTGGTTACAATAGGGAACAAATGAGAATTAAAAAAGGAGAGCAAATGGCCGGTTACAATAGGGAACAAATGAGAATTAAGAAAGGGGAGCAAATGCTTGCAATCTACTTATTTCAGTGAATCAATGGTTCCTGCTAGTGGCGTGAATGACCAGAATTTGTATGTGGCATAGACGGCTGGGATTTGATGGTTAAAAAAGGTCGAACGGATGAAATTTTTGAGGTAAAAAGGCGGAAAAATACCTATTAATAACTCTCAATTGGTTGCACTTATAAAGAAATAGTAGATTCCCTATAAATTGCGCACTTGCAAGTTAAGCCACTGTCACCGTCGCATCCGAGCCAAGCAGACGCCACAGTGCAAAAACACAGCTTGACGTCACGCATTACCGCAGAGCCCAGCAACCGCCTTGATCATTCTTGGCCTTTTCCTCCCTACCAGACTTAGCCCACACACCAGCCCAGTCCACTCGCAAAGCAGCATCGCGTCCGTCTTGCTCCTCCTCCTCCACCCGGCCATCTCCGCAGCCACTAACCCGCAGCCCGTCCGGCAGCTCAACCTCCTCCATTTCGATCCGAGCCCACCGCCTCCGCCTCGTCGCCGCCGACGTCGCTCCACCATGGCGGCGCTCCTAGCCCGGCAGGCAGCGCAGGCGCTCCGCGCCAGGCAGACGGTAGGAACCCTACCTTCCCCATCCGCCCTACCAGATCCCCCCAATCTGTTCGTGGATTCTCAGATCGAGGCTCCTCGTTCCGTGACGCTGGTCCTGCGGCGTTTTCGTGATTCCGTGGTGATGGTGTTTTTTGCAGGCGCAACTCGGGCCGGCAGCGTCGGCGATGCAGGGGCACCTCCGGACCTACATGAACGCAGGGACGCCCAAGAGGTTCAAAGGTCGCCACTCTCCCCCTTTTGTGTTGGGCCATTTTGTAGTACCAGGACTATCTAGAAGCTGTGATTCTTGTTGTGGTGCTTTCCTATGTGCTGCGAGTAGTGGGGAAGAGCTGTGAAATTGTGAATTGAGTGGACCGATTACTTTCCACCAATAATATGACCTGATCAAACAGGATAGCCTGCTGAACTTCAGTTCAGAAATGATGATGGATCATTTGTCGAATTCTAGTTGAGACATATTTTTCAAACTTTGGTTTGGAGGTAGTTAGTGCGCTCCATCTGTTTATGGGATAACGCTTTAGATCAATAAAATGAGCTCTTTGGTATAGATTACAAATTACTTGCGACTTTCAAGTTTCAACCAACATTAAATAATGATGTCGTGTCTTGCCGTCCAGATTATTCTAGGATAGCGAACTTGGATCAGGAGCTGATGATGAATATTGGAAATACTTTATGAGCTCTTTTTGAGACTTTGAATTCCATTATCTTTCTTTGAGTGCATATTAATTAGAATTTGTTTGGAGCCATGGTTCTGAAAGGATTTTGTCCTGTTTACCAGAGGATGAGGAGAAAGAACAGCTGGCAAAGGAGATTGCAAAAGACTGGAATGCTGGTGAGTTTCCATATGATGTTTATCCTTTTGTAAGGTAATATTATGGTCCACTGCAATTTTGAACATTTCGGACACTCTTTCTTCAGTTTTTGAAAGGAGCATCAATACATTGTTTTTGACTGAAATGGTCCGTGGTTTGATGCTGACACTCAAGTACTTCTTCGAGAGAAAAGTTACAGTAAGTGACGAGTTGTTGTTAGCTTTTATTCGTGCACTCCTTGCGTACTTGTTTGACTGTTTTTATCTTACCACCCTGCAGATTAACTATCCATTTGAGAAGGGCCCTCTGAGCCCCCGCTTCCGTGGCGAGCATGCTCTCAGGCGTTATGAATCTGGGGAAGAGCGTTGCATTGCTTGCAAACTGTGCGAGGCTGTAAGTTGTATCCCTAGTTTAAAGTTCAAAGTTTCTGAACTCAAATGATGAGCAGTAGAAGCAACCATCAGTCAGTGAATTTTCTGTTTCTGGAATGGTAGTGGACAAATTGACCTGGGAACTGCGCTTCCAGGATCCGATATTTTTTAACTAATCCAGGAATTGAAACCTAGAGCTTTAGACCCTATTTAGTTCACATAAGGTTGTTTAATTTTACATTTTTTCTTGTTTTGAATTGAACTTTGAAATATGAATTGGTTGGGAACAAAATCATCCTGCAATTTCCTCCCATTGGTTTGTTAAAAAATATTTGCTGCCCATTTTTAGGGGCTCCTTATATGGTTTATAGAGCTTGTATAAGGTGGCCGTAGAAATGTGTGAAGGGATTTCATATGTTTAATTATGAGATACCAGTAATTCAATATATGGAGCTCAAAATTGTGGCGATCCTCATGTATTTCGTACTAGATATACCAAACAATTTTGTAAAGCAGTATAGTAAAATTTTAGGTTTTCTTACTAGTGTGGGTCAGTAGTGTTTTTGTTGCACTGATGACGGTTTTCGTAGTAACTAAGGAAGCAGTTAGTAATTTACGTACTACGTGATTATTTGAGAAAAAAAAACTTGCTCACGCGGAATAATCTATGTCCAGATATGCCCAGCTCAAGCAATCACAATTGAAGCTGAAGAACGCGAGGATGGCAGTCGACGCACCACAAGGTAAGGAAATGGATGTTTTCCTATGCTTTTTTGTGTATGAAACTATTAGTTGCTATCTGGAATCGAGCTTTATCTGAATTCTGTTGATTTGTTTATCTTGCAGATATGACATTGACATGACCAAATGCATTTACTGTGGGTTCTGTCAAGAGGCCTGCCCTGTTGATGCTATTGTCGAGGGGCCTAATTTTGAGTTTGCTACTGAGACTCATGAGGTAAACCACTTGATTCCACTTTATGGTGTGTTTCCTGTTTCAGTTTGTTGCTGGGAAGTTATGAATTGCATCAATGCAGGAACTTCTGTACGACAAGGAGAAGCTGCTTGAGAACGGCGATCGGTGGGAGACTGAGATTGCTGAGAACTTGAGATCTGAGAGCCTTTACCGTTGATTTCTTTCCTCAAGTTATGAAAATTTCTGTTTTTCTCCTCAACTAGCCGATAAATAAGCGAACTATGTATCTTAAGCTAAAGACCAGATACCATGCTTTTGTACATCGGCAGCATTGTTGTTATCCTGTGCCAAGATAAAAGTGCGCTTGATGTTATTGTTGTCATTGAATTGCTTTCAACACAGGCAATGTTGTTGACGAATCAGTTTTCTGCCTCAATGGAAATATATTTGCTTGTTGCTTCATTTCTTACATTTTTTTTGTCGCAGACATGCCTGTCTGTGTAAATTATCAGTCTGTGAGGTTGTCAACTTCTTTGCTCTTGCTTACCTTATTAGTGTCAGTTGACAGGGTGTGACCTTGTTGAGGCTCTCTTGTGGCTTTTAGAGGGGCACTTGCCCTGTTGCCCGGTGCCAGAGAACGGTGAACATGTTAGAGTTATTATAATGTGAGAATGCTCAAATCAAAAAGCTTTCGTAGCTCAGTTGGTTAGAGCACCCGTTTAGTAAGCGGGAGGTCTTGAGTTCGACTCTCAACGAAAGCATTATTATTTTTCCTTCTTTCCTCTTTTTGACGTTGAACTCAAAACTAAGGAATTGCAATCAGCGCACGTAGGCACCACGAGACAGTACCAGATAGCTTCATCCCTATCTAACTTGTTCTGTAGAAATGCAATCTCAACGCTCGCTCGCCATCATTGGAGAAATTTATATTTTGGCTTCCCTCTTTTCTTTTTGGCGTAGAACTCAAACGACAGAGTTTAGAATCAGCGCATGCATCATGAGGTAAAACAACGCCAGATGGTTTCATTTCTATCCAACTTGTTCTGCAGAATTGCAATGTCAAACGCTGTTACTGAAGAAATTCAGTCAGCCTGCCAGCTTGTACCCAACAATAAAAAGAGCTGTTGCATCTACTATCAGGTGATGCAACCAGGCTGCTTACTGAATTTTTTATAGAACGCATCAACCATCATTGAAAATCATCGATTTATGTTTTCAATTTGGACCAAGTCTACAATGGGATTCAGAACATAGGAGCTGAACAAAGACCACAACGGCGGTGGTAAAATCAGCCAGAACAGAACATAGCAATCAAGAAAACTGGCAACATGTCAAGTAGACAAGCCTGTAAAGTGCTGGAACAGTAAAATGCAAGCGAGATACGGAAGTACTTCTTTCTACGACGACATGCGGCGGGGCAGAAGCAAACACCAACGCAACAACGAGACACAAACAAACACGAGGTTTTTGACACACATCATAGAGTGACCGGCAAACAGATCAGTAGTCTTCGTCCTCGTCGCCCTCGTCGCCGCCACCCTCCGCTCCAACCTCCTCGTAGTCCTTCTCCAAGGCAGCCAGGTCCTCACGGGCCTCAGAGAACTCCCCCTCCTCCATGCCCTCGCCGACGTACCAGTGCACGAAGGCGCGCTTGGCGTACATGAGGTCGAACTTGTGGTCGATGCGGGAGAACACCTCGACGACGCTGGTGGAGTTGGAGATCATGCTCACGGCCCGCTGCACATTGGCGAGGTCGCCGCCAGGCACCACCGTGGGCGCCTGGTAGTTGATGCCGCACTTGAACCCTGTGGGGCACCAGTCCACGAACTGGATCGTGCGCTTCGTCTTGATGGTGGCCACCGCCGCGTTTACGTCCTTGGGCACCACGTCGCCACGGTACATAAGGCAGCAAGCCATGTACTTGCCGTGCCTCGGGTCACACTTGGCCATCATGGACGCTGGCTCAAATGCGCTGTTGGTGATCTCGGCCACAGAGAGCTGCTCGTGGAAGGCCTTCGCGGCGGATATCACCGGCGCATAGGAGGACAGCATGAAGTGGATCCTCGGGTAAGGGACAAGGTTGGTCTGGAACTCTGTCACATCAACATTGAGGGCACCATCAAACCTCAGGGAAGAAGTCAGCGATGAGATCACCTGCACAACCAAATATTCAGATCAGTATCACAGTTCAAGGCTTGATAACACCAGAGGGCATCCACACCTTTGACAAAATAAACAGCTGTGTACCTGGGACACAAGGCGATTCAGGTTGGTGTAGGTGGGCCTCTCAATGTCCAATGAGCGCCTGCAGATGTCGTAGATGGCCTCGTTGTCGAGCAGGATGGAGACATCAGTGTGCTCCAGGAGGGCGTGAGTGGACAGCACGCTATTGTAGGGCTCAACAACAGAGGTGGACACCTGGGGAGACGGGTACACGGTGAACCCGAGCTTGGACTTCTTGCCATAGTCTACGGACAGACGCTCAAGGAGGAGTGATCCAAGGCCAGAACCAGTGCCACCACCAACAGCATTGAAGACCAAGAAGCCCTGAAGGCCACTGCAGTTGTCAGCCAGCTTACGGATGCGGTCAAGGCACAGATCAACAATCTCCTTGCCAACTGCAGCAACAAGTGCAAAATGCTTCACACATCAGCAATCAAACAAAATGGCATGAGTTGATCCTGCAGAACATAAAAGTTTCTCTAAATGATCAAATTACCTGTGTAATGGCCCCGAGCAAAGTTGTTGGCAGCATCCTCCTTGCCGCTGATGAGCTGCTCAGGGTGGAAGAGCTGGCGGTAGTGACCAGTGCGAATCTCATCTATCACGGTGGGCTCAAGATCAAGGAAAATGGCACGGGGAGAGTGCTTCCCTCCACCGGTCTGACTGAAGAAGGTGCTGAAGGCGTCATCATGGTGTCCAGCAGTCTTGTCGCCTGGCATTTGGCCATCAGGCTGAGCAGAACAGAAAACTGTTAGAGATGCAGAATAGAGGATCACAGGTTCAGATGTCACACACAAGCAGAGCGACTGAACAAATTACTGAACATTTTCAATTAGTCTGTGCGGAAAATTCAGATGTCAGACACAATCAGAATGTCTGAAACATTTAGATGTCACACACAAACAGGTTCAAACTACTGCGATACAGATATTCAGTTAGTCCTCAGATTCGCAAGGAATGCTAGCCAACACAAACATTTTCAGGAAAATTCAGCGTTATACCATGCGGCACGGGTGAACGTTCAAAATCAATATCAAATCATTTCTTACAATCGAAACGACATGACAGAGACTGAGTACAGAATATGAGCTCGAAATTGCGAATTAACAGGGGACATAGTCGAACTTTTAATCCAATCATCGGCTCATATTCAGGACAACAAAAAACTTCAGAAATAGCGCAGTCGCCCAATACAAACAGATCGAAACTGATCACATCAAATCGACATATAACAGGTGCAGTCCAGAACTACGAGATACAAAATCATATTAATCCTGCTGCAAAATGGTGAAGGGCGACAAACCCAGATCTAGGCGTATCACAGTTTCAAACCAATCAGAAAATTTAGTATCCTACGGTTACTAGCACTAACAGATCAGACCTAAACAGCGAACCATTCGAACTCAATTCGATTTCCAACCACACATCGTAAAACCTTCCCCAAACACAACCGAATCAAACAAGGGGATCGAAGAATAATGAAGGGGGGAAGGGAGAAGGCGGCCATCGCCAAGGAGCCTCACCTGGATGCCGTGCTCGAGGCAGTAAAGTTCCCAGCACGCGTTCCCGACCTGGATGCCGGCCTGCCCGATGTGGATCGAGATGCACTCCCTCATCTCCGGTTCCTTCCGCGAACAGCCGCGCTCGGCGCCTTCGGATCAAGGGGCTTGCGGCGGGGGATGACGGCGTGGGGATGGATCGATCGAGCGAGCGCGCGGTGGTGCCGGCGTTTGTGAAGACGCCAAGGCGAAGTGATGGACCCGTTCGGCCGCCGCGGCTGGTTTTATAGGCGCGGGGCCAGGCGGCCGCGGCCGGCTTCAAGGCGAAGGCGTGGTGCGTCTGACCTAACCGCCGTCTGGTTCGAGTTAGACGGCGCGGTGGCTTGGGCCCATGTGGCGGTGAATGGGAGCGACGGAGCGGACGCAACGGGAGTTAACGGGCGTTTGCTTTTGGTTTCGGCGTCACGGCCTGTGTGATTGGGAGCCGGCAACGGTGGACGTCAGCTGGCATCGGGCCCGACGGAGCCGGCCGTTTCTGACTCGGCGTTGTTTACACTCGTTCGTCCGATCTTCAACACGGACATGTGGGACCGTAATTTGGAGACTAAGGTCTGTAGCCCACTTGCAGTCTACGTGGGGTAGACGGCGTGCAGGAACGGCAATGTAAAGGAACAGCTTCGTCGGCCGGCCGTTTCGAATTTGAAATTTCCAACTCTGGCGTGACGTCGCGGGAAGTACGTCTTTGCCCTTTGAGCTGCTGGGCCTGCTTTGGTTAATATTGGGCTGGGCTCAAGTACGTGACTCAGGCCTGGCTAGTTTGGTCCAGGGAAAATGTCACTCTTTCCCGGCGAATGCGTATTCTTTTTTGCGGGTAAAAATGCGTACAAGTGTGTCAGTGACTCGGTGTGTGTGGAGCGTCAAATAAGATGCTGCTGAAGGGCTCATCACTGATCAAGCATTTCCATCAAACGGAAACTTGTCTATTGCCAAGTCCAAATTAGTCTTTTCTGCTACGCAACTAAAAGTTCGGTTGAGACAGGGATAAAGGCAGAATTAGGCATATAGCGGTATAGCCATATAGGGGTTCTTCGGTCAGGTGACAATACTCCCTCGTTTCATATTATATATAGTTCTAACATTCAAAATTTTTGTCAAAATATAAGTAGTCTTAGATTTTTAATGCATATTTTTCACTTCCCAATGCATCGTTTCTTTTACCTATCTCTATCTCTCTCCTCCTTCGCTTCTCATTATTTTCTGTGCCCATCATTTTTTTTCACCTCTTCTTAGTTACTGTGTCTAAACCTAAAACTGCATATAATATGAAACGAGATAGTACAAAAAATGTCTCATATGTAATTTGACATACATAGACCCAAATTGTTTCAGAAACGCCTTGTTGACTGCAGGTAGGGAGCAAGCACAGACACTGCCAAAGTGCCAATCTCGCGAGTCACGCCACGACCCTGCTTGCCGAACCGGCGCGCGCCACACTTCTGTTCTGCGACCGATGCGAGCCTGACCAGGCCAGCAGAGTCGACATCTCAAAAAAAAAAAAAAAGGCCAGCAGAGTCGAGGAACCACTGCGCGCCGCGTCGTCGTCCAGTCCCAACCCCACCAGCCGATTCCCTTCCCCGCTCGCAGCTCCTCGCTCGCCGCCGCGGTAGCAAGTAGCGGCGGAGAAAGAGATGAGCTTCCCGGGGAGCCAGCGCCGCTCACCGCCCCCCGATTCCGCCGAACCCCCGCAGCCACAGGCCACCGGATAACGCGCGGCGGGACCCTCCGACATCGCGGGGAAGCTTCCATCAAAACCCACCCAAATCCCTCGTCCCCGCGCGCCAGTCACCAACCTCCAGCAGCCGCCTGCAGCGACCGACCGCCGCCATGCAGCCCGACGCAAGCTCCCCCTCCCACCGCATCGCCCGCATCGCCGCGCACCTCAATCCCCCGAGCCCGCAGGTGCGCGCACCCCTGCCCCGCACCGGCAACGGTTTGCTCCATTTCCCCACTGATGATGACTCTGAAACGAGAAGAGTTATGCGTGTGATTGCAGATGGAGGGGGGCGAGTCGGCGCTGAGGCCCGCGGCGTGCCGCGCCAAGGGCGGGGCGCCGGGGTTCAAGGTCGCGATCCTGGGCGCGGCGGGCGGGATCGGCCAGCCGCTGTCGATGCTCATGAAGATGAACCCGCTCGTGTCCGTGCTGCACCTCTACGATGTCGTCAACACGCCCGGGGTCACCGCCGATATCAGCCACATGGACACCAGCGCCGTGGTAACATTCGAATTTCCCCCATCTCTTCCCCATGCCATGCTTCTCAGTTCGTGATCTCTGGCGCATTGTGGAGTGATGGGCTGCGAACTTTGTGACGCTATTACACAGTCTACAAGAGAACAGTGGTTGTTATGTGTTGACGATGCCAGGACAGCGTAGCAAAGCATCGTGGTCAGTTGACGATGTCTAGTTTCAGGGTGTTGTCACCAGCGCCGTGGTAACATTTGAATTTCCCCATCTCTTCCCCATGCTATGCTTCTCAGTTCTGGCGCATTGTGGAGTGATGGGCTGCAAACTTGGTGACGCTATTACACAGTCAACAAGAGAACAGTGGTTGTTATGTGTTGACGATGCCAGGATAGCGTAGCAAAGCATCGTCGTCAGTTGACGATGTCTAGTTTCAGGGTGTTGTCACCAGTTCATTGTGTTCTTGTGTAACTTGTGAAGTGTGATTTGTCATCCGATCACACCCGATAGCAGAATCTTAACCAGTCTGCGCGACTGCTACTTAAAAATGGATATAGGTCTTTTGTGCAGCTTCGTTGGCGTGCAGTATGACTCCCTACAAATCATTTATGTGGCCTAGATGTCTTTTCTGATAGTGCTTCACAACATCGTTAATCAATCTTGATGTCTGCTGATTGTTGTGATTAGGAAAATTCACAACATGTTTTGTTGTGCTTAAAGGAAACCCAAGTGCAGTAGTTCCTTCTGTTTATATATCTTAATCCAATGGTGACACATATCTGGAAATGCAATTGTGCCCTTAGTCCAGCAATATAACTATGAAAACCATCTATTCAGGTTCATGGCTTCCTTGGGCCGCAGCAGCTTGATGCAGCACTTACAGGAATGGACCTTGTTATCATACCTGCTGGCCTCCCAAGAAAACCAGGAATGACAAGGGATGATTTATTCAACAAAAATGCCGGGATTGTTCGAGTGCTGTGTGAAGGCGTTGCCAGATGCTGTCCTGATGCAATTGTGAATTTGATCAGCAACCCAGTGAACTCTACCGTCCCCATTGCTGCAGAGGTTTTCAAGAAAGCTGGAACTTACAATCCCAAGCGTCTTCTCGGAGTGACAACACTTGATGTTGTGAGGGCCAACACCTTTGTGGTATGATGCCTGACAAACGTGGCTTGACATGTTTTAAAGAGCTTGACATACTTATGTTGGCGATTCACATTCCTGCTCCATGTTCTGTTTTGTAGGCTGAGGTGCTTGGAGTTGATCCAAGAGATGTCAGTGTTCCTGTCGTTGGCGGGCATGCAGGGGTAACAATATTGCCCCTCCTATCTCAGGTACTGATGACATGCCCGACGTCAACACATGGGAAATGATAACATTTGTAATCAAGATGCAATTGTATATCTTCTATGAAACATTTGGGCCAGTTTGAAACCTATCTGCATGCAGGTCACTCCTCCATGCTCGTTCACCCCAGATGAAATCAAATATTTGACGAACCGCATACAGAATGGTGGCACAGAAGTTGTTGAGGTATGATGCTGTTTATATCCATTAGCTTGAACCTAGGCATGACCTATCTGATGAATTTTGCCCTGGCTTCTTGGCGAAGCTCTTTGATGTCCTGTTCTTAGAATAGATACGGTTTTACATCTCAAATATTTCATTCTTCCTCCTAACCTGCCCGTGATGGGCTTTCTTCGGTTTTTCATTTCGTGTTTTTTGCACTATGTGTTCAGAGTTTCTTTTGCGTTTTTCTGGTATGCATTGTATTGGCTGGTTTTTCATCTTCTATAATACAATGATATGCAGTTCTCCTGCGTCTTCAAGAAAAATATTTCGTTCTTCCTTTAAACACTTAATGTCCTGCCATACAGGCTAGTATTTTATGAGTTCTAACTGATAGATGTTATCCAGTTTGATTGTTTCTTGGCGTATTTAGTCTTCCCCCCCCAGAAAAGGCACATATTTGACTGACTTGTCATTTTTGTTGATGATTCAGGCAAAAGCTGGAGCAGGCTCTGCAACTCTGTCGATGGTAGGTTATCTACGACTGCTTCCATTAGATACCTGAGTTTATTTAATACTTGTATTGACAGCATAAGCTCTCAGGCTTTTGCTGCTGCAAAATTCGGTGATGCATGCTTGCGAGCGATGCGGGGTGAAGCTGGCATCGTGGAATGTTCATTCGTTGCATCTCAGGTGTCCTTACATAAAATTTGTATAGTTTTTGTTCACGTAATGCAAATACGGAATCTCTTAATCAGCTACAAGGCTGTACTTATGTTCTTTTTTTCTTGGTACAGGTGACAGAACTTCCATTCTTTGCAACAAAAGTGAGGTTGGGCCGAGGCGGAGCTGAAGAGATCCTTCCTCTTGGACCATTGAACGATTTTGAGAGGTAACTGAGATCCACATAGTCATTTTATCATTGCATGCATCAAAATCATCTGCTAGCTGGCTTGACCTCTTTCCCCAACAAAGTCTGCAATCGCTTGACATGATGCTTCTTTAATCTCTTTGTGCCACAGGATGGGCCTGGAGATGGCCAAGAAGGAACTGAACGAGAGCATCCAGAAGGGCATCACTTTCATGAACAAGTGAGCATTGAAGCGATATGAAGGGATCATCCCCAAACATATATACATACATAGAAAAAAGAGTGTTGTGATATGGTGCTGCCATACCCTGTAAGATATTAAGTGATCTTACAGGGTAGTAGCGTGTAAATAAAACAATAGTAAAAAGGCTAATTACCCTTTAGCTACTGTAACAATTTTCACCGTCACGAAATAAATGTTTCATCTTCGTTCGACAACATCCTGCTGCCCGGTTTCTAGCTGTGTGTCACAGGCAGTGGTATGTCTGCGGCCTGCACTGCTCCTGTTTGCTTCGGCACTGCCGGCTGCCGCCGTCTGAATAACAGCAGTTCCCTTGCGCAATTTGATGAGGCAAACAGTTTTTTTTTTCGAAAGATCCAGACACATTGGCCGGCATGTATATTCATAAGAAGGAACAGAGTTTTTTGCACCAGAGGTGCGCTACAAGACCTTGACTAGGAGCATGGGCTAGTCAGGTACAGAAACATAAAGACTACTCGCTAATGTTTTGAGCGACTAGGGCCGTGAGCTGTTTGGCTCCTGCCAAACCCCACAAAAACACTTCATCTTTGATTTCTGCAAGAATTCTAGACAGAGGCTTCTCATTCCTCTCAAAAACGCGGTCGTTTTTTTGTCTCCAAATGTACCACACGACCAGAATGATTAAGGACCGGACGCCCTTCGCCTGCTGTGATTTGCCTGATGGTGTGATACTGTCATACCATGCCCCAATGGTAGATAATTCAGTCCAAGTCGTTGGCAGCAGGGTTTGAACTCCTGTCCACTGAGAAATTTGCGTCCAGACCTGCAACACCATCGGACATTCTGCGAACAGATGCAGTGCCGTCTCCAGATTCCGATAGCAATACGGACAGAAATATTGATTGGGCCATTCACGTTGTTGCAATCTGTCCGCAGTCCACACTCTGTTTTGGGTGAGCAACCATAGGAAAAATTTGCTTTTTGATGGTGCCCAAACCTTCCATACCTTAGAGTGGAAAGGCGAGAAGACTCCTCCCTCAAACTGCATCTCATACGCTGACTTGGCCGAGTACTGGCCATCAGCAGTGCGTGTCCAGATAAGTTCATCTTCCTGTTCATCTTCCGGCGTGAAGTCAAGGCCATCAACCAACGTGAACAGCTGAAAATATTGATGGAGCAGTGGAGCCGTGATATCACGATGAATGTCTTGGATCCAGTGATCGTCAAATAGGGCATCGGCCACTGTCCTGTTCTTCTGCTGTGTTTGAAAAGCTGGGGGAACAAGCTTGCTGGGGTTACTCCATCTAACCAGCTTCATGTCCAGAATTTTGCCTTTTGGCCATTGTGAAGGTTGACTCTTGTTGCTGCATTGAACAGGGCTCGATCGACATCATCTATGGGTAGCTCAGTGCCATGCCATGGTTTATTTGGGTCGCACCATTCATACCAAAGCCATCTCAGCCTCAATGCTCGACTGAAGAAATCAAGGTTGGTTATTCCTAGACCTCCTCTTTTTGTTGGCCGCTGCACACGAGCCCAGTTCACCTTGCATTTGCCACCATGCAGCCTTTGATTCCCGGCCCATAAGAAACGGCGACGCGCCTTGTCGACATCTTTGATGAAAGTTTTCGGTGCTTTCATGACTGTTAGGACATATGTTGGCACCGAGCTTAATACTGTCTTGACCAGCTCACGACGTCCCCCCAAATTCAGCAGCTTGCCTTGCCAACCGGCAAGTTTCCCCAGAATTTTGTCTTTGATTGGTTGCAAGTGTACTAACTGTAGGCGCCCAAGTGTAAGCGGCAGTCCCAGGTAAGTCATCGGGAAGGTGGCACGCTGCCCATCAAAGGATTGAAGAATCTCATCCAGGTTAACACTGTCACAATGGATGGCTGCCACTTGGCTTTTGTTGATGTTGATATTCAGTCCTGTAGCTTGTCCAAAATTCTGCAGAATGTTGCTCACCATCTCGATGTCTTGCTTGACTGGGTTGACAAAAATCACAGCATCATCGGCGTACAGCGAAACACGCAGCTTTGCATTTCGTCCTCGTAATGGTGAGAGATGACCTTCCTCGGTTGCCAACTCAAGAACCCGTTGCAAAGTATCAATGGCCAGTATGAAAAGGTACGGGGACAGAGGATCCCCCTGCCGTAACCCGCGTTCATGAGTGATCCGAGGTCCCTCAATGCCATTGAGCAGACAAGAAGACGTTGATGATCGGAATAAGAGATTAATCCAATCGCGCCACTTAGGTGGGAAGCCTCGGTGTTCCAACAGCTCAAACATGTATTCCCAGGAAACGGAGTCAAAGGCCTTGGATATATCAAGTTTGAGTAGCAAAGCAGGAGTGCGCGTAGGCTGATATGCTCTGGCTAGGTTTCGTACATACAAGAAGTTATCTTGTATGCACCTTTTCCTGATGAATGCGCTCTGTGATGGAGAGACGAGCTTGTCAATGACTGGGGCCATCCGTAGGGCAAGCACCTTTGTGACAATTTTGGCAAAAGAATGGATCAGGCTAATCGGTCGAAAGTCTCTTGCTGTTTCGGCCACTTCAGTCTTCGGCAGCAAGGTGATAGTCGCACTGTTAAGCTTATGCAGTGGCCCCGCATTCAGGTTGTGCAGGCATTGGAATGCCGCTACCACATCTGATTTGATAATTGACCAGCAAGATCTGTAAAAATGGCCTGTGAAACCGTCCGGGCCTGGCGCCTTTTCCGGCGGCATTTGCATGATGGCTGCATGAATTTCCTCCTCTGTAAAATTCCCCATGAGGTTATTTGCTTGAACTTGTGGCAGCTCTAGGTCTTCCCAATTGAAAGTGCAGGAGCGCTGTTGTTTAGTGCCAATGATCGAGTTGAAGTGGTCATAGATCAAGGCTTCCTTCTCAGCATGTGGCCACACATATTCGCCCGAAGCATTTTTCAGACAGGGAACAGTATTCTTCCGTCGGCGCACATTGGCTTTTAAGTGAAAAAACCGTGTGCATGCATCGCCTTCCTTTAACCAAATGACACGCGAGCTTTGTCTTCTCCGTGATCTTTCAATGGCAGCAAGGCCCAGGATGCGCGTCTTTAGCTGCTTGTGTAGTTCACGTTCCTCCTCCGTGAGTGTTCTTTCCTCTTGTGCTATGTCCAGGTTCATGATGACATTCTGCGCAATATGCAGTTGTAGCTTGGCCTCACTGAACAGTTGTTTGCTCCACTCCTTTAATGCTTTTGCTGTGTTGATCATCTTCCCGTGCAAAATGTTCATGGGTGATATACCTGTCACCGGCTTATCCCATGCAAATTTGACGGCGTCCATGAAACCAGGAACTCGTGTCCAGAACTGCTCAAACTTGAAACGCGCTTTCCTTGGTGGCCGCTCCTGTTGACCAACGAGTAGTGGACAGTGATCTGAAGCTGAAGAAGATAATGCTTGTAAGCTCATTCCTGGAAAAGCGAGGTCCCATTCCTTATTGCAGAAGACTCTATCCAGACGCACAAGAGTTGGATTTTCTCTATGATTGCTCCATGTGTACTTGCGGTTTTGCAGGGCTAGCTCAATTAGCTCACAGCGGTCAAGTGCACGTCTGAACCCTCCCATGAGCCGCCTATTCAGGTTTAGATTGTTCTTGTCTTTTGCTTCATATATCAGATTGAAATCTCCTAGGCAGAGCCACGGCAGGTTTGTTGGCGGGACATAGGTTAACATTTCCTCCATGAACCGTGGCTTGTCCGAGTCTTCTGCCGGCCCATAAACTGTTATGAGGATAAATTCAGAGTTTGTCAGTCTCAAAGTAATCTTCATAGTCAGGGCAAACTCATGCAGCACCAAGTTTGAGGCATCTATGTAGTCCTCGTCCCAAGCCAGCAGTATGCCTCCCCTTGTATTTTGTGCCGGCAAGAAATGAAAATTTGATAATCTTGCTCCCAAAAACTCGACTGCTAGTGCTCTGTCAATGGTGGCCAGTTTTGTTTCCTGTATGCACACAAGCGTCGGTCTCGCTGCCTGAACCATAGTGAGCACAGCTTCTCTTTTTGCCGGCATGTTGAGCCCCCTGACATTCCAGGTCATGATTTTGAGTTCATGACTCATTTGATCACCACATGAAACAACAGATATTGGCATTCAGCTAAGAGCAGAGCAGAGCTGTTTGTGCTGACAGAGGTGAAACTGACATTCAGCAGGACAGGTTGACATCTTGTTCTGACGAAACTGAACATTGTTTGACGCACTAACATAGCAAAAGCATGACTCTCACACCACCATCTCACACTCCTTGCAGCTGTGATGTCCACCAGTAGCCCCAAGATACAGTCACAGCAAGGATCCACCTCTGAAACTCGATCAGAACACACACTGCCTTCCGGCCGATTGCCGGGCACTACAAAATGAAAAGGTTGTGCTAACATTGATAACTAAAGACACAACGCATGGCGATCAGATGTCTAGACCGCATCAACAGCAGCCTCTTCGCCCACCGCGGCCATTGCGGCAGACGCCTCCATCACCTTCTTGTCCGCCAGGCGTGAGGCCCGACGGATCGCAGCCATGGCCTTCTTGTGAAGAGGTTCCTTGTAAGTGGCGCGGTACTTCTGGATTGCTTCATCTCCAATTGGCTCGTCATCCTTGGCGAGGTCGAGCTCACGTACCAGCCGGTGTTCTGCACGCTGCGCCACCGGCACGATTGACTTGATCTTGGCTTGGCGTGTACTGCGGCGGGACGGCTCAGCAGACACCGAGCGAACACGAACCTGACGCTGCCGCGGACGAGCAGGGTCAGGTAGCATCGGTGGGCCGGTCTTGGGGAAGATCTGGCCCAGGAAGTCATCCGCGGAGTCTTGCTGGGCCAGCCCACCCTCATCCGCAAGGTCCAGGTGGTTGACCTGGCTGGCCAACTGCTCCGTGGCTGAAGGAGGCCCATGGTCCCCAGGCCCAAAAACCTGCTCGGCACCCGACGGGCCCAGGTCCCATGCAGGTGAAGGCGGGGTGTACCGTGGGGACAGAGGGCCCAAAGAGTGGTGGTCCTCCTCCATCCCACGGCCCACTGGTGGCGGCCCATCATGCGAACCCATCCCGGTCCACCCTGAAGAAACTGGAATGTAGGGCGGGGAAACAGCAGTAGGGGAGGTCGATGCAGTTGACCGCCCAAATTCAAATTCTTGAAGCATTGGGTCGTGTTCCCACCTGGAATAGAAGGTCGCAGGCAGCAGGTCGTCGTTGCAGATGCTTTGGAAGTAGTCGAGGAGGGGGTCTGGGTGGCTTGCTGGAGAGGGAGGCGCCCCGTGAGCTGCAGGCAGGTCCTCGAGCTGAAGCGTGGGGAGGAAGCCCGAGGCACGTGCTGCTCGATGCACCTCGGGGCCAGCACCCCCACCTGGGGTTTTGCGCCAGGGATCCTCGTGACCTGGGAAGGCTTCGCCGCGGCCCCACCTTGTCGGAATCGGCGTCGGAGATAAGCCGCGTCGAGCCACCGGAGACCGGGAGCGGCGGCGCTCCCAGTTGTCGTCAGCGTGAGGGACGGCGTCACGGCAGCGGCCACGTCCCGGAGAACGGGAGAGGGTGCGACCGCGGCCGTCGCACGCCGCCATGTTGTCGTCGTACTGCCGCTCCCAAGTCGCCGCGTCGGAGGAGGAGTGCTGTCGGTGACGATGTGGTGACCGTGTGCGGTAGCGCCCTCCCTGGAGCTGCCGCGGGGGGTCGTCAGCAGGCCGGCCACGGTAGATAGGGTCTACCCTGCCTCGGTAGCCGTCGCGCCGACCATCGCGGTGGTCGTCATCTGGGTCGCGGTCACTGCGGGCAGCCATAACCGGCGCGCGGCAAGCCTCGCCAGGTCGCGGGCGACGCACCGGTGCGCGGCCATCTAGGACGCCACGGTGCCACACGAACTCCTGGAACATGTGTTTTGCCCCGTGCCCGGGTTCTTGGCGGATTGGACAGGCTAATGTGAACCGTGGCGGTGGCAAGCGCTTTTGGGTGTGTATCTTTTGTATATGCGTATATTTGCTACTGCAAGGTCATCACTCATCGTCTCATCGAAGACGGGATTTGTATTAAAAAAAATTCAACACGCGGTGGTCAGCGACCTCACTTGGTCGGCGCTCCGCCGCAGGGAACGCCTGGTGCTTGTTGTAGCTCGGCGGTACTCTGCTGCCCGTCTGCTTGAAGATGGCGCCGTTCTGGAACGAGTCGCCAACGGAGTGCCAGTCCCAGTCGTTCCCCTTGACTGGCATCCTTCTTGTCACCTAGCAGCATGTTGCGGCCACGATCACGGGATCACGGATGTAGACTGTAGTATGCCCTAAGTCATTCACACTCGGGAACGCAAGACATGTCTCCTGGGCTGTGGAAACATAAGAATATCGGGTTACGTGTACCTAAAACCTAATACGGTTTTCAACCAATTAAAAGGAAATAATCAGGGATTCACCATAAATCATCAGGCAATGCAACTATAATAATAGATTAATCGCGAGACAAGGAATAGTTGTATCCTTTAGTCACCACATACAAAACGGCATGACTCGGAGACTAGGTTTTATAATAAGCAAGCGGCTAAACCATGCTTCACAAGTGCGTCAAGATGAAGAGGAAGATACATAAAATAGGCAACGATGAATTGACAATGCCAGTAAGCAAACATGATCGCTAACAAGTAAGAAACCTCATAAAAAGAAGCCCATATCCAGCAGAATATATGCTACTGTTGTCATAATCCTGATCTCTGACACCAATCGCCGCCCCATGCTGCCAAACAAAAAAAGAAGAAATGGTGACCGCCAGTAATATTATGATCTTCAGGAATTAAGCAGACTTCCTACCAGTCAGCTTCAAAAGAAGATGCTACCCCTTAGCAAGCTTCTTGGAGACTTGAGTCTCTTGAAGAAATCTGACCGCACGAAGCAAGGGTAAGTCTGACGACAGTTGAGGAGGCTTGACCACCAAACGAGATAAATTAGACTTTTGCTGCCTCTCAGATCAAGGTTACTCCCATGGCTGAAGGTTACTCCCATGGCTGAAGGTTGTGTTGTGGTCCGACAACGAATGGTTTCCAGATTAGCTTGGTTTGCCTTGTCAGGTCAAGCAACCTAATCCTTCCCAAACTTGCAACATTCAAAGACAATGACAACACTTAGGCCTGAGACCCCACAGGAGACGAGAACAGTGCCACTGGAAAACCTTTCCTAATTTTCTCAAAATGGCAAATGAAAGTTTAACGCATGGTAAGGAGGTAAGCTAGCTCCCTCGTGCAAAAGAAAGAACAGGACTGCAACAACTAGCAGAACGAGAATTCCTTTAGCAGCTCTAGGTTCAAGAAAATGTAATGTTAACTTATAAATTACGAAAACTCCTTTGACCTGAAACCGAGATTCTGTACGGCTGAACCATTATATTAATACCCTCCAGTCAGCATAAGTGCGACAACGGAATAAATGGGCAAACTGGAATACTAGCTTGCTAACGTTAAATCCTGGATCACCAATCCAAAAATCAAACAAAACAAGCACGACAGCACCAATTAACTGTGCTGCTGCCAATATAACAAAAGTATGACTTGTCAAAAACATTCGCACTCGGAAGCAACATAATGCAACAGCACCTATTCGCACTTAAACAATCATCGTATGAACAAAAGCAACGAAAATGGTACATCAATGTACAGTCTCTAGTGAGAGTACCAAGTAAACAGGTAAACTGAAAGCTATTCATTACTTGGCTTAGAGCGTCCCCAAAGGTAGAGACGGCATGGACTCTCCACGTCATCTAAGAGACAGCATAAGAGTTCATATCAACTCTAAAGTAATGACTGACCCCGCATGTCAGTGCTTCAATAAATGTTAGAGACAGTCTCTTGTAGAAGAGCTAGCAGCCTTCTCTCTCTTCTTTTCCTCTAATAAATAATTTTAAGAGTTAGCTAAAAAACAACTATTGTGGACGCTCTTAGGGAAAAGGAAGATTAAGTTACAAGCACGGCAGCACTATGGCAGCATGTTGCTGCCACGATCAAGGATGTATACCGCAGCCAAGTCATTCACACTTAGCAAAGCAAAAAATGCCTCATGAAACTAGGGGCTGTGAAAACAAAAGAATGTCAGGTTACATGTACCTAAAACCCAATAAGGTTTTCAACCAATTAAAAGGAAATAATCAGGGAATCACCACAAATCATCAGGCAATGCAACTGTAATAATAATAAATCAATCACGAGACAAGGAAGAGTTGTATCCTTTGTCAAGGCACATGTCAGAAGATATATTGAGCACAAGGCATCTCACCACATACAAAACGGTACGACTGGGAGACTAGGTTTAATAATAAGCAAGCTGCTAAACCATGCTTCACAAGTGCGTCAAGATGAAGAGGAAGATACATAAAATAGGTTTAATAATAAGCAAGCTGCTAAACCATGCTTCACAAGTGCGTCAAGATGAAGAGGAAGATACATAAAATAGGCAACGATGAATTGACAATGCCAGTAAGCAAACATGATCGCTAACAAGTAAAGCAAACATGATCGCTAACAAGTAAGAAACCTCATAAAAAGAAGCCCACATCCAGCAGAATATATGCTACTGTTGTCATAATCCTGATCTCTGACACCAATCGCCGCCCCATGCTGCCAAACAAAAAAAGAAGAAATGGTGACTGCCAGTAATATTACGATCTTCAGGAATTAAGCAGACTTCCTACCAGTCAGCTTCAAAAGAAGATGCTACCCCTTAGCAAGCTTCTTGGAGACTTGAGTCTCTTGAAGAAATCTGACCGCACGAAGCAAGGGTAAGTCTGACGACAGTTGAGGAGGCTTGACCACCAAACGAGATAAATTAGACTTTGACTGCCTCTCAGATCAAGGTTGCAGAGGCAGTCCACCCGGGGGTCATTTTCAAACACACGCTGGTAAGGCAGCACCAGAGAGAGGGTGCCATCCGGCATTAGGATCGGGAACCTGGGCGGCGTCCTCGGAAACCCGACAGGGCAGAACCTGATGAAGAGATCCCACATGTCAGTCCACACGAACCTTTTGTCCTCGTTCCACTTCTTTTTGCTGCTGGGCAACCACTTCTCTTCAGGCATATCCAGAGTCCACACGGTCAGCTCCATGGAGGACCTGTCGATGCAAACGAACTTGACGACATCCCCAACACGGCGCATGGTCCGGTTTATGTTCCGAGGCCCATTGTCCTCCGGCTTGGGACTGTCCCACCTCCGATCGCTGGGGATTGGGGGGACTGGGGAATCAGGGTCTTCAGGCAAGGGGATGAACTTGAAATCCCCTGCGGAGATATCATCGGCGCCGGGCAGGTCCAAGTACAGAACGCCTTGTGAGAGATCGACGAAGAAAGCTTTGCCTTTGAATGCGAACATCGCTTCAAATGAGAAGGGCCCCATGACTACTGGAAAGTGGAGCCCCAGCATCCGCCACGGGTCAGCACACTTGGCCTCCGGTGTCCACAGGCAGAGAATCCCCTCATACTTGAACACATACCAGTCCGGGTCCTCCTCCGGCGAGGGCAGGGGCGCCCGCCTTTTGGTGACGACAAGGAGCTCGTAAGAGCCATCGTCGTGCCGCACGGGGAGAGGCGATTTCGTGCCGTAGGAGGTCGGGTGGGGATATGGTGGGCAGGGTATCATGACAAGCGACATGTCGGAGGCGTCATAAACGAGGTAGTAGACGAGCCTGAAGCTCCCGAGGCGGAGGACCACGGTGAGGACGATGAGGTTGTCCTCCGTGCTCTCGACGTAGCCCTTGGCGAACAAGTGCTCGTCGTCAGCTTGATAGAGATCGCCTTGATCCGCGGCGAACTCCGCTCTGGACTCCGCTTTGATGCCGCGGAGCGCGTCGTCGCTCGCCTGGATGTACAGGGCTGTAGACAGGTGCGGGATCGAGGAATCCAGTTGATTGGTCTCGATGAGGCGCTGGTAGAGGGTCAGACCATCCAGCACCTCCTGGGTGTGCTTTCCGCAGCCGTACGCCTTCCTGCTTGCGCACTCGACGATAGCCCACGACTCACCAGCCCCAGTGGGAGGCGCCTCCGGCTCCAGATCCACGTAGGGGTCCAGCACGACCCATGCGGCCAAACGCGGTGGTTGGTCTGGTTGCCGCCACGAATCGGTGACGACGGGCGAGGGGAGGAGGTGAGAACCCAGAGGGACGCGGGTTTCGTAGCGTGCGGCGGCGCGTCCTGCTTGGACACCGGCGGCCATCGCTGCCGCGCAGTGCTTTCCCGGTGGAGGCGGGCAGCGTCGGGAAGGGGTCCGATTGATGGGATGGATCGCATGGTGTTTTTGGGTGGAGGCTGGATGGAAGACGCGCCGCCGTGCAGGGCCTACATGCACGCGACACGTGGCCTGTTTAGGAGAGGGGTCAAATGAGAATTACCGTAAGTTAATCTTGAAGTTCTGGTTGTTTACGGATGCGATTGCCGCATATCTGTGCCGTCAAGCGTTCGCACAAGATCCTCTTTTTAGAGACTTCGACTCTATGGCTGTGCCGTGCGCATTGATCGTCTTCATGGCCTAAACACTTTGACCTGCATTTGCTGCTGCTGATCCTGCGGTGCGCCCCGTACATTCGAGCCCAACCCAGTCGCCACACCTGCATGTCGTGTCGTTTCGCGTCACGCTTTCGCGTTACCTATCTGTTGGGACCGATCACTGGAACCATAATTTCGTTTCCACTGCCCATACGGGCCAGGAACATTAGGAGGGCAGTTCATTCGTGCCTTCTTTGCATCTCCATTTCCCAGATGGACCAGGAAAAAGATGGGCTGGCGGCTTTGTTCACTTTGCAAATGGATCAACGAGCTGGCGTGGAAATGCATGGTGATGCAGACTGCAGAATATCTTCGATCCAAGCCTTCTTTGCATCTCCTTTTATCGTCTTTTTGGTCGTGCCCTGTCCTACACACGTCTGAATCCAAAGGAATCTGTGCGGGTTGGTGGTGTGTCTATACACTACGCTCAGTAGCCTTCAGTCAGCGATCATTACTTCCACTCGAACCTGTCTGCTCCAGCCAACTCGCATCCTGTCGCAATGGCTCGCCGTTCGTTCCCTGCTCTTCTGCCTTCACGTTTCGTTCACATCTTCAAGCGTGAACCGAGTGGCCTTCTGTCTTGAAGATGTGAACGAAACGTGGACCTCAGCAGGCAGCAAACAACTCGTCATCAGTTTCCGGGTAGAAAATGAGACGCATGGTGTGCGGCGTGATGATCTCCTTGTGGCGACGGCACGGTTGCTCTCGACTCGCCGCCACTGTGCCGGCGACAAGCGGGCGCAGAAAGCATTTATTGACGCTTGGACAGGGGCACTGGTACTGCGTCGGCCGCAGTCAGACGATCAGAACGCACGGGCACGCCGCGCACCGGACCAGACACCACCCACGAGGTCCACGAACAGTGGAACACGAAGGCACGGCTGGCTTCCCTGGCACAGAAGCCAGAAGGCCACGTCTGCAACCCCCTTCCTCTCGCTGACAGCAACAGTTCATGTCCACCGCGCCAGGACCAGGAGCTCGAGTAACTGCCCGTTGCCGTGGACATGGCCGTGTGGCCCGTGACGGATCACGGCCGTTTCAAGCGAGGCGCTATTATGCGGAAGTGAGGTACTGCGAGGGCTCTCCTGTAAAACTTCATTGCTCGGTCGATCGCGGCCGCGAGAATCCATCCATCCCATCGAACGGCTGTTTGGGCACCGACACATGGTGGTGGAAGAACAGAGGACTCGTCCGCAAAAACCTACTGCGCCGACACAGGCCGACCGCCGTGGTGGGACGCCGGCGCCGGCGCCGGCAAAGGGCCCGGGACGACCAACTGGAGAGGGAGTTACACGATCCTCTTCCTAGGCTGGGACCCGAACTGAACGCGAGTTAGCATCACTTGCCAAAGTCCAGATTTATTTGCAGATTTGCTGCCGTTTGTTCTCGGCCCGGTTCGATGCGGCCAAACGGGGAGAGGTCACATCTCGGCAAGAAGGAATCGGCGACGAGCACGGTCGTGATCGCAATTCGCACGGTGGCATTGCCGCTGCCGTATGATTGCCTACACAGAGTGGCATTGCCGCTGCCGTATGATTGCCTACACAGACCTACCCAATTATTGGTGCGGTCTCGATCCTCTCCTTTCAAGCAGCAGGTACATGTGTTTTTTCAGCGTGTGCAACTGTAGGAACATTTTCTGTTGCGGCGTGGCAAGGCAGGAACGCTGTGATAGGCTAATAGAGGAAGAGGGAGAGATTAGCTAATGTAAGAATAAAATTCATGTTGGTAAACAAAGCAAGAAGCAAAGGGAATCGAAATCCTTGCTCTAGAGGCTGGTTTGGTCTCCTTGGTAGCACGCACGAAGCAACACTACTGCATCATTGCAGTGCAAACAACAAGGGACCTTTTGGTGGTGGCTGGTCAGAGGTTCTTCGAAGCCAATGCCATGGAACCAGCCAGCCCTTTTTACTGTTTACCACATCTCTGAATCACCACTGTTCACCACATTTTTACCACAGGCAACAGCGATACCACCACCTCTATGCTTGTGTCCAAAAAATACTTTTACCTTTTTCTGCTTCCTGCCCTCTCTGCAGTCAGCACACTCACAATCCATGGCCGGAGACTGGATCACCACCATCAGGCTTCCTGCTCGTTTGTGCTTGCGCATTTGCAGGCTGCATGCATGGCTTCTGCCTCCTGCAGCTCATATCAAGGATTCCTCTTACCTGAAGCCATGCACAGTGTTGGAGCACTTCGAACAAGGTGAAACACACGAACCATGAAAAGCCCATGTGCTTCTGATGTTGCCATTTGCACTCCCTCAAAGTACAATTGCGGATTTTGAGATAGCAGTGAAGCACCGCCTAAGAAGAGCGGCTGGCTGGGGCAGGCACACTCCAATTTCTGCGGTCCAAGCTGCGTTTCGGACAGAGCAATGGCATTGTCGCATTATTGATCAACGAGACCCGGTGAAGTGAGGCCGAAGGAAGCGTTGCGTTTGATACACCCCGGCGGCGGCAGAGACGAGACGGGGAGAGGCGTCTTTAGCAGTGGACTCGCGCCTCACGTGGTAGGGGACTAGCTCGATCGGTGCTCTTCTTTTTTCTGAATGAGATGTCCACTTAGCCAAAACGAGGGCCTACACTGCTCTGGAGAACAGCGACACTGCACGGAGAAATCGGAGAAGGGAAGGGACCATTGTGCAGATGGGAATCTATTTCTCTTTTGCATGTTAATTTTTTCCTTTCAGAACAACGACTGAACAAGGTTTTTCGTTTTTCAGAAATGAGAAGCTCGCTGCCATTGCTGCATTGGAACCAGGGTTCTGATGTGTTTTTATCAGTGCGTAGAAGTGTGTTTTGCAGTCTGTAAAAACGAGGATGTTCTTATATCTGTTGCAGTGCACCCAGTTCACTCTTGAATAAACAGTTAAACCTAACAGAGGATGATAGAGACAAACCATGTAACGAACTAGCATCTCAAGTTGCCATCTTCGTTCGTTGCCTTTGTACAACGTTTCCACTCGCTTTCACTTGACATTGAAGCATCTGCTAACTACTGATCTGCTGCTGGCGTTACGCAGAGGGAAAGCATCTGTTAACTACTAAGCCATTTCTTCGACCTGCACACCTCCTTTGACATTCTGGGCCAACCGTGTCTGCTTTGACATGTATATCAATCATTTTTTACAATGAAAAAGGAAAAAGAAAGCAGCAATCAAATGCTTTCAGAGCAGATCTTGTTCATCTTGCCATCACATATGCTTTTCTTTGGGACCAATGTGGCACGGCATCTGACTTTAAGGAATAGCCCACTTCAACTGTTTACACAAGAGCAGGAAGTACTTAAAGATCTTGGTTACATAACAAAGATTCTGATGCTAAACTGGATAGAGAGCACTTCATATTTTAGTGCCTACATTGGAGGAGGAGGATCAAAAGCTCTAAAGTAACTGAACTCACTACAGACTCCTACATTGCAGTAGCAAAGCAAACACGTCAAACTGGAAGCTGGACACCACCAACAAACTCGAATATGTACAGCAGAAGGGACCAAACTTGCAACATTCTAAAGCAAGACCTAGGCTTGGGAGGTAGAACCGCAAATTTAGCAAGAAAGGCAGCATATTTCCGCTTTGAATTACTCAAATGCTGATGAGGTCAGGAGGAGATGACTGCGAGCTTGTTTGCTGCTGTCGTTGATCTTTCGCTGCATCGACTGGTGCTTCATTTGTGCCAGACGGATCTGAATGTAGAGGACTTGATGCAGAACCATCACCAGCATTAGAAACCTCTTCGCCCTTGGGGGACGGCGGAAGCTCACTCAGCATTTGCACAACCTCCCTCATGGTTGGGCGCTGCACGCTCTGCTCCTCAATGCAAAGTAATGCAACATAGAAGACATGCATCGCCTCGTGCAGTGGAACGGTTGAGAGCCTTGGGTCGAGGATCTTCATCACCTGTTCTTTGTTTGAGTCTGTCATCATTTTAGTCCATTGGACAATGTCGACACCATCACCAAATTCACCTACAGGCTTCCTTCCGGTGACCAGCTCAAGTAGCACAACACCAAAGCTGTAGACATCGCTCTTCTCATCAACCTTCAATGTGTATGCATATTCTGGACAGCCAAGATGACAAAAGAAAGCAAAGGTATTCAATTGATTGTAGAGAAGTGTAAAAAATACTTGTGATTGAACCAAAGCATATATGAATCTATGATCATTAAATTAGAATAATTGGATGTAAAAGACAGGAGTAGCAATAAGCAAGAAGATAGGCTTACACAAGACATACAACTTGTTAGCAATTGTATGATGGATCTAACAGAGATAATCTTATTTACACACAACATAATCTAGCTGGTTACCAAGTTGCCATATACTCGTATAAAACATTAAACAATGATATGAAGATTGTTTAAGCATATACTATTTAGTAGCCACAGCTGGTTAGGAAACATTAAATTAAGATACAAACCTTTACAGCTTTAAACATGTAAATAAGCATTCAAATACTTATGTTGCGTCTTGACAAATTGCAGATTGGGATGATTGATTTTTACCTGGCGCAATGTAGCCATATGAGCCAGCGATGGCGGACATGCATTCAGATGCACCAGTGTCCTGCAAGAATTTTGCTAGCCCAAAGTCGGCCACATGAGCTTCAAAGCTGGAGTCAAGAAGTATGTTGTTCGACTTGACGTCACGATGGAGGATCAACGGTGAACAGTCATGGTGCAAGTAGCAGAGCCCCTTGGCAGCCTCAATAGCAATCTTGTACCGGGTTTCCCAGTGCAGGTGCCCTCCCTTCTTGCCATGGAGCATCTCCCCAAGGCTGCCATTGGGCATATACTCGTAAACCAGAAGGTTAGTCTCATTGTTTGAGCAGAATCCTAGCAGGCGCACAATGTGACGGTGCCGAATTCTCCCAAGTGTTTGTATTTCTGCCGAAAAGCCATGATCATGTGATGAGCCACGGCCAATTCCTGGAAGCCTCTTCACAGCTACAAGTTCACCATTTGGCATTGCCCCCTTGTACACAATTCCAGCACCACCTTTGCCGATAATATTCTCCTCTTTCAAGCAATCCAGCACATCATCACTGGTGAAGTCAAGGCGCTGGAACGCGGTGAGTTTCCATACGCGGGATTCACTAGCTTTCTTCAACGACCGGGCCTTCAGAATTGCTGCTGCAGCAAATACAATGGAGCAAACCAGCAAGCCAAGGACAATGAGCAGCTTGACAGTATTGGACAGCCCACCATGGCCATGGGAAGTGTGGCCGGTATCAGCAATGCCCGGGCGGCACGGACCAAGGTACGGTCCGCACAGGCCTGGATTGCCGACAAAAGATGTGGCGTTGAAGTAGCTGAACTGGCCAGTCCCAGGCACAAGCCCGGACAAGTTGTTATACGAGAAATCGACTGCTGTCAAACTCTGCATTGTTGCAATTGATGGCGGTATCTCTCCATCAAGATGATTCCTGGACAAGTTGAGGTAGTTCAATATCCGCATACCAGAGATTGCAGGAGGTATCTTCCCAGCGAGGTTGTTTTGGCTCAAGTCCAAGTAAGTGAGGAGCCGGCATTTCCCAATCTCCGGTGGTACACCTCCCTCAAACTTGTTGCTGCTAAGGTCAGCCTTGGAGAGCTGCTGCAGCCGCCCAATCTCCGGTGGTATGGCACCAGAGAACGTGTTCCGATCAAGAAGCAGCTTCTGAACACCCGAGAAGTTCCCAATAGATGCCGGCAATGGGCCTGTGAGCTGGTTATTGGACAGGCTGATCTCCCCGAGATTAGGTGCTGGAACACCGTCGACGGCGGGGAAGTTGCCGGTGAGGAGGTTATCTTGGAGCTCCACTTGAGTCAGCTTCGGCAATTCGAAGAGCCCCTTCGGAATTGAGCCGTTCAGGTAGTTCTCCCCGAGCCGGACACGGCTCAAGGACGTGCATTGGCCTAGGGAGTCAGGGATGGCACCGAACAAGAAATTGCCAAGCGCGATGAGCGTTTCGAGCTTGCCCCCAGCGCAGAGCTCCGGCGGCAGCGTGCCAGTGAGCTTGTTGGACGAGAGGTCAAGCAGCTGGAGGCGGCCATTGCGGCCTAGGCGGCGTGGCACGCCACCGGTCAAGTTGTTCTCCCAAAGCTGCAGCACCTCGAGGCTGGGGAGGTCGCCGACGAAGTCGGGGATGTTGCCGCGCAGCTTGTTCCGGAACAGGTTCAGCAGAGTCAGGTTCTTGAGCTCGGAGAAGCTCGCCGGTATCTCGCCGGTGAGCGCATTGTTGGAGAGGTCCAACGAACTGAGGCTCTTGAGATAGCCCAGCTCCGACGGTATGCTGCCGGTGAGGCCGTTCACCTGCAAGAAGAGCGTGTCCAGGTTCTGCAGCCTCCCGAGCTCCGGCGGAATCTCGCCGGAGAGCCCGCAGTTGGCGGCGTCGAAGCGCACGAGCTCGGTGAGGTTCCCCAGCTCCGGCGGGAGCCCACCGGTGTAACTGTTGTAGTAGCCAATGTAGAGCTCCCTGAGGGTGGTGAGGTTGCCCAGCTCCGGCGGTATCCTGCCGGAGAGCTCGTTTCCGGAGACGGCGAGGTACTGCAGCCGCGGCCAGCGGCCGTACTCGGGCGGGATCTCCCCGGAGAAGAAGTTGCCTCCGAGGTGCAGGTGGCGGAGCATCGGCATCTGCACGACCTCCATGGGCAGCGGGCTGGTCAGGTTGTTGTTGTAGAGGTCGAGCACCCGGAGCGCGCGCAGCCGCGCGAGCGCCGGCGGGAAGGAGCCGTTGAAGGCGTTGTTGGAGAGGTTGAGGTGGACGAGCAGCTGCAGGCGCGCGAGCGACGGCGGGATGGGCCCGTAGAGGGCGTTGGCGGCGACGGAGAGGCGCTGGAGGCCGCGCAGCCGGGACAGCGCCGGCGGGAGCGCGCCGGAGAGGTTGAGCCCGGACACGTCGAGTCCCACGACGACGCCGCCGCCGCGGGGCGCGCAGGTGACCCCCGGCCACGCGCAGTGGTCGGCGGTGCCGTTCCACGACGCGAGCGCGCCGGTGGGGTCCGAGAGCGCCGCCTTCGCCGCGAGCAGCGCGTCCGCGTCGTCGCCCCCCGCCGCGGCGGTGCCCGCGGCGAGGGCGAGGAGGAGGAGGAGCAGCGTGAGGACGCGCATTGGGCTTCACTCACTTCTTGGATAGCGGAGGAGGAGGGGAGAAGAGGCGCACACCACCACCCTCTCGGCGAGGAGAGTGGAGACAAAGAGAGTGCGGCGAGAGAAGGGTAGGAGCAACGAAAGGTGCGTGCTTGCTTGCTTTCCCCTGTTGTGGGTTTGAACGCAACGCTGTGGGTACCAGAAGGAAAAGAAAAGTTGTTTCTTTTTGGGCTTCTTTTGGGGTGGAGTGTGTTTTTTGTTTTGGGGGATCGGGTTGGTTTTATAATGTGATCTTGGGGTCTTTCGGTCTCGGTGGATGGATAGGTATGGGCCGTTTGACCGACGATTAATTCATGTCTCTCTTGCTGTCACTCACTCATACGGAGGATGTTGCTGTGTTAGTATTTTTTTCATCCTCTAAATCATGGAATTTCATTCTATGATTTACCTTCTAGCCGTCATAACAAGGCAGATGGTACAGTGTACATCCGCAATGGCAGCGGGTGAGCAAGTTCATGACACTGGAAGCACAGTGCCAGTAGTAACCAACTGCTGCTTACGGTAAACGACGGAGCATGCCAGCCAGTTCCAGTGTGTCATCAAACGGCACAGCTAGCCACAGCCCGTCCAAAGCAGAAGAAGCGCGCGCGGCGCGCGGAAGCGAACGAAGCCCGTCCCGCTCGTTCGCTCGCGCGCGCCCCACGCCGTGGTCCGTGGCCCTGCTGCTGCTACGAACGAACGAGCCTCCCGTATTTATTCGCGTGCGTGATGGGTCGTCGACAGGTCCCGGGCCTGCGCCCCCACGCCCGCCGTGGTGGACCTGGTGGTCCAGCCCAGCCCCCGCCCGCGGTCCGGTTGGATGCCCTGCAGCATATAGGGTGTCCCGGTTGGAGCGCCGCGTCGCGTCGCCGTAGCTGCGATTGCGATCGCCGGCGCCCGCGGCGTGGCGTGGTCCGTCAGTCCGTGCGGCGCCCGGACCGGCCGGCCGGCGTCCGTCCATGTGGACTCGAAAACTTCGCATTCACGGCTGCTGCCTCAATAAACCCCACCAATAACGCTGACTCGTCGCGTTCCATGGAGGACACGGCACCGGCCGGTCGTATACACACAAACACACACCTGTACTTGTCCATCGAGGCGTACGGTACGGACCCCTCGAGATACTGTACTGTACTCCCGGCAACGTCACTTGACTCGCACTTCGTCGACGCGTCCGGAGCTTTTACTACATGTAGTGTATGTACACCAGCCATGGCGTTGTCGCATTATACGGCTGCATTGAGGGTTTTGCTTCGCGCCTCACACACCTCACCTGTAAACTTGACTTGCAGGGCGCAGCGGCGTGAATAGCAGCGCCTCGAGATTCTTGTACAGCTCCAGTGGTAGGAGTACTAGTACTTCGTTTGTCCGATTGTATGTATTCTTCAGGTTTACTGCGGCTGCGTTAGTGCGTAGTATACGTATGCATTTAGATCATTTTTTATAGCTGCACCAACATTGTTGACTTGCGGGAACTTCCGTCCCATCCCGTCAGTTTACTCCGAACCGCAGTGAAGATCCTTGCACGGCAGAAGGAGCGGTACAATTCGACAATTCAAAAAGAAGACCGTCCATTGATCATGACCAGTTCTACTAAACGCAACTCAAATCTGCACTTGCTTACCGCTGATCATAATCACAGTTTTGTTCAGCACTGCTCGCGCAGCAGCTGGGCGTTCGGCATCGATGGATCATTGGCGTCTCTTTTGGCAGATTACTACTTGCAGTACTCGAGCACGCCTTGCTTTCTTGCCGTTCGTTGCTGAGCAGCAGCGTGCCAAGCGTATCATGCTCTGGCAGTGCTTCGCCACTGTCCTTATTCCGACCCTGGCAACTCAGGGCCCACCAACACGCTACTTCTGCCACAGTCAAATGCTTGAGCGGTTGCGCAGAGCTTTCGCTTGCCCTATGGCTCCAGCTACGCTTGCTGCAGCAGGCAGAAGCACAACTGCAGAAGGAAAGCCAAGCCATGCCCTTCTTCCTCGCGTGATTCCAAGGTTGCCAGCTTACTCGCTGTCCTGTTGCCGTCACAGTTTTGCTTTGCCTGTTGGAGACCAAGAACGGACCGGTAAAACTTAGCAATCTTTAACTGCGCCGTATAGTTATTACAGTTACACGAGTCATAAGCCGACGAGAGGATCAGAGGACTCGATCTGCACTTGTATAACTGAGAAATAGCGAGTGTTCTTCGCATCACAGCGATCGCGCCTGATGACAGGAGCAACACGCAATTTTTTCGTCAGTCTACTTCATGCTAGATGTAATCATCCACGCTTTTTTTAAACATCGGATCGACAGCACTAACACGCACAAAAACCCCACATATCTTTTGAAACCCATACAAATTAAGCAGCAGCACTGATCACTAGAGAAAAGGAGAGCTCTATAGACAGCTCGTGATGTTAGTGTCCCCTAGTGAAAAGTAGAAGAGCCTCAACTTTCTCCGCTGCTACTAATTGATTGTTAGCAGGTGAAGACACATTTTGACAGGCTAGGGGTAGACACTAATACTACTCCTACCACACTAGCAGCAGCTGCATGAACCCTGCTTTTGCACGCATAGCCACTGCATCTGCAGGCTCAATGAATGATGCATGAAGATTAAAGCAGCTGGCCTAACCCAACAAAGGCATAAAGAAACTTGCTCCATCTCCTTGTCCTACTAGCACTGCACCGGGATCTTGCAAATCCTTTGCACGAGCAAAGGCAAAGTTGATCATCCAGATTCTGGTGTTGTGTGAACGGCCGTGTAAAATTTTTCTTCAGTCTCTGCATGCGTTGTTCGTAGAAATGCCAAAAGGCCTCTGTGCCCCCACGCCCATGTGAAGGCATCGAGACCGGTGAAAGGGGCGAGGAACGGGAGATTCTCCCTGCTCCTGTCTGTGGTAGGCGACCGCACAAAAACGGGTGGTTCCAAAGCGCTCCTAGATTCGTGGTCACGTCAGATCAGTCCATCGAAATTTCCATAGTTTTCGCTGTTCTGGAAAAAAACCGTGGTTACACTGCTCATCTCTTTCGGCCCCGCTTGATGCTCATGAAATTTATGGCTGTAAAAACAGCAACAAAACTGGTGCACAAGTGAGTAGTGTTTTGTTTCGGAACATGTTTTGTTTACATGATGGCTGCTACCATAGTTGGATAGACACCCGTGCTTGATCAGCGTGTTTCAACGAAATGATCAATTGCGCCCTAGATTAGGGTGTTGATTATTGACAGGGCCTAGAGAGGAGTAAACTAGCGTGGTGTTTGCTTGTAGGGTTAACATCTAGTAGTGGTGGTGAGCATAGGTAGGCCTTAAAAACTTGGCTTTGGTGTGAGGGTCGCCACCACTTGCTCGTTCCGAGTTGGGCGCATTTTGTCCCCCGTGACATATACTATCAGACACACGAGACGAGAGGACCATGCCTGTTTTGAGCCTGAAGATTTGTCTTGTCCAGAAAATCTGTACTTCCATGAACTAGGAACGGAAGGCTAAAAAATTACAGCTCCATCGATAATTCGATCCCACAAGTTACAGAACCATGGGGGACTATCTATCGAACGGGTCTCTGAACGAAGAGAATTTGAGAAGCCGTAGATACAGTTCAGTTGAGCCATCACCTTGCTTTGGAATGAAGATTTTTTTTAACTCAAAATTGAAATCAAAATGCAGTCAATTAGGCAGTGATTCCTGTGTCCGAACACGACGTAAGTTCTACCATCAAATTGACAACGCATTCAGTTGAACGTTTGATACGAGGATAGAGGCATGATTCCAGCTTAATTTTGGGAAGGCCCGCTCTTACGGCAGTGGCGGTGATCTGGTTGGGCTTCCAACAAGCGCCTCTCGATCCGAGCATTGCTTGGACTCTCTGAAACAGCTCGTTAGGGCCAAACAAGCAGCAACGGCGGCAAGTGGTAGATCAACTTTGATTGCCCATTTGACCTTGATTTTGCCATGTCGGAGGTAATCTACAAGGTTAGTTTGGACCGTGTTCAAACACATCGCGAACTAAGTAGGAGTATCAAAGAAAAATTCCAAGCAGGAGGTCAGATGCCAGTTACGGTCAGATTCACCAAAATTGTTTAAATTTTGGTTCTCCGGGACATCAAACCAAAAGGCCGCGCATAGAGTTCATTCTCTCGTATAAACCGATCTTGAGCAGCATAGAGTTCATTCTCTTGCAGTTACTAAGCTGAAGACCGGTACTCCTACTATACCGAAGAAAAACTTGGGGCGTTTCTGTAGCCTACAAGACGTCAGCGCCGTCCTGTACTACAGACAACGGCTGGAACGCCGCAGCACTGGCCTGCCCGTTCGCAGTCGCAGGTCACGCGTTGCACGCTTCTGTCCCTGAACCCACCGTTAATACGAGGGAACAAAGGCTTCAGAAATGCAGAACCCACCGTTGTTCGCAAAGCCTACTGCTTATCAGCAGCTACAGTGTTCGTAATTATTTCTTCAGCAGCTGTTACAGTGTTCGTAGTATTTTTTCAACAGTCGCTCCAGTAAAACAGCTGCAAAACAGCATGCCGAACAGGGCTAATAGAGTTGCCGGACGTGGTCACTGACACATGCTTTTGCGCTAATCCCGTGGCAACCTGAAATGTGGGATGTACTACTGCACAGCGATCTGTGAATAATGCGATCGTGAGTGCCAAGCTGCCTCAGTTCCAGCGTAGTAGCATTCAGCAGAACTGCAGACAAATGAATGAGGAGCGTGGCGCCTGGCACGGCCTCCCCTAACCACACGGGACGACGGGACCATGATATACGTGCACGTAGTACGCAGCATGAATGTGGTCTCCAGGGCAGGTGAGGCTCAGGACGTTATTGAATGATCTGGATATCCTTACCACACGAGCAGCACATGCTACTGTTCAACAATCATCCAGTGCCGTCCTGTTCAACACCCAGCGACGGCCAGCCGATTGGGCCTCAGCATTGTTATCCAAGGGGCCAGCATCAGCATGTAATAACATTTACTCTACTTTCAGTGTTTGAAGACAAATCTTGACATTTCATTGGATTTACTGAAGAAGGGCGAGAACCGCAGCAAATTTACAGAGTTCTGGTCCAAAAATCAGATTCACCCCCACAAGCCCTATACAAACTACAAGAAGAGAGGTTGGAAATCATGAGAAACTAGCATCTACTGTACAAGTTGGAATGAGCCATGTCAGCAGGATTGCAGGATACGGAGGCTTCAAAATGACCGTGGCCTCAAGCCCATGGGAAGACGCCAGACTTGGTGAACCTTCTTCATCTTCACGCTGGTGTCGGCGCATGGTGAAAAACGATGCACGCCGCAAATGAGGTTAGGAACATCAGGCCACATTGCACAGCCATGACAGCTGTTTGAACACGAAGAGGGCCTTGGAGCTCATCTTTTATTCCTTTCCATGGACCAGGGATCCTGCATACCAAGAAACATTAGTTCAGGTAAATTCAAGGTCTCTACGGTAAGCTGATGTATATCCAGTTGACGATGCAACAATTTGAAAAGAAGAGAGAAAAATTCTAGCTACGATTATTGTTTTTTCACTTTGGATATTATACTTTCTATAAGATTGTGGAAGGGAAACAATTTACCTTCCTATGCATACTGAAACCTTGATTGCCAGAATGTTCTTTATTGCGCTGGGACTCTGCATTCTCTGTACCTGGGTAAAAACCGGTCATCTCCTTAGGTTTTTCCGGGGTACAAAAGAATGGCACAGACCTTCCACTTGACCACTGTTTTCCATCAACAGAATAAGGCGAGCAGCCAGTGCCAGACATCATGTAGTAAGAACTGAGGTGCTCCTGCCTACATATAGTAGGAGTCTCATGTTGATTTTTGAGATAAGACATGGTGCTGAAACCATGTTGGAAAAAGCAAGCAGATGGCGAATAAGGCTCAGACTGCGGACTAGGAAATGACATGAACGGTGCTGGCCTTCTATGGGACGGAAAGGAAGGTGGGGTGGTAACATCTGGGCTTGAGCTAGGCAAAGGACAGCCTTCAACGGTTAAGCCTTGCTTAGCAGCCAATTTAAGAATCTGTTTCTGATTCAGCCCCGTTCCATAAAGGATGTTCCACAGGCTCCTTAGGGCTTCCCTCTGATTATGTATTACTTGATCCCGCATAGCCATCTCAATTTGAAGTTCCGCATTAGTCATTCCCTAAAGAGTGCATTGCACATAGGCAGCTTGTGAGATAAAATATTCTCTGAGGAAATATGTAGTCAGGTTCTGTGAGTTACTTACAAGAAGTCTGTACTGGCTCAGAATGTGTAGATAGGTTCGATTGCCATTGTTACTGGTAGCTTCCTCGATCATATCCTGAAGCTGACGTCTGCGACTCTCATTCATTTCGATGTCCTAAAGGGGACATAATCTCCATATAAGCTTGCTGTAAGGCACTAAACAGAAGTAAACAGAACAAGGTAATACCTTTCTATATCCAGCGCCAGCTTCATCGTTATCACGGATGTTGTCAAGAATAACTTGTCTCCTTGATGTTAAGGCTTGCAGGACTGTAGAGTCCATTTCTTTCACCTGAATTTTTTTTTTTAAAAAAAAAAGCCTCAAGAGTTCTGTTTCAAGGAATTCTGAACATATGTGATATATATGAAATTCTAGTCTATCATGTTATTGTATCAACTTTCTTCAATAACTGAATGCTATACATGTATTAAACAGAACTGTAGACTTCATTTCTTTCACCTGATTTTTTTTAAAAAAAAAAGCCTCGAGAGTTCTGTTTCAAGGAAATCTGAACATATGTGATATATATGAAATTCTAGTCTATCATGTTATGGTATCAACTTTCTTCAATAACTGAACGCTATACATGTATTAAACAGCAACATTACAGTGTGCTTGAAAGGCTGGGATATGGCAGTAGCTTAGGGTGTCCTATAACCGCACAGTTTTCCTATAACCGCTCAGCTTCAAAGAAGTTTTGTTGAATACCATTTAAGTTTTTTTGTTCTGTTAAGCAACCCCTCCCCCAAAATAGGAACAGATTTGAAACTGATCAGGTAAGTTACCAACCTGATGCCTTGCAATCGCATCGTCCAAATGCTGGAGCTCCATTCGGTTGCGCTTATTGGTTTCTTCAAGTTCAAACAATGCCTTCTGCAGATTTATGCGTTCCTGAACATTCTCGCCAGTTTCCTGGCTCAAGACATTCAGCCAAGATAGTTCGCTATCTGCAGCTTTTTCCGTAGGTTTTACACTTAACTGATGCTCCTTGTCGGCTAGTTCCTTTTTTAACTGAGAAACCTCAACCTACAAAATTACAACACAGTACATTTACTCTTATGAACATTAAGGTAGGAGATCATTTGTTATTCATAATGGCAAACCTGGAGATTGTCAATCAACCTCTGGTAATCTTCTACATGAGTGTCCAGCGTTCCAATATTTTTCTATGCAGAACAAAGAATAGCATAAGAATAACAGAAGTGGCAACTTAAATATATAAATTCTGAAGGGGTAACTTTTTGCTACCTGGTGTGTGATCCTAAATTTTCTTGTTATACTTGTGGCAAAGAGATTGAAATAACCACTTACATGGACATGTGTTTTTATCTCCTTAGCACGGTCTGCATACTTAAGCGTATTGGTTGTGTGGTGATACTGATCATCAGCCGGCGATATAGTAGCAACCATAACAGTGCGTGAATTACCAGAGAGCCCATCCTTCAGAATTCGAGTTAATTTGCTGCAAATAGCCGTTATAAGATAGGTACCACAAACAGAACACGTTCATTAAGAGTACAGTCTAAACTGGAAATACCTGTTGCGATAGGGAACATATGCAAGACCTTTCTTGTTTTGCTTGCCCAGGGCATTGATGCAGTTTGCTAATGCGAGGAGTGACCGATTAATGTTGGCTCCATCTCTAAGCTTTTGCCCAAAATTGTTTGTTTCAGAGGCCCTCTCACTGCTCATAAAATGTAAAATTACAACCTGCTCTTTTCTAAACAACTGGAATTGAATGAGCAATACAAAATGAATTGCTATCACCTGCCCGCGAGATCAACCAAAGCAAGTTTTCCACGAAGAACTTGGCTGCCATATTGTCCTTTCTGCTTTCGCTTTACAGTAATCTCCAGTACAGCATGTGACCTTGACAAAGATTGAAAAAAGGTAAAGATTATGGTGTAGGAGAAAATAGCAGAATTTCGCGTGCAGCTACGTTTCTAGATAATATGATATGCATGTTTATCTGCAATATTTGTGATTTATACATTGTGCTTGTTGCATACATAAAGGGGTCTAATTTGATCTGTATACATAAACTCCACCAAAAACATTGGTTTTTAGTAAGACATGTAACTAATCAAAGCATGGAAACTAAAAAGAGCAGAAACATTTGTACATTATTTAACTTTTCATTCAAATGATACATTATTTAATTACCGTGAAGAAGTTGCATTTGCTTCTGTGCTATCTGTCTTGCGCCTACTGTTGCCAATGTTCAAGAGTTCAAGAATCCTATCTGCAGAGTGAACCTATCAAAGAAAAAGAAGGTTAGATACTAAATCATGATTTTATATTCAGAATGACCGAGGCAGTGGCAGACCCATATTTACAGTATGGCATGACATATAATAAATAATAACTGAAAAATAATGGAACTGAAGGGGAAGAAGGTCATTTCACACTACATCAAGAGCACAATTACGCATCACACACAACACAAGGTAATCAGGAACCGAATGAACCTGACATAACATGATGGTAATTTCTTAAGAATGGGAAAAGATAAATTAATGTTTCTTACAATATTTTAAAATATTGCATACTAAAAGCACAATGTGTATCTAGTTGCCTACTTATTGATTCAGACCCTCTGTCTCAGCTCATTGATTCAGACCTCTCACTCGGGCATAAATGAACACTTTTCCTAGCAGATGGCATTTATTATTTCAGTAAAAGGGAAAGTAGATAAAAAGAAAAGAGCAGAAACCTTAATGCTTCTCAATCCAGCAACTATTATGCCATGCTCAGGATCCTCTCGAAGCTCCAGGTGTCCTGAGGATTTCTCGAGCAAATCGTAAATAACCTGGAATTAAGAGAACATACCATTGATGCTGTTTTGTTCAGAGAGGTTATAATAAATGGCTATTAATATCACAACATAAGATATCACAAACTACCTCATTGTACACTTCCAGATAAGAACAAGTGACTTCAAATGTGTCTGGACTGTCATCCTTTTTTATCAGCTCAAAAATTGTATGAAAGCTAAGAACCATAAGCCCAGGATCACTGTGGGTTCCAACCATAGTATATGTTTTGCCACTGTACAATTACAAAAAGGAATAATTTCAGAATGAAACAAGCTCATGAGCAATTAGCTTCCAGATTAAGACGAAAGTGCCGTGACAGCAATTATGAACTACTATCGAATCATTGAATGTGAGATACGGTACAGGAGACATTCGCCAATCAAAGTTTTGAAGAGTGGGTCTGCTACATATTTTGTACTATGTTTTGAACAACCATAACTTTCAAAGCTATGTCAACTGACAAAATATGCGTCAATGATCTAATTTCATTTACAGTTGTAGCATTTTATTAAAACAAAATGGGTGGTATAAAAAAGATACATATAGGCTTGACAGGCGTCTAGGGTTATAATTATTATTCATAGTTACAACACCAAAAAAGAAGCCAGATATTACACTGAAAATCATATATCACAATATTAAGAACTAAAAGGCAAGAAAATCAAGCAAATGGCTCATTTTCAATCAGCATATCAGAACAAACTTCCATATTACACTGGGTCCTAACTTGTTTTATTGAGATGTGAATTGAAATGTGACACACTATTAAATAAGATATTCAGAGCAGCAAGGCAGCATGTTAGACAATGGTGGTCAGGCAACAATAGAGAAAATCTAGTGAATGCATACCTTCCAGTGGAACCATAAGCAAAAACTGTCGCGTTTAGGCCGTGAACTACACCAGCAATAGTAGAGGATATATTCTTATAAACGTCCTGGAAATAATGAATATGCTTGTCACACAAAATATGAAAATGTGCTGCTGTGGAAGTAACAAGAACATGTGACTTGTGCCCACTAATTAGCTGGCAAGCGCAAGTATGTACACACCAGAGGAGTTTTAGCCATCACCTTATACAAATATCCAATACAAACAAAAACAAGTGCTCCTGTTCCTTGTACTATTGCCCTCACGGACTATAAAATAGATGTAAGCTCCAAAGGTCAAAGGCCGTAACACAACTATGGGCAATCAATTTCTTGTTATCACAGTTAAACACTCGCTTCCAGTCTATGGCTTTGATAAATACAACGAAACTACTGTCCTTTTCCCTAGACAAGACGTCTGAATTAGGTAGAACTAGCGTAAGTCTACATCAAAGGTTGGCTACAGACGGAATAAGAGCTGTTCATTTGCCCTTTGCAGAGGCAAACAGTATTGCTTCAACTGTCCAATGCACGGGACACTACTAATTCAAGTAATTCTTCTTGATCGAAATAGATAGTTTAGTGGTTGCGTTTTGCAGCATCATTCCCTGCCAAGCAAGGAAGCGGAGATGCAGATTCCAAAGACTTACTATAACCAGCATCGAAACCCAATATCAGAATGAGGCCAAGCAATTACAGATAAGAGGAGCACAGGCTACACACGCACATACCGAATTGGAGCAACCGGGGGCGTAGACATGATCGAAGGTATATCTTTTTTCCTTCGTGCGGTTTTGGATGAGGTCCAGATAGTCCTTGGACAGATCAGGGTCCAACACAACTACAGTCTGAGAAAAGAGAAAACAGAACCATCACATTGCTGCCATCCATGTCATTGTCAACACAACTCGTTCGTCCCGAAACCAGAGCACGTACCTTATCATCGATGACCTGTATGATATGCCGCGACCGCCGCTGCTCGTTGTCAGTCAATGGCCTGCATTTGACAGCCACCTGCCATGGCGATGCAAGAACACATGATTACAATCACACACAGTACTAGTAGTAAAAGGCAATTGCGGTAACAAAACTGCAATTTGCGAGGAAGCATCCCGGTTCTTGAGTCCAAGGGAGAAGGACGTACCTGTAGCGTGGCCGTCTGCTTGGAAGCCGGAGCTCGGATGCTCGGCATTGTCGGGAACCTTCGCCTCAGCCCGCACCCAAAGATTCGATTTTTTATCTACCAGCAACCAAAGCAACCCCGCCAACGCGTCGGAACCACGCCACACGTAGGCGGCGAAAAGGCAGGGCGCATCCCCCACCACACCGCCACCAGCAGTAGACCGGCAGCTCCGAAAAGGCGGCCGCGAAAAGGAGGTACTGCACTTGGCCGGCCAACACAACCCGAGCCCCGCCGCCGCGAGAAAACCGGACGCCTCAAGAACCCACAACCGCCGGAGCAAAATGCCGCGGGCTCCCGACGCCGTCCACCGCAATGTGATCTTGCTCCGCCGTCCTCCGCTGCCCGGAGGTACCAAGAACGGCCGGAACCGCTCCCAATTCCGCGCGTAAACGACAGAAACTGGTACCGAAGGACAAAGGTCGCGCTCGAGGCCGGCGACGCAGGCGCGATTTCGTGGGTGGCACGACGGGAGAGGTGGCGGGGTACGAAGATTCAGGGGAGGGAGTAGATGAGAGGATGCGGGGAGAAATGGAAGAGGAGGTGGTGGAAAGGACTGCTGAGGCGGAGGTGGAGGAGGTGTTTTAATGGGGACGAATAATTAATTCGCCGCAGCTGTCGCGGCCGCGGGGGAGAAGAGAAGGCGACACGGAACGGAAGAGGAGAGAGAGAGGTGGGGCCACACACCTTCGTCGGGTCCACACACCAACGGCCCCTTGGCTCTCTGGTACACGACGCCGCGCCTGCACTTCACTGAGCCACTGAGCCTATGCGATGCATCATCCTCTGCCAAAGTCTTGCACATCTATCTCTGATCACTCATTCTCGGTGTTACATGAGCCATGTCAAGCTAAAGCTAGAACTAACATGAACAGAAATTTTATAGCCTACCTGAAATACTACCTCTATTTCAAATTACTTGACGTTTTTGACTTTTGAAGATCACGTTTGACCTCTCGTCTTATTTAAAAATGTTGTGCAAATATGAAAACAAATAAATTATGCTTAAAGTATCTCTCGTGATAAAACGAACTATAGCAAGATAAATGATGTTTACACAAATTTTTCGAATAAGACGAGCGGTCAAACGTGATTTCGAAAAGTCAAAAACGTCAAGTAATTGACATGGAGGGAGTACTACTAAAATAGACTTCGAGGTGAAACAGTGCTAGTACGTTGATGAATGATGGCAATACCTCTCCCATAAGCAACAATTAACATGCCTTAATTCGAGAGTTCCTTGCGCTACCACGGCCTAGAACGTTAGCGTGGGCACACCAACCTTTGCCGGTAATAAAAGCGCCCGTAACGTAACCGAGTTGAGCAAATGACACCTACGTACGCTCGCTCATCATGAAACGTTGGCTCCGTCCGTGCATGGCATTGCAACGCATGCTTACAGTTGACACCCGGCGTGCGCTTGTCCGCTTGCTGCAATGTTCAGAAACGACGCGTACGTCTTTCGCGCGCCGAGATTTGTCGTGAGATGCGGTGGTGCACGAGCGTTTTAGCCCTCTCGATATTTACTGCTCTTTGCGCGCTGGTTACTGCGTCGATCTCGATAGTTAACGGCTCGCTGGTACTAACGGTACGGCCACGTTGATTTGCTGGATCCGATCGAGTGGTAATTAGTCAACGAAATTGTGTTTGTGAGCTATTTAGACGGCGATTGAACAGCAGTAAAAGGCCCTAATGATGCTACGAGGTTTTATTTCCTTTTTACTCCTACCTCGTATATTGGTCGATGCAAGTCCTGGCGTTTTTCTCTTGGAGGTGCATGAGCAGCAAATTGATGTTCGATCGATCGGAGCCGGACGGAAATGGAGCATTGCACATTTTCAAAACAGACACAGCCACTACATTGTCCTCGAATTGGTGCTGCTTTAGGGACTTTTGGTGGGTGATGTAGGAGTACCTAACACGGGCCAGACCTTTTGTGGTGACGCGATCGCAACAGTACATTGTCCGTTGCGACCCACTTGAGATGATGCCCCAACGCGCGCTCCCGAATATGAAGTCGAAAGTTTCGAAATGCCTGCGAAATTCAAGTTCCCAACAACAAAATGGGCACGCACTTACGTTCGTGTTCCAGATTTTGAAGTTGTCAAGCTGACCTTCGCCGCGACTATTCAAAAGTCAAACGGACATGGAGCCAACAAACGAGACGGACACAGCACGCGCATGGCAAATTGTTTCGAGACGAACCGACCAGCAGTTTCGAAATGCACGTGACGTGAGAGTTTAATATCGTCAACTACAATTTGGACTCCTGGTTAATTACATCCTCTCGTTCTGAGAAAGTTTGAAAAACATCGGTCAGAATCCTCCTCCCCATGTCAAACCTGAACCGCGGGACGGCGGGAGGACACCGACACCGACAAACGGAGCCGCGACGCGAGCTTCAGTATTCGTGCTGCTGCCTGGACGCTCGCTCGTTTCGTTCCTGCCGCCGAGCTGGCTCGTGTGCGCGCGCGTACGGATCCGCGGCGTGGGCCAGCCGTCGGACACAATGATCACGGGGAGAGAGATGGAGCGAAGGCCCCGCCGAACCGCCGGGGGCCGGCTGCAGCGGGCAACTTGCCACCGCGGTGGTTGACGCCGGACGGACGGGCACCCGTTTGGCGGCACTCGACACGATCACGTTATTCTAATCGCCACAAATCTTGTGTACGAGTACGTAAACAAGCAATCGGAGCGCGGGGCCCCCGTGCTCGTCGGAGCTTTTCAACTCGGCCACGCCGGGGGGCACCGGGATAATCTTCTAATCAGTCGCGAATCATGGCGCGGTGGAATCTAGCGGCCGGCCGGTCTTGCCTTTTTGGTCGGAGCACCGTCGGAGTATTTTACTGCTGCGGTTTGCGGCGCTGAGGCACGGGCGCTTGCTTTCTGCCATCATTTTGTTTGTTTGGGTCGGCGACGGTGGAGCACGGGCGGATGCATGCTTCCGTCCGCCTCCCGTGCCGGCGGCGGTGGCAGTAAACCAACCACGCGGCGGGGGTACGTGCGTTGCCGAGCAGGGGTACGTACGTACGTGTGTTCCGTGCATGTCCGGCTGCTCGGCACCGCCCGCCACAGGACCCCCTTCCGTGGCCTCACCTAACGGGCCCGACGCATGTGTGCGTGATGGCGGCGAGTGCAGGCTGCAGAGGCCGAGAGCGCGCACATGCGGTGCGCGGCGGAAACGTGCGTGCGCGGGACAAGATCTTCTCCGGGCGCGTAAACAAACTGCGCAACGTGACCTTGTGCTGCCTTGCCACCGCCTCGCGCTCGCCGAGCACACCGGAGGATATAGAACAAGGTACACTAGAAAAATGGTGCGCCATTTGGCGCGCGCCTTCTTTACATATGATAAATGCTTGTTCATCAATTTAGTAAAATTTTATGGTTAGATAAAAAACTTTGACCTCAATATTTTTTTCCCCCTATGACCTCAACCTTGTTAAGAAGAATAAGACATATACCAATTAGTGTATATTGACGTCAGATCCATGTCATTTAAACTCTTAACGTTTCACATAACATTGCACTTTTATGTATATAGCTTGTGTTTCTTTTACCGCATATTCTCATAGATATTTTTAGAAATCAATCCATGATTTAATTTTAATTTGTGTGGTTGGCCAAACAAAAAGTAGCTATTAGCCTACACATTGCCATGAACCGTGATAAAGAGAAAATGAATGAACTATTAAGCAGCACAAAGAACAAATATATACAAAATGGGGCAATCCAAAAAATACAATTATATACCTATCTGAATTCACAACAAAGTTAAGGGATGGGGCAAAGGTGCTGTACAATGATGCCTTAATGTGTAGAAGAAAATTAATTAATATCCAATATCAACTTTCAAAGCTATAGATTTATCAACAGGGAGCAGGCCAAGGCCAAGAACAATTTATAGAATATGCAGGGGCCGAGCTACAGCTCTCCATCGGTGTCAGCCGACACCTATGGATTTCCGAAAACCTAGAGTAAAATAGTATCAAACACTATTTAAAAGGTTAATGACACCGGTAGCAAACGAAGCTAACATCGACGAATCTGCAGGCTGGCTTCGCCAATGGTTTTACTGGGCTCCAAAGCCTCCAAAGGCATAAGTTCCTTAGGTTTGATTGCTGGAAATCGAACATTGTAGCCTTTTCTCTGCATTACAGATGGCATATATTGACCCATGGCTTTGAGAATTAGATATCCTTGAAAAGTAAAAGTGGTTTAAAACTCTCTTGATCTGAATACTCTGAAGGCCATTAGAAACCATTATGGTTTAGTATCAAAGGAGGAAATCACTGTTTTTACTTATGATTCATGTTTGAGCGTTATTGAAATCACTCTGCCAAGTGTTGTTGAACTTGCTGATTTCAGTTCAGGGCAGAGTAAGGTTATTGAATGGATTTCAATTGAGATGGTTAAAGTTTGGCAGTGTGGACTTAGCACGTGAAGAAATTACCTGCTTGCTCTCATTGTGTTTGTTTCTGAGATATGAAAATGGACTAAGATACAGGAAAATTATGTAGCCACATATATGGACAAATGAACTTGAAAGTTAACATTGTTTAAGCAATTAACAAAGATGATCATGGGGAAAGTTAGATAAAGGGTTACAGGCAACATTTTCACATATCTCTCAAATTTGTTAACCGCCATTTCCCAACTAAATACTAACTGTAGTGTTATGTAGTATCAATTTTATAATTAAATTCACATGGCATACACACACTTGAAATAAATCTGAACTTAAAGGAGCATGTACATTTCTAAACAGATCTCAAACAGATTGTTTGGTATGCAAAACTATCAAATTTATGGAGCAGAAATATGTCATAATAATTCATTTGATTAAACCAGGACAACCTATATACGAAAGGGATCTTTGAATATCTTCACGAAATTATAAACAATGTATATAATAACTAATCAGATATAGGCTCATAGGGATTTACAATGTGAGTGAACAGTTCAAATCCTGTACATATGTATTTTGTTGCAATCGCACGTCCAATAGATGCTCCTCTTTCTGGATAATCGAAAGAAGCTAGCATTTCCGAAGAACACACGGCTTAGCAGCAGACAAAGTATTAACAATTATTTAAGTTCTCGAGACATCGATATGCAATAAAATAGAGAGAAAACTTGTCAATTCGGGCATGTCATAGCTTTGCTTATTCAAGCCATTTCAATAAAGCTCTAAGTTGCTGGGCGTGAAATTGCAGAAAGTGAGACGAACTGTCAGGCAGTAAGAGAAAGTGAGCCTAATTGTTTCAGAATTAGGTGTATCTTTCAATATGGTATGGTAATACAGGAAAGACTAAGCCATTGATGCATAGTTACCTCCTTGTCAGATTATTATTCCTTGTGTGTTAAAAAAAAACTCATTAAATTGGATGAGGTGACACTGAATTTTGAACTAAACTGTATTCAGTTTCATCTTTTTTTATACCTACGATTTTCACAGGATTTTTAAACCATATGAAATATGCTAAAATGGAAATGCCGAGTTTAACAACTATGAGCATTCACAAAATTTCCAAAGATTGATATGGGAACCATAGACTGGTCAGTTATAACAAAACTGTGGGTACTGCCCCTGTAATTCCAACCAAGCTTACTAGCAATTATCAAATTATTGATTGCTGAAATCAATTAAACTTTGCAAAAGGGACATCTAATAAAGTGCATCCAAACAATTATTGGTAATCTAACCTTTGTACAGGTAATGTCCCAAACAATTGGCACGCAGCACATATGTCAACAAGTGGTGGAACGAACTTATGAGGTTCAGAGAGAGTTCCTTGCCGTGTGGTGATGATTGCCATAGTCTCTGGCTTGCTTCTCCAATCTCCATACAAGGCAAATTTGAAGAGGTTCAGAGATGTATGCTCAGTTGCCTTGCCTTTTCTCTTTTGGGATCCCTTCTCTTTTTGTCCTGCTTTGCATAAGCCGTAGCCAACACCCCATTGCCACCATCCTGCCTCCATCCTGGCGTCAGTGTTACACATCAAGGACCGGGGCAGTGCATTAGGCCCCCTCTTCAGTCTTCACCCACGGCAATGGGCCGCGAGCAGTTGCTTGAGGGGACGTCGGCACCTTGCACTGCGAATCGACGAGGTTGTTTCTTGACGCCTCTCCAACCGGATGGCAGCCCCAGTAGTGGAATTTCGTCGAGCACCTCGGCAGCGAGGAAGCAGTGCCTCGTCATTCAGACATGGAAGTATACACGGAAAGACCGAAAGAGGCCGTGGCGCACGGGTAGCCTTCCCTTTGAATCTTCCCCGTGCTTTTTCATGCCGCGTTCTCTTTTCATCTCTGTGGAGACTGGTCGCCATCATCGCCGGCCGGATTGCGACTTGGACCTTCGTGGGAATTTGGCGTAGGTGGGGTGCGGCTGGGAGACAGGCACAGGAAGGGGAGCGTTGTGGCGTCAACGCAGTGGGGAAGGTCAGTGTCGTGCTAGGTAGAGGAGGGAGGGAGGGGTGGGGGCGACGGCGGTGCCGCCACCGCGGCGGCGCTCGAGGAATCCGTTGCGGGAGACGCGGTGGAAGAGAGCGTCCGCGAGAGCTCGCGAGAGTTCGGGTAGCCGGGCAAAGACCCGTTTCGATCTGCATCTGACGGTCTATATCACCAGATTGGTCGATCGAACGGCACACGCTAACGGGTCGACGTGGACATATCCACATCCCGCGAACGCGACCACGTTGGGATAGTAAGAGATTCGGTGAGGTGGACACGGGCGCTCGTATCCCCCCAATGGCGAAATTTGTGATTTGTTATGTACCCCCGTACGACCACCGGCGATCTCACTCGGATTCGCCGTATCGGAGCGCCAGATACGATACCCACCACCACGAAAACTATTCGGTTTGGCCGGGCGCCTTTTTTTTTTTTTAGAAGAACCGGGTTTTCATTTCATTCATAATATCTGGTAATTACAGCCTAAATTACAAAGACATCCCTAAAGGAAAAAGAAATTTCATTCAAGTCTTTGTAAACTCCCGGTCGTCCTCGCCACCGGCGGCCGGAACACCCAGCTTGAAGCCGACCTCCTCCCTGGCGAAGAACATCAATTTTTGACGCCGTCTTGAGCAGCACATCGAAACCGACATGCATTGCAATAGCTGAACGACCCGGCTGAAGAAGATGGTCAGAAACCATCTCATCGTCAGGCAATGAGGGATCCGACGCCCCAAGGATCTCCAGACACCCCAAATCACCTATCGACGAAGACTCCCGAAAGGGAACTGAACCACCAGAGGTGGGAACTAACATCCAACACGAATCCACTACGTATTGGTACCAAACCCAACCCGGTTTCTCTACAGGTTGGTAGACAAACCTTCCAAAAATTCTCCGATCCATTGCCGTATTCTGGATTACAGGTCCAGCACTACCCTTGGCACCATGGGCATCAACAGCAACGAGAAAAACACAGGGGAACCAAACATCAATGCAGAAGATGGAAACTATAACAAACCCATCGATGTTGAGATCCCCGCAGAAGATATGACCATCAATCACCACAAGCACCTCAGACAGCACCAAGACCCTCTCACCACGAACACAGGCAATAGTAGAGAAACTCTGGAAGGGACAAAAGCTTACCAACGCCATCTCCATCGGTAAGAAATTCAACCTTATTCTAGGTAAAACTACTCTATTAGAAGAGGATATGTACACCACCCACCGGATCCGCCGTTCCCGAAGCACATCGGCGCCAAAAAGGCCACCGACGGCGAGGAAAAACAGCGAATCCGGCGGGGAGACGAAGAATCGCCGGCGCGTCGCCTCTCTCTACTGTTGGTGAAACGGACGCTTCGAGAGAGGTCGCGTTTGTTTTCTTCTTTTTGGCCGCGCGCCTTCTTCGTGGGATAGATCGAACATTTGGGCCGGGGAGCGAGAGGAACCCAGCGCCTCCTCCTCTCGCACGGAAACCTACCAGCCAGGACGTCCCGGCCTACACGGCTGCACAGCTGCGAGCACGGTCCACGGTACATGCCCAGCGATCGTCCCTGCCGCCGGCCGGCACGGCGAGGCTATCAATTACGCTCGCGGACAAGGCCGGTGAGCAACATCGGATTCGAGGCACCGGTGCCGTCTCGAGGTTGTCCTTGCCGCCGGCCGTCCAGTTACCGAGCACGGCGTAGCATGCAAGCGATCGAGGGCGGACAGCGGATGCAACCAACGCACGGTCCGACCGGTAAAACGAGTCGTGCTGTACGCACGTATACGACACGACCGAAATGCTTTTCGAGTGAACAGCCGAAATTGCTTCACATACTACCACCGAAGCTGTTCGACTTGTGTAGTACGACTGTGGTCGGATATATATAAGCCGTGAAGAAATTAGACATCCCCATCCGGGCGGACACGTGATTGGTTTCATGTGCTTTTGTTGAAAGAATACTTGTTCCAAGATCTATGTTTGTTGAGAAAAAAGTTACAACTTACAATGATATAGGAGTACAGGCAATTTTCACATTATTAATTTGTGTAGAAGCAAGACATTTTTGTCTATCTCATTTTCCATTCGCAAATCTTTTTGTTAACGAAAAATTAAGTCAGATGTGCTGTTGCCACTTGCCACGACCACTACAGCCTTATATGTTCATCAATTGTCAAAGGTCCAATGATAATGGATCTAAAAAAAAGAAAAAAAAAAGGGTCCAATGATAATGCAACACTAGTAACTCTGTTAAATCGTCGGTAACAAATACCAGCTCTGAATGAGTAATTCGATATGACGACACTCCTAAATATATATACTCTTTTTTTGTGAGTAAAATGTATATACTCCTTTTTTAGGTGTAACTTCGCCAAAGCTTGATGGTCACCGATTGGTCTGACAATGCCACGACACCTACAGGTTCTGCCTCTGATTAGAGTATTAAAGAGAAAGCTTGATGTTCCTTTCTATATGGACATCATTATTGCCATGTGTTAGAGTATTTGGACAACTAGAAATGTCTGGATTTTCAAGAACATAGATCCAACAGTGCAAGGGTGCAGCGCTAGATTCTTTAAAGAGCTCAGTATGGTTACCCATAGAGCAATAGAGAAGTATGTTGATCAACTGAAACAATGGATACAGGACATTTTGTAACCCTTTTTTCTTTTTTTTTCTCTTTTACATTATGTAATGAACCTTTGTCCTTTTATTAATAATAATATTCTGTAGGGGCTTGCCCCTCCAGTTCTTTCAGAAATATATATATATATATATACTCCTTTTGGTTAACAAATCATTATATCGGCACGACAGGATTCAATTTGAACCTATAAAAGAAGCAGCTAGCATTATTAAGAAATAGTGATTCTACATGACAACACAGATATTAAGTACAATATGATTCAACGTCGTTCCACCGAAACCACAAGAACCATTGACGCTGTTGAGACCCAATATAATGTCGTGGTGAAACTACTATGTTTCTTAGAGGGGATTAGGAAGAAAAACAGATTGATGAGTAGAATTATTTAGAGATAGTTTTGAGCTAAATAGAAAGTGAGGGTATTCATAGCATCGGGGCCCATGCCCCCAGTTCCGCCACAGAAGTGTATCTCGTGATTTTAGAATTTGGATGCATCATTGGGAAGATCCAGAGGAATTATGTATCAACTTGGGAATATAAATGTTTGTTTTTGTGGTGCATTTATTTAATCGATGAATGTATTAGATGCATAAACGAGAGAATGGTGTTATTTGCCATCATTGCTAGTTTCGTGGTACGTTTCAAATATGGCATCTAGACATTATGCATCTTTTGCACATGGAAGCTGTTGTTCCCATGATTCTTTGGGCAACATTGGGAGGGAAACATGTATGCTGTTGGGCTATATTTTCACTCATGAAACTAGTTGGTCGCTATAAATCTGTTTTTTTTTTTTTGAAATAAGCTGCCATTTTTTTGAAGCCTCTCCTACTGGGTACAGCTGTAGCATCTGTTCATATACGTACTCACACACGCACACCTCACACACACCAACTCACACCCACGTACACGGCCAGACCTACAACTACACTCAGCATCTTTGAAGATTGCATCCTTCGAAAGATCGCCAGAAACCACCAGGCTCTAGCGCGCGACGAGGGACGTCGCACTCCCTTTGTGTCACCATGCACGGAGAGGCACCTGCAAATTATTAAATGGGGACAAGCCCCGGTGAGGAAACCGGGTCCGATCCCAGGGATCGAACCCGGGTGGTCGCGCTCCCACTCTAGCGCCTTGACCAGTCGAGCTAACGCTCGTCCTCGCTATAAATCTGTTTGAAGGGAACTACAAAGAAGGTTAAGATGGTTGGTTATGCAGCTCAAGCGGCCCGCAATGCATGCACGACCAGCCCATAGGCTCCTGGGGCCAACTGAGAGCAAGTGGACGGTGCTTCTGGGCCAACTTCAGCCCAAACCGCTCCTTCCCCAAAATTTCCGGTCCGACCCGGGTCCAACACACCGACCCAATTCCTCGTCTCATCACTCGGCGCCGGCGCCGGCGCCGTCTCCTTCCCGCAAACCCCCAAACCCTACCCGCCGGAACCCCTCCCGCCTTCGTGCCTGCATCGCTCCTCCGTGCCCCCGCCAAACCACAGGAAAACCCACGCGAATCCGACGAAAAACCTAGCCGGGGAAGGAGAAGGGGATGGCGTCGGCGGAGGAGGAGACGAGCCGGATGTTCCGCATCCGGCGCACGGTGCTGGAGATGCTGTCCGACCGCGGGTACGATGTGGTGAAGGCCGACATCGAAATCTCCAGGGAAAGATTCGTGGAGACATACGGCAACCCTCCCAGCCGCGACAACCTCGTCTTCAGCCGCTCCTTGAAGGATGACAAGGCCGCCCAGGTCCGTCCTCTCTCCTCTTCCGTTCCGTTCCTCCGTCGCCGCCGCCCGCCGCTCCCGTGTGACTCGCCTCCCTGCAGATCTACGTGTTCTTCCCCAACGAGGCCAAGCCCGGCGTGAAGACGATCAGGGGCTACGTCGAGAAGATGAAGGCCGATGACGTCTCCAACGCCATACTCGTCGTGCAGCAGGCTCTCAGCGCCTTCGCCCGCAGCGCCGTGCAGGACTGCTCGCACAAGTACCACCTTGAGGTCTTCCAGGTTCGCCTTCTGCTTCCTCTTTGCCTTATTTTCAAATGTCATTATAGCACGGTACATGTGATTGGAGAGATTGACCAATGCTAAACTCGCTGTGTTGCTACCGAGCAGGAAGCTGAGCTGCTTGTGAACATCAGGAAGCATACTCTGGTGCCAAAGCATCAGCTCTTAACGCCGGAGGAGAAGAAGACGTTGCTCGAGCGGTACACGGTGAAAGAAACCCAGGTTGGATTGAATCACCACTTCGTTCATCTGTGCACTGAATATTTATGTTTCCACAAACGTACAACTCTCAAAAATTATTCATGTGCAAAGCTATGCACAACATTCACACAAAATAATGGTAGGTTCTTCATCTTGGAAGATACTGGATTTTTCCAAGATTTTTTTCCCCCAGTCACTCTATTCTGGCATATAAGATACTGAATTGTAAGATTTTTGTCAGCTTGTAGGCGTGAGCTACATAACCTCATTTATTTTTAATAACCTCATTGGGAATTATCAAACCAAGTGTCTTCCTGCCAGTACTAATTATACGTGTCAATTCTGGTGAAAGAACAAAGGGACAAGTGATTAGTTGGTCTTTCAGTTCATTTTTCTTTTAAAAAAACGTTATTAGAGATATTTTTCTTTTAAACAAAGGGACAAGTTTCATCAGCTGGATATATATGTTAATAATTTGTATGCCGCTCACCGTACATTTTTTTTTACTGACCTGCCTCGATGGCTAATTTAGCCCTTTAGTTTGAAGGAAATTAATGAAACCATAGTTCATTGTCATGAGTTAATTACTGCCATTTATTTGCAATGCGGACCTCGGTTGTTAAGTAATCTTTATTGAAAAACTGTTATATGAGCTTGCATTATTTCAGTATTGAATCAACATAAGCGATAACTGATAATATGCTGGAGTTTGTCTGAAAACACAGTTCATTCTCATGAGTTAGTTACTACAATTGATATGCAATGCAGACCTGAATTGTTCAGTAATCTAGATTCAGAAACTTTAATAAGGAGTCTGTATTATTTCAGTAGAGAAAGCATAAACGATAAATGATAATATTCTAGAGTTTGTCTGAGTTAGTACAATGATAGAAGAGTGGCCACGAATGTGAGGCACGAATGTGTTTGTATCAAAGTTATTGAATTGGATGTTCTTTTGTCTTTCTGATGTTATTAAAACCATAGTAGGTCCTCGACCAATAACTGAGTAACTGACTGCAGGGCATACTTTGCTGAATGATGTTAATATTATGTTGCAATTTGAGCTGTGATTTATCTTTTTTAATCAAAGTGATGTTACTTCTTTGGCCCTCGTTTTCTAATCTGGTTCCTGCTGCTGACCTTTGTTTGCTTATAGGCATGTTACATCTAAGCAACTGCTGTTCTGTTAATGAGTTCAATTGAACATGTGATTCTTCATTGCATTGTCTGATATTTTAAAGTAGTTTTGAAAGAAGGCTGTGTTTGGCTGATTTTCATCGATAAGTTTTTTCTATGGGAAAAGCCTTCACTTCGTGATTCCATTGACGAAAAACATTGATCTAGTTTTATTACTACGTGATTGTTTTCGTATACAAATGCATTCTTTTCTGATTATTTTGATGATTTATGATGCAGCTCCCGCGGATTCAGATTACAGACCCAATAGCACGATACTATGGAATGAATCGTGGGCAGGTTGTGAAAATCATCCGAAATAGTGAGACAGCTGGACAATACGTCACCTATCGATATGTTGTCTGAGCTTCACTACATCCTCAAGGCTAGAGCTTTACTGTGAACATTTTCATGTTGAAAGCCTCAGTAGTTGCTAATCTCTATACGCTTGAAAATATGCCTCTGTGGAACTGAAGTACTGTCGAAGCGCCCTTGTGCTCTTCTTTCAGAATTGGTTGACAACTTGACATGCGCTGGTAGCACTAGGCTTAAGTACCCATTCTTGTAGCTGTAGTCCATTCATCAGAAAACATTATTGGTGCGTATTTGAAAGGTCGAGTACATCTTAGGTGCACTACATCTGTGGTGTATTTGAAAAGCCTTTTATATGTTTCAACTTATTGCTGGTGTGTTCTGTTCCAGTTTTTTACTGGGGTAAACATGCCTTCTGGTTCTATTGCTTTTCTTGCTGATGAATTGAGTTTCTGATTTGTAAGCACGAGGGCGGCGCGCTCGTGAGTATTGAGGTTGTGTTGGGTGGTTAGGTACTCTGAAAAAATGCGAGAAAAGGAGGAGACGCGCAGTACCTTTTTCTTTTAACCAACTTTGAGATAGGCTTCTTTGGTCATGTCATCATTGCTGGAATCGACCCGCCCGCTCTTTTACCTTTTTATATGACGGGCACACCTTATAAAACGTGCTGAATCATGCAGGCATGTATCAGGATAATGTCATGCTCGGACACGTATGTTCTGTATTGGGTTCGTGTGCACACTCCAGAATGGCACGACGCTCTTGAGCTTTGCTAGCTGTGCTGTCTGATGGATGAAAGGCCTAACGTTAGGAATGCCTTGATAAGAACGTGCAGGAAGGACCAAGGACGTGACGAGACGATATCTGCTAGTTTGAGTACGTCGGCTGAAAGCGAATCCGAGCCGTACTAACTGAGATTGATAATTCGAGGTGGATTCGCCGTGGTCTGACGTGCCAGTATGGAGCATCTCATCGATATTTTAATAACGACCTCAAGTACGATTATACATTCCCATAATTCCCAAGTTCGTTACGCAAGAGGTGTTCATGCTCCAATTTTGAGTAGTTCACACGTCAAGGGTCCAATACGGGCATCAGTTCATCTTCTCGGGTCCCGGCAACCTGGGCGACTGATCTTTCAACCTCGAATGCTGTCATCCACCGTACCTGGACTAACCAGTCATCATCGTCGAACTACCAGTCTCTAAGACTGAAATACGAGACAACAGAAGACTTGGACCCAGCGGGCAGCCTGGATCATTGAGGTACACGAAGCACCAAAATCAACTGACGGATATGGACGAGGAAATTAACAAGAAACTAGACGGCACTGGACTGGAGTATTGTTTGTCAAATTTTCTTCCACTCAGTTTCCACAAGCATCGTTGACGTTTTATTATTCTATCTCATCACAGTGTGTAGAGCTCGCTATAGTAGTTAACGATTGGTAGAGCTCAATTCGCCAACAAAAAGAACAACGATTGGTAGAGCTGTGTATTTAACCCTGTACATACTGCCATGAACAAACGGGATACTCTACGATTTATGGGCGCCACATATGTTGCACGTTGCGCTCACGGCCCCATTTCGCACAGGAACGCAACTCAACTGACGCAGACACGGCCTTTGGTTTGGCGCTTCCCAGTGCGAAAACGACAGCAGCCTAATCGTGCGCCGCGAGCGAGAACATTCCACGCACGTACGGGCGAAAGGTAAGCGGGCCCGGGGCGGCCAATCACTTGCTTACCCCACATGTCAGCCGCACGAAACCGCAGGCGGTATGGTACAGCTATGCACGCACTCGAATGTCCCGTCAGACTCCACCAGCAGTCCGTCGTCCGTCCGCCACCACCACCCCACTCACTCGCGCCGCCACTGCCGCATGGGGCCCACCACACGCATCTGCCTGCCGATGGGGGGGTCTTCTCCGTCTCGCACCCGCGTTCCTCGTGGTCAACTCGCTGGCTTCCCCAGGCGACGACCGGGAGGGAAGCAGAGGAGAGGCCGAAATAGGCAAGCAGGCCACCCAAATAAGCGAGCACCACCTCCGCGGTTGCCACGGGCATGGCCGCGCCATGAGACCACACCACCACCCGCTTCGCACGCTCACACCACTACCGCTCCACTCCACCTCCCCTCCTCCTCCTCATCACACGCCCCCCACCGCCCCATGCTTCCACGCCGCCCGCCGCTCGTCGCCGGCCTCGCGCTCGTCATCCTCCTCCTCCTCCACACAGCGGCGGCGGTAGCGCGCGGGCAGCCGCCGCTCGCGCGGCAGGACGTCGCCGCGCTCTACGGCCTGCGCGCGTCGCTGGGCGTGGCCGCGCGCGACTGGCCCGCCAGGGCCGACCCCTGCGCCTTCTGGACTGGCATCACCTGCCGCGCCGGCCGCGTCACGGAGCTCCGCCTTGCGTGGGTCCGCCGCACCCGCGCCGGCGCGCGCCGCGCGGCCTTCTCCATCGACCCGCTGCGGGCACTGACGGCGCTCGAGGCGCTCAACGCGTCGGGGTTCCCGCTTCCCGGCCGGATCCCGGCGTGGTTCGGCCGCGGCCTGCCGCCGTCGCTCGCCGTCGTGGACCTCCGCTCCGCCCGGGTCAATGGCGAGCTCCCCGCCGACCTCGGCGTGTCGGGCAACCTGACGACCCTGCTTCTCTCCGGCAACAGCCTCTCCGGCCCGATTCCGGCGTCGCTGTTCTCGATCACCGGTCTCAGGTACCTCGACCTTTCTGGCAACAACCTCACCGGCTTGCTACCCAACGTGTCCGTACCCGGCAGTGAGGGGGCTGGAGTTTTGTTCAACGTTTCCGGTAATTTGTTGTACGGTGCTATCGGCGATGCCATTGTTGGGTCCCTCAAGAAGAGGTTCTGGGTTGTTGACGCGTCCAGCAATTACTTTGATCAGGTTGTTGGGATTGGATTCTGGAATGGGACCGATGGAGTAGTGGACTTGAACATGAATTGCTTGTCTGGGGTAGCAAGCCAGCGCACCCGTGGGGATTGTGAGGCCTTCTACCAAAGGAACGGGGTGATGCTAGTGGAGGTCTCCGACTCGTCTTCGCCCCTGCCCGAGCCACAGCCACCACAGGTGCTACCGGCGCCGTCACCGGGCAAGAGAGGGGTTAAATTGAAGTATGTATTGGCGGGGATCCTTGGAAGTGCTGCGTTTGTGGTTGTTCTTGGCCTTATTATGCTGGTTTTGTACTTGACGAGAAGAAGAGGGAGTAGGAAACCGAGAACAAGAGGGATCGAGCAGCATGAGGAGGGCATTCGATCTGGGCGCAGGAGTAGCAGTGTGAATCCTGTCACGATGTCACCCCAAGCATCCGAGGGAGCCAACGGTTCACGAAAGGACTTTCCTACAATCATACATGATTTCACCTATGAGCAGTTGGACCATGCTACAGGGGGGTTTGGCGATGACAACCTCGTCAAGCATGGACACTCTGGCGACATTTACCATGGTGTCCTGGAGAGTGGCTTCCAAGTTGTCATAAAAAAGGTTGATCCGAAGAGCAGTAAGAAGAGCCAGGGGGAATTGAGCTTCCTTTTAAAGAACTCCCATGCCAGGATTGTTCCATTGCTGGGACATTTGGCCAAGGATGAGGAGGAACTGTTGGTTTATAAGCACATGGCAAAGGGTGACTTGACAACTGCACTGCACAAGAAGCCAGTGGAAGTTGAAGAGGGGTTACTGTCCTTGGATTGGATAACAAGGCTCAAAATTGCAATTGGTGTGGCTGAGGCCTTGTGCTTCCTTCATAACGAGTGCAGTCCACCTTTGGTTCACAGGTATGCTATGCGGTTATATGCTTCGTCACTTATTTGCTGCTATATGTCATGAGATGTTGATTGGTACTATATGGTAGTTGCTAAATATCTTATTGCATAAAGCATTTGTTGCTGTTCTAAGCTAAAGTTCTATCATTGGCACCATCATTAAAAGGCCTGTGGAAGTTCAACATTATATATACCTATGTTCAACAAGAAGTTCTATCATTGGCAACATCATGAAAAAGCCTGTGGGAGTTCCACATTATATATCTACCTATGCTCAACAAGTTGTTCACTGTTTAATAAGTGCTACCAAACAACAAGCGAGATAGTGACAGAAGCAGAAAAAATTAATCCATGAATACGTTTGAAATGGTTAGCTGTTCCACAGATTATTGGGATCCTCTGCATGACCTGTTGTGATCCTCCTGCATAATTGCTACACATGCATTTCCAAGGACATAACCGAGCGGACAACAATGTGTAAGCTTCCATTGGATAATTGTGTACAAGTGAGAACCATTGATCTCAAAATCAGCAACTAGTATATCACAGTTTATTTATCTTAGTTCTTTTGAGTCCATGAGATCGACTCATCCTAAAAGTTTTTGAATAATTTGACTGTTTACTAAAAGCATCATGTCTCTATCATGGTGCTGCAGTGACCTTTCGGTAGCATACCATGTCATGGTGTCTGTAATCAATCAATCTAGAGAAGCCTACATGAATTTTCAGTTGCAGCTTCTTGGCTTGGTTCCCTCACCAATGTCACCATCCTATTTTTGTAATTGTAACTTTGCATTTCTGAGTATTAATATGTTGCTCATGTTCTCTAATATCCTGATAACTACTGGTGCGTGTTTGTCCCACCTCTCTGATCCCATCATTGTAATTTTAGAGACATCCAAGCAAGCAGTGTGCTTCTTGATGACAAATTTGAAGTGTGCCTTGGGAGTTTGAGTGAAATATGCACTCAACAGAATGAAGGAAGCCAGAGTTTCTTCTCTAGGATTTTGAGATCATCAAGGTATGATATCTATATCCTCCTCTAGTCTGTTACTGACCTCAGATCTGCAAAGGGGTAGAACCATTAACTGCTGATTTAGTTGGCTTCGTTTTAATATAAAGCATACTATTTCTGACCACCTCAACGGTATCAACATGAGTTTTTTGCAACCATATGAACAATGGCCGCTCTTTAGCATACTTGGACCACATTGCAGTTTAGGGCCCTGAATCCCATTGATAAACACCCAAATACAATAGAGAATGTGGCATGATAATTATACTGTTTAAGAGCTGGATTTTTTTTCCTATCGTGAACCGTAACAATGGTATCACTGTTCCTATGATGCAGTGTCACGTCAGCCTTTCCCTCTAAGAAAATGTACTGGGCCACTTATAGCTCGTAGAAAAAAAGACTGATACACTGTAAACAACACACCTATTGCACAAACTTTGAATTTTGTATATCTAGTTTATGGGAGTCCTTTATTGACAGGTGTGTTTGTTTTTTCCCCCTAAATTCAGGTCCCTTGACAAGAACACGACAGGTGTGTAAAGCATCCATCAGCCATGTTTTGTTCCAGATTATATAAGATAGTATGGTCTAACATATGATCTGCGCTTCTCACCAAACAGGTCCGCCAGCTAGCCGCACATATGATGTGTACTGCTTTGGGAAGGTGCTACTTGAGCTCATCACTGGGGACTTTGGAGTGAGCGGCTCAAATGACGCAGCCTCTGATGAATGGTTGGTAAGCACATTAGGTTACATCGACGCTAATGACAAGGAGAGCGTATCAAGTATTGTTGATCCTTCCCTTGTGGTGGATGAAGACCACCTAGAAGAAGTATGGGCAATGGCCATCGTTGCAAAGACATGCCTGAATCCAAAGCCCTCTAGGCGCCCAATTGCTCGGTACATCTTGAAAGCGCTAGAGAATCCTCTAAGGGTTATACGAGAACGCGAAGAGTTCCGCTCCAATTCATCTCGGCTTAGGAGTACCTCATCTCGGAGCTCCTGGCGATTTGCATTTCATGGAAACTTGCACCATAGTTGGGAGGTTATGCCAACATCAGGAAGAGCACCCCCTCGCAGAAATACTGCAAAATCGCAAGGAACTGAAGGAAGTGACGGGGAGGACGATGATTCATTCTCGTTCAAGAGGGCTTCACGGGAGGGTTTCCCGGATCCTGTAGAGTTGGAAGACAATGATGTTGTGTAGGAATACCACAGATTAGCTATACAAAGATTATCCCGCAGCTGTGTATAATTCATCCTTTCGTATGCATCTTTATGATGCCTCTAGGCAGAAAAACTGTGCATACAGAATAGGCCTTGGTTTTTTAGCCTCTTTCATTTTGTTTCTGTTTTGTGTACTGCGAATAAATGACGCACCGGGGGTGGGGGTCGTGAATTTTTTTTTAGATAACGGAAGCTTTATTTCATAGTGAAATAATGTTTCGGCAGGTCGTGAAATGCAAGTGACTAGTTCGTTTCTGTATCAGATCCAAATTTTTAATGGTTGGTTCTGTCGTGGACTTTGAATCGGGTTCTTGGGCTCAACAACAGAAAAGATCTGAGGTATAACCCAGAACTGGGGAGGTGAAATTTCCATTGGGCATGATACTAGATTGAATGACAGAAGAATACAGGTGACTGGGTAGAAACTTTCTTCAGTGGCCGTTGAAGGTTGAAAGGAATTCTGGTTTTTCTCATCGATGCAAATTGATGCTGATTCACTTTGATTCTTTGCAAAGACTACAAGCTGCCCTTGAGGTAAAAAACGTGAATGAATATCTGTAAGGGTCTGTTTGGATGTAGATATTGGAGGCCTTGGAATTGAATTTGGTTCAATACCAAATCAGCCTAGGCATTAAAATGAGCTCAATGCCAATTGAGATTGTTTGGAGATTGATGGAATTAAGGGCTAGAATTCAACTCGTGGCAGAATCCGGCGATGGAACTCAACAACACGATGGAATTTTCGTGTTCTCGTTCTACCATTGCGATGCAAATTTCATCTAGTTTTTAAAAAAATTTTTTGTTTATTTTTTTTCAAATTTTTAATTTTTTTGAATTTTGAATTCGAAAACCGGACCGGTTTTTTCTGTTTTCCGCTAACCGGTCCGGTTACCGACATATTTTTGTTTCAAATTTTCAGTTTTTTTGAATTTTGAATTCAAAAACGGGACCGGGCCCCTTTTTTTATTTTTCCGGTAACAGGTCCGGTTACCGCCGTTTTGCAATCATATTTTTGTTTCAAATTTTTTTTAAAAATATTTTTTTTAAATTTTGAATTCAAAAACCGGCAGTCCCTGATGAAGACGCTCCAATGTCACTGAATTCAGAGGGTCGGACCTCTGAATTGTGGACAGGACAACTCAGTTATGTTTCATAGAATTGGGCCTCCAATGCCAATTCCTAATTCCGACGACATCCAAACACTAGAATTGGCTGAGCCCAATATTAATTCCTAATTCCAGCTCTCAATTCCAACATCCAAACACTACGTAAGACTGTAATTGACAAAATGGACAAAGGGGTAGGGAAATGGCGAACCTGAAAAAAAAAAGTTACCAAAAAATCAGGTCCTACCGAGATTTGAACTCGGGTTACTGGATTCAGAGTCCAATGTCCTAACCGCTAGACCATAGGACCACTTCGATGTCCTCGTGCGTAGGATATCTGTGAAGAGGTATTAATCCTGCGGGCCGTTACAATTCATCACGCCACACGTCGCGCGCGAGACGCGACGCCGTGAACTTCAGGACAAAAGACATTTTTTTTTGAAGCCTCTCCTACTGGGTACAGCTGTAGCATCTGTTCGAATGCGTACACACGCACTCACACCTCAACGCACACCCACACACACCCACGCACACGCCCAGACCTACAACTACACACAGCGTCGATGAAGACTGCGTCCTTCGAGAGATCGCCAGAAACCATGTCCTGACGCGCGACGAGGGACGTCGCATTCCCTTTGTGTCACCACGCACTGGAGAGGTACCTGCAAATTTATTTATGGGGACTAAGCCCCGGTGAGAAACACCAGGACCGATCCTGAGGATCGAACCCTGGTGGGCAGCGTGCCACCCGCACGACTTGCCAACCGAGCTACTGCTCGTTCTCAGGACAAAAGACATTTTGTAGCAGCCGAACTGACTACAAAGTGCAAACAGGCCATTTTCTAGCCCATATGCAGCACGCGATAAAAGCCCACCAATAAGAGCCCAGCAAAGCGATGCCATCCGCCTATATACGGCCGGCGTTCCCCCGTCAACGAGCTCACGAGCGAAGTCAAGAAGGCTAGGGTTTAGAAGCCGAGACCTCCTCCTTCGCCGCCGCCGCCACCATGGGACACTCCAACGTGTGGAACTCGCACCCCAAGAACTACGGCCCTGGATCCAGGGTTTGGTAATCCTCTATGCCCTTCATCCCCGCCATTTCACTATTAGTGATCCCACGCCTAATAATAAGTGGATCATTGAATTCGTGACGGTATCTGCTATTGTGCCATTTGATCGGCTTCATCCGTCAGATTTGTGGCGTGAGCTCGTAGTTAGGCCTCGGTGGTTTCGAATTCTAGATTAATTTCTGTTTGATAATCTTTCCATTGCACTCAAGGGTAGTTATAATTGTTTTGGTGTGGCTTCGTTGTTGCAGCCGTGTGTGCGCCAACCCCCATGGCTTGATCCGGAAGTACGGGCTCATGTGCTGCAGGCAGTGCTTCCGCAGCAACGCCAAGGACATCGGCTTCATCAAGGTTTGAAAGATTCTCGACCTTGATCCTGCGACATAGGCCAGAGATCGGATTAGTTATATGGTTGGGTGTTCTATCATGATCATGCGGGTTGCAATATTTTATCTTGCCATTGTGAATCTTTGTTGAATGAACGGGTAAGAGACCTGAAAGAGATGCCCATTTCGGTCATTTGTTGCACCTTCTGTCGCTTGTTGCTTCATTTCCTGCTGCTTTGCGGATGGATTAGTGTTATTCAGATCCCTTAGTTGTAAATTGATTCGTATGTTGTGATTGGGGGCCAAAATTTTGTAACTAGCAATTTTGGCTCTGTAGTGATGTTACGGCATGAGTCGTGTATTGCCATAGTAAACTAGTAGAAGATTATGATTCTCGTATTTTGGTAGTCAGCTGAGTGATGCTTGTTTCCACATTCCATTTCTTGTGCATTGCAGAGTACCTGAATGCCTTTTTCTATCGACATTTCTGTTTTGACTTCTGTTTGTTGAAAGTTTAAAAGTGACTCTTAGAGGGCTTCTTTAAATCAGAAATATGCCCATAGTGTTCATTTTATTGCACTTACATTCTTGCTGTGAATATTAGCGTAGTTATTGCATTGGTTCTTGCTGTTGTTGTATGGCATATGTATTATCCGTGCTCCCACCAGGTTGCATGTTCTGGTACTCTTGCTGGTGAGATGTACCGCACAAAATGCATTATAAATTCTAACAAAATATGTATCAATAGTTCAATAACCATCTACCATCATGTGAAATTTGAGGTGCAACAAAAACTTGGGCAATGAGCAATAAAAAGAACAGACATTAGCATGTGAATTGGCGTATTGCAGTCGCAAAGCTGCCAGTATTCACTTGTTTTCTACTTTTTGTTGCTCCTAACAAAGTTTTTGTGAGGCCTCAAATTTTGCGTGATGCTAACTGATATCATGAACTATACATCCATATTATTTGTGAAATTTTGTATGCACATTGTGCCCTGCATCTCGGCTGCAGGAGTGCCTGAGCCCCTTGGAGGGGGTGGGAGCTCTTGATTATTGGCTTAGCTTCATTCCAATTCATCAGTGTCATATCTATGGTAACATTTTGTTACTTGTGTTTGTGTACTCTGGTGTAGTGCGGCAACGGCTTTTTTTTTTTTTGTCGTAGTACTCTGCAATGTGCACTTGGGCATAAGCTCTGAAGCATGCTGTTTTGCACATACTTGGCTAGTGTTTATTTGCAGCATGCTAGATGTTCAATGTATAAGTAGAGGGTTTGTGCTGTCCTTTTTTAAACTCATTATGTGCTCTTGTTTTTGCAGTACCGCTGAAGCTTGAGTTCATGGAACAGGAAATAGGATTATGGATTGGAAACATGCCATTTTCCTGGATTTTCTGGCTTCTTTTCTAAAATGAAACTGTGTAATGAATTATTTTATGTTTTGAACCTATTTAGCTGGTGAGTGCTGGCGGGTACTTTCGTGCTCTTGCTTAAGCATGTCGAACTATGAAATGACAATTACAGTGCTATCCTGCCGCTATGAAAAATTTTGTCTGAAAGTATGCATTCCCCTGTATTATATCAGATTTATTTTCTAAGTTTTGGTATGTCCATTTATCCTTTTTTGTCAGTGTGGTCTACAATTCTGAATGTTGCAGAATATTTCGCCGCACTGGGCTTGTTCAGAATATTTCCAATGTCGTAACCGAAATTGAATCTCTTGGGCTAACCGATAATGGAGAAAAGTTTCTGGGCCAGGCCCATAAGACTTTTGATGTTGCTCGATAAAATTATCAGTGTAAACGATAAAATATTTAGTGTAAACCATCAATGGAATCTTGAGTGAAAGGGGTCTTGGCCTAGTGGTTAAGGTCCGAGTAACACCTCTCAGGTCCTAGGTTCGACTCCTCGTGGGAGCGAATTTATAAGGATTTAACGGCATTTGTGCTTTCAGTGGTAGGCGACGCTCCCGTCGACAGCGAGACGCCAGTGGTGACTTCGTATCTCTGGATTTGCCGGCTCAGTCTTCGAAGATGCTCATAGGGGTAGGGTTTGCGTACGTGTGTTCATAAGGGTGAGTGTGCGTGCGTTGTGAGTGTCTGAGTTGTACTGTGTAATCTCAAAAAAAAAATCAATGGAATCTTGAGAACTCTTTCAAAAAGTCTGGTTAGAAGTTTTGAAAAGTTCTGAAAATTTGCATTGGCTTGCGAAAAGACAAATCACAAGCACCCGTCAGAGTGCGTGTTACATGCTTACAGCGGTGTCTTGCGGAACTTTGTGTATGGATGCGATGACCTTCGGCTGTGTAGTCTCCTGGTGTCTCAACAATTCGCCATACTTCGGTCACTTCGATCGTTAACCAAAAGAGCATACAGGACAATGTTAATGCATCCTGTATCACCTCTTCTGTGGCTATGAATCACAACTTAGCTTGCCCGGTGCAGCAGGCTCTTGCAACTTTTCGATGGGATGCTTTTCATCCCATCTCTGTATCTTGTCTTTAATTAATGGAGTCCCTTTTATCCTTAAAAAAAAGAAAACAATTCGCCATACTTCGGTCACTTCGATCGTTAACCAAGTGTGGCCGATCTGCTCTTATCCAATTGCGAATTTGACTGCGGTTATTACAAGACTGGTCATCTGGTCCAGGCCTGGGAGTTCTCGATTCGCGCACCACAGCACCGGTGTCTCGAAAGGAAGCTTCTCCGTCCGCAGCGATCTGCAAGCATGCGGGACGAGCGCGCGCCCGGGACATGTGGAGCAGGAGGAGCCCCATGCGCGGCGCACGGCTCGGCTCCGGCGCTCCGCTGGCACACCACTGCCGCACCAGCGCACGCACGCGCGGCCAGCGAACCCGGGCGCGGTGCGTCCAGTCGCCGGACGATTTTTTATTGGGTACGGATTTTGGAATCCGAAGCGGAGTAGCCGCAGCCAGCCACGTAGGTCCCTCTCCCCTAGCTGTTCCCAGCCTGGACGAAATGGATTCCAACGCTAAAGCGGAGCACCACACGCCTCTATCGTGCTTCGTAACAGCTCGCTGACCGGTGGGGTCCCGATTCGCCAGGCCACACATATCGCGTGCTAAGTTGAGAGAGGTGCGGCGGGTCTTTAGCAAAGATCTGTGTACTACAGTAGTAGTATTTCTGCGGGCTGGGAGGTCAGATAAGTGATTAGATAATGCCAATTGGGGAACGGAATAAAGAGCCGGGGTTTATAATTGCCGTTTACGTGCATCTGCAGATGCACAGCGCAGCGAAGCATCCACCTCAAAATTTTCTCATAAGTTTTTCCGCATCGAATTTTTTTAATGACAGATGAGTCATACGCACGCAGTGTTCACTGTTCAGTCTCCGGTCCACTGCATCGTCTGCCACCCGTGCGTGCCCTTCATTTTCTTAATCCGTCGCCACCTCGATCGATCGGCAGCTCACCCCGCTTCGACTGTTCCTCCCACATGACGGATTGGCCGCTCTGGATTAGCGCGGGTAATTAAATTAAAATCGGCGAGTGGATGAGGGCACCAGCTGAGACTGTTGAGCTGCTGACGTGTGGCGCTTCGGCATTGGATTCTTCAAAACATTCTCGGCGCGCTCGTGCAGCTGACCGAGCCCTGCCGCGCTGGCTGTCCTCTCCTCCCGCACATGCCAGCCCCGAGGCGCGCTGTTGCTGATCGGCCGATGCGACAAGTCGAGGCACCTGAGATATCAACGTGCAGCGCCTGCGAACAAAAACCTACTCCTCCTTGGCTCCTTCGACGTCTAGGACGCCAGCAAATTACAGTATACTACCGCTTATAGTGTAGTTGTAACTTGTATGCTGCCGTATTGGCAAGATCCACTAGTACCAAGTCTTGTGATCTGTTAAACTATTGTATCGTGCTGTTTCAGTTCCGGGTTCCAACAAGAACTCGTTTTCACTTTCAAGTTTCAACAAGGCATTAAGCACCAGGTTCTATAGCATCCGTTGTCCTGTTCCATGTACTAGCAGTACTATCCAACAATCGGTCTCCTTCCAGTCTTGTTTGGAGCGGACGGATTCTCCGCACAGACTCCGGGGAGTTATACATGGTTTTTACACTGTTTCTATAAGCTGGGAGATTCTCGTGCTGCCCTGACGAGTGATCCGTGTTACGCTTCCGTTGTTATAATCTTTCGAGGATCGTATATCCAGCTGGCTGATCGTAGCATCTCCCCTGGCAACCCCGAAATTCCTGCCCGGTTATTCGGTTTTTTGCTCAGGACCGGCCGATAAAATCTATGGCCGTTACAAAACGGGGAAACTATACAGACAGAGACAGTCGCCTGTCACGGACGACCAGTCCCATTCCTGATAACTACGAGCTCCGATTGACATGTGGGGCCAAAACACAGTTCTCGGTGGGCCCGCCCTCTGCAATTGGCTGGAGCGCGAGGCGAGCAGCAGCTAGCTCAGCTCCAACCAAAAAGGAAGCGGCAACCAACCGAGATCCCCACTCCCCGCAGGCCAGGCCACAGCGTGGCCACAGCCCGTTCGGATCCAGCTCGCCTCCCCACGCACGCGTCCCCACGGCAACCCTGAAGCCCGCGCATCGTCACTGACACTTGGGTCTCGCCGTCCGGGCCCGCGCGCCAGTGAGAGAAGCCCGAGCTGCGGCGCAAGTGGCCGTGCGCGGATTGGTGTCTCACAGCCACGGCTCGCCAGGATCCAGCCTGGCCAAGCTCACACACGATTCTTATACCACCCGCCCAACTCGTCTTCCCATTATCTCCCTCCTCGGCTCATCTCCCTCCCACTGCGTCCGTCGCCGCCAATCCCAGCGGATCAGAGCTAATTCCCGCGAAGATTTCGGCAGTGCAGGCTTGGTTGCAGAAGCGAAGCAGCGCCATGGACCCGTGCCCGTTCGTGCGGGTGCTGGTCGGCAACCTCGCGCTCAGAATGCCGGTGGCGCCGCCGGCCGCCGGCGCCGGCGCTGGCGTCCACCCCTCCACCTCGCCGTGCTACTGCAAGATCCGGCTCGGGAAGATGCCGGCCCAGACCGTCCCGGCACCGCTAGTCCTCTCCGACGGCGGCGAGCAGGCGCCGGCGTCCGGGGCCCTCGCCGCCGCGTTCCATCTGTCCAAGGCTGACCTGGAGTGGTTCAACGCGAAGCCATCGCTCTTCTCGTCGCGAGGGGAGGCGTGTCTGAAGGTTGCGGTCTACGCCGGCCGGAAGGGGAGTACCTGCGGTGTGAGCACTGGCCGGCTGCTGGGGAAGGCGACCATCCCGCTCGACCTCAAGGGCGCCGAGGCCAAGCCCGCGGTGCTGCACAGCGGGTGGATCTCGGTCGGGAAGCGCGGGGGCAAGGGCTCCCCCGCGGCCACGGAGCTGAGCCTCACCGTCCGCGCGGAGCCCGACCCGCGGTTCGTGTTCGAGTTCGACGGCGAGCCGGAGTGCAGCCCGCAGGTGCTGCAGGTGCGGGGCAGCATGAAGCAGCCGATGTTCACCTGCAAGTTCGGGTGCCGCAGCAACAGCGACCTGCGGCGGCGGCCGGGGATGCAGCAGCCGGAGCGCAAGGGGTGGTCGGTGACGGTGCACGACCTGTCGGGCTCCCCCGTGGCGCTGGCGTCCATGGCGACCCCGTTCGTGGCGTCGCCGGGGTCGGACCGCGTGAGCCGCTCCAATCCGGGCGCCTGGCTCATCATGCGCCCCGCCGGCGACGGCGCGTGGGAGCCGTGGGCCCGCCTCGAGTGCTGGCGCGAGCGCGGCGGCGCCGGCTCGTCCGACAGCCTGGGCTACCACTTCGACCTCCTCGTCCCGGGCGTCGACCACGCAGTCCCGCTCGCCGAGTCGTCCATCCCGTCGTCCAAGGGCGGCAAGTTCGCCATCGACCTCACCGCCGCGCAGCCGCTCAGCCGGGGCGGCACGCCCGGGTGCAGCCCCAGGGGCAGCGGCGACTTCACTAACTGGCCGCTCGGCAACTACCGCGGGTTCGTCATGTCCGCCGCCGTCCAGGGCGAGGGCCGGGTCAGCAAGCCGACGGTGGAGGTCGGGGTGTCGCACATCGGGTGCGCGGAGGACGCCGCCGCGTTCGTCGCCCTCGCCGCGGCGGTCGACCTCAGCATGGACGCGTGCAGGCTCTTCTCGCACCGGCTGAGGAAGGAGCTCTCCCACCTCCAGTGCGACCTGCTCCGGTGACCTGATGACCATCCATCCGTCCCTGGCGGCAACCACGATTCACGAGCAAATTGTACAGAGGTAGTAGTTGAGGCAGATGCGTGTAGCAGTAGTTTGTTGGAGTAGTTCGATTCGTCGATCGAGATCACCTTTTTTTGTGAGCGCGAGTGTGGTGTGGTGTGATTTTTTTGGTTGGTTCCTCCACTTTAACCATGTAGGGCGTCCTCTTTTTTGGATCTCTATAATTGAGAGCATTTGCGATGATCTGAAAAATGTGCTTTGTGCCTACTCCAACATTTTTCATCGCCTTCTCGCCCGACCAGTGAAAGTCGCGTTCATTCTGCATCCTTTCGCACAATCTCGGGAAATCGAGAGCTTTTTTTGCGGGCGGTGCATGCGACGCGACACTGCCTTCGCAAAGCGGTTTGCAAATCGATCAACGCAAGCAGTCAAGCCCTGCAAAGGACTTTGAAAAAGAAGCGTGGAGACAGGGCGAAGGACAGTAGGAGCAGCTGTGTGGTGAGGGAGGGGTGGGGAAGCACGGTGGGTCGCCGCCCTGCCCCTCCGGCGCGGGCTGGGCGGTAGGCACGCCCTGCCCACCACCACACCACTTGCTCGTTCGCTGGCCCGGCAGTGTGGAGTGTGGGTGGACCAGCGATGACTCGCCTAGTGCTGCGAGTTTGTTGGGATTGGCGCCCAGCTATGCGTTTCCCTTTGCTGTCTGCCGCGGTGGAGCGGGTCCGCCCATTCCGGGCAAAAAGGAATCCAACGCAAAGAGGATGAAAAGTGTGATCCTGGACTAGTACTGTTTATGTACGATTGATGATCTTCTCTACCACTACGCATTGCCTCATTACTCACAGATCATGTCCAATGTGTATTAATAAGTTGCTGAACGTCCTCCTTTCATGCAGAGGTGCCAAAAAAAAAATTATGTACGGTGTGCTACATCTAATCTGTCCCCATGTGGTATTTGTACTGAACACCTCTACTTATTGTGCCTGACCAATCTCTTGCACAATCGCAGCTCAATTGTTCACGTTTTTCTGTCTACATCAACGGAAATCCACGCAGTAGTGCTTTACACAGCTGAGAGATGATGCGCGACGCCATTAGTTATCGCCGTTTACACGGCAAATTAAGCGATTTTATCGGAGCACTGCAAACAGCAACACTAGCTAGCTTCCTTCCGAGTCCACAAGCGGGAAACGGCGGCTGCATGCTGGCGGCATCGCGTACAACGTCGCCCGGTCACCACGGAGAAAACGATGCTACGCATGCACTGCTGGGAGCCCGGACCGGCGGCTGCGGTTGACAGTTCAGTTCGAAGCAGCCTAACCTGACAACTAAAAGCAAGGTTTATTATACGGTCCTCTTCTTGAAATAAAACACATCCAAATCACGCCAGCTCACGCCTCCCTGGATCATAGCGTGCCGCCGCAACGACCCGTACGTAACGAAGAAACCGATGGAACATATACGGGTCACGCAACGCATGCGCGCGCGGCTGTTGACAAGACAACGGGTCGTTAATCAGGTTTGGACTCCAGCGTGGCGTGGCGCCGAAAACGTAAGCTTCACAGACAGAAGAAGCGAAGGAAGCTCATCCATGAATCCGCGGATCGGTGTTTTGGTGCCTCCTGCCTCGGCCAGCGAATTAAGCCGGCGGCGCGCGCGTACGTAAGATGCGCCGTGGCTGTCATGGCCCAGCTAGTACTATAGCATATGCTCAGCAAACCCTGTGGCTGTCGTCGGCAACGCCGTGCCGTACATATCGCCGGATCCTCTGCGCCGCTGCATGCCATAGCTAGGTTGCTTGACCATCGTACCCAGCGAGCGATCGTCGAGCACGTACGCTTCAATTTGCACGGGAGACATGCTGATTCAGCACTGATCTCGTTAATTTATTCGTTGCTTAATGCCTGGTAGGCTCATCTATAAGCTGGGTGCTAGCCAGCTGCTGCGTGACTGCGTCGGGCGGCGGTTTGCCATCACGATATATGGGGGTGCCGACATGCCGTACATGGTAAGTACATTCACGTAAGCCGCACCGCAACAGGCAACTGTCTCGCTGTGATGCTGGATGGGCACATATAGATTTCGCGCTGAACGTACGGCATCGAAGGGAGGAAGAAGAGATTTCGCTAGCGCGACAGCTAGTGCGGTCGCCGACTGCGTTTTTTCGCGTCGGCCAAGGGAAGCGCAGCGCTGGCGGCTCCCCGGCACGCAATCGCTGCGGAACCCTGCGTCTCGTCTCCGTGGGTGCCGTCGTGGGCTAAGCTGCGCTATAGGGAGTGGGCTAAGCAGCGTGCGGGTCGCGCGCTCCCCGACGCGAGATAGAGTTTCCGGTCAAGCTCAGCTTAATAATAAGGAAGAAGTCTACTTTTCCTCCCTGAACTCTTCCCTGAGTCCGGTTTTCCTCCCTCAGCTATAAAACCGGGTAAAATAGCTCTCTTAACTCCTCAAACCGGATGTTTTCCCTCCCTCAGCTGTTTTCCCAGACGGTTTTGTCCACGTGGCAGTAGGGCCCACACGTCAGACGCCACGTCACCATCTTCCCTCCCTCCTCTTTCCCTTGCCATTTCGTCGAACACCTTGGGCGCACGGCGGCAGGAGGAAGGTGGTGCTGTTCGTGGACGAGATCCACATGCTTCTCGGCGCCAGGCGCACCAGGGGCAGCACCGTGGACGGATTTCAGCTGCAGCCTGGCCACCTGCCGCAGCTGGTCGCCGCCGACGGACATGGGGCGGAACACCACCATCTCGTCAAGCCGGTTGACGAGCTCCGGCCGGAGGCGCTCCTTGACGTCGGCGAGGACGCGCTCCCGTCGCGCGGCTGCATCATCCGGCGAATCAGGCGGGCATGTGGCGTCGTCGACGTCGACGACGAGGTGCCGCGCGCCGAGGTTGGAGGTCATGATGATGATGGTGTTGGTGAAGTCGGCGACGCGGCCCTGCGCGTCGGTGAGCCGTCCATCATCGAGGATCTGGAGGAAAAGGTTGAACACGGGGGCGGCCGCCTTCTCCACCTCGTCGAACAGCACCACGCTGTAGGGCCGCCGGCGCATGGCCTCCGTCCTGCCCGACGACGCGCCGGCGCAGGCGCCCGGGGAGGCCCAGCAGCCTCGCGCGCTCGTCGTCGCCCAGCCGCGTCGCCTCGCCGGGATGCCCGTCCACGTGCTCACCACCTGCGCGACGTGGTCCGGCCTGATGACGATACCCTCGCTGCCGTCGTCGTCGATGGGCAGCACTCCCTCCATCCTGAGGATCTCCAACCGCAGCCTCGCCGTGGCGCACGCCTCGTCGACCAGGTCGATGGCCTTGTCTGGGAACTGCCGCGCAGGGACGTAGCGGTCGGAGAGCTGGACGACGGCGGCGATCGCCTCGTCCCGGATCCTCATGCCGTGGTGCTCCTCGTACGACGCCTTGAGCCCCTGGACGATGGCGACGGTGCGGTCCTCGCTCGGCTACGCGACGTCCACCTTCTGGAACCGGCGCTCGAAGGCCGCGTCCCTGGCGAAGTAGCGCTGGTACTCGTCGTGCGTGGTGGCGCCAAGGCAGAGGAGTCGGCCCCGCGCCAGTGCCGGCTTGAGCATGTTGGACGCGTCCACGGTGCTGCCCCTGGTGCGCCTGGCGCCGAGAAGCATGTGGATCTCGTCCACGAACAGCACCACCTTCCTCCTGCCGCCGTGCGCCCAAGGTGTTCGACGAAATGGCAAGGGAAAGAGGAGGGAGGGAAGATGGTGACGTGGCGTCTGACGTGTGGGCCCTACTGCAACGTGGACAAAACCGTCTGGGAAAACAGCTGAGGGAGGGAAAACATCCGGTTTGAGGAGTTAAGGGAGCTATTTTACCCGGTTTTATAGCTGAGGGAGGAAAACCGGACTCAGGGAAGAGTTCAGGGAGGAAAAGTAGACTTCTTTCTAATAATAATTCCTAACCAAGGTCCACGTAATACGGCCCAGCCCACTACATGTCAACCAAGGTTTGTGGCCCAGAAACGCGACTCCAACTTTTCCCCCGAGCTTTTCGTTTCTTATTATCTATCATGCCCTGATCAACGACTCTTTTACAGTCGAAAGCGGTGACACACCTCGGCATCGTAGGCACAAAACAACGGCCGTCATGGCGATCACATGACCCCGGCGCCGCGCCCACCACACCACACCGCCAGCCAGTTTGACCGAGAGACACATCACGCATTTCCCCTTCGAGGTCTGCGCCTCCGGCTTTTTGGAGATCCGGTGACAACATGTTCGATTCCGTCTGCCGCGCTCGCGTGCCGGAACACCACCTCTCGCAGTCGTCGGTCGCGTGAACATGGCTGTGGTGGTGGCCACGCCACTACTACTAGTACTTCTTGCTTCTCTCTTTGTAAAACCTCCCGGCATTCATGGCGTCTAGGTGGTCTTCGTCCTCTCGAGTCGTTCCGAGGCCGACACCGCACAGGGGCTTGGGGACGGGGAGAGTAAAGGAAGGGAGCAGTGATTGGAGCGGGAACTCGTGAAGCGCGGTTGTTTCGTTCAGGTTTTCCAGTCGCAGTGTCCTTGCCGATCGAGAACTGAAAAGGGGTGCCTTAGCTAGCTTCTTCCTCAGCATCCGCAGGCCATTTCCGTTCAGCCTCAGCTGCCACCCAGGAAAAAGAAGGTTTTCAGGAGTCGTCTGCCTCTGGTAAATGTTCTATATCAGTAACTCTCTTTGTAAAGAGTTCATTCATGAACTTAGCTATTTTGTTGCTGTCTTGTTTGTTTCTTCACCACAAGAACATAGCTATTAGAATCCGGTGTAGTTTCTTTTGTTTCCTTGCTCTCAGTCTAAATGACGCTTAAGCTTACTGTATGCTCTTAAAAGGTTTGATTACTTTGGTTGTCTTATGCCAAAAGCTTTTATTTGCTTGTCGCTATTAGGACCCGGAGCCAGCACTTGGGAGTGTACAGAGTTGAACTGTTGATACGAGAACACCATAGAAGCACTGGTCAATGGTCACCATGTTGAGGCAATCGTCCAGTAGGAACCATAGAAGCAAGAAGCTCAGGCCAAGCCACAGTTTCCAAGCCTTCCTGTTCTTCGCCGTCGGCGTCTGGATCGTGTACCAGCTCACGAGGTCTCACGGCAAAAGGCAGGCGGTGGTCGTCGAAACCAATGACGGCTACGGCATGGATGACGGGGAGCCGGCACGGCGACGGCTGGGCCGGAAGGGTTTCTTCGGCTTCACGGGCCACGCGTCTGACGATGACATTATTGTTGGCGTCAGCGACGACGTGGAACGGGGTGCCGCCTCGTATGATGATCCTTTGAACAAGGATGCCGACAACGATGGAGTCGGCGACGACGAGGACCAAGCGGCTGATGAAGATGACGGTGCTGATGATTCGGACGACGGCCTTCCTGCTGATGAAGAGGACGACGACAGTGATTCACTATCTCAGAACGGCAACAGTGAGGATGAACTGAAGACCGGCGAAAGTGACCGAGCTACCGTGTTAGGCAATGGCGAAGAAGACGGTACGCGCCTCCACGAGAACAGCAGCACTGTTCTTCGGATGAATGCTACTGGCAGAGTGCAAGATGTCATTGCGAGTCAACATGTGAATGCAACTGATGGTGGTGCTGCGGCACACGGCAGTGCTAGGCTTATCAGTGATTCTGCTCTGAAGAATACTTCATCAGTGAATCTGTCGTCGAATGACGCAGGAGCAGAGAGTAAAAAGCTTAACAATGTCACTGCCGAGGATAATCGTAGGATCAGCCAGAACGACACTGCAGACTCTATTGGGCATGGCATCTCGAGATGAGACTGTGAGAACTCGATTCTTCCTGCTACATTACATTAAAGTAACAGCGTGCTCAGAAAGAAGCTAGCCCTGCTGACAAAAGAACTGGTTTGTGTTGAGTTTCTATGAGGTATTAGGTTAGCTAGTGGTTTTTCCTTGTTCTTGCTCAAATATTCTGTATGAACGTAGTTCTGCGACTTGTAACAAAGCGACAGTGCTATTGCCGGAAACCTTGATCTTGGTGCAGTAGTAGCTAAGCGTAGAAAATATATCACCATTTCTTGACCACATTTTCCCGCTCAACTGCTGCGAAATAACATTGAAGATACAATCAGAGTGTTCGGCAGCCGGTTTTTCAGCCGGCGGCTGCTGCTGCTGCTGCTTTCCTCCTCTGTCTGCTACAGTGCTGCTTTCCTCCGCTACAGTGTTATCTCTCACAAAAACTGCAACTGCAACTGCAACCTCCAACCGAACAGGCTGAATGACAACTCAGAACGCCCAAAAATGAGCCTTAATGACATACCGACCCCCATATCAGGCAGGCATACACAAAACTACACCGCCAAAACAACAATGACATCGGTGAATTTTCAAACATAAGGGTCAATATAAACATCTGAATATGATAACAAGCTTCTGATAATGATGATACTGTTTCCAGAAACTGGACAAGACAAAACATAAGGATCATTAATGCGGGAGAGAGGGAAAAAAGACAACAGCTAATAACACGGAGAAATCTTGATTGTCAACACGAGTTTCGTCATTCTTATTTCTTGTTGCAGAAAATAAGTCTCAATGCAAAAGAAAAAAAATCACTGGAACAACCAGATAACTCTTAAAAGCATGCTCCAGATTCTGGTGGTGTGCTATTCAGTACTCAATGGTGGTCCTTCTTCTCAAACAGGCCATCAGGACCTGCGTTACGAGTGTATGATGTATTAGAAAAAGAAAAGAATTGAAATAATTAGAAGTGATGATCTGAGGCGACTTGACTACCAAAATAGTGCAAAAGTTCATAATAATGTTTCCTAGTATTTGCAGTTCAATTATACGTTATAGAACTCTTCCAAATTTAAAATCACATTTCTATCAATGGATTATCTACAGATTCGAATGCCTGAATGGCAATGGCATTTGAAAAGATTCCTGCCACAATACTGAACCAGTTTTGAAGTTCCTGTGTGACTGAATGATGATACCAAAGGCACTATTGAATCCCACAATACGTAATTCTTAGGGAAGAGTAAAAGCAACACATGACTACATGACTAGCTCAATTTTTATCGGCAGAATGTTACTCTCGCAGGCCTTTCCAGACATGACTACATGAGTGGATCAAATTAAACAGAGCCAAAACAGGAAACAGACCAACTCATTCGTTATCCTTCCTATTGAACAGTATACAATGGCAACTCAGAAGAGCAATCATTCATTGAATAAAAAGAAATCACTGTTAAAATTACAAAAAAGCAGCCTACAAGACTGAAGTATACATTTCCAAACGTTTATATGGTCCATGAATGTTTCTACCTCCGTACGAATTATTTTGTTGTTCCGACAAACACCGCCAGTTAAAAAATAAAGTGTGCATGACAGTCCCGACGACAATAAATTTCATATGGAGGGAGTATGTGATGCAAGTGTAACTAAGTTCAACTCCTATCCAAAAAATAATGTGGAATCATGTTATTCTTTCTCACGTGTAATATTTAGATCGTAGTCTATGATATGATTGTACCATTCAAATTTGCCAACATTCACAATGTCCAGCTAAGCCTCTTTCTCCCTTTTGTGTTTTCTTCCTTTTGTGATCAGAAAAAGGCATCTAATGTACAGTCGTACAAGAATGGAGAACTTCTCGCAGCATCATAAGGGAGAAACTAATGTAACTATTCATTCAACCTATACTCCATAGGGAGTTCCTAGCTTGAACAATGTTCTTCAGGTGCAAAAGAAATAGAATAATCCTATAACAACCTAATTTTGTGCTCTTTTAGTTTCATCTAAAGAACCAAAGTGGTCGGACCCTGCACAAGCGGGAGCTACATGCACCGGGCTGCCCTTTTTTTTAGTTTCATCTAAAACAAAAACTATCAATGATAGACAAGAACAGAAGATACCAATGTTCATTCCGAATATTATTTATGAAGCAATGTTCATTCCGAATATTATTTATGAAGCTATCAGACATGTCTATAGTCCCAAAATGAGAAACGGCAAGTCTGATGCTCGGCATAATTTTGAGAGGCACCTGAAATGGAATCTAGTAATAATCAAAACCAATCCTAGCATTACCAAACGTGAGCTTTAATCCATCACACCGTTTCAATCAAACCACCGAAACAATTAAGACAATTAGCCAGATTGAAACGGGATAGAGGTAGACAATCCATACCCCAGGGGAACTCCTTGTTGCGGATGTGCAGATAAGGGTACGCCTGCACCGCAAATAAGAATACGCATTAGATTCAATCCATATCAAATCCAGACTCAACGAAACCGGGAGCAAGATCTAACCGGCGGCTCCTCGAAGTGGGGGTGACCCTTGGAGAGGTTGTAGCCCGCAAAGAGGGTGCAGGACACGATCCCGACGTAGGTGATCTTCTCCCACTTGGCCGTCTCATCTGCGAATGCATGAAACCAAAGAGCAAACTCGAATCAGGGACCGATCGGGACTCGGCAGATAAAACAGTGGAACGGAAGGTGTCAGCAGCGAGGGGGAGATTCACGCACAGGCGTCGTCGTGGGCGGAGGACATGCGGCGCTTCACCGGGGCTGCGGGCTTGGCGCGCGCCGCCAGTGACCGGAGGCCGGATCTCGCCGCCGCCGAAGCCATGGGTGGTGGTGCCTCTGGTTTTGGGGAACGGGTGGGGGGAATGGCTGCGTCGTCCCGGCGAGCGTGGCTGACCTGGTTGGCGTCCACCCCTTCTTTAATGGATCCACCAGCTCTGGTGGGCTTCACAATTGGGGCCTTCTTTGGGCTGTGGGCTTTATCTGGCTATGCTTTTTCCTTAGGCCAGGGTATGCTACTGAAACGAAAAGTCTAATGCGCGGACGGACGCGCTCGCGCATTAGCGCGCGTCCACCGCGCGGGGGACCTGGCCTGCTCTGGCGTGGGCCAGCTAGCAAAAAGCCTCGCAGCTCACATGACTCAATAAAAAAATCTAAGACCCGGCTCAACTCACACAGCACACGCGTGACCCTTTAACACTCTCTGTATGCAGTGGCTGTACATGACGTCAGCGCATTTATTACTCATAGTAGAAACTTTAAAATACTATATCTCTTACATACGACCTCTGTTTTTTATTCCGTTTTCACCCTTGCGCTCTACGTGACGAGACGAACAAATCTAGATCCCACATCTCATATTTTTGAATATTTTTCTTGATAACATAAGTTACTACTACATATATAACACAAATTACTACTGCAAGCTATTTTCATCAAAACAAGCTACGTTATTTTTGTGTACAAGTTGATACTCATATTATGTTAAGTGTACCAAGCTGTAATGTCTTCTACTTAAATTTAGACTAGATTATATCAGTAGCAAATTTAGTTCCACATTTTTATAGCAACACAATCTACATGCTCTACTATATACAGACTTGTTCAACTTGTTACGATAGAAACTAATGTAATACATAGCGTGACATCTTTAACGTACTATGTAATGCTAACTTATGTTGTATACTCCCTCCGTTCGCTTTTGTTGGGTGCATTTGGGCCTGGCACAAAGACCAAGTGGTTTGTTAATTGCCGCAACAAACTTTGTAATCATCTAAATTCCCAGCCACGCATTAATCAGGGAGCTGCGGAGGTTTCGGGTGCATGGGGATGTCCCTATCAGGGGTCCCGCACGTCAGAGAGACAATCTGCATGCGCCTTGCTGGATTGGCTACGGAAGCTAAACCGCCGAAACAGACTGCATGCACAAATCTTTTCCTTGCGCGCGCTCCGCCGAAACAGACTATGCACAAATTCCATGCCGCGCCCTCGATCGAAAATTCACCGCCGCGCCCTCAATCAAAATTCACCGCCGCGCCCTCGATCCAATTTTTGCCGCCGTGCCCTCGATTTAGTTTTGGCTGCGCAACATATAAGATGAAAATTTTTGCCGCCTCATTTTGCCGCCTCCTTTTTAAGACGAAAATCAAATTGAATCCAAGTCTATATAAGGTTCGATCAGGATCACGAAGAAATGCATCCAGTTTTTCGTTTTCATTCCTTCCTTCCTTCCTTCCTTCCTTCCTTCTCCTTTGAACTTGTTCCATGGCTGGATTTGGGCTGAGTTTCATCTTGTCTTTTATCGTTTCCATGGTGCCCCTAGGCATCGACCTCAACAATGTGCTGTCGGAGGTCGACGAACATGTCGATTGGAGTACCATCGACGAGTGGGAAGGGCCTGCTCATGAACTCCAATACGACATGGTGTGGGAGGAAGCAAATATAGGTACTCGCCGTGTGAGTTTCTAATTCCTGTATATATTTTCGTCATAAGCGCTGCAATTGTGATCGGTTTTCATTTTGAGACGCTTATGAAGGGCAAGAAGGACATATTGGTGACGATCCTGATGTGGAAGATCAAGAACACGAAGAACAAGATGCTGAAACTGTCCATCAAAGTGATGGACACATATTTGATCTCAACCAAGGTAGGATTGCTCTGTTTTTACCGTGAATAAGTTGCTGAAACATTAGTTACTTAGTCATAACAAGGTGACAACCAGTACTTGTTTTGTGTGCTCAAACCAAGACTTCTCTTTTGTTGCTAGTTCCTGAAGGAGAAGAGGATCATGTAACTGGAGCTCATAATAATGTGAGTGGAGGTCCAGCAAATGCCGGTGGTAAGTTTTGAGACTTGCAGATGAAGTATGCTACTTTTATTTTGTTGTTAGTTCATACAAATGGAATATGGTTTTTTTTAATTTTGTTGTGTAGTTACTGAAGGGAAAAAAAGGAGGTTTTACAAAGATGATGAGAAACTTGCAATCTACGCCGAGTTGTTGTCTAGGACAGATCCACCTGTCCTTCATCATGGAGTATCAAGAGCCGTTGCTCAGAAATTTGGTGTACCGGTGAGGACAGTACAAAACATTTGGCACAAAGGTCAAGCTGGTGGTATACAAGCTGTGAAAAACAATCTTGCAAACAATGTGGGTCGTAAAAGGATAGATGTCGATCCAGAAGCCATCAAAGCTGTTGATTTGGAAGACCGAAAAACCTTGCAAGATCTTGCAAACAAGCTTGGTATGAAGAAAACCACGCTTTGGCAGCGATTCAAAGAAGGTTGTTTCCGTAGACATACTAATGACCTGAAGTTTACTTTGACGGATGAGAACAAAAAGGCTAGAGTACAATATTGCTTGTCCATGCTGCGGAACAACAATGATGGTTTGCATACTTTCGATTCCATGCACAATGTGGTGTACATTGATGAAAAATGGTTCTATAGAACGAGGCGGAACCAAAAGTACTACTTGGCGAACGATGAGCAGCGGCCACGTAGGTTGGTTAAAAGCAAAAATTTCATTGAGAAGGTAATGTTTCTAGCCGTGGTCACTAGGCCAAGATTTGACAGTGAAGGCAATTGCACTTTTGATGGGAAACTTGGAATTTTTCCATTCACTTATGTTGAACCAGCAAAGAGGTCGAGTAGAAACCGCCCTAGAGGTTTGTTTTACTCAATTTTTGTTTGCATTTTTCAATGTCATGATAAAATTTTAACTTTGCTGCACTTTTAATTAATTGTTGTTTCCATTTTTTTGTAGGTACACCGGTCACAAAGGCCATGACGTCGGTGAAGAAGGAAACTAGCCGAGAATTTTTGCTGCAGAAGGTCATTCCGGCTATAAAAGCATTGTGGCCAGCTGAAGAGAAAGGGATGCCGATTTACATCCAACAAGACAATGCAAAGACCCATATCGATGTCAACGATCCGGCATTTGTGCAAGCAGCCCAAGCCGATGGTTGGGATATTCGCATGACATGCCAGCCTCCTAATTCTCCTGATTTAAACGTGTTGGACCTTGGTTTCTTTGCTGCCATCCAGTCTTTGTTTCATAAAGGCACTCCGAACAATGTCGACAATATCCAGTTGATAGATCCGAAGAAATTGTTACCAAGGTGAAAGCTGCATATCAGCAATATCCAGTTGATAGATCCAATAGAATTTTTCTAACTCAACAGAGCTGTATGTTGGAAGTCATGAAGCAAAATGGAGGGCAGTATTATGACATTCCTCATATGAGGAAACAAGCATTGGAGATGCAAGGAGCACTCCCCTTAAGTTTTGAGTGTGGCTCTGAGCTTTACAAAGAAGCATTGGCATTTGTATCTTAGGCTTTCTCTATCTGTGTTTCTATGTTAGAGTCTTAATCAAGTCATGAACTATCAATGTCTGTATTTCTCTATCAATGGCATGAACTATGCTTTTCTTAATCAAGTCTTGTTTCATTCTTACGAAAACATACGATTGAAATACGAACACAGAGATGACAGAACACCTTGAACACTTTGGATAACAGATAGTCCATCAATGGCCAGGGACATAAACTATCCAATCATCCTATCACATAAAAATCCACGTGCAATCCAAAAAATTAAAACTGCAGCCTGGTGTACATCTTCATCGTTCCTTCCGTAGTTGATAGGGATCAACATGGGCATGTACACATCCCAGAACTCGTGCCTCAACCTGTCATCATCAAATATGCGAACCTGAGATGTTGCGAGTTGTACTAGCGAGCTTGCGATCCCCGGCCTCCTCTGCGCTTTGTAGAAGCGAGTTCGCGACGTCCCCGGCCTCCTCCCCGGCTTCCTGGTTTTCTTTAGTGTCCGGCACCTCCGTATCTCCGGCCAGCGAATCCACCACAACTTGGACGTCCTCGGAGTCCATGTCGTCTTCGCTATCAGGAGCCCAATTCACTCCACGGACAAGTTCGTCGACCATTGCGACTTTGGGACGACGGCGCGGCGCTACGTAGGAGTGCTGTGCGTAGAGAAAGAAGAGAGGCGCGCAGGCTTATGGATCGAGTAGGAGATGCGAGCTCCTGCGATAGAATAAAAAGAAGACGCGAGCCGGTCGTCCAGATTAAGCGGAAGCCGCGTAATTAAATCCATGCAACCCAACAGCCACGTAATTAAGACGATGCAAACCAACAGCCACGCTGGGGAGAGTCCGAGGCACCACAACCAAATACACCCATGATATCTGAATTTTTTGGCTGGGCCAAATGCACCCATGATAAGCGAACGGAGGGAGTATTATATAACAACATTATATTTTATGATAGCAACTTATGTATATAAGTTCATATACAAATTGATACATCTGTATACACAAGTGGCTACTACCATACTAACAGAAGTTGCTACCTCTTGTATATCTTTCAAATTATTAGTATGCCTATAAGGCCATAACAAAAGTTACTACCATCCTTACCACATAAGTTGCTGTAGATTTTTCAAATTTGCAATGTAGCAACTTATGTTGTAGACATAGTAGTAACTTCTGTGATATTGTAACACATGTAAGAATATTTAGAACATATGCAAGTGGGATCTAGTTTTGTTCGTCTTGTCACGTAGAGCACAATGGTAAAAACGGAATCGAAAACGGACATCGTATGCGAAAGTTATGACATTTTAAAGTTTCAAGATAGAATAATTAATACGATGACGTCAGCCGAAAGCGACATCCAGCTTTCACGTGCGGGCTGCTATTTTCTCTGCTGAACAAGCACACGTGTCGATTCACGGTTCGATGGATCCAGATGTGGGACACGTGGAAGTTAGAGAGAGAGGACGCGTGGTTGCTTATTGCGCGTCCGGACGCGCAATAACCGTTCCTCTACTGAAAGTGAAAACAAGTAAACAACGCATGTGCTACTGGTCAATTCTCCTAATAATCTCACGTCTTTGGTAGTGTTCGTTTCTTTGTGCTAAATTTTAGAGGGTTTTTGTAACAAATATTGTGATTACAAATAAAATTTAATTACAAAACTAATTTTAGGACTCTGCTCGAATTCGCGAGACGAATCTAATGAGGGTAATTAAGATGTGATTAGAAGATGGTTACTGTAGCATTACTGTAGCAAAACATAGATTAATTAGGCTCATTAGATTCGTCTCGCGATTTAAAAGGGGGACGTGACATAGGTTTTGTCATTAAATAAATAAAAATATTCTTAAATAGTAAGATTCTCTTTGATGTGACAGTGCTAAAATTTAGAAGGTGGGAAACGAACACTACCAAAGTTTGCCGGCACTCCAATGATTCCACTCGCCCAGCTCTGAAGTCCGAACAGCATTGGTAAGCTCACAACTCGTCACGAGTCATGAGTCATACCCCGTCGACAGCTTCGTTGAAGCGGCACCGCGCAAAGACTTTGCATTCGCGCATGTGATCCCGTCAACGCAATAGATAGATCTCATCCCTCCACGGGGTCCATGTCACTCGTCCTTGTCGATTGCACGGCACGGAGCCGACCCACATCATTTTCATGGCCATGAATCAACGACTTTTGCGAAGACTGACGAGCAGGTTTTATTCAAGTTCTAGAAACGGGGCAAAATATGGGTAAGCATTCCATCGATCAGAGAGAGTTATTCTTGCTGACTAGCGACAGTCAGGACCTGAGCAGCGGTCTGAACAAACGTAAGACCAAGTGGAACCGGAATTCTTTTCCTTCTTTTGTTGGCTTGTGGCCTCTGCCCAACGGTGAGCCTCTCTGCTCCTCACTACATACTAGCCACAGCCCACAGATGCGAGCAAGCATGGATCCATGGCGCCGTACAACCTACGCGACCATGCCCGTCCTTGCACTTCTTCTTCTCTTAACCAGTAGCCTTCAGCATGCGGCAACCGGCGACGACGCCCGGTTCGTCTACAACGGCTTCGCCCGTGCGAGCCTCGCCCTCGACGGCGCCGCGCGCGTCGCGCCCAACGGCCTCCTGGTGCTGACCAACGGCACGGTGGCGATGACGGGCCACGCGCTGCACCCGTCCCCCTTCCGGTTCCGCGACCCGGCGAACGTCACCGGCTCCGGCGGCGTGCGGTCCTTCTCGGCGTCGTTCGCGTTCGCCATCGTGTCGCCGCACCTCCACCTGAGCAGCCACGGCATGGCCTTCTTCGTGTCGCCGTCGCGGAGCCTGTCCACCACCACCATGCCGTACCAGTACCTGGGCCTCCTCAACACCACCGACGGCGCCGGCGCCGCCACCAACCACGTCCTCGCGGTGGAGCTCGACACGGTGCTCAACTACGAGTTCGCCGACATCAACAACAACCACGTCGGCATCGACGTCGACAGCCTGCGCTCCGTCGCCGCCGCGCCCGCGGGGTACTACGACGACGCCGGCGGCGGTTCCGTGTTCCGCGACGTGAGCCTCTTCGGCCGCGAGGCGATCCAGGTGTGGGTGGACTACGACGGCGGGAGCACGGTGCTCGACGTGACGCTGGCGCCGCTGGGCGCGCCCAAGCCCAAGAGGCCCCTCCTGTCGCGCGCCGTCGACCTCGCCGCGGCGGTGTCCGCCGAGGCGTACGTCGGCTTCTCGTCCTCCACGGGCGTCATGGCGTGCAGCCACTACGTGCTGGGCTGGAGCTTCAGCCTCGACGGCGCCGCGCCGCCGCTCGACGTGTCCCGGCTGCCCGACTTCCCTCGCCCCAGCGACTCCAACCCCCGACGGCGATCCAAGGCGCTGGCCATCGCGCTCCCCGTCGCGGCGGCCGCCGTCGTCTTCACGGTCGCCGCCGCCGTCCTGGTGCTCGTGCGGCGCCGGATGGAGTACGCCGAGCTGCGCGAGGACTGGGAGGCCCAGTTCGGCGCGCACCGGTTCGCGTACAAGGACCTGTTCCGCGCCACCGAGGGGTTCACGGACAAGAAGCTCATCGGGAGAGGCGGGTGCGGCGAGGTGTACAAGGGCGTGCTTCCGAGATGCAGAACGGAGGTCGCCGTGAAGAGGGTCTCCGACGAGTCGAACCAGGGGACCAAGGAGTTCGTCGCCGAGGTCGCGAGCATGGGCCGGCTCCGGCACCGGAACCTGGTCCCGCTGCTCGGCTACTGCCGGCGCAAAGGGGAGCTGCTTCTCGTGTACAGGTACATGCCAAACGGCAGCCTCGAGAAGTTTCTCTACGATCAAGAGAACACGACATTGGATTGGGACCAGAGGTTCCGGATCATCAAGGACATCGCATCGGGTCTGCTTTACCTGCACGAGGAGTGGGAGCAAGTCATCGTGCACAGAGACATCAAACCAAGCAACGTGCTTCTCGACGACGAGATGGTCGGCCGGCTCGGCGACTTTGGCCTGGCAAGATTGTACGACAAAGCAGGCACAAACTCATACACAACGCGTGTAGTCGGCACCACAGGGTACCTAGCCCCAGAGCTGGTAAGCACCGGGAAAGCAAGCCCGGCGACGGATGTGTTCGCCTTTGGCGCGTTCGTTCTGGAAGTGGTGTGTGGGCGGAGTCCCATTGAGCAGGGCATGGAGGGGGAGACGTTCTCGCTGGTAGAACATGTCCTTGGGCACTGGCACAACGGATCGTTGATGGAAGCTGTGGATTCTAAGCTTGGAGGCAAGTACGACGACGAAGAGGTCTGCCTGGCTCTGAAGCTGGGGTTGCTCTGTATGCACCCAGTGGCCAGCGCGAGACCAAGCATGCGGCAAGTCGTGCAGTATCTGGATGGTGCCGCAGCGTTTCCTGAGTTAGTACCGATGAATGTCACTATGTAAGATAACTTGATCGATATATTCCTTCGGTTGTCCGAGAGGTAAGGCAAGTGGATCACAACGAAATGATTGTACATGAGTATTGCGCACATTATGTTTTAACTTGTACAATCTGAGGTGAAATGGGGTGAATGGTTAGATTGATGGAAGTGGTGGACCCGTCGACTAGTGGCAGATAAGAGCATGTGCATTACCCGTGCTGAGAGAAGCAAAAGAAGAGAGGAACATTTGACACCATGCTATGTACCGAGGGTGCTGACACGGGCGTCAATGCTAAAGTTTGCACTTGATGCTAACTTCATTTTAGTAACAAAAAAATATTTTTAATTATCTTGTTACACCTATAAAGGTGTGTGACGGATAAAGTGATACACGCGGAGAAAAGTCACGCTCCTACTCGTAGCATTCATTTTTGGGGCAAATCTAGCCGCAGTAGACCAATGAGTGAGGGCGGTAGGTAGGAAGTGCATTGCATTCTTTCAAGCTGCACCTGCACATGAAGAAGAGGAAGACAAGCGAAGGCGTTTGAAGTCGTCATTCTGGATTGGAGGACTGTGGTTTTGTGGACTAAAAACAACGCCAAGGGCTGTCGCAATCCGATATAGGACATTCAAACCACGCAGGATTCAAGCGAATCCTGCTACCGTGTAGTAGTAGTAGTACTTTGTACACACATGCATGAATAAATAATTCAAAGCATTTCTGCAAGACATACTTTGACAAATTTGCACCAAGCATTCGTACTTCCAGAACGTTCTGATGACAATTAACGTCTCTAGTCTTGTTCCAAGTCATTCGGGGTGTTCGGTTGGAGAATGCAGTTGCAGTTGCAGTTTGAATAGTGAGAGAGAACACTGTAGCAGAAGAATCTCGCACTGTAGCAATCTAGTGGACTGTAGCAGCAGCAGCAGCAGCAGCAGCCGGCTGCTTCTCCGCACGCCGAACGCGCCCATTGAAACCTTACGCGAAAAATCAACAATATTACTATACTTCTGAAACAAGCCGGCTAGAAAGATCAAAACTCATCACCAACACAGATGAGAGCAGCTCAGTCAAGAAAAACGACGTCTTTTCCGGCAACACGTCATCTCCCCCCTGACAGATCAGACACCGTGCCATGGCTCGTCCCCGACCCTGTCGACGACGTCGGATACCACTTGACATACGAGTCGAACCCGTCGCTCTGGAACGAAGCCATGGTGCCGAAATCCAGCGCGGTATGGGACGGTTCCGGCAGCGGCAGGGTGCCGTCCAGGTACTGCCCCACCTGCAGCATGCTCGGCCTCGCGTCGGGCGAGACCTGCGTGCACAGCACCCCCAGCTTTAGCACCAGGCTGACCTCGCCGTCGTCGTACTCCCCCTGGAGCCTCGCGTCGACGCAGGTGGCCAGCGCCCCGTCGCCGTAGCGCCGGAGCACCCATTCGACGAGCAGGACGTCGTCCTCGATGGGGCGGCGGCCGCACGCGACCTCCATGAGGAAGACGCCGAACGCGAACACGTCGGCGCGCGGCGTGGCCTTGGAAGTGCGCGCCAGCTCGGGCGCGAGGTACCCGATGGTGCCCACCACCCGCGTCGTCCGCGGGTGGGCGCCGTGGTCGTGCAGCCTGGCGAGCCCGAAGTCGCCCAGGTGCGCGCCCATCTCGGCGTCCAGGAGCACGTTGCTCGCCTTGACGTCGCGGTGGACGATCACCTGCTCGCAGTTGTTGTGGAGGTAGAAGAGCCCCTGCGCCACGTCCCGGACGACCCGGAAGCGCGCGGCCCAGTCCAGCGTGCTGGGCTTCCACTGACGATCGTACAGGTACTTGTCGAGGCTGCCGTTGGGCATGTACTGGTAGACCAGGAGGAGCTCGCCTCGCCGCCGGCAGTAGCCGAGCAGGCGCACTAGGTTGCGGTGCTCCAGCCGGCCGATGCTTGTGATCTCCGCGACGAACTCTCTGATCCCTTGCCGCGAGTCGTGCGACACCCTCTTCACGGCGACCTCGAGCTTGGAAGCAGGGAGCACGCCCTTGTAAACCTTTCCGAATCCGCCGGCGCCGAGCAGGTGGCTGTCGGCGAACCCGCCGGTGGCGCGAAACAGGTCCCGGTACGTGAACCGGCGCAGCCCGAACTCGTCCTCCCATTCCTCACGCAGCTCGGCGTACTTGACCCTTCTCCATCCAAACACAAACGCGGCGGCTGCCACGGCAAGCACGAACGCCACGACACCAATTGGGAGCACTGCCTCCAGGACCTTGCTTGACTTGCCTCCTCCGCCGCGCGCTACGGGCGGCTTCGGCAGCTTGGAGTAGTCGAGAGGTGGCGCCGATCCGTTCAAGGCGAAGCTCCAGCCAAGAACGCAGTGCTGCGACGACATGGATCCCAGCGCGGCGGCGAAGCCGACGTACGACGTGTCCGTGATCACCGTCGAGAGGTCGGCGACATGCGAGAGCAGAGGCTTCTTCGGTTTGGCCACGCCCAGGGGAGCCAGCGTCACATCGACCCGAGTGCTCCGGCCGTCGTAGTCCACCCACACCTGCATGGCCTTGCCGCTGATCAGGCTCAAGTTCTGGAACGCTCCGCTGCCATCGTCGTAGTAACCAGCGGAGGTGGCGTTCACCGACTTCAGCCCGTCGATGTTGATCCCGACGTGGTTGCTGTTGATGTCTGCGAACTCTACGTTGAGAAGCGTGTCGAGCTCCACGGCGAAGATGTGGTTGCTGGCGTTCCCGACGTTGCTGGTGTTGAAGAGGCCGAGGAATTGACTCGGCAACGTCGCCGTGAAGTCCTTGGTCGGGGCGACGAAGAAGGCGATCCCGTAGGCGCTCAAGTCGGCGTACTCGGAGATGATGGCGAAGGCGAAGGTGGTGGAGAAGGAGAGCACGCCGGTGGCGGTTGGCGGCGACCGGAACTGGACCGGAGCGGGGTACACGCCGTGGCCTTTCGTGAGGAACGTGCCGTTGGTGAGCACGAGGACGCCGTCCGAGGTGACCGAAGCCGAGTCGTCGACGGTGATGTTGGCACCGGCGAAGCCGTTGAAGGTGAAGTCGATGGGATCGCCGGAGGAGAGCACAAGGCTGAGGCTAAAGAGGAGGAGGAACGCAAGCAGCGACATGGTGGCTGGACAGCATCTGGATCTAGTCCAACCCCGATAGGAAATTGGTGCTCTTTTGATGGTTTGCGTTCGTATGCAACCGGTTGCTATCAGCAGTAGAAAGCGACAAGTTATTGGATGTTTCTGATCGGATGAACGTGTTGTGTACTCACTATCGATCACTCGGATAGAGTGGTCCATCATGTAGTTGGTCGATTGACTCGTGCATTGACTTGGACTTTTTTCTTTTCCTCGCTTCTAGATGCAGAGTCCACATACAAGAATCTGCGGTGCCGATTTCTGAATCTCAACAGTTCACACCTTGCTCCAGTCCGATCCGGACAGTCACAAGTAAAGACATCTTTGACGGGTACGTCTTCTACACACCTGACAATTCATGTGATGCTGAACTCTGAAAAGGCTACGAAGAGAAATGTTCCGCCGTGGTTTTGGACCAGATATGGTGGATGTCTCCTTCACTCCATGCACAGATTTTTTTTTTCAAGTGCCACGTAATTATGCGCTGTAATTCCTGGCAACCACACGGGACCGGCATATGATTTGTCAGGCGTAATTGTCACTTGATTTTTTGGAGCTGAATTTTCCAGTCACAGTTATTCTCAAAATTGCACCAACAAATACGGGCCCTTTTTTACATACAAAAGCGATGTACAAATGATGCTACATGTCAAATCCAGGACTCACCATACTTGTATCGCACATAGAACATAAGAAAACTTTACATAACGACAACGGAGATTTTTTTCCTGAACGAAACCATCAAGCACTAGTTAAGAACAGAGGCTCACTGACTGATGCTTGCTGTACTCATGGGTCCTGCTCATGGGCGCATGTCATACCCAGTGCATCCACGTCCAAGTTCTAAGAACTTGCTATAAGGCCAAACACTATGCGCATGTTATCTCCCTCCAGAGAGGCCAGTCATTTGGCTCATACTCATCCCCGTCGACGATGGATGCGACGCCGACAAGATAAACGAATCAAACCCTTCGCCCTGCATCAGAGCTAGCATACTGAAACTCAGATGCGATGGTGTCAGTTCAGGGAACGGCATGTCACCTTCAAGGTACTGCATAACTTGCCGCATGCTAGGCCTCATACTGGGTAACGGATGCGAGCAAAGCAATCCCAGCTTTAACGCAAGAGTTACCTCACCGGCGTCGTACTTACCGTGAAGCCTCGGATCAACCACCTCGAGGAGTGATTCCTTCTGCCAGTGCTCGAGCACCCAGTCAACCAACATGAGCCGGTCGTCGTTTATGCTCTGCTCCACCGGTCTCCGGCCGCAGACGACTTCAAGGATGAAAGCCCCAAAGGCGAACACATCGGTGAGAGGCGAAGCTTTCCCTGTCCGTGCCAGCTCTGGGGCGAGGTAACCCATCGTGCCGACCACATGGGTTGTCTGCGGATCAGCCCCGTGGTCGTACAATCTTGCGAGGCCAAAGTCGCCTAACCGTCCGTTCATCTCGCTGTCAAGTAGCACGTTGCTCGCCTTGACGTCTCGGTGGATGACGACCTGCTCCCAGTCTTCGTGGATGTATAGCAACCCTGATGCCACACCTTTGATGATTCTGAATCTCTGTGCCCAATCTAGTGCAGGCTTATCCTCATCACCGCCGTATAAGTATTTATCAAGGCTTCCGTTTGGCATGTAGTCGTAAACCAAAAGAAGTTCGCCTTTCCGTCTGCAGTAACCCAGCAACTGCACCAGGTTGCGGTGCCTGAGGCGGCCAATGCTAACGACCTCGGCGACGAACTCCTTAATACCCTGCCTCGATTCGTGAGACACCCTCTTCACCGCAACCTCCAGCTTTGATTTTGGAAGGACTCCCCTGTACACTCTTCCGAATCCTCCGATGCCAAGCAGCATCTTGCTCTTGAATCCCTCCGTGGCACCGAACAAGTCCTTGTAGGAGAACCGGTGCGGCCCGAACTCGACCTCCCAATCTTCTCGAACCTCGGCGTACTTGAGCCGTCTCCGGACGAGCAGAACTATGACCACTACCACGCCGAGGACGAACGCAGCGGTGGCTATCGGCAACACAATCTCCAAGACTTTGGACCGTGGTTTCGGGCCAAACTTTGGCAGTTTCGGCAGGCTGCCGACGTCGATCGCCGGAGCAGGGCCGTCCATGGCGAAGCTCCAGCCGAGCACGTAGTGGCGCGACCTGACCGTGCCCGTGGAGGACGAGAAGCCGACGTACGCCGGGTCCACGAGCACGTCGGAGAGGTTGTGCGTGGCCGACACCAACGGCTTCGAGGGCTTGGCCGTCTTCAGGGGAGCCAAGAACACGTCGGTGCGCGTGGTCTCGCCGTCGTAATCCACCCAGACCTGCATGGGCTTGCCGCTGATGAGTGTGAGGTTGTGGAAGGCTCCGGTCTCGTCGTCGTAGTACCCGGCGTCGCTCACGGCGACGGACGTGAGGCTGTTGACGTCGATGCCGACGTGGTTGTCGTTGGGGTCCTTGAACTCGGTGCTCTGGATGGTGTCGAGCTCGACGCCGAACACGTGGTTGCTGGCGTTGCCGTTGTTCTGGGAGTTGAGGAGGCCGAGGTACTGGCTGGGCAGCGCGGCGGTGAAGTTGTCCTTGCCGACGAAGAAGACGATGCCGTGGCCGCTGAGGTCGGAGTAGGGCGGGACGATGCCGAACACGAACGACGCCGAGAAGGACCGCACGGGCCCGCCGCCCGGCCCCGGCGCCGACCGATGGAACCGCAGCGGCGTCGGGTGCACCGCGTGGCCCTGGAGCTGCGCCGTGCCGTTGGTCAGCTCGAGCAGCCCCGTCGGCGTGATCGCGGCCGTGCCGTCCAGCGCGAGCGGCGCGCCCGTGAAGCCGTTGTAGACGAAGCGGTCGTCGTCGCCGTGAACGGCGACGCCGATCAGGCCGGCCAGGAGGACGCCGGCGAGAAGCTGGGAACGCGCTCGCGCCATGTTGTCAACCTAGCTATCGCGAGACTACTGTTTGCAGTGCAGTCGCGCTCTGCTTGTTCGTCTTTTTATAATCTGATGAAGCTGGTGAGGTTAGGAGCAACTGACTTGTGATCAGTCAGTATTCTTGCCACGCGCGTGCCCGCACGCAGTCCAGTCGCGAGCGACTGATTAGAACACGCCATCCGGCCTCTTTGCCCGGTCCAACTTTGTGGTTGTAGCCGCGCGCTCGCGACGCAGCGATGTGGACGCCTGTGAAGAAACGAGCTTTCAGCGGCGCGACCGGTCGTCGATGGATGGTGTTACTCTCGCAGGGCAGAATTATGGCCGGCAAGCTTCGGTTACTGGCGGCGAACCGGGCGTTTTTCCCCGTGATCTCGTCGCGCGTCAGGACGGATCCGGCCATCCGGGGGCGGAGGGAGATGTCATGGAATGGAAATGTTACTCCAACTCGTAGAGTATAATATCTCTCTCTGCTGGAAACTCTGATAGGTCGAGGGATGTGGCGGTAGTAGTCCGATGGTGACATGCGTGGACGACGGGAGCGTCGATAGACTGACGACGCTCGAGACGCTGGAAGGGCGACCGCTCCGCGATGCTGGCCTGCTTGTCATGTCGCCCATCGGCGGTTGACTGGATTTGCCATTTGCCCGCCAAAGCCAGAGTGCCAGACTAGGGATGAAAGCGGTCGGAAGAAGGATCGTTTTCATTTTTATATTTTTTTCTCGGTAGCGAAACCGATAGCGGTACTAGCGGAAACAAATACGGCGTCGGTAATACGGGAATATCGAAAATGGAATTACCACGACAGAAATATGCGATATGGATCGGGAATCGATATTAATTATCGGTAACACAAATCACAGTTGTGTATTAGCTGTATCACATCATGTATAAATATATCAACTGTGAATATATTATTGGTACTTAAACTAGCTATAAATGTATCATAAAAGACAGAAGACATTTGAAAAAAGATGTTCAAATTAAAATGTAAAAAATATAAATAGCGACATCATTGTTTATTGCCTATTAAAAATATAATATATATTTAGTTGGCTAGACTAACATAAAACGATAAAAAATTTGCGGTAATTTCCGGTCTAAAACGGAAATTGTCGAAAACGATCGGTAAAGTCTAAAATCGTTTTCATTTTTGTTTTCCCAAATACTTTCACTTTTGTTTTTATTTTTTGGTATTTCATTTCCAACTACTACGGTCTGGAGAAGTCGAAAACGAGCCTCGGTTATCCGATGAATTTTGTTTTTGCTTTCATCCCTATGCCAGACTACTCGTCGTCGTCGTTGGCTGAGACTCGCGTTTCGGGCCAACTCCGAGCACGCCGCTAGCAGGCACGGCCAGGCCGGCGCACCCGCCCAGTCTGGTTTGGGCCATCGGCGGCCTTCCCAGGCCACCACTTGGCAGCCAGAAACCGCAGGCCCGGCATTACCACGATGCTGACTTGCTCGGCAACGGACGAAAAGCATAGATCCTCGCTCGTGAACCCTCCCGATGGTTTGGGCCATCGGGAGGCAGACACGCAGCGCCGGGGCAGTTAACGCCGCAGCTCCTACGTTGTTGTCGCAGGGCGTACGTACGGCCTCGCTCGCATGAACAGCGACAAGCACTACAGTATACCGTACGCGCCGCGCGTTCGCAATGAATACGACGCTGCCGAGTTCGTTCGTCGGTCGGTCGGTCGGTCGGTCGCCGGCACTGTGCCCGCGGGCCGCAGCAGTGCAGTGCCGCCGGTCGGTGGCGCCGCGGCGGCGTGAGCGTTACTGCCCTGAGAGAGAGAGAGAGAGAGAGAGTTGTTGATCATGAACCCGGCCGCCGGGTCTGGTCCGCCGCGCCGTGCGCTGCACTGCAGTCTGCAGTGCTGTGCTTCTTCAGCATCCTTACGTACGACCGGCGTACATGCATCTTTTACTCCGTTTGATACCGTTCGTTTGTTGCGCACGGGCCGCGCGTGAGCCGTGCAGTGCGGGTACCGTACGTGTCGGAGTTAATTTGCACAGTTAAGCAGGGCTTAACGTTGAGTACACAGACCGGTACTGTACCCTCTCACAAGGTTAATTAAACGCACAGCCACAAGCATTGAGAAGTCGTTATCTCCGAGAATTCACTAATGTGCAGAAGGGAATAGTGATCCGTACGTACCAACTTTAATCTTCTGAGAAATAATAAGAAGACATGACACCTCCTCTCTCATTTGCAGATTTACTATCCAGAATTCCAGATTGACGCGCACCGAGCAATCTGTCATCAAACTGAAGCTGTAGATTTACCCAACTTCTGCACCAGCAGTACCCCCAACCTTCGATTCTTTCTTGAGGTATATGGCTGTCACCTTTTACCATGTTGCTGCCGCTCCACAGAAACAGGCAGTTTTGCGCGACGTCACAAGCAATGCGCGGTATCACGAGCCCAGCCGGTACAAGCCGTGGTCCGCCATGAACGGCCTGTCCATGTACAGCGCCGCGTGCGGGACGTGAAAGCCGCCGCCCTCCATCATCGTCGCGAACGGCAGGTCCTCCGACGTCGGCTTCCAGTGCCGCTTCCGCTGGTTGATGAACCAGTTGTTGATCTGCTTCTGGTCCAGCCCGGTCGCCTCCGCCAGCGCGATCTTCTCCGTCTCCTGTGTGTTCATTCACCATCGAGTAGCATGCAATGCATCGCATGGGCAAAAACTGATCAACACCAGCTTCCGTACATGCAAAAAAATATATAACGATGCATTGGTAATTAAGCAGTGCTCGTACTGAAGGGTAGGGCCACTTGTAGTGCAGCTCCCACCAGTGCAGCAGCTTCTGCCTGGCCTCCTTGGGGAGCTTCCCTTTCTTCTTCCTCTTGGAGAACTCCCGCCGGAGGCCTCCCAAGTAGCCGCCGTACTTGCGCAGAAGCTGGTGCTTCAGCTCCTTGTCCTCGGCGGAGGGATCCAGTACCTCTTCGGCACAGCTCGTGTCTTGCTCTTCCTCAGACGACCCGCCGCCTTCGCAAGCAGTAGGGCTGTCTGCAGATCAAATTGAACCAAGTTAATTTGGTTAAAAGTTCAGATATGTTAGGCAGCTGGCTCTGACACGGTTTTGGCAAAACAAGACCCCGCCGAATTATGAAGGTGTAGCAACTTGTTTCTCAATCAATTCTTTCTGTTCAGATAGGTGAGATGGTATACGAAGAACAGTTGGACTCTCTCAACAAGTACTGCTCATGTCGCTACAGTAGATTGGCGCTTAGGACCACTGATCGAAAACAACACTAGCTAGGCTTCTTGTGGCCCTAACATGAAGGGAACACTCCTTTTTATTTACTACTTGCTTACAGCGAATTTGACATTAAAAAATGGAATGTCCAAATGAAAGGAAATACAATCATTTTTTTCTTACAATTTCATATCATTTTTTTCTTAAAGAGTTTTAACTCGAAGAAACAGCCAACATAGATCACACACGTACTCATGAAAGGTCCTAAACTCTGCAAAGTAGTACTACAGAGTTGAGTGAAAGTGGGGATTGCAAATGGAGAAAGGTTTAAACCATATCACCACGACGGCAGCAACAATAGTTAACAAAAAAAGAATATGCATGCATGCATCCCATTGAAAAATCTGCAGTTAGAACTTGTGATTGCTTGCTAGGTGCATGATAGACAATTAGAATGCATAAATGCTTGGTATAGCACTGTGAAAACTGAAAGTGCACAGATGAAATGTCAAACAATAAAATGAGTCATGTTACGTATGATAACGTAAGAATACTCAAACACTTCCTCACATAGACGGTAAGATGTAGCCCCTGATTAGTACTAGTTCACACCGATGTTTAGATACAAACACAATTCCGCACACAGACAGTGAAATGCTCAATGCTTCAATTAGTCAAAAGGAAGGAAAAAAAAAACATCACATTTTGAGCATATACAATACATGGTAGCTACCTTGAATTTTACTGATCAGCATCATACCGATCTGTAAGTTAATTTGAATTTACATTCTCCAGCCAGCTATTTGTTGCATAGTTAGCTGGTATTGCACTTATTTTAGAAGAATATATAACTATTAGTTATGTTATGAATAATAAATAAAATAAATATTTGAAAACACGTGGACACACACAAAAAGGAACAACTTTGCATAAAATAAATTTCGTTTACCCAACAACAGCAAATCCTTTTAATCACAAACAAGAGATATATAAAACCCACAAGAACTAACAAGAAAAAGATAGGAAGATATATCTCAAAAGAAAGCGAAAATCAACAAAACAAAAGCAACGTACTTTTACCATGAGAAAGAAATTTGCATCAAAGAGAACTTGAACTCGGGTGATATAGGTAGGCATAGATATGAACACTCTAAAGATATCAACCAACTGACCTAAGTTTAGTTCCTAATTAAATACTCCTATGGTGGTACTCTTCTTAATAGTATTACGGACAACAGTTATAGAAGGCATATAGTTGCACCTATTTATCTCTTTATGGAAAACATGTGCCATATATCTTCTTAACTACATGCAATCCTGTTACGAAATCGACTACAATCTGGAATTATGATAATAGTCTAGTATGCAACAAAAAAAAATATATATATTTTCATTCTTCAAATCCCTCGAGACATGCACTTGCTTTCTGTGGTACAATATCAAATCCAATCAACCCCTTTTTATATAGACCAATGTGTGGTTAGATTGTACATTTTTTTGAGGAATAGATTGCACTTGTTATGCTGTGTCTTGAAAAATGAAAAGGGAGCAAGCCTGCAGCTATGATCAGAATTCCAGATTCCACAGGAATTGGAAGATAATACAAAACATTGAGGTCTGTCGAGATATTGCTAGGGGGCATGGGATTGTATGGTAGCAGATTAGGAGGGGATGCAGTATACAACATAGCATACAGCTCGTACATTTACAATATATTTAAGTACTTCTACATTTATATATGGCTCGGGAGTATCAGATCTAGTCTGTTGCTGGACAATATGAACTGAACAATATGCATACCTGCTTATAAAACAGCACAGTGAAAACATAAAAAAAAAGATCTGACTTACGAAAATCAGTATCTGTGTACATAAAATTATCTTGAGGAGACATGTACTTGTTAGAGAACAGATATTGCAAGCAAGCTTATCTCAAATACGCACGGATAGAGATTACAGTACTGTTAGAACTGGAACAAGATAATTTAAATGCTCAACGATCAAACTCTTCTCACATGTAGTCCAATCCCTCTGATCGATCAGATCGAAGAAGTGACATCTCGAACATCGTACTGGTGTGCAAACAGAACTGCAACCGACTCTAACATATTTTGTAATACACAGAAAAACCATAATGATATGAAAACATTTGAAACAAACCTAGCTACTCGCTCAAAAAGTGTTATATCGAACAATGGTGCTTAACTTTCAATTTTTGTGCATGCAACCCAGGTTTTTCTAATTTGTCATGCAACTATATATATGACATGACATGTGTTTTTTGACATGTCAATATAAAACAACCCTACATTGACAGTAAAAAGGACGCATGCAACCATGTCGATCAAGTGTGTTATAGCTGGATTCTTACCCCACTCGACTGGATCAAGAGACAAAGCACACAGTGTAGTAACAGTGCAGATACATCTTCAACAGTGAAGCTGTTTATTTTGCGACTCTTAATAACGCTGGCGGAGACACAAATGACAACAGTTCCACCGCTCCTCACCTCCGCACACGTGCGTTCGAAAAGCTTAGCTCTTGCATCGAAACATAACAGCAACTATATATGCTCACTAAATTAAACGAGCTATATCCTCCAGTCTGTCGTTAACATTTAATATCGATCCATCAAGAACGATATCCCTAGAAACCAGAACAATACTAATATTTTCCCGGATATCTCTCTCTAGCTAGCTACACGCATAATCACTAAGAAAGAACAAGCTAGATCATGCATCGATGCACCAGCAACAGTAGTATGACTGAAGCTATAAAAACTCTGGCAAATGTTAACCATGCAAGTATGCAACTGAGCATCACGAGGTGGAGAGTGGCCACCCTAAAAGATCAAAGCCTTGTGCTTCAACATTATTCCATGGTAACATAGGACTCTAGTCATAATAAATAATAGAATGCGAGATAAAGATGGTAAACGAGAGGTGGAGAGCCACGAAACTCTGGCCTCGTGATGCTTAGTACTATACTACTGTCTACTGATGGGTGCTCTATCATGCTTCCAATAATCAAACAGCAAACTTTATCTCCCCTCCGCAACAATAAACAAAGCAACTTATCAGCAGCCGTACCAACAGTATGGATCCAAAGAGGAGAAAAAGCTAAACTCAGTTCCATCGCATAAACCGAACACCATTTCCCGATGCGGTAACCTACCTGTCTCAAAAGAAGCAAACAGAAATGTTTGTTTACCGGTGATCGACTCGAGCTGCCTCTCCACGCTCTTGAAGAACTCCGCAGCTTCCTGGATCGGCCGCGCCAGCTCTTCTTGGTACTTCACCAGCATGTTGCAATAAGCCTCCTGCAATAACAAATCGTTGGTATTTGAGAGAGCAAAAACATGGACAGAAGTAGTATGACACGAAACGAAACAGTGGATCAAAATGCGACGGACCATGAACTGGTCGAGCTCCGGGTCATCGCGCGGCGGCCGGCGCCGGTCTTGCCACCGCTGCGCGTCCAGCTTCGCCGCCACGGCCGAAAGTCTGTCCGACACATCCGGCGGCGCGCCGACCTAGAACATCAGATCGTAGAACACATGATGGAGACATATAATTTTATATGTTCTCTGACCTGATTAAACTAGTCGGTCCTGTGCATGGGGACTTGTACTACTAACCTTTTGGCAGTCCAAGTAGGCGGCGAGGAGAGCCGAGTACTGGGGGTGCGACATGATCTTGGCCTTGATGGTCTCTGTATCCGCCGGCGAGATCTCTCCCTGTACCACTACTCCGTCGTCCTTCTGGTGGCTGTGCCATGACACCGTCGGCGCCGACGACGACGGGGCAACAAGTAACTGTTGCAACGCCAGCCGCGATCGGTCTTGTTGTGCTTCCGGCGGAATCGCCTGTGTCGACGCCGATGCCGACGCTGCAGCAGGCAGAGGAAGCTGCAAGAAGGTAGCGTTGGAGGTGCTCCTGCTGCTTCCTGCAGCAAGATCCACGAAGCTCTCCATGACTCCTTCTGTGTCTGTCGATCAGAAGACAGACAAAGAAGAAGCGATGAGGTAAGACTGAAAAGAAACCCTAGCTAGCAACTAAGGATGGAAGGAAGGAGATGAACTCGAGTGCTTGAGATATTGTTTGGGATTGGAAGATGGGAGAGGAAAGGAGGAAAGGTTGTTTGTGTGTGTGTGTGGCTGGTGGCTGGCTTTGTTCCATGTCAAGTCAGAGTAAAGAGGAAGCTGTGTGTTTGCTGTTGGTAGCTGCTGCTGTTACACCACAGCTGCAACTTGGAGGGAATTCTCGGCCAGAATATACGCAGCGTGTTAAGTTCCCGTACTAAGGTGTGGCATCGATCTTACGTATCACATGCAGAAGCGTGATCGTTTTCTTGTTCTAAATCATCAGTCCTTGCGTCGGACGTTTCCTGGAGTTGGACGGATTTTTTGAGGTTTCCTTGTCGACGTCTGAACGAGCGAGCAGTCGGAGCAGCGAGTTGTTTCATCTGCAAGCAGTAGAAGACGTCACGTTGAGACTATAGAAGTGGGTTTGACAGGCTACAGCCGCGGTGTTCCCAGCATGTCGCCTCTCCCTGTCAATCTATCCATGTGTTTAACTTTATCCCTCTTTTTCACCAAGATGGAAAGATTCTTGGAAAAGTAAAATATGCTACTGGTGCATGTTCATGGCACCTGGCAGTTGGCACCTTCTCTCGCTCTCTTTCATGTCCAAATGACAGGTCTAGGGAGGCATATATAGTGAATTTAAAGATTCATGTACTCCCTCTGTTCATTTTTATTTGACGTTAATTGAGCTAACTAGTATCAAATAAAATTTAACGGAGGGAGTATCTCTTAATTCATGAAACCTCTCCAATCTTCCGAGCTTTCACAAACATACTGTCGACATTTTTTTTGTGAATGGTGTTATCAACAAATTATTTGATCCCTCGACATACTCCTATATTATCTTGATTTGCGATGACTGTAACATAATTAACATCCTAAAAACCTTGTTGTTAAGCAAGGACATTGTCATTCTAGTGAAATGATTACACTGGGACGACCCTATTTCAAGTGACTTTGCCGGACCATGCATATCAGGCTGCTAGGACATCTTATTGGTTCAGTCTGGTCTGAACACACATGGGCACAATGGCAGACATGTATGTCGATATATTGTTTCAGATATTCTTGCTGATGAGTTCTCATTGTTGGAATGACAAACATTAGAGATGATTTGTCATAACTGATAAGTTGTCGAATGGTGACAATAACAAACATATCAAACGATACTAGTATAGTCAAGACCCTGACCCCAAACAGTATAGTCAAGACCCTGACCCCCAGGTGTCGATCAATGACAAGCAAAAAACAACTAAATAGTGGGGAATTTATTTCATTTCGTGTATACATAAGCATTTGAATAAATTCAGATCATGAAGTTAATTACGCCTGACAATGTGCAAGCGGTTGTTGTTGTTGCCCTGAGAGTGAATTATATGCAGAGATCAAAATATTTCGTGAAATTCATTCAACAATTGAAAACATGTGAAGCTTGTTCACAATTATATTTTCTTAAACTTTCTTTTAATCATCGAAATCGCACTTACTGCTTTAGAACTGCAATTAAGATTTTTTTTATAAAAAAATAGATGGAAAATGGTTTCGATTTTGAAATTCAGATATGAACTTTGCTTTATTCTTTGTTTGTATGCAAAATTAATCTTTGAGATTCCAAGTTTATTGAGATTACTTTTCTTTTCCACCAAAATTGAAACCTCTTGCGAGCTTCTCTTGGGACAAAAAGTCGCATGATACCTCCCTTATCTTTAGAACTTGAGTGGATGATTTTTATTCTCATGACAAGTGGCAGAATAAATCAACCCGCATTACTTATTTGTCAGACATCATGATTTGAAGGGGGTGTCTAATCTAAACCATTAAGAAACCAGTTTCCTCTAAAATATTTTTCACCTGCCCAAATCAAGCCATGCAGTCTAATCAACGTTGATCTTCGCCGAAACCCAGCGGATAACCCTCCGATCCTGCCGTGGGGGGTCGCGGGTGAGTTGACCCACAAACGTCGAGCGTGACGCGCGTCATCGGCAAGCCAAATTCGAGGACATCGTGCGAACTTTTTACACCCGAGCTGGGCGAGCCGCGGCGCAAATCACGGCTTCCAGTTTTGCGGCGGGCGTTTGAATTTGAGTCCAAATCGGTTTGGAAGGAGGCGGTGTTATCGTATCAGGTTGGACCGATCTCTCCTCGCGGCTTCTGCGGACGACGTCGGGCGGCGGCTGCTGCGAACGACGTCCGAATAGAGAAACGGACGACGCCGGGCGAGACTGCTGCGGACGACGGAGGATAGAGAAACGGATGACGGCGGGCGCGGCTGTTGCGGACATCATCGGGTGAGTGCGAGATTGCTTTCGTTTAGAGATTGGAGATGCCGCAATTTGATTTCGGGATCATGCATGGGCAGGTGAATGCCGGAGCTCGCCGGGGTCATCTAGGATTCGGCGCAGTCGGTGCGGTCTCCACCTGCTGTACCGCGGCTGGTGCCAGGCAGGAGAACGTCGTTCGGCGATCCGCGGACAGGATGAATTTTGGCCGCCGCCATTGATCGCATCCTGTACTGGGGAGTCGCCGTGCGCGTCGCCGACGATCTCGGCGCGGGCCTCCGATCGCCGCCAGGACAGTCGCTTGGTTTGGCGGCTGGTACCGCGGCTGGTGCCATTGATCGAAACCTGCACTGGGGCAAAGCGGCGAGGAGCGGATAGGTTGATTTGGAGCCGCCGCCGTTGATCGCATCGCATCGTGCATCTGTCACGCCGGCGATCTCGCCGCGGTCTCCCGTCCGCGACCTGCCAGCTCGCCCAGCGTGAGCATCAGCCGACAGCCGGCTGCTTAGAGTTCCGGAGAACTAGGTAAAATGCACATCAACTCGATCGATTGTTCCAGCATAGGTCTGTGTGTGTTACAGCACACAAGCAATTTTGTTCCCACAAGTTAACAATCTTGTCCCAGGGTGTGAGCTAATATAACCTATTATACAGCAAAACGGCTGATGCTAAAACAAACTTATATGAGCTAATACGACCTGATTACAACCTGTTATTTTCATAGGAATCACTGCTCGAGGCTGATTCGTTGACATGGTGCGTAATCAACCAGCAAGCAAGCCACCAGGTACAGCCATGTGACGAGTTTGATTCAAACAAATTGGCGCACTAGCTCTGAATTACATTGTAACGAGATGGTTTAATCGACAATGATCAACCTGCAGATGTTTTATATTTTTTTATGTTAGCAGGCTTGGTGAAATGTGATATTAGTCTTTTCAGTTTACTGAACATTATGTGCTTGTGCAATCTACCTTGACTATATGGAAACACTTTCGCTACTTAAGTAGGCAGTTATTTTCAGGGTTTACATTAATCTACCTGGATTAAGTGCAGATGTTCTAGAAAGAGAGCGTGCACTAGCTAGAGAGAGAAGCAGGCGTTACTGGGAACGTCAAAAGGCGGCTAAGGCAGCTGAAGCCGCCATCGCAGGTAGTGCACAAGTGGACAAATATTTTATTTTTGGAAGCCTATATTTTATTTATGTGTTAAAGGTAAAGCAAATCAGACGCGATAGCCGTTCACCCGTAAAATGTGTCATTGATCAGGTGGAAAGGAAAACCAAGAGGTTGTAAAGAAGGGTATCCATGTATCACAAAGCGCGAGCCGTTCAGATAAACGAGGTATGAATCAGGTATTTCTCACAGGGTGGAATTTGTTTTTATGAAATTAACAATACAATAAAATTGGGCTTTTAAGGTTCCAGAAACGATATGACGTCGAGCATTGGGAATACCCAGATGGCAGGAAAAAATACACCAGCAAAACGAGAGTGAGGTGACGCCGTCTTGTCGCCTAACCGTCACAGGTTAAGAGGAAACTTGTGTTCCAGACCTAAATGTTATTCATGTCCAGGTTTTGGAGAAGATATAACCTCTCAGCTTGTCAATGATGCAACTGTGACACCAACAACGGCAACATTCTTGGGACCTGAGGTGTTAAATACATTTTTTGGGCATAGTGAGGTGCCAGAAAATTCTGATGGTAATCGTCGTGCGACGCACGTCTCGCAACATAAAGGTGGCCACTCGAATGCTCTCATCTTTTGATTATGTTTTTATATGGCTTTTTAATTAGTGTTATATTTTAATGCAGACTGCACACCATCATCTGTGTGCACCACTACTAATTTTGTGAGGATTGGCAAATCTGAATCTGTGATTGCGAGGAAAACGGCTGCCAGTGTGGATGAGGAAATCCCTACAGGTGCAGCCATTTGGTTATAGAAAAAATCCACGGTCAATCATGTTTCATGTTATTAAAAAAATATATATTCATATATCGCGCAGGTGTTTCGGGGATTTTTGAAGCTGACGGCACAACAACACGGATTTGTATTTTCCATATCTTACTTGAATCAAATCGAAGCCACGTGTTTGTAGTTCACGATTAATTGATTTTCTACGTGTTGACACAGTTGCAGATCAAAATGCGGAGCCAGAAGGAGTTACACTCACACGTCGTGATAATTCCGTTTTGGGACAAAATGTAACAGGTGGCGAAGACGAAGAAGAGGGGACCTGGTTGATAGGAATACCGAATGGGTTCCTCAACGGACTGATGCAACGCATGATGACAAAAATGGCGAGACGGGAAATGCGGAGATGATTGATGCAGATCAATTGCAGTAGGATAAGTGGCGTGAGAATTCACGAAACTACCGAAAGCGTGAAAGTGCAGAAGCAAATCCAGGTATGCAGCGAATAAAGACTTGTGCCTGATCGTGTCAAGCATTTTTAAGTGCTTTTTTAAAATGTTGTGAATATAATTGTTTATTTCAGAAGACGCACAGACCCCAGATGATTTGATAAGAGATCGGTGGCGCCGAAACAAACAGGAGTTGCGAAAGCGCAAAAAGAACAATGAACTAAATGTCGCTGAGCTTCAAAGGAATATTGATTTTCAACATAAATATAAATCGAGAAATGCAACAACAAGTGGAGGACAGCCGACAGGTGTGTATCTGTTTGCGGACATTTCATATCGTAGCCTATTTTCATTGGCAAACATGGCTTCTACAGTTGAATCTAAGTTATGGTTTTAACGTTCCGAATGCAGGGTGGAGGCCCAAAAAGGTCAATACGACGAGCCGGACGGGTAATCAGAGGCCACAAGATAGTCATGAACTGTATGACTTTGGGATTTGGGATCCGGACGCATCAGAACACCCGAGATGGAGTAAGCTACCATATCTTTCTCATTTATACCCTGACGTTGTGGATCTGGAACTCATGCGTAATTGTTGGATGCTAAAAAAACAGATGAAGAAAACCTTGAGACGGAGAGGCCAGTGGATGATGAGGGAGATGATATATTTGATGATGCCGAGGGACGGGTTTTCGTACGACCAGGTATGTGAAAGTGTGCCTTTGTTGAAAATATAAATGGTATTCTAAAGGAATGTACTAATTGTGACCCGTCAATGTTACCTTCTGCCAGACGTCCAATACAGGTCATATCGTGTTGATGGAAAGGATGGTGCTGGCGACGAAAGACACGATCCCTATGACTATGTTTATCATAACCTGCCTAAGGAACATCATGTGCTGAAACGGGTCAAGGATTGTAGTTTCTGCCACGCCAAGAGGTTTTCTGGTGAGGACGCGGCATTCTGTTGTAGGGAAGGCATGGTTCGGATTCATATTCCAGACGTACCTGCTGATCTGAGGAGACTTTTCACAAGCCAAACAGGCCGAGATGCCAAGTGGTTCCGAAAAACATACGTTACTTCAATTCCCATTTTTCATTCACCAGCATGGTGTCAAACTTGATCGTCGAGTCGCCACTGCAGCTGGAACTAGAATCTATACATTTAGGATCCAGGGTAAAGTATACCACCGACTGGACCAATTGTCACATGGAAGCTATTCTCCCAGGAATATGCAGCTCTATATATATGACAATGAACAAGATGTGACACATCGAGTGAAGCGATCACCGCACCTTGACGTTGGAATCATGAGGCAAATACTGCAGATTCTGGCAGGGAATCCTTATGTGGGGATGTTCAGAAGTTGGGGGCATGCCAAAACCTGGACGAGTACAAGATCGAACTCAACACAAATATTGGAGTGGACCAGAGGAGGTATAATGCCCCGACTGTTTCACAGGTGGCGGCAATGTGGATTGATGGGAGCGACCCCAAGAAAATGTTTGAGAGAAGTGTTATGGTGTGTGGACAGTCGGAAAGACCGGTGTATATACGGGCATATTATGGATGCTATGATCCTCTGGCTTATCCATTGTATTTTCCTGGTAGGGAAGCAGGATGGAATGAAGGGATAGAGTATCAGGAAACACCAAGAAAAAGAAAAAGCCCAAAAAGAGATCTGCTATAACAGGTGCGCCATATTATGAAATACATTTTGTTGTCTACATGATTATGTTTTACTGTCTTGCGAAACAATCTCGGTCCAAACATCTCTGGTGGCAACGTCGCTCTGTAGGTCCGCATGAAGAAGCCGGCAACTCCGTGGATATAGATGACGAAGGAGAAACAAATGATCGCGATGCCATAGAAGGTTGCTAATATTAAGAACCTGTGCAAAAAGTAGAATAAATAGCACTATATATATGAGTGAAAGCGCATTATTAATTTTTTTTATTGTTCATGTTTTCTACAGATGGCGATCCAGAAAAAAATACAAAGTATGTAAGCGCCAGAGAATATTATGCCTACAAGCTGCAAATCAGAAGTGGGGAGTTTAATGTCTTGATTCACGACGGTGTTCCAGCAGTGGCTCGTTGATATGTACATTAAGGTCGAGTCTATGCGTCTTGATTGGTACTCCAAACCGGCACACCAGAAGATTATTAGGGCCGACCTATATCAGGTGACATTTATGTGTATTTTTACGTTTGCATATGAGCCATGAACAAACATTGTTGATCTGAATCAAACAACCTAATTACAGTATTACGCTGAATCATGGCTCCTTGAATAAATACCCATACCTAGCACTCTTGACTTTCCAACTTTTGGAGCTAATGCTGCTACTTGGCTTCTAGAAAATTAGGATTTTTTTATGCTACTGTACCCAGTGCAATTTCTATGTGCTCCTGCCATGTGTGTTTTTTTACACGTGTTCTAAAAGCTCATAGCATTAACAAACTGTACTGACATCCCCTGAAATGACATACAGGGAGTTCTTGACACCCTTGTGACCGGGGAGGCAAGTGCATCAAAAGCTGGCCGTAGACTTGTCCTACCCAAGAATCATACAGGTGGTGACCGGGATGTGCAACGCAGATTCTATGATGCTATGACCTTGGTGCAGCGCTTCGGCAAGCCAGATTATTTCATAACTATGACATGCAACCCATATTGGCCGGAGATCATCCAGGAGCTATTACCAGGCCAAACTCCGCAAGACCGCCCAGAACTTGTAGCTAGAATATACAAGGCGAAGCTACGAGATTTCGAGGACGATATAGTGAAGAAACAACATTTTGGAGAGGTTGCCGCCTATGCACATGTCACGGAATTCCAGAAGAGAGGTCTGCCACATGAACATTTCTTGTTGATTATGAAGCCAGGTAGTAAGTTTAAGTGCCCAGATGACTATGACCGTGTGATATCTGCTGAAATACCTGATAAGAAGAAGTATCCGATGTTGCACGATCTCGTTTGCAAGCATATGATGCATGGGCCTTGTGGTGTTCTGAACAAAGATTGCCCTTGTATGATAGATGGGCAGTGTCGGTTTCATTATCCGCGTCAGTTTTGCGAAGCCACTCAGCAGGGGAAGGATTCATACCCAATATACCGTCGAAAGGACGATGGGCAGGTAGTTGAGCTCAGACGCGGAAAGTTGGACAATAGATGGGTTGTTCCCTACAACCCCGTCCTACTGATGCGCTATAATTGCCATATAAATGTTGAAATCAGCGCAAGCATCAAGTCTGTCAAATACCTATACAAGTACATATACAAAGGCCATGATCGTTCCTCGTTCACGGTCGACAAGTCAGAGAATGATGACACCGTTGTGAATGAAATCAAGCAGTACCGAGATGCTAGATGTATAACGCCGCCAGAGGCTGCATACAGACTATATCGGTTCCCGCTCTACTATGTCTCGCCTCCGGTGTTGCAGCTCGCCGTTCATCTTGAGGGGATGCATATGGTGTCTTTCCAATCAAAAGCTGATTTGAATGAAGTTGCCAAAAACCCAATGAACCATAGATCAATGTTGACCGAATACTTTAAAATGAATTTGGTTGATGAGTAAGCTCGCAAGTTGTTGTATATTGAGTTCCCAGAATCATATAGATGGATCAAGGCGAGCAAGAGGTGGCAAGCCAGGCAACAGCGAGCGCAGATTGGACGACTTGTCTACGCAAATCCATCTGAGGGGGAACATTTCTATCTTCGTCTGTTGTTAACCCATGTGAGGGGTGCCACATCGTTCAATCATTTGAGAACTGTGCATGGAGTCACGTATGGGACATTTAGAGAAGCATGTGACCATAGAGGACTTCTTCTATCGGACTCTTATTTGGACAAAACGCTCACTGAATGTGCTATCTGGCAAATGCCTAGCTTGTTCAGACAGTTGTTTGCTATAATCATGGTTTTTGCTGAAGTAAACAACATTCTGAAGCTGTGGGAGAAGCACTTTGATTCACTCTCAGAGGATTATCGCCGGGATATTTCTGACTCACATGAGGTGCAGCAGCGAGTACTTTTGGATCTTGAGAGACGAGTCAAGTCAATGGGCAAGGACTTTGATTCCTTTGGACTGCCGAAATTGGACGAAAAAGGTAACCCAATCATATATCCCACTGAAAGGCTAATATGTCGCATTGTTATTTTTTTTCACATGGTTCAGCACATGCAGTTTATTCCTATGTTGCAGTAAACATTATTAGGCATTTTTACTTACCTGAAAATAAAACATGTACACATTATTCTATTGCGACAAGTGTTCCATTGGTCCGGTATTGTCACTAATATAGGATGTCTTGCATTATTTATTGCAATTGTTTATAATTTAACTTTTACATGTCATCCAGGACGACGAGAGCGGGACCACTACAGGGAGTTGAATGAGGAGTTGGCATTAGGATTCGATGAAGACCATCTGAAAATTGTGGAGACACTGAATGCAGAGCAAAAGGCCGGATTTGATGTCATCATGAAGCATGTAAAGTCTAAAAAGGGTCAGGTGTTCTTTGTTGATGGTCCCGGAGGCACTGGGAAAACATATCTCTACAAGGCATTGATTGCGACGGTGCGTTCCATGGGCCTCATAGCTATCGCAACGGCGTCTTCGGGCATAGCGGCATCTATTATGCCCGGTGGACGTACAGCACACTCTAGATTTAAGATTCCAATTAAAATTGCTGATGACAGCGTGTGCAACTTCACAAAGCAGAGCGGCACCGCCGAGCTCCTTCGGACAGCATATATATTGATATGGGATGAAGTTGCGATGACCAAGAGACAATCCATTGAGTGCCTGGATAGATCTTTACAGGATATCATGGGTTGCGATGAGCCATTTGGTGGGAAGATCATGGTGTTTGGTGGAGACTTCAGGCAAGTTCTTCCTGTGGTTCCGCGTGGTACTCGAGCTCAGATCACCAATGCGACTCTACAAAGGTCTCACATCTGGGATAGGGTTTATAAGATCCGAGTTATTCAGAACATGAGGGCACAATCAGATCCGTGGTTCTCGCAGTATCTTCTGAAAGTTGGAGATGGCATTGAAGAGACCATCAGGGACGATTATGTTCGTCTTCCCGAGGAGATTGTGATCGATTACGATGTAGAGAAATCTATTGACCATCTTGTGGCAAGCATATTCCCAGATCTCGCAGCGAATGTGACCTCTACAGCTTATATGAGTACTCGTGCTATTCTGTCTACGAAGAATGAGTACGTTGATCAGCTCAACGCAAAGATGATTGATATGTTTCCAGGCCGTGATATTATCTTTTACAGTTTTGACTCGGTTGAGGATGACCAAACAAACAATTATCCTATTGATTTTCTAAACTCTCTTACTCCGAATGGACTGCCTCCTCATGAATTGAAGATCAAGATAAATTGTCCTCTTATATGGCTTCGGAATCTAGACCCGCACAATGGCTTGTGTAATGGCACAAGATTAATCGTAAAGGACTTTCAGAAGAATGCCATTGATGCGGAGATTGTTGGTGGTCAGCATGCTGGTAAGAGGGTGTTCATTCCGAGGATACCCCTTTCGCCGTCTGAGGATTTGACTCTTCCATTCAAATTCAAAAGGATTCAGTTCCCGGTTCGGCTAAGCTTTGCGATGACCATCAACAAAGCTCAAGGACAGACTATCCCAATTGTAGGAGTATATTTGCCCGAACCCGTGTTTGCGCACGGGCAGCTGTATGTGGCGTTGTCTAGGGGTGTGTCAAGAAAGACGACTAAGGTGCTCTGCAAACCGAATAAATTAGTGGACCCTTCCGGGAAAAGCGCAAAGAACATTGTATATACAGATGTGCTGCAGTCTTGATTTTGTTCGAAGACGACTAAGACAAATTTGTTTAGTATTACTTATGCTGATTTTTATTTACTATGTGCAATACACTTGGGCGTTTTGACAGAAGTCAAGTTTGCCAGATGAAAGAATTGTTGGTGTTCTGCTAAATAGATGCTATATTTTAATATAAATAATCATTTTACTACTCTATTCATGCTTGTCGGCTGTAGTGTATTTTAATAGAAGAAATTATGTTACAGGAATAGGTGCGTGAACATGTGTACATACCCGTGCTGCACGCCTCTGCCAAACATGTGTACAAGAGCCATGGCCACACGGTTCTGTTTTGTAGAAAATGATGAAGTTTCTGTGCCGGCGGAGAGAGATCGTCCTTAACTCATTTTAATAAGTTCAACTATTGCTATGTTAGGAAGTTATCTGGGCATCAGGTGTTGTCGTTGATCGCAAACTGGAATGCCGCTGCTCCCATTGCACCCGTTTGTGAGGTTAGCTGATAAGATGGTTTTTTATGTTGTTGTGTGTATTGTTTATTCAATGCGGTACATAATGTTAATCTAATTTGCTTTTTATACACACCCTATGCACAGGATGATCGACAACTGCGGAGGGATTTAATAGTGGCGTTGTTGACATTTTCTGGAAATGCAAACAAGTGTGTCATACCCGTGCAAATTCAACAGGCGCTTGATCAAGCAGCTGGAAAACAACCTTGAGGAGGCGGTTGTGAGATAAATAAAACGTCATTAAAGTTGTAACTTGTATAGTTAACGGTGATCGGTAACTTCAAGATGATGATATTTTTTTTCTGTACGCATTTATGTTTTGATTATTATGGCATGGTTTATTTCACTGTATTATGGGTTTGTCACCCAACTCGTCGTAGTGCTCATGGTTCTGCCAAGTGATGCCATTATTTAGACACGTGCGTGGCGCACGTGCATTTGTACTAGTCAATGTAAAGTTTAGCAGGTCTCACGGGATCCTGAAGTGATGGCGATATATATATGCTAACAATAACTAATGAAACAATTGGAATATGGTGCAGGAATCGGATGACTAAAAAATGCATAGGTTTTAGCCAACGATATCAGGACATAAGCAAATCTAACAAAAGAAGGCTTTGAGTCCACAAATTGGAAGGACAATACACACATGATGTACTTGAAGAAACTTTGTATAACCATGTAGACAAAAAAAATTTCCCACTAATAAGCTAATGATACCTACGCTGAAGTTTTTTTTTTTTAAAAAAAACTCTACCTACGCTGAAGTAGGTGATGAGACAGCGGGCAGCTAGTTCCCCCATTGCCTACCAGGCAGCCTCGGACCCTCTCATCAGCTCAGCTGAGAGGAGCCCCGTGTTTTCTTCTCGTCCTGTCAAATCTGTGTCGAAAGATGAGGCTACTGCAAGTAAGGCACAGCTCGTGTCGAGCGACCAGGCACAGGCACATGATCGACACCATCCCAGTAGGAAAAGGCCTACATGGGCTCCAGAGAAAGAGAGTAGCACAGCTGTAAAACGCAGCAAATTGAATGGATCATGATCAGAAAAGGAGATGAAACTAAGGACCCACGAAAGTACTGAAGTCGCTGTTAACCACCTAACCGTTTTAATTTAAGCCAACAACAAGTCACACGGATAGTTCACAAACGCCTGTAGTTAATTAGCTGCACATATACTGTGTTCAGGCTCGTGGCGTCACGATCGTGTGCATGTTTCATCTGATGGATATCCGGAGGATATAATGGTCAAAGAATCTTTATCGAACAGTACGGATGTGACTTAAAGCTTTGTCACCTTTCACGTCCTTTCCTGTACCTCCTGACACACTATGCCATAGTAGGAGGGTGTTCATTTCTCTAGGCCTAAAGGTCAAATCAAAACTAATCTTGTCATTTAGGCGTTTTAAATAAGTCTAATTAAAAAACTAACTGCAGAACCTTGTACCAATTTGCGAGACGAATCTAACGAAGGTAATTAAGCCGTGATTAGACGATGGTTACTGTAGCATCACTGTGGCGAAACATAGATTAATTAGGCTCATTAGATTCGTCTCGCAAATTAGCCCACATCTGTAAAAAGGTTTTGTAATTAAACTTATTTAAGACGTTTAAATAGCAAGATTAGTTTTGATGTGACCTATAGGCCTAAATTGCCGAACAGGCACTACGTGGGTCTGTCTTGTTAGTATATTACAGGTATTCTGTCCTTTCTGCGGTATTTTATGCCGCTGCACTGTATATATGAGTATTTGAAACACAAAAGCTCTCAGATATATAGCACTTCCTTGGAGTACTAGCTCGCAGATATATCCGAGGAAAACCCGACCAACACTCCCACAGAGCAAGCCACAGTGAAGTGTGTCACGACGTCATTTCTTAAACCGTGTTAAAACAGCTTCAATAATTTCATTATTAGCTTGCGAGGAGTCTAATAATGCCGGCAGGTTGTCATTTCGTAGCAACACTTGATTAAGATTGGGCACCGTAAAAAAAATTCAAGTACCAAGATTAAAATTAATAGAAATTAAGAAGAAAAAAAGCAGTAATTAGGGCTACTCACATCGATCAGGACCATATGCCGTGGGCTTGCCGGAAGAGATGAATGCAAGCAACCAGACGAGGTAACGGTAAACAAACCAGGCGAGGAACAGAGAAAAGGATAGGAGTACTGACCGGCAGTGAGCGCCTGAATCTGGTCGGAGCGCAGCGCGAATCGCGGGGGGCCGATCGAGCTGGCGCGTGGGCTCGCGCGCGCGGCCGGAGCAGCCAGAAGCTAGCGCGGCACGCCCATGCCATGCCATGCAGCCAGCACCCCGCTCAAGTCATGGGCTCATGGCCCGCGCGCGCCGATCTGCTGGTCTCGTCAAATCCCTGATGGAATCATGGAATCCGGCCGCGGTTCGATCAGTTCGCCGCTCGCTTGCTGGCTGGCTCCAGGCTCCATCCATGCACGCGCCTGGCCCTGTGCATGGCAACAACTCAATTATTGGCAGCAAGTGCTGCAGCAGTTCCCGTCTTGGGTTTTTCTGCCTTATGCAAGCACTACTTCCTATAGTCTTATTAAGAAGAAAACCAACATTTCAAGAAGCCAAACAGTTGGTCTAAACCAACCTACTTAGCTAGCTAGTCACCTGACGTGCAGTAGCCTTTCTAACACTGTGTGCAAAGTCCTGGTACTACAGCCGAGTTCTTGTCTAGTTACCGGTCTATTTTATCCCCGTTACATATACCTGCGTGCATGTACAGAAAATGCATGTGAGCAGTAACTTGATAAACCCGCACTTAGAAGTACAGTACATAAATTGACCTGGAATATATGATTCTGCAACCTATAGAAAAATAACCTGGAATTCGGAAGCGGCTGGGCCTTGCAATGTTCAGAACCTAGAGAAGCCGAGTAGCGCAGCAGAGATGAACAGCCCGCTACTCTGGCCCGGAGGAATGTGTTGTGCTCCACTAGAATATGAGCCACATATAAGTCAGCCCAGTTAAACATATGGCCCACTTTTACCTCGACCCAGTTAGAACGTCATCTTGTTTGGGGGGCTGAACCATCCGTGCACGTTTGCACCGGTCAATCACCATGGCCTTTTTTTTTTTCTGTTGCAGACAAGCCAGTCTCACCAGCAAACCAGTAGTACAAAATTTTTATACTATCTTTGAGACCGAGTAAACCAGAACAGTAGGGAGTGTCGTAAATGACAAGCCACTTTCGAAAAGTTTCTTGAGAATGTGAGTGATGGGTAATATATACATACTTTTTTCCGGCGATTGCTTCCGACTTCTAAGCTCTTTTGATCCGATGTCATATTCTCGTGTCATCGTTACTTCAGCTACAAACCTGCAGCCATCGATAAACATTTTCACAAGCACCTGGATGACTCCTTGAGTTGAAATGACGTATAAGGAAAATTAGAAAATATAGCAAACTGGATCCATGGAACTCTCATTTTTGTCATAGTTTCAGAGAAAAACAGCAGGTATGCCAGGCTTATTTTACATATGAAAGTTGAAACGCTGCCATAGTAACATGTTAATGAGCATATTACAATAACATAAATACATAATGCACTGCCTTCCATATCCGACTTCACATCGCACTAACATTGGCCATACTAGTTACAAACATCTCTCAGATAACAGGCAGTTCAAATCACACTGGACGTGCGGATCGATGATGAGAAAGGGAAAACTTGTTACTTTATATAAATTTCACTATTCCATTTTACCTGTTATTACATTCAAGTTGGCTTTTGTCACAACAAGAGTCATAAAAGAACAGGCTTAAAGTGCAAAAGCTGAATCACAAACAAAAAAAACTTCTATGGATAGCAAATGGCTACATGAAAAGTTACCCCCAAAAGGACACCACCATTTTACCCATATGAAAGCAAAGCCTACATCACCATGTCATGAATCACTGACAGCGACTAATGGGGGACAGATGGCATTACAGGGAAGGCTCGCGTATTCTGTGAGTATATTTCAAGAATACCTCTTCTTTTGAAACCAAGATTTCAAGAACACTTGGACATCAAGCAAATTCTTTGACTTTTCCCCAAAAAGTGAGATTAAGAGAGGCGTATATAAAAGAAGTAGAATATCGACTGCTTAATGCTTATAGGGTTGGTCAGCACAAGACATTAGTTTCTATATGAGGCCGTTTCTAGATGATATGGCACACATATAGTATATCCCAGCCTCTGAGGTAACAATAAAAGGTGTTTTGCTATTGATAAAGATGATACAGCTTGATATACTTTCTTCCGAAATGCAATAGGATTTATTTACAATTCATGCTATGATGCACATATTAAAGAAAATTCTTATAATAAAACGACTAAATCAGTACTCGACCCAGCAAGTTGTCTTTTGCATTGAATCAACCCCCCGCCCCCAAGAAAAAAATGAAGGCTATAGTATGTGAGTTTGTGTTCCCATGAGTACCAAGGTTTTTTTTTTACACTGCTATATCGATGGAACCCAGTCCAAACAATAGAATAAACAGGCGTAAAAATAATTTCAAGAAAACATGTAGATCAGATAAACAAGCATCACACTGTCTAGTCTAGGGTCCACAAGGACCTGGTTCAGCAAGAGGCTCCGCGGCAGCTGCTGATGGCTGCATGATGGAGATTCTAATCCAAGAGAAACAACAATTAGAAAGAAAGCAACCCAGATCACACCACCACCGATTGTACTGTATTTTATTACTATAACACGCAGCCACCTTTTTCGATGCCAATAATACATCTCTCTCCTGCCTCCCTTTTCAGCACATAAACACACCGCCCAGACCGTCATCATGACTAACCAGGTTTAGGCCCTAATCAACTCTTCTTCTGTCCCTCACAAGAGAGCCCCGGAGCTCGAAGGGGAGAAAGGGAAGCGCCATGGGGAGAGCTCCGTGCTGCGACAAGGCTACGGTGAAGAAGGGCCCGTGGTCGCCGGAGGAGGACGCCAAGCTCAAGTCCTACATCGAGAAGAACGGCACCGGAGGCAACTGGATAGCACTGCCGCAGAAAATAGGTATGTGCTCATGACGATCACCATGCAAGATGCGGTGATGACCGTAGAAGCAGCTACCAGATGTAGAAGAAACTAATCAAGTTTGTGTCGTGTGCTTGCTTGTCTGGGGATTTAATTAATTTGCAGGCCTGAAGAGGTGCGGCAAAAGCTGCCGCCTCCGGTGGCTGAATTATCTCCGGCCAAACATCAAGCACGGCGGGTTCTCAGAGGAGGAAGACAGGATTATCCTCAGCCTCTACATCAGCATAGGCAGCAGGTACAAATTCAGTAGGTCTTACCGGCCTAGTACTTCTTTGATCAAATCAAGTTTAGAATTACCTGCAACATGTTAGGCAGCCACATGGGTGTGGTAGAATCTATGATCTGAACAGACCATGCATGCTGCGGTCGTAGGTGGTCGATAATTGCGGCCCAGCTGCCGGGAAGGACGGATAACGACATAAAGAATTACTGGAACACGAGGCTCAAGAAGAAGCTCTTCGGCAAGCAGTCCCGCAAGGATCAGAGGCAGCAACAGCAGTTCATGCGCCAGGCAACCGCAAGCGACGGGATGAAGCAAGAAGCGAGCGGGGATGCAAATGGAAGCAGTGCCATGGCTGCAGCCACTTACAACTGGCACCAGCAAGCCATGGCCTTGCCGGTGCAACCAATGCCAGGTACCATGATGGAAGGACATAGACCAGGCGACGAGGTAGATGAGTCTATCCGGAAGCTTCTGTATAAGCTGGGAGGAAGCCCTTTTGCAGCTCTTCAACAGTTCGTTCCTCCACCGATGTATGAAGGAAGTCCAAGCTTCGTGCAGCCATCGTGCCCGGTGGACACCACCCAGCTTCACGAAGGCGGGATGCAGTGTTCCAGCTCGCTCCCAGCCCTGGAGCTGGACCAGAACTTCCATTTCAATCAGGTTAAACTCGATGGCCTTGATTGCTTCTTTGGCATGGGTGATCAGAGTATGAAATGGAGTGAGGTTAACCCCTTGCTGGCTTGCCCTAATAACACGATGGCTTCCAGTTCCCAAGGGATGCAGCAGTACGGTCTTGTTGATGAACCGTCGAACCTTGGGATTAAGTAGCCACTGGTTTGAGTTTTCATGTACATGCATGATTGTGGTGTAAATTGGTAATAGCATTCATTCGGAACGGTGAAGAATTCAAAGATATAAGGTTTTCCACCACTCCTAGCTGAGATATGCCTGGTTTTCAGGTGTCTTTCGATGAGTTTCTTGTAATGGTTTTCCTCTCCTCGACCTACTTCTTAAGAGAAACATTTATAATTTTTTATAGTTTGTACGTAATGCATTAATTATTCTGTTAGCTTATCTGGTGTGTAACTGATAATTTTGCTGCATACCGACCCTGAAACCCCAATTATAACATCTGTTCTGCAACTAGATATACATAGTTTACTGTCTAATTATGGTACACAAGACATGATTTGAACTTCATGTGATATTAAGGGGTTATAAGGCATGTATACAAATCAAATCCTTCTATCCTTTTTTTTGTTGTTGTCAAAAGACTATTTAGCAAGAAGTTTGGGACTAACAACTAAGTGCCTACAGCCCTAAATTTTACACATATTTCAGGTGCACGATGAGTATGATTAGTGATCACTTAATTTCGTTTCAGTATTCTCTAGGTTCTTTACTAAAATCTTCTAGGCGTCTGGTGGTATATGAGATGCAGCTCATGTATCATGTAAAGCGGCTCATATGGTGTCGACATTTCTTTATGTTGACAAACTATATTTGAAGTTTGAGTGTGAAATGAAGAGATACAGGCACTTTCATTTCTTTGGCCGCCATATGAAATGATAAAAAGGTTGCTTCTATTTCACCCGTTTGATTCAATACTTGCATTGCACCTCCAGAGTTCACACTGGAAATAGAGTAACTTGTCACTAGTGAATTTAATATTTATGCTCTCCACGAGAATAGTCAGTGCTTGACTTCTGCCTTAATGATTAGCTGTCGTTGGAACATTTTTTTGGGGCGCAATCTCTCGATGTTCAGGTACTATCTAAGCTGTCCTTAATATATATTAATATCACTTCTTACGACCAAGGAAAATGTCAGCTCAACAAACAAAACTGACTTCCCCATCACCAGTACCAAATTGTTCTAGAGACAGCAGCTGCTTTACTACGTGCTCACTAATATTTTTCGCTTACGATGCTTGCGTAGCTGAATAAATGAACATACTGTTATAGAGTTCCTAAAGAGCCGAGGGGGTAAGATCTTAGTATGGGATATCTGACTCATATGATTGTCTGAATATTTAAAATGATGATGCTGATTAGATTCCACTATGCTAAATGCGAAATTTCGAAAATATTATTCCGAACAACACAAAAGTTAGCAATTCCACAAACCTTCCAAGGAGATAGAGGAGTAATTTATATTCTTGGAGCGCCTCCTTTAATATTCACCGTTTTGATGCGCCCATGAATGAGTACCCGCACTTAAGACAAAGAATTAGCACATGCAGATTGAAATCTCATAGGTTATAATGTGGCAGTGAAGCGTAGGAGGCGCTCCTAAAGTGGTTAAAGACTGTTACACCAAGGAGATGTCTTTTATTTACGACAGGGGAACCGAATGATACATGGCAGTTTCTGCTAGTTGTATTTGAATCTTATAAATTTCTGAAAACATGTACACGAAGAACAGGATGACCTGATGACAAAATTGATATCTCCTGCCAATTGAATCTTTGGATGAGCAGATTTTAGTAATTTAATGTAGTAATTAGATATAATGTAATCATACATGACGTTATGATCTATCGTTCGAGGATAATACATGAAGTAAATATGTAGATTTTTCGCTAAAAGAAGATCACACTTCAAATAAGAAACAGTCCAAGTCTGTATGATGACTGGGATGCCTCAAGGACAAGCAATTCGGTAACAATAAGGTGGCGTTTGGCAAATGGGAAATGAGAGGTGGGATTGGGATTAGGAAATGATTCTTAAGAGAATGAATGGTTGAGATTTGATACGGTAGATAAATGAATGGTGTAGATTGTTCATTCCATTTCCTTATCCCTATTCCATCCTTCATTTCCCTATATCCAAACACCACCTAACAGTATAATACAGCGTGTGCCTAAGAATAGTCAAGGTGGTAATTTCAGTCAAGGAATTTGTATATGTACCAAGAAGTCAATGCTGCTTTGGTTACCTAACCTCTGCATAGGTCAGTTATGTGCATGTTTTATAATGATGAGCAGATGGGAAAGAGATTATCTCATCTGCCAATAACAGTTGGTGTGACAATAATTTCTCAGATCTGATTTCTTGGCGTGAGTCAATCCACAACAGTCCAGTTGGATATTTCTACGAATTTCTTTGTCCTATTTCTCAGTTGTTCAATAAATCCGTTATAATATATAAGCTGTATTTTTTTACAGCTTCTATAAGATGTTTTGCACGATAAGATTGAAAGAATTATAGTGTTGTGAAAAATAGATCACTATCTTGTAAGTAGACATTCATCATTAAGCAATCTCAATACAATATTTAAACTGACTGCACTCACCTCTTGAACAACTTGTCAAAGCTAATCAATGATTAGTAACGGGTTAACTGATGCGTAGTAAGGATGCAGCACGAAAGTACAGTATCAATTGGTATCCAACACCTAACACCTGCATGAATGGAATATCAGTTTTATTACCAAAAGTAACCATGGCCTAATTTGTTGTGAGGCTCTCATGTGTCATGACAGCAGCAACGAATGGAAACAACAGCAACGAATTAAGAAACTATATTCCATAACAAAAAATGATATCTTATAACAAAACTAGAATAGACTGGTGCTGTCACAAATTAGAATAGACGGCGAGGCTACTCACGGCGCCCACTTTGTCACAGATTAGAATAGATGAATGGATAGGGTAATAGATATACTAAAGATACGGACAAGAAGTACTGTCCTTAGGTGGAAAACCATTTAAATCACGCACCCCGATACATCAGCAGTGACATTACAGCGAATTACAATACAAAGTAGGCGCTACAACTTTGGTGGTCATCTTCTGAAGAGTCAGCAAGAAAAGGGTGGCACTGGGACGACACTGCGGCTAACAAGCATAACATGCCTGCCCTGGTTATTTACAGGAGTTCTATTGAGGGAAACATAAAGATAGTAGATACCAAGTGCGCTAGAAATATCATCTGTAACCACAAAAAAAAAGGAAAGAAAGAAAGAAAGAAAGAAAGAAAGAAAGAGAGCACAAAGTTGGTAGTAGTCATCTCTCAGCTAAGTTCTGTAATATGTTTAAACATAGGGGCAATCAAATCTTCATCTTTCCCCCTTTCATCATCCTTGCAAAGTACTCCAGGAAAATAAAAATAATCACATAAAAATATCTCAAAGCAAATAAGTGAATTGATTTATAATACTATTGGTTGTACAGTGAGCACTGCAGTGTCACGTATAAATGGCATTCACTCATTGAACAATTACATTTTCCTTTCTCAGTTTAGCCAAACACAAGCCTTTATATGTTTTGTTTACTATGCGTAGCTTGTAGGGGTGGCTACTTAAACTGTTGTGCAGAGAATAGTTAGGCGTCGGTTGCTTGGTTACGGATCAACCAGGCTTCACTGAATGAAACAGCAGACATGCTTTATGTGAACAAAAAAATGTAATGTAACAGATCACGGGCTCTGAAATTTAGAAGAAAATCCCCACAGACAAGAATATACAACAAGATAAGCTCTGCAAACGTATTAAAAAGAACACGCGAGGTACCCAATTTCATAATAAAACCGTCACTGTGGCTGTAAAGTGATGAGAATATCCCTGCCCAACTAGGTTTCTGCTAGATAGAGCGCCTTGCAAAACGTCAAACATTCACAACTTGATAGCACATGCCGTCAACACAACAGAGTTAGTTTGTTTCATAGACAAGTATAACCTGCGCATGAGACAAGAGCTAGACAACCAACAATGTGATATTAAATTACTCCAGAAATCTGCAAAGGGCTCATTGTTTATGAAGCACCCCGGTTATCCCAGGAGCTGAAACACTTTATTATACCAGTCCCTGGATCAGTCGCTGGTACAATCAAGTCTTACAACAGGTGATATTACAAGTCGCGACCTGGCTAGGGTCGATCGATAAGCAACAAGAATATCAAAAGATAACAAACAACAAGTACAAACCAGACCCCGATGATAACATCTAGGTCTTCAACCATAGCGGAAGCAACTAAGCGGTAGACTAATGCCACAGGCAGCTCGGGTGCGGACGAAACCAAGCTTAATCGTCTTCCTCACCGTCGGCGTCGACGAAGTCTGGATCTTCCTCTGTAATCAGCAAGCAAGAATGAGTACAAAAGTACTCAGCAAGTCGCAACCCTTACCCTACCATCAATGGATAAATGTATGCACTTGGCAGTAGCAAGGAAAAGGCCATCAGGTTCAACATTGCAATAAAGCAAGTTTTACACATGCAGGGGTTCAGTTTAAAGCAGTTTTAGCAAAAGCATCAAATTAAGATATTAAGGGGGTTGGTCAAGTTTTACGTTGCCGGACACCCCGTCCACGACAACCTTCGGCGGAAGGCCGGACCTATTCTCAAAAACAACTCACGCATCAAGGAGATAAGCACCCACCCCATGCTAGTTCTTGGACCGAACCAAAGCCATGTCCGTGACAGTGGACTCGGCTATTCGAATAGATTTTAACACTCTGCAGAGGTTATACGCTGTACCCACAATCTGAGTGCATCACAAGCCACCCGCGACGTGGGTGTGAAGACTCACAAAGCCATTACCCATCACAGCGTCGTCCCGACTAATCGCCATGGGAGTTGTCCAGGGGTCTAGCCTCTGATCTAGGCCTCGACCGGGTCGCACACGTCTGCATCACGTCCACCTGCTCCATGGGCTCCCATTGCATCTCCAGCCTCCAGGCGATTAACAGACTAGCTGGCGGGGTTTAGACTAAGCCGTGCCGCATACACGGTAGTGTGGTCGCACTGAAAAAACGGCTAGGTAGGATGTCACAAGCAACTCGGTCCTTATACGAGCCAAGGCAATCATCTCCACATATATGAACCCACCACAGAGGCGGCATTCATCTCCCATATCACTTGTCATAAGCACACCACAGAGGCGACACTTAATCTTCCATAAATATCATCAGGATCACCTCAGCTCTAACCCAAGTTCATTCATTCATCTTTCTTTAGTTATCACCCAACCTTACTACTACCACACAACACCAAACACGGTTTTCACATTTGTAAAAGCTAAGTATAAGTAGAGCACTTAGTGATACACAGTCCTAAGCATTTCTATAACAAGGAAATCATCCATGCGTAAATAATGTCATACATGGATATCCTAGGTTTAACAGGGAACAATTTAGGACAGGTAATATAAGGCTCAGTGATCTTGGTCATACTACACAAAGGTTTTGAAAACATCAGGGCTATCATTTCATGCAATAAAATAGCTTCTACGGGTTGTGTTATAAAACATAGGAGCAGTATGATCAAAGGGAAAACGGATTGTGACTTGCCTTCGTTGACGTCCTCGGGAAGTTCCTGCTCGAAGTCTCCGGCTCCTGGTTCCTGCTCCTCCTCCTCCGCGTACTCGTACTCTCCGTTAGCTACGCGACCGGCAAACAAGCAAACAAACACAAATAAATACAAAAGAAATAGAGGATGAGCTCTATAAAAGATGAAACTGGTAGGAATGGATAGAGCTCGATTTTAGATGAATTTAGGAGGAAGAATCGGGTCAATCGGAGCTCGGACGAGGGAGATATTGATTTTAGACTGAAGGCTATGGATTAAATCCGAAAATAAATTCGGAAACTGAAACACGTGTGAGCTGGGCTGCTGGTGCTGGTGTTTTGGGTCAAAGGAAAATGGGCTGCTGGTTGTATGGGCCTGCGTGGGTGGTAAATGGGCTTAAGGCCTAAATAGCTATTGGATAGATAGATAATCTGGTCAGCCCAAATGAGCTACGGGATGAAGAACAGACACAGGGGAGTCGTTCTTCCTCGACTCTGTTCGCCATGGGAGGAGCTCTAGGAGCTTGAATCCGGCATGGGGAAGGGGGAGAGGATGGCTAGGAGTTGGGGGAATCGAAGGAGTAGGTTCCGGCGCATCCATTTGAGGCACCAATTTGGGGAGAGGCTGTGGGGAATGCCGGCTGTGATGGAGAATAAAGGAGGCGGCCATGGCTGACTGGGGGAAGCTCGATTGGGTGAGGGAGACGGCGATTGAGCGGGCTGGGGAGGGGGAGTGGAGCATGGGGGCGCTCACCTGCGGCTCAATCGATTCCGGGACGAACTAGGACGGGAGATCGACGGCGCGGCCGTCGGGATTTGGGAAAGACAGTGAACTCCGCCTGGACGGAGTTGGCCAGGGGAACGGCGGTCTGGTGGTGATGCTGAGCTGCGGAGGAGCTCGCGAGGAGGGCTATTTATAGCCGGAGGCGAGGGGGAAGCTCGCCGGCAAGGATTGGACGGCGGGACCGACGGCTTCGCGTGTGGACACCCCGGCAGTGCTGGTGATGCGAAGGCGTTGCTGTGCTCGGGTCGTCGTTGCTGTGCGATGCGACCACGGAGGCAGAGAAGGGCAGGGGCGGTGCGTCGCTTGCGGCGTGGCCGGAGCAGAGCGATGAGACGGGAGCGGCAGCGGCACAGCAAGGCACAGGTAAGGCGTTGGAGCGAAGCGGCGTGCGGTGCGGGCAAGTGGGCACGGACGGCGTTGGCGTGTGGCTTTGGAACGACGGGATGCGAGCGCTCAGCGAGAAAAGCGGCCAGTCAGTGTGTCGTCTAGCTGCTGGACGGTACAGAGCGATGGGATAGGTCGTGCAGATGGAGGTTGGGCCGGAAAAGAAAGGAGGGAAATGGAAAGTTGGGCTGGAAACGGCCCAGAACGGAAAAGCGAGAGGGGAAAGGTTTTGAAAAGTTTTGAAAACTTCCGATTACAGTTTCGATTTGCATTTAAATTTTTAGGGTGAATTTTCAGGGCGTTACAAACCTACCCCCCTTAAAAGAATCTCGTCCTCGAGATTCAAGCTGATCCTCAAAGAGGTGGGGATACTCCTTCCTCAAAGCATCTTCTCGCTCCCAAGTAGCTTCTGCCTCTGTGTGCCGACTCCACTGAACACGATACAGACGGACTGTTGATCCTCTGGTCTGTCGGGTGGTTACATCCAAAATCTTAATCGGCACTTCTCGATATCTGAGATCATCTTGCAAATCCAAAGTTTCCACAGAGACATGCTCTTCAGGGATCCTCAAGCACTTCTTGAGCTGGGACACGTGAAAGACATTGTGCACATCTGCCAACTCTGGTGGTAGCTCAATCCTGTATGCCACTGTACCGATCTTCTTCAGCACTCGGTACGGTCCGATGTAGCGCGGTGCTAACTTGCCACGGACTTGGAAACGACGTGTACCTCTAATTGGGGAAACTTTAAGGTACACATAGTCTCCAACTTGGAAACTTAAATCCCTTCGTCTTTTGTCTGAATAACTCTTCTGACGAGACTGTGCTTCCTTCAACTTCTCTCTTATTTCTGCAACCTTTTCTTCTGCCTCTTTAACAATGGAGGGTCCTGTAAGGGAACGCTCTCCAACTTCTGACCACATCAGAGGCGTTCTGCGTTTTCTGCCATATAACACTTCAAAAGGCGACATCTTGAGGCTAGCTTGGTAACTGTTGTTGTATGAGAACTCTGCATAAGCTAGACTCTTCTCCCAGTCTTAGTCTTTGCCATAGGTCAGTGCACAGGCTCTCAACATGTCTTCAAGAATTTGGTTGACCCTTTCTGTCTGACCATCTGTCTGAGGGTGATAAGCAGTGCTGAAATCCAACTTAGTTCCCAAAGCAGAGTGTAAGCTTTTCCAAAACCTAGAGGTAAATTGGGTACCTCTATCAGAGACAATTCTGCTCGGTACTCCATGTAGCTTTACTATGTTGTCAATGTACAACTGGGCTAACTTGTCTCCTCCATAGTTGGTTCGTACAGGAATAAAGTGAGCGACCTTGGTGAGTCGGTCCACTATTACCCATACAGAGTTATATCCCTTCTTTGTCTTAGGAAAACCAACTATAAAATCCATGCCGACTTCATCCCATTTCCACACAGGGATTGGTAAGGGCTGGAGCAATCCTGCAGGCTTCTGGTGTTCTGCCTTGACTCTCTGACAGACATCACATTCTGCAACAAACTTGGCTATATCTGCCTTCATTCCATTCCACCAGTACCTTTCCTTTAAATCAAGATACATCTTGGTAGATCCTGGGTGAATGGAATAAGCTGAGTTGTGGGCTTCATCCATGATTATCTCTCGGAACTTTCCTTCTTGTGGTACACAGATTCTGTCCTTATACCATAGAGTTCCTTTATCATCCACTCTAAAGTTTGGGGCTTTGTTTTCTCCAGTGTGGCTACGGATCTTCATTAACTCTTGATCCTTGAGCTGGGCTTGTCTGATCTGTTCATCCAGTGTTGGTTGCACACTTAGACTATTCACACAGGCTCGAGGCACTATCTCCAGATTAAGCTTCTTCATCTCGGTTGACAGGTGATCATTGTGGTTCATGAGGTAGTTGCAGTAGGCTTTTCTGCTTAAGGCATCTGCTACAACATTTGCTTTTCCGGGATGGTAGTGGATTTCCAAATCATAATCCTTGATTAGCTCTAACCATCTCCGTTGTCTCAGATTCAGATCCGGCTGACTAAAGATGTACTTCAAACTCTTGTGATCCGTGTAGATCTCACACTTATTTCCAATTAAGTAGTGCCTCCAAATCTTGAGGGCATGCACTACTGCTGCTAGCTCCAGATCATGAGTGGGATAATTCTGCTCATGAGTCTTCAATTGCCTTGATGCATAGGCAACAACTCTACCATCTTGCATTAGGACACATCCTAAGCCTTGTCTTGATGCATCACAGTAGACAACAAAATCTCTGTGAATGTCAGGTAAGACTAATACTGGTGCTGTTGTCAGTCTTCTCTTCAACTCTTGAAAGCTTCTTTCACAAGACTGGGTCCATTCAAACTTCTTGTCTTTCCTGAGAAGTTCTGTCATGGGTCTGGCTATCTTGGAAAATCCTTCAATGAATCGGCGGTAATAACCCGCTAATCCAAGAAAGCTTCTGATCTCTGACACATTTGTCGGCTGAGGCCAATGAGTAACTGCTTCAACTTTCTCAGGGTCTACAGCAACTCCTTCTGCTGTTAGAATGTGGCCAAGGAAGGCAACTTTCTCAAGCCAAAATTCACATTTACTGAACTTGGCGTACAACTTGTGGGCTCTGAGTTTTTCCAAAATTACTCTCAGATGTTGCTCGTGCTCTTCGGCACTCTTTGAATAGATCAGTATGTCATCAATGAAGACAACGACAAACTTATCTAATTCTTCCATAAACACCTTGTTCATGAGATTCATGAAGTATGCAGGTGCATTGGTTAGTCCAAAGGACATAACTGTGAACTCATACTGACCATATCTGGACACAAATGCTGTCTTTGGGATATCTGCTTCTCTGATCTTCAACTGGTAATACCCGGACCTCAAGTCAATCTTGGAGAAGTACTTAGCACCTTTTAACTGATCAAACAGGTCATCAATCCTGGGCAGAGGATACTTGTTCTTGATGGTTACTTCATTCAAGGATCTGTAGTCTATACACATTCTCATACTTCCATCCTTCTTTTTGACAAAGAGAACTGGTGCTCCCCAGGGTGAAGAGCTGGGTCTGATATAACCTTTTTCTTGGAGTTCTCTTAACTGCTCCTTAAGTTCTGCTAACTCTGCGGCTGCCATGCGATAGGGTCGCTTGGCTATTGGGGCTGTTCCAGGGATAAGGTCAATGATGAACTCAATATCCCTATCTGGTGGCATTCCAGGTAACTCTTCAGGGAACACATCTGGATACTCATTTACCACTGGTACTTCTTCTACAGTCTTGGTTTCCATGGTAAACACCATCGAGTCAGGTTTACTTCCAAAGGCTTGGCAGACTACTCGAGTTCCTTCATGGTTGGTCACTGTAACTGTTCTGTCTGAACATGCTATGACACCATCATGCTTGGTTAACCAATCCATTCCGAGGATTAGATCTATCCCCTTGGATTTTAGTACCACTGGACTAGCTAGGAAGGCTACCCCACTTAGGGTGATTCTTATCCGCGAACAACCCAAGTGACACTTGATGTCAGCTCCGGGTGATCGGGTTATTAAGGGGGTTTTAAGCAGTACTGTAGGTACTTTATGCTTTTCCACAAAACTTGATGATATGAAAGAGTGCTATGCTCCAGAATCAAACAAAACTGTTGCAAGAACTGATTCAACAAGAAACTCACCAAGCACAACTCCGGGTGCGTCCTGAGCTTCCTGGGCATGGATGTGGTTGACGCGGGCACGTCCGAAGGACTGCTGTGTCTTCGCTGGCTGGTTGGAGACTTGGTTGGTTCCACGTGTGGCTCCAGACATCCTTGGTCCATTCACAGTGTTGGACTGAATGGAAACAGCTGGCTTGTTCTTGTGGGGACAGTTGGCAATGAAGTGGCCAAGGTCACCACAGTTGAAGCAGGCCTTAGGTTGGTTGGTCACTTGTCCACTGCTGTACTGCTGAATCTTGGTGTTGTTCTGGCTCTTCTGAGGGAAACTAGGCTGACGAGAGACATTGGATGGAGTCCTGAACTGCATTGGGGCTTGACTCTTCTGACCTTGGAAGTTGGAGTTCCTAGGCCTCTGGAATCTTTCCTGCTGACGGACTTCATGAGCTGCAAACTTGCGCTTCTTCTCCTTGGACACTTCCATTATTCTTTCTTCAGTCAGGATGGTCTGGTTCATCAGGGTGTTGAAGTCAGGATAGATGTGAGGAGTCATCTGTGTTCCTAACTCTCCTGATAACCCTTTCTTGAACTTGTTCTGCTTCTTCTTGTCAGTTGAAACTTCCTCAGGAGCATAACGAGAAAGTTCAATGAACTTGCGGATGTACTGATTAACAGACATGCTTCCTTGCTTCAGCCTGCGAAACTCATCTGCCTTGAGTTGCATGGTACCTTCTGGAACATGGTAGCGGCGGAATTCTTCCACAAATTCTTCCCAAGTGATGGTTGTGGGATCATCGGTGGCTTCACAGTAGTTCTCCCACCAGGCTAAGGCTGTCCCAGTGAGTTGATGGGATGCTAGGAGAACTCTGTCTCTACCTTCACAGTTGATAGCATCAAGCTTCCTTTGAATGTTCCTTAACCAGTCATCAGCTTCGAGTGGATCCTCGGATCCTCCAAAGGTTGGTGGCTTAATTCTGACAAACTCAGCCATCTTACTCTGGAAACCATGCACTTGTTGCTGACGGCGTTGGTTGTTGTTGTTGTTGTTCTGCACAAGTGCTTCCAAGAGACGGGTCTGTTGTGCCATAACTTCCGCCAGGGTGGTGAGCGGAGGGTTAGGCAACGGTCCATGGTTGGAGTTCTCAGCTTGAACTTCAGCATCTTGGTTTACTTCTTCTTCCCTACGGTTGTTGCGCTGGCGCCGTTGGCGCTGCTGGATCCTTGCAGAGCGCTTTGGCGGCATCTGTTTGAGGATAAAGGGGAAGAGCATAAGATGAGAGAAGAACTTAAGATCTTCTTCATGTTATCATTTAATTCTCTTTGTTATTATATTTTTCTTTTTATAAAAAGGACGCAAGGCACAAGGGCCTCGCTGGCACACACAACAAGCAATTCACACAAACAAGCAACACTCACAGATTCACTAAAACAACAGGGGGTACAACACTAGCGAAGAGCTACTAGCGGTTACACTGCGACTACAAGGGACAAACTAAGACCTCGGGGGTACAGACTTCCACAGACACTTCCTTGAACTCGGACCGGTAGCTTCATCCCATGATGATTGGATCTTCATCTCAGTAGACACTCAGGGGTCCTGGGCATCCATGAGGTTGGAGGCATCTTCCAGGCCTCTAACTGGGGAATCTTCACCCAAAGCAGTGGGGAGGCGATCTTCATTCTCCCTTGGAAAAGGCTGGGTCAAAGGGAGGGGCTCTTCTTCTTCTTCGACTTCTTCTTCTTTACCGTCTGCTTGAGAGGGCGGTGGTGCAGGAAGATCTTCTGCGTACTTCCTCTTGATGTTGCTTCCCGCAGAGCAGATAGGAGTCCCATCCAAAACGGAACGTTCTCCTACTCCGGGGATATGCAGAGTCCTGCAGTGGGCACGCCCAGTGAGATAGGCAGTGCCAACTAGCTTGTTATAGCGGTCTTCTGCGGACTTCAAGGCTTCTGAGGCAGCAACAACACGGCTTTCTGCTTCTGCTTCACGAGCTTTGGCTTCAGCGAGCTGAACACGTAGGGTCCTAACTCGTGTCTCAGCTTCTTCAGCTCGAGTGATGCACCTTCGCAGTCTGGCTGCGGTTCTGTCATACAGCTCATCCAAGGCGAGCAGATAACGGGTCATGGCAACCACAGTGGGATCTCTTTCAGCCATTCTGAGGCCTTCAATTGTCCTCATCCTTGCAAGCCAAGTGGGGCGGTTTCTCTCCAGGGGAGGGAAGAACCTCATTGGCGAGCGACCGATAGGCCTCTCATACATCTGGCACAAGTACCGAAGGGCCTTGCGTGCCACAGCTTGGTAGGTGTCCGGGAATCGTGACCCAGTAGTAGTCACGTTCCAGGGCTTCATCTCTGGGTGGTCATCACTGGCTCCAATGTGAATGGTGACTTCACAGCGCTCAGTGCCAAACTCTTCATACTCTCTTCCAACATACTCCGCTGGCTCCATAATGCCAAGTCTGATCATGGCATCACGTAGCACCTTTGGAAAGCCAGGGGTCTCCAAGCAGTAGTCGGTCACCCATCCATCTTCTTCCATCTGTAGAGGAGGGATTAAATAAGAGTTTTGCAAAAGAGGGGGGGAAAGAGCTAAGGAGTTTTCCAAAATAGTTTTTGCAAATAATTTTAGCGTCCAAGCCTAGGGTCACGTCCTACAGCCAAGCACGGCTCTGATACCACCTGAAGCACCCCGGTTATCCCAGGAGCTGAAACACTTTATTATACCAGTCCCTGGATCAGTCGCTGGTACAATCAAGTCTTACAACAGGTGATATTACAAGTCGCGACCTGGCTAGGGTCGATCGATAAGCAACAAGAATATCAAAAGATAACAAACAACAAGTACAAACCAGACCCCGATGATAACATCTAGGTCTTCAACCATAGCGGAAGCAACTAAGCGGTAGACTAATGCCACAGGCAGCTCGGGTGCGGACGAAACCAAGCTTAATCGTCTTCCTCACCGTCGGCGTCGACGAAGTCTGGATCTTCCTCTGTAATCAGCAAGCAAGAATGAGTACAAAAGTACTCAGCAAGTCGCAACCCTTACCCTACCATCAATGGATAAATGTATGCACTTGGCAGTAGCAAGGAAAAGGCCATCAGGTTCAACATTGCAATGAAGCAAGTTTTACACATGCAGGGGTTCAGTTTAAAGCAGTTTTAGCAAAAGCATCAAATTAAGATATTAAGGGGGTTGGTCAAGTTTTACGTTGCCGGACACCCCGTCCACGACAACCTTCGGCGGAAGGCCGGACCTATTCTCAAAAACAACTCACGCATCAAGGAGATAAGCACCCACCCCATGCTAGTTCTTGGACCGAACCAAAGCCATGTCCGTGACCGTGGACTCGGCTATTCGAATAGATTTTAACACTCTGCAGAGGTTATACGCTGTACCCACAATCTGAGTGCATCACAAGCCACCCGCGACGTGGGTGTGAAGACTCACAAAGCCATTACCCATCACAGCGTCGTCCCGACTAATCGCCATGGGAGTTGTCCAGGGGTCTAGCCTCTGATCTAGGCCTCGACCGGGTCGCACACGTCTGCATCACGTCCACCTGCTCCATGGGCTCCCATTGCATCTCCAGCCTCCAGGCGATTAACAGACTAGCTGGCGGGGTTTAGACTAAGCCGTGCCGCATACACGGTAGTGTGGTCGCACTGAAAAAACGGCTAGGTAGGATGTCACAAGCAACTCGGTCCTTATACGAGCCAAGGCAATCATCTCCACATATATGAACCCACCACAGAGGCGGCATTCATCTCCCATATCACTTGTCATAAGCACACCACAGAGGCGACACTTAATCTTCCATAAATATCATCAGGATCACCTCAGCTCTAACCCAAGTTCATTCATTCATCTTTCTTTAGTTATCACCCAACCTTACTACTACCACACAACACCAAACACGGTTTTCACATTTGTAAAAGCTAAGTATAAGTAGAGCACTTAGTGATACACAGTCCTAAGCATTTCTATAACAAGGAAATCATCCATGCGTAAATAATGTCATACATGGATATCCTAGGTTTAACAGGGAACAATTTAGGACAGGTAATATAAGGCTCAGTGATCTTGGTCATACTACACAAAGGTTTTGCAAACATCAGGGCTATCATTTCATGCAATAAAATAGCTTCTACGGGTTGTGTTTATAAAACATAGGAGCAGTATGATCAAAGGGAAAACGGATTGTGACTTGCCTTCGTTGACGTCCTCGGGAAGTTCCTGCTCGAAGTCTCCGGCTCCTGGTTCCTGCTCCTCCTCCTCCGCGTACTCGTACTCTCCGTTAGCTACGCGACCGGCAAACAAGCAAACAAACACAAATAAATACAAAAGAAATAGAGGATGAGCTCTATAAAAGATGAAACTGGTAGGAATGGATAGAGCTCGATTTTAGATGAATTTAGGAGGAAGAATCGGGTCAATCGGAGCTCGGACGAGGGAGATATTGATTTTAGACTGAAGGCTATGGATTAAATCCGAAAATAAATTCGGAAACTGAAACACGTGTGAGCTGGGCTGCTGGTGCTGGTGTTTTGGGTCAAAGGAAAATGGGCTGCTGGTTGTATGGGCCTGCGTGGGTGGTAAATGGGCTTAAGGCCTAAATAGCTATTGGATAGATAGATAATCTGGTCAGCCCAAATGAGCTACGGGATGAAGAACAGACACAGGGGAGTCGTTCTTCCTCGACTCTGTTCGCCATGGGAGGAGCTCTAGGAGCTTGAATCCGGCATGGGGAAGGGGGAGAGGATGGCTAGGAGTTGGGGGAATCGAAGGAGTAGGTTCCGGCGCATCCATTTGAGGCACCAATTTGGGGAGAGGCTGTGGGGAATGCCGGCTGTGATGGAGAATAAAGGAGGCGGCCATGGCTGACTGGGGGAAGCTCGATTGGGTGAGGGAGACGGCGATTGAGCGGGCTGGGGAGGGGGAGTGGAGCATGGGGGCGCTCACCTGCGGCTCAATCGATTCCGGGACGAACTAGGACGGGAGATCGACGGCGCGGCCGTCGGGATTTGGGAAAGACAGTGAACTCCGCCTGGACGGAGTTGGCCAGGGGAACGGCGGTCTGGTGGTGATGCTGAGCTGCGGAGGAGCTCGCGAGGAGGGCTATTTATAGCCGGAGGCGAGGGGGAAGCTCGCCGGCAAGGATTGGACGGCGGGACCGACGGCTTCGCGTGTGGACACCCCGGCAGTGCTGGTGATGCGAAGGCGTTGCTGTGCTCGGGTCGTCGTTGCTGTGCGATGCGACCACGGAGGCAGAGAAGGGCAGGGGCGGTGCGTCGCTTGCGGCGTGGCCGGAGCAGAGCGATGAGACGGGAGCGGCAGCGGCACAGCAAGGCACAGGTAAGGCGTTGGAGCGAAGCGGCGTGCGGTGCGGGCAAGTGGGCACGGACGGCGTTGGCGTGTGGCTTTGGAACGACGGGATGCGAGCGCTCAGCGAGAAAAGCGGCCAGTCAGTGTGTCGTCTAGCTGCTGGACGGTACAGAGCGATGGGATAGGTCGTGCAGATGGAGGTTGGGCCGGAAAAGAAAGGAGGGAAATGGAAAGTTGGGCTGGAAACGGCCCAGAACGGAAAAGCGAGAGGGGAAAGGTTTTGAAAAGTTTTGAAAACTTCCGATTACAGTTTCGATTTGCATTTAAATTTTTAGGGTGAATTTTCAGGGCGTTACAGTTTATTGCATGACAGAGACAGTCACTAGGATCGAATATGAGGCTGCTTACCTTTTTCCGAAGCTAACACGAAAGAGCTTAATCCAGCAGCCTCCTCCCCTCAACATACTCCCTTGCACCTATATAGGTCGTAATTAATAAGTGATTCGTCATAAGGCAGCTACGTTAAAAGATAGTTGATTGTTCCCTGACAAGAGGAAGATGTCGAGATGGCTCTGATTATGTTGTCCAACGACGGATAAAGGAACAATTATAGTAACCTCAATGACTATCCTCTTCCTTATGATTCCATCTTCGAAGTATTTGTTTCTATTTTATCTGTATGCCAACAAGTTTTACATTATAAAATCAAGCACTTATACCTCATTACAGGTTTAAAAAGGGTGTTACGGTTGTTGAACCATCATGTCATACAAAATAAAAAAGGAGAAAATGTCTGATGCAATATAACCAGCTTATGAAACAGCCATAAAGGATGCAGTAAAGTTCAAGTTATATGATCTTATTCACATAATAAAAAGTATTGTACCACCATTGCAGATGTCACAAGTTCCACGAGGGGAACGAACTGGAACTTCTGGTGTGAATGGGACGTTACGAAAACCGAAAACATGATTCATATCATGTATAGATAGGAAGAAACTTTTGTCATGTTTATATAAATGTCAACAAGTGTAACACTGTAGGTAGAACACATATATCTTCCATCCTGCAGCAGATAAGGTGGTATTGTCATAAACAAAACTAGATCGGCCTGAACCCAAGCGGCGCGACCTTGCCGGCGGTGTCGGTCGCACTATAAGGACAGGCGTAAAAGAGATACTAAGAACTCTTGATATATTTCTTGCTTGCTTATTCACGTTGCAATGCCCTGTAATATATAGGAACGTGGCTTACAATTGTATAGGACTAAGGACTCTAACTCTTATCTAATAATTCCTTAATTAACTTAAACTCTAACTGGACTCACGGATGGACTTGGTTAAGGCCCATGACACTTCCCCCCTCCTTCGAAGACAGCTCGTCCTCGAGCTGTGAACTGACTTCTGACAAACTGGACACAATAAAGTCTTTTACATCTTGAATTAATATTGTATTTTTTTGAGGGGGACTTAATATTGTATTTGTCTCCTAAAATAATTGATTAGGCCTTGAAGACTCGTGCTGGAACTGTTCCACGAACAGCTGCATAAATCAGCCCACACCTCTAGCTGTAGTCGGCCCAAACTTGGACCAGGACAGCCCACATCTGGCCCACTGAAGGGAAGAAGCAACCGTAGCTCTGGCATCCTCAATTTGCCGTCCACGCGCAGCAGACGCTGCCGCCTTCTCGCTCGCGCCCGCCGCCTTCTCGCTTCGGATCACTCCGCCTTGCACCGGACAACGCTGCCACGAGCCAGCTCGCCCGGGCCGCCGCCGTCCTGCACTGCCTCACGCCCACGCCGACCCGCACTGCTGCTTGGAGTCGCCGTGACCAGACGGTCTACGCCGCCAGGACCCATCCCGCGTTGGCCCTCGCTGCCAGATCGGACTCGCCGGAGCTGCTTGGACGGAGCCAGCCGTGATGCAGACCACAGCCACGACAGAAGCAACGCCTGCACCATGGAGATCAGGTTGGGCTGCTCTCTTTTCCACCTCAGCTGCCCTCATCTTCTCCACGGTGGCCTTCATCTCCTCCAGAATTGCCACGGCCCCGTCGATACAAGCCTGGAAGTCGAAAGATGTCCACGCCATCGGTTCCTCAATTGTTTCACCCATGGATCGTCGATGGAAGCTGATACCAAATTGTCATAAACAAAACTAGATCGGCCTGAACCCAAGCGGCGCGACCTCGCCGGCGGTGTCGGTCGCACTACAAGGACAGGCGTAGAAGAGATACTAAAAACTCTTGATATATTTCTTGCTTGCTTATTCATGTTGCCATGCCCTGTAATATATAGGAACGTGGCTTACAATTGTATAGGACTAAGGACTCTAACTCTTATCTAATAATTTCTTAATTAACTTAAACTCTAACTGGACTCACCGATGGACTTGGTTAAGGCCATGACAGGTATAGCCATAGCACCAAACTGAATCATATATGCATAACAGAGAATAACAAAGGATCAAAAACGCCTTTCCAAAGTAAAACATGTTTATCCTATCGAAAATGATGTAACATCCTTTGATATCACTCAACATATTACATATGACTCATTTAATTTTCTTCTTTGTTTATACCTACGTCAGTAAAAGGGATTCCTAAGTTACTATTTTGCATTGTCTGTCAGAGCCACTTATTTCATCTCTAAAACACATGTTGTACATTTGAGCACAGTGCTACAATAGGCCTAGGATCTAACCTGCTCTTTCGGCACAAGATTGGAACCCCTTTTCATTGATATAGGATAAATAGATGCTCCTAGTTGTCAAAACAGGAAAAGTGGGAAATGATGGCCCCTTTTACTCGGTAAATGTGCTTGGTCAAAATTCATTCCTGGAACACCTTTGCAGTAGACTTATGTCATGAACAGAACTAGATCGGCCTGAACCCAAGCAGCGTGACCTCGCCGGCGGCGTCGGTCGCACTACAAGGGCAGGCGTAGAAGAGATACTAAGAACTCTTGATATATTTCTTGCTTAATTGATTCACGTTGCCATGCCCTCCATTATATGGGAGTCAGGCTTACAATCGTATTGCACTCTAACTCTAACTCTATCTAATAATTCTTTAATTAACTTAAACCGTAAGGACTCACGGATGGGCTTGGTTAAGGCCCATGACTATTCCCCCCTCCTTCGAAGACAGCTCGTCCTCGAGCTGTGAACTGACTTCACGACAATCAATGACTCAATGCGACACTGACAAACTAAATACATAAAGTCTTTTACATCTCGACTTAATATTGTATTTTCCTCCTAAAATAATAGAATCTGCCTTGAATAATTGAGCTGAAAACTGGCTCAAACTTGGGCTGCGTGGATCAGCCGATTCCTTGTACAGGAGCTGGCCCAAATTTGGCCTAAACGGCCCACTCCTGGCCCACCACGAAGTAACCCTAGCACCTTGCTGCTGCTCACGCACAGCAACAGCCGCCGCCTTGCTCTGCCTTGCCCGTGCATGCACAGCCGCCGTCTTGACGCCTGGGAGCGCACAACCTCGCGCCGAACCGCGCCGCCAAGAGGCAGCTCGCATGGTCCGACTCTGTCCCACACCTCCCCATGCCGACCAGCACCCCCGCTTTAAGTCGCCGTCGATCAGCTGGTGGCTGCCGTTGTCGATCTGGTGGTTGTCGCCTTCGATCCGTAAGCCGTCGCCTTGGATCTGGTGGTCGGGATCGTCGTACTGAGGAGCTGCGCGACAAAGAGCAACCTGCTCTCTTTTCCTCCTCTGCTGACCTCATCCTCGCAATCGTCGTCCTGAGCGGCAATGGTGAACAACTTGGAGCACTCCTTCTTATGAGCCATGGAGAATTTCTCATCACAGTTAAAGCATAATCCCCTAGCCTTGCGATCAGCCATCTCTTCTGGAGTTAAGAACTTGAAAACACGTTGTTGTAGTGTAGTAGACGCTAGTGAACCTGAATTGACTGATGTATCCTTAGCTGCAGAACGAAGTGGTCGATTGACTTCGTGGTCTGCCAGCACGTCGAGACGTCGTTCATAAGCACGAGCCAAACTCATGGCCTCTTCTAGCGTCTCTGGCTTCTGGAGCTCCACGTCCGTGCGGAGAGGCTGCAAGAGTCCAGCTGTAAAAAGCTGTGTGGATTGTCTGTCCGTCATCTTGTCCCAACGGCACAAGAGAGCGAAAAATTGGCGTTGATACTCTTCTACTGTGCCTGTGCGCCGTAGCTGCGCTAGCTCACCCAAGGAGTTTGTGCGGAGTGGCGGACCGAAGCGCATGTTGACGTGCTGCACGAACTCAGGCCACGACGGCTCGCCGTGGTCACGTTCCAGTCTGTAGTACCACTGCTGCGCCACGCCGTCGAGGTAGAAGGAGGCGTACCACACCTTGTCATCCTCCGGAGTGTTTTGACCATGGAAAAACTGCTCACACTTGTTGAGCCAGTGGAGAGGATCGTCGAGGCCGTCGTACGATGGGAAGCGGATGCGATGGAGACGAGGAGGAAGTCGCCGACGATTGTCGTCGTTGTTGCCGTCATGATGAGTTCGGTGCCGACCGCCGCCCCTGCCGCCGCCGCCTTTGTCTTCATCGTCGTCATCGCTATCATTGCCGCCACCGCCACCGCCGCCACGGTGAGACTTCTCGAACGGCTTCTTGGTGAAATCCTCAGGTTTCTTAGGTGGCTCAGAGTTCTCGGGTTTCTCGGTGTCGAGGACTGGCTTGCCGTCTGCGTCGAGGATCGGCTGGCCGTCGGCGTCGACGATCGGCTTGCCGGTGGCGTCGGCAGCTGGTTTGGAGCTGCCAGCCTGCTGAAGACGGCTGATGGCGATGTTGTGCGCGGCAAGCTGATTCTGAATGTCCTTGATGTCGTTGCGGGTCGATGCTTGCTGCTGCGTCTGAAGCTTGATCTGCCCCGCGATCTCTTCAAACTTCTTCGTGATGTACTTGTTCAGTTCAGTCAATTGAGCTGAGATGTCGCCCATGTCGAAGCTTGCTGCGGAAATCGGAACGACCGGAGCGGAAGCAGGCGCTGGATCGTGAGTCTTTGATACCAAATTGTCATGAACAGAACTAGATCGGCCTGAACCCAAGCAACGTGACCTCGCCGGCGGCGTCGGTCGCACTACAAGGGCAGGCGTAGAAGAGATACTAAGAACTCTTGATATATTTCTTGCTTAATTGATTCACGTTGCCATGCCCTCCATTATATAGGAGTCAGGCTTACAATCGTATTGGACTCCAACTCTAACTCTATCTAATAATTCTTTAATTAACTTAAACCCTAAGGACTCACGGATGGGCTTGGTTAAGGCCCATGACAACTTATGTAGTGTAACCTTTCATTCTTTATAGGCTTTATCTAACTGGTTAATATTAGTGTCATGTATTTCAAGGCCGTAAAAATATGATTCATTTTTCAAGAATGTAGACTGGCCGTGAGGTGTGCAAGTGAATATTTCATATAAAATTGAAGAAATCTGCAGCAGAGACAATAAACAAAACGCTTGCTACAATTTCAACAAACTAGAAAACTGGATATGGAGGCAACTGGATTGCTCTGACTGAAATAAGCAGTCACTTGAAAATAGAAGTAACAATTTAGTCTACTGGATTGGTATAGCATCGCTGTATTGTTGAAATAAGAAATATCCTGAGTTAGACTTCTGTATACAATTTGATGACTAGATGATAACGACACCACATAGAAAGATACATACAATTATACAAGTGATCAATGAACGTCAGCAAACAAAGGAGACGACAGCATTTAAACTATGCAAGCTATCAAATCGTAGAGACCAGATGTACGGCCTCAACACAGGATTGCTCTAATCATACGTTTTGAGTCCTTGTTTGACTAGCATAAGCCTAACAACAGACTTTCGTAGTCACATTAAATCTGTCTAGTTCTCTCTCTGAGGCTAATTTAATTGTCATATCAACAAAGACGCATTGTTGACTCCTGTTCACGTTATGACTACGTCAAGGTTTGTGAAGTCTTGGAGGAAGGAGGAGGCCGGATGCGCACCTCGGCGGTCGCCGGCGGAGAGAAGGATGCTCGGGACAGTTCTGGAAGAAGAGGGAGTTGTGTGTAATTTTCTTTTCTTTGAGGACTGTTCTGTAAAAAGTTCTCAGGGGTGTCCCTGTAAAAAGTGTGGGCTGTACTGTTCCATGTTTTAATATAATGCCCCTCTTTTCGCAAAAAAAAAAAAAAAAAAAAAAGGTTTGTGAAGTCTGAACATGTAGAGAGACACGGAAAACTACGTCACCTAAACGGGACAAACTGTACAAGGTACACCAGAAGAACTTGGCTCCTCCTCGGGCTACGGATTCACTATAGATGAACCAACTGGCATGATCACACGTAACACTGAAATAACAATGTTCTTTTAACGCTTTGTTCGAGGTAAAACCTAAGTGCCACACAGAGCACTCAACTATTTGATCTAGTGTCCCAATCGACCCGGTCCCGGTGTGTTAGTTCAAGTCCTGTAAAGCATCCGTTTCTTAAATTCTAAAGAGGTTCCAGCCGATGCGCGCTAATCAGCAATCGCCATTGTAGCCAGACTACTTGATTTGCGGTCCATACAACAACGAAAGTAAAGCGTAACCACCACCCCTTTACAAACCAAGGGCCGTGGAACAGCACGCCTCTCCCCTTACCGCAAGGAAATCAGAGGCAAGACTCAAGAGACTTCGAGAAATCACGCACACCACGCGTCATGGAGAAGTTATATTGGGGGAAATTTTGTTACCTGATGATCAGGGGAGGAGCACGGATAGACGGAAGCAGCGGATCAGCACGAGTTATGATAATCGGGAAAACCGTAGGAATCGGCTGGGGCCGCTCCGCCTCCGCCTCCTCAACGCATCGCCGCCTCGACCCCCATGCTTGCTCGATGGAGAGGCGGCGGCGGCGGCGGTGAAAAATTTGGCGGCACGAGTTGCGTGGGAACTCGGAAACAGCGTGAGGGGAGAAGTTGCGTGGGCCTTTTAGCTCTGTTGGGCCGGGAATTGTGGGTCTCTTCTGATCTGAGAAACAAACATCTGCAGAAAGGCCCATTTCATCACAGAGACCCGTATGGGCTGATGGACCATGTGGATTGAATCCAGTCTTTTCAAAAAGGGAAAAAAACGATATTTTTTTTTGCGAAGTAAAAAAAAGGGTAAAAGTATATTGAATATAGGTGAACTACTATTCTATAGCCGGCCACATAATAACTTATTCTGTGGCCACTTCAGTATAGTAATTTACGACATTCGCATTTACGACATTTTGCTGCATGATTTACTACACTTCTACCACGGTTTTTGTTTGTAACGCGTGTGTGAACGCAAATGTCCCATTTCCACTTTTACTGATTGAAGTGGGCAGTATTGTCATTGGTTCTGTTTGTTCATTGCTGAGGCGGAAACAATTTCGTCCAAAAAATGTAGCAATAAAGAGAGTAGAACGCGCTCAACTTTTAGAGTATTGTTGTGATCCAGTTCTCGATGAGAGAACATCTCGCGTGTTACCGCGGGTTCGCGTGTTACTATGTTACCGATCACTGTAGCGCCTCAAATATGCAACGAAAAATTGCAACAAAAATATGAATGGATAGCTCATGCAACGATCTACAATTCATATTTTTGGTCGAGGTGCAACCGAAGCTCGTACAAGGAGATACAAAAAAGAGAAATCAGACATTAAATAGTAACGGGTTGCGGGTTCGCGATGAACAGTTGCAACTCGCACTATTCACAGTCTGATTTCTCTTTTTTGTATCTTCTTGCACGAGCTTCGGTTGCACCTCGATCAAAAATATGAATTGTAGATCGTTGCATGAGCTATCCATTCATATTTTTGTTACAATTTTTTGTTGCATATTTGAGATGCTACAGTAATCGGTAACACGGTAACACCTAAAGGGATGGTAACACCAGATACGTTCTCGATGAGAAAGAGCACTTTCATGCCCTTTAAACTGGAATTCACAAATCTACTTCAAGCTGCTCTATTGCTAACGTCTATGGGGCCGAATTCAGCTTCTTCTCTTTCGGCCTGCAACAATTGCTACTTAGTCAGCATATCAGAACGCCATAACTTGGTGCTGCAGTAATTCAGTTCGTCTCGCGCATCACAGACACCATGACTTTTTATTTTTTTATTTTTACTTCCGCGTAATCCACTGATCCAGTTCAATTATTTCAAGTTGCAGCCGTTGCAATTTGCAACGTCTCGAGCGCCGTTGGCTGCCATGCGCCGACACACACACCGGTTCTAATTTTCAAATTAAAAAAAAAAAGTTCCCCACCGATCGAACACATCTCCAACGGCTAGTTCCCCAACCGGCCGTCCTCCACCCGCTCACACTCCCCTCCGCGATCTCAAATCCCGTCGCCCAACGCGTCACCATCCAAGGGACGAGCACCACCTCTTCCTCCTCGCCGCGCTTCTGAGCTTAGCAGCCCGCTCGATCTCTCGCCCGATCCTGCCAGGCGTCCAGAGCGGCATGGGGATCCCATCGACACACCCGGAGCACGAGGAGGAAGAGGAGTACGACGACGCCGTGTTCTACGAAGACATCCAGGCGCCCAAGTTCGTGGACCTCACCGCGCCCGACGCCGACCGCCCCACCGACGACGCCTCCTGGTTCTGCCTCCGCGTCGGTAAGCGATTATCCTCCTCGCCATCTCTATTCGATTTGCGGTTGGAAGCCACCTCATCCGTGTTCCGCTGGGCGCGTGCGAACGCAGGTTGCGACCAGAACCATGAGCAGGTCGACCCGGAGGCCCTGGACCGGAGCTTCTTCATGCGGGTTCGTCGCCTTTCTTTTGCATTTCCGTTAGCATCACTCCCCCACGGAGTTCCTTGTGAAAGGGAAGCATTGATAGAAGTCTTAATGCTTGTCGCAGGTCATGGCGGCGAGAAGCCCCAACGTGCGGCTCCACAAGGCGATCAGCAGGAAAAACCAGAGGTACCAATTCCAATCCGCTTGCGATCAGCTCAATTGGTTGATTCGATTTGGATTAACAAATTCGATTTTTGATTTGGTGCAGTTCGATGCTGAAATGCCCGCACTCTGCGCCGCCGAAGCCCCCGCGGGCCCGATTCGCGAGGCTGAGCGTGGCAACGGAGACCGCCGAGAAGGCGGCGGCAAGGCCCAGGCCGAGGACCCAGCGGATCTGCGCCCTGCGAGCCTCCCCGACCCGGACCAAGGCGGAGAGGGTCGAACCCTCCAGCGCGAGGAAGAAGGCGCTGACGACTCCGCGGAGCAAGGCCGTCCGGCCGAGGCAGGATCCGTTCCTCAGCGCGAAGCACCAGAAGCAGCCGGTCGCCGCGGCCGAGAGGAAGGGGACGGTCGTCAAGGCGCTGTTCATGAGCACGCCGAGGAAGGAGGCAGCACGGACGCCCGCGCCTGCCAAGACCAAGGATGACGCGTCCGAGGGCTGCTCCAGGTTGAAGAAGCTGAACCTGGCGTGCCGGGAGGTGCCGAGCAGGTACATGTTGGCGACTCCGAAGACTGCGAAGAAAGGTGAAGAGACAGCGGCAGCTAAGAGCGCAAAGAAAGGGCAAGAATCTAGGACGAATGGCAAGAAGAAAATTTTGGGCCGCTCGGTGAAATGCGCCAGTGCTGAAGCTGATGAAAAGAACCGAAATGGCTGTGCAAACAACGCCGCAGATCAGAATTCACTTGCAGAAACTGCAAGCTTCTGTCAGCAAAGCAAGCTAGTGCTGCAGGAAGTGAGAATTGAAGTGGATACATCGCGAGCTGACAATTCCGATGACAACAAGGAGAATCAGTCCAGTGCAGACCATCATTATGAAAGTGAAAACACACGGTTGGGGAACAATGAGAATGTTCCTGTGAAGGTACTGCCGTGAACTGATGTTCCTGAAAATGCAGTTTTTGTACTTATGATGCTGAGAACCTGACATGCTGTCATGGATCAATTGCAGGTAGCTACAATGCACAACAAATTGAATCCAGAACAAGGAAAGCTCAAAACTACCAATCCGAAGCCGTTCAGGCTAAGGACTGACGTGAGTCACTGCACCCTCCAACTCTCACTGTTCTGCAGGATTTCAATTAGCTACTAACCTGTTCTTACTCTCATTGGTCTACAGGAAAGAAGAGTTCTGAAAGATGCAAATCCAGAAAGAAAGCAACCGTTTGCCGAGAACAATTCCATGGCAGTACTCAAGGATGCAAATAGAGGAGTGAAGGTAAGTTGAAGTTGGTTCACTTCACCAGCTTTCAGATCAGATATTCAGAAACAAAGTTTTCTAACAAACATGTGATCACCCATTACTCTGTATGTGTATTGCAATACAGCCAATGAGCAAATGTGCTGCCGCAAAGGGACGTGACAAACCTATCTGCAGCGAGAAACAGGTGAACACTACTTTCGCCTAATACTTCCAGCTCCAAATCAATTAGAAACACTCGTGCTGATATGTGCATTCTACTAAATATGTTCAGAAGAAACAAACCACACATATTGCCACGGGTCAGCCTGGTGAGACCAAGCAGACCTTGAGCAGCATTCGGTGCAAGAATTCCAAGCCTGCTGCGATGACGAAAGGGAAGGTTGTTGAGAAATCACAGAAAGTTTCAAGAGTAACATCAACAACAAGAACAACCAATGGAGCAGCAAGGTTTGCAAAATTCTTTTCTCACAAACTGCCTTTGTAGATTGTAGTCATTGAGCTGCTAATTTACACCTGACATAAATGTTTCACTTGTTCAGAGGTCTCATGGCACCTCAGATGGGAAAGGAGAGGAAGCCTTCAGTTAAGATCTCAAGAGTCCAAGCTGCTGCTGCCTGAGTGAGCGCACGATCAGGGAAGGAGAAACTGTGACAAAGGTTTTATTGTCTGCTGCAGTGTTCGAGTTCTGTATTTATGCCGCGTCAAATTCATTTTTCAAGTTTTGTTAACTTAGCATGGAGGCAGGAGCTCTGCACACCAACAAGGATGTGAACATTTCATTCTGTAATTGGTGTGGTGAAATTCTTCTGCTTTGTACTCCCATGTTTACAAACCATATTCTTTCTGTAACATTATATCCATTCTTTCTGTAACTGTAAAACTGGGGAACAGAGAGGCCCAGGCCCATGATGCGCTTAATTTAGCTGTGGGCTGCTTCCAATCTCCGTTCATCTGAATCCGATCCAAATCGGCGCAAGGTGTTTCACGAGTCACGAGTAGCATTACTGGCGCGCTGCCGCCCAACCAATCGAAAGTACTTACAGACCAGCCAGCCTGCTTGGTCCTCCTCCGTCAGAAGACAGCGCTGCCAAGCCTAGCCCGGCATGGAAGGCCAGCCACGGATGAATGGATGATGGACCACAGCACGGGGCAGATGCGTTTCGTCACACGAATACGGCCGTCGCCGGCTGCGCCATGAATCCATGGCCCGTCCCCGGCGCCTCTGATCAATGCTGCCATGAACACTGATTGAGCTGAGCAGTGATCCGGTGAACAGCACCACGGATGTGGATTCATTATGAGTAGTAATAAAAACCAATCGATCCGTGAATTATTTGGTGCCTGCTGGTTCATGATGGAGGTCCCCTTCATGATGACGCAGGAGCATCGCTCATGGGTGAGAGCAGCGGATCTGATGCCCTACAGGCATGGGCAGCGGTACCTATCTAGTGTCAACATGGATTATTGTCCATAATTATGAAAGGGCAAGGCAGAGTTAAGTGTTCACTGTCAGTGTTACAGTACAAGTAGCTTCGGTAGTAGGAGTACCCACTTGTGGTCTTGTATCCTGGCAAAAATGGCAACTCGGCCAAAAATTTTCAATTGCCTCATTTTGTCTGCTACTACTCGATCGACGCGCATTTTTCAAGTCAAAAAGAGACGAATTGCCTCATTTTGTCTGCTACTACTCCATCTGCATCAAAAAGTACCTTGGATGGCATGAACCTCCTGCTGGCTTCAAAATTCCGCATGCCCCAAATGGACCAAACAAAAAAATCTCCCCCCTCTGAAATTCGTATTTTGGCAGGACACATGTAACCGTGTTGCTTCACGCGTCGGATAACTGGGTCACCTGTAACGACTCTGTCGTCGTCTATGGCGAAAACAAGCATATGGATTCGCCGGCGGCAATGCCTGCATGCAAAGCATTCACACGCAGATAGCGGTGAGCCAACACGCGCCTGATTCCGGCCTCCTGACTCTGAAACATTCATTCCAAAACCGCCGGCCTCGAACCGTGTTACGGGCAACCAACCACCGGCAGATAAACCCGACACCGGGCGTACGCTTCTCTCATCTCATTAACAAATGCACTAACGTCTCATGCTGAGGATTACGACGTGGAAAGCGGTATTAAGAATTGGAATGGCTTGATTATCATGCGCAGAAAGCTAGCTGGGTCAGGTGTTTCGACGTGGGCGCACGGCGCCGGGTCGGCGATCGCTGGTGGCGACGGGCCAGGCACCGCCGGAAACCGGCAACTGGTGAGGAGGCCGTCGGCACGTGCTGCCGCAGGTGTTCGCCCGGTGAGGGTCACGGCCGGAGAGGCCCTGCGCACCCTTACCTCGACAGGGCACGACACGGTGGGGTCGCCGGTTAATCCCTTGCCGTTTTGGCATGTGGTACGTGACAGGCAAGCGGTGCACGCACTTTACTTTCCCCGGCTCACTGTTCGCCTAGCCTACACTAATTTGCACAGATTTGTGCATCAAAACCAGAGTGTTAATGTGGATCACCTGTGCCTTTGGACAAGCTCATGCTGTCAAACGGCCGGCCTACCGGCAATCTGGCAGCAAGTAAACTGCCAGGCTCGCAACGAATAACGAAACTACGACTGCCATTCACCAGCGTTCAAGCAGGGAAGCTGCACCCGCAAGCCCTTTATGGGTGCGTTCGGCGCATAGGGTTTAAATTTTAGAGGGTTTTTGTAATGAATATTGTGATTACAAATAAATTTAATTATGAAACTAATTTCAGGACTTGGTTCGAATTCGCGAGACGAATCTAATGAGGGTAATTAAGGCGTGATTAGACGATGGTTACTGTAACAAAATATAGATTAATTAGGCTCATTAGATTCGTCTCGCGATTTAGAGGGGGGTCGTGATATAGGTTTTGTCATTAAATTAATAAAAATATGTTTAAATAGTAAGATTCTCTTTGATGTGATGGGTGCTAAAAATTAGAGGGGTGCACCGAACGGCCCCTATATCAAAAAGCGTGTTGTCCGCGTCGGCGCTGTGTCACCGTGTCACTGTAACTGTGGATCTCACATGCCGAACGCCCCGGTCGGCGGCGATGGTCCAGTCCAGCAAGAGCGAAGCGAAGCACAGCAAAGCAAACGTCGTTCACGTGCGGATCCCCGGGACTTGAGGGAGGCATGTGGGTCGCGCGCCGTGACTGTGGGCGCGGGCGGGCGAGCATGTGGCATCGCCGTCTCCGCGCCCTCAATCGCCGGGAACGCAGCTTTGCCGGATTCGGCGCCGGGATTTAGCTGGTTTCTGAGCGGAGAAGCATCGTGCTGTCTGCTGGTGCGTGCACGAGGGAGGAAACAGAGAGTGCCAAATGGTGTGCGCGCGCGCGCGTACGTGAATGGAACTTGTCGAAATGCGACGTCTGGCTTTGGTGGTTAGCCGGTTAAGGTTTTGCGGCGATGAGTTCAAAAGAGCGGCGACATGTCAGTTGTTTTGTTTTGCTGGAACGTCTAAAAGTCCTGAGTGCAGAGTGCTCATCTCACGGTGAACTGGACAGAAAACAAAGCACTCGACAATGTAACGACACGCACATTCATTTTTTTCTGATCACAACGCCACCAACACCAGGGTGTGTGTGCTGCAATAGCAACGCGCATTCCCAGTCTCTGAACGACACGATAGAAAGTGGGAACACTTGAAAAATACTGGCACGAGGGGTCCTACATAATAAGCTCATTCATCAGCCATTATAAAACCACTGTTAACCCACCGTTGCATCTCCACTTGTCCGGTGATCCGTCCGTAATTACGGACCAGGCGTGGCGCCTTTTCCCGCTTTTCCCTCTTCCGGTCCCCGCTTTGACGAAAACAAATCAACAAGAGACCGATCGGGCTTTTGTTAAAGCCTGGAGCGGATGAGCGATCCAAGACATACTGGTTCCTTGTTTAATTACCAGGATGCGTCTCCGGTCCTGCAGCATTGCTCCAGATTCGTGTTGTGCCGACGGGAGCTACGGGCGGCCTACACACAGAGCAAAGCGAGAACACGCGTGTAAACCTGGACGCGACGCGAGCGCTGCGTCGACGCGATCCGTTCCGTGCTCCCGTTTCAGGCCCTATTTGGAATGCAAGAATTTCACAGAAATTTTACAAAAATTTCACAAAAAACAGTTCAATTCCCGCATGAATAGAGATGCATTCCTCCATTCTAAAGGGGGCTCAACCGCCGGAGCGGGCGCCTCGATCATCTCCTCCCCGCTCCGGCGTCAAAACCGGAGCCTGCGGAAGGAACAGCAACCGACAGGTCCCCCCGGCCGGCGACCTCGTGCTCCCGGAGAAAAGATGGACTAGGAAGCTGGCACGCACTGTATCGTCTTCGCACCCTGTCTGCCCGTCACCTGCCTGCGGCTGCAGAGGAGAGCACGAATTCTTCCTGCATCCCGTGGAAGAAAATATCTGTAGCTGATGTTTCTTTCGATCATGTAATGTGTGGTACTAATCGAATATTCCATTTGAACTATACTACTACCGGTCTCTTCGGAGACATCCGATAAAATTAGAACTATACTACTACCTGGTCCTCCGTCCCGGAAGCCACGACTCGCCACAAGGTCGTCTACGCTCTCAGGACGAGACATTGGCGCGAGTCAAATACTAGTACTAGTATAGTTTCGGAGGTTTTGTCGAAAGCCCATCGATTTAAAGAAGAAGAGAGCGAGAGAAACGTGCCATGCAGTAAGAGCATCCGCAACAGCCTAGCCAAAGCGCTCATTTTTTTTAAATTTGACGATTTTTCTCAAAAACGGCCCTCCAACAGACTCGGCAAACGGATCAGTAAAATAGCTTCTCCGCCATCGCGCACATCTCGCTAGCCAAGCTTGGCGAGCCTCCCTCCCTCGCCATCGCTGCTCCGGCGGCGGGTTCCCGCGCAAGAATTCGCGTTCCCGCGCCTTTCTCCTGCCCAGGCCGCACGCCCTGGTTATAAATCCCGCGCATTCGTGTTCTCCACCGCCATCTCGCTCGCCGCCGGTCGACAGCAACCTCTGCCGCCCGAGTCGCCATGTCGATTCCTACCCATCTCGCAAGCAAGCAAAGCCAAATTCCTGTGATGAAACCTCTGCCTCCCGATAGATCCACGCCTGGCCGCGTAAGGCTTCCCATTCAGGCTCCTCAGTTTCTGATCCCACAATTCGTTGAACAAGGACGCCCGAGCTCCATTGGAGGCGATGGTACAACTGGAATGGATTTACTGCGCCATCGTGTTATTCCTCCTGCTGGATTGGGTGGCCGACTGCCGTAGTTCGTCGCTGATCCAGTCCAGGCAGGTACTCAAGTCGCCCACTAGTTGCCTGGTAAGGTTTTTATTATGCGCAATCTGTGATTAGTGAGTGCGATTTAGATTGAGTCAAGGTTTGGTACGGAGCTGAAATTGTTTTTGTCCGGATTCAGAACCGAAATTATTTGCCCATGACTGCACCTTTGTAGGCTGTATTTTATCATATGCAAATTTTGATGACTTCCGATGTGTTACCTGGGGGCAGTGATTAATAGTTCGAATGCTGTTCTAGTGGTACTGCATGCCCTGTTCTTGTTCTAGTAGCACTGCATACCCTGTTCAAGCTGAAATTGTATGCCCTGTTCTAGTTCTAGTGCCCTGTGTCTCATCTGTTCTGTACTAGTGCTTGACAGGTAGACAGGCAGCAGCTGCTGAGATGTTTGTCGTGCATAATCATAATTTCTGAAACCTTGATGTTTGTTAACTGAAGTTTCAGCAGAAGCAAGATATGATGTTGCTATGAGCTTTCATGTCTGTAGGCTGCATTACCAACGAAGAACGTTGGGTCAAAACCTTACTGAAGCATTTTTTTTTTTACTTTGGAGTTTCAGAATTCTGAAACTTGGTGGCACATGTACAGAAGCGAAAAGTCTGTCCTAATTTGTTGTACACTCTCATCTTTCAATGATTTAGTTTTACTTTGGAGTTTCAGTGCACAGCATCATAAGGAGCAATTCGTGTACAGAAATGACCAATAGCTAGTCAATGAACTCATCTGCAACAAAATCATCGAACGAATCTTCAGAATCCATGTTGCACGACCACTCCTCCTTGTCGGATCGTCACCATTCGATGCTCTTCTGTCACGACGGGCAGATCTTCGCAGACAGTTGTCGAATCTTCAATACGAATCGTCAAGCAACACAATTCACTGCAGGGAATTGTCGGATCGTCAGTAGGTGCTTTCAGGAGAAAATCAGAACCAACGACGTCGTCTTGACTTTACAATCCGATGGCGGCATCACAAAACGGCAGCGCTAGAGGAGATCGATTGTGGCTTGCAGCAGGATGGAAAAGGAGATCGGGCATGGAGATCAGGAAAAGAAGATCGACTTGCAGCAGCACCAAAAAAGAAGAAGCAGCGCTGCGGGAGGAAGAAAAAAAGGATGGCCCACTGATGACGTGGAAGATTTGAAAATAGATTAGAGTTGGTTTTAGCGAGGCTGTTGGATTCCATCATGTTTTCTGGGCGATTTCTATTTTACAGACTAGCGAGAAAAGCTAAATTTGGAGTTTTTTTTAGAGAGGCCGGTGGAGATGCTATAAGGCTCATCGACCGACAGCTGCGCGGCATGTTGAGTAAGCAGCCGTACGTGTCCTTGCTATATGTTTCGATGGATGATTTGTCGCAACACTGAACCATTTGGCGCTGCCACGCCTCGGCTTACCTACCCCGCCGAGAGCATGCTCGTCGCACGCCAGGCTTCAACGATTCGATCGGACTGAGCGAAACGGAGGAAGAACCCACGGCACGGGCAGCGGTACATTACATGGTGTACGGTATCGCACGCATCGATCGGGTGAGCTGGAAGAAGCACCAAGACGGACGGACGGACGCGGCAGGGAAATTGAATCGTGGCGGGCGACGGCACGGATGATTCGGGAACGTGCCCCGCTGCTGCTGCAGCCGCGCGCGCGCACGGGACCACCACCGACGGCGACCCCGCCCGCTCCCCTGGACCCCACCACGGTTTTCCCTCCCTTTTTTTTCCTCCAGCCTTCCGCCGCGTCGCGCTCGCGCAGCGCTTTCCCCCTTGCCTGGCTTGGCAGGCAGAGTTCACGCCGCGGCGAGAAGGGAAGGCAATCGGACGGCTTAATTTAAATGTCACGCGTCGGTGCGGATCGCTGCCGTTGGTTGGGCCGGGCCACACGTCAAGACTTACGGCTCGGCGTCTCTGTTTTACAGGGAACAAAACGCGTCTGGGCGAAGTATACAGGCTGACATTACGCAAATTTGGCATTTCCAAAACAGTGATGGAAGGTTTTCTTAGATTTTCTTTCAGTACGATTGTTAAAACTTTCCGTTTATCTATGGGCGAGGGCTGTTTTCTACACAGCTGAGTAGAATGAGCCTGTTCGGTTAGAGGTTGCAGTTACAGTTGCAGTTTTTGTGAGAGAGAACACTGTAGCGAAGGAAAGCAGCACTGTAGCAGACAGAGGAGGAAAGCAGCAGCCCGCTGAAAAACCGGCTGCCGAACACTCTGAATGTGCAAGAAGCAGCTCACCCGAAAGTCCCCCGCTGCTTATGTTCAAAGGAACAAAAGCTGCCTACTGTTCTTCTCGTGGTAAAGAAGGAACGAGGGCCCCAGCTTACCACATATACTCATGAGAAAGAGTTTCGCTCCTCACACCACCACCGCTCACATGGAACTGAGACGGGAATATATGCTAAAACAGCAACAATGAAAAGAAGCGTAAAAGACGTTGTTTCGAACAAACGAACAAGATCTCGTGTTTATTTTGCAATGAAACGGATAATAAAGCGTCACAGTGAAAATTTAGCCGAGTCCAGGGATGCCAGACAAACAAAGAAATGGACCCAGGAAATATTGTACCACGCGAGGAAAATCTGGCAGTTATCACGCTGTTCCTCCTCTGCCCTGCTCCTCTTCCCATGTTTAAACCACACAAACCGCGTCGTAATTAACTGGCAAATACTAATCCCTACCACGGCAAAGGTCAAAATCCTTAACCAAAACTACAGCAGGAAAACAGAGACAGACATGCGGAAAGACAACGGAAACATCATAAAATATTGCTTCTTCCCCTTCCGGCCGATCTCTCTCTAGACGTGCTGAGCTGTTTCCCAGTCCGTCCGTCCCCTTCCCTGAGCTCATCAGCCTCGCTTCTCCCCTCCTCTTCATAAGCTCACTCTCAAACGGAGGTGGAGACAGCTGCAAGGTACTCCTACTCCAGTAGCATCGAGGAGTTCTGTGAGGCTTTCTTGTGAGAGGGATTGTCATTGGAGTGGAGCTAAAAGAAGGGGATCCCCAGGAATAGTGTGTGGCGGAGTGAGTGGCTATTTTGGGTGGAGGAGAGCGAAAGGCGTGGCCGTGGCCGGAGGCGGCGACGGGTTCTTGGACCGGCCTTTGATGGCGCCGTGGAGCGGCTTGTGGGGCGGCAAGGCCGGCGGCGAGGCCTACCGCGGCACGCCGGTGGTGGTCAAGATGGCGAACCCCAACTGGTCCATCTCCGAGATCTCCTCGCCGGAGGACGACGAGGAGGACCTCTTGGCCGCCGCCGGCCGCCGCAAGGGGGGCCGCACCAAGAACGCCAAGCAGATTAGGTGGGTGCTGCTGCTCAAGGCGCACCGCGCCGCCGGGTGCCTCGCCTCGCTGGCCTCCGCGGCCGCCGCGCTCGGCGGCGCCGCAAGGCGTAGGGTCGCCGCCGGGAGGACCGACGCCGAGGCGGGCGTGGTGGCCGCCACCGGCGAGAGCCCGGTCGTGCGCTCCCGGTTTTACGCCTTCATTAAGGCCTTCCTCATCGTTTCCGTGCTCCTCCTCGCCGTCGAGCTCGCCGCCTACTTCAACGGCTGGAATCTCGCCGCATCCGCCCTTGCGCTCCCCGTCATCGGCCTCGAGTCGCTGTACGCCTCTTGGCTGCGCTTCCGTGCCATCTACGTCGCGCCGACGCTCCAGTTCCTAACGGACGCGTGCGTCGTTCTCTTCCTTATCCAGAGCGCCGACCGCCTCATCCAGTGCCTCGGCTGCTTCTACATTCACCTCAAGCGCATCAAGCCCAAGCCCAAGGCCCCTGCATTGCCGGATGCAGAGGACCCGGACGCCGGGTACTACCCCATGGTGCTTGTACAGATACCAATGTGCAACGAGAAGGAGGTTGGTGTTGCTACTGTCGCTCTAAAACATGCAATTTTTGTCACTTAACATGCAATCTTTTGACCGATCGTTTGCTGTTGGCTTCTTCAGGTGTATCAGCAATCAATTGCGGCCGTGTGCAACCTCGACTGGCCGAAATCCAACTTCTTGGTTCAGGTGTTGGATGACTCCGATGACCCATTGACACAGACACTGATCAGAGAGGAGGTGGCTAAGTGGCAGCAGCATGGTGCTCGGATTGTGTACCGACACCGGGTGTTGAGGGATGGCTACAAAGCTGGAAACCTCAAGTCAGCCATGGGCTGCAGCTACGTGAAGGATTACGAGTTTGTTGCCATATTCGACGCAGACTTCCAACCAAACCCAGACTTCTTGAAGCGAACCGTGCCGCATTTCAAGGTGAATTGGAAGGAATTTAGTACTTTCGGTTCTTTGTTATCTTTTGTTTAGGATTCTAATTCTGATTCATTCACTTAACTGTTGCAGGATAATGATGAATTGGGGCTGGTGCAAGCAAGATGGTCCTTTGTGAATAAGGATGAGAACCTGTTGACAAGGTTGCAGAATATTAATCTTTGCTTCCACTTTGAGGTGGAACAGCAAGTGAATGGGGTGTTCTTAAACTTTTTCGGGTTCAATGGAACCGCTGGTGTTTGGAGGATCAAGGCATTGGAAGACTCAGGGGGCTGGATGGAACGTACAACGGTTGAGGATATGGACATTGCAGTTAGGGCGCATCTCCATGGCTGGAAGTTTATCTTCCTGAATGATGTTGAGGTATTTGTCTACTAGATACATAAAGTTTCTTTTAATTTGGTTGCTTGGTCAAGTTTATTATCCGTGCGACCGTGTCAATCGAACTGAACTTTTTGTCGTATTCTGGACAGTGCCAATGCGAATTGCCTGAGTCGTATGAGGCGTACAGGAAGCAGCAACATCGGTGGCATTCCGGTCCAATGCAGTTATTCAGGCTCTGTTTACCAGACATCATCAAATGCAAGGTATTGTAATGCTTGTTATGATCGGGCCTTGATCTTTTAGCTGCAATTGAATAGTAACTAGTTTATCTTGTTAGTAACCAAGCTTAATAATATCGATGATAGTTATGATCCAAAGAATATAGTTGTCACCACAAACAGGGTTTGAATTTTGTTCCTTAAATGCTATTAGTACTACTTAACACCATATCTGTTGTATTAATGCTTAAAAAACTCAAAATTTTACCTGCGAATTAATATTTAATTATATTGCTTTTTGTAGTATACCTTAAATTGTTGCAATATCAGTTTTCACTTCTCGGTTAACTCCGTGTAAACTTCCAACAACAAATAGCATTCTATGAAGACCCTGTTGTGTTAGCTTAACCCGATGGTTAGAAAGACGACATTAAGCTGATGACAGACATCTTTGGATTACTTTCTTTGGATATATTTGAGACATTTGTCCTTGGCCTTGCCAACTGTACTCCAATGATGTTAAAATCCTAATGAAAATACAAAAAGCTCATGATGTTGTTGATCTGAAGACCTGGTCCATCCGATTCATTGCTTGGAACCTATACTCCTGCATTATTAACTTTCTCAGTGCTGCTACGTTGCTGCACTTTAAGTTGCGTTGTCATCATTTGCCTTCCACACGCTGCCACATATAAACCATAGCTGATAGCTCTATTTTTCTTGGCCTATTTCTAGACTCTTATGTTATCTTTTTGACATGCTACAGTCTATTTAAATATGCTACTACTCCATTAACTTGCTCCTATGCTATGTAGTTGTCATTGTCATAATTATAATTTACCTTTCAGCGTGTGAGTGTAGATGAAACAATTGACATGTCAGTAGCTTTATGTATGCTCAATGAAGATAAGCTCCCCTATTTTATTGTTTATTTATGTTGTTTCGCTTTGTTGCAGATTGCGTTTTGGAAGAAGGCCAACTTGATATTCCTCTTTTTCCTACTACGAAAGCTCATATTACCTTTCTACTCCTTCACCCTTTTCTGCATCATCCTTCCAATGACAATGTTTGTGCCTGAAGCTGAGCTTCCTGAGTGGGTCGTGTGCTACATCCCCGCCCTGATGTCATTACTCAACATCCTCCCTTCTCCGAAGTCATTCCCTTTCATCATCCCCTACCTACTCTTTGAGAACACCATGTCTGTGACGAAGTTCAATGCCATGATCTCCGGTCTGTTCCAGCTTGGAAGTGCATATGAGTGGGTGGTGACCAAGAAATCAGGCCGTTCATCTGAGGGTGACCTCATTTCTTTGGCTCCCAAGGAGCTGAAACACCAGAAAAACGTCCCGGCGCCTAACCTTGACACGGTTGCAAAGGAGCAATTGGCTTTGAAAAAGGATTCAAAGAAGAAGCACAACCGGATATACAAGAAAGAGCTCGCGCTATCGATGCTCCTCCTAACCGCCGCTGCTCGAAGTTTGCTCTCGAAACAGGGTATACACTTCTACTTCCTCCTGTTCCAGGGCATTTCCTTCTTGTTAGTAGGCCTTGACCTCATAGGCGAGCAGATTGAGTAGGCTGTCAACAGCAAGGTAGATGTTGAAACCATGAGCATGGAACTGCTGCAAAAGGATGCTATGGCTGAGATTCAGAAACATGGATTGTGCCGTTGTGCCTTCCTGGATTTGTCTTGACTGCACGACATGTTCCCCAGGCTTCACGTGAGAGAACCTCCTGCTTTGGAGGGGTGTAGATATGGTGTCCTGGGCCTGTAAATTTGCGTAGCTCTTCCATTGCCGCTCCATTCTTTTGTAACAATTTTTGGTGTTGATGTGGGATCTAGGATGTAACACACACTTCTCTCCTGTACGGTTGATGATGAGGAAGGACAAAACAAAAATGTCGCTGTCTAAACCATACTAGTGTAGCTGCTGATCTGATCTCTTTCACTCTTTGTCCTACTTGTAAGCAGATCCCTCTTCTCTTCCAGATCCGGATCGCGCTTTGCTTGTCCATGTGTGTTTGTTGCACCTGCCCTGCTTGTCGCTGTGAAAAGTTAGGATTTGTCGAGAACAGGGTCACATGATTGGAAGATCTGGGTCTCCTCCATGGCTCCATAGGACCTAAATTATGTACTAGTACTACTTACTATGCATCAAGATTCCGGCAGCTCGTCAAACAGGTCCATCTTGTCGTCAAGGCGCTGAACTATTTCCCAGCACGTTTTGTGCTAGAACACGTACATTTGCCGGAATTTTGTACAGGGAAAAAATACTTATGTTACTGTATGTTTTAGCCGAGGTGTCTGTCTCATTGAAAGTTGGAAGTAGAGTGAAGACTAAAGTATCGTGGATCATACACATATCCTGATCATCATCAATGTTCCAACTTGGATAAAATGGAACGTTTGTCGTCAATCGCAAGTATATAAAACATACTACTCTGGGATCCCAAAAAACTCTATCCAGTAGTCCGTTTCAGACACTCATCCTCAGGTGGCAACCATCGACGAGCCCATGTCCCGAGCTCCTTCCCTGGAGCTGAGCTGTGAGTAACCGAGTCCTCGTCGTCCACCTTATCGTCATGATCACCGAGACTGCGAGACAGCTGGTGCCGCGCCTAGGCGTCTTCTACGTGACACCGGTCCAGTCCGGCCGGAGACGGGGGGCCAAGAGGCGTCTCTCACGTGACGTTGGGTTCGGCCGTGCGGTGGTTGCGGTTTTGCATCGGAATAATAATTGGCGATCGAGTGCTTCCTTGTCCGACGCTGCTCCGCGTTTCTCTGTCTGACGCGCCGCTTCGCGTCTGGTTAGGTAGCCGTCGTGCAGTATAAGCCAAGAGACGGAGGATTTGATTACCTGGCCGCAGTGTCTCTCGATGGCTTCCGCCTGTAGTACATGCCTACGTGCGCTTGACCCTTAGCGATCATGGCCAATGATTTCCGCAGCTCAGCAAGTCTTGGAGAGTTGCCGTGGGCGGGCCGTGTCTCAATGGAGAATGATGATGGTGTGGGAGTGTGGGCCCTAGGGAGCAACGAAACATATAGGCAGGGAATTTTCTTTCTAGTACATGCTACTCCCAGTAATACGGTCGGCATTACTGTACTTCAGGGCATCTGCATCTGCCAAGTATCATCAGTAGCTTATGCTTTATTTACATCACCGAATGCTTGCCGTTGCCGGCTGGTACGTCGGGCAGCAGTAAACACAGAGGCTTTTCTCTTTTTGAGAGGAAGTGGAATCGTATCTGGACTACCTAGTAGATGCACATTGACATTCCTGCACGATCCAAGCAAACTGGCAGCCCAGTCAACAAATGCTGCAACCTGTAACACATCAACGGCCCACAAATTGCCCACGGGCTAGGAGGAGCCCGCTATATCAGGCCTGACCAAACCAGCGTAACAAGCCTAGCCCGTAGGAACAAAATTTGTTCACTTCTCCAGCCGAAACCAAACGAAAACTCTTCTCGGCCGAATCCCGCGCGCCAGCCCCCCGTGACGAGCGCGGCGGACGCGAAAGCGCGCGATGGAGTCGAGATTTGCGGCGGTGTCGTGCATCATGCATGCGCTCCCGGCTGCTGCGGCGCATGGCTGTGAATAGTAGTGGACTGCTCACGTCGCGCTGAGGTGACGGCCGGAGAACGCGCGGGACGGGCCCGGGCGTTCGTGCCAGGCGGGGCGGCGAAGGCGGGCGGATCCAGACGTGGGCGGGGCCTTGCTGATTTTTCGGCTGCCGAGGGATCGCAAAATAGGCGTGTGAGTCGGTGGACATGCATGCTAGTAGACCAGTACTGTCACCTCGATCGCTCCAGGTGTTGCAATGCAAGACCCGTGAGCACTGCGACCGGTCGTCTTCCAACAGTCCAGTGCGACCGCCGGGGCATAGCGGAGCTGACGAACATCATCAAAGCCTGCGTGGCCGGCCGGGGACGAACTACGGACGGGGGCCTAGTTAGTGCTATCAGTAGTAGCACGAACGAAGCTTAATTGGCGCTAGCCGCTAGGGCATGCAAATGGGTTCGATCGCACAGAAGAATCACAGGCACGAACAAGAACGCTGACGATCGGCCGTCAACTACACGTCGTGCATTTGTGTTCAGTGTTCACTAAACCGTCCTACTGCACCAGGCTGTTCTGTACAACCTCCATTTCAAATTACACGACATTTTTTACTTTTCAAGATCACATTTGACCGCTCGTCTTATTACAAAATTTTGTACAAAAAAATTGTGCTTAAAGTATCTCTAATAATAAAATAAACCATAACAAGATAAATGATATCTGCATAAACTTTTCGAATAAGACGAACAGTCAACGTGATTTCCAAAAGTCATAATCGTCATATAATTTGAAATGAAGGGAGTAGTTCTAGGAGATTCATATATGCTGCTGCTACACGATAAACACGCAAAGTTCGTTGCGTGTTTTCACAATGTTACTTACCATGATCTATCAAATCGCAAAATCATACGGTTTCTCAGAGACCTTTAGGAAACGGGGACCCGCTTGGTATGAGTTTGAGATGAGGACACTTAAAGATCTACTCGGAATTAACACGCATAAATTCAGCTCAACTCTTGTAGGATTCCAAATAGAAAAAATCACATATTCTGAAGAATTCTAATAGTTTTTAGATAGAAGAGTTCCATCATCAAGCAAACAACAACTTGACCTCCCATATGCGAAAGGGTCTGTAGCTTAATGGTCCAAGTAACCGAATCCTTATCGAGGGAGCCGAGCCGGCTTCGCTCTCCGTCAAAACGAGCCCCATCGGTATAAGCATCAACACAACCTTACCACACATCCAAACACCTCTATGCCGTATGCTTGCCAATTAAGCGAGGCAAAACAGTGCTTGACAAGTGTACCAAATTAAATGCACCCTTAGCACATGAGCCACATCTTAAGACGAGGGCATATGCCCCCGCCTTTTTATTCTCATGCCTGATAGACCTTTGCTTCCATTAATTCCTGTACAAAATTGTTTTTGGCATCAGTGTCAACAGACTTCAACGTTTTGCCGTTCTGAACATCTTGTCCAACAATTGAAGCTTAGGAATCAACATACTGCTTGTGTTCAATTTGTGACGTCAATTTATAAACATAGTAACTTCTAAGCTGCATCGAAAAGGCTCAACTTATAAGCTCAAATAAAAGAAGTATTAAAGATTTGAGCGTCACATTGCAACATGTTGGTCCCTTGAGCTCTATTTGAAACCTTCATATATAATAGTTAGCTGCTAAAATTAGTCAAGTAGTTCCAACGGCCTAGCTAACCATCTACCTAACAATTATCTTTTTTTTTGTGTAACACCTAACAATTATCTGATTAACTGAATCAACCAAACTAATAAAAGTAACAGCTAATAATTAGCTATTAGCATACATTCTTTTAGGAATGACAATATGATTTTGTATTTTAGCTTCTGCATCAAGTAATGCATATAGTTATTTATTATTACAAAACCAACGAGAAGTTCCATCACAAAATCAAAACGAATTGAGGGCGCTCCTCTACTTTTGCAAGTGCCCAGAATCAACGCATATCTTTCCTGAGATCACCTGCATAAACACTCGTGTTATTAAAACCACATCATGTCTACTTAACTATATTATGGAGCATAGCGTGCAAGCTCCTATCAAAATTTTGTACTTAAGTTCCTTGTCCACTCAAGTAACTAATCATCAAGCATATGATAAATGCTTAAAAGGAGCTGTAATGTTAAACGAACCATATACAATTGTCATGTGCGGACACGAGATGACGAAAGGGAAAGGGAACGTCCAATGTTGCCGGCGGGTTAGCAGTTACCAAACTCAGAATACACCAAGAATAAGATGGATAAAAAGATTTTCCACAGGACAGCATATATCAGTGTGTTGCACGGTAACACGGTGAGAGGGTGGCGATAACGGTCGAAGTGTTTGTTCTCGGGCTCCCAAGCAGCGGAGACGCGCGCTCCAGCGAGTTCGCCGCGTTTCCGTCCTGATCTGGCGCATGCACGCCCAGGTGACTCACGGAGAAGGCGCGCTAGAGTTGGCCCTCCGGGCCCGGGCGCGCGTACGAGGCGGCGGAGCGGATCCCGGCTTTGGCGCGCTGCAAGATGGCTGATTTTCCGGCTAGGAACTTCACCGGGTTGCGAGGGACCACCGACCGACCGATCGAGAGGCGTCGATGCTGACATGCTGTGGTGGACCGTTGAGGCCGCCGTCCTCCTCTCTCTCCAGGTGTTGCAAAGACGACATGGACGACCAGGGCCACGCCACGCCACGCGCGGGAACAGTCCAGTATCGCAGAGCATGACGATCAGGAGGATCCGATCAGAAAATCAAAGCCTGCGCCGCCGGGGACGCGCGGCCGAGTTTCCACGGTAGCACGAAGGTAGCTTAGCGCTAGGGCAGGTGAAATTGAGAATGGAATTCGAACACACCGAAGAATCGCAGAGATACACAGATTACATGCAGACCATCATTCAACTTGGCAAACTAAACTTGGCAGATTTTCCTTGTTGAAGTTAGGAGATCAAAGCTAATTAACCACCCTACATCCCCAGATTAGTGTGGCTATTCTAGGTGATCCATGCCGCTGTCCCTGGCCTCGGTGTTACAAAAAGAAACCTCCTCTCGCGACACAAATGGAGGAGGAATCAGAAGAGGCCAAGCAAAAGCATGCCTAGCTATTCCTCACCGGCTAATCCAACTACAACTGCTGCTAACCCTTACCCGCAGCTACAGGCACGCCCTAATTGATGAACAAAAGTAACCAACAGTTTCTGCCTAACCAACCCATCTACCACCATGGATGAGCCACTGTGCCAGGAGACTACAGTCTACAGGTAGCTGCTGTTTATGCGTCAGTCCACGCCGCGAACATTGGCAGGTGCGCGATGGACACGCCGGGCCGCGCTGACACCGGCGTCGGCGACAACTGCCAGGACCCCATCGGCAGCTGCTGCGGGTAGGCCAGCTTGGACTTGGCGAAGAGCATGGCCAGGCCGCCGCCGCCGCGGTCCGGGCTCTGCTCCCGCGAGTTGCTCACGCTCGTGGCCAGGGACGACGCGTTCGACATGTGCGCGCTGGCGTTGCCGTGCGCGTGGTCGGCCTCCGCGTCCACGGACACCATGTCGCCCAGCACGGAGAAGGCCTCGCTCGACAGGAGCTCGTGGTTCTGGCCGTGCTCGTCCGTCGTCCTCGCGGGAGCCGGCAGTGCCGCCGCGGCCGCGGCCGCCGCCTGGAACTTCCACTCCACCACCGCGTTGCCGGCCTGCACCAGCGCCGAAGCGGCGGCGGCGGCGTCGCCCTCCTGGACCGCCACGATGGCGTTCCCGGCGACGTCGCCGTCCTTCTTGCGGCGGACGAGGTCGCCGGGGAGGAGCGTGTTGCTCTCCATGATCTTGTCCACGTCGTACCGCGTGATGTCGAAGTTGGTGACGGCGTTCAGGCCGCGGAACTTGATCGCCGCGACGTCGTACGCCTCGGCCGCCTCCTCCTGCGTGGCTGCACAGATCAAGAGAGTTGCTACCCTCATCAGCTGATTAATCGCGTATTGTAACACATAACACGTGACAACAAATTAGCAGTCGGAATTCGCTTTCGAGCGAGCGGTCAAACAAGCAAAGCGCGAAAGCGACGCGATCGAGAATGCAAATGAGCCCCAGACTGTGCCCAAGCCAAGCCAGCCTTATGAAAAGATGACCAAAACGCAAACGCGTAATGGGGCCGGCACGGCGGCACCCCGGCTAGGCTATGCATGCACGAAAAGCTCTTGGAGCACAGCCAAAAGCATGCAAGAATCGGCAGAGCAAACATTCTTTGGGGAGGGCCAGGGCAGGGCAGGGCATCATTGAGCAAGCTCAGTTTTTGATCATTGGTGACTGGACACCCTGCGTCCTTAAACCGTGACAACATCTGCGACCTTATGAGAAACAACGGCTAGCTCGGTGGTAGTGTCACCACTGGCGATCATGATGCAAAGGTTACAAGTATGCAGACTAAACGGACAAGATACTACTGCAGTAACGACTTGGAAGCACAAGAATCTGAAGAACATGGAATGAGATACTACGCACAGAATGTTCCCAAGTAGAGGTCCTTGTTGCCAGATACACGGCCGATGCGCGCTTGCCAACGCCCGTGCTGGTGATGCCTGCGGCAAATGCTATGAACCGTTCAGTAAATTTTCACAAACATTTGCTCATCTACTATCCTGCATCGATTCAATTCAAACCAAGATGGTTAGTAGACAAACCTGGTGACCCCTCGGTAAATCGAAGCACCGCGCGAGAACCCGCTGCTTTTCCTGCAGCAAAATGGCGAGCAATGTAAGCCTATATGCTTTTCTTCTCACACACAAACATTGAAAGCAACAGACGAGAGTACCTTCTGAGGTGAGCCACGTACTCCTGCCTGGTCATGTTCTTCATCTCCTCCAGCTCCTCCCGGTAGTCCTCCAACTGCATCCAAACAAAACAGCAAGAACATCAGTATACTACATTGCGATGAAACAATCACAAAAATTGATTAAGTTCAGTAATCACGTGGAAGTTGATGTTCGTGGACGGGCCCCAGTACTTGAGCGCCGCCAGGTCATACGCCCTCGCGGCCTTCTCCTCCATGTCATACCCACCTAAGCCAACCAAAACAAAATGAGACAAATCAGAAAACCAACCTTAACAACACCTGAACCATGTGACCACACTACAAACACTCACTGATCCCAGCTACTCCTACTAGCTACTCCTAGTGATTAAATACAAAGTGCAAGTACTTACCGAGATAAACTGCAGAAGCAGACGCAGTACGGCCAGAGTTAACCAATCCCCAGGAGTGATAGTTCAGTGACATGGAAGAGCAGTTCATTAGGGACTGAGTATATCTGAGAGTTTAGGAGTGGGGAAATGGAGAAGAATGCTGTACTATCTAGAGCTAGGCCGCCATGGCGGCTCAGCACATACCTTGCCGGCCTTTCCTGGTCTGGCCTTCCTTCCTGCAGCTGTTGTCCCAGAGGTGCGCCTCATACCTCCCCGTCCACCTATGCCTGCTTTTACACCGTGGAAAACCACGCGCACGCGTCAAGTCAGCCACTCGGTAATGCGTGCCAAGCTACCGGCCGGCGCCGGAGGGGATGATATAACGGCGGCGACGGCGGCGCGAGGACACGGATGGGGTGCGTACCTGGTGACGCCGCGGTACTGCGACGTGCGCTGGCCGAAGGTGTCGATGGACTTGCGGTGGACGGTCTGCTTCTGCCCGGCGCCGCGGTCCGTGCCGCGCTTCTTGCTCCCGGCTTCCAAGGCGATGTACTCGGCGACGGGGTCGGCCGCGTGGGCGCCGCCGCCCATCTGCATGGTCACGCAGCTCGCCTGGGACCCGGAGCTCATGGACAGGGCCAGCTGGTGCGCGTGGCCGGCCGCCGGTACGACGGCGTTGCTGCTGACGTCGTAGCCGCCGCCGACGCTGCGGGCGGCGAGCCAGCTGGCCGCCAGCGCCGCGGCGGACTGCTCGTCCACCATGGACGCGTGGCCGCCGTAGACGTCGTGGCCGGGGATCATGGCGCACTGCAGCGGCTGCAGGTAGGCGGCGCCGTGGCCGTGGTGGTGGCCGCCGCCGTAGTAGAAGCTGGAGTTGTCCGAGCTCAGCGCCATCGCGGGACCCCCGCCCAAGAAGTCCTCCAGCTTCGGCGACACCGAGGACACCACCACCCCTGATCACGAGTTAAACAAAAACTGCTCAAGACCAACCAAGAAACATGCGTCAACCAAGAAACATGCGTCGCCAGAAAGAGACAATTAATCAACCAAGAACGAGACTGTAGCAAGTACGATCGAGCAAGTACTGCACTTAATAAGATCTCACTGCCTCTTACTACACCATATTAATGGATGGGATGGGACCGCGCGGAAGCTAAGCTTACCGTGGCGCTGTTCTTCCTCGCTCCGCCGGAATGCCTCCGCGATGCAGAGGGAGCCATCGGACCGGAGCGGCATGGAGGCGAGCGTGGGGTAGTACCCGCCGCCATTGGCGCCCGCCGCCTGAGTCACGGCGCAATCTTGGCCGCTGCCAAGCGCGTAGCAGAAGGGCGCCGGCGAGGAGGTGACGGGCGGGTAGTAGAGGCCCCCGGCGTGCTGCTGCTGCTGAACGCCGCCGTCCGCCGCGTCCATGGCCGCCATCTGGTGAGGCGAGAGCGAGAAGCCCAGCCAGCTGCCCCCGGCCGCCGCGTCGCTTCCGCCGGTGCTGCAGCTGCTCACGTTCTGGCTGCTGTTGCTGGTCATTTTGTAGCAGTGAATCCGGCACGAGCGGAGGAGGAGGAGGAGGAGGAGGAGGTGTTGATGGTTGGGAGAAGAGACGATGAGAGATCAATCATTGGGGAGTACACGGCGCAATGATGCCGGCACTCTCCATGGCTACCTCCCTCCGCGCGTTTGAAGGGGGACGGACGGCTTCGGTTTGTGTGTGTCTGTGCTGCGTGTGCACCTCCGTGGGAGGCGGGCAGATAAATAAGCTAAGCTATGCTGACGTGTGCGCGTGTGCGGAGGAGAAGAAATGATCGATGATGATGTGAGGAGAATGTTGTGTGGGGCTTTGCTTTAAGCTGCAAAAGGAATGAGATTTGCACTTTGCAATTGACCCACACATCTGCGCACGCAAGAAACAGGGGGGCAGCAAATAATTACTACTCCTCTACCTCACTCACCCCTAATATAAGCATTCTCGTTCAAAATTTGTATCTATAAAGTTTATCCTACAATGTAAAAATCTCTTGAGGTCTTTGAAAGCTAAGCAAAATGAGCCTCGCGATTCGTGCAGCAATATTCGTTATAGTATTATGTTATTATTAAACATTGATTTTTTATGTCTTCCCTATAAACACTTTTAGCATATGCCCTCGTTTCTAAACACTCTACGAGATAAATTCAAATATAGTTATCTAATTTTTTGTCTAATAATGTACTCATGTGATTGTATATTTTCCTTGATGCTCATACAAATGGGCAAAGCATGCTCTTCGCCCACCTACCCTGTAAACACTTCTGAAGGTTATTTCAAAATATAAGACCTCCTAAACTTTAGATTTTGGGATGAAGAGACTAATTTTGTGTGTTCAGCTTCCTTGAGCCTTTTCTACTAATATTTTTTTGCGAAAAGGGTATTAAAGCATATTACATCTCCGGATACACTGGTTCCATTGATATTAAAGCATAGTAGAAATATTTTTTATTTTCTACTAATAAAATAACTATGTGTCCTTAATTATATACTACATCATTTGTATGGAATAATTATGTACGTACGGCAGGGATCTTGTCGGCGTTCAGTAACCGGCCGACGAGTAAATTTGTGCGCGGTTCAACGGCGATCAGAAAGTTTGCGTTTGACACAAAGGGCTATACTGGTTCAGGCACGAAAAGCCCTACGTCCAGTTGTGGTTTTGCTCGTGTTGCTCGTAGTAGGGGTTACAAGCTGTGGACAAGAGAGGGATTCGCTCCCAAGTCTACGTCTCGTTTCTGTGTGTCTGTGTGAGTCTCAAAGAACTCTCCCTTTCGCGAAAAAAGAGCCCCCCTCTCCCCCCGGGCCCAATCCTCCCTTTTATAAGACAAGGGTGAACGGTTACAGATAGAGGAAAGAAGAAAAAGAAAAGAAAGTAAAGATGGGCTGAAAGGCGGTGGAGATGGAGTCGGTCCGTCTTCGCTGGCTCCGGTGTTTTCCGCCGCAATCTACGCACCAGGTGGTGTGATGACGTCGTCCGTGTCTTATCTGGGCGCTGTGGAGCGCCCATTCCCTGATCCGCACTGTTATTCGCTGTTGATGCGCTGTCGGTACCTGTGGAGTTGGGCGACGGTCATTCCGCGCACAGTTGCTACTGTGTAGCGTACTTGATGCATGCATTCGCCGTTCCACGCCTGATCCGGATGCGACGCCCCCACTCCGCCGTACGTCAGGCATAGTGCACTTTTGCACCGTCCAGGAGTGGATAGGGAGCGTCTTCTTATCCGAAAGTGGCCGGTCGTACGCCTGAGTTTGACTCACGCACCCGTGCCGCTCCCGAGCTCATTTCCCGGCCGGAATGGTCGGGTTCGCTTCGGGTCGAGGCCCTCCGCCGATCCCGACCACTGTCGGGGCACATGGACGGCGAACGGCGGCTGGCCGGTGTTTGGTCGGAGGAGTCGCTCGACTCCGTGGCGCCCGACTCCCTCCACGGGGAGTCGGGTTCGCTGCCACGTCCGTGCCTTCGAGCCCCTGATCGTTTCGGGGGTCCGGCCGAAGACGGTTTCGACTTTGTTCGTTTGTCCTTCCGCATCCTGTCGGGAGGATGGAGGATCGGGGCCGCCCGCGCCGTTCCTCGATGGTTCGATAGGCGGTGCCATTTGAGTTGCAAACGGGTTTGTTCGAGTGGCACCCCGGTTTGCCCTTAGCGGGGACCCGGTTGAGACCAGCGGGGGTCGGTGCCATATGATCCGGGAGATTGTCCCATTTAGTTTCCGAGTCCGTTCGACCGGTCTCGGCGGCTCGATGCCAGCTCTCGATGAGCAAACCATGGGCTTATTTCGTCCTCGGACTCGGACGTATTCGACAGGGGCCCATCGCTTCGCGCATACGGGTACTGGCCGCTGGTGCCCCCCTTTGATTACCCCTTACTCTTGTTTGGCCCAGAGCGGCCGTTGAACCCAACGTTGGGCCGGCCTACGAACTCTTGGGCCGGGAATGGGCCGTCGGAAGCGTTTACAGCTCCTAGCCGCTTTTACCTGAGGACCCAAACCGGCTTCCCTACCGGTTGGGCCCGTGAGGCGTTGGACGCGAGGCGTCGCGTCGCTTTGCCGGCGCGGATCTAGAGGCACGGCGTTTGGACGAGACGCAGAGAAGAGGCGTGCGTTTTCTTCACCTGCATACGTTAGGGCGGAGGAAAACGAAGGGACGCGAGATTTAAGGCGGGAAACGGCACCGCGTCGGTCCGGCGCATATAAATAGGCCATACCTATCCGGGGGAGTCTTCTCGCATACTCCATCGCCCGTTACTGTTCGCCTTTCTTCTCCCTTTGCGACCGCCTTGATTCCCCTCGCTCCGCGCTGCTTCTCGCCCCATTCGCCACCATTCGCCGTCCGATCCGCAACCGCCATCGGTCGATTCGATCCCGGCGTCGTTCGCGCCCCCTCGTCCCGTTGAATCTGATGGCGGAGGAGGGAGACGAGTGGCCGGAGTCGGTGGTGACGCCGGAACTGCTGCGCGGGCTGGTCGCGAAGGGCCTCCTTCGCCCGCTCTCTGATGCGGTGGAGTGGATGGTGCCGTCGGAGCGGTCGCCTTCTCCGCCGGACGACTACATCGTCTCGTTCTTCCACTTCCACTCCCGCGGATTCGGGGTGCCGGCGCACCCCTTCTTCCGCGGACTTCTGGGCTACTACGGGATCGAGGTTCAGCACCTCAATCCCAACTCGATCGGCCACATCGCCGGCTTCATCACGCTGTGCGAGGCCTACCTCGGCATTCCCCCCAATTTCGATCTGTGGAGGTACTTCTTCAGGGCGTCGCTCCAGCCCGTCCGCGGGCGAGTCCCGCTCATGGGCTCCGCGAGCCTGCGTCTCCGCGCGGAGCGGGCGTCGGGCTACATCACGTGGGTGCACACTTCCTCTAACTCCGGGTGGCACGACCGGTGGTTCTACCTGAAGAACGAGCGCACCGGCCCGCTCCCCAAGTTCACCAATGCCCGGTTGTCCGGGGCCCCTGACTGCTGGCACTGGGGCCTCAGAGCGAGGGAGATTGCAGCGATCCAACCCCTCATCGACGCCGTGACGGTGCTGCGTGACCGGGGGGTGTCGATGGTCGGCATCACCGGCCACTTCCACAGCATCCGCGTGCTGCCGCTGATGCGTCGCGCGCTCCCCATGTGGGAGATGACACCGGACGCCGACGTTCGGGGGACGGCAATGGCGATTGGCGAGCCGCTGAGCCACCGTGAGATTGGGGCGCGGCTGTCGGAGGCTGCCGGTAAGTCCGCCCTGCACTTTGTCGACAACGAGTTCGAGTGGCCCGTCGCGGGCCACCCCGCCGCGCTGCCACACGTCGACGCGATTCGCTTTGTAAGTTTCTTCCCCACACTTTCTTGGCTGATTTGTACTTGGCTTGTTAAAGATAAATGACTACGGCATCCTTACTTCTCCCTTTGGGCGCAGCCGGGGTTAGCCGTTCGGCGCTCGACGGCCCCCGTGCCCGAGGACGCGGACCAGCGGGCGGTGAACCGCGCCCACGGCGAGAGGACGAAGCGGCGAAAGGATCGCCGCAAGGCCCGGAAGGACGCCTACGAGGAGAGAAGGAGAGACCGGGCGTGTCGTCGCCGGAGAGGCGAAGCGGTCGACACCGAGTCCGAGTTCGACACGGACTCGGTGCTTGACCACAGCAGCAGGGAGGCCAGTGACGGCGGTCACCACGACGACGCGTGGATCGACGACGTCATCCCTGATGACGACGGCGCGCAGTCGGTTCCGGCGGGCGACATCGCCGGCGAGGGCCAGGGGCCCCCATCGATCGGTCCTGATGACGTGGTCACGGTCGCCGCGACGTGACGGCGGCGGCAGGGAGCCTTGATGTCCTTGTTGCCGTTGCCGCTCCGGCCGGGACCTCCTCCCCTGCCGGAACGACTTCCACGTCGCCGGCCGCCCCTGGGACCGGCGCGGGGACGGCCGGGCCCGGGGTCGCGCGGGGGGTGATCCCGCCCGAGGGGCCCGGCGTGCCTCATCCGACCCCCGTCGTGGGGGCGCGGGAAGGCGAAGAGCCTACCCCCGACGCGGCGGCTCGTGCGGCCGCCGGACAATGCTCGCAGCGCCCGTTGATCAGGCCCGCGCGGAAGCGCAAGCGATCCGACATGTAAGTTTGTTTTGTCATGCCTTTTGTTGCTGCTTGACTTGCATTTGTTCGCCTTCTTTCTGATAACGACATGCGTCCTTGCAGCCCTGCCCCGAAATGGGACGGGACCCAGCTGGCCCCTCACAAGGCGCTGCGTCTTTCCGCCGAGCAGAGTCGGAGCCAGGGGGGCTCCACTCCACGGCAGGATGACACCACGCGGAGGCAGCCGGAGGTCGTAGCAGCGCCGGAGGAGACGGAGCAGGAGCGCGACGCGCCGAGGGTCGACGGCGCGGCGACGCGACAGGGTTCCGCACCCGTCGCGAGTGCAGCCCCCGACCCCGAGGGTCGGACTGGCGAGCCACGGCCTGGTACCGCCCCACCGCGTGCGCAAGGTGTCGCCGGCGCAGGGGGTCGGACCGTCGAGGTCCGTCCGACGTCGAGCCCGTCGTCGTCGTCGAGGGCCGGTGACGCCGGTAACGTTGCGGGAGCCCATCCGGGAGCCGCCTCCCAGCCGGGGAGTGCGGCCGGCGATCCGCGCTGGGACGCGGCCGCCGCCGGTGTGCCGCTGATCCAACGTCTCGCGCGGACCGGCTGGGGGCCGGACGTACTGGTGGACACGCCGGAGGGTCCGGTTCCCGTGGTTGACTCGTCGGAGTCGAAAGCCTGGGCGTACATGGCCCAGGAGCTCTCCCACACCTTCAGCAGGCTGGATACAATCAAGGCGTCGGTCGCGACAGAGGTTGACGCCGCAAAGAGGCTGATGATGAACGCTCGGGTTCCTCTCGACGTGAGTGGGAGATCTCTATGCCCTCTTTCTCCTTTTTGTTTTGGAAGTTCATCGTATTCGCCTTTTTGCCTTACGACTTCTCTAGCTTTCCGCAGACCCTGCTCGCCAACAGCAAGCTCAAGTCGAACCTCATCCGGCACCAGCTGAAGGAATACGTCGCCCGAGGCGAAGAGCTGGCGCGCGCGCTGCGCGTCTCCGACCCCATCCACCGCCGAGCCGAGGCCGCCGAGGCCGCGACGAAGGCAGCGAAGGATGTGGAGAAGAGGGCCGCGGACGCAGAGTCGGTGCTGTGCGACATGGCTGAGCGCGCCGAGACAGCGGAGAAGCAAGTGAAGGCCCAGGAGCAAGAGCTGCAAGAGGAGCGTCGACTCCGGACCGCCGCCGACAAGGCGCTGTTGGAAGCCACTCAGCGCGCCGAGGCCGCCGAAAAGAGGGCGACGGCCGCTGAGTCAGCGCTAAACAAGGAGAGGGAGCTCAAGGTCGCCGCCCAGTCATCGTTGACCAATATGACCGGTGAGCTCCAGAAGACACAGAAGGAGCTGAAGGGTGAGTCAGTTTACCTGTTCTTTAATCATCCCCCCGTGCCGACTTTTGCCTCCTTTAGATTGAGCGACTGATTCTGTTGCTTTGGTCAGACGCACAGGAGCTCCAGGTGCAGTCGCAGACGGCATTGGCGGACCTTGATCTGCTGCGACAGGCCATGGAGATCGCTTGCAATGAGATCGGCGTGCCGCGCCCACCAGACGCCACATCTGTGATCCCGCAGGTGGCCGGGCTCCCCGCCTACTTTCGCATGCAGGAGGAGGAGTGCCTCCGGACCGGGGTTCAGCTCGCCTTTGCCGTGTCGAGGAGTCACTACGGAGACCACTTTAAGATCGACGTGCTGGCGAGAGGCTATGAGCCTTCCTATAGTGAGGCCGACTTGGAGCGGATCGAGGAAGAGATGGTTCCCTTTGCGCGCCATCTTGCCGACGACAACCTGGACATGACCCCCTCGCGCCGTGGCGAGGGTGAAAATCAGTAGGTTAGGTGGTGGCGGTCGGAGTCGGGCCCGTGTGGGGCCTTATTTTGTAAACAATGATGCGGGCATGCGCGCCCGTTTGTTTATATGAATTTTCGTTTCGCTTTTCGCAAGTTTTTCGTTCGTTTTACTCTTTTCGTGTGACGATTCGCCTCGGGCACTCGTGATCTCAGAAGATCGACTCAATTCCGGCCAGCCGCTTGGGCCGACCCTATCCGCTGGGGCGTCGGGTGCCCTTGATCGAACTGGCCGAGCCTTAAGCCAATATCTGGGGCTCACGATTTTTGCTGCAATTCGTCACACTTCGAGTTTTAGGACGTCGGTTTTGCGTTCGCGGAAGCCCGCTCTTAGTCGAATTGCGTTGTTTCTCTTAAGAGCATCGCTCCTAGCGTATACAAAATCGACGCGGCACAAAGCCACACCCGCCGGGTGTAGCCTCCGATGGGAGCGCACCCAGGCGGCTGTCCAAGAGGTGTGTAAAGAAAACACCGAGTTCGTTTGATGTTGATGCATCGGCAGAAAGACAACAAACGAATTTACAGAGCTAAGGATAGAAGCGACGTACCTGCTCGATGTTCCAGGCGTTGGCGACGAGTTGGCCTTCCGAGTCCATGAGCTTGTACGTTCCGGGACGTAGCACCTCAACGACGACGAACGGTCCCTCCCATGGCGGTGACAGCTTGTGTCGATCTTTGTTGCTCTGCACCAGTCGGAGAACTAGGTCTCCTTCCGTGAACGAGCGGCCGCGGACTCGTCGTCCGTGGTAGCGGCACATGGCCTGTTGATACTTGGCGGATCTCATGAGGGCGACCTCCCGATCTTCATCGATTTGGTCAAGGGCATCCTCGAGAAATCTTTTGTTGGCCTCCTCGTTGAAGGCGCGAACCCGAGGAGCGCCGTACTCGATGTCAGTCGGGAGCACCGCCTCTGCTCCGTAGAGCATAAAGAACGGCGTTTGCCCTGTTGCCCGACTTGGTGTGGCGCGCAGGCTCCACAACACCGCAGGCAACTCTCTCACCCATCGGCCGGCATGGGCCTTCAATTTGTTGAAAATCCTCGGTTTGAGCCCTTGCAGGATCATCCCGTTCGCTCTCTCGACCTGGCCGTTGGCCTGTGGGTGCGCGACTGCCGCCCAGTCGACCCGGATGTTGTAGTCGTCGCAGAATTCAAGGAACTCGTTGCCGGTGAACTGAGTTCTATTGTCGGTGATGATGGAGTTCGGCACTCCAAAGCGATGAATGATGTCGGTGAAGAATCGCACGGCTTCTGCTGACCTGATCTTCACGAGAGGTCGCGCCTCAATCCACCTGGAGAATTTGTCGACGGCTACCAGCAGATGCGTGTAGCCCCCGGGCGCCTACTTCAGGGGCCCGACCAAGTCCAATCCCCAGACGGCGAACGGCCAGGTGATGGGTATGGTTTGAAGGGCTTGCGCCGGCATGTGGGTCCTCCGAGCGTAGTATTGGCACCCTTCGCAAGCGCGTACTACTTCGGTGGCGTCGGACACAGCCGTGGGCCAGTAGAAACCGTGCCGGAACGCTTTTCCGACTAGGCTCCTCGGGGCCGCATGGTGGCCGCATTCGCCTGCGTGGATATCGGACAGTAGCTCTCTGCCCCACTCGATGGGGATGCAGCGCTGAAGTACTCCCGAGTGGCTCTTTTTGTAGAGCTCGCCGTCGACTATGACGAATGACTTGGCACGACGCGCGAGGCGTCTCGCCTCCATCTGGTCGGCGGGAAGTTGTTCACGGAGTAAGAAGTCGAGGAATGGGGTCCTCCAGTCGGACACCGGGCCATGCGCAGCCCCCGAGCCACCGACCGCCTCGTTGGCAGTCGGGCCCGAGCCCCCGTGTGCCTCATCGGCTGTCGGGATGGCGAAGACGGCTCGACCCGAGTCATCTCCGAGAGGAGGGCACGTACCTTGCGCTGTGGCGAAATCGGCGCTGTCTAATTGGGTCGTGGAAGCGTCCGTCGCGGGTGTGGCCGGCGCCTCACGCGCCGACGGCTTGTGCTGGTCGTGGGAGAAGACACCGACAGGAACAGGGTCCCGATTGGAGGCCATCTTCGCGAGGCCGTCCGCTTCTTCGTTGTAGCGGCGAAGTATGTGGCTGACCTGGAAGCCTTCGAACTTTTCTTGGAGTCGCCGCACCTCAGCGCAGTACGCCGCCATCTTGGGGTTCGAGCAATTCGACTCGCTCGTCACCTGATCGGCGATAAGCTGGGAGTCGCCGAAGACCTCCAGCCTTTTGACGCCGATTTCGACCGCCGCCTTCATCCCGTTGACAAGTGCCTCATATTCCGCCACGTTATGGGACGCAGGGAAATTGAGTCGGACTGCGTAGCGCAGTCGGGACCCGAGTGGCGAGACGAGCACGAAGCCACTTCCAGCGCCTCTTTTCGTCAGCGAGCCGTCGAAAAACATGTTCCAACACTCTTGCTCAACAGGCGCAAGTGGCAGCTGGACCTCGGTCCACTCAGCAGCGAAGTCCGCGAGCACTTGCGACTTGATCGCGGTGCGTGGGGCAAACTCGAGCTCCTGTCCCATGAGCTCAAGGGCCCACTTCGCGGCCTTGCTGGAGGCCTCTTTGCTCCTTAACGCCTCACTGAGAGGAAAGGAGGTGACCACAGTGATCGGATGCGCGTCAAAGTAATGACGAAGCTTCCTTTTAGTAATGACGACCGCGTATAACAGCTTCTGCAGCTGAGTCCAGCGGGTCTTGGTGTCGGACAGGACCTCGCTGACGAAGTATACCGGTCGCTGGACCTTCAGAGCATGTCCCGGCTCACTCCTCTCCACGACCAGCGCCGAGCTGACCACCTGGGTGGTTGCGGCGATGTACAAGAGGAGAGGCTCGCGCTCGGTGGGGGCCGTCAGGACAGGTGCGTTCGATAGCACTGTCTTGAGCCGATCGAGCGCGGTTTGGGCCTCGGGGCTCCAAACGAAGTGTTCCGACTTCTTGAGCAGTCGATACAATGGCAGACCTCTCTCCCCGAGTCGGGAGATGAACCGACTGAGAGCCGCGAGGCATCCCATGACGCGTTGTACGCCCTTTAGGTTCTGGATGGGACCCATCTTCGCGATAGCTTCGATCTTCTCGGGATTGGCTTCGATGCCGCGTTCCGAGACGCAAAACCCAAGCAGCATACCCTTCGGAACTCCAAAGACGCACTTCTCCGGGTTCAGCTTTATGCCGCACGCCCTCAGCTTCTGGAAAGCTTGATCGAGGTCGGCGACAAGGTCGTCAGTCTTCTTGGACTTCACCACGATGTCGTCCAAATATGCTTCGACGATCCGACCGATGAGATTGCCGAAACACTTGATCATGCACTGCTGGAACATTGCCCCGGCGTTCTTCAACCCGAACGGCATTGTCATGTAACAATACACACCATACGGAGTGATGAACGCAGTCGCGAGCTGGTCGGATTCTTTCAACGGGATCTGGTGGTAACCAGAGTACGCGTCGAGAAAGCAAAGGGTTTTGCACCCAGCGGTCGAGTCTACGATTTGATCAATACGCGGCAAAGGAAACGGATCCTTTGGGCACGCCTTATTGAGATTCGTATAGTCAACACACATCCGCCATTTTCCATTCTTCTTCTTCACAAGTACAGGATTGGATAACCACTCAGGGTGGTACACCTCTTTGATAAACCCAGCAGCTAAGAGTTTCGATAACTCCTCACCGATGGCCTTGTGTTTCTCCTTGTCGTTGCGGCGCATGTGTTGTCTCACCGGGCGAGAGCCCGGCTTGATACACAAGGAGTGCTCGGCGACGTTCCTCGGGATGCCCGGCATGTCCGAGGGCTTCCACGCGAATATGTCCTGGTTGGCTCGGAGGAAGTCGACGAGCGCGCTTTCCTATTTGTCGGAAAGCGCGGTGCCGATGCGCACGGTCTTGCTGTCGGGGTCGGCCGGGTTGAGCGGGATCTCCTTGATGTCTTTGGCCGGGTCGAACAACCCGGTCATGCTCTTGCAGTCGGGCCCGGCCTCCTCCGTCGTCGCAGCGGCAGCCGAGAGCTCGTCCTTATGCAGAAGTGCTTCCGCGACCACGCAGGCCTCGCGGTCGCACTCATAGGCGCGCTGGATGGACGTGCTCACCGTGATGACCCCCTTGGGGCCCGGCATCTTCAGCTTGAGGTAGGTGTAGTTGGGGACGGCCATGAACTTCGCGTAACACGGCCGCCCGAGTACAGCGTGGTACGCCCCGGGGAAGTCCACCACCTCGAATGTCAGCGTCTCGGTGCGGTAGTTGACGGCGGTGCCGAAGGTCACGGACAGATCGATCTGCCCGAGCGGCACCACATGCTTGCCGGGGACGATCCCGTGGAACGGCGCCCGAGTCGGTCGGACGCGGTCCCGACTGATCCCCATGGCGTCGAGAGTCTCTCCGTAGAGGATGTTGAGGCCGCTGCCCCCGTCCATGAGAACCTTGGAGAGCCGCTTCTTGCCGACGATGGGGTCGACGACAAGCGGATAGCGCCCCGGCCGGGGCACGTGCTCCGGGTGATCAGAGTGGTCGAACGTGACTGCGGAGTCGGACCACTTGGAGGAAGTGGGGACGGCCGGCTCCGCGGAGTAGACCTCACGGCGGACGAGCTTCTGCTGCCTTCGCGGCGCGCAGGCCTCCGGTCCCCCGAAGATCATGAGGCAGCCTTCAGGGTGGGGGAAGGCATCGTCGTCCCCACCCTTGTCATCGTCGCCGCCCTTGGGCAGCGGGTCGTCGCGCCCCGCCTTCTTGGAGCTACCGGTGAGGAACTTGCGGAGCAGCCCACAGTCCTTGAGGGCATGCTTGACAGGGTACGCGTGGTTGGGCAGGGCTCCTCGAGCTTCTTCTCGAAGTGGTTGGACGCGCCCTCCGCAGGCGCGCGCTTTGGCTTGCGCTCCGCCGCGGCGACAAGAGATGCCTCCTGTCGCGCGACGTTGCCCTTCTTCTTCTTCTTCTTCTTGGGCTGGCTGGAGGAGCCGGCCCCTCCCGTCGTCTCCTCCCTCTTGGCCTTGGCCTTGAGCTTGGTCGGAGTCTTGGTGAAGATCGCCCCCACCGCGTCCTCGCCGGACGCGAAGTTGGTGGCGATGTCGAGGAGGTCCTTGGTCGTGCGTGGGCTGCTGCGCCCCAGCTCGTGCACCAAGGTCTTGTTCGTCGTTCCGGCGAGGAACACGCTGACGACGTCGGCGTCGGCGATGTTGGGCAGCGCGTTGCACTGCTTTGAGAACCGCCGGATGTAGTCGCGCAGAGTCTCGTCGGAGAGCTGGCGACAGTTCCGGAGATCCCACGGGTTCCCGGGACGTTCGTACGTCCCCTGGAAGTTGCCGACGAAAACGTCCTCCAAATCCTCCCAGCTCTGGATGATCCCTTCCGGGAGGTGCTCGAGCCGCGCCCGCGTCGGGTCGGCGAGGTAGAGCGGGAGGTTGCGGATGATAAACTCGTCGCTGTCAGCACCGCCTGCCAGACAGGAGAGTCGGTAATCACCCAACCAAATAGCCGGGTTCGAGTCACCCGAGTACTTGGTAATGTTGGTCGGCGCGCGATACCGTTGCGGAAACGGTGCGCACCGAATGTGGCGCCCGAAGGCTCGCGGCCCCGGAGGCGGAGGGCTCGGACTCCGGTCCTCCTCCGGGTCATAGCGACCACCTCGTCGAGGGTGGTAGCCGCGCATCTCAGCTTCGCGCCGAGTGCCATGGGCTGGATCACGTCTGCGCGCGTCGAGAAGTATGCGCGCATCCCGCACGGGCCCCACGCGGTCCTTGATGGGAGGCAGGTTGCGGCCGCCCGATCCGCGCGTCGGCTGCGCTACGGACACTTCCTTGTCGTCATGGCGATCGGCGGAGCGCTGCAAGGCGCCCAGAGCGCGCTGCCGGGACAGCGAACTCTCGGCCTGCTGCTCCGCGGCCACCTCGAGTAGGCGCAGGAGCTCTTTGCGCTTCCGCTCGTCCTCCGGAGTCGCAGGTTGCGGGAGGTCTCGTGCGAGAGCCGCTGCCGCCGCCAGATTTTGGCTGGCTCGCGGGAGGTGAAGCGGGGTGCCCGCGATGTCATGCACGATGCGGTGCTGCACACCGCGTGCCATGGTACGGGCGCGCCCCGCGGGGGCACGCCGCTGGGCAATCGCCTGCTCCAGGAGCTGACGCTCCCGCTCGATGCCGCACTCCATGTCGGCAAGCTCCCGCCTCCGCGCGAGCAGCTGCTCCAGTGCTGGCGGATCCTGCGGTGGGGGTGTTGCGCCCCCTACCACAGGCGCTGGGTATGGGTTCGGGCCTCCGTCGCCGGATGGCTCGTTCCCGTCATCACCTTCCCCATCGCTGGGGTCGGCGATATCTCCGTCCCGAATCTCGGCCATGAGACACTCGCGGGACGGGTCGAATGTGAGCGCGCCGAAGCACTCAGCAAGGAGGTCCTCGACAGAGTCGCGGTCCTGGGTATCGGCGGGCTCCGCGCCCACAGATACGGATGCGCCAACGGCGGGACCGGGAGGTCCAGTCCGGCTGGGCGGGAAGCGGCACGCGAGCTCGTGCTCGAGTGCCTCCATGGACTCCCGCAGTCGCGGCGGCAGGAAGGCTCGACGCTCCCAGGCCTCGTAGCCAGGTGGGAGTGGTGGTCCCTCAACAAGGCAGTTGTTGAGGAGCGCCAGCGCGTAGAAGATACGCCGGCATTCGTCTGGCCGGGGGTTCGCACCGAGGTACGCTTCGATGCGCACGGGCAGTGCTCGGGCCCCCGGTCCGCGCGGGAGGTGGACGTCCGAGGTGAAGACGCGCAGCGGCTCCGCGCCGGCGCTGCTGCGCATCCGCTGCAGCTCGGCATGATCCGTCAAGAAGTCCACGTCACCGAAACGAAAGACACGGTACGGGACCGTGTACGGAGTGTAGAACCGGGAGGAGGGCGCGGCGGAGCGCCTCCGGTCCCTTCCACGGGCGCTCCCGTGAGACGGGAGATGGCCGTGGGATGCTGGCGGCCACGAAGCCATCAGCTGGCGATGTGGTCGTCGTCGAACGCGCTGAGGACCCCTACCTGGCGCGCCAACTGTCGGCGTTCAGTAACCGGCCGACGAGTAAATTTGTGCGCGGTTCAACGGCGATCAGAAAGTTTGCGTTTGACACAAAGGGCTATACTGGTTCAGGCACGAAAAGCCCTACGTCTAGTTGTGGTTTAGCTCGTGTTGCTCGTAGTAGGGGTTACAAGCTGTGGACAAGAGAGGGATTCGCTCCCAAGTCTCCGTCTCGTTTCTGTGTGTCTGTGTGAGTCTCAAAGAACTCTTCCTTTCGTGAAAAAAGAGCCCCCCTCTCCCCCCGGGCCCAATCCTCCCTTTTATAAGACAAGGGTGAACGGTTACAGATGGAGGAAAGAAGAAAAAGAAAAGAAAGTAAAGATGGGCTGAAAGGCGGTGGAGATGGAGTCGGTCCGTCTTCGCTGGCTCCGGTGTTTTCCGCCGCAATCTACGCACCAGGTGGTGTGATGACGTCGTCCGTGTCTTATCTGGGCGCTGTGGAGCGCCCATTCCCTGATCCGCACTGTTATTCGCTGTTGATGCGTTGTCGGTACCTGTGGAGTTGGGCGACGGTCATTCCGCGCACAGTTGCTACTGTGTAGCGTACTTGATGCATGCATTCGCCGTTCCACGCCTGATCCGGATGCGACACCCCCACTCCGCCGTACGTCAGGCATAGTGCACTTTTGCACCGTCCAGGAGTGGATAGGGAGCGTCTTCTTATCCGAAACTGGCCGGTCGTACGCCTGAGTTTGACTCACGCACCCGTGCCGCTCCCGAGCTCATTTCCCGGCCGGAATGGTCGGGTTCGCTTCGGGTCGAGGCCCTCCGCCGATCCCGACCACTGTCGGGGCACATGGACGGCGAACGGCGGCTGGCCGGTGTTTGGTCGGAGGAGTCGCTCGACTCCGTGGCGCCCGACTCCCTCCACGGGGAGTCGGGTTCGCTGCCACGTCCGTGCCGGGCTCCTTTCATGCTGGACCAATCGCAGTCCTGAGTGGAGGGCCGTGCCCATGCAGCCAAGTGTGCCCGGGCCTTTAGCAGGCCGTGAGGAACAGAGGCTTTTGTGGGCAAAAGGCCGTTGCTGCGTCCTTCGCCCCACTGGGCCACCACACGGGCGCAGCTTTCCGTCACTCAGCTGTATACAAGGCCTTTGGGTCTCGGTCAACTTCCGTGCATTGATACTCCATATGTATACTGTATAGGGTACCTAGAAAATGGGTACCCGACAGATCTGTTTAAATGCTCAATTGCAGAAATGAACATGAGCATGCTAGGAATTCAGTTCAGAGTACGGCTTCATGGCTATAAATTGGATGTGAATTTAGGTGAACCAAATATGATCAAAGGTACTACGAGAGAATCAACATGACAAAAGGATACAAATAAATTTTGCTCCTCGATTCATTCAACATAATGGGAATTCTGCAAGTCTGTCTTACTAATTAAGGTCTCGATTGTGTGCTGGTACTATATTGACCTTATTTCACTGGACCATAGTTAGGGCCTGCTTTGCAACATAGAACTCTCAAAAGCAAGAATAGGAAAACATCGGATAGGAGTTGTCAAACACTTGCAGTCATATAGGAATTCAAAACGCATAATAGTTTGACGCATAGTTTTTGGGTACAGAGGAGGAAAAACACATGAATGTTAAGGGAGAGCACCAGTGGCGGGCTCAGGATTTGAAGTATGGGTATTCAAAAAATTTTAAGCACGAGAAAAAGAATTATGCTAGCCTAATTTGAAGACAAGTTGCGTCAAAAAAATATCGAAGACAAGCGCATAGTTGATTCAAATTTGAAATTGAGCACATATAAGCATGCTTTAAATGTAGAGCTGATTGTTTTTTGACTGGGTATGTGTTGGTTGTGTAGTTTTTGGTGTTTTACAAGACTATAAATAGTACACATAATATATAAAAAGCAATTTGTCAAAGATAATGGGTATTCAATCGAATACCTATGACTCAATGTAGGCCCGCCCCTGGAGAGCACACCACAAAGGAAACTTTCCAAGACGTTTTTGGACCTCTTGCTAAAATTCAACCAATGTTGCTACGTACGGTGGAAGACATTTCATGGAATTTATATAGAGGATCGAGCGCAATCCTTTGTTCCAAAAGGCTTTATAGGAAACTTTATTTCTCACATAATTTGAATCGTCTAGAATTTCTTTATAGGAAACTTTGTTCCAAAAGGCTTTATAGGAAACTTTATTTCTTTTATCCAATGGGGGCTAAGAATATGAATGTTAAGATTATTATAAGGGCTGTGGACGATTTTTTTTTTTTGGATGAAGATACCTGTGTGTAGACTTTGTCATTACTATCGTTGCTAACATTAATTAAGGAGCCATTTGAAATCTAGTTTCGGTCTTAGCTACCTTGATCTACAGCTTTGTCAGCAGGATCCTATGATAACACCATTAACAATTTTTATAATGAAATTTAGCGGTTTTCAGTTCTCTCCCAAGGATATAATATGAAATACATGCATGAATCAGCATGATATTTGAGTCGGACTAAGTATCTCGCTCAACTACCCAAGTTGTGTAATTTGAAAACATAATCCTGTACTACTCCTTGACGGAGTAGAGTTTTTTCCTGGCCTTTCGTACCGATGATTTGGAGGAAATCTCTCGAAAAATCTTTAGTGCTCATTTCGGTGAACTCTCCATTATCTTTTTATGATTGAGTGGCACGTAGGGTTTTTTTTTTTAAAAAAAAGGTGGCACGTATGTTTTTCCAATTATGAAGTATGGCTAGGCGATCCTACTCATATTGGACCCAGTGCTCAGGTAGTTTGGCCAATAGTACTAGGAGAGAAATTTTGCATGGTGATGTAAGCGGGGGTTTTCGAGGAATCCAAATAACCTCCAGATTTTTCAGATTTGGCGAGCATATGGAACGACGCTGGATGAGCTGAAGTGCAAACAAGTCACTCGACCTGAGAAAAACAAAAATACGACCTGCACGGTATGCGTATATCTGTATGCGCGTACAGCTGCTTTTCGTGTACTGTCATCGGATGATCCCTCTCGGTCGAGGAGAGAGAAAGAGAGCACTGCACAACTTGTCACTTCAGAACAGCGCTACTAGTAGCTCTGTAGAGCCAGCTACTACAACGCTTCAACTGACCGACGCGTCTGATTTAAATCTGTCTCTCATATGAAATTCATACTACTGCTGGTCTGCTGTTCATTACGCAGCACGCGACTCGCCTTCACTCTTTGCAGCAGAAATAAAAACTCGAGGGGAGAGACACATGCGGAGAGCTGGTACTAGCTGGCTGGAGAAATGCATGAGGCATGAAAGAATACGTAGTGTGTTTAACTATTCCTTGACGTTGATATTTCATCACAAAAGTGCAAGGGTGGTGTATCGTGTTGGTATGAATGCCCAAGGTCAATTCAATGTTGTATACACCTCCCTGGTCACATGTACACGACATCGAAATGCATGCATGGTAGTAGTATCTCTTGAGAATTTGACATGCAGTAGGAGTCCCTTTACTTGCGTACATAACAACACGCAACGTACAGTTCGGAGCTTTGCACCTGTCCTCTCGTCTCATGCGACACAACTACACGAGAAACTGATCAAGATTGTTCAAGATCAAGAATCTTGCAGCACGTATATGCTTGGATCTTCCTTGACTTGCAAAAAGCACATGTTTCTTAAAGAGGAAATCGGTAAAAGAAAACTAGACATGAATTGTCCATCGGTTTCTATCTTGATCGGTAGCAAGCCAGAGCATACATACAGCGCTGCCAGGGCAGGGTAGACTTTATGCAACACATGCAACAGAAGGAAACTTTCGTGGCATGTCTATTAATTCGAACGGCATGGTGCATATGTATGTTGGTGTACAGAGACCCCAAATATAATGCTGCTGCAGCTACAGTATTGTGCATTGACATTGTAGAGCCGTGAATGCGAGCCCTAGAGAGTATTGTAATGCGAGGCGTGGGGGCCTGCTGGCTCGATCGATCGGAATGTGCATGCTCTGAGCCTCTGATGTGTGCATGCGGCTACAAATTGAAAGCTGGAAGGATTTAAATTGTTTCCGTTTGAATGATCTACAGTTGTCAAGTGGTGTAAAGGGCCGGAACGAAGAGGTGTCGGTCAACATGACATCAGAGAGAGGGAGAAATATCCAGTACTGTTTACTAATTGATCCGGTTACGTTTTGGTTTATTACTGTTTTCATCAACACGCCATCGTGCTTCGAGTACCGCACGTACTCTACATGTATAGAGAGAGAAGATGTAGTAACTGGATCGATCCCACATTCTCGTTGATTAAGGTGATGATGGCAAGTGGGCACCAGCTAGTACCCCCATGCATGCACTTTTGCTCCTAAGCGATCAAGTAGCAGCAGAGCAGGGCCGGCCGCCTTTCGGGCAAAACCACCGATAATCCTAGCACACTCCACATTCAGCTCCAAACAAAAACGCGAGTTGGTGGGCAATGCAAGTAGGAGGACGATGCATGTACACCATTAAAAAAGGGAACGGGGGATTAACTTCTTCTTCCGCTTTGCTCCATGCTCCCGTCCCTTTCATGCAGGGTTCCGGGGTTAAGGCCGGCAGGCAGCAGCTGGCCCCGGTCTTAAAGAAACTTTGCAGCAGGCTGGCGAATTTTTATCCCGTTTCATTCTGGAGCACTCCTCCTTTGTTCGTGGATTGATCTGTCAAACAGTTTTATTGTGAGGAGTTATTAGGATTTATAGTCGTAGTAGTAGATCACAGATGCCATGGATGCAGAATGCCCGTGCAACTGTTCGATCAGATCACATGTTCGTATGCACAGTTTGTCTCATCAAAGAGTTGACTCTCATAAATTTGGAAATTCTGCTGGGAAGGTACTCCACTTTAACATTCTGATATTTCCCTTCCCAAAAACATTCTGCCATGAAAGAATACGCGCCCAAACTGGAATATGGAAGACGAAGCTGCCAGCTGCTAGTAGTAGCCCGAGACAATACGGTAACGCATGCAGTTCTGTCTGATTTATTTGAGGCGAATTTCATTTTATATTTATATAAATGTATATAAAGCTAGTAGTGCTGCACTATTTGACCATCTATCGTTGTGCACTGTCGGATAGGTGTTGGCCCCAGAGCACGATTACACAACTCAAGATTGGTATCTTCACCTTGCAAGCCTGAAATCCGGCATATATTCCGTAACATAGTGGCTGGAAAAAAATTGCTACATCCGGTAAGTTTACGAACCATCGGATGCATGAAAAGCTCTCTTTACTTCAGCTTCAGATTCCAAAAAAAAACTCGACCTGCCAGGGGAAAAACCGCCCCCGACGGCATTTTTCTAAGGAGAATAGCCTTCTCACGCAGGCCGAGAAAACCCCCGAACCCCCTCCCCATCCATACACAGGGACTCAGCTGGCCGTTGTGAGCTGCGACGCGAGTCTTTACCTATGCTTTGGCCTGGGGAGGACGAGGGGATTTTTTTACTCCGCACTGCAGCGTAGCATCTCTCAGCTACCGGTGCTACAGTGCGTTGCGGGCACTGTAGCGAGCTACAGTACCCGCGGTGCCACCACGCGCTCGAACCCGGGTCGCGAGCTCAACGGGAGCAACGCTCCCGGAGCGTTCCGCTGACCACTCGGGCGAGCCGCGCTAGGCCAGCTTCAGATTCCTGAATCGGTGAATATGAGAATGTGGAATCTGAAAGATAAAAATCTCAGAGATGTTTGTCCGGATTCTCACAATTCAACTTTCAGTTTCTTGCACAATAATAAATGAGTAAATATTTATGTCGAATCTAAAAAATCTATTTTGCTTTAGATTTTGTTTTATAATGTAAACTGAGGCTCAAAGCATGATCAACTATTTGTTTCAGCTCCAGCTTTTAAAATCTAAAAATTCATTATCACAAGCTGAAACAATGGAAGCACATATTTTTTAGATAATGGAAACTGTTCAAAAGTTCCGGCCTCTCCACAGCACGCAGCCCGGTATTTATTACAAAAATGGTGTCAATTATCCAGATTGACAAGAGGAGGTTAAACAAATAGTAAAGCAAACTATGGAGGACCGAGTCTATTATAAAATCTCCATCCGTGAGAGGCATAAAGCTCTAATGCAGCAACCTCCATTGCTGCGCTCACCCCACGAACGTGGTCACGGATCTCCTCAGGCTGCAGCAGCGCCCAATACTGCAACCAATAAGCTCCTCTGAAAAGTACCTGCATATACGATGTATATTTTAAATTATCAAAACAAATCCATTCCTACATCGCCATATCGCCCAGCACATGGCAGCCACACCTACTAGGATAATTTTACGCTTGTCGGAGTTAATATGAGTAAGCCAATCCCCTGCAATATGTGTTAAAGATTTAGGTGGGTTAAGCCCCGTTGTAGTTTGAACTACCCTCCAAATAGTTTTAGCATGATGGCAGTCAAAGAACAAGTGTTGGATTGTTTCATCATAATTACAGAAACAACGCTTTTGGCTCACCGACCAGTTACACTTAGCTAGGTTGTCTTTATTTAAGATGACACTCTTTACCAGATACAAAAGGAAAATTTTTATCTTCAAAGGTAGCTTCAACTTCCAAATTAACTTGCAGTTCTGATATACAGTTTGCTGAACTTGCACCTACTAATCGACACGTTCAACCTGAGCCAAGAGAGCAACTACAGTAAACCTGATCTCTTTTCCACAAAAACTTTCCCACTGCTAATGCCATGTCGTGTCCCGCTTTTCCAAAGCACTCCGCAGGGTTCGCCGTCTTTATCACGTGTCAGTAATAAATCAGTAAGCGTGCGTGCAAACCGTTCGCCGGCTTTTGCCTCGGCACGCACGCTCGTTCGCTCGCCGGCGCCGCCTGGTGCATGGTTCCTGAAGTGCCGCGGCTAGCCACTGACTGAACGGTTGAATTACCACGTCACGGATGCAAGGTCTGCCTGGTGAATTACCACGTCAAAACAAGCCGCGCTACACAAGCTGGAGTACAAGTAGCAAAGTCAAGCCCGTGGATGGATCCGACGATCCCACACGCAACCGATCGATCTGCGTGTGTCATGTCAAGCCGTCAATCTATCACCGATTTGGAACTTGAGCCCCCGCTGCTTTTTCCTCCACCCGCAGAACGCAAAACATCAATCGGGAAAGCTGTCCGCGACTACGAGCACCGATCGAAGAAGCAAACCACAGGTACGAGTGCAACGACAAGCATGCATGAGAGCGGCGAGGGAAGAGAAGTTGCTGGATAGAGATGCGTGACAAACGGCGGAAGCACGTAAAGAGGTCGCAGATGAATCACGAGTAAGCACAGCGCCACGGCCATGCACGCATGGCGAGTGAGCACAGCAGCAGCAGGTGGCCGTCGTAGGAGCCCAGCTACGAGCTCACTCTCGCTCGTAGCAGCAGCTGGGTAGAGGCGAGAGCGTGCAGCTCCGATCCAAAGCTGCGTACGCATACGGCAAAAACAACGGGGGGCAGGGGCAGGGGCGCCTACGCTTGTGACCCGATCCGTCCGAGACGATGCGCGTTGGTACGACGATTCATGCACCGACGCCGGCCTGCATGAGGCTGGCGCGTGCGCGCGCTGTCGTTTGCGCTGCTTTGACCGGCTGCTTCTCCATCTCTTTCGCCGCTCAACGGCTGCCTGCCTGCCATGCGAGTTTCTTCCCATATATGGCCTGACACGGCGGGCTGCCGGCGAAAACGGCACGCGGAAACCAACAAAACCATCCAACACGCAGCGACACGACACGGGGGCGTGCGTATCCGTTCGCTTGGCCGGCGTACTAATCTCTTCTTCTTGCGGCCGTGTTTGCCTGTCCGTGCATGGCTTTGGCGTTAGCTGTAGTCGGGGTAGTAGCTGAGGAGGTAGTAGACCTGGCATGCTGCGCTGCAACAAGGGCTCCTGCTGATTCTGCAAAGCACAGTACCACCACCGGCAGCAGCTGCATTCTTGCATTTAAAGGAGGCTGTGTCCCTGGCTCAAGTTTTTCATTGTCCCTTCGCGAGTGGATGGGCGCACAAGATCCAGAACAAAATCAAACGTAGATTTGCACTAGAGAGAGGGAGGGAGTGAGCGCTGGAACCAGAAGAAAGCAGGGCGGGTACAAAGTCTACTGACGGCGGGGCCCACATGTCGGAACAATGCTTGACTGCAAAACAGATGCTGGAAATTTTCTTCCCTTTTTTTTCCACTTTCTCTCAAACTGTTGGTTAACTTTGCAGTTTGCCCTGTGTCCTTATGTTTGAACAAGGACTGTGTTGAAGTTTGAAAAACCATCTCCCATTTCCCATTTCCCCTTGCAAAAAAAAAGAGATCATCTCCCATTTCCCTCCTTGCACATTCTGAAAATGTCCTGCACCATCCGAAATAAAAACACAATTCAGTTCTTGATACGCCCTCTCTCTAAAATCTCGGGAAATAGCACAAAATGAAATGTGCTTTTTGATTCAAATATGGAACGAATAGTTGAATCTTCGCCAATCTTTTGACATGAATCTCAGAGCCAAAAGTCATGGCAAACAAAGTCTTAAATCCACCCTGCTCCTGCAGCTGGATCGCTCACGAGAGGTAAACCCCACCACAGTGCACATTGTAGCGTGTCATTAATGGCGACTTATCTCCCTTCTGCCCCTCCTGCCTGCCAAAACAAAACACCCTCCCCATGTCTCTAGTTCGTGCCTTGTTCTCATTCAATTTAACCAAATAATGAAATAAACACCGCCACTAACACACACTGCATCGCAGCAATGGCAGCTGCAGCTAGCATGCACCCGGCCGGCCTCTGCATCGATCTCACCTGCACGAGGGGTCGCCGTCTCATGGGTGCACGCGCGGGTACCGCGGCGTCCTCATCTGCATGTGGTAGCGCTGCTCCTGCTCCCACCGTCTGATCACAGTCTCAGGGTTCAGAAAACAGTCGGCAGATAGATCCACTCCGGCTATTTTTATCTCATTTTTTCCATTTGGATAATGGAATTCCAACACATTACCAGTGTGCTTGTGTACTTCCGTCCTTATCTACTCTTTGTCCACGATTAACTAGAGTACAGTAACTTACTACCAGGAGTACGCTTGTTTACACGGTTGCTTTTACTAATGCAAACAGTACAGAATGAGCCAGATTCTTGTTATATACGGAGTCGGTAGCTGTACATAGACTGTTCGATCACGCAGGTGTAAACCCAGCTACAGCAGCTACTGCAACAGGGGCCGTAGTCTGTCGTCTGATACTCTGATGGCGCAGGTGCAAAGTAACATCACTGATTGGGTCCATCATGCTGTTCATCATCTCCCAACAGCCACTTCATTCAAATCAAATCTTAAACCGTCACCAAACGCAAACCATCAGGGAATCAGGCGAGTAGTAGCAGTACTGCACTGCCATTTGCTGCATTGTTTTCTTCCAGCTGGAGCGTAGTGAGGTCGCCAGGTTAGGCTAGGCAATGCGAGGTGTATGTATAGGACCGACCCATCCGGTACGACGTGCTGCAAAGCACGCATGCCGATCGACATGGGAGCCGGTCGGAGCACAGCGCCACTACCACTACCGTGCTCGCTCGAAGAAGGTGGTCGGACAGAGGCCAGCGGGGCAGAATCAATGGAGGTTGCACCGAAATGTGCATTGCCTAAGATAGACGAAGGGCCCGAAAGAATTCCGCGCAGAGCAAAACGGGATGGGCTGGTGTCGCGTCGTGCGCGTGTGGGGCGCGCGCGGACTGGGCGCCTCCCCAAAGGCGCGACACACCAGGACTGTGCAGGCATGCCTCCACATTCCCCACCCCCTGCCATGGCAGCCATCAGCCATGGCTGATTAAAGCGACACACTCCTTGCAGCAGATGGCAACGGCATGGAGCTCTTTCTCTGTGACGGTGAGAGGGAGGGAGAGCCGGAGAGGCAGCCTTGAATGCAAAAGTTGCCCAATGCTGAAACCAGCAGCCCCCACTTTGCCTACTCGCTTTCTTCTTCTCTTTTGGATCATAGCGTTGCAATCGCGTGGCATGAACCTAAGATGCAAACAGGATTAGAAAGAAAGGAGAGGGGAGGGCCCCTACCAGCAAATAGGATGATGGCTAGTGTACTTCCTACTAGTACTCGGCAGTCGGCACTACTCGTAAGATCTTGTTATGCCAACCAAGCAATCACAAGATACACGTAATTTGACCCTGGCTTAGGGCTGATTGATCGATGGTTTTACATCCAAGATTCCAAAGCTGATTTGATGGCAGTTTCATTCTGTCCACTGGCTTGTCGATAGCCCATACAGAGCTGCACAGTCAACCATTCAAAGCTGTCTGCAGCCTGCACTGCCCATATAGGGCGAGCATTGATCCTCTTGAAATTTTTTAAGGGAAAAAGTTATTTACCGTAAATATTGTATTTATTTTTTACTGTAGAGTACTGTAAATGACGTAACTATAGTGGCATATGATTAAAAACTTAGGCAGGTCGGGTTAATACTTTTCCTTTATTACCATGAACTCCTTTGCAGAGTCATACTCCCTCCGTCCCAAAATAATTGTCCACAATTATAAACTGGGACGGAGGGAGTATGATTCAGTAGGGAACCGAGTAAAAATATAAGAATGGAGTACTCCTCATATTAGTAAAAATATTAGAACCGAGTAAAAGTATCATCAATAATAAGCATAAGATGTACTCCTAGATCACTCCTAGAACCATTTTGTAATGATTCCTTTAAAACTGAATTGTGAAGCTTAATCAAGTTGCAGTGAAATAAATTTAGATCATTAGAATGCGTTTCAAATGTACAAAGACACAAATGAGACGAGACAAATTTAAAAACAGGCCAGACACTTTATTCACACAGAAATATTGGACCGGGAAAGATCGGTGAGCCGAAGTCTTGTTTCACACAGAAATGTTTGTGGAGTGAGAGTACTGCACGGCTTGGCCACGAGCAGTGGCATGCGTCCACGGTTGGTTGGCGCCCCCGTCAAAGCGCGCTGTCCCGGTGAGATAGAGGCAGGCGCGGAAGCATGCAGCGGCATCATCCGGACGGACCGGCGAGCAGAGCCGCGCCTCAGATCAATCAGAAAATGCAGGGGGGCCTCTGCCGGCTGGCCGTTCTGGCCGCGGCGCACTGGAGAGCGTCGCGTCCGTCCGTCCGTCAGCCGCGCGCGTCCCCCCTTTTCTTCCCGAAACCGGCACCTCCTTGCGTGTCAAGCACCTCCCATCTTTCCGTCGCGTACGCCGCCCATCTTATCCCCCGTCGCGTCCTACTACTACTCCATCAACCATCGGTTTCGGGGACATAATAAGAGCATGTGAAACGAGCCAGACGACTAGCACGATGAGACCCGTCCATCTCTCTCTTCTTTCTTCTTTCTTTCTTGCATGCGGCTGGAGAGACAAGGAATGACAGGAGGGGTCTCACTCGGCCTAGTAGGCTCTACAGCGCCCTACTACTACTACACTGTTGGATCACCTTGTTCTTGGCCGAGTATCTTTTGCGTGAGCTTCTGTGGGCCTTCACATGGCTGGCTTCGCTACGAACACGTACTGCTGCTGACTTTCTCTATCCACTTCTGGCAGTATCATGTCAAGCGGTCACACACCGCCCTTTGCACACCAAACAAAGCGGGGGGAAGGGAGGAAGACGCCGGGAGGACGGAGACCCGTTTTGCACGTCGAACAAAACCCAAGAGGTTTGGGAATGCATGCATGCCCGGAATTTGGGTGATGTGTTTCGCTAAAATTAGGCGTGTTCTTGACATGCTGCAAGTACAGTTTCGGAGTCGTAACATCAGAACCACACAGCACGCGTTGCTCGAGAGAATTTAAGTTAACCTGCCCGTGGAACGTTTGACGCAAATGAATACTACTCCAACAGTATAGTACTCGATCCAGGTAGTAGTACTACTGAAAACTGAGATTTGAGAGAGATCTTCCTGGACTGCGTTTCACTATAGACTGATGCAGAGCACGACATAGGCAAGGATTTCATGACCGCAGAAACGGTGATGTACTACTGCCCCCAACCACACTTGTCAACCCCCGACAGCCAAACAGCATCAGATTTGGCACAGACACAGGCCAGGCCAGGCCAGGCGACACGACAAGGCAGTGAGATTTCAGGACCAAGAGGAACGAACAAGCAAGCATAGGGTGTTTGAAGCAAAGATATTCCAGAGTAGAAGCAGTTGCAGTCAAGATATGACCGTGGTTGGGAAACATAACTCAAGCATAGATACAGGGGAACGTATCTAGTGGAAACCAACTCCTCCGTGCAAACTATGGAAACTTCAATCTGAGCCACACGATGTTGATCCAAGGGGGCGCTCAAGGGAGGTGGGAGGGGTGATTTGCAAAAGCGACTTTGCAAATCACCCCTTCCACCTCCTCTGAGCTTGTAAATCACCCCTCCCACCTCCTCTCAGCGCCCCCCTTGGATCAACATCGTGTGGCTCAAATTGAAGTTTCCATAGTTTGCACGGAAGGGTTAGTTTCCACCTGATACGTTCCCTAGATACAGAGCTTGTATGGCTGGATAGGAGTAACTAATAACGGTAAGTGGAACAATCCCGTGATGATGAGGCTTTGCATGCAAGACGACCGAACAAGCAAACATGCAGTATATGCAAAAGAAGAATATTTTTTGGAATCACTGGATGGGTACGCAGCCCTTGAGGCAGCGTGAACTCTAGGGCTCTAGCAGGTACTGAAAACTGAGGTTTTCAGAGTGATCCTACCGGACTGCATTTCACTCTTCGTCAAATCAAACAACAAACGAACTACATATATGTTGCACATCAAAACAGAGGTTGAGGATTTCTGAAACATACTATCCAAGAAAACTTGTCAACCCCGACAACCAAACAGCATCGAGTATATATGAAAACAAAGATCATCCAGAGTATGGATAGTAGCAGTCAAGAAGTGACGGTGGTTGGGAAACATAATTCAAGAATAGATACAGATGTCGATTCCCATTAGCTTGTAAGGCTGAAAAAAGAATAGGGGTAAGTGGAACAATTCCTTTTGAAGTGTCAGAGCTTCAACTCTTCACAGCTGCCGAGTTCCCAGACAAAATGCTGCTGGTTAAGTGTTACAAATGTGTAACATTATCCTGCTCACTGCATAAGGAGAATAGACCGGTGTTATCAAGCGAGTATTATACAGGTATATGCTTCAATAATGTGTGTTAAAAACCACTAAGTTGGAGCAAAATATGTAAACTAGGGCAATGAGGAGAAATCATCAAGTTCAGAAAACCACTACAAAGATACTTTGCAATTCGATTCTCAGAAACACAAAAACGAGAAAAGAACTTGGACGGCTAGGTAGTCAATATCCCAGTCCCACAATAGTAGAAGGAAGCTAACAAGCTAGAAAAGAAAACCATACAACAGTAAGGCGTATGCCAATAAACATTGAACAATGTAAGCCAGATGCAGATATGGCCCCAACTGTGCTGTATGTAATTGACCGGGATAAGTAAAAATACAATATCTTAAACAAATACATTCACTAGGCAAACAAGTTTCTAATCTGTTATATGGTTAATTGGTCATACAGGTAAGTTTGATGATCCAGTATAAACAGCAATATGGATATGCTTAAGATATGAACGCGACAGTATGAGAAACAAAAGTCGACACAAAATGCCATGCATTGTCAAATTGCCTTCCACTTTTGCTACTTGAACTATGCAAAAGAGCAGTTGATGTGTGAAAGAGCACAAAACCACCAATTTTTGTCTTTTCTAATCTAGACAATATAAGCTTTCTGATATCGTAAGAAAGAGCTGATGTGTGAATTTTTAAAATTCAGCCCATTAAACTGATCATGATCGAAACATTCGAAGCAAGTATATACTAAGAAAATGACCACGAAGACTAGAAATGAACTTGCGACATCCCTCTATTGCACTAATAAAATGACCACGAAGAATAAAATGACCATTCGAAGCTTCGTTTTTTTTTTTTTTTTTTGAGGGGTCTGGAACCCTTTTTTAAGAAACAAAATGTCACTTTAAAGTTAATCAACAACTGGATAAGGATTTTTTTTTCTCTCGAACACGCAGGAAGTGGACAAGGAATACCTACCAGTAATTTACTGGAATCTGAAGAGATGTCAACTCTTAGCCGATTAGCATTCACTTCACTCATTTTGCTATCAGTTCCAAGATTGAAACCAGAATAACCAAGATAATTAGCACTCCCAGTCACAGGATCTACAAATGACCTTCCATAATTTGGATATACCATAGGAGACCTCTGCACTGCCATCATGCCCGTATCATTAGAGGTGGCTGTCTGGTTCATCATGTAGCCATAGCTCACAGTACCTTGTGGTGCATAAACGTATGGATATGCAGGAACGAAATAACTCCCATTATGAAAGAGATACGGCATGTTGTGCGGTGAGTACATCCCACCATATCTGTTAGCAGGGCTCCTGTATCCTGGTCCATGATAGTACCCATTTTGATAGTGGCTGTCTTCTCTTGGTTCGGCCATCTTAGTTTCCACTTTTGTTCCATTCAAGTCATGGAAACGATTCTCCAAAACCTTGTCCACAGCCTCCTGTGAATCAAAAGTGACAAAGCCAAAGCCCCTTGGCCTTCTAGTCATTCTCTCATACATCACGACAGCATCATTTATCGTGCCAAACTTTCCAAAGTAAGCGGTGAGATCGTCTCTGGTAACATTGTCTCTTAAACCGCCGACAAAGATCTTCTTTGAGTCAGCATTTGGGTTACTGCTATGCTGAGGCTGACCATATCTTGTTTGAGCTCTCTTAACATCTACCTACACAATACATTAGATATACACATTAGCACAAAACCACAAGACTCGGCTGATTTATCAGATAGATGAACTAAATGAAGTAAAAGAAATTTCGCAATAAGCCCCTTCTTGCTAAACATATGTGGTTAAGTTGCTTCTCATAAATTATATGCCAAGTCCCAGTACACAAGCATTTCTATGATAAGATGAAACCACTAGTCAGCACTCAGCAGAGCAGCGAAAAGCATATAAGTCAAATTGTTCTATCAATTATCAGAAATTAACCCACTACATCTGCATTGGGACAAATATCACATTAACCCTTTCTCTACATGGAACAAAGAACAATTATACATTAGAGCAGTCTTAAACTAGTTGCAAATCAGACGAGCAAATTTTTCTTGTTAAGAGCTTAAAACATGTCTTGCATCGCACATTTGCACAAAATTTTGAACATACAAAAGCAAGGCTCTGAACCATGAATAAGCGACAGTGCTTTGCACTTCCGCCCTTGCAACTGATTAGATAAAACACCAGCAAAGTAGGATTCGAACCGATGATCCTCTGTGACCGAAACAGAGGGTGTGCCCAAACAAATAAAAGGGATTGAAAAAGCAGTACTCCATACCCTGCTTTGGGGACAAGCAGGCAAGTACCACTGGCTTTAGGAAAGTCATTCTCATCCAATTTCACGAAAGGATCGCTATGGTTGTCAATTTAACAGATATTATCACGAAAAACTTTGACCTGAACACGGATTTCAGCAAGTGCTAAGGCCTACACTACACAAATGCAAGCATCGACATCAAACCAAACAAAAGATGCATTTTAACCACCAATTTACCCACTCGCATGGCATCCTTAATTAAGCAGTCAAAAGAACAATCTACTGCATTCGAAAATCTGTTCCACTCTGTAATTCCGGTAAGTCTAGATTGATTCAACATTACTTTAGCATCTAGAACTAATTTTACAGAACCAGGGCCACGCGTCACATTATCTCCTAATACTAAAAGCAACGATTTTTTTTTCCATCGAAGCCTAAGAACTCACCCTGCGGCCGTCGAACACATGATTCTCCCTCTCCTTCCAGTTCAGCGCCCTGTGCACCGCGGCCTCGTCGGCGAACTCGACGAAGCCGAACCCGCGGCCGAGGCCGCTCTCCGGGTCGAGCATCACCACCGCGTCCACCACCTCGCCGTAGCGGGCGAAGTGGGCCTTGAGATCGTCGGTCTTCACCACGGACCGCGGGAGGCCGCCCACGAAGACCTTCCGGGGCTCCAGCGACATCATTGCCGGCGGCGGGAGGGGGCTAGGGGTTTGACTGGTGCGGTGCCAGCGACGCGACGGCGAGGCGGGCTGGGAGCGCGCTTGGTGGGTTCGGAACGGAAACAGCGGCGTGCGTGGGCGGAAGTTCTCCTGGGGAGGAAGGCCGGCTAGCTAGGGTTGGTTGGATTTGGCCTTTGGGCTTCGGCGGAAGAGGCTGCTGCTGGGGTTTAAGTGGGTGGTGGCGCTGACGGCCCGGAGTTGGGGCGGGACTCTCTGCTTGGGCCCGTGTTGATTGGGTTGGGTTGCTCGACGCGTCTTGTTGGACGACTGGGTCTCTCGGGACTGAGTCCATGAGCGCGACGACGACCCAGCCCGTGTCCGTCACGACTCGCGAGTCCAGCAGCGCGTCGCGAGTTCTTGCCGACTGTTGTTACAAGGAGCGCACGACTGGCTCCTTGCGCTGATTGAAATAAGCCGGCGGGAGGACGGACCGACGGACGCACGCACGCTTCTACGCAACGGGCGGACAAAAGACGAACCCTAATCAGATTGGACTGAGCAACCCGAAAGTACATTAGGCGACGAGGATCGTCGATGGCAGCGCTTCGTCACGCGGCGAGTAAGGTCCGCGGCCCTGCACTTGGGGAAGCACGGCGGCTGTTATTACCAAGGCTTATGCAAGGTGACGTGCAGCCGAGCTTGTATCGCCGGTTCTGCTCCGCCCCAGGTGCTACGGATCCGACAAACAATGCTAAGGTGTGCTCTCCTTCCTTCCAAAGTGTGGTAGGGTGGTAGTCCTCATGTACAATTTGTCCACATTAGATACGGCTTAAGGAAGCTTAATAGCTTCTTATATTCAATTACCATGCAAAACATACCGCTAATGGTCCTTTTGTTTCACATATGCTTTGATCCATTGCTCTTATGCCGAGTCCACGCATATGGATTTGATGGCCAAACTTGTGCAAACAGATTTTAGTTTCCCATATGTATTGATGCCAGTGTAAAATCAGAGTAAACGTAGTATTGTTAGCCAAACATTTGAATCGGGATGTTTTACCCAAAAAGGATTCTGGGTGCCTTGTTATCTCCTGGTGTTATGTCTTTTGTTTTTTTGTTGACAATGTAAGGACTTTCAAAACTGACAAAGATGCATGCTCCGCAGGAGAGGGACACCAGAAACTAATTGCAGGGAGATCAGAAATGCAAATGTATGCTGGTGAACAGAGGAAACCCAGGGGGCACGCATCAATCTTTGTAACTCAAGTGACTAAAATCTCAGAGATATCATGCATTTTCATGTGGTAGATTTATGGTGTACTGCATGATTGACTGCAGATTTTATGCGTAGTGCTATTAGTTTGTACAACATACTTTATTTTCTTTTGGACAATATTTTACTGAGTTATGCATATTTTTGCATTGCCAGCCTTACCAAAATCAGATTCGATAACTGCGAGCTGTAACTGAGTTATGCATTTACTCCTTGTAACTATTGAGTCGAGCAAAACAGCGCTATCTTGCGAGCTGTGAGGAGCCTGCAACAATCTCTTGAAGAAACAGATTCGATCATTCATTTCTTGTACTTAAAAAGTTTTTTCAACGATTTTCATGCCAATCAAATCTTGTAATTAGTAAATGAAGGATGGCTGTATCTTTTTGAGCGTTTATTGCTCTGCAACTTATTTCCTGATTCAATTGGTTTTAATAAAGGCTTAGAAGTATTGTCTCGTCGCTGAAATCCTATTAATGTCAAATATGGTTTTTATTTTAATTTGTGCATTATACATAAGTTATATATTTTGTAAAAAGATATGTGTGTGGCTGGTGGAACTACCGGTTGGTCACACAGTGATTCTTTCACGTGAAGTTGAGCATACTTTTAGTGGTTCTGCCAAGTAATCAATTTTTAGACACGTGCGTGGCGCACGTGCATTAGTACTAGTATATTCAATTACCATGCAAAACATACCGCTAATGGTCCTGTACCTGTAGTATACCTGCACCCATATGAGAATAGCTTGTTTTTGAAGTTTGAACCCGCGGTAACACATGATGTGTTCTCCTATGGTGTGATATGCATACATCTCAATTAGCCGTATGCCTTCACTGCCTATTGCTCTGCGTCGCCCATGCTCTTGCCCGTTTAATAGCTTGTTTTGATTATTCAGTTGCTAGAGCGAACATTTAAGTTCAAAAATAGAATAAAAGCCCTCACGTCATCAATTAAAAACCAGACACATTAAGCTAGCTTCTCCTCTAGTTACTATGCTTTTCATTTGTCTCTGTGAGCTGAGGTAGGTTTGTCTTTGTGAATTGAGGTAAGTTTCAGCCATGCACTTCCATTCAGTTATGTTACTAGCCTTTTCGTCCCAGGGCATGGCGAAATCCTTCTTCTGCAGGCTCCATTTGACTCAGTTTTCAATAGAAAAATTATGTCTTCTAATACAGTTTATTTGCCATGTCCAACATGTATGTTTGAGAAGTGTGTTGGAAATGGCGTGTCTCACAACAATAATGCGGTCCCTGTGAGTCTTGAGATGCAAGTAAATGAGAAGAGAAAAGAGTTGATCCATCTCCTCCATCAGATGGATTGTCATGGTAAGAGATGTTCCCGAGTGAGTAATGAGCTACTCTGCCTACTTAAACAGTTCCCTGGCCACAGGCCAGACACCAGGCACTGATTTTAGTCACGAGTAAGCAGGCCCTATACACTCAAACGCTCCAATGTTCTTTTGATCCATCGTGGTAATTTTGCTTACCTCAGATCATGTCCTGTAGGTCAGAGGACGAGTTAAGGAAGAAAGCCACTATGCAATTCATGATCGGTGCTTCCATTTTTGGTGCTGTGGTCCTCATGGCCGAATACATGTATCTTATTGGCTGAAGAGGGTACTATAAAGTTGGTCTTGGCCATGAGCAAGCTCTGTTTAGCAAGTGCTGGGTTACGTTGCGGGGATTATTTGAGAAGATGAGCTGGTTCTCTGGCTTCAAGTGTTGGAAAGCGCTTTTTGTGAACTCCTTGACCTCGTACTATGCTCCTGAAATGTACTATGATAGATCATCGTCTGATTGCTGACAGTTGGGATTTCATTTTCTCTTCTTTTGTATGTGCTCTTCCATTTGAAAGGAGAGTGAAAATAGAAATAAATGATTGCATCGTGTCCCGGAGCATTGTTAACGCGTGAAAGTTGCACAAAATGATTAGGTCCAGTCGCTGTCGTTGTTAAAAGGATAAAACATGAAAGGGGACTCGACGACTCGTGTTTGTTTGGAAGTGCGAATATATAGTTGTGTGAAATTTACTCGAACAATTCATTCGTTTTGTCTGCTGCATCCATCCACTTACATACATAGGACAATGACATTTCACTTCGGATCCTCTGCAGTCGACTTCCCTCTGCCATCGTCACTGACGTGTGGGCCACATGCGGGCCCGGGAGTCAGTGACCATTGCAGAGGGCCGTGATTGCAGAGGAACTGCTTCCATGACATTTAGCCACACTGATGGCCCTGGGGAAAAAAATACAGTAACTTGCCAATTCTTTGAGACGGGAATTTGATTTATTTATTCTTTGGTCAACTCTGAATCATTATGAAAATCCTAAAACTCTGAACATTCTGGAACTTCACATGCAATGCAGGACCCTGATATTTATACAACTTATAACACGCAAGACATGGTGTTGGCAATCGCAGCCACACGCAGACACACAGTTAATTAGAAGAGAGAACAACTGAATCGCCATGCTCACCGAGAGACGATAGCACGAGCGAACAAACGCGCTGTGACATGCGTTGTTCGATGGAGAGCAAGGACGTGCGGGGAGGTGATACACAGAGAGATGGTAACGATCAAAGGTTGTTCCTTCGCGGGACATGGAGGAGACGACGGCCGGTTTTCCTGCGGGCGGCGCTCTGTTCGACACGTGAGCCTCCCGCCGGTCGACGTCGATCGGTGCCTCTCGTCGACACAAAAAAGGATTCCGTGCGGGGCCATGCGCGCCGGTCTTGTATGTATGTGGTATTGGTTCATGTTACCTGGCTCGACAAGGGAAGGCATCAGCTTTTCGTCTCGTCACTGTTCAGACGAGACGCACACGGGCCAGGATCACGACACGCCCGCTTTCTCGTTCCCGTCATGCTTTTGCTGGCTGGCTGCGTCAATTCTTAGTCGCCGTGACATCCATCGTCTTGCATAGCACAACTATACTAGCAGTGCCAAGTGAAATGGCACAACGACCTGTAAAGCACAGCAAGTGAACTGACGCGCGGACGTTCATTGTAGATGTCATTCATGCACGGTGAAAGGAGGCGCGGCGCGCGGGCGGTAAACTTTCATTTTAATTAATTTACATCAAGCTCCACGTACGTACTTAATTATATATACTATGCGGCGGTTTACACGTCACCAGGGGACCCGTTTAGTGGTACTAGGGAGTAGTATTTCCGTAGCATGAGGTGCTCCCACCCAGTTCACCGCGACGCGCGCATCTCACTCTGACGCGTCGCGCGTCCGTGCCAAAACTTGACCTGTGCGTGAGGCCAGAGCGTTCGAGAGCCGTGCTCTTTCAGGTCATCAGCGACGCCAACAGCCCCAGGTGGGCAGCCGGCGCCGCTCCGCCGGCATGCTGCGGCGTCATCATCGGCTGCGGCGCCGGCGTCGGCGGCAGGAAGTGCGCGAGCCGCTGCAGCGCGAGGAGCCTGCGCGCCTCGCTGAGGCGGCGCGCGAGCGCGGCGGCCTCGGCGCGGAGGCGCGTGTTCTGGCAGCGCACGGCGAGGTCGTGGCGCGCCAGGTCCCGCAGCTGGGCCGCGAGCCCCTCCTTCTCTGCGCGCAGCCGCGCCGCCTCCGCGCGGAGCTCCTGCAGCCGCTGCTGCTTCCGCGCGCGCGACCGCTGCGCCGACAGCCGGTTCGACACCTTCCGCCGCTGCCGCCGCCGCTCCTCGTCCTCCTCGACCTCTCTCTCCTCCTCCGGCGTCACGGGCGGCGTAGTCGTCATCATGACCTGGTCCAGGGTCGGGCACGAGTCGGGCCCCCACGGCGTGAACCCGGACGTGATAATGTCCAGCTGGTCCCGCGCGCCCCCGCACGACGACGGCGGCGGCGCCGCAAAGTCAAGGCCCAGCGCCTCCTGCAGAGTCAGCATCTCGTCTCGTCCTTGTCTAGTACTCAAGCCACTACTGCACTTGCCTTCAAAAAAAAAAGCCACTACTGCACTAGTCGCACTAGCGGAAAGAAAGAAAGGAACGCAACAGTGATTCCAGAAACCAGTGGTGTGTGTAAAGAATCGGGGAAAAGGGAGGGAACGATGAGGAAACGGCCGCTATTTATAGACCCCGAGGGCAGCTGCTCGCGCTCAGCTCAGCCTTGGGTGGTGGGCCCCGCGATCCATTACGGGCCCACGGTTACGTGGGGTGTTTTCCGTCCCGGGGTGCCCGTTCATTGTGGTTTTCCTTTTTCCACTGTCACTTTACTCGTGGCGCCGAAAGATTTCAACGGTCGCGAAGTATATTCGCTTGTATCTACGCCCGGATCTCGTACGTTTGTACGCCCATCCGACGGCGTGTACCGACATAAGGTTCGTAACGGACGGCGGATGCGGCCGGCCGCGCGCTTTCGTTGGTGCCCGGCCGGTTGGTTGCGACGTGCGGGGTGACCCCCACGTCCGCGGCCGTGGCCGATCGAGCTTTAGCTTAGCGGCGAAGGAACGGCTGCGCATCGCCGTCGTCGTCCGGCGCGGGTTGGGTTGGTCCCGTTCCCGACGTACGCAGCGCTGGCTGGCGGGTGGCCACCACCGCGCGCGCGTCGACGTACGTGGCCGCTCGCGGCGGGAGGACGCGCCGCGCAGTGGGCAGGACGCGTACGTGTGCGACGCTGGTGGCCTCGATGCCTGCCATTGCGTCACATGGCAAATTGCATGTACCTATGTGCAAGGTTAAAAGCCTGCGCCTGTAGGCTAGTGAAGCCCGGAGCACGACGTGGTTACACGTATGGTAAAGCGGTCGGAACACGTATGTCGAAAGCTGGCAAAATGCACTTGTGCGGCGCACAGATAGACGCTGTGACGCCGCGTACGTGCGCGGCTGTTTGAGCCATGCTCGGGGCGGCTACTACCTGCTGCTGTACCGGTGACTGGCGTCCGGCCCCATGCATGCAATGGGTGCGTTGGCGTCGTCGCGGCCTCGCGCCTATCTTTAACACGTGCCGCTTCTGCGAGAGCCGAGAGGCATGCAGTGCTTCATGATCGAGCTAGCTATCCAACTTTGATGATTCTCCGAAAGAGCGTAATCGTAAGCACGCAGGTTCACGGTAACCTCCTCGCTCCGTTGCCGTACGTCAGCACTGTCCGGCCGGATCAGGCAGGCAGTAATGCAGAGCAGATTCATTCATGAGTGTCGTCTCAGCCGCGCCTAATAACGAAAACTAAAGCCAGTGAATGCGATGGAAACATGATGATCAAACTAACGAAACGAGCATCTTCTACCATGTGCAACAATCAGATTCTCTCCGGATGCGTCACGAAACTCTGGCGAAGGATTTTCGGCACGCTTCTCATTGCATCCACGGATATCACTTCTCTTTTTGGGGGTGTGTAGGTGTAACATGTTGCGTCCTTACACGAGGCTGTACGTGCGATTGCTTTATCAAAAGTTGGGGTGGAAAATGTATATACCGCTCGTCGACTTTTGTTCTGTTTCTTATCCTAACCAAATGTGTCAACATGCGTGCAATCGACCTTTTTACCAGAATCGATCGAGCGAACTCTGTATTTTTCTTCCAATTAAGCTAGGAGATTCTCGTCTCAGTATATATGTTTGAGTGTTAATTTGACAGTATTTTCGATTGCTCGATCCACGGCCATCATAACAAAAAGAAAAAAAAAAGAAAAGTTCAATACACGCTTGAAACTCTGGATCGAGTTCATTTTCTTCCTTGAATTTAGTGGATTTTTTCCCGCTGTACTATTTGGAGAGAACGAAGTCCACATTCAGTCGCGCTCGAAGTAGCTTTCTTCAGCACGTGGATCAGCAGCCACAGTGTTATCCGGCAGCATCCTGCCAAGTGTCAATGCAGGCTAGAAGAACAGTAAAGGGAACAGGATAGAATTCTTTTCCTATGAATATGTTTGTCGTATCAAAAGGACCTCCGATCCACGGGTTAGTTTATGCAAAGGCTCCATGTAAATGAAATGTGAACATGCGACAAAGTGACCTAGAACATGCTGTCGGGATTGCATTATATATACAGCACCGTATGGATCAGCACGCTCGCATATCAGGGCATCACAAAATCAGCTAATTACTGAACCGCCCATGCATACACACTACGACAGCATCTACAACTAGCTAGGCCCATGACGACGGTCCCCAAGGGATAATGAACTGATGAATATACAAATCGTCAAATTAAATATACCGTTAGCGAGGTAGTGCAAGCATGATATGAAAATAATCAAGCATTCTTTCCAACGATCGAATGAGGGAAAACCCTTTTGCTTTTGATCGTTTGCTAGACCTCGATCAACTCGAATTCTGGTGGTCGACCTTCGCCGACTTGTCCATGAAAACCGCGGGCGGTGGCTTTTGCGCCCAAGCTCCCTGGACAGGTGGCTTCATTTTGTGCACGAATCACAATTGTCTCGCTCGCTCAAAGGCCGAATCGAAGCTCGTCTGAAAGGATCAAGGGCACCGAGAGGGGGGGGTGAATCGGTGTGTCAACAATTTCTCCCAAACGTACTTTAGGCGTGAAGCTAGCAAGACTAGATATGGTGATAACAAAAGCAAGCGATGCGCGCACACAATCTAGTCTATGCAACAAGCAACACCCTAGCAAGCAATTCTACCAAGTAGTAAAGAGACAACCTATCAAGCAAATCTACTAGCACATAAAAGTAAATGCGGAAGCGTAAATGCTAGTATGTAAAGGAGATAAGGATAGGAATGCTCATGATTTTTCCCGTGGTCTCGGAAGGGTGGCGCCTTCCCCTACTCCACGTTGGGTCACTCCCGCCGGAGTCTCGACCCCGTCCCTCCGCTCGATGGCGATCCCTCCTAGAGCACACTTCACCCTCCGAGTGAAGTCGCGGGCACGTCCCGCCGTGCTCGATCCCGGGTACTCTTCCGGAGGTAAGGCTCCGCACGTGATGCGTGCCAAAGGGCGCTCCACTAGTGATGCTTCTTTCGCACGGGAAGCTCCAAGACCGTGTACAAACTTGTGTTAGCTTCCACAATCTCCTTGGACAGCTCAACACCAACGCCTAACCGGTCTAGGCCTCGCCATAGACCAAGAGTAACAAACCGAAGTGACTCTCTCAAGCTCACACTAGCCTAGAGATCAAGTGGATGCAATTGCTACTCTCTCAAGCACTAGGATCACTCCAAATCCTTCACAAGTGCTTCTCTCCCTTGCTCTTGGCTTCCTCTGAGTTTCCTGCACTCCAACAATGGCCAAGAGACCCCTCAAGGGGCGGGCAACCAACTATTTATAGGCTACCAACCCAAAACTAGCCGTTGCCCAAAAGTGCCCTGCGAAACTAGAGACCGTACAAAGGACCGTACTGTCCGGTCTCTTCCAGACCGTATTGTCCGGTCTCTATTTCCAGGCGCATCTCCATCTTCTTCTTCATTTCCAATGAAGACCGTACTGTCCGGTCCCTAGGACCGTACCGTCCGGTCAATTGTCCGGTCTTCATTTCTTCCACTTCCAGAAACTTCAACTTCTCTGTCTGGAAATCCTCTGATGACCGTACCATACGGTCCCTAGACCGTACTGTCCGGTCCCTTTGTCCGGTCTTCATTTTCTCAGCATCCCGAGACTTCACTTCTCTGTCTGGATCTTCAATGAAGACCGCATTGTACGGTCCCTAGGACCGTACTGTCCGGTCTCCTCCGGATAAGCTGAAAACTTGATCCACTCTTGATCCTTGCTTCCAACTTCTTCATCCTTGGTTCCTCTTCTTCTCTTCAGCCACCCTAGCCCTCAAGAGACTCACAATGCATCCATTTGATCTCTAACCTAGTGTGCTCTAAGAGAACCAATTCGATCCCTCTTGATAGTCCGGTTTTTCCTATGGACTCAAGCTAACATCTAACCAAGCAACACTCGCTTGGATCTAGCATGTCCTTAGCCTTGATCCACATCTTCTCCGCGACTCCATCAAGCTCTCGATCCGAATTGTCGAGGCAACCAATCACCAAGTCGTCGATAGATAGAAAATGTGAGACGACGCTTCATTGACATGACCATTTGAATATCCTACAAGGAAATGTTAGTCACATCAATATGGTCACCCAATCACCAAAACATTCATACCTTTGGGGTTTCCAAACTCCAATGGTCATGAAGCTTACAATCTCCCCCTTTTTGGTGATTGGTGACAACACATATCATAAGATAGAGAATGTAAAGCGCAAGAGTGATTGATAAGATAGGATATGAAATGAAGAACAAGTAAAACGGAGAACAAAGTAGTCATAGCTCAAAAGGTATCACCTGCAAAATAGAGTTAAAGCACATGGGCGATATATATGGAATAAATACATGAGCTATGACCACAACTCTGTGATGATAAGATTATAAGATATTCCTGCAAAAGCAAGTGAGTGCACACATCATCACAGAAGGAGGAAACCTGGCAAGATAGATATAAATAAGTGCATCCAGGTAAACATACACAAACTCAGAGCAATATATCAGAGCAATATATCAACAACAGAGCAATATGCAGATATATAGATAACGAGCAAGTGTATGTAAATGAAACCAAGTGCATTCTTGATGAGCCAAACACAAGCAAAAGCAAATCAAGCTCAACAAGAACCACGAAGAACCAAAAGAATATACAATGAAGTACCAAAAGATCTCCCCCTAGACAAAAGCTGTCTCACACTCCCCTGAGCACAAGATCACTCCACTACTCCCCCTAGACCTATACAAGATCTCTCTATCTCTCTCCCCCTTTGGCACCAATGACCAAAAAGAGAAAGAAGGAAAGAGAAAAACAGCTGTCCTACGCGTCGGAGGCTGGAGGAGGTGCAGTGGTGGTAGTCACTGAAGAGGTGCCCTGCTGCGGCTGCTGCTGCTCAGAAGAAGTGCCAGTGTACTCAAACTCTGGAGGTGGTGAAGGAGTCCTGGAGGGTGCTGTCTGCTGCTCTGGAGAAGTGCCTGTAGCAAGAGCCTCACGTAACTCCTCATGAGTGTAGCCAAAATCAGTGAGATCTGCTGAGGGCTCAACAACTCGAGGCGGAGTAGGTGTCCTGGGAGACTCTGTCTGCTCCACTGCTGCTGTCTCAGCTGTAGTAGTCACGACCTCTGCCTGTGAAGCTGTAAGAAGTGAGTCTGTCTGCACTGAGGCTGTCTGTGCTACTGTGTCGAAGTCAAGTGTACGAGCTGGCAGTGGTGACACAAAGAAGGGACTCGTCAGCTGAAGCGGTGAGAAGCTCGGAGCTGTAGTAGCTAGTAGTGCTGACGGAGTCATGGAGAGACCTGGTGAAGGAAAGTACTGCTGGGAAGGTCCTGCCTCTCCTGTCAAACCAGCGAACGTGGACGTCGACGGCCCCACCGTAGGTGCACCAGCAGGTGAGATGGGAGCCGTGAGTAAGGTGCTGAAGTACTGTCCCTGGCTGGAAGACTGTCCTCCCTGTGTCTGAGCAAACTGCTGCTGCTGAAGCTGCTGAAAGCGAACTGTATCTGGTGGCAGCACACCTGGGAAAGTGATAGGCGGGAAAGACGGGAGTCCTGGCAATGCCTGTCCAAAGAGACGAAGAGTCTGAGCGATCGCCTCGAAACCAGTGAAAAGCGACGACAAGCCAGAAGCCATCTCCCTCTGAGTGTGTACAACACTGTCTAGCATCTGTCGATCCCTCTCCCTATCCTCTCGCTGACTCTGGATCTCTCTGCGAAGGGCTGCTAGCTCTGCATGTAGTAGATCTGTCTGAGCTGGGGCTGTAGCAGACGCTGAAGGTCCTGCTCTAGAGTCCGGAGTCACGTCCTCAGGAATGGACTCCATATGGCTACCAGTCTGTATGTGCAACTCTGTCTCGGTAGCCGTGTCACCTGGCCCCTGTGAAGAACTCCCCTGTGAAGCTGACTCCCGGGCAGCAACCCGTCTGTCGGAGGCAGGTAGGGGTGTGTATGCTGTAGTCACCTTGGGCAGCTCGTCATAGTCCTCCTGAGACAACAACTGTAGCCTCCTCAGAATGTAGCAGATCAGAGGCGCAAAGGCTAAGTGTCTGGCAGCTATGCTCTCAGCAATAACATCCTCCATCTGGCACAGTATCAGATCAACTAAATCAAAACCTCTGTGCCTCAGCATCAACATCACAACCCACTGAGTAAGAATGGAGAACTGATCTCTGTATCCACTCCTGGGAACTATCGTCCTGCTCAGTATACTCCTGAGAACTCTGCCCTCATGTGTAAGTCTGGTGTGAGCTCGGCTGAAGTTCTCCGGGTGAGGTGGAGGGAAGGCAATGCTCATATCAACATCTGAAGGTAAGTGTCCCCCAAGAGGTCTGCGGGGAGGCTCCATCCCTGGGTGAGCAAGTGGGAACACTCTGGTCTCGTGCTGGATGGTCTCAAGGGCGCTAACAAGGTCCTCCCTCGTAACTCTGTGGGGCTGTCCTCTGAGCATGAACCATATAGCTGAGCGGTCTGGCGCTATCCACAAAGATGCATAGAAGTCCATCACGATGTCAGTATCCCATCGCATCGCTGTGGTGATGATCTCCTGGAGGCCCGGGATATAAGACAGGTGCTGTGTGAAATCCGTCCCGGCACCTCTGCTGGCAGCCTGTATGCTGCAGTGCTGGTGAGTGACAAAGAGCCTATCAGGTCCATCTGTCCGCAGTCTACTCCTCAAACCAGCTGCTATCCTCTGCTGAAGAAGTGTCCAGAAACGACCTCCTGCCTGTGGGTCTCTCCTGGCAGGTACCCAAGTCTCCTCAGCAACTCTCCTGAACTTCTTGAGGACGGGGCCTGGCAGCCTGAGTGCGTCCTCAGCAAGCACGTCCCTGAGAGTAGCAGTCCTGTCAAGGGCACAGAACTTCACGGCCATCCTCTGTCTGTCAGCCTCTGTGACCTCGGCATCTGAGTGGGAACTCTCCTCTGCCTCTGACTCTGGCTCCTCCTGCGCGGTCCTCGACGTACCAACCTCGCGGGTGGACGGAGTCCGCTGCACTGTAGCTCTAGCCCTGGAAGACCTCCTCGGAGTCTCCCCCTGTCCTCTAGCAGGCGTGTCCCTGATCCTGAGGCCAGTGTCCCTGCTAGCTGGTAGGTCAACCTCTGCTGCCCTGAGAATCCGGTCCAACTCTGGATCACCAGTCCTCTGCTTCTTCTTCTTGGGCTGCTCGACCAGCTTGGCCTTGCCCCTGTCACGATCTCCTCTGCCCCTGCCTCTGCCTCTGCCAGAACCTCCTGCCATAACTGCTGACTAGGCTGCAGACAAGATAGGGCGAGTGAGCTTGGCCCACCAACCCGTCCACTGACGGCTGACTGCCAAAGATAGGACTAAGGGCTTGGCCCTCAATCCGTCCACTGTCTCTGCTCTGCTGTCAACTGCCCACTGTCCGCTGACCACTGCCACTGCACGATAGGAATAAGACAGAGTATATGAGTATAGAATAACCTACTATAATCTACAAGCAAGAATCGTAGGTAAGCGCGTAAATCTAGATGAAGTCCTAGCGCAGAGGTAAAGGACACAATGCCGGCAAATATGCAATGGGGAACTACGGCATTGTCGATTATCAGTGGAGATCAACTAGTGTACATAGATCATCTGCAATAGACACAATGTACCACTAATCGAGGAAATGCTAGTGTCGAGCTAGGTGTATGGTATGGAATCGATATCGACACAAAGCAACCAACATGTCGTAGGTATAAGAGATGAAATACGACCTCTACGACATATGGTAACCTAAATTGCGAAACAATAGTTAGCAATGCATATCGATTTCGCAATAAAGGAGCGATTTTTGGATGATTTACTAGGGATTTTAATCGACGAAGGATTGAATGGCTCAAACCCTAGATGAATCATGGAAACGAGACGAGCTACTGTGCAATTTCAAGAATCCATAATCTCACCGGAGCAGACAGGCACGACGGCGATCGTCTGTGAAGAACAGTGGCGCAGGTCCGGTGAGGCCGAGCTGGAGAAGAAGCAATCGCGCGAGGATGAGCAACTGCTCGGATGCACGAATGATGGAGCTCCTCCTCGTGGTGCTCGAAACAAGACGGAGCAGTGGTGGCTCGGCACGGTGGAACGGCGGCGTGGAGGCGCGGTGGCGTGGAGGTGAGGCGCGGCGGAGCTAGGGTTGCGCGGTGGAGCTTGGCGCGGGTGTGTGCGTGGGAAGAGCAGGAGGTGCGCGGCGGCTGCGATGACTGGAGCTCGTCGGCGGCGAGCGTGGCGGCAGGTCGACGTACGGCGGAGCGCGCGCGCGGGAAGGTGGAGGCGGGAGCAAACGCGAACGGCGGCGGTGGCGATTAGGAAGAAGATGCACAGTAACGGCTCGAATTCCGTTAGGTTTAGCTTTAATTCGAACGGACGGTTGAGATCAGTCCAGAAAAGAATCAACGGATCGGATTGAATGTATCTCGCGATGAAGTTAACCAGACCGTATGGTACGGTCATAGGGATCGTATTGTACGGTCTCCTTTGGAACCCTGACAGTTAAGCTATAGAGACCGCATTGTACGGTTTACAGGACCGTATTGTCCGGTCTCCTTTCTGCCTCAGGTTTCAAAGGATCTCGTGCAAAAGCACACAGTATTGTACGGTCCCTTTGACCGTATTGTACGGTCCAGTCCAGAAATGCTGATTTTCAAGGAATTTCCTTCTAAGTCCAAGTTTCTCACACAAAAACCAAATAAACGCCAAACATGGACTAGAAGGGGAACTCTCAAACACTCCTTTGAAAATAGACCAATATAGGTTGCGCATAGGCATATAGTAATTTTTCAATCGGCAAATAAGATGCAACCAATAAGAACCAAATGCGATAAAACCAAAGGAGGGGTATGTATGAGTCCTTTGCCTATGATCCGTGCAAGTAGATTTAACCTTGAGGATCATGTAGCAAGACTCAATGGGCATGAAGCACAATTCTTTTCTTTAGTCACACTTCTATGAGATGTGAGATCATATAGTGAATGAAGCACTTCCTCATAGTGTGACAACTCCTTTGTGATTTCCTATATGCAATGCATGAGACAAGCATATCATACAAATGCAAGGGAAAATAAACATGCCATGTGATATGCAAGCAAAGTTAAGACAACGCATAAAGGAAACCTACTCAAGGCCAAGTTTGAACCTCTCTCAAGCTTACTCACTATGAGCCAAACCTTGCCTTGAGTCCATCGGTCCACCAACTCAAACATCCCCCATGCTCATAGCTATCTTGAGAAAGTTAGACCTTGAACTAATTTTTATGTTCTTTTCTTTTTAGTTATTAACATATGCATGAATGCAAACATACTAGTTCACAAAGGAGCACCTAGCTACCATGCAAGCAATGCAAGAAAAGAAACTACTATGATACAAGTTACCTCCTTGAAGAGTAGATTTGTCGATGACGCACTCGAAGCTTGTGGTGGACGTTCATGAGTTGACGTTGCGGCACACGGTCCACCACCATCACCCTTCTAGGTCTTGTTCTTGGGAGCCCACTCGCACTTGGTTGGCCTCTCAAGGTCAACTATGCATTTGGGCACCCAAATCTTCCTCATCATCCTCTTCTTGTCGGGTGATCCAAGAGCCTTTGCCTTCACCTTGCCTTTCTTGTCCCTAAAGAGCTTGTAGTGTGTATTTCCATGGAACAAGTTAGCGTTAGGCAAAAACTTGGAACTTCTCACCTTGGGACAATTCTTGCTAGTGTGGCCGTCTCGGCAACACTTCTCACAATAGTAGTCGTCCGCCATGAGGGGGACTACCCAAGGTGGGATGTCCTCGTCCTTGCCGATGAGGTTGATGGCGGCGGGGTAGGAGCCGAGTCCCTTGTGCCCGGGGTTGTTCACAAGGTTCCGACCAAGTATCTCCTTATGGATGGTCCTTCTCCTTGTGAGCCTCTCGAAGCCGTCCATCACCGAAGCTCTCTCCTCCTTGAGTTGATGATATTCCTTCAAGATTTTCTCATCAAGAGAGATGCTCTCAAGAGAGGGAGTTAGTCCATCACAAGTAATATATGAAGAATCGGAAATAGATGAACTAGAAGAAGAGGTGTTACACTTTTCGAGGAGGGATTGATGTTCTTCCTCAAGAACCTTGAACTTGCCGTTGAGCCTCATGTGTTCAACCTTGAGCTTGTCATAGCTTTCATCCAAGGTCATGAGCGAAGTGGAAAGGTGCTTGATCTCATCCTCTAGTAACTTGGACTTCTCCTTGAGCTTCATGTGGTCTTCCTCAAGCTTGTCATAGTCTTCATCAAGAGCCTTGTGAGAGATGGATAAGTCCCTAAGTTCACCCTCAAGTTGACGAACTCGGAAAGCGGCCACTTCGTGTTCCTTCTCCAACCGAGCAATGGTCTTGTCTTTCTTCATGATCATCTTGCCGGTTATGAGAATGCTATCCAAGAGTTCCTCATATGTGGGCTTGTCCTCCTCACCAAACTCTTCATCGGACTCGCTCTTCTCATCTTCACTACTATCATCATCTTTGGCCATCAAGCAAGTAGGTGGTGGAGGTAGAGTCTCGGACATGTTTGTGAGAGCAATGCCGGCCATCTTCTTTCCCTTGGAGGATGAGTCATCACTTTCTTCTTCATCACTATCATCATCCGAAACCCACTCTCCAACATAGAGTCCCTTGCGAGATGATCTTCTCTTTTCTTTGCCTCTAGAGCTTTCCTTCTTGACAAACCTCTTCCTTGCCTTGTACTTGCTTCTAGGGTCTTCTTCTTCATCATCGCTTGACTCTTGAGCCTTCTTCTTGCTCTTCTTGATTGGCTTCGGGCATTCCTTGGCAAAGTGACCCTTCTCCCCACAATTGTAGCACTCGGCATCTTTCTTGTTGATGAATCTTCTCTTGAAGAAGTTGCTTCTCTTCATGAGGAGTGCTAGATCATTGGGATGAAGTTGCAACAAGTCTTCAACGTCTTCTTCAAGCTCTTCATCACTTGAATCTTGAGTCACCACCTTCTTCATCTTCTTGCTTGACCCCTCGGATGCAAAAGCAAGATTCTTGGAGGGCTTCTCATCAAGCTTCTTGTCGAGGTGGTAGCTCTCGAAGGCGGTGATCTTCCCAAGTAGCTTGTGGGTGGTGAGGTCTCGCATGTCGGTGTTGAAGAGGCATGTGATGAGTGCTCCATATTTCTCCCTTGGGAGAATCCTCAAGATCTTCCGCACAAGGTCACCTTCATCAATCTTCTCCTTCACACCGAGCGAGTTGATATCCTCTACAAGCACATTCAAGCGAGAGTAAGCATCATTGATTAGCTCATTTGAAGACATGGCAAAGTCATCATACTTGTTCTTTAGCACATAGTATCTTTCCTCTTTCACGTCCGTGGAACCCTCATGAATTTGTTGAATTTGAGTCCACACTTCATGAGCGGTACCCGCGGACTTGACTCGAGCAAAGACCTCTTTAGTGATGGCTTCAAACAAGGCATTTTTAGCTTTAGCATTTGCCTTTGCAAGATTCACATCAAGAGTACCAATGGGAGTCCTTAGAGAGACACCGGTACTTACCACCTCCCATGCGAGAGGATCGAGAGCCTCGAGGTAAGCTTGCATGCGAGCTTTCCAATAGGCATAGTCGGTCCCATCGAACGGGGGCGGCCCATGATCTCTCGGCATCCTTACTCAAGGCGGTTAAGCCCTATTTGAGCAACGAGGCTCTGATACCACTTGAAAGGATCAAGGGCACCGAGAGGGGGGGGGGTGAATCGGTGTGTCAACAATTTCTCCCAAACGTACTTTAGGCGTGAAGCTAGCAAGACTAGATATGGTGATAACAAAAGCAAGCGATGCGCGCACACAATCTAGTCTATGCAACAAGCAACACCCTAGCAAGCAATTCTACCAAGTAGTAAAGAGACAACCTATCAAGCAAATCTACTAGCACATAAAAGTAAATGCGGAAGCGTAAATGCTAGTATGTAAAGGAGATAAGGATAGGAATGCTCATGATTTTTCCCGTGGTCTCGGAAGGGTGGCGCCTTCCCCTACTCCACGTTGGGTCACTCCCGCCGGAGTCTCGACCCCGTCCCTCCGCTCGATGGCGATCCCTCCTAGAGCACACTTCACCCTCCGAGTGAAGTCGCGGGCACGTCCCGCCGTGCTCGATCCCGGGTACTCTTCCGGAGGTAAGGCTCCGCACGTGATGCGTGCCAAAGGGCGCTCCACTAGTGATGCTTCTTTCGCACGGGAAGCTCCAAGACCGTGTACAAACTTGTGTTAGCTTCCACAATCTCCTTGGACAGCTCAACACCAACGCCTAACCGGTCTAGGCCTCGCCATAGACCAAGAGTAACAAACCGAAGTGACTCTCTCAAGCTCACACTAGCCTAGAGATCAAGTGGATGCAATTGCTACTCTCTCAAGCACTAGGATCACTCCAAATCCTTCACAAGTGCTTCTCTCCCTTGCTCTTGGCTTCCTCTGAGTTTCCTGCACTCCAACAATGGCCAAGAGACCCCTCAAGGGGCGGGCAACCAACTATTTATAGGCTACCAACCCAAAACTAGCCGTTGCCCAAAAGTGCCCTGCGAAACTAGAGACCGTACAAAGGACCGTACTGTCCGGTCTCTTCCAGACCGTATTGTCCGGTCTCTATTTCCAGGCGCATCTCCATCTTCTTCTTCATTTCCAATGAAGACCGTACTGTCCGGTCCCTAGGACCGTACCGTCCGGTCAATTGTCCGGTCTTCATTTCTTCCACTTCCAGAAACTTCAACTTCTCTGTCTGGAAATCCTCTGATGACCGTACCATACGGTCCCTAGACCGTACTGTCCGGTCCCTTTGTCCGGTCTTCATTTTCTCAGCATCCCGAGACTTCACTTCTCTGTCTGGATCTTCAATGAAGACCGCATTGTACGGTCCCTAGGACCGTACTGTCCGGTCTCCTCCGGATAAGCTGAAAACTTGATCCACTCTTGATCCTTGCTTCCAACTTCTTCATCCTTGGTTCCTCTTCTTCTCTTCAGCCACCCTAGCCCTCAAGAGACTCACAATGCATCCATTTGATCTCTAACCTAGTGTGCTCTAAGAGAACCAATTCGATCCCTCTTGATAGTCCGGTTTTTCCTATGGACTCAAGCTACCATCTAACCAAGCAACACTCGCTTGGATCTAGCATGTCCTTAGCCTTGATCCACATCTTCTTCGCGACTCCATCAAGCTCTCGATCCGAATTGTCGAGGCAACCAATCAGCAAGTCGTCGATAGATAGAAAATGTGAGACGACGCTTCATTGACATGACCATTTGAATATCCTACAAGGAAATGTTAGTCACATCAATATGGTCACCCAATCACCAAAACATTCATACCTTTGGGGTTTCCAAACTCCAATGGTCATGAAGCTTACATCGTCACCTGGACAAAGGACAAGGAACCCAATGGGCTGGTTAATTTAAGTACTGTTTGAGAAATAAAAAAATAATGGGGACAGCATCTAAAAAAGAGGTGATGGACTAGTTTAAATAAAGTGCGTAATCCTTACGAAAGACGATGCGAAATCGCAAATTATGTGATTTGTGTAGCGGTCGTGGATACGCGTTGTTGCTTTCGAATTATTGCAGGTCTTTAACGTTTGGCTTTGAGCAGAAATGGGTTGTCGACGTTCACTTTCAGTTACTCAAGACTCCTCGAGTGCCTGTAATGTAAGATTGATTGGACAAAAGGAAAATGTGTTTCTTTTCTCCAAGGTATCTCTTTGGCTGTCAAAAAAATTTGGCATATGAAAAAAGATTATTAATAACTGATAGCGATGCAAATACGCAATGTATTCCTCGGATAGAGTACGGGTTATATATATAGGCCGACGGTTACCGAATCGGCACACACGGTTTATGGAAACAGGACCGGTGGGATCGGAACCAATCAGGCGTGATTGATGCATGAGTAAGGAAATAATCCTGCCGTCTATATTTGTGTAACAATAACATACTAACAATGGGGATGTTGTTTGCTTGAGACCACAGTGGTGGAAGATTTTGCTAGAAATGATTGGTTTTGAAGCAACACACTCTCTTTTATTTGAAGTTATTTCGGTGGAGAGCTCCGTCTTGGTTTTATTTTTTCACGTCTCGATTATAATAATGGACAGCTATATGTGTCGATTGAAATATATCATGAAAAATTACATATTTCCTTTTTCTAAAATAATAATGTACTAACAATTACTACCTCAAAGGAATATTTTTGGCATTGAGAGAAATAATTAGTTTGGATATTCTCAAGCTTGTGATTGCAAGGGGGCGCCTTTAGAGAATTTCAGTTGAGCATTAGGTAAAGGGCCTATATGGGAACGCAGTTTTTCTTTAATTTAATTACTCATGTGAAACCAAGTCATTCATTCATTCTTTCCTTCTTCTCTTTAAGTAGGTCGACTCAAATAATGCTACTAGTTACGTTATTCCACTAAGAAAGTGTTTCTAATTCGAACAGACCAACAACCAAAGCAGCATGCTGATTGAAAGTGCCTTTAACCATTGTTGCTAAATGCTAACCAATTTTCTCACGACATTCATCTTATCCGCTCCAAATGTTTATTGCAACACTTCTCGGTGCACATACACAATGAGTTGACCCTGCCATTACGCTCGCTCCATGAAGCACCAGAGATCACTCTTTATTAGTCCCTGGATAAGAACTCATCGACAAATTGTGTCACACTGTCATATACAACAACATACATGACCAAAAATCTACACCTTTTCCAAACAAATCGTATCACACTTGACTTCACCAACCAGCTGCCCGAAAAGCCCTCTTTCGATCGCACAAAAGGATCCGTCGATGGAAGCTTACACATGGGGTGTTCCCTCCGGCACAGAAAATGCAAGCGAGGAGGGCTTTGGATCGACCAGCAGCAGAAAGCTGCGTTTCTTCTCTACATGTAATGTCCGGATAGGCGCGGGCCAGCGCTTGATTGGAACCATCAGCGAAAGCGAAGATTTTGAGGGCGTATCTCTGGATCGTGCGCGCGCGTCCCTTTTGTTTTTAAGGTATTTCTGCTTTCTATCGTCACCTCCTCTCTCTCTCTCTCTCTCTCTCTCTCTTTTCCCGGTGATCGATGGAGGAGGCCAGGAGGGACCGCGATAAGTAAGCGCGGGAGTGGTCGCCCGCGAAAGGTGACGCGCGCGAGGTTGCAGTCAGGCAGTTGGCGGAGGCGCATTCGCCGGCGGCCGCGCCGTTGCGGCGGGGGGGCTGTGCTCGTTGCGGGGTGAGGTGGGATCGATACTCGATAGGCCAAGCGGATCACGGCAATGGATGGATAACTTCATCGTGCTACCTGCCTGATCGGATCATCAGCGCGCGGCCAAGTGGTGCGATGTGAGGGAGGAACGGCGAAGGAGCGCGCGGGTGTGGTTGCGGCTCTTTGCCGCCGCCGGCGACAACTGGCAGTACCCGTGTCTTCGGCACGGCCACTCGCTGGGGCGAAGGTCCCCAGGGACTCGCACCTATGCTCAACAGAGGATCTAGTAGCTCTGTCCTGCGAGCATTGACTGCTAAAACATCCTTTCAGAACTTATAAGCCAGAAAAATAATACACGAATAATCAATGGAACATGAAGTTGTCCATAATGTCAGCTTGATGGGGCGGTGATAAGTGTAGCCAATTCGAAACCTTTCCACACATGCTTCTGCAGCTGAGCACTTGGAGGATATAGATGCACTGAATATTGACGTAATTGTAGTTTTTGTAATGTTCAAACTCTATGTTGTATTAGAAACCAAGTGAAAAAAAAGAATGCATATAGGTTGTCACTAAATTTTCTGACGTTTCAGGATAGACCCGTTAAAATGGATTTGTATCATACACACGTTGTTGGTATGGTACCAATTTACTGCTTCCTCTATGCTAATTAAAACAAAAAAAAAAGCATGTAAAAGAGTTGAAAATTCATTTGTAGAAGAGGCGTGATATTTTTTTTAGAGAGAAAAGAGGCGTGATAAATAGTTTCTCTCTCTCTCTCTCTCTCTCTTAATCGGTCAAATTGTGACTAACTACCCCTTTGAGACTAATTAAGTAGTAGAGATTTTGGTTGGATTTTTTGGGGGGTTGGGGGGGGGGGGGGGGGGGGGGGGCACATGTCCATATGCACAAGTGGTAAAGATAAAGATATACTCCATCCGTCGCTCTTTTATAGTCGTATTTGGAAGGGGCGCAAAGACCAAGTCATGCATCTGTGACACAATAGGATGTCACATTTTATAATTAGTTGTGCATTAGTGTTAATTCGATTTTGTTTGTTTTCACTTTGACCATCACATTTTTACCACCAAGGAACATGTGTTGCACCACCATCACATGTTTTCACCAACGAACAAATACGTGAAAAAAAGAGAAAAATGAGATCACCATCACGTTTTTTTTTTTTTTTTGCGGGTAAGAGATCACCATCACATTGTTATTTTATTTCACCAACTAAAACATTGGAAAGAAGTTTAGATCTCCATGCAAAATCTAAACAACTTTGGAAGAAAATCTTATTGGCCTATTACCTCCTAAGAGGTAAAAGGTCACTGATCGGACGGTCCATACTTGATTGGACGTAAAACTTGCCTTAGCACTAAGGAGGGCAAGCTAGCTAATTAGGCGGCTCATGTTCTATATGATCATCAATGTGACCGCGGTTACAAACATAACGATGGAAGCAAGCAACAATGTTAAAAAGAAAAAAGAAAATGGCTAGCACTATAATGTGAAGTTTACTCATTTTGAGCCTATTTCGAAAATACGAAAATGACACTCCTAGTTTTTTTAGGTTCGCAAGAGAAGAAAAAATTGATTGAAGACTGCAATTTGCCACATGGATAGGAGCAAGAAGCCTAGTTGCTTTTTCTTTCTTTTCACGCACTGGTCGGGTACATAGAGAGTAAATTTCAAGTAACTATGATTATTTGCACTGGAGTATAACAAACTTGCAGCTTTTTGGTTCAAATCCAGACAAGCAAAATAGTACAACTTTTTTATCTGACTCCACGCGTCAACCACACAAGCACACGATCTACTTCTTCTATTTTGCTGAAATGTATAGCTGACGTGTGAGACCAAGGTGAAATACTTAACCGACCCGAGCTAGCTTAACGAGCGCGCCGCAGCTAGATATACTGTTTTGTGCAGGTGAAATACCTTAAAACCGACCCAAGCTAGCTTAACGAGCGCGCCGCAACTAGAAGTACTGTTTTGTGCAAGTCATGGGCCGTTTGTGTAAATATCATTGGGTGGAGAATCTGGCGTCCCGCAACTAGAATGTTTTGTGTAATTCATGGGCCTTTTGTGTAACACCATTTGAGGTTTTTTTTTTCTTTCTTTTTTTTTTTAGAATCAAATACCATTTGAGGTGAGAAATATTCTCTGATCAGGCGTCCACGGGACGGTACTCGCATGAGCTAGGCTCAGCCTCCACTCTCCTAGTCCCAGACAATTGATCTGTGTATTCTGGAAAATGACGTATGCCAAATGGTCATAACTCGCCATATCACAGTTAGTACGTCGATTTCGGGAAAAAAAAAAAAGAGAGAGGAGAAGAGAGCCCGTGCCATCACTTCACATGCCGAAATAGCTCTATAACCTGTCACCAGTTAGACAGGCGATCAACGTCTACATAATTCTGTACCAACTTGGTCCGAACATGTAACTAAGCTTGTATAATAAACACTGTGCAAGTCTTAAGCCTCAACAGATGAAGCCATCCGATTATAGATTGGGAGTGGAACTCCTGATTTTACACAAAAGCAACAAGAATAAACATGCAAGCATAGCTAATGAAAGCATCCAATGAGAAATGTAAAGATCCTAGATTGTGCGACGCCAACAGGAAAGATCAATGAAAATGGGTAAGTTTATACACCAACACCAGGCAAACTCGGAGAAGATGATGCACAAAAGACTTCAACAACTTCTACTGGATTATGTTTCTTTCTTGAGACTAAGGCCATAACTAATGGGAAAAATATTTGATATTCCAAAAAGGCATCAACAGCAAAACGGGCAGATGAACACCAGGATTATGATTTATGAATGTCTAAACAGAGAAACTCACAAACCAAAGCTACATGCATGTATTTGTCCTGACAAAGTAAGAAGCCCTACGCAGCATATAAGGATGTGAAAAAATATGTATCCATAAGTAACATGTTTACATAGGCAAAGCTACATGCACTCACAAACCAGGGAAACTCTAAGATTAGTTCAAGTGAGGTTAGATAGAGGAACCCAGATATACAAGTGGAAAAGTGCAACCAATTCATCACAGCGCAGAGAATAGCTTGGACTGCCCCCATCATATGCATGTCTCAAAAATCAAGATCAAGATGAATAACATGTAACCATCCCATTGGCCAGCACAATCCATAAACGCTACTTTTTTTTTTTGAAACGAGGCCTTCCCCACCCCCAGCCTAAACAGACCGGGGGTCCATAAACGCTACTACTAGTCGGTATTGAAATACAGAAACCAAATTTAGTGTCACATGCTCTATAATGCTGTGAAATAGGCAAGCTCCGCTTCAAATCACAGTGTAGCAACAACAACAAGAGATGCAAAAACAAACAATAAGTGGCACAATCAGAAATCACAGCAATACCAGTGATTTTATGAAGATAAAATGTTTCCTAAAGCATACAGCACACCTAAATGTCAATTAACCCAGCAAATACAGTCACCAACACCCAATAGGCTGCACAACAGACTAACCATTCTCTCCCTGCACTTGTACCCAAATAATCTCAAATATACAACACAAAAAAACCTCAACGAACAGCTTATCTTCTTTCCACCCATTTTGCATTTACACTTTGGTACATTTACCTACAGTTTTATACAAACAATGTGCTAAATTATGCAATTCAACGATCCCCAAACTGTCATACACACCTTCAAGCAGTTATCAGGAGCCTAGTCCCATTCAACACATGCAAGCACAATGTAATGCAAATCGTGGCGATAACCATTGACTTATCGCTCATATACCTTACGACGCGCAGCCCACTGTCAACCACCGAATCCCCACCCTTCCTTGCCCCATCTTGCAGCTTCCAAAGAACAAACTCCAGAAATGACCTCACTGTCTCAAATGTCACCCTTCCTGTAACATCAAGCACAAACTTCCTGTTGCTGGGAACTGCCAGCGTGGTCGACACCGTCTCCACCCACCCTTCCGTGGCTCCGCCATTGCTGTTGCCACTGCCGCTGCCGCTGCTATCCAAACTGTTATTGGTATTGTACATGACATGGTGAGCGGTCTTCACCAAAGTCTCAACCGCCCCATTGCACACGCAAACAAGCAATTCCTTGACCTTGGCATCGTGTTTCGGATTGGTGAGCCCTTCGAAGAGCTGCTCGTATGTGTTGATGTGGATGGTCTTGTCAATGAACTCCGTCACGGCGGCGCCCACGAAGACCTCAACCCAGTTGCTAATCGCCTTCCGACACTTACCAGAGGTAACCACGTTGATCCACATCGTCGGGGAGGAGGCTTCCCCGGGAGGCGAGGGGACGGAGTAGTAGGCGAGCACGAGATGGCGCGCGAAGCTCCCGGCGACCGCGGACGCGAGGCGCTCGCCGGACTCGGAGAAGAGCTTGTCCACCAGGCGCTCGGAGAGGGCGACGCCACCGCCGGATCCAGGCGAGGAGTCGGAAGCCCCCGCGCCGCGGAGTACCCCGGCGGTGACGGCCTCGGACAGGGCGGAGACGGACGCGGAGACCTCGGGGGCCGCGGCGAGCTTGGCCAGCTGCGCGACGCTGCGGGGGACCTCGTCGGAGTCGGACCGGACGAAGTCGGAGAGCTCGGAGGCGACCAGCGCCGCGGCGTCGGCGGAGGAGGCGGCGGCGTCGGCGAAGGCCGCGACGGCCGCGGCGAGGCGGACGAGGCGCCGGCGGCGGGCCGCGACCGCCGGGTGGTGGTAGATCTTGTACGCGCCGACGGCCGTCACCGCACCGGCCGCGGCGAGGAGGAGCCAGCGGCGGCGGCGGCGGGAGAAGGCGACGAGGCGGTCCATCCGCGGCGGTGTGGAGGAGGAGACGGGGTAGGTTGCGGGGAAATTCGGTTGGCCGCGTCGGATGGGCGTCGCGCAGTGGTGGAGTCGTCGCCGTGAGCGTAGCGTGCCAGGTTCGTGCTGTTTTTTTCTTCCTCCGTTTTTCAGTACTTGACACTTTTGACTTTTACTGTTTTAACTTTGACCATGATTTTTTCATTAATGCATAGTTAAACTCTTATAAATATATGATGTTACTAAAATACTATCTACACCACATCTAATAATCATATGTTTAATTTATATAACTAAATATTTTAAAAGTTATTAAACGGTCAAAGTATGAATAGTACAGTCAACAGTGTCAATTATTTAAAAACGGAGGAAGTATATTTTTATAACTTTTTATAGGGGATGCACGGTCACTGGTCGCAGATAATGAGGTTGGGCCCGCGGGTCTGGTGTGAACCGTGAAGCCGGACCCGGATAAGTTCAGGTCGTTGGTGCCACGTTTTCAAGGTCATGTCTTCCCGTCACGTATTGTAGAACTGGATGATCCAAACACGAGGAAAGGGAATTTAAATCTGAAGAAAATGGTCAGGGTGAACATGAATAATGGTTTGAATCTGAAGTGATTTTTGAATTTGGCTTGTGAAAGAAGAAAGATGCTCCTCTCCTGACGCACCGTAGCTTGGTTATCACTCCTTAACTCCTCCATATCTTCAAATTAGTTTTGGTTATGAGATCTGATCAACAAATTAGTGGTGATCATATGGAAAATTTTTATTTTTTTAGGAGAAACACATGGAACGTGTGCAGCGCATCGCATTTAAATGGGCCGTACTGGGAAAATACGCTATGCACATTGCATGTGGCGATGAATTTTGGCCCCAATGTTTTTTTTTGGCGAATAATTTTGGCCCCATGTAAGCAGAATCCAGTTTTCCCTTTCCCACAGTCAAGAAGAAGTTAAGAAAATTACAGAAGGAGCATGTGAAATCCATTCATCAAGACACATGGAACGTTTAGAAAAAGAGAATTTATTTCGTCACGCAAATGAAAAGGTACCAGCATCAATGTTTGACGTCTGTCTTCTCTGTGTGTCTTCTTCAATGCCATTCCGCTACTCGTTCTTCCTCTGCCGCCTCCCGGCTAGTTCCTCTCGTTGCAACAGGCATGGACGGCGATGTTTTGTGAGCTATTCCACGGATGCAACGGCAACTTATGTTCACATTTCACTGATCTTTTACAAGTGCACCCAGTCTTCGTTTCCAGTGGCAAACTTAGTTCTTGACATTTCACACTCATCGTCGCCACTTGTTGTTGTTTATCGTTTACGAGAGTGGGTGGATGCTCACCTTACTCGGCGTTGCGCGTTCTGTGTGTTTGCTTACGCCAGATTGAATCACCACTACCAAGTCTTTTGCAGTGAGATGAACAAATCATGATAATAACAGTGGACCGAGTGTCCAATGTATCTGTTCGCTCCTTTTTTACTTTCGAATATAAGTGGGGTCGTATTCTTCTCTCATCTCAAAAAGGTAATCGAATTAAAATGTTTGCACAGAAATTACAAAACACTCCAACTTTCCTACAGGCTGACGCTACAGTAAACATTTGAGCACTCTACATGTTTCGAATATATTCAACTTAATTGTGATGCTAATTCACATGACACCGGGGAGACTGTGCGTGACGTGACACGATCACACGCGCACCGAGCCACCGACGCCGACGGCCAGCCAGCAGGCCCGCGGCAGGCAGATCGGTCAGTCCAGCGCCACCACCTTCCGGTGCCCGCGCGCCCTCGTCGCCGCCTCCGCGCCGACGCAGCTATGGCTCCTCCCGCCCAGCAGCGCCCCGCCGCCGCCGTCCCGGCCGAACTCGCACGGCGCGTCCTCGTCGATCCGCGCCATGGCGAGGCCCGCGGCCATGCTCTGGCTCCTCGCCACGGCCTGCATCTCCGCGCGCCGCTGCTGCTCCACGCGCCGCTCCGACGCGGCGCGCACCAGCTGCCGGAGGTCCTCCTCCGAGCCGCCGCCCCCAGCGCTCCAGCCTGACCCGCTGGCGCTGTGGGCCCTGGACAGCGACGCCGGCACGATCACCGGGTACCCGAACGCGGCGTCGGCGGGGACGTAGCGCGCGCACCCCGTGAGGCCGCGCACGTACATGTCGCGCGCCCGGCCCAGCGCCCGCGCCGGCGCACGCCACAGCCACCGCAGCTTGCTCCCGCGGCTCATCCGGACGTCCGCCAGCCACCAGACAATTAAACACCCTCGAAATGCTCGTGAACGAACAGCAAACAAAGAAACGCTCGAAAGCTTAGCTAATCTGCTCGTCCCGCGGTGTGTGTGAAGTGAACTAGTATGATGGCATCGGCTGCTTGGAGAAGTAGGTGCAGAGCTTTTTCTGAGAAAAAAATGGTGGGTTGGGTTGGAGTTTTTGCGCTTCTGGTGAGCGCTCCCTTTTATGTATTTGCTGGTGGGATCGCGGACCCGCGCGGTTAGGTGGTGGGGGCGAGAGGAAGAATACGCGCGACGTGACGGACGCCGGCGCGCGCGCGCGCCGGGGGTTGGGAAACAGCGCCGGGTTTGGGAGAAGCTGTGTGCTGCAAGCTCACGGCCCACGGCATCGTCACGTGCGCCGGTGGCGACGTCGATCGCCTTGCCACTTCGCGCCGCCGTTATCCGTCTGTGGCCTGCGGGCTTCTAGATGGACGTTATTCGTCGTGCTGACTGGGAAACGCTAGTTCTTTTTATATGTTTCTGATTTTGACTAGTGTACGTGGCTGGAGGGAGCAACATTTTCATGCGAGTAGCTGGGACTTTGGGCAAATCTTTTCATGGTAATTCAACAGATGGCGTGCGCACGTTCAGCTCTGTACCTATGGAGAACCGGAGCGTGAAAAACACAAAAGCAATGTGCAGTAACCTATTGCAGTAATGAGGAACCAAACGGATGCAGAAATTCTGTGGCACTACTGATCACATCTTGTAGTACTGCGTACATAGACATCTCGACATGGATCGCTCTCCATGCATGGCTGACGAGCACTGTCAATCAGCTTTCCGTTCCATGATGAATTAGTTGTAGGCCTGTTTACGGCAGTCCGCTTAGCGCTCTCATCATGCATGACGCCCAAAAGCTTTGGGAACAAAATATCTCGCTGAAAATGCAAACTAAATTGGTTGTAAAATGGGCTCCAGTACTACGTTGCAATGTACTGTATTTTTCCTCTCAGTCGTGCATCCCGCCGACCTGAACTGAAACCAATTATTTCTTCTGTACAAATAAAAAAATGAAAAGTGTGGCCGTGGCAGGAGCAATCATGTCAGACAAAAACAAAGGCATTATTGCTGGTGCTCTAATTCCAAGAATTGCGAGCACCGGGCCAGTTTGACAATATACAAAGAAGAATATGATGAAACCGTGAGATAATCATCATCACTCTCAACTGGTGTCACAGGACAGAGACTGGGAGAGGGAATTAACATCGATGGTTCTTTCGTGCAACAGCCACCGGAGCTAAAAGAACGATTCAAAGCACGGGAACCCGGGCCGGAACGCGTGCGCGATTCTCTGAGAGCATTTGGCGCGACGTCTCGATCGCTCAGCTTATTTTGGTGCCGTGCGCGAGCTCACATATTCCGTAGTCCCTCCTGTCCTGTGACTCCAGTTTCCGAAAGCAAGAGCGTACGAGCTGCGGGAAAACCACGAGCCAGAGCAGAGCAGACGGTGGGTAACAGCTCGCAGAAGTTTCGGCACTGACACGTCGGCGGCGCCGCTGCCGCCGTCTCGCTTCGAGAAGATCGGCTGCGCCCTCGTGGGCCGACGTGGATTTCGGAAGCCTTTTCCGCGTGATCTTGTGCGAGCCGGCGCATGGTAATCATGCGGCTGCGTTTCGGCATCTGTCCTGACCTGTCGCCGACACGGTCATTGCTCAGCAGTCAATGACTCGATTCAACGGGTGATGGGAGGAGGGTCCAAGATGACGAGTTGCATGGTAATCATGCGGCTGCGTTTCGTCATCTGGTTTACTTCGTGAGGAACAGCTGAAACGTCTTCTGGAAACTAGACTTTTTTTTTTGACTAGAACTGCTCATTCTATTAACCTGAACGTGCCGCAGAATCGCTGGCAACCAAGTTCATAATACAAGGTGGAATACTTTTCTGACTCCTTGTCTTTTCGAACGGAATGGAGCTCAGATTCTCGCTGGAGTTTTAGGGCTGAATTCCATCGAACCCTAATGTATAAAGTTTTAACCCTCGTTTCAAAGACACGACTTTCACAAACAGTGACGAAGCTAAAGCAAAAGTAGTACTACTCTTTTAGCTATTTATGGGTGCACAACAATACGTAGAGAATAACACCTCATTTAGCTATTTATGGGTGCACAACATTGAATTTACAATGTGCATATATGGTGAAATTTTGTTAATTACATGTAAATTATTTTATTTTGTGGATGCATTTGCACCTACTACTTAGCATGTAGCTTCGCCCTGTTCACAGGAATTCCACACATATTTCACAGATTAAAAAGAGAGAAAAATCATCTAATCTAAAGAAGGCCTTATCTGTTTTAGCCATGAGGCCTTTTCTCACGCAAACGTTTCTCATCACTGGACTTCACCGCGCGACACGACCCAGACGCCGCGGACGCCGGGAGCGCCCGCCGGCACGACACAACGGCTCGCACGGCCACTCGGCTCGTCCCGACGAATCCGCGAAAAGATCAGCGACCCAACCGCAAAAATCGCGTCGCACGCCTCCGCGCTTTGTGTGCAGCGCGCGCGACACGACGCGCCTTATCCACATCACGCCCTCTGCTCCGCTTCCTTTTCCGCGCAAGATGACGAGGCCAACGCGCGAGGACGCACCACTCCCTCGCCGCTCGCGCTGCTTCCCGCCACGGCGACGCGATGCCGTCCCCCGCGTCGTACCTGCTCCTGAACCCCTCGAAGCCGTTCCACCGCGTCCCGCCCCCGCGCGTCCCCCGCCGGCTCCACGTCACCTGCGCCGCGCCGCGGGGGAGCAGTAGCGGCGGGAAGCGCAGCGAGGTCGTCTCCGCCGGCGCCGACAAGGGGAAGAAGCAGATCGTCTTCTTCGACGCCGCGCCGCCGGTGTCGCAGCAGGCGCAGGAGCTGAATGAGGGGGCGAGGGAGATGACTACGCCAGGGAAGCCGGCGGCGGGCGGCAACCCGGCGCTGGCGCTGGTGAGGAGGGCGACCAAGAGGACGCTCTCGGTGCTGTCCAACCTCCCCCTCGCCATCGGCGAGATGTTCGCCATCGCCGGCCTCATGGCCTTAGGTACCCGCCCGCACTAACTGCGACTTGAAATGCGATTCCTCGTACTTGCTGACACTGCGAATTCCTTTTCGCGAATGCAGGCACGGTGATCGACCAAGGAGAGCCGCCGAGCTATTACTTCGAGAAGTTCCCGGAGGACAACCCGGTGTTCGGCTTCATCACGTGGAGGTGGATCCTCACCCCCGGCTTCGACCACATGTTCTCCTCGCCGGTCTTCCTCGGCCTCCTCGCGCTCCTCGCGGCGTCGCTCATGGCGTGCACCTACACCACCCAGCTGCCCATGGTCAAGGTCGCGAGAAGGTACCTCCTCTTGCCTCCTCCTCGGCAGGTAGGCTGATCAGGGAAGCAAGGCATAACGTCAAGTGGCAATGTGTTCTTGCAGGTGGTCCTTCACGCAGTCCGGGGAGAGAATCCGGAAGCAGGAGTTTGCAGACTCTCTTCCCCGAGCGTCCATTCAGGATTTGGGTGTAATTTTGATGGGTGCTGGATATGAGGTGAATGGCACTTCATTTTCTCTGATTGCCCTTCTTTCCTCAACCCCCCCCCCCCCCCCCCCCCCCCCCCCCCTCTTTTTTTGCATGTGCTATATGTGTGTTTTATCTGTTTGAGCAGGTGTTCACCAAAGGGCCATCTCTGTATGCTTTCAAAGGGTTGGCTGGTCGATATGCGCCTATTGGTGTGCATTTAGCTATGCTTTTCATCATGGCAGGAGCCACACTTAGTGCGACCGGGAGCTTTAAAGGTTCCGTGGATGTTCCCCAAGGGCTGAATTTTGTCATTGGAGATGTGATGAAACCCAGAGGGGTGCTATCTGTTGCGCCGGATGTTTTCAATACCGAAGTCCATGTCAACAAGTTCTACATGGAGTACTATGATAGTGGAGAGGTAGTCCGTGTGCTCTGCGCTTTGTTTGTTTGTGTGAATATATGGATTACATTGGCAGCCAAACTAAAATTTTCAATTCCCAGGTCTCGCAATTCTATAGTGATCTTTCACTTTATGACCTTGATGGCAAAGAAGTGATGAGAAAGACCATCAAAGTGAATGATCCCCTGAGGTATGGAGGGGTCACAATTTACCAAACGGACTGGGGATTTTCAGCATTGAGTGTGAAGAAAAACGGCGAGGGTCCTTTCAATTTGGCCATGGCCCCCTTGAAACTAAATGGTGACAAGAAGCTCTTTGGAACGTTCTTGCCACTTGAAGACTCAGACCCTTCAAATTCGAAAGTCAAGGGAATGTACGTTTAAATTTGCCTGTCCTGATTTAATTAGCAAAGCTGAGCCGTTATCTATTATTCATTAAACTATTCTTGATTCCTTTTGTTACTTGTAGATCAATGCTTGCTCGAGATCTGCAGTCAATTGTATTGTATGATCAAGATGGTAAGTTTGTTGGGGTTCGTCGGCCAAGCTCAAAACTCCCCATTGAGATCAATGGTAATGAAATACTCATCGAAGATGCTATTGGCAGTACTGGGCTCGATCTTAAGGTAAGGCCTCACATATTAATTGGTTTACTTTTGATTCTGAAGCCATTTGCACTTGTTTTGTAGTAACTGTTCTTGGGATAATTGTATCTTTTGTTTCCTCCATTAGACTGATCCTGGAGTTCCTATTGTGTATGCTGGATTTGGTGCCCTCATGTTAACAACCTGCATTAGCTATCTCTCGCACTCTCAGGTATGATCATCATTATTCTGATAGAAAAGAAAAATACTATAATCGGCTTACAATTACACACTGACGTGTTGCTTTTTGCGACATTAGATTTGGGCATTGCAAGATGGAAGTACAGTAGTTGTTGGAGGAAAGACAAATAGGGCCAAGCTTGAATTTTCTGAAGAGATGAACCGGTTACTTGATAAAGTACCAGAGCTGGTTGGTGCAAATGAGAACGTAGTAGATAGCAAATCGACTGCCACATGAAAATATTCTTTTTTGTTAGAGATTGCTGAAGATGCAGATGTTCGGTTCAGGTGAACCGAAGTTTGAATTCACAAAATAGCGGCTTCAAGAATAGAGGATCATAATACGAATGATATTGATGCTACAATTGGCCTCCCTGAGAAACTCTGAATCAGAAGATTGTGACACAAACTTTACGTAATTACATTGTAAAGCGTCCTTGTCTTTGTAGCAGTGAAAGAAACTGTTGTATCTATACTTTAGAACAAACTGATACTGAAACAAGTAAGCTTGGTTCTGTAACTGAAATTTTCGGAAGCACTTTCCAAGAAAGTCGGACATCTCTTATATATTAAACGCCGTGCGTTCTCTCAACGCTCGTGGAGCCACGTCATCACGGCGAACAGGAGCCGCCGGATCAAAAATCGACGGCGGAAAAAAAAATAACCCTAGCAGCACAGACCAACAGGCCGGCCCAGTGTAGATCCAGCCGGCCCAGCCTAGATCCAAACCGACCCGCACGCGCCCTCTCGGGGGGAAAAAAGAAAAAAAAAAGAGGATTCGCTACGGTCCAGAGGAACAATGAACTGCTACAGTAACCTCAACGCCCCGGTGCTACAGTAACACGACTCATAAACAGGGGGGAAAAGCCTCGGCCACCGCCAGATCCGCCACGACGGCGTCTACGCCTACCCGATGAAGAACAAAAAATTAAAAAAAAATCCTAACCCTAACCCTAGGTACCGACCTCAACAGCGACGAGACCCCATCGCGGTCCGCGCCAATGGACCTCGTCACTGGCGCTACGGGAGCCACAGCGAGCCCGGTCGACGACGGCGCGCTCACCCTCTGGCGAGCGCGCGCGCCGGCGAGGGGGCCCGCGACGGCTCCGCCACCATGTCGCACTCCGGCTCAGATCCGGCGCTTCGCCGCCGCACCACGCCGCCGCGCGAGCGCGCACGAGCCGCGGCGCCGCGCCGGTCAGCTCCTCCTCCCCCTCGCACACGCGACTGGCGAAACAAATGAGCTAGGGTTTCGCCCGCCCCATTTTTTTCACTCTTTTATTGCACGCTCGACGAACCTCCGCCGTCCGATCGAATTGGACGCTCGAGATTGATCGAGCTTGCGCTGGGCCAGAACTGGCCCAGGCGGGTTTTGGCACTGGGCCGATTCGGCGGCCCAGTCGCTGGATGTTGGGCCTTAACGCGCGCGCGCTCACATGGCAGGCCGAATGACAGTCACTGGGCCGGCCTGTTTACAAAAACAGAAAAATAAAATCGGGAAAAAAAATGAGATTTTGCGAATAACCCCCTCAATTTGCTAGGAATTTTGTTATAGTTCTATTTTTTGTAGATTAGTCCTCCGTGTCCGCAGTCCTAATTTGTTTCATTTAAGTCCAACATTCTCTGAATTTACTATTTGACCCCCAAAAAATGCAAAAAAAAAACCCCGACAATTCTGAAAATTGTCAACACCACTGCTATTTTGCATATAACACCTCGGGTTAACGAAAATTATGTCTCAAACATAATAACTTCCTGCTTTTCCACTTATAACCTCCTATTTTGCGCATATTCACTGTTTAATTCATCTTAAATAATGCATATCATGTCTGAGCAACTAAAACATGATAAAATTGGCCTTTAATCATACCAACATGGTTTTAGGTTTTCTTTCGAGTTTTCAATCCACTACTTTTTGCATACTACAAACTTGGTTCTTTATTTACTTTATCGAGGTTAATTCTTATGAAATACACCCTTAGGCGTATAAGTCCTATATTATGTAGACAAGTTATTCACTATTTATTTTCTTTCATCGAAAATAAGGTGTAAGGTCAATGGTCAAAACGATAAGATGTATATACTTTATTAATAGTGATTACGTGCATATATATTATGTAAATTATAAATTATTTAAGTATTTATTCAAGTACCAACCTACATGTGATGTATTCTATTGACATTTCACCCACGTGCTATAACGGCCATATTAACCTAGACAGCTATTTATTAATTTATTTTCTCTTTTCAAAACTAAGGTGTAATATCTACGGTGAAAGCAATGAGATGCATTTGTTTCCTTAATAGTGATTGCATGCATACCTACTATATAAATTATTAATTATTTCGACTAAACGACATGCAAATCTTAAACGTCAAATGCGCAAATTACGCAAAAAAATAGCCAAAGGGTCATCCGATCGGTGGCCAAGCCCCGTCGACACGGCGGCGTCTCGACGAACACAAAAAAAAAACATTAAATAGTCGCCTCGTGAAACAGCACCTAAGAAGGACGTCCCGTCTCTATTGTCTAGGGTTAGGGTTGCGTTTACTATGGCAGATCCTCTTCTACGCAACGTAGCATTTCTTAAGCCTTTTTCTCATGGTTCTAGGTCTTTATTCAATTTTTTAATCCTTGCTTCAATAATTTTTTTTACACAACGGATTAACAATAAGACGAGGCCATGTGACACGCAAAGTGCATTCCTTTTCTATTATTTTTGTTACACAACGGGTTCGCAACAAGAGGAAACCACATGGATCCAACGTCAAAATTTATATGGAAAATTCATTAACTACTTTTGAACCTAAGATTCTAACTCAACCATTTATAAATTTCTAAATTAATCATTTCAATTCAATGTATAACCCTAAAATCTAAACAAGTATCTTCAACTATAATTATTAACTAACGATAAAATGATTATTTTACTTATTATGCTCCAAAAACTTTAATTCAAGTATTCAACTCATTGTGCTCTGAAAATATATTTCAAGTATTCAACTCATTGTGCTCCAAAAAAAAATTTCAAGTATTTGACTCCACAACAGGTTCACAACTTACAAACAAACACGTATAGGCGGGAACAAACTTAACTGAATTTGTGGCAACTGCAAATTTATTCGTGTTGTCTTCACGACCCTTCAAAATAAGACATAAAATTTATCGGTAACAATAAGAAACACACTAAAATTAGAAACAATCTTGATCTTTTTATATGTTCTATCTTCTGAAGCACCTTCTTCAATGAAGCTATCAAAACTTGCTTATGTAAAAGGAAAATAAATTAGGACGATACAGAACTCAAATTTGCTGATGTAAAAAACAATATAATAAACTTCAAATTATTTAATGGGACTAATATAATTTACAAACGATAACACTTTCCTCTCCTCTAAAATCGTACCCAACACGAATGGATGATGGTCGACTTCATATTTTTTTTTCCTAATTAGAATCACAACCCCAACTAGACTGTCTCAGCCGCGCATTTCCAATCAATTTTCAAGCTGCTAAAGTTACAAAGTTGTCACAATTTAGTAACAATGATGTTTCAATTTTATTTTCAGACTATTAGCATTTTTTTTTCCATTCTAAATTAATCATTTCAATTCAAAGTATAACCAATAAAATTAAATAATATGATTTGGTTAGAGAACTTATAACCAAACACGTATAAATCTTTTTATTCCCACCTTCACATATATTTATTTAAGCATTTTTTTATTATCAATAAATGCAAACAACCATAATTAATAATCCAAGATTGGAACAATTTCCGACAAAAACTTAAATTTGTTGTTTTACTCTCTTCAAATTGTTCTCAACTCGCATTTCCACATACTGAGTTTTGGAGCATCTTGACTATTCAAGGATAAGGGACTGTTTCTCAATGTTTATTTGTGCTTCTTCTAATAGAGCCTTGCGAACATTAAAATCCCGTACGATTATACTAAAACCATCCAGATGTAGAAATTCCATCAATAATGGCTGTAGCACATTCAGAAATTGGAGAGCTTCTCCTGGACCCTTTTCGTAGAGAATGCAGGACATCAGATTTGAGAATGAGTTCGGAACACACCCTGTGTCAAGATTCAGCTTTAGAACAGCACTGTCCCTAATTAGATGTTTGTCCCCTTGACAGGTTCAGTTAGCTGGTAATGCCTTGGACTATTTGACCAATTGACCAACAGGGAACTGACTTGACTACAGCAGGGAATGGAAATGAACATGACACAAACATTCCCAGCTGGTTAGCAGACTCTTTCCTCAACATGGTTCTGGAAGACATATGCTTCACAGCTAGCAAACTGTCGTTACCTAGCTCCAGATTCACCTTCCTGCCTATTCACCTTCCTACCTAGCTCCACAACGGGTTCACAACAGGAGCAGGAAACGCGGCGTGCAAACTAAAATTGTTAAGTCACAACAAAAAGGTTTTCTCTTGGATACAAAAAGTTTATTTGACTCAAATTTAATTACACAATTTCATATTGATCTTTGTTACTTCCTCTTCAAAAGTTATCCTTTTTGCCACTTCATAAGGCAATCCAACTACATCCACTCCGATGTCGGATCGCTGATAAGAACATGATGACAAACCTGACCCTTTGATGATAAACAATGTTTTCATTTTTTCCAACCACTGTTTGGTTGACAACTTAGCTGAATCTCTGCCAACTGCAAATCTCTTTCTATTTTCTTGAGGACCCTTCAAAATAACACACAAAAGTTATCATGCGATTCAATGTTTGGGGAACTATTATATTGCCAAAAAAATCTTTTAAATTTCTTTATTACAATATTCTATCAACCATCTTGCCATTACTGCAAAATATAATGTCTAAAAAACTAAAACATGATAAAATCTGCCTTTAATCATATAACCATGATTTTAGGTTTTCTTTAAATTTTTATTCCATTACTAGAAGCGCTTGGGCAACTAACTACTATTTCCTTACCTGACTTTAACAATATAAAGTTTCTACGATCTCTTCACAACAGGTTCACAACAGGAGTAGACCACCCGGCGCGCAAACTGCGCGCCTTTTTTCTAGTTTAAATTTTAAATAGATGCTTGATTCTTATTGAGATCTGTGTGGGCAAATTCCTCCATAGCAGAGGTTACAGATGTCATTGTATGCATGTTCTTATTGTTTTGGTCGGTGAGGTGATCTTGGGGTGTCAACTGCTTGTCAGTCCGTTAGGTCCATCAACTGGGCCGTATATAGAGTTTTTCCATACTGGTCATAATAAGGATCAACATAAACTAACAAGAATGAAAGATGCTTCTGCTGCCCATCTTCGATGTCCGAACCCAATGATGAGTTTCAGTTCAGGTAGGTCATTCATCAATAACTAAAGAGCCACTTGCCTCTACTTCCATGTGGCGATGCCATACAAACATGTGCCATGGGCACTAACCAAGTTCTAGTACTCCTAGTTAGTAACCTCCATGGCAGGCACATGGAAGGTCTGCAACTGAAATTTCCGCTTCTTGAATGGTATCAAAACTCCAGATTTCCATTGCTCCCCAAAACGTGGTAAGGTCTAGTAGTATCTTGCAAGTTGCAACCTCAGTGTCTCCAGTGAAAAATATGAAATTGACATTTGAACAAAGCAAGATCAAGAACAATAATTTTGGATCGGAACCATTTGGACGCAATGATCCGGTACAAATTTCCGATATCTTTTCCATCTGAAAGTGTTGGTACGGTACAAATTTCTGACATCTTCTCCCTCTGAAAGTAAGGACATGTCTATTCTGATGCTGTATTCTGCAAGAGTCACTATCCTCACGGCACCGCTTCTCCTGTCAGTTTCTGAATGCCTGTAAACACTGAATTTCTCAAGTGAACTTCTGAAGTCCTGACCCATCACTCGTCAGGTCAAGGGCAAGGGCGTCCCAAACTGGAAATTCAAATGCCGAACCACCCGGGATCTCGAAGCTCATAACTGAATCCCGGTTTCCGAGATATCGTTGTTCGGTGGGCGGCGGCGCGGGGATCGTGAGCATGTGATCACGTTGTCTGATGGGAGTTAGATAATGCCAAGCTGACAGTATCTGAGGCCCGGAGGTAGTTGCGACGCAACCCCAACTAACTCCTCATCGATCATGACCGGTCAAACCCCACACAAAGATGCAATGCATGGCATCGCACCTTCTTCTTCGGATCGTAGCCACAGCAGCTCACCTATAAAAGGGTGTCGCTGCAATCCATTCACAGCACAGCTCAAGTGAAGTCACTGAAGCGACGCAAGTGTGCAAAGCATTTATATAGCCTTGTTCTTTGTGAGTTGAAAACGAGAGCAGCAATGGCGAAGCGCCTGTCGCGCAAACGGAGCTTCAAGTTCGGCCTTCCCCTGTTCTGCGGGCAGTCCGACGTGGCGAGCCCGAGGCCCGCCACGCGGTCGTCGTCCTCCTCGTTTGGCAGGGGCTCGTGGAGCGCCAGCTCGGGCAGCAGCAGGCAGTGCGAGCTGCAGAGGATCTTCCAGCACTTCGACAGGGACAACGACGGCAAGATCTCCGGCGCCGAGCTGCGCGCGTTCTTCGTGTCCATGGGCGACGACATGCCGGCGTCGTCGTCGCTGGGCGGCGACGGGTGCGCGCTGGACTTCGCCGGGTTCGTGGCGCTGATGGAGAGAGAGGGCGGGCAGGAGGAGGACCTGCGGCGGGCGTTCGAGGTGTTCAACGCCGTCGAGTCCGCCGGGAGGATCACGGCCAGGGGCCTGCAGAGGGTGCTCGCCCAGCTCGGCGACCAGCGCTCCGTCGCCGACTGCGAGGCCATGATACGGGCCTACGACGTCGACGGCGACGGAGGACTCGACTTCCATGAGTTCCAGAGGATGATGAGCTAGCTAGTGAAACCGGGCTCTTTCGGAGAATTCAAGGGTTGCTGTTCATAAGCAGAGTATATGCATCCAGATGAGACAATGAAGCTTCTGCTTGCCTGAACAAGCTCGCTGTCTCATCTTGCGGTGTTTGGTGTCACACCATTGTATCAGTAAAGTTGCAATTTGATCTGCTGTATCATTTTTCTTCAGAGCTTCATCAGCTATAAAGCAAAATGTGTGATCCAGAAGAAGAAAATCGTATACTGACATTACATGAAAAAGTTGAATCATAGCTTACCGTTTAGGAGTATATCAATATGAGAAGGTAGGCACTGAAACAACTTTCAAATCTGCTGAAAATTCAGTGCTGAATTTAGTAAGACACATCTCAGCATAATCTTCACAATTTCATCGAAAGCGTTGAGTTTGTACAAAGATACACGGTAAAGAGGCACACAAAGTTTCTATGATCAGGACAAATAGACGCCTCATGATCAGATAACAAATTCTTTACCCAGAATTCAGTAGCTTCACATACACATGAAGCATCACAAAGCACAATGCAAACATATTCTCAAGCCTCACAAGTCAAAAGTGCTAATCTACATCCCCGTTTTGTTTCCACGGGGTCTCCCAAACAACCTACCATATAAGAAACTACCACTCTATTTAGTGAGCAATATACTAGATTAGGAAACACAGGTTTTTTTCTTGCACAACCAATGGATACCTCAACTCCGACCTGAATGCGATTGATTCCCTTGTTTCTCAGCATAAGGCCTTATGAAAGTCCTCCTCCACCAAACCTCAAAGGCCTTCTGAAGATTGGGGCAGCTATCCCCAACCTTCAAGAAGCTCCCGAGCCACGACAGCAGTATTGCCTGTTGATCCTCCAGTGGCAGTGTCAAGATTGTACGTCCAATCCCTTCCTCCACCACTTTTCGGTCGAATGACCTACAGCCATGCTGCAACCAATTATAATCATCCATGAGAGGCTGCAACCAGACATCCAAGAGAAGTTGTCGTGTGTCCTTTGAAGGTAGCATCTCTCCTTTCCCAATTGCCACAAGGAGCCTTGCTGTGACGCAGCTGACTAGGTGGCGCGACTTGACTGGTAACTTGGCATGCAGCCCAGCCAACTCCTGTTGGTTAGCCCACATGGCCGCAAACTCATCAGCCGCATTCCTGTCAGCTAACATCTCAGTTAACCAAAGGAGATTATCTGCTTCTAGAGCAATCTGCCTGAAAACTGGCTCTTTGATTGCTGGAGGTTGCTCGGCAAAATCATTGTCAGATGCTTGTTGGAACATTGCCAACAAAGACTCCAAGCAATTCCGACAAGACCTGTAGAGAGTCTCAGCACACAAATCAGAAGAACTGCTGGTGCAGGTACTGCTATTCTCCTTCAGAAGCCTTAGAACCAAGGACTTCATCTCACGCCGCCCTCTGTCCTCATTGCTTTTCAAAACTAATTCAATGATTTGTGCAAATGTGTCATTTGGTGGGATTGTTAGATCAGACGCTACCCTCTTCAGTACAGGGCTAACGCCATAATTTTCAGTGTGCAGATTCCGAACAGATGAGACCACATTCTCTTCTTCTTCCCCGACCCAAGGGACAGCTTCCAAGTAATCCAAGCATGACATGATGCATGATCGGAACCCTAATGATTCTGCAGCCTGAAAAGAATAAAACCAAATTTAGGAAGGCAACAATAAAACATGAGCAGAAGAAAAGAAGTATTTCTCTCGAAGAGTCCAGATTTGTTGATACTAATTAAGGTACCATGTTAGCAAGGTATGGCCAAGGTCCATTGAGTCATGGGCCTGATTGGTGCAATTATCGACCTGCCATTTTTTGCACCATAAGCGATATAATGCATGACAGCCTGGCTGGCTTGAGGATATCACAACTGCCACCAACTGGTATGTGCAAGTTATATAGGATGATGCAGTCTTTGTCAGCTTTTATAGATATTAAGTAACATGTTGCAGTATTATGGGCATAGCAGACAATATCCCTTTGATGTAACAGCATGAACTTGACATGCAGATACTACTCAGTTGCATTAATCATGTTGCTGTAAGGCAAATACTGCCTTCAGTCCAAAGTAAAATGAATTATTGTCACTTTCTCTTTTACAAGAGGGATTATTTTCCTTGGGTAGATCTTCCAATATAACAGTAAGTTTGATTCCAGTAGTTTGTATGAGAAGCTGTTTTTTTAAGAATGTGTATGAGAAGCTGTTATAATGTAAATACCGCCTTCAGTCAAAAGAAAACATTTCCAAAAGTCAATTAATGCAGACACTTCGTTTGGAGCTCAAAAAAGGTTCTTGGCTATTTTAAAACTAATGAAAATATAGTTTAATTAACTTTGTTTTTTTTTCCCATAAAGGAGCAATATCGGCATTTCCAACCTTTTGCATTTACATTTTATATTAGCTTACATTTAACTAGACAAATGATAAATCTAGAAACTAGACAATTTTTAGTCAGCGGGAAGAGGAAAAACACAGAACTGACGTTTTACTGGAACAAACCTTTAAGATGCGAAGAACGCGTGAAACACTTTGCTTGATCAGTCTCTGCTTGACATCACTGCAGTACATCAACCCAACAGTCTCAACAAAAATTTCCACATCCTCACAATCAGGAACCTCAATACTCGACATTGGAGATTGCCTTGAGAGCTTATCAGCAAAGAAGGTGCTGTTTTCAGCAAGGATGTTCTTGTGGACGCTCATCTTTACAGCAACCCCATCCTTGCCATAGACCACAACCTTCAAGTCACTAATCTCCAGCTGGCCAAATCCAACAGATATCTTATGCTGCTTCTGCGGCTTTTCATTGGCTGCCTTTGGTGGATTACCGGCAGCATTCTCAGTGGACATGCACCTTTGCTCTTCTGAATTATTTTTAGACCTTGATGGAGTAGAATGTGTTCTTCTCTCGGATGAGATTGTTGGTGCCCTTTGAATCGTCGAGGCCTTTGACGCAGGAGGGGATACAACCCCTTTGGGTTTTGCCTGCTGATTTTGATTCTTTACCGTCTTCTGGAGCACTGCCTGGGACGGGCAGCACCAGAATCCTTCTGGGGTTACAGCGATGGGGACATTTCTGATCTTTGTTGCCCGGGCATCCAGATTTCCAACCTTTATTTCTGCCATGTTCCCTTCGGAAACTTGTGATCAGTTCTGGTACTAGTTACAAAAGCAGCACACCTTCATATCATAGAACAGAAATGCACAAGAATTAAATTGATGAACCGAAGCTGCAGTTGGAAATCCAGCAAGCTATATTCAGAATGTCTTGCTCAAAAACCAACTACGAAACAAATGACTGTAAACATGAAGCACAACCCCTAGAACATGTTGTTTATTTCGTCCTGGTTATATTTTACCCTACAGCAGAAAGTAGTAAGAACTTCAGAGTTCAGAGAAATCTATGAAACTAAGAAATTTGCTAAAAGTAGAAGGAAATTCTACGCACATTCAGAACTAAACCTATCCTAAAATCAACCGCGAGCAACTATTTGGACCAAAAAAGTCGCAATTCTTCTACGGTCTGAACTCTGAATGCATGGAATTGCTATGGTAATCACAAATCACCCTACAAAAAGCAGTCAATCCAAATTTGAACAAACACCTAAAATTCAGTAACCAACAAGCCCAAGAACATCGCCAGGGCCTAACGGAAAGCAACAACGAAACCGCACATACCACTTGGAAACAATCCTCGCCTCGTTCTCCGGGAAAACAGAACCGGAAAAAAAATCGGCTCAAATGTTCAAGACATCCCGGGAAACCCTCGCGAAAATCGCAACGAGGCCGGACTGCGAACACTGCTCCGCCCCCGCCACAGCCCGAGCGGCCGCCGTAATAAAGAGGAGCCGCTGCAGCATCTAACGTTGCCAGCCAGGCACGAGTGACAGGAACCTCACATCATTTCTTTCCCCAAAGCCGGAGAGAGAAGAAGGCGAGCAGGAAAAGGCGGTGGAAGGGAAAGAGCACAAAGGAGAGGAGAGTTCTTTCGAGCTTTACCAGATGAGTCGTGTCTTCCCTTTAACCATCTACGATGCCGCAGCTGCCATAATGGTCCATCCAAATTTCTTCTCGACTTTTCTGTTCCTCTCCTTCCTCCTCCTCCTTCCTTCGCCTCCTCTCTTTTGCAGTTGTGCCAGCTGAAGGCAGCAGTACCGCCACAGACACCTCACTCTTAACAGTATCCGAACTAGGCAGGCAGGCGTGAGATTCTGTCAAGTATCTTTGTGGCCTGTCTCCATCGGTTCTTGCGAGGAGTCCTCTTCTCCTTGACGCGTAGCGTGGAGCCCACTGTCAGTGTCTCACATCTCGCCGGTCGCGTCGGATTAGGCCCGCGATTTAACACCACTCCTCGATGTTAATTTTATGCTCTTACGCCGGCACTGTCATTGTTTTGGTTTTTACCGGCCGAGGCGGCATGGCACGGCACGGCACGCTGCCACTTTCCGCGCTGGAAGGGTGGCAATCTATCTTGGCAATTGGTCTCTGCGGTTTACCCCAATCCAAACGCCTTTTGATCACGTGCATGCTTTGATCTGCAGCTTGCCTGCTGCAATGATGGATCATGCACTTGGGTTTTACTGAATGACTGCTTATTACAAGCAGTAGTAAAATAAATAATCAGTCCGTTCGACAGGCAGTTTTACTGTAACCGCTGCGTTTTTTTCTGAGAGAGAACACTGTAGCTGCTAGAAGCAGCACTGTAACCATGTGAGGGAGAAGCAGCAGCAGCCGGCTGCAAAACCTCCAGCCGAACACGCTGAATGACTTTTTACTGCGACCCAGGTGCACATACACTTCTCAACTGAAAACGCGGGCCAGATGCGCATGGATCCTACTCGTCCGCATCAAATCAAAATTTAAAGATTCTTTCTTGCGGCAACTTTTAAGCATGTCGGCATGTTGCTTCAGAAGAACTCATCAGGAGCATGACACGCTCGTTCAAATTACCTATGATTGTCCCAGGGCTTAGGAGAGCAATCGGCGGCAGCGCAAGTCAAGGGCGTTTTTGAGTAAAGGCCACTCTTCTTGCTAATTAAGTACGCTTGGAGTGTAAGTGCATGCTCAAGAAGTCAGGGTTTGAATTGAACCTGCCTGGAGAGATGTGGACTCGTAAAATCCTACTCCCTCCGTTTCCTTTTATTTGTCATCCAGGCTACAGCGTAGAAACCAAGAGTAGTACTGTGTCCTCCGTTTCTATTTAACTGTCGTTTTAGCTAGAAAAATCAGCAGAGCGACACTAAAATCGGCAAGAGTACTACTGTGCATTGGACTATGCAGCGCGTTAGCAGGACAGGACAGCGGCAAGGGAAAAACTGCAAAGGTCAGCAAGAAATCCAAATGGGTTTTGGCACAGAGTGAGCAGGCAGACAGACACTGCTTCAGTGGCTGGTACTGGTAGTACTGCTTGTGAGGAGAGGAGATACGCCAAAACAAAACCCAGATGCCCGTGCTGATGTTTCCAAGTCACTTTCGCGGCATCTGCACATTCACCGTGTAGCATCTGGTATTTTCCTCTCGCGTCCACGAGCAAAGTTTTTATGGAATTCAAGGTGCTTTGGGTTGCATGAAACGTCCAAACTCTTGCCGAATTTGAGGAGGTGACCCAGGTGACAATGAGAGTAATGTTGGCAGGTCGTCGTCGGAATCAGAATCAAGAAAGCAGCAACTGTTGGATGCTCCAACCGATGCGTTCTGCGTTTGACCATAATTTTGCACACCTCAGTTCAAATTCAAGCAAGAACACCTCGCGGCATCACGAGTCAAACTTGTTCGCATGGCCGCATGGTAGTACGGTGAAGCGTCGCCGTCGATACTTCCGTTTGCTTAAAGCGCTCGTTCAAAATTTGTAACAGTCATTTCGTGGAAAAAAAGTTTGCAATAGTCTCCTTAGTTTTGCTTTTGCTTTGTTTTCCCTGGCGTAATTAGGTTGCAGAAGATGGTGCCTGAATCGTTGCTTTTAGTTTTCCTTTGGATCGCTTTGATCGTAATCACTTTCACAAGACAAGGATCATGAGAACGCAATCCGGGCACACTGACCGTGTTCATGGATTTGAACTTTCGGTTTGAAGTTTGAACCAGTACGGTTCCATCCCCGCTGGCTATTTGGGCTTCAGTGGGCGCCATTATTAATTCTCCTTTACCTTTTGCTTTCCAAAATAAAGTCGATCAATTAAATAAGTGGAAAATCAGCTTTTCTTTTGTAAAAGCAGAAAATGAGAGCCAGGCACACCATGGAAGATCGGCGATGCATTTCAAACTTCAATTTAGACGTAGACTGGATAAAAAGAGCACGAAATCAGAAGGGGAAAACGTGAATCTCTTTAGAGATTCTCGCATTATTATTTCGTTTCACACCAGTGCTCTTGTCCTTCATCACGGCGCACCGCTCCTCATCGAAATCTCTCGCAAGCATGTCAGCCTGCGCAGCACCACGCGCACCAGGCACAGCGCTTGCTTGTTCCTGTCCGTCCTATGCATGGCTAGCTCACGCTCGTACGAGAAACAGTGGAAAGGAGCTTGATCTTGGGCGACATCCGCGCTGCTGACTGCGGTACCTCGTCTTGTTTAGCGAAAATTAACGAAAGAGTAGCTTTAGACAAGGGCGATAGATTAGTTGTTAATTTGGAGAACGAACCCCTCACCTGAAAAAGCTACCAGAGAATCTGAGGGTGGTGCACAACGTACAATAATTGACTAATTTGCAACAAAATGCTCATTTTAGCTGGTCAAAAGGAGAGCTAGTACTTTGAGTAAACTAGTCAAATGCCCGTGCTACGCCACGGTTCAAAAAAAAAAAAGTCTCTACAATTAGTGGCTTGCGGGCATACATTGTTGTGCAATTTTTATTTATATTACAATTGTAATTAACTTTAGTTTTATCCCTTTATTCATAACCTTTCAAAAAAGAAAATAACATCTCGTATATCATTCAAACAACAGGTGGTCTTGGCCTGATCTGCCATTATCAAAAAAAAAATAAAAAAAATCAACGTTGCCATGCATGCATGTTGGGAACTGTCCACAAAACAATGTGCGGGCATTTGAAGGTGGACCCCGCCGCCAGCCCAACTCCCCACACGGCCACACCTGCAATCACTCCAACCTTATCGTCTCCAGCACCGAGTCCCTTCCTCCGTCCTCATGGCGAGCTCCTCCTCAACGAAAATCTCCTCAACGTTTCCAAATCCTTACGATTTTTCCCATGAAGAGAAGGGCCCCGGCCTCTTCCTCCTCCCACGCGCTGCCGGGGGTGCCGTAGCTTAGGGGGGAGCTCGCGGGCGACGTGCACGCCGGGAGGCGACGGGCCCCTAGATCTGGGCGAGGTGGAAGCCCCGGCCTAGAAGGAAAAGGGCCACGAGGGGCCAATTTTGCTGTAGGTGGGACGCGTCGGCGTGAACCGGGGAGCAGAAGGCGGAGGCGGGCTAGAAGGGCAGGGGAAAATGGCGGCGGGGGCGGCACTCCAACCCGATGCAGAACGCGGCGAAGAAGAAGAGGAGCAGCAGCGCGGCAGCGGCGGCAGCCCAGTGGCTTCGTGCCGCGGCAGGTGGCGGCGGATGAAGGAGAAACGGGCGGCGCCACGCAGGCTTGGGCGAGCGGCGGCGCAAGGAGAAACAGCGGCAGAGAGGTCGAACACCTGAAGCGAGGGCGGGAGGGAGCAAGGGAGCTCGCCCGAGAGCGCGTTGCCGGAGTAGAGCTTGAGAGGGTCACGGGCCCACCTGTCGGCGCTGAGTACTGTAGCATGGAGGACGACGACCGGACACCACCAACTCGTGTTTTTATAAGTAGTAAAGATTTTATTTCTACTCGCACCAGGGAAGCTCAACTGCCCGAACGACCCATAACCTGAGCTTGGTGACCCGCTAATAGATTAGGTTCATATGTGTATCACAAATCCATTGTCGTCTAGTCCGGTTAGGATACCTGGCTTTCACCCAGGCGACCCGGGTTCAAATCCCGGCAATGGAATTTTTTTTTCATTTTTGCTCTTTTACCTCTTCAGGGTCGTGGGCCTAAGTAAGGCTAGCCAGCTCACGCTCTTATATCAGCACAAGGGCCCATCTGTCATACGCACCACAAAATTGAGGCCTGTAGCTCACGCTCATATATCAGCCCAGGGGCCCATCTGTCACGCGCCACAATTTAAGGCCTTCAACAAAAATCAAAGCACCGATTTTACATGGGAAGCACGAAGGCGGCAATTGGTCGGATGCGTTTTCCCACGAAGCTATTATCACTGATAGATTATCTCTTGATACAACTATATTTTTAAATTAAAATTTTATCTCGTTACAAACATAGATATTTTTTTAATATTAATTTGAATTAACAGAAATATTATTTTCATCGGTTCAACTGTCTGTTATACTTGTATGTTAATTATAACGTTTGTCATGTTACGTTTTTCATTTGATTTGGTTTGGTATATATTGTTTTAAATATTAATTTGAATCAAGACATATATATTGTTTTCATCAGTGTAAAATTTTGTTTACACTCCACGTCAATTATAGTGTTCGTCATGTCACGTCTTTCCATGTAGATTGACAGACATAATCATGCTCGTCATGTCTCGTCTTCTGTGAATTGACGCCGGTATGTATTCTTTCTGTTTCGTTTTATTTAACGTTTTATATTAATCCAAAATTTTCGTCTTATTTGAAGTTTTTGTTTCCTATGTCGCTACGTTTTGCGCTCGCTGTACATCTGCTTCTCTGTTCTTACAATCTTCTACGATACACGTCATAATAAGATGAATAAAGAAAAAAAATCTCTAAATAAACTGAAGCAAACACTTATGTAGGATAGCCTATATACATCAGGCAGATCCCCTCTACTCTGAATAAACAAAAGAAAAGAATAGCAGCACAAACGAATCGCACACGTGTAAGAACGATTAGAGCAAGCCTAATAACTGACGAAACGACCGACACATCAGCACAAGAGTTAAGTTAGAAGAGAGAGAACTGAATATTTGCCGCGCTTGTCACGTCTGCAAGTGACCGTCGCTTGGTCCAGGCCGTGCAGTCACATGTATAGAATATTGAGAAAACTAGCCAGATTGAGGTGGGATTGAAGCTGAGATGGAGCCAAAAATAATAAAATACTAGTATTATCATCATCAAACAAGTTTATTTCATAAATTTATCTCTAACTCTTGTAAGTTGTTTAGCTGCCTTGTCTAAACCACAAACTTTTATTGCCTTACTCGTAAGGAGTCATAACCCTCACCGATCTCCACCATTAAATTCCGATCTGACGGGGGACAGACAAGACGAGCACTTCGACTTTTCACTGGCGACACGGCTCAGCTTTAGCTTATCCCCCTCGCCGCGGCCCCCCCTATCCATTGGCGCTGCTCACCCCCGCCAGCCAGCGCGCAAGCATGGCGCTCTCCGTCTCCTCCCTCGCCGCCGCTCTCTCCCACCTCTCCCTCCCCTCCACCTCCACCTCTAAGCCCCACCCGGCCCCGGTCCTCCGCCTCTACCCCACATCCACCTCCCGCCGCGCCGCGAGCCTCGCGCTCCGCGCTTCCGCGGCCTAGGCCGCCGAGCCGGTCGAGACCGAGGCGGACCTGCCCGCCGATGAGGTAGTGGCCGTAGAGGAGGAGGAGGCGGAGGACCAGCTGTCGGGCATCGCGCTTCGTAAGTACGTCAAGCAGCGGCTGCCGGGCGGGTTCGCGGCGCAGCGGATCACCGCCACCACGGGCCGCCGCAAGACGGCCATCGCCCGCGTCGTGCTCCAGGAGGGCACCGGCAAGGTCTTCATCAACTTCCGCGACGCCAAGGTACTTTTCTCCCGCTGGACCACACTGAGAAATCAGAAATGCAGGCGCTAAGTTTCGGCATTGTCGTAATTTTTGTTTATTGATATGGGTCGCAATCTGTAGCACCTTCCTGTAATTGGTTATCATCGTACCGAGCCAATCATTGTTGCTTACATACAAGATAAATGTGGCCGATGTCCTTAAATGGCAAACATTGGTGAAGTTTTTGCATAAAGGTTGGCAAGGATGGGATAATCGGCTAGTGCATCTGTAGTTTGACTGAGCATAAGAGGATGATCAGTTTTGCTAGGTTAATATAACTAACAGAAGTAGGGGGGTCCTTATTTAAAAAATCATTGTGTTATTTTGCAATGTTGCATTTAGTAATAGTAGCAATGACACTGAAGCTTGGATACCTGTGTAAACTAAGAAATGTAAATGTCGTCAATAACCTTAACAAATATGCATAAGTGGAATTTTTGCACGAAGTTCTTGGTGCAAATGAGATAGGATATCTAGTATGTGCGTAGCACTATTTCCTCCACAGTGTTGAATATTTTTCAAGGCTAATATGCTTTTTAGCAATTTTTTCTCCAATCTGGCTTAGATGAAGCAATGTGGCTCTGTACATTATATTTATGTTGCAATTCTCTAATAGAATATCTAATTTGCTGTCTGCCGGTGCTTAGGATGTAGGCATTTTTCTTTACTGAAATTTTCTGGAATGCCATTATTACGTTGATAGAGGGCTAAAATATCTGAAATGAACATGAAGTTTGTTTGGACTCGGTACTTTGTTCGTTTCATGAAGGGATTGAGCAATGCGCAGAACTAAATTTTGACTGTTTCATGAAGCGTCAGTTTGTCTAGTCATGATAGCTTAGTTTGCTATCACAAGTGTCAGTTATTGAAATACTGTAAATGTCTTAAGGCTTCAAGGTGTCTGAAATAGCCTTAACGTTCAGTTTCAGTCACTTTTTCATGGGACGGATTCATACAACAACTACTTATCTTGTGTGAATCGGAAGTACAACTTTGTCAAATCAGCTGATACAAATGAAGATGTCTGTGTAAATCAGGTTCAATCAATGGACTGTACTCACGGAAAATTTCGAAATGTGCAGGAATATTTGCAGGCAAATCCTATGTGGATGGAGTACTGCAAGGTCCCCTTGGTGACTCTTGGGTTCGAGAACAATTACGACGTCTTTGTCAAGGTTCATGGGGGTGGTCTCTCAGGGCAGGCCCAGGCAATCTGCCTTGGCGTCGCCCGTGCATTGGTGAAGATCAGCACCGCCAACAAAGTTCCTCTGCGGTCTGAAGGTTTGCTGACGAGAGACACTCGTGTTGTCGAAAGGAAGAAGGCTGGTCTCAAGAAGGCTCGCAAGCGCCCCCAGTTCTCAAAGCGTTGACGATGCTTGCTTGCTGTTACAGTTGTTTCAGTACAATCTTTCTCCACTGAGAAGTTCTTTTGGTCTTACTTGCTGTGCAAATTCTGTAATGGACGCGATATATCTGTAGTATTCTTTTCCTGAAAGCAAAATTTCTTGAAATTTCACTCCATCTGTGATGAGTTTTTTCAGTATAATCTTGCATTGGGCCAACATGTAATCTGTATACAAAGAGATAATTGCACTTTACACCACACAAGTTGACTCGAGGAGACACTAGGTCTGAGCAAAGTGGTGTCCATTTTCTCTTGTGAAGTGGCGTTCTTCTAACTGTTTCAATATTCTTTTCCTTCAAAAGTGGCAGGTGTTGGAGTTGGAGCACGGCATGATGTGATAGTGACTTGAATCAAACTGCAGTGATTGAGGTTATGTGAAGGCGAACCTGAACGAGAACCGTTTCGCCTTCAATATTATGTTCCGTGTCAAAGTCTTCTTATTTCAAATGAAATGCTTCGAAGCGCAAGCTAGTAAAAATCCGGAACGAGCCAAATCGAAGCGTTTCTACTCGCGCGGCCCAACCCAACCCAAGATCTAGCCCACCGCCGAAGGTACCCTCCCGTCCCCAGCTCCGACCATGCCGTCGTCGTCGTCGCTGATCCAGGGCATCTCCATCTCCGTCTCCGACGACGACGAGGCAACCGGGAAGGTGCGCGTTCGCGTCCGCCGCAAGCGCCACCGCGACCCTGTCTCCGCCCGCCGCCGCCTCCTCTTCCGTTGGGTGCGACGGGGCGTGCCGCTGCTCCTCGCCTCCCTCGCCGTCTCCCTCCTCCTCTATGAGTCCTACCGCCTTGGCCCATTCCGCTCGCCCTCGCCGCCTCCGCCTGTCTCTTCGGGCCTCAGCCGCCTCGACCGCAGCACCCGCGCAGGCGCCGATGGCGCGAAGAAGTGTAAGCTCGTAGCCCAGTCCTTAAACCCTTGATTCATGTGGATAGCGCTGCTTCTTACTTTAATGCTTCATTTTGTAGTTTTAGTTCTGTGATCCGTGGGATTGGTTATATTATAATGCGTTGCTCAGTTTGTTCATTGGTTTGTTACGGCCAAGTGTTATATTATTCTGACAAACGATGTGCTGACTGATAAGTTCTATTGCCGTTTCATGACCATATAGTTAAGATATTCTCTTTGTTTCAACTCCGCATAATAATATAATGTTGCTGTTGCTCCCTAATTTTTTCTCCATAGTTGCCTGAATAGTAATCGCAGTCAAAGCTAGTATGCATCTTTTTCAAATTGAGAAGGTAGCTAGTGAGTGGAGGAGTCAGCAAGACAGCCTGATAAATTTGATGATATTTATTCTCATAAAACAGACTTGAGTGTCTTCTGTGTAGTTATTTTCTGACACAGTTGTTGATGGAGGGTTTCACAGAATCAATCTTTTTCAGCTGCATTTTGCATGTTACTATTGATATATGGAAGCTGGCTATCCTACCTCTCTCACTTGTCGTATTTGTAGTTCACCTTAGATTGATATTGTCATACAGAACTCATTTAAGGGGTTGGGTGTCTGAGATTTATTTCCTTTTCAGCTTGAGTATGTAACCCAACACTGATGTAGCCAATGCCAGTTGACTGAATTAGGCTGAGAGAATGCCCAGCTTTATATCTTATATCTGATCAAACTGAAGCCAGACCATGTGATTTTTAGCACTTCAAGCTCATGTATTTTACTGGTCTTTCATGTTTCATCTGGTCACAATAGATTTATTTTATTTCATTCCATTTCTGGGAGGTCAGTACAACATATCTAGGATTTCAGTATGATCGCTTGGACATGTAGGTTGCTCATAGATTTTTGTTCTTGCATTGGCAGCATGCCTGAAATTTCTCAATCCAAGGGAGCTTCAAAATCTTGAACTTCCAGAAACTCCTGAAACAAGTAGGCTAATCAAGGAAGTTGTGTACAGATCAAGTCAGCCTCATGTAGAAGATGATATTTCACTGCATAGAGAGAATTCACGATTTAACTCATTCATGGGATACCAGACACTCACCGAAAGAGAAGAAAGCTTCAAGGTTACTTTTCTTCAACGGCTGAATTTCATTGAGTTCTTGAAAAGTTTCCAAGATGTTCTGATCATTCTGAATTTTCAGTGTGTTAGCTGTTTTAGTTGTAATGAAACTACACTATGTAATTCCATTCAATTTCTATGTATTTTCATTTGTCAACACCCACAGATATTGCATGGTCTGAGTTGATTTTAGGATTTTACCTTCCTTAGTCATTTTAGGTTTACTTGCTGTTGCAGATCAAGGAAAGTGTGACAGTGCATTGTGGCTTCTACAGCGAAAATGGAGGGTTCAGAGTTTCTGATGTTGACAAAGAATTTATGAGATCTTGCAAACTTGTAGTAGCAACCTGTGCGTTTGGCGGAGGTGATGACCTTCACCAGCCTATTGGGATGACTGAAAACTCGATCAGAAAGGTATTTGCATTACCAATGTTTGAATGTTAAAAATCTTTAGCTTCTTTACTGCTTACTGATAGATGCTGGAAATTTCTAGGTTTGCTATGTTGCTTTCTGGGACGAAGTCACTCGTGCGGCTCAAGAGGAGGAAGGAAACCAGATTGGTAAAGATCTTATGATTGGCCTATGGCGGATCCTTCTTGTCAGCAATCTTCCTTTCTCAGATCAACGGTTGAATGGGAAAATTCCCAAGGTAAAATAAGGAAATTTTGTAGCTTCATTCTATTGTTTGTTGTAGAAATGAAAATATTGCAGTATATGATGTTCTGTTTTGAATCTCCCACCATGTATTCCCGAATCCTGACAACAAAACAGTTACACGCGCTGTTTTCAAACATACTACTATCTCTCTCTGTGCACGGTATCAAAATTTAGATTCATCATTTTCCACAATCTAATTTTCGTTATTTTGATTGGTCCTCTTCAGCTGATAAGTCATCGACTTTTCCCCATGGCAAGATACTCAATTTGGGTGGATTCAAAATCTCAGTTCCGAAGAGATCCATTAGGAGTCCTTGAAGCCCTCCTATGGCGTTCAAACTCCTCTTTAGCATTATCTGAACATGGTGCAAGGAGTAGCCTATATGACGAGGCTAAAGCAATTGTTAAGAAACACAAAGCGACTCCAGAAGAAGTTAATGTTCAGTTGGATCAGTATCGACAGGATGGTATTCCTGACGAGAAAAGGTTCAATGGAAAGAAAGGTTTGTTTCTAACCTTGACCGCGTACCATTTTTTGAGTCTTGTCATGTGCTTCACTATTCTGTTTTGCATGTTTGGTCTGCGATGATGTCTTATGTTTGGTGTTCCTAGTTTACATATTAGGCTTATTTTGCCGTGGCCTTATAGAATGATATTCTATAATCCTTCACATGGTTTGTGGAGCATTACTCAAAGCTGATTGCAATAACCATCAGGCTCCTATTCTATGTCACTGCATCATGCCCCCTGTTAGTTCAAGCATCCTATAAGAATCATTGTAGTATTAACAGTTTTAGGCTGACATTACGCGCTAATATGCCTCATAAACACTTGCTTAGTAATAAGGTGGTACTATCCAGATGTTGTGGATAACTCTGCAGAAAAGAACTGTGGGTAATCATGCTTGTGTTCATCAAATAAATGAGTAGTAAGTACAGCTGCTCAGCTGTAGTTGTGCAAAAGGCGCAAGTAATAAAGTTGGCCCGTTGCACGCGTTAAGCATAAAAGGGAGCTCCTTTTCTGCACTTCAACCAGTGATACAGGTCACTCACATTTTTATCCCCAACGCCCCCACATGTGGGCTAGGTAGAACCAGAACCACTGCCAAAGTTAGAGTCACTCACATAATGCTTCGCTTCCAAAATCATCCTGCGTATCTTTTCCCAGTGGTCCTCGACGTCGTCATCGCAATAACAAGTGATCCAATTTACTCTTGCCTTTTTTGTTACAGCTCTCGCAGAAGCTTCAGTGATCGTGAGGGATCACGCCCCTTTGACCAACCTCTTCATGTGCCTCTGGTTCAACGAGGTGGTCAGGTTCACGTCCCGGGATCAGCTGAGCTTCCCCTACGTGCTGAGGCGGCTGGATCCTCCCGGCGTCCACCTGTTCCCCGTGTGCGCGCGTAAGGAGCTGGTTAACAGCATGGGGCACAGGCGCAAGGTGAAGGCTCTTGTCAAGGAGGCAAGATGAGCTTCTGAATCTGACTTGTGCTCGATGGGATCTCGTCTTGGCCGCGGCTCCGTTAGCGCGTAATGTCATCCTGTTTGACTTGTACGTAGTTTTTGTTTTCCCCCTTAGTTCTCAGTTCATAACCGGTGTGTAGAGGATGCTAACGTAGTGGGATTACAATCAGGGAAGTCATTGTATTGGCTAATGTAGAGAACGATGATCAGAATGTGTAACCGTCGAAACATCGGGGTAACATTGCCTCAGCCCAATGCAGGCTGAGGTCGCCGTTCTCTTCTTTTGCAGCAAGCGCATTCGCATGATGTGGAAGCAAACTTCCCGCTCAAAAAAGAGAGGGAAAATTTGCGCTCCAGTTCGGCAGTTCCATTCCATGCCATCCCATGGCCGTTCGTTTCGACACTTGCATGCATAGCAGCACACGGATCGGATTACCATCGCAGGCGACAGAGCCGTTGGAAAGGCAAGTCTGATCGAAGCATGGCTTCCCTCAGCTCCATAAATGCAGCAAATCTCCGTGGAGTTACTACTCCACATCATTTGGGGGGGCGTACATGCGCGTACCTACCGCTTCGTCAGAAACGTACCGGTAGATGAGATGAGACGAGATGCTACTGTGCGTCCGTGGCCGTGCATCTGCTCCGCTCATTTACTCCTCCCCTGCGCCGTCTCCCGTGAAACCGAGGAAAAAGGCCTTGGCGTGGGCAGAAGCGGGTGATGGCTGGACGCATTGCATTCACTGCAATCGGCATTTACCCGCGTGCGCCCTGGACGAAGCATACGGTTGGTAAGCCATGAATGAATGCCCCTGACGAAGAGCGCTGAAAACCCTGCAGGAACTTGGAGGGTGTTTGGATCCATAGAGCTAAAGGTAGCCGGACTAATTTTAGCCTCTGTAGCTGACTAAAGTTCCAAAGGGGAGAGGCTAGCAGCTGACTAAGCGACTAAAATTTCGCAGTCTCGCGAGGCCAGCTAAAATCGGTGCTAGTCTCTCTCTCTCTCCTCATTTACAGCACCTTATCCCTTCGGGCCTCTTCCTCCCCGACGCCTCCCTCCGCAACGCTCGCCGGCGCCTCCCTGCCGCTCACGCCGCGCCGCGCCGCGCCTCCCTCCGCGCCGTCCCTCCGCGCCACTCCCTTGCCACACCCTCGAGCTATGCCGCCCGCTGCGGCCGCGGCCACGGCCACCGCGCTCCCGTCCCCTTCCCAACGCCGCTCCTCGGCCGCGAAATCCGTCTGGTTGAACCCCAACCTCCCCAGCTCCCACCCGCTCCACCACCGCCACAAGTTCGCCGAGCTCCAGCAACGCCAGCCCGAGGACCGCACTACCACCCTCGACGTCGCCGCCCTCGTGGCCGAGCTCTCCGCCGCGCGCACTGCGGCCGACCTGGCCGCGGCGGTTGCGCCGTACCGACCTGTCTCCGGGCGCCTCCTCGGCGCGCTTCTCTCTCGCCTCCCCAACCCGCGCCGCGGCGTCGCGCTGCTCGACCTCCTCGCGCCCGACCTCCCGGCCCCCGCGCTCCTCCTCATCTCCTACAACCTCCTCCTCCGCTCCGCGTGCCGCGCGGGGGAGCTCCGCCTCGCCTCCGGCCTCCTCCTCGAGATGCGCGACCGGGGCGTCGCGCCGGACGCCTTCTCGTACTCCACCCTCCTCGCGGCGCTCACGCGCGCGGGCCACCTCGACCACGCGCTCACCTTCCTGCCGCTCATGGAGGACGACGCCGTGGCCCCGGACCTCATCCTCTTCTCCAACCTCATCCACCTCGCCCTCCGCGCCGGGGACGCGCCCAAGGCGCTCGCTCTCTTCTCCCGGCTGCGCGGCGCGGGGATCAAGCCCGACCTCAAGGCATACAACGCCGCCGTCGCCGCCTACTGCAGCGCTGCGGGACGCCAAGCGGCTGCTGCTCCACGACATGCCCGCCGACGGCGTCGCGCCCGACGCGGAGTCCTACTCCCCCATCCTCGCCGCGCTGGCGCGCCGGGGGCGGCACATCGCGGCCGTGTCGCTCTTCTCGCACATGCGCGCCGTGGCGCGCGTCAAGCCGGACCTCTCGGTGTTCAACATCGTGCTCAACGCGTACGGGCAGCTGGACCTCGCGCGCGAGTGGGACTAATTTTAGTCATAAGATCCAAACAGGGAGTGACTAATTTTAGTCATAGGACTAAAGTGGATCCAAACAGGAGGGTGACTAGTAAGTTTTAGCCTGACTAGTTTTAGTCATGAGGCTAGGAGGGATTCAAACACCCTCTTGGTCCCCGAGCGAGACGAGGGCCGCGCCAAAACCGAGTTCTGCTTCCACGGAAACGTCCGCTACAGCGCGCGCTGCCCAGAAAACAGCCGTTCGCCTGTTTCCTGCCGGTCGAGCGCAGCGGCGACGACACTTCTCGTCAGCTGCGGATTGGAGTAGCACAAATGTCGCTCGTGGCGCTCACGGACAAAATTCGCAAACATGGCGGTCGGGATGGGATATTGTTGCCATTTTTTTGCTTCGATTTGGACCGCTTGGAGCTGTGCAGCACCAGGACGCTCGTTGACTTTGTTCTGCCGTAGCAATACTCCTCTACGCAACGGTGGCTTGGTGGCTTTAACGTCCGTGTGTGTCGTCGTCCAAAAGCAGCAGCTGGCTCGAAGTCGATGGAGAATACTACACGCGCGCGAACGTCGCCGCCGAATCCAATGCCACTTTGGAAAGTTCTCTCGTACCGTGCCGAGCGGCACTGCTGCCCACTACCACACCACGAATCCAAGGCTTCAGAATCCGAAGTCCACGCCCACGCGCAGCGCTCGTTCGAGCTCGTAAGAATCACGTCAAGATTTACCACAAACCCTCCACCTTTTCGTCAAAAAGATGGCTGAAACCGGAGCCCACCTTTCCCGCTCGTTTCTCGTTCTCTTTTCTGCAGTTTTCGCAGCTGCACTTCGGCCGTGGACTCGTGGTTGTACAGTACTACTAGGACGACTAGTGTAGCGTACAAGTAGTATACTACTCCTAAAGCAGTGTTGTACTAGTAGTGTGATTAGTATCTCCAAGTGAAGAGAAGATCTTTTGATTCCTTTTTGGCTTTTCTCACGTAGCCTTTCCCTTTTGATCTCTTCGCGCTACTTACTTCCATGGCAGCCTCCCAGTGTAAGAAAACGATTACTTACCCGCACGTACTACTACTCCACTGACCGGTTTCGCTTTGCTTTTACGTGTGTGCGCGCGCGCTCGCCGGAAGACGCGACACGGGATTCCCGGGCAGCCGGAGATGTTCTGTTCCTGTTCCTGCTGCGAGTTTACGCGATTCTGATGCGGCCGTGATAATGTCATTGGCCGGTGCATTGTTAACTTTATTTTGTGTCGGTAATTGTGACGAGCTTGGAGCGTTTCTGTCGCAACTGGTTTTCTGCGTCGGATATTCGTTCTTCTCCAGCCGTGTCTTTTCTTTCTTTCTTTATTGAGCCGTGCTTTCTTTCCTGGAGTAGGTTATAAGTACTGTTGATGATCCTGGGGCTTCGAATCTTCTCCTTTGGGTCCGTGATGGAATTGTTGACCTGAACTGAAATGATCATCGGCACCTTTGGGTGCGGCAACTGAAGCCTGACCGAAAGGCAAAGAAGATTATTTACAGTGGTGGCCGTGAGCTTGCGGGTAATCACACTGCACTACCATCACAAGCCTGGTGATTAATCATCATCCGCCGTGGACCTGTTGTTCCATCGGATTCTCGCTTTTCTTTTGACCTTGGATAAAGAAGGCTAGTGCGGCAGGCAGGGCTCGCAGCCCCAGAAGAGCAGCAGACAGACGGACGGATGGATGCGGATAGATGTGATGCGAAGGATCGGACGCCTCTTGCCTCGCCCTCGTCGACCTTTCTCCCAGCACATGCATCGTTCCGGGTCTCGAGAAGATCCATGCAACCAAGCAAAGGTCTAGCGCCATTGTCTAGTCTGCTCCATGTGAGATTTGACATTGGGAAGCAAGATTCCGTGCTTCGTCACAGACTGCCGAGCGGCCGTAGCATGTCTGTCTCCCAATCTTGTTCGTATCCTGCTTATTTTTTCTGCCTCACCTAATGCCCCCTGCCACTGTAATTTACAGAGCGATGAGCACGATCTAAACTGGAAACTAGTATATCATCCTTAATACTATCTGTATCGCCGACATGTGGCCCCTTCGTACTGCATAAACTAGGCCGTGCAAGGCCTGCCGGCTGTAGGGGCAGTAGGAATGGTAACTCAGGTTTTTGGTGCGGTGTGAGCGATTAATCATGTGGTGATCAATCAGCCATGGATTGACTTGGACAAGCCATGTGGTGGCTTGTGGAAAAGATGGCAGAGACCTACTTCCCCCAGGAGGCCAAAGGAGGGAGCAGCGGCAGCGGCAGCGGCAGCGGCAGTGCTCGCAAACGCTGCTCGGCTCGGCGGCTAGCTGGCCTGGCTCGGAGAAGCTGGCGGCCGTCCCCCATGGCAGTGGTATGGGAGACACCGCAGACTGCCGAATTTGTCACGATGTATATCAATTAGGGCAGTTTTTTGTTTCGACGATATTGCCAATTGGCAAAGTTAACTGAATTTTGTTTGCTATCAGATTCATGCATGCACCAGAGGCCGGCCAAAGTTCAGTTCATCTGTCTGCCGTCTCTCCAAATCGGTACAGTATAATTTAGCTTACTAGATTGGAACATGTATGTCAGCGAACAAACATCAAGGGAGAACAGCGGATAAGGGATTATGCTACTTAATGTACCAATTATAGTAAGGTTCTACTAGTAAGTCTATGAAATCAAGATGGAAATTTCTGTGCATACGACCAGGTAGTACAGTGGCGTACTGTGTACAACCTGACCCTCGCCGTGTACAAGTGTCGTGCAGCCAAATGCAGCTGGTCCACACATTTTAGGAGTACCTGAACTCATGTGCAGCCTAAACTGAATTTGGTGACCGCCCATGAATAGCAAGGTTCAAGGCACAAGGCATATTTCATCGCAAAAAAAAAGGCACAAGGCATATTTGTTCCTTCAAAACAACAAAATGTCTTTCAATATTTCACGTCGACGAACACACATTGGTCCGTGCCGAATTGCCGACACTCTACGTACAGCCAGCCGTGTCCCTCCTCCATGCCCGAGATCAGATGGCCAAAAAGCCCCAGCCTTTTGCCCTTTCCTTTTTTTGAAAAATGAGCAGGAGCACTGCTCTTTCATTTAAGAAAGAAGAAGCAGGTACAAAGTTGAGTTTAGTACAAATTATTTGTTACACAGCTAACAGAAGCACCACTCATGTCGCCAGGAATACAAAGTTACTCGAAATGATGCTGGCCGTAGGCCAAGACCCTCTGCTTCATTTCTTCTTTGAGGAGCCCAAAGACCTGCTGCGGTGTCATCCCTTGATTGTGGAAAACTCTCCTATTACGTTCTTTCCAAATGTTCCATACTGTGTAAATTATAATTGCAGCCTTAGTCTTCTTCTCACTTTTGCCAATACCCATGAGTGAATCATTCCACCACTCCTCCAGGTTCTTACTAGTCTCAGGCACGTTGAATATTACCTGCTGCTTCCAGATGTTAACAAGGTGCCATACCTGTTTGGAGAAGCTACAATGCAAAGCCAGATGGCTGATAGTTTCATTTTCTTGATCACATAGTGAGCACATCGGATTGCAATCCCAGTTTCTTTCTACTAGTCTGTCCGCCGTCAGAACCCTGTTCTGGATTGCAAGCCAAGCGAAAACTTTGTGCTTTCCTTCCGTGCTCGCCTTCCAAACAGCTCTTGTGTCAAAGGAGCTGTGTGATCCTTGGCATTGCATCATGTACGCTGACTTCGTGGTGTATTGGCCATTTGTCGTCCATTTCCACTCTATGGTATCTTGATCCTCATTTAATTGCACGTGTTGGACAAGATCCCACAATTTGACAAACTCATAGATGGTGTCAGCATCCTGCATTCTCCACAACCCCCTCGTCCAATTATCTTGTTGCAGTTCTTCTCTTACTGTTAAGTTTTTCCTCCATGCTAGCTTGTACAACCTCGGAGCTATGTCCATAGGCGCCATACCATTTAGCCATGACGATTGCCAGAATTTGGCCTTTCGACCGTCCCCGATGGTGACCTTGGTGCTCGCTCTGAATAGCAGTCTGTCTATTGCATCACACGGAAGTTCTGTCCCTGCCCATGGTCGATCCGGTTCCACCCATTCATACCACAGCCACCTTAGCCTTAGAGCTCTGCCAAACATCGTTAGGTCCAAAACACCCAGGCCACCATGCTTCTTGGGTCTTTTCACTTTTTTCCAGTTTACAAGACAATGTCCTCCATTAGCCTCCTCCGTCCCCCTCCATAGAAAATTCCTCCTTATCTTGTCTATCTTCTTAACTACCCACTTCTTGAGTGCAAAAACTGTCATGTGGTATGTTGGTATTGAGGAGAGGACCATATTTACCAGGCTCAGACGGCCCATTCTATTTAGTAGTCTCCCCTTCCATGCCGGCAACTTACTCGCTATTTTCTCGATCAAAGGCTGCACCTCAGTTCTTGTCAAGCTCTTTGTGCTCAGTGGTAATCCTAGGTACAGGCATGGGAAAGATTGTATTGCACATGGAAAGGGGCTCATGATGTTTTCCAAGTCAAGACCCTCACATCTTATTGGGTATACCGCACATTTGCTCAAATTTGTGAAGAGTCCTGATGCTGTTCCGAACACTCTGAGGATTTCCTTTACTGCTGTCACCTCCTCCCTTATTGGATTTAGGAAGATCGCCGCATCATCAGCATACATGCTTATTCTAAACCTTGCCGCAACACTGTGCATGGGTTGTAACACACCTTCCTGCGTGGCTAGCTGAAGTAATCTCTGCAGCGGATCAAAAGCTAGGATGAACAACATCGGCGATAGGGGATCCCCTTGCCTCAATCCCCTTCTGTGCCTAAATCCTCTTCCCCTGGTCCCATTTAGCATAACTGCAGAATTTGCCGATGCCAATAAAGCTGACACCCACTCCCTCCATTTTACTCCAAACCCCATCTGTTGCAGCACTTCTAGTAAATAGTCCCATCTCATCGTGTCGAACGCTTTAGCAATATCTAATTTCAGAAACAAGGTTGGTTTTTTGGCTCTGTGCTGCTCTCTTATCAGATTTTGTGCAAAGAGGAAATTATCATGGATGCTTCTCTTCTTTATAAAAGCACTTTGGCTTTTGGAGATCAGTGTGTCCAGAGAACCTGCGAGCCTATTTGCCATCAGCTTTGAAATTAGCTTAGCTATGCTATGTGTCAAACTGATAGGCCTGTAGTCCCCAATCTTCCTTGCCTCAGCATTCTTTGGGATTAGCACAATGTGCCCTGAGTTGAGGAGGTTCAACTGCTGGCTGTGTTGGTTGAAGAAAAAATTCACTGCTGCCAGGACATCTTGTTTTATTATGTTCCAGCAGGTTTTGAAGAACAAGCCAATATACCCGTCCGGTCCTGGTGCCTTTTCAGATGGCATGGCCATGATTGTTCCTTGCACTTCCTCTTCTGTGAAAGCGGCTTCAAGGTGCTGCAGGTTGTGTCGGCATATGCCAATTCTTTCCCAGTCCAGCGTGTGTTCTCTTGTTATCGGGCTCCCGAAGACTGTACTAAAATGGTTGTAGATCTGCTGTGATTTCTCATGATGTGTGTGCACCTGGCCCTGGTCCGTATGCAAACTCCTAATGTGATTCTTCCTCTTTCTACCATTGACACTCAGGAAGAAGAGCTTCGAGTTGGCGTCATTGGCTTTCAACCATGTAAGGCGAGACTGTTGTCTCAATCTCAGTTTTTCAACCGCAGCTAAGCCCAACAATTTCTTTCGAAGAGCATGCTTTAGAGCTACTTCTTCGTCACTTAAGTTTCTGAATTCCTGCGTCACTTCAAGAACCCCAATAAGCTTCTTTGCTGCGACCATCAACAATTTGTTCCTACCCAGTTTAGTTTTGGACCATTGTTTAAGTTGTTTTGCCGTGCGCTGCATTTTTATATGCAGGTTTAGGAAAGCATTATAGACTCCAGTTGGCTGGCTCCATGACTCAGTCACAGTTTCCATGAACCCTGGCAGCTTAACCCAAAAGCTTTCGAACCGAAAACCTCTGTACACTTGCCTCGCCTTATCCCCTATTAATATTAGCGGGCAGTGATCCGATGCCGCCGATGAGTCTGCTTGTAGGTCACACGTGGGGAACATTTCCTCCCATTCTATTGTACAAAATGCTCTGTCTATTCTGGTGTGAGTGCGGCTATTACTCCACGTAAATTTCCTTCCCATTAGTTTGATCTCCTTCAACTCCATCTCATTTACTGCATTTCGGAAAGCTCCCATGATCCTCTGATTTAAATTACTTGTGTTCTTGTCTTGCGCCTGTAAAATCATGTTGAAGTCTCCAATTATAAGCCATCTTTCTCCAACAAGCTGTCTGATCTGTTTGACTTCTCCGAGGAACTGCAACTTGTTATTGTCTCCTTGGGGCCCATACACCGTAGTGATCCACCATGACACCGGTGCCATCGTGGATTCAAGTTCAACTGTGATCGTGTGATTTCCCAGATGGCTCTGCTTTATTGTATAGAAATCCTTATGCACGGCCAATAAAATTCCGCCACTAGCACCTGTTGATGGCAACACCACAAACTGCTCTGCAAAACTACTCCCCAACGAGTCGCTCACTGTTCTGTCATCAATATGTTCCATCTTTGTCTCTTGCAGACATGCTATGCTGCATCGTGTGTCTTGCACCTGGTCTCTAACCACCTTTCTCCGCGCCGCATTGTTTAAACCTCTCACATTCCAGTTAAGGATGATACAATTTTGATCACTCATTGATTAAAAATGGACATCCTTCCTTCCAGTATAGTAGTACCAGCGAGGATCATGTTGCCCCTTGTAGTTGCCCCCATTGCATGGTACTCTTACATTTCCCAACACCATAGTCCAACTGGCGAGATAAAAAAGTCTTAAAGACAATAGGAAAGTGATACTTGGTGTGCGCTGGGGCACACCCGCTGGATCCTCCTTCTTCATTCTTCCTTCTTCCATGATTTCAGATGGCTCTCCTTGGCTTACCCTTACTTAAGCCTCTTCTTCCTGTTCTTCTGCCCCGGCCTGGGGAACCAGCATGCTCAAGCAATCCCTCGTGCCTTCTTCCATTCCAAAGAGCTCCCTAATGCCTGCGATTTTCTCCCTTGACAGCGGTGTCACAAACTGTTCCCCAAACATCTCGTGCGCGTCATCATTTACCTCCTTTTGTGGCGAAAGAGTGCCTATTCTTTTCATCAATAGCTCTGTGGCCTGCTGCTCCATAGTTTTATTTCCAGTTGCTCTTTTAGCAATTCTGCCGCTGCGTCGCGGAGTATCTATTGCAGCTTTGATAGCCACAGTTCTGTTCGTCTTTGTTGCTGCCTTCTTGTTGGGCGCCTTCAGGATTGGTTCGATTATCTTCTTTGTAATAGAGGCTGTAAACGGAAGAATACTGGCCTGGGCATCTCCCTCATTTGACGGCTCTGGCCTCTCCATCTCCCTTTGGGGCTCCGTTTCCTCCCCTGTTTCTTCTGCTCTGTCCCCCCCAGTAACCATTTCTTCTACTTCTGTAGAGATATTCAGTTCTATCGCCTCCTTTTGTTCTTTTTTTTCTTCCTTGTTTTGATGCACGTCATGGTCACACCCAGTCCTGCTCACCATCAACTCCAACTGTTGTGATCCTCTCATATCTGGGTCATGTTCTCCCGCCTTCACTCCTCCTTGCTCTCTGAGCTGCTGTAAATTCGGTCCATTCTGCAGCGTTGGACCATTCTGGTTTCCATCATTCTCTCCTCGCAAACGAGGCCCATCATTCATACGGCCCAACGGTTGGGGCCCATATATCTCCTGGCTGTCCTCCTGGGTTGCCGGTTCAGAAACCCCCTCTTGCCTTGGAACAGAACCGTTAGGCGCCCTTTTGGAGCTTGCCAGCAGCCAGCTCTCAAACTCCAGCACCATGGGGTCCCACTGCAATGACCCCTCCTCCAACGGCTCACTGGCCAACTGTGCTTCCATGAATGCAGCCTCTGGATAGTTCTGCATTGAATACGCTCCATCCTGTGGTCCCCGCGGCGCCGCGATTCGGCCGCCAGGCATCCCCATCGCCGGCGGGCAGGCTCGCCGACGCCTCGACGAGCTCCCTTCACCATGCTGCGGCCTCATGTGCCATTGCCTGCATGACTGTCTAGTCCCCATGAGGGCCGCTTCTGCTCCAAACCGCCGCCCTTCATTTCCCCTTCCTCTTTTCCCCGGCCGGCCATCATCCGGCGGGGAGCGGTCTCCCCTCCGGTCACCTGGACTCTCGAGATGATCACGAACGTGCTTCCTTTGTGGTTGTCGCGGCGCACAACCATCCACGACTCCAAGGTACCAGGTGTAGCCGAATCGCCGCGGCCACTCCACACTCCTATCAGATGGCAAATCGTTGATGGAGCTGTGCTGGCTTCTATGCTCTGTGCTGTCCGACAATGGGGAGTAGTCGAGGACTTCGTCCAGGTGAAGGAGGACTTCGTAGCTGAGCGTTTGTACACGCCCCACCCGCTCTCGGGGCACCTTCTCTTCTGGTAATGTTGCCAAGTAGCCATCAGCCGTGACTGTCTGTATTTCTGGCTCCTCAATCTTCAGCGTTCCTTCTTTAGCAATGAGGCCTGGATCTTGCGTCCACACATTGAGACAAAAACACGCCGTCTCCACCTCCTTCCTCTTGATCCAATCCACTCCCTCAATGTATGTGGAGTGGTGAAAAAGGGACTTCACTGTCTCCATCTGCCATGCATGCCTTGGCACCCCCTCCAGGCAAACTCTAGCCTTGTAGAACAACATCGCCGCCTCCGCATTGCTGTGTCGAGACCACGGGATGAGGTTGAAATTAACTCGGCCGACGGCAAGAGGCCCCTCCGCCAACAGCGCCTCACTCCGCTTGCGTGAATCCGCGAAGCGGAGGAGGAAAGAGGCCTTGGAGAACACCGACACCTCAAGGCTCCTCTCCCCCAGGTGGAACTTGCGCCTAGCGCATTCTTCGACTTGGCTGCAAGAGAGTACAGCATGCGAGTCCACGGCCACAGCAATCACGGCACGCCGGCTCAAATCCTTCTCCTCCGCCTCCAAAACCTCTGTTTTCCTTGCGCATGCCACGACCCTCTGTGGCCGCACATGAGGGGCGCCCGGCCTGATGTCGCAGTCCATGGGAAGCTGCTTTGCCTTCTTCTCTGTCTTCTGCTTTCGCTTCTGGTTCGGCTTAGGCTCGCTCCTGCTCGCTGCGGCGTGTGTGATGGTGGATCTGGTCGGCACGAACAGAGGTTGTGATGAGGCGGTGGCTGCTTGTTGTTTGAGATGGGCTTTGCAATTTCGTGCCTTGTGTCCTGAGCGGAAGCACAAAATGCACTTCGGTGGATCCCTGCAGTCAGCTGCTTTATGGTCTCTAGCAAAGCACTTGAAGCATTTGCCAGCTACCCTTATCTTGAACCACTCCCAGAACTTGCTTTGTGAGGCAGTGCGTTGTCTTCCTTGTACTGGCCGCGTACCTCCCTCATGTGCGAGTTGAGTACTGCTGCCCTCTCCGTGCTTGGTTGTTGGCCTGCTTCTTCTCCACCAGTACTTGGCTTTAACCTCCTTCCACTCCTCCTCTCTGTTCCTCTGTTGCGTCTTCTCCTGACGTCTTCTTGCACGTTCCTCCGGCAAGCTTCTCTTTTCTGCAAGGCCCGGCTTTACCACCGCATCCCTGTAAGAGATGCGCCTTGGCGGTATTACCAGAATGGATTGCAACCTTTGCTTGGGGGGCCTCTGCTCCTCCGCATCCCCCACGATTCGTCTGTTGCTGCTCTTCTCCGCTGTAGATCTGGTGGTCCTCTTCCTGTCTTCTTCCTGTTCTGAGCCGCCAGCAGATTCCGGACTTGAGAAGTAAAGAAAATCAAGCGCTACTTCTGTGCTAGGACTGGGCGTAGACGAGAGCGGCGTTTTGAAAGGGCTGGTTCGGTGGCGCCGGTCGCCGGAGTGGCTTCCCGGCGATTGCTGGGATGGTGGTGGTGGTGGTGTAGTTGGGGAGGTAGCCGTTGGGTGTGCCATTGCCCGCCTTTTGCCCTTTCCGCTGGCCACTTTTCCCTACACGGCCTCACCTGCCTGACCTACCCAACCCAAGCCGCACGAACCGAGCCCACCCGCACCGCAGCGCACGCCTCGCGCAACAAGGGCTCGCCGCCACGGAGAAGGCGAAATTCGCCGGGACAAGCGAGCGCCGCCTCGCGGCACCGGACAAGGGCTCGCCTCCGCCCCGCCCCGCCCCGCCCCGATCCCACGTCGCTTTTGATGGGTTAAAAAAGACGGTGAGATGGATCAACGGGGTTACTAGCCAAGCAAGAAAGGGGTTAAGAGAAGACGCGCGGGCGAGGACGAGGGGAAGCGCCCAACAGGACGGGGGCAGCTAGCGGCCGGCTTCCTTCCTTTATCCCCTCCCCGTATTTGCTTTCGTCCCTTTTGAGGCCCCATCTTTTCTTCCATTCTTTTGGGTTCGTGCTTGTGTGCAACACATTCCTTTGCAACAAGCACATCCTTGTCTTTAATGGATGTTGTTCTTTGGGTAGGGCCTAGTAGAGGTCTACACTATTTTTCTTTCTTCTAGATTACTGCACTAACTAATCTTTTGGTTGGGACTACTGTGGTATTAGCACTTCTAGACTAGTCACTAGATTGAGTTACTTTAGGGACCAAATGGAATATGCACTATGGGATGAATATACAGTGGTGATTTAGGGGGACCATATCCTTTCACCGTGGTTTGTATAGTATTGTGCTGTTTGGGACTAGGGAATTCCATCATTTTCTATAAGTTGGTTGCCATGAAATTCAGAATTAAACATGCAAATATTTTTGTTTCGCAATGGTGTTACGGATCCACGGGCTTCCTTGTTCAAAACGTAAAGCGAGTTTAGGTTGTCTATAATCAGAAATTTTTTTGGCAATTTCTAAACGGTTGAGACCACTGATCAACCACCACATTTTACCATTCTAATTTGTAGCTTTGAAACTTCTGATGCTGCATCATGTTTGGTGTATGCACATTTACGTACCTTTCTGCAACGTACTCCCAAGAGTACTACGGTAGTTTTGAAGCTTAGGATCCATTCCTGCATTAAGTTTGGTGTGTGCGTGGTCTGAAAGCTCAAGCCATCATCTCATCAGTGTACAACCGGACACTTTGCTGCCATTTCAGCTAGTAATTACCATTTCAGCTTATTATATCCCAACATTAGTACACAGACTTACCAGATATGGAACTTCTCTACTTAATTGCGCTCGCACTGTCACTGTACCTAATAAAACAAACTCATCTGGATGGGAGACAATGCAGTACAGAGATTTGAAGTGCTCGTGTCAGGTAGATCTAGAAACCAACCTGCACCATTACCAACTCCAAAGTACGCTGTCTACTGGTACACCGCATCAACCACCAAGATTAAGCTCACACTCAATCTCTAATCAGAATACAAATATTCTGCTGCTTTTGGCTTATTCGTCGTCGTTTGGTGTGCACATCAGTCACCGCTACGGAAATCCCTTGCACAATATTTCTGATGTTTTGTCAGTTTGGTAAACACAAGGGTTGGCTCTATCAGGAGATGGAGGCAGTAGGGATTGCATTATCCTAATCTACCCTATGATCTCACTCCTACCACATGCATCAGACCCCAAAAAACTGTTATCATATCAAAGGTGGTTCAAAAGGTCGCCTTTCCCTAGTTTATCCAGCTGCAAAAACAAAGAAACCCGGAGGAGCAAGATTTTCAGACCTGGGTATGCGAAAAGGTGCAGTGGTTAACCTATTATCCAGCACACCGTCACAACAAGGAAACGAGGGAAAAAGTTGCGTGTGGCGTTTTCACGAGATGTCACAGTCAACGGCCTTTTTGCAGGCTCGCCACTAGCGTCATTGGTGCTGGCTGTGCTGTATATATACACACATACTCAGAACTTGGTGGGGGTGGCTGCAGAGCAGTTAGAGGAGAGGACTTGCTTTCCCTCTCCAAATGGCTGTTTAGTTCTTGACCTCAAGAGTGGAGGGTAGTGGTGGTAGATGGGCGGCACTCGTGCATAGTGCTGGGTTTGTTGGAGCCTTGCGTGATTTCAGAAGGCACCCCATTTCTTTATACTTGGATCATTTGGAGCTTCTTGCTTGATTTTGGCTGCTTCTTTCCTGCTTCCGCGTTCTGAGCTCTGAGCACCAACGAAACTCTGTAAGCTGTCTCTCCTGTTCATATCTCTGATCTTCGTATTCCTCTCACCCATACGAAGAACGCTCCTGCTCTTTGGTGTCTTGTTGCTTAGAGTGGTTTGTTTTTGCGTTTTCCTGCCAGTTCTTGATTCGCTCTCGGGCTGCGCCGGACAATGGAGGTGCCGGCGATGGAGAAGAAGGGGCACAGAGCTTTCGCTATGGCGGCGAAGTCTTTCAGTTCTTCAGAACGGCAAAAACGATCCAAGAGGTTGGTGTTTGCAGACTTTTTTCGCTGCTGCAAAGTTCTTTTGATTCTGCTGGCAAGGACGCTCATAATGTGATTTCGCGGTTTCTCCATGGCAGTTATTTAGAGGATGTTTATGCTAAAGATGCTATGCGCTCTTCGGAACAAACATTTGTTCTACCTAAGCCGGTAAAATCCCCGACCTTTGTGCAACATTAACTTTGTCATGTGGATGTATCTGTCACTCCATAGTTCCTGTAATTTTCTGTAATTTTTGCTTAATCTTTTTATTTTCAGGAAGATGTAAAGCCTAAGGTGAAAAGTGATTTCAACAAGGAGATGCAACCCGGGAGAGGGGCACAAAGCACCTTGAGAAAGGAGGTAAGGATAGGCTAGTTTCTTTTAGTACTCTACTAGTATTTTACTGGATGTAAGAATTGGCATTTCGATTTCTCTGAGTTTCTGAAATAGCACAATTGTTTTTCCCTATTTCGTCTGCGCAGTCAATCCTAAACCGTTTTGATGACATTTGCTTACAAAATGTGGCAACATGGTTGATCTTCTATTGATCATGACCAAATTCCCTGCTTACCTGAACTTAATTGAAAAATGTTTCATAATGGCTCAGAACAACGCAAAGGGCCACGTTTTCCTTTTAAGCTGCCGTTTATTGTTTTTCTACTGAATTCCCTGTAGTCCAGACTCATATGGTCACCTGATACTGTGATGCAGATAATGCAACTGGAGAAGCACCTCAAGGACCAGCAGCTTGTGCGTGGCGCCCTGGAAAAAGCTTTGGGGCCTAACGCTGCTCCAGTCAACCTGTCACTTGAGAATCCAATGCCAAAGGTAGACCTCTGCGCAAAACTGTCGTTAATTCCCACTCCTCTCGGAAATGATCAAAAGATTAATCACATTGATTTTTTCAGGCCGCTAATGAACTGATACGCGAGATTGCCACATTGGAGCTAGAGGTCAAGAACATGGAGCAGTATCTCCTTGCTCTTTACCGGAAAGCATTTGAGCAGCAGGCACCAGCATTTTCACCCCCTGGCCGCCGGGAAGCACCCAAGCCGTCGGTGACCTCACGGTCTGGGCAGCTCCGGGAAATGGCCATGGCTAAGAAGCCTTCTAGAGTGGATTCGTCACTCCAGTCTAGCTACCCGCCGCCACACAAGAAGTGCAATGATCCATTGACAGATTGTTCTACATCCGCGCGCTTTGATAGAGCACTTGACTCTGATGTCCTGCGTTGCCAGTCTGCATTGTCTTACCGTGGAGTTGTTTCATCAAGGATATTGCCTTCAGAAGATGACAGTCTTGCGAGAGCTCTTCGTTCATGCCACTCACAGCCTTTCTCATTCCTAGAGGTAATGATTCAGTCTAAGATGAATTGACTGACACTATAAATTGTAGCATCTACTTAATTTTTCATCATATCAGAATAGCATGACATAGCTGTCGCATAAAGGAAATTTTTGCCTTGACATTTTAGCATGTGTGATTATGGGAAACATGCCAAAAAAAAAGACTGAAGTAGCAACTATCTGAAACCATGTAGGTGTAGTATTTAAGTGTCTTATGATTTTTTTAGCAGGAAGGAGAAACTGGTGCATCAGGAATGATAAGCTTAGCAGAGTATCTGGGGACTAATGTAGCAGACCACATCCCTGAAACACCAAATAACCTGTCAGAGGAGATGGTGAGGTGCATGGCCGGGGTATACTGCAGACTTGCAGATCCTCCGTTGGTTCACCACGCCTCCTCTTCTTCGCCAACGTCGTCTTTCTCCTCAACTAGTGCAATCTCTCCACAGTATGTGGGGGACATGTGGAGTCCAAACTACAAACGAGAGACTACTCTGGACTCCCGTTTGATAAACCCGTTCCATGTCGAAGGTTTGAAAGAGTTCAGTGGACCATACAACACAATGGTAGAGGTTCCGTCAATCAGCCGAGACAGTCGGAGGCTGAAAGAAGTGGAGGACCTGCTCCAGACTTACAAGTGAGTTTTAGGCAGCAATATGCTCTTTGGCGGGATGGAATTGTTTTGTTATCTGTTCACTGCTGTTATGCACTGTTCTGAACTGAGTTTCACTTTTCAGGTTGATTTTGTTCCGGTTGGAAACTGTCGATCTGAGAAGAATGACAAATGAAGAAAAGATAGCATTCTGGGTCAACATCCACAATGCCTTGCTAATGCATGTATGTAGAATAGTCTGGTTAATGCAGCGCAATACAATTCCTAGAACTTTATTCTTTTATGGACTCTCACCGTACTGCAACAACAGGCTTATCTGAAGAATGGTGTCCCACAGAACAATCTGAAGAAGACATCTCTACTTGAGAAGGTAAAGTCAAAATGCTTCCTCTGAAGAGTCAATGGGTGGCGATCAGAAGTATACCTATTCAGACCAAGTTTCTTGTTTCCCTGACCCATGTTTTCACCACAGGCTGCCTGCAAAATTGCCGGACGCAACATCAACGTGGCTGTGATCCAGGGCATAGTTCTTGGATGCAACACACATTGTCCCGGACAGGTATTGCCAAACACGCATGATTAGGTCAAAACGCAGCTAAAAAGTGTGGTGATCGTACTGTACTGATTATATGTCGCAAGCATGCTAATTTCACCTGTTGATCCTTTTAATGCAGTGGCTACGGACCCTGCTTTACCCAAGGATCAAAAGCAAAGTGAGCAAAGCCGGGCACGAGTGGCGAGCCTTTGCCGTTGCACAATCAGAGCCTCTTTTGCGCTTTGCGCTTTGCTCAGGGAGCCATTCTGATCCCGCGGTAAGCAACAACTTGCGCAAATTATGCACCAGTGTACCTTAATCTCTTCTCAAACTTGGCAAATGTTTCGCTTTTCTCATGTCATGTGATTGATCCAATTTTCGGCAAGCTGGCCTCCTTTAGGAACAAACGTGTCCCGAAAGCTGAATTGACATAAGAAATTATGAAATGTTTATGAATCATTACCTGCAACCTTTTCACTGATTGGGAACGTTGTTAGGAATCTTTCATTGCAATCATGTTAGGAATCTGGCCTGTTGCATCAAAGCACTGCTACCATAATTACTGGATGTGCCAAAACCAAAGCCTCTTTTCCGTCCGAATGCACAATCATCATCTCCTTTTTCCCTCTGCTTTGGCTGCGTGCAGGTGAGGGTGTACACTCCCAAGCGGCTGTTCCATCAGCTGGAGGCGGCCAAGGAGGAGTTCATCCGCGCGACGGCCGGCGTGTGGAAGGAGCAGAAGCTGCTGCTCCCGAAGCTCGTCGACGCGTACGCCAAGGACGTGAAGCTCTCGCCGCAGGGCCTCGTGGACATGGTCCTGCGCTACCTGCCGGAAAGCATGAGGATGGCCGTGCAGCGGTGCCAGCAGGGCGGCGGCAGGTCGGCGGGCAAGGTCGTCGAGTGGGTACCGTACAACCCGAGCTTCCGGTACCTGCTCGCCAGGGACCTCGCGTTTCCTCACCTCAGCTGACCTCCATTGCTGGGCTGAAGTAGTTAGTATATGCGTGTATTATAGGGGCTAGAATTAGAGAAGGATGTGCAGGTTTTATGTGGTGATGATATCAGTGGCGATGCGTGTATTTGTCTGCTGTAAAGAGGTTTTGTTTTTGTAGATGAACAGGAAATAGGTGAAGAAATGAGAGGAAAACATGTCACAGATTATTGACTCATGCCGTCGTGTTCGTTTTGCTCGTCGTTCTTCTGTCTTGTCATTATCGACTAGCATTCATCCCGAGAATAAACTTGATCAGATGATCAAGATAACGCATGGCTGATTTTCATCGGGTGACACCAGGCAGCAAGCGATTGAGCTGATGTGGTTTTTTTCTTTGAGGAAGTTTGTATACTCAAAAAAGTGTAACATGGCAAACAGCAGCACTCTTTTGTGGCAAACAGTGTAATACGGCAAAAGAGTGCTGAAAAAGTGTAAGACGAAAAAAGAGTAAAGAAGATTATTGTGCATAGAATTTCCTTTTTTATATATATGAAACAAGCAGATTATACATTTTTGGGTACTGAAAGTGTAATATAGCAAAAGAGTAGGATGTTTCTTCGTATGGGCCTCTTTTCGTTTCTTAGAGCAATTTTTTTTGGAGGAGATTTCTTAGAGCAAGTGAGCAACTGAACAATGATTCCTAGTACAAGATAAGTGTCTGGCCCATGAGGCCACACCCGCCGCCTCACCAGTGGGCTAAACCAAAACACCCAAGCGGCCAGCCGGCCTTTTTTTTTTTGACATGTCCAGCCTGGTTTTCGCAAGCAGCAGCAGCAGGACAGAGACAGACCTATGGAATTGCTTAACAAAATCCCCCACTGCAAATTGGCCCCATTTTTAAACTATGATATGGTTGGTGGCACATAAATTATACTATGTACACATTCGAGAACGCGAGACGTTGGCGATGACAAGGATGATCTAATCATGTTTAGGCCATGTTATCGATTGCATCTGGTGGGTGTTTTGTCCTAAACAATAGCTTCAGCGTTTACGATGTTTGGTACAACAAAATGGACTCAGTACTAGTCACTTGTACTCCTAGTTGGAATCCCCAGAAGAATAGATTGGTAACCTTGAAAGTGCACAATGGATGGTCACATACCACTTATTTTTCCATTCATAGAGGCGAACGGTTTTATTCGAAGATGCACACAACAAAGCCTGAACACAACAACTAAAAAAAAAGCCTGAACACAAGCACTAATAACAGCTGGGTTCGGAACTGTGACTGAGCACACTGCACGTTTGCACAACGACTCTTTGTATTTACACTTTGCCTACCTACGCACTCTCATGCTTTTGCCGCCAAAATTAACGGCGCCAAAAGACGCTACGCACGACGGTGACGCTACGCACGCACGACTCAAAATCTGACTCCAGCAACACTTCCCCGCTTCATCGCCGGCGCGTCCACACCGGCCGGCGTCCAACTCCAGCGAGGGACCCATGGCCAGCGACGAGGGTGACGATCGATGCTCTTTTCGACTTCACTCGCTCTCGGGGATGGCGGTCAGGTCTGGAGCGAACCTCGTGGCCCTCCCGCCTCGGTGCGCCACCCTCCGCTTCTGCACCACCGCCATCTTCGCCGCGACGGGCGACATGGGCTCCGCCGCCGCGTACTCCTCCTCGGGGAGCGGGAACACGAGCGGCGCCGCCCGGCGCCGGCGGCACGGCGAGGACGGCGCGGTGGCGGCGGCCGCCTTGACGAGAGCGGAGCTGGCCTTGACCGCGAGCGCGGCCACCTCCTCGCCGGTGAGGCGGCGGCGCTGCACCTCGGCGGGGAGCACGAAGTAGATCTGCCCCGGCCGGAGCTCCTCGCCGGCGCCCACAGCCGTGACGGTGCCTTCGAGCCCCATCACGTCGGCGTCGCAGAGGAACCAGCTGCCCTCACCGGCCTCCTGCAGGACCAGCGCCGCCGTGGCCGGCGGCGAGTACTCCCGGAGCTCGCCGCTGGGGAGCACAACTCTCGCCGTCGTCGCGCCCTCATCCGCCGCGTCGCACGACACACAGATGCCCATTATGCAGTCGGATTCCGATCCTTTTTCCTGCTCGCGATGAGGTGATCTTTGAGTGTGCTGCTGTTTCGCTTTGGTGTTTGCCTCGTGTCCTGCTCTGTCGTTGTGGTGCTGGGTCCGTGCTGGAAATGGCGATGGAGACGAAGACTCAAAGAGGCTAGCTATATATAGCGGGAGAGGAGGGAGATGAATTCGAAGCCGGCCGGCAGAGGGTGAAGTGTCCTGTAGCCGGGAGCGGGGGCAGCACAGGCTGGAGGTTTGCTTCGAGGCCAGCGATTAGCGTGGACTGGGCGGGGTTTTCTTGGCAGAGAGAGGGTCAAATAAACAGATCAACTTGCCGTGTTAAAAATGATGCGGGCTCTAATGATTCTCTCCAATGTCGATCGATATATCCAGTATTCAATTATCATATTTGACAGGAAAATGCACGAGAGAGAATCATATCGCCCAAAAAAATTATTGGTAAAATATATAATGGCTATTTGAGCTTGATAGCCGACACTTCAGGCATAGTTAGATCGTAGTAGCAAAGCTGGACCGTTGGCTTGTAAGTGCATCTGTACACCGCCTACTATCGCAGACATTGGACAGCAAATACATTTCACGATTTAACCTGCCAGCAGTACAAACATCGGACGGGACAACAGTTCGATTTCACCATTTAAAGTTCAAAACGACTTGATTGCAAAGTTTGAGCGTTGGAATTTTAAGAACTTCATTTTTTTTAACATTTATATCTATTTTTGATTTTTTTTAGTTCAAAGATGGCCCTATTTCAGGAACTTTTACCCCCCCCCACTCTTTTTTTTACCCAAAAAGAGGTTTACGTTTGAATTTGAAGAACAGAGATATGGTAATGTTTTTCAATTGCCCGAAATCAACTTTCCTTTCCCCTTTGCGCTTTAAGTTCTTGAAAATAAGGGGAAACAAATCAATATAACAAACTTATAATTGTGATGTACAACTAGGGCAATGCGCGTAAATTAACAGCAACGCACACGTGAATGGAAGGCTGATTAATACATTGTCATGTAGGATGCCTTAGACTCGCTTTACTTAGAAGTACCTTTGAACGGACGGTTAAGATTTACCCATGTCATAATCTGTTAGAGATGATGTGGAACAATCTAAACTCAATAGCGATGATCTAACACTGACACGTCAACTGTGAGGGCATTTGCCCCCATACTCTCAAAGTCTATTCTCATTCTGAATATGACAGCAAGGCGCATAACCTTGCTAATCTGAATTGAAATGTGTTTCATCGATCAGGCACGATGCATGGAAGCATGTATAAGGAATTTGTAAATGACAAAAAAAAAAACACTAGAGATTTCCCATGGGGTTTCGAGGTCCAAATCAAAGAAAACGTCATAATAACAGCTTTAAAGTTTTCTTGATTAGATCAGAGTAAAACCTCCATCATGAACTAGTTGAAAAAAAATTCTCTCATAACTCCATGAGCAAATTAAAAGAATTTTAAAGTTAAATTAGCAAAAAAAAGAAGACCATCCTAACAGTTTTGAAGTTTTGTATCTTGGTTAGATTAGAGTAAAATTTCCATCATAAATTAACTTGGTGAGCATTCTTCGGGGTCTTCTGGATTCTTCTGCTCTCGAAACTGTCTCATGGTACCCACGCCCATTCACGTCAAGAGATTGCGCTGCCGACGCTTGCATGCTGTTGTTTTTCCCTGGGATATTTCCATGTTGCACCTGCGTCACCGTGTCCCTTTCCGTTGCAGGTAGGCCAAAAGGCTATCGCACGCCGGCGCTACGTCACTCGCCTAGCCGCGAGTAGAGGTCGCGTGCAGCCTCCGATCCGGGGAGCGACGCGGCCGGTTGGGATCGCCGGGGCGGCGCCGTTGCAGGTCCTCGTCGCGGAGCACGGGACGCGTGTGTGTGGTAGGCGACGGACTTCACGTGGAGGCACGCCCGCCCCGACCAACGATGATAGGCGCCGCATTTTCCCCAAAGCCCGCTCTCGGCTCAAAAACTGTTACCCCCAGAGCTAGCTATCGAGACCGTTACGTAGCCCGTCGCGGCTGACAGCATCGTGCCAGATAGGTGCATGCAGTGGACGGTGGTGCGCGCAGCAGTACGTGGTTTCGTTTCCGTGCGCGGGCGTCCTCGTAATATCGTCATCGTCTGTTACACGTGAAACAGGGGATCGATAGTTCGATACAGTGGTCGTGTGGCCGATCGAGTTGCTTCATCAGTACTACTACTGTTCTTTTGGTGACTTGGGACTTGAAGGCGACCACAACGAGGCCGACTAGGTCAAGAAAACAACACAATTCCAGTCTTATTTGGAGTGAACTTTACGAGGTCTAGGCAGGTTTGAGCTGAAATGGTGGTAAGCTCGTTACATCATGTACATTTGCACCGCCTGTCTCCTTTTTTCCAAGCATGCAAGAAATGGCACTCCTACTATGTCGCGTTACCTTCATATATCCTGCCATAGAAACATATCCCGCCTCCAAGTTTTGTTCACGGATGTACCGGCCTCCAATTCAGCTCATCTCGTACATATATACGTCCACGGCCGAAAACGGTGGTGTGTGGTCGATTGTTTGAACCAGAGGCAAGTGAAGTCCAAACCAAAAGTTGGTGAGGGAAATTGAAAAAAAAAAGGGTTTCTCAGTGGTTCAGCCAAACAGGAGGACCAGCAGCCACGCACGAACGGGAAGTCCGTTCAACCCAGCAGCGAATCTGTGGCGTACCTTACCAGCTCTACCAGCCGGTCCAGCCGGCAACCTAGGCAGCCGCGTGCGCGCGCGTGTCGCCGTGCATGCGCCCGACGAGCAAGTTGCCCGCCCCAGTTCGCACCCGGGGGCAGGGGCCTCGTCGGCCACGTCCCGCGCGCGCACGTCGCCGCACGAGAAGAGGCATATGCCAGAGATGCCACGCCCGCGTGCGCTGCCCGGACGGTGGGGCGCCACCCCGGCTGCACGACGAGCCACTTGGTCCGGGCGGCACCCAACGCAACGATTCTCTTCCCCTCTGCCCCGCTCCCGCCACCACCAAACCCGACCAGCCCCGCGTGGCCTGTCGCTGGCGCGCCGTGCCGGCCCGTTGCCAACTCCGAGCGCCCGGCTAGCTTAAGCTTCGTGGAACGTTCGCTCCGCGGAGCGCGTTAGATCCTGGCGGCCGTGCGCCCCGGCGGCAGGTGGAATCTCGTAGCCCTGGACGGCCAGCCGGCCGCGGATCTCGACGTGGCCAGGCGCGTTCCCGCGCGCGCTGCTAGTTAGTTTTACTCACGTTTCCATCCCACAGCCTGTGCTCGCGACAGTGCGCTGCGGGCTTGCAGCTGCTGTTTCTTCTTCTTCTTCGGCTCTGCTTCTGTCATGACATGGAATGTGTGCGCCAGCTAAAATATGCGGTTTTCAATCCCGCGCGAACGTCCGGGGAAGCTTCGAGCTTCAGGGGCGCGCGTCCGTTCCGGACCACAGCGCTGCCAGGGGATCCAGAACCTGAGGCGGTAAACTAAACAATGCTGCCATGTCGGACGGACGTACGGGCGGACAAATCAGGGACCGGGCATCGCATCGCATGGAATGGAAGTCGAGTGAGGAATGGCATGTTCCCTGTCCTGCCACTTGCTACCATTGCAAGAAAAAATAGGTTGCGTTTTCCGAGGACCGCGAATCATTCTCAACCACGGAAGCTTCGTACAGGGAGTACCACGGAAGCTAACACTCAACCCGGTGCTAGATTTCTAGAACAAGGCCAATCCGATGGTCTACATGTAGCACCGGAGGAATGTAGCAGTATATCGTTTTTAGATACGGGAATAACGTTCCGGCCTCTACGGACCGGGACAAAAACACAGCATCAATTTACATGTACAATTAGGTGCGCACCATTGTTCTTATAAATTGGGCTCTGATTATGTGAACCGGGACGCATGTCTCACACGATGTTTTGCCGTACGTACTCATTGTGTCTGCATGCTCTGTTCCGATGATGTCCGAGACCACCAACATGTAGAGACGCATCAGAATGTGGTTGCTCGCATGAATGGTAGTATGGTCCTCCCGTACGACCTCTTGCAGGGGACGCTGTCCCTGTTTATTAAAACGTGCCACAAATGGTGGGTTGCATCATTGGCTTGTGTTGTGTGGACCAGGTGCATAGGAACGTCCCATCCAATTCCAAATGCTGGGAAAACCATAGATCACCACAATATTTTCGCCTAGGATCAATGTTTGTGCCAAATGGTTACGTTTAAACTGAACTACGTGAGGTGAATTTCTACATCGTCTATAATATATCTTTTGTATTTGGCCAAGACTAACTGAGATGCCATCTGTACTCTTTTTTTTTTGAGGGAAAAGATGCCATCTGTACTCTTATCTACTAGTGCCAGTCACCAGATTTATTCCTGGAGAAAATGGTCAAAACAACGTTGATAAAAAATCATCAGACCCATCACTTAATCTAAAATTGAACATGACGAACCATCTCCTAGCAAACGAAGCCCCGATGAACCATGACTCGAAACAAGCTCCCCAGAGAAGAAAAGACAGAGAATGGCTGGAAGCAAGATCCAAACGTATAAGTTGAACTTTAATTAGCTTATCTCATCTGGTTTATGAATAAAACGCAATTTGCATACAGGATTTAATCAACCTACTCACCCTAAGCTAACACAGTTTTTGGGCGACCGCAAACATCATTATTAAGATGGTGGTGCTTGCACGAACACACTAGCCAGATTCCAGCAAAACAGAGTTGCACAGTGACATGATCAAGGCAATGCAACGCCTAGATTTGGACGCATCGACTCTGCCCAAGATTGGGACAGTCTGGTCCCGTCGAGGTCCCAATCAGGACAGGAGCACCAGCATTGCCAAGGTGCAGAGCACAAGTGTTGCGACATGCACCCACCAGTTTTGGTGCAACCGATTGATAATTCCCGGAAGCATCAAGCGCAGGACACCATCACACACCACAGGCTGGCAAGCCGGCCACCTTTGCATCGCATGGGAATCAATCCCGCGCGGGAAGAGAACCACGTGTTGCATTCCTTCAATTCTTCCCTTGTCGCGTCGCCATCCGCGACATGGTTGCATGACTTGTTGCGAGGGCTCGAGTCGAGTAGGCAGGAGGAGGAATTTCGTCGCCCGTGTTGCTTAGGTGTCCCGGCACCGGCATGGGGCTAATGATAGGGTTTGCTTGGTTAGTTGGTTTAATCTTATTTTTTTCAGAGAACGATACAAGCATGGAGTACTGGACAACAATTTTGGGATTTCGTTTTGAAACCTGCTTTAAGATTGTGATCTAAGGTAGGTGGTTCGAATCATTCGTGTCTGTGTGTGTGTGTGTAAGCAATATATTTTGTGCGTCTCATACTTTTGTAATGTGATGAACTGATTATGAGCAGTGATGCGCAAGAATGATTAAAGTGCTATGGCGGGTCCCTTACTCTGTTCATCGTTTTTCTTTTCTTTTCGATGAGGGAATGCCCTGTTTAATTGTTTAAACTTTAGACCCATACAACAGCAAGCTGGGCTCTGTCGCTAATGCCCAGTTTTAGCCCATCTAAGCTATTGCAGTGTATGGGCCGACAAGAAAGCATAGTGGGCCAAAATAAAAGCTCAGACAGGCGCGCTTAAGGGCCCAGCCCGCTTTTCCGGCCAATTTGCTTGAGGAGCGCAGAGCAGTTTTCAGACTGACCAAACAATACTCGCTGCTACATTGATCTATTGTATTTCTTCTCCAGATAGAAATTGACATGCTGCATCATTAACGGATGTACATCCTTGAGAGTTTGTTATTTCCTTATGCACAAAATCCAGATGTTAGAACCAATTCAATACTAACCAGAGACGGAGTTGAAACTGGGAACCCAATATATTCAGAAACGGCATATTCAGATATGGCTCCTGACAGGGGAATTCAGACATTCTCATCAATTGGACATCAAATGAAGGCATCCCAAATGGTTAGATGTTAACAGGTATACTACATACTCTTCCAAACACAATAAATTCAGCGATGGTCATCGGGATGCGAGGAACCAGAAATTGAAGAGCGCCGAAGCAGCCGTCAGAAACCAAGACAAGAACGCCATCATGGAAGATAACTGGTACCTCCCGCAGAACCTCGGGGAGCACTGTGATCCGTGGAACTGGAGGAGGAGGTCGATGACAGCGGCGCTCGAGCAGGCCGCCGCAAAGGAGAGTATCGACAGCACCTGAAACGATTTGCAGTCAAAATTGCTTCTTCTTTTCTTTACTTACTGACATAATATGCATAAAAGACCATACGCAGCTTATAAGAGATTGCATCGGCAGAGTGTGGCATAAGGTAGAGGAACATACGCAGTCTCCAACAACGACGATGAACATGACGCCAGGAACGCGAAGAGGGCTCCCCGTGAATATGGAGTACACGTCGATCATGGCCAGCGTGCAGCTCCACGGGATGACCAGACCCATGATTGTGACCAGGAAGCTGTCAATTGTTTCAGAAAAATGTTACCATAACTCGTGTGTTAAACTGGTTCCTGGTCGCAGTGCTGAACCCTCAAGAGCCACCGAACTGAAAGGAAGGAAGGCGACACGTACCAGAAGGCGGTGTAGCTGAAGAACTCGACGCCGACGGACATGAACAGCAGGGACGCCGACGAGAAGACGGCCTGTCCGACGCGGAGGCCGAGGCTGCCGGCGCTGCCCACGGCGCCCGCTCCCGCCCTGCCGCCCGCGTGCTCCATTCCCCGCGGATCACGCCCCTCGCACACCGCCGGGTCATCCCATACGCGCGCGCGACCGATTCCAACCGCCCCTCTCCTGACCTCCCGCACCAACTGTGCGCACTCTCCTCAAAGTCCTTAACGCGACACACGAATGGAAATTGGAATGGAATCGGGAGGAAAAAGCAGGGGACAAGGTGAAAAGCCCGGGGCTTTGCGATGGATGGTTACGGGTGCACCGGCACCGGCCCTGCAGGGAGGGCGAGTGATTCCCCCTGCCGCGTCGTCTTCTTTCTCGAAAGGCTTTCGCTCCTCATGGTTACTGCTTTGACTTGGCGTCTCTCGTTCCATCGCTTTTTCAGCTGTTATACTAGCGCAAGTAAGTTGCACTCTTACACGCTGATCGCGACGGTTAAGAAGAGGTGGCAGCTTCAGCTTGACACGTAACATAAAAGTATGCGTAAGATAATGTTCAGCGATCGCTACAGATGGACGCCGTCTCATCATCCAAGCAGGAACAGAAGTTGTTCCAGAAATCAGCAAACAGATTTTATACTCTCTATACTACATCACGTGACACGATTCTCTCGGACCAGAACATTTTATCATCGTCTCAGTTGCAGCAAGGTTCAGCAGTGAGGAATGATGTGCCGCTCCCACCTTGTGTGGCCCGACCGCGACGACGGAAGGAAGGGCAGCTAAAAATTGAAACAACGGACGCCACGAAGCCAGGTGGACGCCTGAAGCCCAGAAAGTTCGTTCATTCACCAATTGCCAACTTTAAGTAGGATCACAAATGATATTCAGAACCCAAAGTTGAATGATATAAAAATCACCTTAAGAAAGTCGGCAACATAACAGATGCACTTATTCATCATGGTAGCATGAGAGATTCAATCCAGCATCTCAACTTACATTAAACCACATAGATGATCTTATTGGTGGTTATGTACTCAAATGAGCGATGGGTTTGACATCAAACTACAACAAACAAAAGAAAAGGCTGTCCACCAACAGTGCAACAGGCTCAACTAAAACACAGATAGAACATCCATCCCCTCGAGATGATACAACCTCACCATAGAAGAAACCAACAGGGGAATGGAGTGGCTGGAATCATGGACACACCAGAGTGGATGTGTCTACAGGAAGTTCAGCACCAAGGCCCAGACAGGGTAGATAAAGAGCAGAAGGATGCCGATGGGGTTCGACACGCCATTGCTCTTCGTGAAGGCATTCCTGAATCCACCTGACGCCTTGATGTGCTCTTGGAGCAGGTAGCAGCCGATCGCAAGGCATATGAAGATGCCAACCAAGTCATTCCTGAAGGTGTCCGCAAAGATGCCCGGAGCAACCACTGTGAGAAGGATGATTGCGCCAGGAAGCTCCAACCAATCTGTTTGACATGATGAAACATAGTTTTAAGTACCACGTAAGTTATTATTCCCCCAATATAGTTGCAAAAATATCTTGATAGTACAAAATGTGGCGTGCACATGGATTTTTTAAAGAAACTGTAACGAATGTCCGAAGACCTTGCTAGATGCAGTAAAACATAATAAGAAAAAGGTTAAGGTTGCGAAATCATACCAGGGAAGTGGCGTGGAAAGAAGAGTCGCAGAACGACCACAATAAGAGCAATCCATTTCCCCACCTCTCCTCTGGAATTCAAATGTATAACGGTCAGATTATTTTTCTGGAATGAGCATTGATTAAGAAACAAGAAAAAATTGACTTTCATATATCTGCGCATAGAAATTCCGAATCACAGGCAACTAATATGAAAGGCCTGCGCTAATTCATCCACGAAGTACAGTTTTGTACCAATCCAACCCGGCATTCTAAGTGTCTAAACATTGCAATATGTAATTAGCAGCAATCTGATCCTACAAGCTTATTCTACATGATTCTTATTATGTTAATCCAGGCAACAGGGACAGTTTCATGGAGTATGTATGATGGTTCAGTAATGCTGTCAGGTGCCTACGCCTATTCACCTTATCAGATGAAACAGCACATGGGGCAGTGTGAAGAAGATGTAAGGGACCAAGAGGCCCGTCAGCATGTTGGTCTTCCAGTTTGTGCGGTCGAGTATCAAGAGATACCTGTATTAGAAGAGAATAGATTGTCAGGTAAATAAATCATGATATGCCTAAAACAGAAGCTACCAATCCAAGGAGAAACTAGCATACAAATTACTTCACTCCAGGCTGACTAAAAATTTGAAAACGAGACAAAGTAACAGTATTTTCTATCGAGAGCATAACACAGCTGATAGGAACTCAATTCAGGCACCCCTAAAAATTCTGCCTGCAGCAATTCCTGCACTCTTTGTTTGCGGCTCCTCACTCTGACTGAACCTAGATTCAGTATAGCAAACGCTACATACAAATGCCAGAAAAACTGCATATGCAGATAACTAGGCTGTAACTCACACCAACACCATTAACACCGTCCAGGAATTCTGCTACGAGAAATCGGTTCATAACCTTCCGGCTTTCTCTCATACATCAAATAGTTGTTGACTAGTGAAGATATGAGTATCAGCACATAACCCCCTATCGATTCTTACTACCGATCCAAGTTCCTGACAAGTCAACTGCGTCCGGCTGCATATACAGCATCTAGTCTCACGGGTGCCTGAGTGACAGTCCAGTATACGGGATCATCTCAGATGCTACCAAAACGGATCGACTCTATATGTTATGAACTACAATACCGCATCCCGTGATTCGGGAACGGAGGTGATTCCTGAACAGCCGAAAAGGCGGAATCAGATTTGCCACTTCAACGGCAACAAGTTTCCCCCCAAATGACCAAATCGTTGATTATACAATGGGGAAAAAAATACTGAAGCGAAAACGGAGCAGTTACGGTGGATTTGAGTACTGACACTGCGGCGAGGAAGGCGAGCCACTTGAGGAAGGAGGTGCCGAATCCGAGCCCGCCGCCGAGGAGGAAGGCGTGGTTGGCGAGCTTGCGCGCGGCGACGCCGAGCTCCCGCAGGTCCGAGTCGACCAGCGCCTGCGACGCGGCGGTGGCGCCCGCCGGGTCCGTCTTCATCTCCAGGTACGAGGTGAATCCCTTCCCCATCGCCGTTCTCCGATCACCGCCGAGTCGCCGACGCACAAGTGAGAACCCCTGGGTCTTCCTCTCTCGCTCTCTCAATCGCTTCCCGTGAGTCTGCTGCGCAGGGCGCGTGTGCTATTTCTGCGCAGGGTATGTACAGCTAGCTGGATTGGACTGGTGGGCCCCGGCCAGTTTGATCCGGACGATTCCAGGCCAGCTGGGCAACGGGTGGTGGACACGTGGGTGCTGCTCGGGGCAGGCCAGCGCTGCATCATTTGCATGCATCGATTACTCTATGGCTTGGCTTTCGGGTTTGACTTGTCAACACTTAAATGAAAACAATTAAGCAAACAGTTCGTAGCTGTGCCCTTGAATTGAAAATTTCTAGAGTCGTGCTTTCCAACCGATGGTAAGTGCTAATTCAAAATCAACGTAGCACGCTGCTCGTCTCGCAAAAAAAAGAAAAAAAAACGTAGCACGCTGCTCATCGTAAGTAGACAAGATAAATTATTTGATTCGCAGATCTGGTCCTATCTTTTTTCATAAATGGTACGTACCCAAAGTTCAATGCAGATCCGCTTAAGCTAAACACTAGTATTTTAAGCAACGTACCTGACGTGTCTGTCTCGTGCACCACGCACAAACGTCTTAGAGCAAGCCCATCGCGGCTCGTCGAATCGACGGACACGTTCGCTTGCAGTCAAAAGTTGCGCCCCTCTCTCTCAACGCACGAGCCAAGCAAAAAGGTATTCTTTTTTCATGTGGGTTCCACTTTCTCCTTTTTGTGGGTGGGAAGAACAGTTGACGGACCCCGCGAACAGTGAGAAGAGCAGGAAGTCGATCGACGCCGGCAGACTCGACCAACCGGCTGTCAGAGCACGTTTCTCTTTCTTCCACATCGACTTCTCGCTGACGTGTTGGTCGATTCGACAACGCGTTGGCCTTGCTCTTATAGCTCGTTTTGTATACTCGTCTTCGCTAACTATCGTGAGCAAATCGTGAGCAACTTGGCTGGATGACTCGAGAATGTGACACGTACCACCATGCCAGCGCAAGAGACGCAGACGTAATTTCTAGAAGACGACACTGAGGGACCATTATCGAAACTAAAGCAACCAAAGAGATTACCCATCCTCATCCTAACGGCACTCCCCTCCTCACCAGCCGCCACATCAAAAATTTGGAGACGTTTATCCCTTCCTTTCTTTCCTCCGTTTCACTACTGCCATTTCCATGACGCGTCCAAGTGTCCAATTGTGTCGCTTGATGTTGAGAGCTGAGACGGAACGCCACATTATTTTAGCCCCTCGTGCCCAGAGGCATGTGGTGGGGCACGTCGGCAGAGCCGCGCGCGCGACCGGGTCGCTCGTCGGCGGGGCTTCTCGAGTCTAGACACGTTACCGCGACGACCTTGACATTCTCAGATCCGGAACGTGCTAATCGGGCTCTGTTGGGCCAAATTTTCTCTTTCTTGGTATGGGCCACAAGGCCTCGCAGTCCCAAGTTTCTCGCTTCTCACTTCAAAGAGAAAAGTCTAATTTGCCTCCCTTAATTATTAGGGTCACGCAATTTTCACCCTTAACTATAAAACCGGATATCTGATACTCTAAACTCATCACCCAGGTGCAATTTACCTCCGTGGGCGGTATTAATAGTGGTTTTGTCCTTGCACAGTAGGACCTACATGTCAGGTGCCACGTCATTTTTTTTATTTTTCTTTTTTTCCCTTCTCTTCTACCCTTTCTCCACCGCTGCCCGTCGCTCCTCTCACCACCCCATGCTGCTTCCACTGCCCCGCCCCGCCCCGCCGCTCCTCCCCTCGCCGCCTCCACTGCCTCTCCCCGCCCAGAGCAGCCTCCACCTCTCGGCCGCGTCGCCGCTGCTCCTCTCAGCGCAGCCCTGCCCCGTCGCTCCTCCCCTCCTCGCCCCGCCCCGCCCTGCCGCTCCTCCCCTCGCCACCCGACGCAACGTGGCCTCGCGGCCCCGGTCGTCGCCACTCGACACGCCGCCGCACCCCGCACGGACTCGCGCCTACGGTCACGCTGCTGCCACCCGACGAATCACCACGCTCCCGGCTGCCACAGCCTAACGCACCCCTGGACGCGGCCTCACGCCGTCGCATCCCCGGCCGCGCCACCACCCAACGCGGCCCCGCGCGGTAAGGGGAGGAGCGACGAGGGGAGGAGCGGCAGGGCAGGGCAGCGCGGAGAGGAGCAGCGGCGACGTGGGGAGGCGGCCAAGAGGTGGAGGCTGCGCTGGACGGGGAGAGGCGGTGGAGGCGGCAAGGGGAGGAGTGACGAGGCAGGCAGCGAGGGGAGGAGCGGCAGGGCGGGGCGGGGCGTGGCGGGGCGGTGGAGGCAGCATGGGGTGATGAGAGGAGTGACGGGCGGGGAGGAGCGTCGAGCGGGCGGCGGTGGAGGAAGAGAAGAAGAGAAGGGGAAAAAAGAAAAAAAAATGACGTGGCACGTAACATGTGGGTCCTACTATGCCACGTAGGACAAAATCACTCTTAATACCGCCCAGGGAGATAAATTGTACCTGGGTGATGAGTTTAGGGTATCAGATATCCGGTTTTATGGTTGAGCGTGAAAATTACACGGCCCCCAATAGTTGAGGGAGGCAAATTAGACTTTTCTCCACTTCAAATTTGGCCTCTTCCCAAGCTCCAGTTATGCTTTACTCCTTCCTCTTCCCACCGACAGGTGTAGCAGTGAGAGAAGAAAAGCCAACAGCCGGCAGCCGCAGCTGGCTGTTTACACCAGCCGAACAAGGCAGCAAAACGTGCCCGGTCGAGCTCGGGACGAACTGAAGAAAATTATGTGCCGATCGACAGGTAAACGAACCTAAAGAAAAGTATGTGCCGATCGACAAAAAGGGCAACATGCTTTCCATAAATATACAAATAAAACATATACATTGGATCACGTTCATAATAGAGAAAACGTTTGCACAGGTAATGAACAGAGTCAGAGACCGGGACTGGGAAGCACACGATCGACACAGCCCGTCGTCTCGGGCAGCAGCGTCTACATGAACACCAACACCAGAACCCATACAGGGTAGATGAAGAGCAGGAGGATGCCGATGGTGTTGGACACGTGTTTGCCCTTCTTGAAGGCCTTCTTGATCCCACCTGACGCCCTGATGTGCTCCTGAAGCAGGTTGCATCCGATTATCAGGCAGACGAGCTCGCCGAGCATGTCCCCCCTGAAGGTGTACGCAACGAGGTTGGGGGCGGCTGCAACGAGGATGCTGATCGCGCCAGGCAGCTCCAACCAATCTGGTGGAGGGTAACGAAGGAGAGAGATGTTGTGAGGCCAGTGAAATAGAGCATTGTTGCGAAGCCGTGAAAAAAATTTCAGAGAACATCTAATCACGCAATATGAACAGGGATCAATGTATGTGTCCAGGAATTTATATACGAGTACAATGCAACAACCAAGATCAAGAATGAGAAAAATTTATATGATGCTGTACCAGGAAAGTGGCGAGGATAGAAGAGCCGCAGAACAACTGCGACAATCGCAATCCACCTTCCAATTTCTCCTCTGAAATTCGTATGTGTAAGAGTAAGCACACGTTCATTATGTAGCTAGGGTGAAATGCTGTCGGGTGCGTCGCCTATACTCACCTTAACAGATAAAACAGTTCATTAGGTAGGGTGAAGAAGATGTAAGGGACCAAGAGAGCCGTCAGCATGTTGGTCCGCCAGTGTGTGCGGTCCAAGATCAAGAGGTACCTGTAGCAAGAGAGGGAAGAAAAAAACAGCGTTATCGGTCAAAAAGATCAGCAGGTGCTACGATCGATCCAGTACTGACACTGTCCACTGTGCAGAATGCGAAGCGAAAGCAACTGCCTATCGATCCCGGCAGGTGAAATGTTAGCAAAGGAGCAGGTGCTACGATCGATCGAGTACTAACACGGCTGCAAGGAAGGCGAGACACTTGAGGAAGGAGGAGATGTCCCATGCGAGGCCGCCGCCGAGGCCGAGCGCGTGAACGGCGAGCTTCCTCATGGCGACGCCCAGGTCGCGCGTGTCCGCGTCGATCAGCGACTGCGCCGCCTCCGCCGCCGGTTGCGTCTTCATCGCCAGGTACGACGCGAAGCTCCTCCCCATCGCCTCTCTCTAGCTAGCTCGATCGCTTGATAGCTTGGAGGAGGATTGATTTTTTGGCTGGGTATTTGACTTTGATTTGGCAGCAAGGGTGGGTAGCAAATGACAACGTTGATCACTATGCGTGATCACATGGCATAGCTAAGAAGTTCTTTGTTTTATGTTTTGCAACCGAAAATGAACGCTAAGGTCACATGTTGGTAGGTCTACGTAACGCGAGAATATGCTCTGTTTTAACTATGATATATATGCTTGCAACTTGCTTCTTATTACCAGTAGGCATGACCGCATGGTAGACGTAGTTTAACGCAGGTATCGTAAAAATGAAAAGGACGTAAATCGAAAAGAGGCCAGCCCAAGAGAAGATTTTGGGCCTTTCGGCCTCCTCTGCCCCGCCCGCCGTCGTTATCGTCGACTCGTCGCACTCGCCCGGTTGCTGTCGCCTCTTCCTCGACCCAATTCAGATATCTGTTTGCTCTTCGTCGATGCGGCGCTGCTGGAGGCCTCCGATTACTTCAAGCGCCGTCGCCGACCGTCCCCAAGGTGCCGGTGGTGGGCGGGCTGTCTGCGCGGCCTACCCTTCCCTCTGTTCCGGCAGGAGCGCGCCCACCTTGGGCTGAGCTTTCAGCGTCCCCTTCCTCAGCTGCAAGGTCCCGAGGTGATGGTGCTCTTCTTTGGTGGGGATTTGTCGGTGATGGCCTGGTAGGAGTCGCCGTTGGTGTGGTCGTGGTGCTTTTGCTGGTCGGCGCCTAGAGAGGAGGAAGAGTGAGATGTCTGTCATGTATCTCGGCTTCTCCGACGAGTTTCTCCGGTGTTGGCTGAGGTACATGGGCTGTTTCTTTCCTCTCTTTGGTGAGAGAGGAGAGCCTATGGTTTCCGGGCTGCGGCATTGTGGCGGTGGTAATGCCGTCCCCATGGAATAAGGTCTCCCGAGCTTTCCCCGTCTCATCGATGTCCTTTTCCGATATCGATGATGAGCTCGTGGAGTTGGGGTCCGGTGTGGCGGACTCTTGTTTTGGAGGTTGCTTCTTCTGTTCCGGTTGGCGTCGACGACGGCGACCGTGGACGTTTTCTGTCCTTGAGCGTTCGGTGATGCGGGGGCGCCGGCGCTTCGTTGGAATAAGCTTCCCGAGCCTCCTCCGTGCTGATGGCGTCGTCCTCCCCGGCGGCTTTGGTGCGCTCGTGGATAATTTTCATGGGAGGTCGTCCAGGGTTACTGAGGATTTGATGGTGTTCAAGCTTCGGCTGTCTGCGGCGTGCTGGCCACGTTGGAGCTGTGTCTGTCGGCGGCGATTGTCAAGCGACGGTACGGAGTCTGTGGCGCGTTGTGCGACGGCGGCTTCGGCTTGTTTGGAAGTGCGTCTTGCGGCGTCGGAGCTGGGGGGCTCTTTCGGGTCTCTTTCTTTAATGCCATCTTTCTTCTGTAATCTGTTCGGACTTTGTTTCTCTTGTACCTCTCTCCGCGTGGTGACAGTCGTGCTTCAATCTCTTGAGGGACGCGTTTGTTTTTCTGGGTATAGGTGTAGGTGTGTTCGTGTGAGTGTGTTGTTGTCTTCTTTTTGTACACGAACAGATACTACTCTTATATTCAGGAATGAGAGGTTAAAAAAAAAAAAAAAAAGATATCTGTTTGATCAAAAAAAAAAAAATTCAGATATCTGCATCCGCGCTTCCCCTTCGCCGCCACACCTCACCCCACGACCACCGGCGGCAAGCAAACATGCTCATCTCCCCGAGACCTGCAGCGGCAACCCCGTACCGCGCCTCCACTTCCGCCACCACCGCAAGCATAAGAATCCGTGGCCTGAACCGGCTCAACGCCGCGGTGTCTCGCTATCACCATCGCGACCGTACTCGCCCGCTGCTCCGTTCCGCAGCCGCAGTCACGAGGGTAGTCCTTCCGCGGCCTGCAGAGCGCCACAATGAGCTTGGGACGCTGCGACGTGAACCCAACCCGCAGGCCGCCGTTAGCCTGCTCGACGAAATGCCACGGGGAGACACCGGCGCGGCGGACGGACTCGAGCCGGCAGAGCAAGTCGCGCTCCTCCAGGCCTGCGCCGAGAAGCGCTCGCTGGCCGCGCTCCGACGAGCCCACCGCCTTCTCTCGTCCAGGTCGGGGGACGGGCTCCCCGCGCCCATCTCGCGCATGATCGCCACGCTCTACATCAGGCTCGGCGCCCGCGGCGACGCGCAGCGCGTCCTCGAGGGGCCTCCGCCGCCAAAGAGGAAGGCAGCGGAGGACGCGGCCGTCCGGCCGAAGCGGCGGGAGGCGTACGAGAAGGTGCGGGAGCTGCACGAGCAGATCCGCGCGGCGGGGTACGTGCCGGACACGCGCCACGTGCTGCACGACGTCGACGAGGCCGCCAAGGCCCGCGCGCTCATGTACCACAGCGAGCGCCTGGCCATCGCGTTCGGGCTGGTGAGCACGCCGCCGGGCACGCCGCTCCGCGTCATGAAGAACCTGCGCATCTGCGGGGACTGCCACAACGCCGTCAAGCTCATCGCCAAGGTCACCGGCCGCGAGATCGTCGTCAGGGACAACAAGCGCTTCCACCATTTCAAGGACGGCGTCTGCTCCTGCGGAGACTACTGGTGAGTGAGGACGGCCTTCTACGCAGCTGCAATTGACACGCCGACGCATTCCTCCATTGCCGTATTTGAAGCTATTGTCAAAGTCTGTAAATGTAAATTAACTGTTATTCTACTTGCAAGTAACGAGAGTGATGAAACAGTTTCCTGAACCTGAATGCTTGGTGCGTTGGCCGGCAAGATGACACCTAATAAGTACACTTTGTGCACTGCTACAGCGACGACATTCAATAATCAAAATATTGGAAAATATCACAATCCCGCCATGGAAAACCTTCAATTTTTTCACAAATCAAAGTAAAGAATCAAGAGAACAGATCGACAAGTCGAAGCAATGATGTCCAGTGGCAAGAACTCATCAGGGGCTTTGCTCAATGCGAGGCCGGCGAGGCCGCGCCACCACTGTCCGCTGCTGCGACTGACAGACCTGCGCCGGGAACTTGCACCCAAACCGCTTCGTGACCATCGACCCCCACCTCCCCTCCGCCACCGCCGGCGCTCCTCTGTCCGCCGCCGCCGCCGCCCCGCCACCACGCCGGTCCATCTTCTCGATGGCCTTCCTCATGCTGGTGCACTCGCGCTCCAGCTCCTGCACCCGGCTCCGCATGCTGTCCATGTCGAGCCGCAGCATCTGGTTGCCCCGCGCCGCCACGCGCCACGACGTCCCGCCGCCGCCGCCGTCACTGAGGCCGCCGCCTTCCTCCCCCGACCCGGCCGCTCCTCCGTCCTCGTTCGCCATGATCGTCCGCGCAATGGCGCGGCGCAGCTGGAGCTGCTCGAAGAAGAGCACCTGCACCACCGTCCGCAGCGGCAGCCGCTCGTTCTGTGCCGCGTGCGTGCACGCCTCCAGCGTCAGCTTGCGTCCGTCCACCACGCCGCTGACCTTCTCCTTCTCCTCTTCCGTCAGCCCTGGATGAGCCTGCACACACAACAGAAGAAACACGCGCACTCGTCAGCACTGGCATTGCTCGGCGACTCTGAAAAACGAAACAAACAAAGGAACTCTGTTCCCGTACCTTGAGGTAGATGTCGACGGCACGGTAAAGGCCATCGTCGTACACGCGTGCGCTGTCCGGCAAGGCCCAGGCGAGGTCGCAGAACTTGTCCGGCTTCAGGTTGGCGTCTGTCGCGATCTCCCCCAAGTAGGCGTCCATAAGCCTGCCCACGGCCAGCATGGTTCGCCTGCTCGCCTCCCTCCCGGGTGTCTGCGCCTCGCTGCACTCGTCGTTGCACTCGGCGTCGGGGTCCCGGCCGTCCAGGAAGTAGCGCACGACGCGCTCCACGCAGTCCACGTCGTAGAGCGTCTCCACGAGGTACGAGTAGCTCGGGATGAGCAGGTCGTCGACGGCGGCGTCGGGCAGCCGCGCGGCGACGCGGCGCTCCAGCACGTCGCGGGAGGCCTCCGACGCGTGGAGGATGTTCGACGTGCGGAGCAGGCCGAAGAGGACGCGCGCCGTGGTGGCGCCCATGGCCGTGCCGGTGTGGGCCGTGCTCGAGATTGTTTCCTCCGGGAGGTTGGCGATGACGGTCTCGAGAAGCGCCTTCTGCTCGCTGTCGGACGACGGAGGCGCCGCGGCCGCCGCTGCGGCGCCACCGCCGCCGCCGCCGACATGCCGGCCGGAGCGCGACAGACCGGGGATGGAGCGCTTGGCGTACGCAATGAGCGCCCCCTCAACGACCTCCGGTCCGACGCCGCGTTCCTTCATGGCGGCAATGACGCGGGTGAACATGGCCAAGGACAGGCCGGCGAGGTCGTCGAACCAGCTGGCCCCGGCGCCAGCGTTGTTCTTTCGGCGCTGGCGGTCGCCGCCGCCGGTCCGGGTCTCGTCGGCGATTGGCCAGCCGAAGAGAGCGGTGGGCGTGGACGCGGCGGCCTTGGCGGCGATGGCGTCCACGCAGCGCGACACGAGGCCGAGCTCGTCGGCGAGCGGGAGGAGGCCCTCGCAGGACTTGAGGGCGCGGATGGCGTCCCTCGGGTTCCGCAGGACTGTCTGGGAGATGAACCTGTCGGCGCGGGAGACGAGGTTGTCCTCGGAGTGGTCGTCGCACATGCCGAGGCGCTCGGCGGCGCAGCGCAGCGGCGCGGCGGTGGCCGGCGTGAGGTCCAGCTTCACGCCGTAGCAGAACTTGGCGGCCAGCTCGAACGCCTCCGCGCCGCCGGGGAACTCCGGGAGGCGGATGCGTAGCGCGTCAGCCTCCTCGTCCTCCTCCACCACGATCTCCTCCTCTCTGATCTCGCCTTCATCCTCGTCTTGCTCTCCTCTTTCTCTCCGGCTGCCCTCCCGCGATTCCCTGTTCGTGATGAGGTCGTGAAGCTTCTTGCTTCTCGACATTAGCGGGAACTGCAAGAAACGGACCGCATTTAGCAAACTTTTGGGATCAGTGAGTGCAGGATTCTTCACACTTTTACGCAGCTTGAGATCAAGAAATGGGCAGCACAACAAGTCACGATAGAGACGTTGATAAGATAAGCAGGTTGAGATCAATCAGAGATTGGGGAAACTCGGTAATTTGAAGGAGTGGAGACAGATTCACCAACCTTGTGGAGATGGAAGGTCATGTCGCCCACCTCGATCACTACATCGCTGGGCAATCCTGTGGTGCAGAACCTGACGAACACAGACGCATAGATTCAGAGATCACAGACCATCAAACAAATCACAGAGCCACATCAACTGGTAAATGAGAGTGTAGGCAATTGCTTACCATGCTTGACCTTTGGAGCTGGCCGGCTGCTCGCGGGCCATCTCCCGTGCGTTCTTCTTCCTCCCCTGCATCGAAGGATCCTTTTCAGGAGAGATGCCAACAGCAGCAACAGAGAGGCATTCCTTGGAACGAAGGAAGAGTGATGCGTGTGTGGCGGCAGCTTGTGTCGTGGGAATCAGAGAACGGGGAGCTCGCAATAATGGTGTACTGTGCTGGTGTTTTGTTTTAGGTGGGAGAGTTTAAAGGATTCCAAGTGGGAAGGAAGACGAAGACAAGATGCTGTTTTAATTAGTTTTTGAACGCCATTCCGTTCTGCTTGCCTCAAAAGCACGTATCCTCCATTAGCCCTTTGTTTAACCAATCATCCGTACTTTTGCTTTCTCTTTTGTTTAACCACTGTCTTAGTACATCTCTCCCTGCCAGATCGTGTCTAATGATCGTATCCATGTACTGCCATAGAACAGGTCATGGTTCCTACTTCCTACAGCAACCATTCATGCGTCTGGTGTGCCTTGACCAGGCCAAATCAATGAAACTGTTTCAAACATCTCACACCAAAATTATCATTCAAAACAAGCTGATGTCACCACTCGGATAGCAGCAGTACATAGCCTCGTTGTGGCATCAGGTAACAGCATCCGAGCACTACAAAGATTCAGACACTGTCTCGATAACATGACACTAAAGCACCATTATTTTAACCCAGCTCGCCGCGAGTCCGGTCAATTAAGTACTAACAACGAGAAGAATGAAGGAATCTGGCGGTAAAAAAGACTGCTAGTTTCCTTTTATATCCGCTAACCAAGGTTTTTCTCACGCCTTTGAGAGTTAGACCAGCATCCTGAATCCATACCATATGATCAAGGCATACTTTTTGGTCAGCTCAAGCGCAACAAGAGCTCTGAAGTTTTGAACTTCGATCTGGAGCCTGTACTGCAGCGACCGCCGACAATAATAAATATGGAGGCGTGACGCGGTCATCAATGCGGAAGGTGGTGGTGCACTGTTACCGTGTGATGCCTGCCTCTCATGGTGCTAGATGTATTGCAGGTGCAGGAGGATAGATCACACAGCAGCAGCACAAGGCAACAGCTCTCTGGGATGTGAGCCCCAAATCCGGCTCTCTCGCCTGAGAAAAGCGGAGGCTTCTGTGTCGCCACCTTGCCGCACTCGTGCCAGTGGCAGCAAGCATGTCAGTGTAGTGCGTGGGCGTGCCCTGCGCTTGCTGGCGAGGGACCTAGCAAATGCCATGGCTGGCGCCAAGGACACACAAAAGGCACAACGGCAGTGGGTAACAAGGTTCACCGCAGCACTACGACAACCTTAGGCCCCGTTTGGAAACCGGAAGCGATTAGAAAAATCTGGATTTTGCAATGGATCTCAGAAGCTAGCTTTTGCTCAAAATCTGGTGCTGCTGTTTGGATACCAGCTACCGATAGCTATTTTTCAGGCGCACGTGGGACCTGCCTCGCTGGTTCCGATCCATCTTTTTCTTTGCATTTTCCCCCCAAAATGCCTGCGCAAGACTATCGCTCTTTCAACAACTTCGCACCATCTGTTCTCGTCGACCTCTGGCTCTGGCGCGCACCCATGAGCGCACGGCAAGGCCGACTCCGCACGTCCGGAGGCGTCTTGGAAGACGAACTGGGAGCGCGGGCCAAAGAATCGCGCGTGGTAGAGGTTGCCGAACAGCGAGGAGCGCTAGTAGAGGTAGTCGCATCGTACTGGTGCGGCGGCGAACAGAACGAAGCCGTGGCGGCGAACGGAACGCGGCTTCGTCGTAGGCACCCGGGGCCTCCTCCAGGAACACGATTCGCTCGCACCGGCAGGTTAGTTGAGGTCCAGCCCGGCAACTCCGCCGGAGCAGTCCACTTGGCGAAATCGGCGGCGGCAACTGGATCCGGGTGTTTCCTCAAAAAAAAAAAAAAAACTAATAGATCGGGGTGGGCGGGCTACGGCAGCCGGTTCGACAGGGGATCGCCGGTGAGAGCACGAAGGAGGTGAGGCGGGTGGATTTGAGGCTACAGCCTGCAGGAAGCTCGAAGTCGTGCGTTGCGGAGGTGCGGCCGTGCGGGTCCTCGGAATCGAGGGATTGGGCCGGGTCAGCGTGGGAGGTGGAAGGAGCGAGATGATGGCAGAATAATGTAATTTCTTCAAAAGGCATGGGACAAATTGGTAAATTTGATTGCCCAGTAGCTGCTGGAAGCTCGCCCGATCCAGCTTTCGGGATTTTGAGAATTTGGGCTTCCGGCTTGCAAAATCTGCTCCAGAATCCGCCATGTTTGGAAGCTGCACAGCTTTTAGGTTACGGATTCTGAAAATCTTTGGACTTCCAAACGGGGCCTTAACCTTGGCTGTTGTACTGCAAAATACTTTGTTGTTTTCATGCTTTCAGGTTGGTAGTAGAAGAAGTATCAGCACATTCTGGCTAGACTGTTTGTTGTTTTATCTTTCTGTAGCGTTGGCCATATAGAACTTGTGGTTCTCCGTTCTCGTTACGTTAACAGATATCCAAGGGAAATACACTGGTTTCAACCAGATGCAAAAGCAGGCAAGAAGCTTTCAGTAAAGCCTATGGAGATGGCTTGCTTCAACCTTTTAAAAAAGTTGTCAAAGCATTGGAGTACCAGAGAAAGGCTAAAGGTCAAGATTCAAGGACAATACTAGGAATTGTTTCTCTATACTGAAATGCCAGTATATTTGGAGCTTTTGATGGCTTCAAGCTGGTGAGGTGGCTTCTGTGTTCTGTCTGAATGACTCGAGTCGGGCGATCCAGGACTGATGAGTACTGGCCATCATCAAATTACAACCCACAATGCGCTGCCGGATCTGTTTCTTTTATTCGAGTGTGATCAACTCCTGAGTAGGTTCAATCTTTCCTGAAAAATGGGTAAGCCACAAGACATTAGTAATGGCAGTTTTGGCAGATATCAATGTGGATGCTGGCAATCTTGGTAGCGCAGGATGTGGGTGCTAGATCAGCTTTGTCAAACCTTTATGGGTAAATCCTGGTCCTACTCCAAGAACTGCCTTTCCCTAATCTTCGTGCAATGAGTGTTCATGCTTTGGTACAACTCGAGTAATCTTTGCATTCACGAGAGAGGAGCATTTCTTTATTGTTAGCCTTTTGGCAGATTTTCTGTCTTTGTTTGCAAACATAGTTATTGCTCTTCAGGGTCCTAACAACTAAACATAATGTTTCAGTGGGCAGGGATATGGTTCTTTCACAAAAATGGGAAGGGGTATGATTCACCTAGAACTCAGTAAGCATGGAGAATTTGCTCTTGAATTGACGCGTTGCTGGACTTGCATCTGATAGAATGTACAGGGGCCACTTTAGTTCTTCACATATTGTTGAATGGACATGGGAAGGACAGAAGCAAAAACACCAAATAGAACCAGTCTTCTGACAGTACAATAGGGTAATAAGTGAACAATTCCGCGATACAAAGTTACAGAGTCGTACAGAGCAAAAGGCAAACCTGAACTTAAACAAAACCATCAACATTCCCTCCACAATTCACAGGTTTTGTCTTCTGCAAGGATCACACGATTAGAAAACCCGCTGTATGCTCACACGGTGCACAAGAATTGGCTGCATTGTATACTGGGAGTATAAGATCAGGACTAGACGACTAGTGGCAGCATGCCATCAGACATGATGTAAATCACGCAAGCAAAGAGGTTCAGAAACTGTCAAGATCTGGGCATGTTGCAAACATTCCTGGCCCTTCACCGCTCTCAAGACCCAAATTCCTCTAACAAATGTATACTCCAGATAAGTACACCCAACCACTGCCCATTATTGGTGCAGAATTTCTTCCCCTTTGTTTCTGCTACCTCCTTGTCTCGACCAAACCTGATGATGGGGACGGGACAAATGGCCGGCCGGGCACGCCATGACAAGCCAGCCCAGCTTGGCTCAGCGACACGCAAGTGTGGCAACGAACCATCGGCAGGCGACAGAATGATCATGCCCGTATCATCGCAAGCGCTGGCGCTTTCTCCGCTCTTCGTGCGCGCGCTGTGCCAATGATGCGTGCGCCGCGAGACACGAACCCCAGAAAGCGTGTTCTTAATCTCATCGGAGCTACGAGAATGATGTCCAATCCTCTCGTTTTCGTGAATGGTAATAAAGCTTTATCACCTATTCTCTCTGTTCTAAAATAAGTTCTTTTTTAGGCAAACTAGAGATCAAACTTATTTGGACGGCTTATTACTCATCGCCGAACGCCTAAGCACTAGAGATCACCTGCCTTGACACAACATGAGGAACTCGCTTCAGACTCGGGGTCCTTTCTGTGTTGAGGGAAGAAGCATGAGCATCTCTTTATTTATTTTTGATGAAGAGAGGCAGGTGTTCTCCCGTTTCATTAAAAAAAGAGGAGAGCATCTCTTTATTTAGATGTCCAAGGGCGCAAAGCTTGTGGCAAACTGCAGGGCTGCCTGAACCTCTGCAGTCACCAAGCGTGGAAGATATATGGAACCTATCAAACAGCAGTCTAGTGTCAAAGTCCGCTCCCCAATCATCGTCTCGATTCTCTGGAACGTATGGGAATGCAGGGAAAAAAAATCAGAGAGAAGATGAGTAGACTACAACAACGAAGGGGATAGGTGCGGCATCGGAAGGACAGTTTTGATGATATAAGAGCGCGGAATGCCACAAAAGCACAGTTGTGAAGCTTGTATTCCAATGACAGATGCAAGAAAAAGAAAAGAAAAAAAAAAGGAGAAGCCTAACAACTCCAACGGCTGACATTGACGAAGAAAGGATGAATAGCGTGTTGATTTATACGATATAGACCAACGTGGTTACGTTACCTCCCGCTGATGAAGACATTATCAAGGAGAAACACATTACTGACAGAATGTAATGGGATACCACAGTAACCACGAATTTATGAGTCAATATGATACAACCGCACATGCACAACTGGATTCTTGACACTAGCCGCACAATTACACGGGTCACTCCACTAGTTAAACATAAAGAAAAGAATAGAGATCAACTGATCCTAGTTACATTAGTCTTCCCATGAGTGGAGAAAACCAAGAGATCTCCAGCTATTATGAGCATAAGAGAGCCGTCCACATTATATTGAAGTGTGATACTAATTACCAACACATACAATATGTCCGGCTTATTCTGGAGCCACAGAAAGAGCACAGCAGCCATCTAGTCTTCAGATGCCCTCCTCTTCTGAAGATTCCCTCTTCCTCTTCATAGCCCAATGCCTTTCGTGTAAGCTTACGATCCGATCTTTCAAGTTTCCGGTGACTTTTGGTACTTCTACCTGGAATAGAATGGGAAAGATGTAAGAGTACAAAAATGCAGCTAGCTAGCATCCATGAATTCTAGGAATGAATTCTACCTTTCTTTTTTTGCCAATTTGAAGCCCGCAACCTATCAGTAGGTTTCTCCATTTATCCTGAGATTATATGAAACAGCGTAAGTACCGAAAATTACTCAGAGCATTCAGGTGGCATTTTGCGATCAATATACTATACCTTCAGATGTTGTGCTGTGCGAATGGATGTTGGGAAATAAGTTGCTTTCAGCTCAGTCCATCGCCCAACTCCAAGTGCGGATATACCCTCCACCAACTGATTTACTTCATCAGGCGTCCAGTGGTAATTATTGACTCTGGTGGACTTTTGTAAACCAAACTGGTGCATGTCTACCTGGAAAATAAACTTGTCATTTCTAGGTTTACTATTTTTTTCACTGGGAGTGTAACTAAAGAGATTCTATTGACATAGGAGTAACATATGCCATGAGGAAGACAATAAGCTTTAGCAAGATGGTTCTGTTTTCTGGATAATTTGTTTCAGGGCATTCCAGAATCTTCCTCAAATATTCCAAGTGTATTATGGTTGAATCCCCCAGGTTGGAGGGTCAAAAAAATCTGGCCAAAGGTTCACAGCAACACCCGGCAACTAAGGAAAACCTAACCAATTGGCCGATAACATAATATGTGCCCCGTCATAGGCAGGCCCACCCTTGCAATGGAGGTTACTGATCCAATACTGGCTGTAGCACCTCACATTCTAAACAATCTACTTCTAGCTAACCCAAGACCAGCTTAAGCATAATATTCCAGTTCCATTCCATTTGAAGTAAAATGGTCAACTATCAACTCAGAGGTGTGAAGTTTGAAATAAAAAGGCTTGTATGTTATCTGAAACCTATATATCTAAACTCTTCAAATGAGGTTAATCTTCGCCACACAACAAGTGCCTTACAAGAGATCAATATCAACGAACCACTGTATACATGTACTTTTGCTCGAGATTTGAAATATGCCAAACAGATTCCAAATCCCATGATTTTGTCAAAGGATATTTTCCCCTCGTCACTCCTTTTTGTTAGTTGATAACCAAAGTAAATAATTTCTTCGAAATCAGACAAATGCTTACCCCCCAAGATGTGCTTCTCTTGCCACGTCCTCTAGAGCTCTTTAATGTAGAGTTGCCTGTAGCACATGGAAACATGAATCGAGTAAATTAAAGGAAATCTTAATTCACACCTAGCTTCTTCTTCTTTTTTCTTTGGTTGAGAAATCCATACCTTGCTTGCTTTCCTCAGGAATAGCTTTGGATTCACCGCCGGTAGACGAACTTCTTTCATCTTTCTTCTATCATGAAGAAAAACAATTCTCAACACCCAAATCTACTTGTCTGAGGCAAACTGACATAAAAACCCAGAAAATTTGACCATCGATCTTTCTCAAAATATATTAGCAAATGCCCCAAAGTCGTCATCATATTAAAGAACTTTGAAATGTGAATCTAGCAACACAACCTTGTGCGCTAAACACACATGTGTTCTGATTAATTGTAGGTCAGCACTTACTAAATTTGGCTTCTTCAGATCAAAATAAGACTTTTAGTTTCCTCAAGAAACAGAAAAAATAAGGAAACCATTAGCAAAAATATGTTGTATCTGTTTCTACCAAAATGCAGGCCTCATATGGTATCACCGAGCTTTCTGTTATATCAATAAAGGCACAACAGAACCATAAAAAAAAAATTCTTTTGATTGCAGCCACATTAAAATTGGACAGTTGATGGTGAACTTACACATTCATCTGGCGAATCAAGCAAGCCTACAGCCCGACAGAGCACTGCATTTTAGTGAACAGAAACATCAATAATGAGCAAACAATTCGACTGCACATTATAGCAAGCAGAAGCATCAAGAATAGACAAAGAAAGAAAGAAAGAAAGTCTGAAGTATTTCTCAGGAATTTAGAAGCATATGAACTGTGCCTATCTGAAACTACATCAGCTTCAGCACGCGCTTTGAATGGATATTCATGACTTCATGTAAATCACTTCATGTAAATCCCATGAATACCATCCACTGAACAAAGAAAAGAGAAAATCAGCAGGATACAAACGTATAGAGAAGCTCACCAGTCAGGCGGTCATCACGAAGGCCAGACTTCTCGGCTGCAACAAAGAGCAGTAAAAGATGAGGCATTTAAAATTACTCCACGAACCAGCAGAATTATATAAATTCACATCTCCCAGACATACATTCTAGCTTCGCCTGGGCATCAGCGTGCGAACGGAAGCCCCCGGACTTCTTCTCTCGCCTGCACTCAGGACGGGACGACCTAATCAGCACCAAATCTACACGTACATGACACATCTGGACCAAAATAAAAACCACAGCAAAGTGAAAACAGAGCAAAGCAGAGGACAATTCACCTATAGCGCCGCCCCGGGCGCTCCTTGAGGATCTCAGAGAGCTGCGCGTACTTCCCCTTCGCGCATCGGCCCGCGCCCTCGCATTCCTGACAAAATCTGCGCTTGCCGAAATCGCGGGGTCAGGCGACGACAAATCCAAAGGGGAGAGAAATGGGGATTAGCGCGCCCGGAACCTAGGCGGGAGGAATAGCAGTTTACCTGGGGCAGGGAGTCGGCGGCGTCCCGGGCGAACTCGATCTCGGGGACGACGGCTCGATGCATCCGCGGGCGGCGGTTGGAGACTCGTCGAGCCGCGCGTCCAAGGGCTCGGGGGACGCGTCCTTAGGGGGCGAGGGCGGCGGCGGGTAGACGGACCAGTCCTGCGGCGTGGAGAGGAGCGGGGGGACGGCGGCGTTGAGGTGGCGACGGCGGATTCTCATTGCGGATTGGGGTTTTCCTGCGGCGGCGAAGGATGTTGCGAGAGGGGAGTCGGGGGTTTTCTTTTCCTTTTCCTTTACTTTTTTTCTTGTTCCGGAACGGGAGTGGGGTTTCGGTTGTGTGTGAGAGCAGAGCGGGGGGGGGGGGGGGTTGGGAAGACCCACACATGCGACCAAGGGAAGGGCGTCAGGATAGCAATCCCCGATCTGGGAAACCCCCGATCCTACGATGCGGGTGAGTCGACTCGAAGCATCCTGCGTCATAGGATTCTGGACGGTCCCAACAGCAAAATTTGACAACTGCTAAAATTGGCACATGTCTGATCCTTTTGTAAGACGTGTCACGCTAAAGTGAAAATTGCATCTCAAGTCTCCATACTTGTGCCACTGAAACAATAACCTTACAATTTACTTTTTCAATCTCGAAAAACTTGTAGGTGTGCCTCACGTATATCTTAAAATTTGTATTTGTTTTCCGCATCTCATGCAATGAGAAACTGAAAATGATGATTCTTTCGACAGATCTGTGTGTATGTGATGGTTTTGTTGCGGAGTTTATATGGTTCGGATTACTAGGGTTAAGAAGCTTAGAGTTTAGGGTTTTCAAGGTCCTCCGATGATAGATATGGAGGTCGAGAGGACTAAAGGTGGTGAGTGCTTGAGGAAAGAGAACATGAGAGCAGCTTTGATTCGATGAGATAAAGAGATTGAAGATAACGAGATCATTGATCTTTAGAAGGGAGCAAATTCAAGAGCTTGTGTGACAAGTTTCATATGTAGGTGACACAAGTAATACAAGTTCAAAGGAGTCCGTTTTAGGTCAAGAGATTGTAGCCATGTAGATAATACAACTTATCAAAACCTGGTAGCCTGCTCCACTGAGCCGACAACTAGGTCGGAGGCTGCGAGTGAGCGAGCGGCGCGGTGAGGCGATAGAGGTGGGCGATGGTGAGAACCCCGAATTAGGGTTGTTCGGGTTTCTAGAGGGAGGGAGGGGGAGGGGACGGGGGAGGGGGGGGGGGGGGGGGGGGGGGGGGGGGGGCTCAGAGCGGAACGGCGTAGGCGTCGCTGGCTGCGGTGGTCAAGGAGAGCGGTGGGCAGGGAAGGGATGGGTGAGCCACACCTCGAAGTGGTTAGGGATGGCCGAGGTTGGAGGGCGGCGATGCGTGTCGCCTGCCGGAGGTGGCGTGGGCGGTGATGCAGGCCATGTGGCAGGCAGCGATGGCGTCGGGAGGCGCCGGAGTCGTTGAGAGACAGGCCATCGGGGCGGGGTGGAGGTCGACGGACGCGAGGCGTGAGGAACAGGAGGTTGAAGACGAGCAGTTGGTTAACGGGGAGAGTGGTAGCTAGATAATCGGATCTGGCAATTAGTAGCCCGTTAGTCGCCTCCTATGTTTATAGATTTGTTTAGTTTTTCTAATTCAATACGAAGTAATTTGCAATATGACCCGAGCGGACTCATGCTCGGCAGGTTGCAACGAGTTTAATATCGGAGTCAAAATATGGGATTTATAACTTTGGATGCTAAATGATTTCTAGAATTTATAAAAAAATAACCCTAAACACCTGACCTTTAACGGCCTAAGATCCAGATTTCACCAAGCCAGGCCCCAGAGCGCCGTCCGTCGCACGATTTCGGGCGGCGCGGCGCACCGTTGGCCACCCACATCATCATCTCCTCGACTCTTGTCCTGCCCCGGGCTTTGACCCGCTCGGTGGTCTCGTTGCGAAACAGAGCTGCGGAGAAAAATGGCGAGTGTGGCATCGAGCTCGAGGTGTTCCGGCCTCCTCCTCCCGCCAAGTCTCGCGGGAGTCCGCCGCTGCTCGCCGCCGTCCTCTTCCCTCCGTCTCCATGCGCGGCGGCGCCGGCGAGCCATAGCCTGCGTCGCGCCGCCCGACTCCGCAGAGCCACAGACGGTGAGTGCTCGCAGCACGCCAAAGGTTCTATCTTTAATTCCCCGTGCTAGTATTTTCCTTTTCCTGTTGCTTGTTGCCTGCCTAGTGAGGTCCATAGAAATTTATGCCGCGCTTGCAATTTGTATTCGTGGCTGATGAAGTAAGTTACTGGGCTCTGTAGGATACAACATACGCGAAATAATTTAGTTTTTGGTAGTACTGCAACACTTTCTTCATGCTTACAAGTAGACGATTAAGGTTATATTTCAACTAAGGTGTGAATGGAATGGTATTTCCTTTTGCATTCACAGGATGAGCAGGTTGTCAAAGCTGATTCGACCGAAGAAAATGCCCAGACAAGTGATACATCCCAAGATGCTGGCCTCCCGGCTCTTCCAAATAAGGGTCTCAACAGGAGGGTGGCGTTATTCTCCACCCTTGGTGCTGTGGCTCTCTTTGCATCACAGAGGCTCGATCTTGGTCAGGCTTCTCTCAAAGATCTTGCAGCCAATGCTGTGCCTTATGAAGAGGTCAGCACTCAGCACCACTTGTCTCTGGTTATTAGTTGACAACCAAAATGAGTTTAACTGCAACATTCTGTGCTTGATGAGGTCGTCTGTCAAAATATTAAGTGCTTGAGATGTTCTAGTGGAATGCCGCATGCACATTTTATTTAGAGGTCAACTCACTACCAGATTGGTAGTGGGTTGATAATTAGTAGTGTTGGGACCTTTGCCATTGCTGTTCATGACAATGCAAAATAATTACTGCCTTAGGAACTTTTTATTTCATACAACACATATTCGGTTCCTATCATGATGTCTCTAACATTACAGATTTTTTTCGAGTCTGGGGATTCCCCACTTCCGTTTCATTAGAAACGTAGATCAAGAAGTCTTTTTGCAGAATTTTTAGACTGAGAAAGCAACAGACGATGAAACAAAAAAACACACAGCCTCACCACGCCCAAATGCTAACAGATCTCTAGAAAGCCATTTGGGGGTAAGGGAGGGATAAAAACTATTATATCATTACTGTTTGAGTGTTTGTCATAGGACACCACAAAAGTCTTCATGATCGGATCCAAACTGACTAACATAAGAGCACAAAAACTTCTTGCCAGGAACCAAGTCTTGTGTTTCCTCCCTCAATTTTCTTCATCACCGCATCCTAAAATTTGACAGATTAATGATGTGTCTTATGAAGAGGTCAACAGTCATCGCCACTTTCCTTTGCTTGAGATGTGCTAGTGCACTGTAGCATGCACAGTTTCTTTAGGTACACTACCAGATCGGTAGTGGGTTCATATTTTGAAGTAGTGTTGGGACCCTTCCAATAGCTGTTCATGACAATGAAACATAATTACTGCCTTTGAAGGGGAAATATTTCAAATTTCAGCAGGGGAAAAATGTTTCTTCCATATGTCTTGTGTCTCTTTAGGCTGTTCTTTTATTTCATACAGCATTTGTCTAGTTCCTGTCAATTTGTCATGATGTCACTAACATCTGACAGGATTTTTTAATTTTTTTTGATCCCCCACTTCCATTTCATTAGAAATGGAGATCAACAAGTCTTTTTACCTTTAGACCGAGAAAGCAACGGACTACGAAATAAAAAACACGCAGCACCACTCCCAAATAAGTTAACAGACCTCTAGAAAGCCATCTGGAGTTATAGGAGTGATAAAATATGTTTTATCATCACTGTTTGTCATAGGAAAGCACAAAAGTCTCCATGATCGGATCCAAACCGACTAACATAAGAACACAAAACTTCTCGCCAGCAACCAAGTCTTGTGTTTTCTCCCAACATTTTCTTCATTGCCGCATCCTGTTGGATCCAACATTTGAAAGATTAGTTTGACAATCCAATCACTTTGGAGTTGGTACCAAATATTGTGCTCTTTAGCACCCGGTATACATTAGATCTCAAGTTTCCACAGGTTGCAACATGTGCTTTTCTTAGGGAAGTTAAAAGATTAATTTTGTTGATATGCAATCAGTAGGTCTCGGGTTGCTGCAGGTGAAAGCTTGCCTCAGCTTTATGACTTAGTTGTCCACTTGTAATCTAGTGTCGCAGATTTGGTACATCCTTTCTGAATGAGATGTCTTCATGCAGGAGCTTCACTTCTTAATCGTACTTTGCTGAGTATATTCCTTTGGTGATATTTTTGTTTGCCTTTCTGCGTATGAAATCTAATCTGATAAATGCATCGCAGGCTCTATCAAATGGCAAGCCCACAGTTGTTGAGTTTTATGCAGACTGGTGTGAAGTTTGTCGAGAGTTAGCTCCTGATGTCTACAAAGTTGAGCAACAGTACAAGTAACCTATTTCGACATCCATTTTATAGTTTCATTTTTATTTCAGTTTTCCACAATCTTTTCTATTGGAAATGAATCATGACAATTATGATCCATTTCCTTATTCAAAGAATAATTAGATTTTGTGTTTTCTGGCGTACACTATCGACAACTTATATTGGATTTAACATTGTACGTGGATTGCCACGGGAATCTGTTGTGGGTGGGTAGGTGTAGGTTATTTCACACTTGAAACATTCAAAGCATGGCCAATTGCGCAGCTTAATTATTATTTTTTTCCTTCTGATAAAAAGAGTACCAGTGAGCTGTAGTTAAACAGCTCTAGAAGCCTGTTTAGCTTCCGCAAGTTTCCATATCAAAGGGGCAATGTATCCAACAACCAAGATACTATTATGGACTGATAGGCCGTTTCAATATCCTGCCTTTATTGCTTCCCAATGCGAATTTCTTACCTTGAACTCTCCTTTCAGGGACCGTGTCAACTTTGTCATGTTGAATGTTGACAATACGAAATGGGAACAAGAACTTGATGAATTTGGAGTAGAAGGTATTCCTCATTTTGCATTTCTGGACAAGGAAGGAAATGAGGAGGGCAATGTTGTTGGGAGACTTCCCAAACAGTATTTTCTTGAGAACGTGGTTGCTCTTGCTTCTGGTGATCCCAGAATACCTCATGCACGGGTAGTTGGTCAATTCTCGAGTGCAGAATCTAGGAGAGTTCATCAAGTTGCTGATCCCAGAAGTCATGGCTAGTAACAGTTGGCTGTGACTAGCAGTTATACTAATAATAACGTCAAGACCTGACAAGTAAGTCTTTCTTTCTTGCGATTCTTGAACAAGTCTGTAAGTTGAGCAACATCCTGTTTTATTGGATAAAAGAGCTGTACGCGGATTTGATTCATGATAGTTCCTGAGCAACATCCTGTTTTAGTAGCTGCCTCAGTGGTGCGCTGCATTTAGGCCTTTAGAGCGATGTCTCTTTAGCAAGATAAGTTAATTATGTCACCAAAAATTCACAACACCTCTGTTATTTCGTGCCCTGAAACGGCCCTGTTTGATATTCCCTCTATTTGCCATTTCCTGATTAGTTAGCAGATGTGTTCCATGATCTGTGTCGAATTTTAAACGCTGATCTGGTTGGTGCAGGGGGACGATTCTAGGCTATACTCATATGCACATTCAGGCTTGCAATCAAGCGTGCAGGCATTGACAAGAGCTGGCAAATCTCCGCAAACCATACAAGGGAAATCCACAAGGATCGTCTGTACTGATGTGCCAGCGAATCGAGCAATCCAGCTTCATCATCTCGATTTGTTTGGTGATGTGGTAGAATCTGTGCGTATCTGCTGCGTGTATCTTGAGCCGCACGTGGGTACAGCCGCGAGCATATGCTTATACAGGAGTGTGTACCTGTCATAGTGGAACTAGCCTTATCAAAGGAGGTTTACCTGAATTCTTCGCTTGTAACACGAGCTTTTCTACTACTACTATACTTTCAGTTGAAAAGGAGAACCGCTGTCGATACGATACTGGTGGAGGGCAGGGGACGCGATCTTGAGCAACTTTAATTCCTGATTATTCAATTGCAAGTTGTGATGGAACGTGCTCCCCTGTTCTGTCCCGATAGGTCATTTTCATTCGCAATTAGTAGTAATAAATAAACTGGGTCCATTTGTCACTCGGTGCTGCTACTCCGTCTTATCAATGCCGGCCAATCAGTCGACGGAGGATTTGCGGTCACACGAAGACGGGGCTAAGGTTTTGCGTGTGTACACAGAACAGAGTATGAACACGATCGCATTGCAATCTCGACCAGCACCGTATTATAGTATTGCGCTCAAAAAAAGTCGTGCATTGCTATCTCGACCAGCACTGTATTATAGTATAGTATTGCGCTCAAAAAAAGTCGTGAGAGGGAACGACCCAATCTTGTTGGCGGAATGCCGACCGACCACGCGGTCAAACTCAAAGTCCGCCTCCGGCGCGGCGCAGTGTGAAAACTCCGACGCGCGCGAGCTCGTACTACGAACGAGCGCCGCGTGGACGCGGACTGCCGGTCAACCCGGACCCGGAGGACGATCACGCGATCCAGCGGCTGGGCTGCCGAATTGAAGAGTTGAAGTGCTTCTCCGGCCAAACGGGTAGAGCAGGCAGGTGAGACGTCATGGCCGCCACCAGGCGCGGCGGTGCCGAGAGCGGTGGCGCATTTCTTTTTTTTTTTTGCGCGAAGGAGAGAACTTTATTAATTAACGCACAGCCACATTACAAGGTTCCTCGACTGCACACTCCGACTCGACCAACTGTTTCACACACTTAGGAAAACTAAAACGCGTAACAACAAATTCTTTAGACCTCATAGCATGCTGTGCTAACAAATGTGCTACTTTATTTGCATCTCTCCTAATGCCACTAAATCTCACATCAGGGAGGAGTCGACTGTAGGCTCGAATGTCCTTCACGATGCCATCCCAGCTTGACCTTGAAGGCGAGCTGGACTGTAAAGCAGCCACCAAATTGGAGCAGTCTGATTCAACCACTATTGGTTCTCTGATCCATTCTGCGGCAAGTCTCATACCTTCCAGACAAGCTTCAGCCTCCGCCTCAACTGCTGACGCACAATGTCGTAGCAGCCGCCAAGCAGACAACTGAACTCCTCCGTTCGCATCCCGGGCCACAACACCTGCACTAGCCTCCCCTGTTCTTTCACAAAAACCAGCATCAGAATTAATCTTAATCCAACCCGGAGGCGGCGGCTCCCATTTATGCGTGGTAGCCGACGTGCCTGTTGCCCGTCCAGCGAGCTGCTTCCTGTTACATTCCTCCACGAAGATCTTTCTCTTTCCTTTTGCATCAAACATAGGAACGAACTTCTGTCGCGCAATATGTAGAGACTCACTATAACTTGCAAGAAAGTGAACTGATCCAATAACAGTCCCCGTACCATTGCCATGAATGATGTCGTTCCTTAAGTGCCATGCCCTCCATAGCATTAGAAGGATTAGTGCTCCTTCATCTTTGCTAACAGAGCCCAGCAGTACAAGTAACCAGTCTGGTCCTGAGTACGCAAACTGTTCCTCGTCCGGCAAGCACCAGATTTTCCTTAGTTCATATCTTAGTGCTGCTGACTTGGTGCATCTGACCACGGCGTGATACGCATTCTCCTCCTCCATTCCACAAATACTGCACGTTGCAATCTTTGTCAGGGTTCTGCTCTTCCTTTTCTTCTGAGTAGCAAGGCCATCACTAGCTAGCCTCCATGCAAATACTCTCACTTTTGTGGAACATTTGCAGACCAGATTGTCTCCCACAGAGCTCGACTACCATCTGCACAAGTACTGCTGCCTTCCTGACACTCGTTTGCTTGGTCAAGTTGCAGAGCAAGCTTGTAGGCACTCTTAACAGTAAAGAGCCCGGTTTTTTCATAATACCACGCAATATTGTCTTCACTTGCAGTGCTCGACAACCTGATTTTCAGAACCTCCTCAATATCATGTGGGAATAAACATGACTTCAACAAATTGATATCCCATTCACGAATGTCATTTTTAATAAGCTGCGAGACCCAACGCAGACGACTCCTTCCTTTCTTCAGGCTAATTTTCAGAGAAGGAGCTCGAGGAATCCACTGATCCCGCCAAATTTGCACCTTGGAGCCGGTGCCTATCCTCCATATGATACCCTTCTTTAGGAGCTCTAGACCATGTTCAATCCCGCGCCAGGTTGGTGATGCATCTGATGCAAACACTGTATCAATAAGTTCACCCCTTGGATAATATTTTGCCTTCAGAATCTGGGCACATAAGCTATCTGGAAACTGAATAAGCCGCCATGCTTGCCTAGCCAGGAGTGCTTTGTTGAACAAGCGCATGTCCCGGAAGCCAATACCCCCCAAGCACTTTGGCATTAATAATTTCTCCCATGCTATCCAATGTACTTTACGCTGGCCGTCCTCATCACCCCACCAAAAATATCTGATCATTTGCGTTAGCTCGTCACATAATGTTGCTGGCAGTTTGAACACTCCCATGACATACGTTGGAATGGCTTGTGCGACAGATTTAATCAGAATTTCTTTGCCACCAGACGACATGTATTTCTCTGACCAGTCAGTTAGCCTCTTGGCCAATCTCTCCTTTATTGCCTTGAACTTTCCTTTCCCCATTCTGCCTTCCGGGGTTGGCAAGCCCAAGTACTTCTCCTCGCTTGCAATATTTTCCACTTGCAACACCGCAGCCACAGCCTGTTTCTCATCATCGCCACAGCCTGCGCCGTACATCACCGAGCACTTAGCTGGGTTTATGAGCTGCCCTGTACTTGTTTCATAGGCACGAAGGGCTTCATGAACAACCAGCGCCTGATCTCCTGTTGCTTCCAGAAATAATAAAGTATCATCAGCAAACAAAAGGTGAGAAATTCCTGGTGCTCTTCGACATATATGCAACTCCTTCAGAGCCCCTCTTCGGACCTCATTCTGTAGAATATTTGACAAACCGTCAGCAACAAACAGAAATAGATATGGAGAGAGAGGATCCCCTTGGCGTAAACCGCGTGTTGGTTTGAAAGGGTCTAGCAGAACATTATTGAAGCGGACCGAGTATCGAACAGTGGTTACACATTCCATCACCCACTGAATCCATTTACTATGAAAGCCCAGCCGCACTAGCGCACCTTCCAAATATCCCCAATCAACACGATCGTAAGCTTTAGTGAGATCCAACTTATAAGCACAAAACTTGTTGCATCTATTACTGCCACCATTTATAGCATGCAGACATTCAAACGCAATTAGCGCATTGTCTGTAATCATCCGTCCTGGGATAAAAGCACTCTGAGTTGGAGCAATGATTTCCTGTAGCAGAGGCCTTAGACGGTTAACCAAGCATTTAGACACCACTTTATACACCACGTTGCATAGGCTAATCGGTCGAAAATCCTTTAGCAGTTCTGGTTGATCTTTCTTCGGAATCAAGACAATAGCTGTGTCATTCACCCCATCCGGCATGATCCCAGTCACAAAAAAGTGGCGTACTGCTCGTATGACATCATTCCTCATAACCTCCCAATTCCGCTGGAAAAAACGAGCCGGGAACCCATCAGGACCCGGTGCTTTGAGCGGTCCAATCTGGAACAAGGCATCGGCAATTTCTTCATCAGAAAAATCTTTACAAAGTGACTCATTCATCACCTCCGAGATCTTCGGCTGAATAAGGTCAAGTAGCGTCTCAGAATTAACACCCTCATCCTTTGCATATAAATCCTCAAAGAATGCATTCGTCATGTTCTCCATTTCCTTCTTATCCTGGGTAACCTGACCATTTGCCTTTTTCAGCCTCTTTATCTTATTTTTCTTTGATCTCCAGGCAGCCTTCCTATGAAAAAACTTTGTATTACGGTCACCCTCTTTGAGCCATGAAACACGCGATCTCTGCAGCCACATCATTTCTTCTCTATATAACAACTCATCCATTCGCTTCATGAGCCGATCAACCTCCTCACGATTACAGCTTGGATCTTGTAAATTCAAAGCCTCAATCTTTGTACGGATTTCTTCTAATTCCTTTGTGACTGACCCAAATTTGACAAAGCTCCACTTTTTTAGGGACAACATGACAGATTTCAACCTGTTAGCAACATCACCCAGACTCAAAATTTCACCACCAGATTCCCAAGCCATTTTTATTTCATTCGGCAGAGATTCTTCCCGTTCCCACATAATCTCATAACGAAGAGGCTTCCGCCCTTGCCTTTCCTGTGCTTCCGCTGCCATCGACAGCAGGAGAGGACAATGATCTGAACGCGATGTTACTAAATGTGTGAGCCGCGCATCTGGAAACCAGGCCGACCACGCCGGCGACGCCACTGCACGGTCCAATCTGACCTTCACATTACGTTCGCCATACTGCTTGTTATCATAGGTCCAAGGGAGTCCCGAAAATCCCAGATCATGAAGGTCACAGCAGGACAGCACCTCTCTAAAATCAAGCATCTGTCTCGGGGGGCGCCGTCGGTTAGAAAAGTGTTCAAACGACCACATTGCTTCATTAAAATCTCCAATCATCATCCATGGCGCAGCGGATCGAGGTTTTATCTTACGCAATAAATCCCACATTAGGTGACGGTCCTGCGTACGCGGCTCACCATAAACAAAGGTGCCTCTCCATGAAGCATGATGCTCACCATCAGAAATCAGCGTGTCAATATGATGCAGCCCATAAGATAAAATTTCTACTTTAACTGAATCATCCCAGTACAAAGCCAAACCACCACCTTTTCCTTCACCATCAACCACGTAACAGTTCCTCAAATTCAATCTCCAACAAAGATTTCTAACTCTGTCTTTCTGTTGCCTAGTTTCTGATATGAAAACTAGCTTGGGACTATGTGTTCGCACAAGGCGAACCAATTCTTGAACTGTCCGGGAGCGCCCCAGTCCCCGACAATTCCAACTGATGAGACTCATTGATCCTGATCGCCACAAGAACTCACAGACCGAAACAAGCCGTATCCGACGAACCAATCGTGGCTTCAGGTGGGCGAATTCCTCACCGGAATCCCCTTGTCACCCCCCACCACACAGGAACGCCGAGAAACAAGGTTGAAATCGCCGAGAGAACGTAATGTAGGCAAAGAGATCAAAGAACCAAACTCCGTCGACCCAAGGCCACGGTAATTCAGCAACCGGCAAGACTCTCCCGATCGAACGGGACAAGCAATCGTCCTACGCGTGGACTCAGTCCAGTCGTAGACGTAACGCAATCGAGGCCAGAGGGACTCGATCAGAACAGCCCACGGAGATCGCCTTCAAGAGAGCGACCAACCACAGCTGGAGACCTTCCTCGTAATTCAGAGAACGATCATGCGGAGAACCACGTAACTCTGAAATTCTTTATTCACCATGGCGCAAGCAACACCTTCAGAAACTCGCTGCACCAGCAGGGCACAACCTAGCAGGGATGCGAAGGCCTATGGGCCTCACATCCTGGCCGGCGTTGACGGAAAACGGCGGCGCCGCCGGACGTTGGCATTGCAATCTCGACCAGCACCGTATTATAGTATTGCGCTCAAAAAAAGTCGTGCATTGCTATCTCGACCAGCACTGTATTATAGTATAGTATTGCGCTCAAAAAAAGTCGTGAGAGGGAACGACCCAATCTTGTTGGCGGAATGCCGACCGACCACGCGGTCAAACTCAAAGTCCGCCTCCGGCGCGGCGCAGTGTGAAAACTCCGACGCGCGCGAGCTCGTACTACGAACGAGCGCCGCGTGGACGCGGACTGCCGGTCAACCCGGACCCCGAGGACGATCACGCGATCCAGCGGCTGGGCTGCCGAATTGAAGAGTTGAAGTGCTTCTCCGGCCAAACGGGTAGAGCAGGCAGGTGAGACGTCATGGCCGCCACCAGGCGCGGCGGTGCCGAGAGCGGTGGCGCATTTCCTTTGTTCCCACCGGAAAAAAGGGCCGAGGAGGCATCGAGTACCTTTGCGGAATGGTTGAGCCTGATGCGTTCGTTGTCATTGACTCAGGCATTAGCTCGCCCCCAACATAAAAGACGCTATGGAATCATGTGTTTGTTATCATAGGACGGAGCATTTTTGGCCGGAGGACGGAGCGCAGGGATGATCCGCGCGAGGTGCACATGCACGCACCGACCAGACAAAAGAATGTTGTAGACTTGTACTCCCTCTGTCCCAAAATAGATGTCGTTTGACTTTTTTTTGACCGCTCGTCTTATTCAAATTTTTTGCGCAAATTTTATTTATTTTTTTACAGTTTATTTTATCATTGAATATATTTTAATCATGACATATTTGTTTTTATATTTAAATAATTTTTTTGAATAAGACGAAGGGTCAAACATGATGTCCAGTGACAACTATTTAGAGACAGAGGGAGTAGTACCTCAACTTTTTGCCCGGTTCATTGTATACCTGCCTGCGCGCCTGCTCCGGATGACACCACCAACGCATGTCCTTTTTCCACTACCGATGGAGACGTTGGCTACTTGGCTCCCTCCTCCATGGCGGCTAGGCGCGGCGTGCCGGACCGCCGACCGTCCTCCTCCATGGGCACCCCCGCGCACCTGAAAAACACGTTCTGAGGACTGATGCTACCTCTGAGATGGATGCAGTGTGCACTGCCATGTGGTCGGTCTCGCGCATCGCAGCGCTGACACGTGCATAGCCGTTGCAAGATGTACAGTGTACTAGTACATTCACATGCGTGGCACGCGAGCGAACGGGAAAACGCAATACATGTTCCGCCTTATCACACTGACGCTCTGAAGTCACTCAACTGCCCCAGTCGTCAGGCCGCGCGGACGGTGTGCTCATTGATTATTGAATCGGCGCACCAATAAGGTGTAGTACGACACGTTTGGGAACCCCAGTCCATTTCACCACGTGAAACGCCCCGCCGGGGCCCGGCGGCGATCGATCGATCATGGTGGCCGGCCGGCCCCGGTCGGTCATCAACGCCGGTAAAAGACCCACGTTTCAATTCACACTCGCCCCACGCGCGCGCGCTCGGCCCGCGGGTCACCATCTTTTCTTTTCTGCAACTTTTTAATAAACGCGACCAAACGGCGACCTGACACGGAGGGGTTATTTAAACCGCACCGTCGAGCACGGAACACCCATACGACACGGGCAGGCACACGGCACTCCGCGAGGTGACAGGAAGCCCTCGTGGATTCGCTCGCTCGCTGCCGCAGAGAGAGAGAGAGAGAGAGAGAGAGCATTCTTCAGCAGTCCGCGCGCGCGTGTCCCAACAAAGGATGGCCACGGCGGCGGCGACCTACCTCCCCTTCCCGGCGGCGCAGCACCAGCCTCGTCGGCGGACGACGACGACGCGTGCGGCCGCGACGGTGACGGACCGGCAGGAGCCGCCGGCGGTGGTGTCCCCGACCCGCCGCCTCCCGCTGCGCAAGGTGCCCGGCGACTACGGCCCGCCGCTGGTGGGCGCGCTCCGGGACCGGGCCGAGTACTTCTACGGGCCCGGCGGGCGCGACGGGTTCTTCGCGTCCCGCGTCCGCGCGCACCGCTCCACGGTGGTGCGCCTCAACATGCCCCCCGGCCCGTTCCTGGCGCGGGACCCGCGCGTGGTGGCGCTCCTCGACGCCGCGTCCTTCCCGGTGCTCTTCGACGCCTCGCTCGTCGACAAGACCGATCTCTTCACGGGCACCTTCATGCCCTCCACCGACCTCACGGGAGGCTACCGCGTGCTCTCCTACGTCGACCCCGCCGAGCCCAACCACGCGCCGCTCAAGCAGCTCCTCTTCCACCTCCTCGCCCACCGCCGCCAGCACGTGATCCCCACGTTCCGCGAGGTGTACGGCGATCTCTTCGGCGTCATGGAGAACGAGCTGGCCAGGGCGGGGAAGGCCGACTTCGGCCACCACAACGACGCCGCCGCCTTCTCCTTCCTCTGCCAGGCGCTCCTCGGCCGCGACCCGGCCGAGTCCGCGCTCCAGGGCGACGGGCCTAAGCTCGTGCTCAAGTGGGTGGTGTTCCAGCTCAGCCCGCTGCTCAACCTCGGCCTGCCCAGGCTCGTCGAGGACTCGCTGCTCCACTCCTTCCGCCTCCCGCCGGCGCTCGTGAAGAAGGACTACGACCGCATCGCCGCCTTCTTCCGCGACGCGGCCAGGCCCGTGATCGACGAGGGCGAGCGCCTCGGCATTGCGCGGGAGGAGGCCCTGCACAACATCGTCTTCGCCATGTGCTTCAACTCCTTCGGCGGCATGAAGATCCTGTTCCCGACGCTCGTCAAGTGGCTGGGCCGCGCGGGAGCCAGGGCGCACGGCCGCCTCGCCACCGAGGTGCGCGACGCCGTGCGGACCCACGGCGGCGGCGAGGTCACCATGCGGGCGCTCGCGGAGATGCCGCTCGTCAAGTCCGCCGTCTACGAGGCGCTGCGCATCGAGCCGCCCGTCCCGATGCAGTACGGCCGCGCCAAGCGCGACATGGTGGTGGAGAGCCACGACTACGGGTACGAGGTGCGCGAGGGGGAGATGCTCTTCGGTTACCAGCCCATGGCCACCAAGGACCCGCGCGTCTTCGCGCGCGCCGACGAGTACGTTCCCGACAGGTTCCTCGGGGAGGACGGCGCCCGCCTGCTGCGCCACGTCGTCTGGTCAAACGGGCCCGAGACGGCCTCGCCCACGCTACAGGACAAGCAGTGCGCGGGCAAGGACTTCGTCGTCCTCATCGCGCGCCTCCTCGTCGCCGAGATCTTCCTCCGCTACGACTCGTTCGACGTACAGGTCGGCAGCTCCGCGCTCGGGTCATCGGTGACGATCACCTCGCTCAAGAAAGCCACCTTCTGATGATTCTGATCAAATACCACATGTCTTCCCTCCCCCGTAGAATATGACATCATTCTTTCTTCTTCTTTTTCTTTTTCGGTAGTGCTATACCGAGTCATCATCGGCTGTTATGGAGATGTAACAAACTTCCTGTTCTCGGTAATGACAGAAGTTTTCCCCAGGGACCATAGGTGTCTTGAGATTTCAGGTGAGAACTGCCACAGACCAGTACAGTAGTGAGCTGGTGAGGAAGACACGCACTGCTCAGTTGCCCATCCGTATGCATCATGGCTGCTCCATCTACGTCATGGATTGTGATTCCATAAACATAAGAGTAGGTGGACAGTGATGGCAAGTACCATGTTCCTGTGCTGCTATAAATTCCAATGGATGGGATTTGCATATTATTGGGACGAAATGAACGCCAAACCTACCTAAACTTAATTCTCCTTGACCTTGCCCATGGAGCGGACTAGTTGATGTTGCATTTTGCTTCAATCTTTCTATTGCTGCATCGACAGCCAAACGTGCTTCCCAAAAGTTGTTTGGTTCGAATCCTAACCTTTTCTTACCATTCGACATGCCACTCCCGTTTTGCTGACCTACAGTAGCTCTTCTTTTCGTCCTGCCGGTTTCTCTTTCCGATCATGCATCGCTGGATGGGCAAAGCTGAAAGTGATCGAACCGGCAGTGCGGACTCGCCGATAAGACGGAGGCAAGCTGTTCTCGAACGGGCTCGGCAGCTTGCTACAGGATGCTGACCAGCAACTTATCGAAATAGAAGCAGCCAGGCCAGCCCAGACATTCGGACATTCCTACATCATATCTACTCGAAAGCAGATCATAATCATCATCATTTCATACCTAGCTACCGGACGCCACTAAAATGACCAGGCAATCAGGCATCACCTAGGCAATTGCCCTGCCTAACAACCCCACCTTTTAAGTGACTACTTTTCCATAAAGCCGTACGCACTATCAAAGATTCTCACACCACATCAAAATCGATGTAACCAAAAGCACAACACGGCAGCAGGCCCCTTAAAAAACTTTGAAGGTTGGAATTCCATGATCGCATTAGAAATTGCACATGGTAAGCTACAAACGTGACCACCCATGAAAGAGCTGAATTGACAAAGATCTGACTCTTTGCATACGCAGCTATCAGTTACCCCCCAAAAAAAAATCTGGATGCTAAGTCCAGGGTTAAGTACCCACTGTGCCTCGAGTTCGACAGGGTAAGAATAATTTCTTTTTTTCACTTGACCATAAACACCTGCAACTCACCTTCCTGGATCGTTCTGGTACACCAACTCGTCAAACATCCACGAGTCTAAATCAGTAGTAGTATTTTCCATGATAGCAACTCCACCTACCGAATAAGAAGAACTTTATAAACCTTTAAAAAATGCCACAAAAGATAGTTATTAAAATAGGACTGACACGACATACAGGTGAAAAATCAATAATATGTGGGAGGCAGATCTAAGCTTCACTAGCTTCTAAAGGAACTCCGATTGAAATCAGGTCGGGTCGACTGTCCGCATACTATTTGAAGTAGTTAGCTAGCCAACTGAACTAGCGGTCTAGTATACATATACTACTGATGTATGAAGTATCCAATCACAGTGCAAGTAAAATAAATCAATTGGAGAGTGGTTATATTCTTGTATCATCATTCAGTGATTCCCAACTATAGGTGTACTGATGTACTGTATGACGTAAGCAACCACTTTAATAAGTAAAATAATTCCATTGGAGAGTGGTTACTATTTACTAAAATTCATGCATGACCATTGTATGATTTTTTATTGTAGGAATAAGTTGTGCAAAAGACAAAAGAAGATCACAGTGTGCTCCTAACAGGTTAGGTACTTGGGTGCTCCCAAGCACAAGATGCTTATCCAATAAAAACGAGAATGGATAAAACATACCTACCATAATGCAAAATTTGAATAAACAAACAAAAACAAGGTTGACGTCTCTCTTTTCTGTGCCTCCCTGCATGAGTTTTTTTTTTTTTCTGAGCTCAAGTTTTGCATGACGGAGATGATTGCATGCTTTATCCATTAACACTTTGTGTTGCAATTTTTAATGTACATATAGAGGTCTTTTTCTTTTTTCTTTTACATAGGAGCGATGTAATTTTTCATGCACATTTAGAGGTCCTTTTTTTGTACGCAGAAGCACCGGATAACCTATGGCATGGGAGCACCTGGACCGTTATCAGCTTAAGAGAGTTGAAATCGCAACAGATTGCACCATAGACCAGCATCTGGATGCTAGATCCAACTGTTGCTGTGTTTAATATCAAATCGTGGGCCACGTGATATAACGTGCTACAGGACCACTCCAGCTGCCTTATTCATTATGTTAACATGTAAGCATAGTATTATAACAAACACAGCCTTGAAAACCATCAACGACATGAACAATTGGTTGATGTAATGTTACTGCTAGGTGGCTGCTGTGGGTTAGGATTTGGACCTTGCAAGCAAATTTACGCAATCGATTGTGCAAGACTTTGTGTACAAGGTCAGTGATAGCAATGTACCATGAAGTTGTTATGTTCCAGAATAACCAGTAACTTCTAAAACAATCACCTGAACTATTCTACTATTCTAAAATGTAGTGCTTCCAGCAAAAAAAAAAAAAAGGTAAGGCTTGATTCGGCCAAGAGGACTAGTGCAGAAAGGAAACTTTCATAATAAAAGTATTATTTTAAAAGAAGACCCAATATGATTCTTAGCCAAAGAAAAGGCAGCATGATTGTAGACTCAACGACACACAACATATCACAAAATTTATTTCTAACATCAAAGAGCATTAAGAGCCAAAATTGCAGAGAAATGAACAATACAGTTCAATTTGAAACATGGTTAGGCATTATCAGGTATGAAGCTAACTACAAATTTCACTTACCAGATCCCTATTCAGAACTAGAAAATAGACATATCAGGTGGTGGTCCATAAACTGATTTCCATGACAGGGGAATAGTCCATCCATTTGACTCGTTTCCTGTAAGTTCACAGAATGATTCGTTAACAACACAAACCAAACATTTGTTATCATGATAGTATAACGAGGAGACAGAGAGATTAACAGAAGATGAAACTCAGAGAGCAATTTACAAGAGGAAAATAAGGTACTTTATCAGTATGACAATAGATGAACAAATCGGTTGCTTGCTATTGATAAGGGTCTATTGTATTTACGATCAGTTAAGAGTTATAGATAATGACCAGATTAGAGTCGGTTACAGGGTTGTGTAAGATCTGGATTGTAACTAGAAGGACCTGGCTATATAATGCCGGCCAATCAAGAAATAAAGCAAGCAAATTAAACCCAATTTTACTCAGGCCTCTTACGAGGGCTGGGTTAGGGTTAGTTGCCGTCAAATTCTTCTATCCTCAATCTCTAGCCATATCATGAACAAATAGGAAAATCAAGAATAATAAGGGAATAAGTGTTAGTGTCCTATCAAAATGTAGTAGTATACCATGGAATTTCTCAGGGCCATGACCTAGAAGTTTACATACTGCCTCGGCTAACTGGAAAGATTCCGGCATGTTGTCACCTTCTGAGCAGTAGCACAGGACACAAGAAACTTTCAAACCTTTAGCCTGTCACAAATACAGCAATATTATAACAGTGAATCCAATTCTGCTAGTGATAAAAACATTTGAAGCTGGAATAAAATCAGATACCTTGCAGGCAGAGAATAGTGCTGCAAATGGCAAGCTTGCATAGTAATCATTTATTGTCATCTCATCAGTATCACCAACCATATCTTCTGAAAGTTTACCACCCTCAACTAGGCTAGCAAGACAATTCCACTGATGTTGACATGGATCATAGCCATCAAGCTTCTTCCACCCTAAATTCTCATATTCCGGATCAGAGCCATCCTCGTTACAACTTGAAAGGTAATACACTTGCATGCCACTACATTATGAAACAAGGTTAATCAACGAACTCAACTTAGAAAGAAACTAAAAAAAAGCAATATTTTTTTCCTTTTTACAGTTAAACAATTCAGTCACCTGGATGCATCAATTATCCTCCTCTTGCCAGAATCCAAACTTGAAAGAATAATAATATGGTCCTTTCCAATGCTGCTTGCGAAATTGGCAACATTTTTGGCAAATGAAACCATCATCCCCTATAATGGTAGAGTAATGAAATAATCAGCGACTAGAGACACCGAGACCCCAAGACTTCATCACAGTTCCAAACAAGCTAATGAAAACCTCAACAATAACTATATTGTAGAGTTTTTACTGACATAAAAAGAAAATGGATTGGCATAACAATGCTAAATATATGTCAAATTATTTCAATGATACAGAATATCAACTCTTCCATGTACCTTTTGGTTCACAAGGATCATTTCCAAGTAAGATGTTTCAGGAAAGAACCTAAGTTCATCAATTAAATAAAGAAAAACAACATTTGAACTATTTCATACTATGGCCCTAGTCCCACATCCATATGTGACAGCGCTCAAAACTTTGATTCAAAGTAGAATATTGTCCTAATTTATGTTCCTTTCTTCATCAAAGTCATGTTAAATAAAAAGAACAAAGGCATCCAAAAGAATCAGTTACAAGCTTGTAAGTTGCATGGAATGGTACAACAAAGCAAGATAAATTTATGTTTTTTCATGTAACTGGACTAAGCATGACAAAGTTGTCAAATGCAGTGACAATGGTGTTGCATCTAATTCCCTTATCCAAACAAAAAAAAATGAACACGTGCATGCATAAATTATAATTTATATACCACAGACCAACAAAATTAAAACAGTCTGCTTAACACTGCAGACTCTTAAATCATACAAGAGACTGCAAAAGGTGAAGCGGAACATACTGTAATAACTGGAGATCTTTGCTGAACGAAAGCCAGACCATGAGATGCAGATTCATAAGCTGCAGAGAAGAAACGAGAAAGATGGTTAGCCTGAATTGTGCATTGACACTTGAATATTTGACACACTTGCTCTTTTGTGCATTCCTATCTTAAGGTGTAGATTTTGTTTTAAAAACTAAAAAAGATTCTTCTGCTTCAACTAGAACTTAGCAGCTCAACGCCTCATTTTATCAAAGAGTCCGTGCGCGCCGCAGTGAGTCCTCATTCAGTACAGGCATCACAAACACATTTCATCGAATAGCTGGTGCGCGCGTGGATACAAAGAGTAACAGTATAGGCACGCGAGCAACACCACCGACAAAGTTCATCAAACAGGCAGTGGCATAGCACAGGGGAGTGAATTTTAATCGAGCATCCAACCTTCGAGAGCGAGCGCGAGGTCGCCGACGGCGTCGGGGCCGAACGCGTCATTGCCAGCGCAGGGCAGCACGGAGGGCTCGTCGAGGTAGGCCACCCGCCTCGCCCTCGCCGAGGATATCAGCAGGTCGACGGCGAGCTGGCCCACGTTGCCTATCGACAGCGCCGGCTACGGCCGCGAAATCGGAGGACCAAATTAGTTTTTCGTCAGGAATCAGGATTCAGGAGAAGCTATTAAAAAACCAACTCCAGGTGTTAGGGTTTCGAACCATGATGAGAGTGGGGCAGGAAGGAGAGAAGGACTCCCCCTCGACAACGGCGAACTCCATCGCGGCGGGAAGGTGGCGGTGGCGCAGGATGCTCGGCGGCCGCCGGTCGAGAGCTCTCTCTGTCTGTCTTGAACGAGAAGTTGAATGGGGGCGAGTACTGAAGAAGCAGACACCTCCCCTCTTCGCTCGCTCGCTTCTGGCCTTGTATAGAGGAGAGACCCATTTCCTTTCGGCCTTTCTGTGTATGTGGGCTTTCTGGATTTTTTTTTGCGAATTGGGCTTTGTGGATGCTGAAGAAATCGGTTCGGATTCAGTAACTGGGCCGGAAGATACAGTCCTAACATGGGCCATAACCATTCTTTTCGAAAGAAAAGCCCACCCAGTTCGGCAGTAGCACAGACAGCTACTGAACTTCATTCCGCCTGTAAGCACGTCGTTCCCTGACAGAGCCAAATATAGGTCCGTCTGATGAAGAAGAAAAGAGGGAAGAATTTTTGTGCAGCAGCACAGATCACTGCACTCATCCTCCGAGGAACTGAGAGAACGCCGCTGGTGAGAAATTGAGAATCGCTCAAGCACTCCTCAAGCAGAAGCTCTCGACTGATCGAACTAATCGCCCATTGCCATTGGTCCTTAAGCCTCCTTCCTCAAGCAGAAGCTTTCGACTGTATTGGTCGGCTTCTTTATGCTAGAATCAGAATAATAAGCAGTGATAATCAAGTGCCTTTTCTGACGAGGAAACTAGAAACTGCCAACGCAAATAACACGCATCGATTATGAAGTCAGAATAATAAGCAAGCAGCAATCAACCAAAGAATTATTCATTGCGAAGACAATAATTAATATGATACAGTTGACGCAGCTAGTCTTAGTGTTACTACAGATTGACAGCACACGATGGATACACTTCCATTACCGCAAATTAACGCAAAGCTACTCTTGCTATGTACAACAAACAGTACGAAAGTACTGACAGCGCCGGCCTCCTCTGCGCTGCTTGTCAAGCAGGGGCGAAGCGGTCCATCAGCAAGCACGCCTCGGCCTCGGAGTCGAAGAGAACGCCGCTGGCCCGCCCAGTCTTCTCTTGGACAGGACCCTTCGAATTCGTCTTCACGGCCTCCGCCGCGACAACAATGACATCTTCACCCTGACGATGACACCGGCCACCGGCGGCCTGTGCCGCCTCCGGGCGGCCGAACTTGGCGACCTCCCCCAACCAGACACCAACCACGCTCGCCATTCCTACTCTCTTCTCTTTTTTTGAGCACTTGCTCTCCTCTTAGCTCCGCTCACGCACTCAAAAGATGGTTCTTGAGCGAGTAGCTATTTCCACTTGGCTGCTTTGTTAGCTGCCGGGTTCAGGGCTCTACTTATACACGCCGCGGACTCTGGAGGCACTGGTTGTGCTCCGCGGGCCACGGGGGCGGAAACTATGTGCCCGGAACGCGAGCGGGGCCGACGAGTCCACGAAGGTGAAGTAGTCTATTCGGCGCCATGCGGCGGACAGCCGGCCAACAAGGGGGGACGCCTCTATTATCGTCGTCGTCGTCGTTGTCCGTTCCGGGGCCACGCCTTCGCCCTCGCCCACGTGACGCACGGCGGCGCGGCGCGGCCATCGTGTGGTGGTTGTCGCGGGGTCACTGCGCGCGCGCGGCGATGGGATATACCGGCGCGAGATGGGATCGGGTTTTTACGATTCCGCGCGCGGATTCGCGCCGGATGCACAGCGCGGTGAAACGGCTGGAAAGACCGTCGCCTTCCCCGCCGTGTACCGTATTCACGACTTCGCGTACGTCTACGCGCGCGCGGTTCCCGCGTCGCAGTCCGTTTGCACCGGGGGGACGTTAGAGCCGGAAGCTGATTTGATTCCGGGAATCAGCTGAGACCTAACGAGTGGTAGGCGACGATGTACACTCTTTGTGAGGTGCAAGACTGGACACAGAGTCCGTCCTCCGTGAAAATTGTATGCTGCCTTGGTAGCTTATGCCGTGTTTCCCCCCGAAGAAGTCCAGTGTATATATCTGCCCTGCAGAGCTGGAAGGCCGGAAGTTTCTCTTGGCAGTTTTTTGTTTCTCAATAGGCTCCATGGGCACTCGTTGATGAAATTCCTCTTCTAAAAAAATGTTGATGGAAAGGCTCGTGCTGTCGTGCAGACCTACTAGTTAGTATACACAAAGAATGCTGACAGTACCCTGTTAGCCTTGAAAATCAGGGGAAATGATAAGGTAGTTTGACCTCGTCATGTCTCATGATGAGCGCCCTCTCGTGTCTGGGTTTTTGAGAGATCAACAAACGGAAGCACAATATCTTCTTTTTGAAAGTCAGGACGCGTGAGATATTTCACAAGTATCTGGGATGAAAATATCCAGTTCAGTCGGCGATGATTACAGCTTCCCCTCACTTGGATCCTCTCGATCGTTTTCCTGGCACATGAAAACGAGCTTGATTTGAGACATTTGATGCTTTTCACGAACCCGTCCGTCAGGACCGAACAAAGAAATCGTCGGAAACATATACACGACGAACGAACGGCGAGGTTGTCGAAGAGGTCGATAACATTGGCGTCAGCCGGCGACGCCGAGCATGCGACCGCCCGTCATCCACGACGGCTCTCGTTGTCGTTGCAGCATGGGGCGTGGTCACGGGCGGAGCTGTGCCGAAGAGGTTACACTCGCCCTGGCCATGGCCTCCATGGATGCAGGAGAAATTCTGGTTCGCCGCGCTCGGCTTCTACGGTTGCGAATGAAAACATGAGTAGCCCGGTGGATAATAGTGTGGCGCAAGTGCAACGCCAGCCAACGAATGAAAACATGTTCACTGGTGCCCTGAGCTAGCAGGATGGCCCGCTTGGAATATTGAATTACACATGCTGCAATCCCCAATTAAAAAAAAAGACGATGAAGATGCTAGATGTGCAATGAACAACCGAGCTTCACGCGACTAAACAATGAAAGCATAGCAAACATATGCATTAGAGCTAACCACCAACGGAGGAAACAATCCATGAGAACAAAGAGTATATCCGAGTACATATTTTAAAATTTCCACTCTAGTTATATAATATTTAAACTTCTTGCACACACCTTAACATACAAAGACATTCAAAGATTATACCACCAAACCATCACAGACAATTAATGTTTTGATCTAACACCGAAAACATTATGAAACTATCATCTCACATCTCAACAAAATTACTAATAATTCCATATAACAACTGTTTATGTGGTGATTTGACCTACAGCTAATCGTTTTTCTTAACAGACACAGCTTCCTTTGCTTTCTACCGTCAATCTTTCTCTTGAGTTACAACCCCTCTTGCATTTTTTTGGATCTCCTACAATTCCTCCTTCTTTAATTTCACAATCAAGGCGTTAATGTTGACTTTAAGTTCAGCCACATCATCATAACGTTTAAATTCTAGTTGCCCGAGCTAATACATCTAAAAGACACATAACATGATAAAATGATATTAGTTAGTTTTCTGATCAACGATCTTATCTATTCCTTAATGATTTGTTTGCACATTTTATCTCTTTCTCCTCCTGAGCAATTTTTAAACATAAGTAAATCATTTTTATCCTCCTCTCATCCCCATAGAAACATGACTTTCTTGTCCGATCTACAAATTCAAAAATTATTCTAGCTTTGTGGCAGTTAATTTTACCTATTAATATATTTACTCATTATATTAACCAAATGAAATAATTGATGTCGTTATTTTAATATTGAACTTTTTTCACCATTCACGAATTGAGCTTAAGGGTTGTTCATTAGGATATGTCAAATTATTGATAGGTTATTTTCGCAACGGGCAAAACCTATATATGATGTCTTCAAATGATATGCCAAATTGGTAGATATGTTATGCGCTTTTGGACCCTTCGATGCAGTGTATGTTCGACTTCGGCTGGCGGTGCAACAGAATTGGTGTATTCTATTAATACGTGATATTCAGTAAAACACTTTCATTTTTATATGCATGCTAATAGGTCCTTTTGTAGTGTAAAGTTAATATGGTTCTGATTTTTCACAAGTGTTAATAAGAAATTTGTAGCGCCACATCTTCCTTGAAATTTAGGAACCAAAATATCTGTGCTAAGATCAATTATATTTGAGACGAAAATATCCCTTCGCTAGTAGCCGAGTGGTGAAGAACTACAGCTTCCCTCTTCCACTAGGAAAACAAACTTGACTTGAGTTGCTAAAGCCTTTATATTTCCGTGACTTTAAGAACATACATATTCTGAAAATCCACTAAATTAACGTACCAAGACAAACATGTTTAGATAGGGAGACAACAGGTCGTAGTTAAAAGATCTACTGGCCGAAACAATCAACAAGGATGGACAATAAAGCGTCTTCGTGGACAATCGCCGGCGCGCTAGTAGCAGCAGTCTCCTTCTCGGCAGCCATAGCTATTCCACGGTCACTCGGCATAGCGGTGCCCCCGCTCCCATCAGGTTCAGATCGAGGCGTGTGTCTTTGCTGCTCCCTTGCGCCAAGAAAGGCCATCGACCTGAACGCCTGACGAACGCCTCCGGTGCGAGCCATCCTCTCCCTTTCGACCGTCCAAATATCGATCAAGCCAGACATTGAGGCCTTGCAAGGAGGACTACGACAGGATCGAAGAGAAATCTTCCTTTCTGACGAGAGCAGCAGGGAGGAGAACAAAGAACAGCTGAAGCGGATGCAGACAACAGAGCGACTGAAAATTGATCACTGGAGATATCTCTAAATGGTCGCGGCCGCTAGCTGCTTATATAGGCGTTTCGCGCATAGTATAATACTCCATGCAGCTGGTTAATTAGAAACTGGGGATCTTTCCATGCTCGGCACACAGGATTGAAGCTGCCGTCCGAGCGTTCCTTGCCGTTTTTCAGCTTGCGCGCCCACCCGCAGTCCACCGATCGGTCGGCATGGGAATAAGCAGGTGACGGCAGAAGGTTTAACATCAGTCGGTTATATCCGGAACACGCGCTTCGACTCGATAGGCCGCAGCGGTAGGCAGTTTCAACCTCGGTGCCTAGCCCGTGGGTGGAGTCGTGCGATTACCGTGGGCTTGATGGTGACTGCTGAGGCGTACGTGTGTCATGGTCCCATGGAATTTTCTGTTGGTGCTATCGTCCTGCTGCTCCCGGAATTGACTCTCCATCCACAGCTTACATCTCTGCCTGCGTAGGCTGATGTCGATAGTTTGGGCTGGACCCTAATATGGTTGTTGGCAAAATACGCCTGGTCCAGGTATAAAGTTGGGCCTGGCTGCCTTGGTACAAAATGGTCCTGATAAACCGGCCTGACAACAGTATATATATATTTTTTTAATTTAGCGGCATTGAAGTCACAATTGGTCATGGAGATGCGATGTGTGTAACAATGGCACCCTGTCCTTTCATGCCATAGCAAGCTTTTCTATCTTGAAAAAGAATCAAGTTTTCGCATGCTTGAGAAATTTGACCAGGTACACATGATTGTTCCCCTTTTGCAGTGAAGTATTGGCAATCGCTCTCTGTAAACCGATCATCAAACTTATCATATTATCATGTACCGAGATGTATGATTTTGCACTTCAATTTTTAAGAGCAAGCGAACGAACAGATTTGTCGACACAATCACAAATTTAAAATCAAGGATGCCGGATGCACCACTAATTAGTAAAATTCAGTGGAGCCCTCTTCAGATATTTGGATATCCTACTGTGCTTGTAGGCGAATCCCACAGCTGGGTATCTTTGTGTGTTGAACTCAGCCACTCCTTGCACTCTGTTTTTCATCATGTCAACAAGAATTACCCAAGACTCGTCATCCCTCGGGCCGGTCTTGACCATGAAGCAAGAAGTACGACCATCACCGTGCGAGCTGAGTGTGGGTTGGCATATGAGCAGCCTGTTGATGCCTTCATCGTCATGCAGGTCTGGGAGGAGCTTCAAATCCGGGTCATTGCCGACGGCAGACATATCGAAGGACTCAATCCTGCAATTCATGTCCCAAGAACCCTCCAGCACAGCACCAGCGGCAGCAGGAATCGGTCTGCTCCAAACGGCAGACATCCAACCATCTTTTCTACGTTGGCCATTGGAGCCTGGACAAGAAGGCTTCCGGAGAAGCTGCTGGTGGATGTACTTGAAGTGGCCTTTATCAACAGCAATGTCCTGATATATGCGTGCATCGCCTTCGTCTGTCTGGCATGTCTGCGGAAGCGGAACGTACCGAAGCCTGGTGCTGTCTCCGACTCGAAACAGGTCGCAGATGAGGATGCCCCCCCGGAGGTCCACGAAACCCATGGTGCCAGCTTCTCCTCCTATCGCGACAGCCTTGGTGCTGACATGCGGAAAGAAGCCTCCTTCTCCATAGTTCTGGAGTTGTTGGTCGTTCACTGCAACGACGGTCGTGCTCCAAGTTTGGAGCTCGGAGCTGTAGCGGTAGAGGGTAAACCGGCCGCGACCTGGCTTGGGTAAGTCATCGCAGAGAGCAGCGACGGTGTAGGTATCGCGGTTATTATTGGAGGGGCGGCTCATGAGGCCAACCTGGCTGGGTCTGAAAACGCGATCACCGGGCGGTCGGTTGAGAAGCGTGAGCGACGGCCACCCGGGGCCCGGGCGGTAGATGTAGAGGTCGCCACCGACACCGTTGAGTAGTTCTCCTATGTCCTTTACGGGGCCGACGATGCGGAGGAGGACGAGGTTGTCGTCGGTGGCGATGACCAAGGGCTCGATCGGAATCTCTCCTCCTCCTCCTCGGCGGAGCAGCGGCAGAAGACGCAGAGGTAGGAGACGCGCGGCGGGTGGGCGGCGAAGAAGGTGACCTGGATTGGCTTGCCGCAATTGGAAAACGTACTGGCGGTGGTGTCGTTGGTGCAGTCGGCGACGTAGGCTTTCTCTTCGAGAAGCACCCATGGGATCTCGGAAGCGTCGTTGTCGGGGGAGATGGCAGGCGGATGCAAGCTAGCTTCGGGCAATTTAACATAGAACCGCTGGCACAGGATCGGCATGGATCTCTATCTCCCTCTCTGTGTCGTAGGAGAGGAGAGGAACGGAGGAGGACGGTCCACGACGCTGCGGCTTGAACTGGGACGGTTCTGCAACGTCGTTGAATTGGGCGGGATTTGACTGTTTCTCTATCAAAGGGCTTATTAAATACACGATTCGAGTCTAGTCTGTGTCGGCCTCGGTGGCAGGAAATTGGAAACCTCCGGCCCAACTGACTTGTTCGGGCCTACACTAATCTCGCGAGAGCACGGATCACAATGGAGTTGCTCGGGGGAACTCCAACGAGCTCCACGTCGCAGGTTAGCCGTTGTTGCGCCGACGGCCGTCTCGTCCCGTGGCCAGCCCTGCCGCCACCGCGCGCTCTCATATGTGTTCCAGCACCGTCTCTGAGACGATTCAACACCTAACCAGGCCAGCCCGTACGGAATAATAGATCTTTCGTTTTGTATATGTACTCACATAAACATTCATCAAATCTTGACCTGTCTTCCAGATGACCAAAGCGCCCACAACTTCGTACAACCATCAAAGCCGAGAGCTTTCTTCATAAATATACTGACCAAATCGCCACACAGGTTGATGCAGCAAGCCACCAATGGTTAGCAAGTGTGGAACTAAAAGGGAAACTCCTCTGTCACAGGTATTTTAGGCTGAGTTCTTCCGGATGCGCCATGTTCCAGTCCTGTCTCCCAAGGGAGATCTCCAGGTTCGGTGCGTACATGTCGTCGGTCAGCAGCTCCAGACTCGCAAGAGAGCTCGCTGGGCTTGAGGAGTTTGTGGCGGCCGCTTCGACGCCCGCTTGCAGTCCCGTTCTCAGGTGACCGTTTACTTCTTCTTGAGCTGCCTGATACAAGACATGCATAAGTAATTTCTCGTTTTTTCGAATTGCTAGTTTGTTGTTAATTATCTCGTTTTTCAGAGGAATGGTATACGGTACTTATATGACTGTATACTCACAACAATTGAACAATACATAGTTATGGATCATGCATGCGCGTATGTACCTGAGGATCTTGAAGCACTGGTAAGTAATTATGTCTCTGACACCGGTGCAACGAGTCAACAATTGCAACACCTTTCTCCAGCACTGCTGTGTGGTCAGTCCTCCTGCGCTCAAGAAATTAACAGTTCTTATAAATTTCATGCAGTAGACAGTGGTACTAGCAGCACATTGCTAAAAAGTGAAATTTGACTGTTAATCATTTACTCCATGGTCAGAGTCTCGGAGATGCAGGTTATTGCCAGTTCCAGGTTGCAAATAGATGATGATAAACATAGCACATACTTGGGAGTATGTTAAACGTTACTCGGAGGAGACACTACTTGGGAGAAACTTTAAGTATGTTGGTATATTTGACCCATCACTGCAACATACCAGGATCAAATTCTAACACCTACTGCTACATGCTTTACCATTGCAGACATTGCACAGACTATCTTCCATAGTATTTCTTTGTATCTTTGCTCACTGTTGCTCTCTGATGATGTACAGGAAAGGCTCTGGGGCGCTGCTTAGTAATGTGGGAACATGCATGCCTTGATTTGTCCCTACACAGCTACACTACACGCAAATGAACAGCAAGCTGGACAGCAACAAGTCAACAACCTGGAATATTGTACGTCTCAACCCATCCTAGCTTATCTGCATGCGTGACCACTAAACATAACTCATCACTCATCAGAGAAGCCAAGACAGATAGCAAAACCTCCATACCGATGAATCTGTCACTGATTCCCTGTAGTGCTACTATGTGTGTAGGTCGTTCTTGCCTGGAGAAGTGTGGCATTTGTACTTAGTAGCTCGAAACTTACCATTAGCTTCTGAAGCTCCATTTCCATTCAGCTGAATCGTATGCATGCAGCAGATAATTGTCGCGCGCGAGTTCTGATCTGAGATGGATGGGTCGATTGACCATGCATGATCTCAACAGTGAAAGGTGATCAGAGATAGAAAGAGAGGGATGGGGATGGAGGGAGCACACCAGCACGGAGCGTTATGATGGCTGGGGCTATGGACGTGGACGAAGCAAGCAAGCGAGCATGGATATATACTTGACGACACGGGGAAGAGGTCGGCAGGGAGACAGATGCGGTACAGCGAAAACACTAGTTGTCGCTCAGTGTCCAGTGCATGCCTGGGAGCTTGGGACACCACTCCGAGTTTTATCAGAAATTTGGGGTTGGAGAAGAACTGACGTACAGTCTGTTCTGTAGAGAGGACATGCTTGCAGGAAAAGGGGAGAGGAGTGTAGCAGTCATATTTTGTTCTTCTAGCTATGCAATGCTAACTACTCCTGCTAATCAGCGCAAGAAATTTGTTAATATATAGCCTCTGGATTTTCTTTTTGTTCTCTTCCAGAGTTAAATTAAGCAACCTCAAGATCTGAAGAAGGTGATCAGTGCCAGCTGGGAACTGCAGAACGGTTTGCCAATTTGTTTGTTTTGCTACTGCTGTCACAGCTGCCTTATGATAACAGTAAATATCCCTATACTCAGCAAGTCAGCATCATATAATAGTTAAGTACAGTCTTTCCTAAAAAATAATCAAGTAGAGTCTCACCGACCACTCAGTATAACATTTTTTTTCGGTTTCAAAAAGATAAATAACAATTTTCGTTTCATCTTATAAAACTGAGACTTCAGTATGTATATTACCCCTTGTCGTCCTAGGTTAAATTAACCAAATGTCCAAATCAACTGTAACTACGTACTACTCCACTATGTACTCTGATATACTCTTACTTAGACTCGCGTCCTGCAAAGACACCACGTGCACCTATAGTATAAGCTTGTTCTGAGCCGCCATATCCACCATATTTCTAAGATTAATGCTCTCCATTGGCTAACGCCAAGGACCTCGATCAGTAAACACTGCACCCATATTTATGCAGGTGACCCGGAGCCTTATATAATGGCCAGATAGGTGCTGCTGAGATTTGTTTATGCGGAAAATATCAAACAAAAGGCACATTTCATGCACATAGTGTCTTTTTCCTCTTGTCATCACTAGTTATACGCAGCAAGGGTTTAAATATTGTAAAGAAAAAAGATTGAAGAGAGTGTAACTTGACCAAAGTTGTAGTAGAAAGTTTGTGCGTAGGTTTTTCTGCTCGTACTGAGAAGAACATGCAACTTGTCTCATTATGCACATATTCCATGCAAAATCATTTTTTATTAAACATGGTGTTTGTGCATATCCACATATTTTCAAATTGTTAAACTAGACCAAGCGCAAATTTGGCAACGGATTGGGACCAATGTTAACTCTTGGATAAAAACCATGTTTGTTTCATCAGTGTTTAAAAACCTCCCGGACGGCAGAAGCGACAGGTAAAACAGGGACAGTAACATTAGCGTACATGTAAATCCAAGCTAATCAAGTGTGATGAGGTTGACATTGAGGGACAGACCTCGGGTGCTTAGGTGGAGGTGGTGACGGTACTGCCACCAGTGGAGCAGTTGCTGGTGGCGCGCAGAGAAAATGAGTAGCCGAAGTAGTCGCCACTGCAGCTGGAGAGCCGCAGATCCCAACCATGTCGTCACATGTTGGCAACAACACTACTGGCGCCACTGCATCTCCACCACCACCTCCTCCTGCCGAAGCCGCCTCCACGGCCACCTCCATCGCTGTCGCCGTCCTCTGCTGCGGCAGCAGCAACGCCTCGCCTGCATGCGAACACACAATGTTGCAGCAATCACTAGTCGTACGCGTCGCATGAAATAGGACCGTCCATGAAACTGCGCTTTCGTAAGCATTGCAGTGTCTAGCGTCATGGTACTTTGCAAAGGACAATGCGATAACTGGTTTTCCGGTGCTTACCTGTCGAAATGTGCGATGATCTGTCTGTGCTCTTCACCGTCCTGTACATCTGCACATTAAGGCGAGAAAACTGATCAAGGTGTTGAAATGCGTTGCTTGATGATCTGGTTGTGTTGTGCGTGGAGTTGGAAGGATCATGTCTGCCTGTCGGGTTTGTGACTTGTCCTTTCATTGCGGCCGTGCTAGATGCCGTTTGTTTGTCACCTAGCGCGGGATCGGATTCACCAGGGACAAAGTACGCGTGTAGTTACCAACAGTAAGAACCTCACAGAAGTGGTGAAACGAAACCAAAAAAGGAGCCAACATGCACCAAGATTCACCGTGTTTTTTCCTTGCATGTGTGCTGCTAGCTCCTCTGTGTTCATGTTACTATGGATATCCGGTTAATTATTTGTTGTTTTCGTACCTGAAGGTGGCTCTTGACATGCGCCAGCGTCAGATCCTTGACGTTCATCAGCTCCAGCACCGACTTGGGCGTCGCTCCTGGAATCAGTCAGCCAAAGGCGGGCGCCGCGAGAGCACGGATCGCGCGCGCGCCAAAAGATCGTCAGAGAATTCAGCTGAGATAATATAGCTTGTATGTGCAGAAAGAGGAATGCAAGCTTGGTGGATCACGCACGCGACAACCATGGCAGTATATATCGTCAGCTAGCGCAAAGCAAGTTAACTGAACACTGATACGCATGCTTACTTTCGTGGCCGCCGAGGAGCTCGACGGCGTGGACGAACCGCGCGTGGAGCGCGGTGGTCCACCGCATCCGCGGCGCGCGGGCGCTCCGCTTCGACCCCGGCGCCGACGCCCTGCCCGCGCGTTTGAACGCGCCGCCCTGGGCTTGCAGCAGGTGGCTCCGGCGTGCGGTGGCGTCGTCGCCACTCGCCGGCGTTCCGAGCTCCAGGCTCAGGCCCGGGGGGTCGGCGCCCGGGCTGCTAGGGTTTGCGAAGAACCCTACCTCGCCGCTTCCTTCATCGTACGTCGCCGTGCTTGGCTCTGCCGGCAACGTCTTCGCCACCGTCGATGCGTCGGAGGACGCGGCCGGCGGGCTTATCTGAAGGGAGAGATTCGGCAGGTGCCTCCGCAGCATTGGGAGATCAAGCAAAGAAATGTCACAGGCTTGCAGCTAGCTCAACGATCAAATGGACGGATCACTCAGGCTGCTAGGCAATCCACTAGCTACGTCTGGGATCAACTGATCATATGCTTCTTGAATTAAGCCAAGAACGGAGGAGTTATATCAGCGCGGTGGTCCGGTGATCAGAGAGGAAAGAAGAGAGAGGAAAGGAGATGAGGTGAGATGTGGCAAAGTCAGGACAGTGGAACAGTCACTGAGAAAGAGAAAGGAAGAGGCGTGGGGATGGTGGATTTGAGCAAAGTGGCAAGTGAAAAGGAGCGAGAAGGGAAAAAGGAGAGGCTTGGAGCCTGGGGCGTAGTGATGAGGGGCAGAAAAAAGATGTGGTGATTAGGTCATGAGTGGTTTATGATTTGGTCCCTTGGGAATGCCGCGTAAAGATGGAGTATACGTAAGCTTTGGAGGAAGGCATGCAGGGCGTATAGGCTGAAGGTACTTGTACTTGATGGCCATTGATGCAGCAGCAGTTGCTGCTCCCGGTCTTCATGCATGTGCAATCTGACAAAGGAACGTATGTACTGTAGTGTATGTGCTTGATCTGAATGTTCAAAACGTTTGTTCGCCTCTCTTGTACCGGGATGTTTCAGAAGGATAAATTACCTGTTGTCTGGCAGTGGGTAATTAAGAGATGTTTTTGAACTATGTGAAGCAACTTCGTTTTCGAGGCAGATTTATGAATTTGTCTGTTGCATTCCAAAACAATCTGGGAAGAACATTTTTCTTGTTCTAATCCTATCCTCGAGTGAAAAAAAGAAGAAGAAATATTCGCAATACTGAATTGTCAATTGTTCGTCTGCTACAAAACTATATTGGTAACGAGTAATATTTTCAGATAAGTTTAACTAGTAATACACCGGATTACTGTTTTTCTTCCTTAATTGTTCTTTTGGACTTTGAGGGGTCTCTAGCATATACCCTTGTCTTGTTTAAGAGCTGAATGCACACGTACTAGGACAGTGAAACGCAGCATAGAAATATATTGACCCACAGCTCTGGTTTTTAAGCACAGTACTTGCCTTACACAACAGCAAGTTTTCAGACAGTGCATCTTTAGTACTTTGAGATGGTCTTAATTAAACATGGTAGGGACTGACAAGAACCAGGGCTACCACCCATTGTGGTGCAAAGATAGGTCGCCCTTTCGCTCTGAATGATCTGCCGCCGCAGTGCAGGACCAATAAAGGTGTAAAACGGCCGGGCTGACCCTCTTCTTTCGGGGGTGCACATTTTCAGCAAAGCAGAGGTATAACGCCCCGGGGCGAGGGCGCTGCGGATCTTTCCATATTCATGAAACGGGAAGCGTTCTGTGATGAGGCTCGTCGTGTGCGCCCGCCGCCGTGGACCGATCGAGGATGCTCCTCGCCCGCCGCAGGCCGCCATGAATGTGGCGGAATGCGACAGCACGATATGGGGGCACTGCCGCGCCGCGCTGTACGTACGAGCGCGCGAGAGTGACATGAGAGGTGATCATCCACATTCCACAGGAGGAGGACGGCGACTGGTGGTAGCGCTGCAGCCTATCTAGCTGATGCTAGCTGCAGGATGACGAGGAGGAGTATCTAGCTGCTGCCATTCACTCGCTCACTCGTCAAGACTGTCCTTGGTTTGGCGTATGGTTGACAGGTTCGAACAGATTTCTGATGAACATGTAAAGTCTCAGAGTTTAGATATTCTACCGTGCCTGCTGAACATGCATGACGATGTTTGCAGAGTCAATCGATGAGCAATCCACGCCTAACCAGCACGCACTTGTGGTGTGGGCATCAAGTGAGAAACTACTCGTGTAGCAAAGGATGATGGATCAATAGCATACTCGTCCCGGGCTATCGATCACCTGGCCAGCTGGTGGATCGAGAGAATAAAAATAAAACCAATAAAACAGCGGCAGGGGAGGCAAAGGTACGACGGCTCCTGGCTACATTCCGATCTCGTCGTCTTCACCTCGATCGGCTAATAATTCCGCTAATCCCTCCGGCCCCGGAAGGCAACAGCAGATGAGAACAACAAGGACTCGCGGCACAACGGCGAAAGCGCCGGCCCGCTGCTCCGCGCGTACGGCGATTCCGCACGCAGCGCGGCCGCGCTCTGCGCTCGTGGCGTTTGCATGCAGCCGGGGAGATGGGAACAAGCGGGAAGAACTTCTCGAGGCGGCTAAACAAAACAAAACAAAACAATTGGGAGCGGAGGAATTTGTGAGCCGAGTTGTTTAGGCGCCGGGTCAGCGCCTAATGCGGCGTGTTCCTCGCAAAGTACGCGCGGCTTTTCTCGATCGCGCGCGGGTTCCCATGCGGGTACGAGTTAATGCTACTAGCATGCATGCATGCGCCTGTGTGTGCGTGTATGTATGTGCGTGCCCTGATCTTGGTCCGGGGCGCGGTTAGTACGTTCGTTGGGTTTTGTTTAGCCTCGGCTTTGGCTTTTGTTTAGTTTGATTTAATCGGTGTTGCGAGTTGGTAGCCCTGTCGTCCGTGTTGCTGCCGTGTGGTCGTGTCTGGAATGTACGTAGTGTCACTGGAATACACCGATGACATGTAAAATTGATGGAACACCTCCGTGGATACGGCCAGCTAGTACGTGTTCCGAGCACTGTGTTGACCGCTCTACTACTGCGAACAACGCACGTACGGTCTCCGGAGCAAATGATGGCTTTACTCTTAGCTACTCGCTTAGACCAAAAGTCGCTGCTGAAAAAGCAGTACAGGAAAGCCGCGGGGCCAATCAGCCTCTGGGCTCGTCCTAGCATCCATGGCAAATAGAACTAGTGTGAGCTACAGCCATGGTCATAGTTAGGGGGACTCTGCCATGCATGTCTAATAATTCACAACACGCAAAAAGCTAGTGCTCGGCATTTGGCGGTACAAAAAGTGCTCTTCTGGTGGCAAGGCCAAAATAACTGAGTGTGGCGCAAGATTGTGTTGACTCCACTGATTCACTCCAGATTGGCATCCGAGCAGTCGATCGACCACTACACCAGCTCGCCAAGACCTGCACACATCGGCATCGACATTCACGGTGAAAGTGTCGATCGTGCACGAACCATATAGAGATCCCAGTTAATTGCACGCTCACGAGGCGTACGTACAGGCGAAGAAACCAACCACCACACACCAGCTCGCCACGACCTCGCGTCGCACAAGCCTGGAAGTACTCGATGACGAGCGTGGACCATGCCTAGGATTAGGAGGAACCTCGCGTGTGGTCTCCCCGGGCGGACTCTGTGAACCCCCCTCACCCTTTCTTCCAAAGTCGCAGTGGTCGGTGCCGGGCACTGATCAAGCGCGACGTGGTGGCCTAACCAAAAAGCTGCCTCGCCGCATCGGCACATGCGCGCGCGCAGCAGCAGCAGCGGCACGCATGATTTGGCCGCCCCGCCCCGGCCCAGTTCGCAGCGCGGCGCGGGGGCACGGTGTTTTTCGCGGTGGTGTGCATGCATGGCATGGGGAAATCGCTGCCTTTCTCCGTGCGATCATTGCGCGGGGGCACGGTGTTTTTCGCGGTGGTGTGCATGCATGGCATGGGGAAATCGCTGCTTTTCTCCGTGCGATCATTGCAAGAGCTTCGCTTCGGCGCTCAGCTTACGGTTTGCCGGCTCGCGCGGTCCGGCGCCGGGGCTGATCGATCTGACGGGGGCGGGGGCGGACCACGTACGCGCGGCGACCCGGATACCCATGATGATTTTCTTCTCGCTGCTGTTTTGTTCGATCGCCTGACGGTTGTGCGGGGGCTGTACACATGTCCAACCCCCGGCCGTACGTGTCAGGTGATAAAAGCGAGGCATGACACGGCCACGGAAGTTTGTTGGGTTGGGTCGTTGGGTTCGGTCGTCCTTGTGTTGCGCGACAACAGAACAGGCATGCACGTCCAAGGAGTTGCAGCCGAGCAGCGCATGGCAGGAGCAGCTAGCTCGTCAGGTGATAGGAAGCAGAGGACGCGGCATGGACCGTTCTGTGTTACACTGGCCATCCAGCTAGCTAGCTGCCCGATTTTGCTTTTGTTGCGTACGATTAGTTGATTGCATTCAGGCGTCCGGCGAACAAAGCTAGAACTACCTGCAGTTTTCTTGTTTCGAGAGTACAGGACATTTTGAAGATGGGGGGCGATTGTTGACTGAATCTTTTGCAGTACGACCATTGCAAACAAAATGAACTACTCCTAGCATCTTACTTTTAGAGCGGACTTTTTTTTTTGACCACCTAGGCATGTTATATGTAGCAGATTTGATATGCTCACCTTATCATCGTACTAGTCCCATTTTTTTTAAAACTGGAAAACTGTTTCTATTAACTGTAACAAGATTACAATACCAGGATTGCTATTTTACAGGAGCACATGACAAACACGGAGCTTCATTTGTGAATAAAATAAGAAAGTAAAAACAGATTAATTTGCTTGATATAATAACGTATAATTTATCTTTTTTATAAAATATAATTTTTTAGATAAAAAAAGTATATAATTTATTTAAAAGTAGATAAATTATACCAGAATTGCAAGTTTGTGACGGCCCACTACAATTTTAGGTCAACTGGGCCCAACAGTCATGGTACACAAAATTGTTTCCTCGTTGAGCCCATCAGTTACTTTGAAGCCCAGTCAACATTCCCCACGCTACTTATCTCGATCCGTTCCGACCCCAGCCCAATTACTCGTTGCGTCGTCTCCCAATCGTCTCGCACGTACGGTCAGGCGCCTCGGCATCGCCGCTGCACGGACGCCGGAGACGACGACGGCGGCGGCAAGATGACGGTGTTCCACTTCCTCAACTGCGCCGTCCTCACCTTCGGTCCCCACGTCGTCTACTACTCCGCCACACCCCTGTAACTCCCTCCTTCCTACTCTCTTGCCCTCTCCCCATCTCCATGAGATCCGCAGCCTAAACTTGCGAGATCTACTTGTGTTACGCGATCCGGGCGCTTGGTAGTAGCGTGATCTGAGTGGTTGAGTAGGAGCTCATGATCGTGCGAGTTTTATGTGTGATTCGGCTCCTGGGATGGGCTTTGCTCACTGCGATTGCAGTGAATTTTGCTCAGTGGAGCTGGGTCGACTAGGGATTGGTTATGTGTTTGCTGATGAACTTATTTGGCACTGTTCAATGAGAATTAGGGCTTTCTTTGATGGATTTAGGTGTTTGAACTTTGAACTGTATCAGCAGCTTACTTCTAGCTAGTTTGATTTTTGACTAGCTGTTGATGTGAGGGAAATGTGATCCGAGTGGAATCCAATGGTAAACACATTAGCAAAATAAAACACTGTATGGGATGCCATTTGAATATTGCCAATAACTTGATGCTAGTGAAAGTGAATGCAAATGCTGAATGAATACATCTTTCCAGTGGAGAGTAATCACATGATAGTGATGAACTATTGAGTGAATTCTGGGTGGGAAAATTTTCATTGGTACTATATTCTTATAACCTGATAACTTAGCATTTGACTTTTTTTTCCCGGAACCAATTAACTTAGCATTTAGCTATGTTAGATGGTTGATAGTATTGCTTTTGTTCCTATAACTGTCAGGTTGTGTCATCATTCTGATGTCACTATCGGTGACATAACATCCAAATATCTCATCTCATGCAGTAGTTACATTCAGCCCAACTCCACTCAGTCTTCCACTGTCGTCTCTTAGAGCAACGAGTGTACTCCATGGGACATGTGAATCATTTTTATGAGTTCTTGGCCTAATTTGATCTGAATTTGCACATAGTCGACATCGTTTATCTGAACATACATGAAAATAGTGTTACGCGTCTGTATATTCCTTGGACTACACTTTCTTATCTGGTCATTTGTTGCAGGTCAGAGTACGATACGATCGGCACATCTGTAAAAGCGGCTGTTGTCTATCTTGGAGCTGCACTTGTAAAGGTCAGCAACCATTCCTGGATCCTTTCATATTGTGCATTTTAGAGTGATAAAAGGGTATGCATCTAGTGCAGAAGCATAATAAGGTGCGATCATAGGGGGTGGGGCATTCCTTTTATTTTTGCCCAAATAACATGAGAAAAAAAAATCAGCCTGTAGGTTATGGAGTGTTCTATCACCTTCAAAGATTTCGGCTTCAAATTAAATGTCAGAAGAAATAAACAAACAAAAAAAGGATAGCTTTTGCTGTGGATAAGGGTTTTGCTGAGCTTAATGTAGGTTGAAAAAATTGAATTCGAAATGTTACACTGATCAATTGATTTGAAAGACATGTTAAGTTTTATCACAATATTTTGTGCTACGTTGACATACAAACCAACTATTCTGTCATTAATGTGTGTGATTGTGATTTTGCCCTGTATATCATCGCATTCGCATGAGAAAGTTGGTTTATACTTTATATACCATGACCGTTGAGCTCAAGTGATCTACATTCATTGATTTTACTCATTTGAGAAATTTTGTAGTTTCAATATTTGTAATGTGCTATTGACTTGCCATCTGTTTTGACGATTTGGGTTTCCCAGATGCTCCTTTTGGTAGGTTTTCATAGTGATAATTGTTGCCTTGGTGTCTACATGACACTGGACAAATGGCCTTTTTTTTTTCTTTCTATGGATCTTATTGAACAGTTCTCGAATACAATTTTTAATAATATGCTCTGCATGGTCTGTACTTGTTTGTCCAGCCGTTATACAATTTGTATGTACTAGTTTTTCCTAAAATCATACAAGTCTAAGCATTCACTGTTCTGATATTTCCAAGTTAGCCCTGTTGACATTTTTTGCTCTTACCTATTATCCTTTGCACTCAATGAATGATATTAGTCATTGTATATGTTGGCATATTAATCTATTTTACATGCTTGTTAGTTGTTACTATGTTTATTCAATCAACCATGGTATTTATTGGATTGCTTACCATTGCTTCTTCATTTTGGCAGCTTGTTTGCTTAGCAACATTGCTCAAAGTACCTGAGAATGATAGCTTTGATCCCTATCAGGTACATTTGCTGCACTTTCTTTGACAGATAAACTATCCTTTGCCTTACCATGTTCTTCTCTAATCTATCTATTATTTCCTTTTGCAGGAGTTAATGAAAATTTTTATCGGGTTTATAGATGTCGCTGGGCTCTATTTTGCTCTGACACAGTTGACTCACAGAAACATCTCTCAGAACCACAAGTTCCAGGCTGTTGGTCTTGGTAAGTACATAATACATAACTGTCACTGAAGTTTCATTTGCGTCAAATTATCGAGTTGCATTCTATCCTATGTGGCTTTTTTTACTTGTGCCCATTTTTGGAATGCGCTGAAGTTAGTTTTCAGTGTTCATGGCTTTTGGCATGAATACGAGGTTATAATTTGACTTGCTGGTATCTGACAGTAGTTATCATCCATTTGATCACATCTCCTTTTGTTTTTTTCTGCTTAAATTTGCAAAAAAATTGGTAGGTTTTGACCTTTTCCCTATCTACAATAATTGTTTTTCACTTATCACCAATGTGTTGGATGTTCTTTGGATTTTCAGGTTGGGCTTTTGCCGATTCAGTTCTGCACCGACTGGCACCTCTCTGGATTGGGGCAAGAGGGCTTGAATTCACATGGGAGTACATATTTCAAGGACTTGAAGCGAATGCTAATCTTGTATGCTACTCCATATATTTTGAAAATAATAATAATTCCAATTACCTTGTTCCCGAGCTTATGATGTTTATTTGACATGTTTGTAAGCAAGGAACTTTCTGATTTGTGTTTTTCTGCAGGTGATGACCCTCTCCCTCGCTGCATTAGGATCGTTGATGTGGCTTAGGAAGAACAAACCTAAGACTTTGATTCCTATAATTTATGCATGTGCTCTGCTCTTGGCAACAATGCCATCTATCACCAGGTAAACCCTCCCTGACATACTTCATTGTTTGTTAATTGTTTATGTTCTTATGTCCCATTATTATTATTATGTACTGAAAATGGTAAGCGATTGTTTGCAAGACTTAATAGTTATCAGATACGCATATTTGCCTTTTGATGTAGCCTTTTCTCGAGATGATTCAACATGATGATTTGTATCAATACGGGAAATGAAGTCTTAATACCTGATTGATAAGTGATCATTTCTGATTTTACTTAATCCTCTTTTGTGGATAGCTTTTGTGGTCTAGAAGTCTTAGTTTCTCCTTGCCCATTGGATGTTTCATACTTTCATCTTCGTCATATGCAAAGGATTTGTGCTCCTTGTTGTCAATGTCACTGCGGTATCGATGGAGGAATACATCGAAACCTTTCCTCCTCTTGTGAGCTTAAGTTGAGCATACCAAAAATCTCAAAAGTTGAGGACACCAGAACGTGTTTGAATTTTGTATCCAAATGATGTCTGGATGAAGCATTGGTAGTTGAGTCTAACCTTTGAGGGATTATAATTGTGTTGGATTACATAGGTTTATTCGATCTCGAGTAAAAACTAATTGGAAAATCACTCTTTAGTCATCATCATTTCTGATTGTTTATTTGCTCTTCTGTAACTTGCACATTTCGCACTTTGTTGCCTTAATTTTACGCCTTACTAAACAACCTCACAAAAATTGCAGTTACTTGAGGAGATCATTGGAGTGGCAGACTCCCAAGGTGGTTGGTTTCGAGCTGTTCTCCTCGCTTGTTATGGCTTTCATCAGCTGGCAGTTGTTTTCAGCTTGCCAGAGGCCGATGTAGTGTGAGAAGCAAAGCGTAGGCTGTTTTACCTCCAAAATGGTTTGACGCCCCTGAAGATCCTTCATGTTGTACTCCAGAAGAATTAGGATTCTCTTTTGAGCCCTGCACAACGGCAACTTTGCATAATGTTCGATTATAGGACATTTTTTTTATTAGAACCCATTTTTTGTGGGTTGTACGCAAGAAACCCATGCCTGTAATGAGCAATTCTGTAACAAATGCTCTTCTTGGCCTTACTTATTCATTGAGCTGAAAACCATTTCCCCCTACTGCTGTCAACTCGCCTCTTCTGTTTAATCGCATGGTCTAGCATGTACTTGTACCTTATAATTTTCAGTTACTGAGTGAGCTACGTGGTCAGATTCCGACAATAAAGTTGTAGCATAACATTATCCAAAGTTGCAGCATAACATTATCCTGCTGCTGCGATGCAAGACCAAGTTGCAATGTGGTTCTAAGTTCTAAGTACAAAACCCTCTACGAAAAATTTTCGAGAAAAGAGGCATGAATACAAGACAAGTGGCAGTTCTCGCCAAAAATACGTGTCCAAAGTATTCACCAATTGTCATGGATACATACCAAAAGTAAATTCAATCAAAAACATACATCACGTTTTATATATCACGGCTTTTGATTCAGGCGACAGCCGGAGAGTGGCTGCCTGCTACAGGGAGGAGGGAATGGAGGTTGACTACTCCGACTCCTCGACGGCGGCCTCCACCCGGAGCAGCACGAAGCCGACGGCGACGCCGACGAGCACGAGGCCGTTCATGGTGACGGCGATCCTGAAGATCTCGGCGGCGGCGTTCATCTGCGCGCCGAAGGCGCTCCCGCGGCTCTGCCTGCCCGCGGGGCTGAGCGACGCGACGATCTTGGCGAAGGAGTAGTCGGCGGTCTTGCGCACGCCGAGCATGGTCACCTGGTTGAGCCCCTTGAGGCCGTGGTACGCGTTCATGCCCTCCACGCACGTCCTCTTCTTCGCCGACGCCGGCGCCGCCAGCGACGGGATCGTTGCCACGGCGAACGACGCCATCTGTCTGCGCTCACGTACTGTGGTGGAGCCTGCTGCAGTTATCAACAGAGCACAGGCGAGTGAGAATTGCACTAACGTGCAGGGATGGCAAGAATGCGAATGTGGCTTGCACGATTCGTTACCTTTTCTCTCTGTGGCGCTCGAGCAAGAGGTCGGTGTGGAGCGTGAGCGGGCGGGAGGACGGGGCGGCAGCGTTTTTTTGTACGGGAGATCAGAGGAGGATAAGGCGAGGATGGGAATGGATGGTGGCCGAAGGGCAGTTTATCCTGGGTGGTGACATGGAGGAGGTGGTGACCAGACGGATCCTGATTGGCCAGGGATGGTCCACATGTGGACTTTGTCATCTTCCTTTTTCCGGAGGCGTCCGTGGAATGCACACGCTGCCTGCTGGCAACGGTTTCGTATTCAGGGTGCTGCTGCAATTTTACTAGGATGGAGTTTGCTGCGGATTCAACATATATTTACCTTGAACAGTTCTTTGAAAAAAATTACACTTCAGTATCAGTGTTGTCGTGTGTATTGTGTAAACTCGCTTTTTTCCTCAGCATGCCATCTGATTTGTTCTCAAATAATCAAAACATGTAGTATGCAGAATCTGATTAGCTATCAGCATGAGCACTCTCACTGTCGCGCTGAAAAAAAGAAAAAACGGACCAAAGCATCAGCCCAGAATATCTCCCAACATCAGCAACGTAAAAGAAGCCCAGCTCGTGACGGCACGGAGCCGCCACCGAACATAGAGACAGCCCACGGACTCAACGACGTGAGAAAGGCCCAAAAAGCCCGCTTAAACAACCCAGCGCTTTATCGCGATCCAACTTTACAAAATACCCTTAAAATGGATCGCGACTATTGATGGCGACCCAATAGTTTTCATTAAACCCTCTAATATAGATCGTGATTATAAATCGTGATCCAAAATTTTACATAAAACCTCCTAATATAGATCGTGATTATTAATCGTGATCCAACATTTTACATAAAATCCCCTAATCTAGATCGCGATTATTAAACGCGATCCAATATTTTTCATATAAACCCCTGTATTGACCATCCATTTCACATAACGCCCCTCCTTTCCTTCCGCAGTCGAGTCTCCCTTTCCTTTCGGCGACGGCGCCAGCAGCCGCGCTGTCGGCCGCTGCTCCTTTGGCTCTCCCCTACTAAGCCGGCCGGGCAGCGCCGTGCCCCGTCATGAGCGCCGACCCGACTCGCATTTCGCCTCCGTCCGTTCACCGCCGGAAGCTGTCATGTGTAGCGTAGCATCCTACATCAGTCGGAAATCAATCACGGCCGCCTCGCCGTCGTCCGCTCCACCTCCGGCGATCCCCTCCCCCCTTACACACCCATTCGCCTTTGAAGAAGCGCTGCTCAGTGGTGGAGGAATGAAGCAGAGCATGGCCGACGGTCGCAGACGTGCGGCATTCTCGTCGTTCTCAATTTCTCATTTCTCATGCTCGAAAGCTCACCTGTATTGCTGTTTTCGTTTATTTTTTAATTTTTGTGCTGCTGAGCGACCTGTCTCTGAAGCAAATCTTGGCCCTTTTGTTGTAATCCCTGTTCTTTCTTTGTCTCTTTGGTGTAGCTACTGCAGAAAATGAACTTCTGAAGAAAGGACAATGATTGTTCATCAACTGTGAAAATAATCTTCTGGGGAAACTACAGCAAACCTTTTTGGGAATTGCCTGAACTTTTTATTGCACGTGTAACAAAATGTACATATTTATTATAAAAATGAATACATGAATGGATTTACATAGAGGAGAAGAAAAGGCGAAACATCAGTCCTAAATAAATACTACAAACTAAGGGAAAATCTACCACACCTAGCTAACAGATGAGATCGATTTTCATCCCTGTGGCACCAATGAGACCAAAGGCGGATGACAGTGAGGTTATCGTCCTCCTCATATCTTAACTCTGAAGACTTTGGCATTCAGGCAGTTCCAAATGTTTCACAAAATGCAAACAAGAACAGAGCTGCAAATTTTGGCTGTTATAGTATCAAGCCCATGTAAGCTACTCCATGAAGTATCCTTATGAGCATGATTAGCTCAGCCGATTCAAAATAGTGTATACAATCTTGGAATCATGGACGGTTTAATGGAACAAGTATTGTGAATTCAATAAAGGAGTGGAAACCAAAACATGTGTACAAAATTTGCAAAATGGAAACAAAAATACAGTCCCATGCGCAATGAGGATGCGCGTTACGTTACTAAGGCCATCGGTCTTATGGAAAGAGAAGGCATATAATCGATTCTTTGACCGGCTTTTTTTGGTCGAGCAACCGAAACATTTCTTTAACGGCTACTGCCTACATAACTTGTCTTCCTCTTTTCAAGGAAGTAAGTATCAGACCATATGTAGTTCTCGGCCCCTTTTGTTAGACCAGTTCCTTTCGGTGCTGAGTTCCTTACAGCCCCGGTACTGTACTGAAGTGGCTTCTTCACTCCAGCACAGAAGTATTCCGGTGAGCCGGACATTTTTCATGTTCGCCCTGAAAGGAAAGAAAAGTATTTCAAAGTCAATAGAAAGGGTACTCGCAAACAAATCCTGGCACAATTCGAGTAACCTCTGTTCCTTCTCTCTTCGGTGTAGCAGGGTTGCGTACTGGACAAAATGTACTTCTGAATAAAGGTACAGTGATTGTTCATCGAGTGTGAAAATAATCTAAAGTAAGACAACGACTGATTAGGACGATGGAATACAGTATTTTAGCTCGTGTCTTTTCGTTTTCATAAAGCATAGAAGCACTTCTCAAAAGGGAAACATCAGTCCTACAAAAATACAAGGTCCGAAATACAAACTAAGGAGAAAATCTGTTACTCCTAGCTTAACACATGAGATGGATCTTCAGCCCTGTGGCACCGATGAGACCAAAGGCGGACGACAGTTCCAAGTGTTTCACAAAATGCAAATAAGAACAGAGCTGCGAATTTTGGATGTTAAAGTATCAAGCTCATGTAAGCTGCTCCATTAAGGATTCCTTATTAGTATGACTAGCCCAACCGATTTATAATGTTTTCTTCAATCTTGGAATTGTGGACGGTTTAACGGAACAAGTATTGTGAATTCAATAGAAAGGAGTGGAAACCAAAACATGTGTACAAAATTTGCAAAATGGAAACAAAAATACAGTCCCATGCGCAAGTCAAGCTGCAAGCAGCACATCACTAAAATTCTCTATAATTTTATTATTCTCTTAAGGTTTGATGCAATATGTATCTCCTGGGTCATCTTGAGACAAATGGATTCACATGGCCTTTCAAATATTCAACAATTCCAGATCTCCATGTTTGGATGTTCCAAAGACCCTGATATTGGAACTGGAAATTGCAATGGAATTTCATTCACCAAAGCAATGAGACGAATTTAAATCCAACACTATAACCTTTTCATCATAGTGCCATGTCGATGGTAAGCCAAAATGGTAGTTATAGAACCGAAGTAAACTGATGAAGAAATGTGCAGATCATAGAACAAATACTACTTATTTTTCCATATAAAATTAGGTTACAAGTATACACTAATATCTGCAGAAAGTAAAATAATATTTAGTTGAAATCCAATAACTCATACAACTTCAAAGATGCTAATCTTGGGAGATGAAGCTGGGCAAGTACTTTAGCTGTTCAGAGTGGGGAAAGGAAGTTTACTGACCATAGCCAATTATAACCACGGTGAGAAAAGTAATTAAAAAAAAGGGTGAGAAAAGAAGTAAGGAACTCTACATGCTGAGATTGATCTGCTGCGTGCTTTAATCCATGTAACTATGCAGTGCCAGTGCCTACCTGGACATTTCTAACAATTAATCAACAGAAAAGAACCACCTAAAGTTCACTCAGAACTTTCGGAGCTCATCAAATCCTACATTCCATGGTCTAGTTTCATTGAAGCTGGTATAATGTGTTGTAAAAATCGAAGTAGCAAGTCGTTTTACAGAATAACCAAAACCATACCACATATATACGTCATAAATTTCTAGGTAAATGGGGAGCACGTTGTTTGAGTTACTTAAGGAATGTTCTCCTTATACTTAATTATACTTGAGGCAGTTGAGTTACAGTGTCCTTTTGAACCATGTTTGAGTTCAATGCCTCGAGTTCCATCAGGGCCCCCATCATCCACAGTAAAGGTTTCAAAGTTGACATTCCTACAGTAGAAATCCAGCTTCAAGTTTCCAAAAGAAAAAGGAGGAAAACTAATGAACTCGTTGACATGATGATACTGAAAGGCCCCCACTAAAAAGATAATGTTCTAACGATGCTGACGGGGTCCTAGGTATATAAATCAAGACAAAAATTGGGTTGACAAGACAATGTCTAAACTGTCAATCTCAAGTTCAGAATGCCATCAACTATTCATATGCAAATAGCCAAATTTTGAAATGTTCAGAGCAATTGAGCCACCACACAAATCAGGTTGCCAGCGTGCACTAATATCTGCAAAAGGCAAAGTAATATGTTGTTTAAATCAAATATCTCTCTACATACTCAAAGATGCAATTCTTATGAGATGAGGCTTGGCAAGTGCGGTTGCGTAACATTGACATAAATGAGACGTTTTAAGCAGGAAAGAGTTACATGTGATGATTTTTATGGGACCGGAACTCTGAAAAATGAACTGGTCAAGTGCCATATAATTTCTAGAGTAGTTCACTTGTGCCTATGCTTCGACCTCAGAGTCAGAGTAAGCAACAACTAAACAGATATCCGATTAGACTGAGTCCTGTTAGTCCAGACTTCAAGCACATCACATGGAGGCCGGCAGCAGCTAACGAATTCGAGTCCGGCCAGCGAGGTTCTCCATCCACGAGTTGACGACAGAAGGGCACACTTGACTGGAAACGCAAGGAAGGGCACAAATCAGCAGAGAACGAAGGAAGAGAGAAAGAGGGAGAGTGATGGTGCTTACATACGGGTGATGCTTGTAGATGAGGCAGATGACGAGTTCGACATTGGAGCGACCTCGCCGCCGCCTCCAGCTCGCTCCAGTTGCGGGGGCTTTGGGGATGTCGGAACGCGCGGGTGCCCTTGCCGCTGGGCGCAGAGGCGTTATATTCTAAGCGCCGAGCCTGGATCTGGGTGGCCGGAGCCGCCGTGGGCATGGCAAGGCCGCGGCGGCGGCGGCGGCGGCCGGCGGGGTTGGAGCTCCGTCACCCCCACCCCCCAGGGATTTTGCAGAAAACCCCCTGATTTGGATCGCGACCCAATTATTTACACTAAACCCCCTAAAATGGATCGCGATTAATAGTCGCGATCCAAATATTTACGGAAAACTCCCTACCACGAACTAATACTACTGAAACAGGCCCTCGTTTGCGTCTGCCGTCCTCCGCGCTCCCCGTTCCCGCCCGGGCCGGCGACGGCGAGGCCGCCTCGCCGTCGTCCGCTCCTCCTCCGGCTCTCTCCTCCAGCCCTCCCCGTCTTCCCGACGGATCTAACCTGCCGCGCCTCATCCCACCCTGCCGGCGACGGCGGCGAGTCCGCAAAGACCACTCGACAGAGCACAGCGCGACTCCCCGCCTCGCCTCCGAGTCGGTTCACCTGCGCCACCCATCGTCGTGCCCACCACCACCAGCAACGGGAAACTCGACCGATGCCTCCACAATCACACGATCGTTTCCTCCGGTCAGAATTTCTCTCGATCCAGGCATCCAGCAGACGAGCGACACGCCGGAGCACGTAAGGGGACCATGTACGACGCGCATGTGCGCCGCCATGATACGGATCCACGCCCACAGGGCGCGCAGCAACCTGTCGTCGCGACAGCACCGGATTTCAAGCTTTCCCGTCCCGGGGACCCGCCATGCGCGACGGCTTATTCATGAACGGCACGGCAACAACAAATTGAGCAACGGACATAGTGGACCTGGTGTGTATGTTACCATGATGAGAACTTGGATTATTCATGAACGGCTTATTGATGAACGGCAACAACAAATTGCGCGTCGACGACGAGCGCATAACCAGCCGAGACGAAAGATCTTCACTTGGCAGAACACGTACGGTGGCGCTTTTACAAGGACGCAAACAGTTTCGCTGAGGCTGGTGCAGCTAGCACAGTGGCGACGGGCGAGACATGTAAGGCAGGAAGGGTCAGGTCGGATGGACACAGACGCAGACATAGTGACTGTCGACATGGTCTCCCACTTGAACTTGGATCTTCTCCAGCTAACAATTACTAGTACTAATCTTGATGAAAGAGTAAAAGGTTTTCCTCTTCTCTGACCAACACAGAGCATTTTATGCTTCAGCACGAGGGTGGAGCCACTTGTTCACCTTCGCGTCCCATAAGATCTGACTTTTCTGAAAGGCGACATTTTCAGAGAAGCTGTAACCATAAAACCAATGTCAAAACTTTGAAAAATGAACTGGGATACTGGTAGTCAAATGGCGGAGTCACTCCATACATGTGTAAAGCCGCCGTTAGAGACAAACTGACACCATTACGTGCTTCCTTGATTGGACTTCAAAAAAGGAATATGGGAATCCTCCGGTAGAAATGTTTGTTCACGTGGTCGTCGTCCTCACCATGTGTTGTCAAATGCAACAGGGTTGACTGGAAAGTGCGTGTGCTCCTACCAAGAAACTCCCTTCCCATTTTGTACTACTACAGCACGGCCACGTGGACTCGGCACCTGATCACATGCTCAACTCCCACTCTAAAAAAAAAAAAAAAAAAACTCCCCTCTATTTCAATCAACGTGCCTGGCTCTAGTTGCCTGCGTGCGCGCAAGATGCGCCACACGCAGCGTCTGGATCGGCACGAGGCAGGCCGGTACCCTGCAGGAAGAGAACGATGCTGGATGCTGCCTGTTGCCATGGCCGCGTGACGGCGTACGTCGCCCTCGCGAACGAAGTCGCGACGCACCTCCCGCGCCTCTGATTGATCGGAGGAAAGGCGCCGAAAAGCGGCTCGATCGCTAGATCGCTTTTGCTAGCTGCCGCGCCGCCGCCGCCGCCGCCGCCGCCGAGTGCGCCCGATTTTTGCACCGGGTCGTGTTGGCAAGCACCCACCACTCACCAGCCGGGGTTGACAGGCACCACCGAGAAGCGGGACACGACGGTCGACGCGGTCGGAGTCGTCGGGCGGAATCAGTGTGCGAGCGAAAGGCACCGTTGTTCTGTTCGGTTGGTTGGTAAGACCGGAGCGGCCGGCGCCAAGCAAAGCAAAGCAAAGCAGCAGCGTGCCCTGTGGCACCACGGCACGACGCACTTTTTTTGTTTGGTGATGGTCAAGTTGGACGCGCACCAGAGCTACCGCGCGATTGCGTCAAACGCAGGCAGGTGTATGATCCTAGGGACTTCATTCCTGCACCAGGAAGAAGCGGCCGCGGCGGCATTTCCAACAACACAGGACAAGACGGAACGAATGAATATTCAGGCACGCTGCCCGTACTCGTACTTTGGCCCCGTCTCTCTCAGTTCAAGGGGTGTTCGTTTCTCTAGGCTTAAATTTAGACCACCTAGAATCTTGTCATTTAAGGGTATTAAATAAAGTTTAAATAAAAAACTAACTACAGAACCTTATACTAATTCGCGAGACGAATCTAATAAGGGTAATTAAGCCGTGATTAGATGATAGTTACTGTAGCATCACTGTAACAAAACATAGCTTAATTAGGCTCATTAGATTCGTCTCGCAAATTAGCACACATCTGTAAAAAGGTTTTGTAATTAAACTTATTTAAGACGCCTAAATAGCAAGATTAGTTTTGATGTGACCTCTAGGCCTAAAAACACGAACAGGGCCTTATACCTTCAATCAAAAAGAACTTCAGGGCAGAAGAGTATTCAAACGAACAGCGACGCCATCTGCTGAACTAACTGAAACCAACAACTCCCGCAAGCCAACAACAGCGCTTCAAGATTCAAGAAAAAGACTGTAACATCCCGGCCCCCTAGGCCGTCATTTTTGAGAAATCAACTCATCATGAACATAAGCTACGAAAGATTTAGTTGGAAAGTTCCTAAATAGAATAATGAATTAACTCAATTTGGTTTTCATAAATATTTTGCTGTCATTTGAATTGAGATGCTTTTATTTGGAATTTCAAATATTTAGAGTTGATTTTCATATTTGAATTTTATAATTGAATTATTTCTGGAATCTTGAATTCATGCATATAATGCATTTCATGTTGCACAGAATTTTGTTTGAATTTTCTAGAAAATTTGGTTTAGACAAAAATACCCCAAAATTCACCATAGGTCGCAATCGCGGAAATTTAATTTCTGTGAATTTTTCGTAAATTTTGGAGAATGTTTGAATAGGTAGAAAATTCGTTGTGTAGCATCTGCCACTAGAAAATTTGAAAGAACTGATCCTATGCTTCCTGGGCTCAATCTGTAACTCGGCCCATTTAGAAAATAAAAGAAATAGAAAAAAAAAGAAAGAAGACCTTACCTCATTCCGGCCCAAACCGACGCAGCCCAAGCCGGCCCACGTGCGAACCGCCTCCGCTGCGTCGTCTTCCTCCTCCGGTCAGCGCCGCGCCGCCCGGCCACCGGCGCCCCGCCACGCGCGCGCCGCCCTGTGCGCCTACAGTGGGAAGGCCACGCGCCACGCTCGTCGTCACTCGATCTTTCCTGCACCACTCCGTGCCCTCTAGAGCTCTCCTCCCTTTTCCCCTCTCTCTTTCTCCCTGACAAGGATGGCCGCATGACAGCCTCCCGGCCACAACCGCCTCTCCGCCCTATAAAATCCTCAATTGACCCTCAAATTGGTTTCCCCTGACATCCTCGCTCTCTAGAACTTAACCATGTCTGCAACCATTGCGGGCATCCGACGAATTTCTAATTTTCCCCAACTCCGGCCGCCACCACCATTGCCGGCGATTCTCCTTCATCGGTGAGCTAGAGCTCAATTCCTTTGGAACTCATGACCTGTGTTCATCTCTGATTTCATTTGTTCACTTGTTTGCCTCCATTTAGGCTTGTAGGACCCTCCCGACGTGCACCTCCCCTGTTCTGCCGCCGCTGTCCGTCGATTCACCACCTCCGGCCACCCCAACCTCGACCGTCTAGTTGGTGAGTATCTACGCGTCTTGCAGCAGCTCTAGGATAGCACAAACTCGAGGATTTCCATTTGGTTCTGGTTCAACCGCGTCACCGCTCTGCCGTGCCATCTAGGTCGCCGCCGCGCCGCCGCTACAGGCCGTCTCCGGCGATGAGACGACTACCGGAAGGTAGCCCTCAAGCTCGCGCACCGCGTAGACATGCTCTCCACCAGAGTTCGCCGAGGATTCGCCGCCGGCGAGCCGTCCAGCCACCGCTATCACTGTGCGCACGCTAATTTGAGCTAAATCACCCTTGAGCTGCCACTTGTCGCGATATGATTGGTCAGAAAATGGTTAAATGTTTTTAGTTCGAATTAGATAGAGAAATGGTAGGGAAAAATTAGAGTAAATAGCTGGAAAAATTCCTTTGTTTTTAGGCTCTTTCTTATGTAAAATTATGATATAAGTGTTTAGGAAAAATTCCTAGTAGAAAATAAGTTAGCTTTATGCTTAATTTGAAAATAAGTATTTAGGGAATTTGCTTATGGAAAACAAATAATATTAAGTTACTTTTTGAACTTTTCAGAATCTATCTCCACTGTAGACACATAATTGATCATAGGAAAATTTGAGAAGAAATAAATGTAGAGTTGCTTCATTTCATAGAAAATCATATGTTTCTTTATGAGAATTTAATTGTTATTTATACAATAGAATTGCATGCCATCACTATAATTAAAATATATAGATTTTGCCCTAGTTATCACATGTAGTATTAAATGGTAGTTTTGTACAAACTTTACTTTTAATGTTAAGTTAACCTAAGTAAATAAACTTATTATGCATTGCATATGGATTTATTTACATCCTATGCTCATGAATATATGTTGACATCATAAGCATTCATGTAGCCATGCATAAGTAATTTAAGGTAGAATAATGAAGCATTAAAAATAAGATTTTGTTTGAAAATAGGCATATGCAACAAGTATGTTTCCTCTGCATTTAGTTTATACTCGCACTTCCATGTACTTTTGCTTTACTTAAATATTTAGGTTACACCAATGCATATAGTGCCATCTTCATAATATTTAAATCATGTAAAATAACCAAGAACTATAAATCCTTAGGACATGCCATGTGTAGATAATTTAATTTAAAAGAAACACATCTTTGACTATATTATATGTATGCATAAAGACATATAAATATTTATAAAAGATAAGTAATGCAAAGGAATGTTTCCATATGCATTAGAAGCATGTAGCTTCATTTTGCATATAAATCATTTTAGGGATAATTGCTACATAAATTTAGTTTGTTTATTTAAGTTTGTTTGAACAATGCCATGTTTAATAGTAGAAATAATTATGGATTTAATATAATAGATATGCACGCAATCATCATCAATAAAACATATGCGTGTCATCATTTTCACTATAGGAGTTTGTGAATAAAGATTTACGCATAATCTTACACTTGTTTTCTTTAAAAGTAAATAACTCCTAAATGATTTGTCTAGGTGAATATGGCCATTATAAGGCCAGGAATATACCTCTTAGCAAATTATCACCGTAGAATAAATGGAGTCGCGAGAACCCTAGTATCCCTTCTTTTATTTATTTATCGATAGAATTCGAGAATGCGTAGTTCATTCGTACGAACTTCGAGTACATATTTATTTTTACGAAATGCATTCCATAGTCATGCTCTTGGGTTTTATTCGAAATATTGGTAATTATTCTTGTAGACTTTATTTGGATCTTTCGGAGTTTGTCGATTGTGGAATGACGTGAGTGAATCGTCGGAAGCTTACATCGCCGGAAGATCGACACTTGAAGATCGTCATATAAACTATGTATATAAAGGTGCGAGGCAAGCACACCCCTTGATCATTTTGATCCTATTTTTGCAAGTACCTTTAAGTGCTTAATATGTAGGATTAATTTGTGCATAATTATTATCACTAAAAATGCTCATTGGGAAATGGTAGATACTACCTATTGATTTTACCCATTTATTGGACTATCATAATCCCTTTTAACCATAGGGTGGGTTATCATAATGGTCATACACTCTAAAGCTGTATGGTATAATTAATTGCTAATTAAGCTTGCTAAAATGAATGACTATATTTTGGATAAATGTAAGTACATGTATAATCATTAAATTTACGGATTATATTGATGGGAAATTATTGTTGATGATATATGATGATAATTTAGATGTTGACGGGTTTTGATGTGAAATGTTAAATTGGATTAATGATTGTTTGATAATCATGATTTTGGAGACCCGTCGCATCGCATAAGGACCGGTACATTTGAATCTTGATTTAGGGAAACATCGTGCGACCATGGATGCTGGTATGGGACGGCCATGGCTAAGTAATTAGTTGAATGTTGCCTTGCCTTCTAGAAGTAGAGAATGTGCGGATAATTCCCGATTTTGATGGGGTTATTCGAAGGGGCTCCCATTACTATAACGTGTGGGATCAAAGTTTGCTGACACAATGAATTGTACCCTTTTAATTCCTACCTAACAATCCATGTTTGAAGGAGGGGAAAATTGTACCTCTGGGATGTTAGTTGGTAGGTCCGGAGGGATTATTACAATTTAGGGAAGGCAAGGTTAACAAACGGCTAATGAAAACGTCATGCGTGATACCGATGTGCACACTTCGTGAGTGCACGGTGCCTGCAACACCACAGACGGTCACTCACTGTCCATGGGTACAGCGTACAAACTCTGCAGAGTCATAATCCATTCGAATGGCCGTGCTTGCGGTCTCAAGCTCCTTAATGATAGGTCTTTGTTTAGAGAATGGTTGGGATTAAAATTGATCATGATTATTATGGTTATTAATATATGAATGGCATAGTTGATGATTGTTTTAGGAACTTGACTTGGAGGTCAAGTATGACACTTTATTCTTATGATGCTTACTTGTGCTTACATTTATGCAATTTATATTCAAGCAATTTAATTTAGTAATTAATTCATTAATCAAGTTTAGATTGCCATTTGCTCATTTATGCAAATTTACCCATATTATACCTTCCTTTATTTGGCCTTGCATATAATTATAGTTTTCTTATTAATCACCCGCATTGCTTGCCTCCGATAACTTGGTTTCAGAGATGACGAGGATTTCGGTGAGGAACGATGCCGTTCTTTCTAGGAGTTCAACTTCCAGTCAATTGCCTGTGGGATGAACACGGGGCACACGCTGGATATTTGAATTCCTTTATGTTACCGCTGTGATTTGTTAAGGTATTTCGTCGGCCGTTGAGCCAACGTTTTGTAAATTTCAATTAAACTTGATAGTTAATTTTGATATGGTTATGGTTCCACTGTGATTTCCGTGTGTACTTGTCATTGATCCTGGGGCAAGTACGGAAAACACGGAGTTTCGGGTGTTTTAATTACCCGGGACGCCGCAGTTGGTATCAGAGCTATATTGACTGCAGGTTGACCCTAGATAGATTGGTCGTTAGATTAGATTAGTAAATTGAAGTTATATTTTCAAAAATTTTCAAATATATTTAAGAAAATATAAGGATTTTGCTTTATCTTTCCTAAATCCTAGCCTCTTTTCTCATCTATATTTTCACTTGATTTCAAGAAATTATTCATCCTCTCTTATCACTTTCCTAGTTACGGAGAAAGAGAAGAAGAAAAATGTTGCTTTCTTCCCTCAGCCTTGATCCTAAATAATTTCTCTGGTATCTCATCTTGACATTGATTATATTTTCTTCCTAATCTTATTTCTTCTATATCTATCATGAGACAAGGAAGAAGATGAAGTAAGAAGGCGATGGTAAAATTAGGATCTCTTCTCTTATTCTTCTCAAAATTTATTAGGAGGTATAGATATATAGGCCGTAGAAAGAAAATATTAAGGTAGAAGATATGGCATTTTAAAAGTGTTATGCCATAAAGACCTATGGACATAATCATTAACAAGAAAACTATTTTCAAAAAATCCCGGAGTTTCCATTTGCGGTCAATTTGCTCGATTCTTTACGATTTGGTGCTTTATGTGATTTTGGTGTTTTATTTTGGAAGCATATAATCGGATGCTAAAATAGATAGTTAAATTCTGCTAACTCTCCTTTAAAATAACTTCATACTAACTTGAATTGTGAACTACATTGACTCTAACATTCCGACGTCATTAATTACGCTCCAACTTATGCTTCCTAACATCTTAGTTGCATATCTTTCATTTATTTGAGTGTATCAAAATTTTCATTGGTCTACCTCCAAGCACGATATATCTATAGTAAGGTCATATCATATTTCTTTCTTTTGAAAATAAATTATTCTTCTTTTATCATTTTATTCGAAACCATTAAAAATTTAATTTCCATCAATTTTCATTCGAGGTGGAATACTCCTAATGCCGTAATCGCATACCTTTCACTTAATGTAATAAACATTTCTTTGACTCATTTCCATGCATAACCTATACATTGTTAAAGCCGTACTATCTTCCTTGTTAACTCGATGTCATTTTTATTCTGGAGAATCTACTCCATGATTCTAAAATCCTTTTTAGCATCAGTCCTACATGACCAAAATTTCCTTGATAAATATGTTAGTCTCCTATTTATGTTGTCATCCTTCTTTGTTGGTTCATTTGGTTTCAAAAGGGTCTCATCCCCTCATATATCTATTTCTTTCATATCTTTAGTGCGCCCTTACCTCTTTGATCCATGTAGATATAGTTTGACAAATCGCATAAAAGGTGCATACTATTCATATCGTACCTCTCTCTTTCAAAAACAATTTATTTTTCCCTTTTCACTCTATGCAAGATCACTAAAAACTTGATTTTTATTATTTTTCATTCTAGGTGGAGATATTCCTATAGTCATTTATACCTTGCATCACGTTTTGCATAGCGTGATCATTTTATCCAAACAACCTCCTTTGAAAATTTACTAGTATGAAGAATTTTCATCAATTTCTTGCCAAACCCCGTTTTACTATTCCTTGATAAACCAATAATCATATTTCATTATTCAAAAAAAAAAGGATAAAATTTATTTCTATAACCATGATGTCTTGTTTTCAAACTCTTCGACTTTTATCATGGTTGCTCTTTTGTACCTCTCCACCATATGAAATTTCTATGAATTATCTTTTGTTTCCAAGTCAGTCAATTTTTCTTTTACTCATAAAATATTTGTGCATTCCATCCATTTTAAAACTTGAATATCCTACACTTTCATATAAATGCCCATGATCATATTGTTTCGCATTCACGAAAGTTTTGCCACTAATCGAATCATCTTTCCATACGAATCATGTTAACCATGATCTTTTATTTAATCATCGTTGTTGAATTCTATGACCTATCATCTATGAGAACATTTCCTCACTTGACTACCAATAAATTTTATAATCCTTGATCCATGAGGAAAAAAAAAAAAATCTCAAGATTTTAAAATCTTATCTATCATACTAATTATCGATTTTCTAGTAGCAATTTGCTTGAAATTTGAAAATCATGCCTACTTTAAGATCTTAGTTTTGCTAACTAATGATCATTTGTAAGGTAGGTCTAATTGCTAATCTAAGCCTCCTTGCTTCATTTTGAATAGACATATCCTATTGTCATCTTCTATTAAAAAAAGAAAAGGGAAATGAGAATATCATATCATCTCATTCCTTAACTTTTCTATCTTGTTCACCATTTGGTGTAAACAAAAATAATAAAAAAAAAAAAACAAAAACAAATTTTTAAAGGTATGACCATCTTTGAATACCTTCTTAAAGCATTTCGATGTTGTCTTTGTATGTCTAATTGTTTTGTCTAGCTATCTCATCTTGTGACGATATTCATTTATTTTACTAGCTCGATAATCTATTAATACTTTTAAACTAAAGGCCATATCTTCCTTGACTTATTTAACCTAGAGATCACTTGATCCATGTTGATGTGTTCTCTAGAATCAACCCTGATTTTCACATGATCCGATGAAAACCTTAACTTTCATGGTTCAAGAAACATAGAAATCTATTGTTCTATGTTAACTTGATTTTGAAAAATTTCTTGATCTTGTATATTCTAAGGTAACCATTTTGAAAACCTTGGAATAATTCCTTGTACTATTCATGAATAAACCTTGTTGTCATGAATTGTTCACCATCCTTATTTGAATGTTAAGTCATTCTGCCATTTATTACCAATTTGCTGATCGTACTTTAATAATTATTGTATCACCTTATTCACATGCCCATATTGTCGTATGTCGCATTGATCATATATTTAGAATCCCTCATTATTTTATTAAATCCATTTTGACTTGCTCTAAAATTTGTTTTGATCTTGTCCTAAAGAACTTGCCTCGTAAACCTTGGAGTAAGTTCCTAAACCATCCTTGATGTTCCCACTAGGTAATTTTGGTTGCAAGGATTGGTTGCCATTCTTCTCGGATGGCAAGTGTTGCGCTCATATATCCTTCAATGACCAACATGCCATTCGAGTCATTTAAAAACCAATCCTATTGATTTTTCTTTATCTTTGTAAATCCATCCGTTTTCCCAAGGTCAAATTCCATTGGAACACTAGCCTATTGATTTTGACCTCCATTCTTTGGTAGGTCAAGATTCATAAAAACGTTCTTACGATTTGAAAACCTCATGTTTCCTTGAACATAAGAAATTTTTCTTTATTCATTTATTGGATTACTAGCCTACCACTCTTGACTCCATTCTTCAATAGATTATTTCATCAAAACTTTCTTGTGATTTTGAAAATATCTTAGTATCTTTGGTATAAGCATCCATTTAAATATTTCTCTTACTCCCAAACCCATTTCTGAAAGCCTTTATGCATTATGTTGAATAAAATAAAATTTTCCTATTTGATCATATAGGTGCTTGCTAACTTTCGATAAAATTTAAAATTAGAAAAATATGTAATGCTAACACTCATGGTGAGATAACACCAAAGACGAGAAACATAATATGTGATTCGGGGTTTTCACCTAACATCACCGTAGAAGATCAAGCATTTTCTCAAGATAAAGGAAGGGACTTCATGAAGGTACTTCAAGGACAAAAAGTAGCGACTACATCAAAGAGGAAGCAAGGAGAATATAAGAAGATGACTCATTGCTACAAAAGTCTTGAAGATGAAGGAACTAACTTTATATGTTATGTATCGCATTTCAAGTGTTTTATAAATAATAGGTTAAAAACTTTTTAAGGGGGGTAGGACGTAAAATGTATCTAACCTTGACGATCTTTTGATCACCCACGCTAACTTCCCGCATACGCTGGATAAAAACTCTTCACTATCTTTACTAACAAATACTAATGATTATTAGGTGATTTCTTTTAGAAGTTGTTCTTCTTAAAATAATCTATTCCACTAATTACAAAGAGATGGAAGTACTACTTGTGAAGAATTTTCAAGAAAGAGACCATGCCAAAGGAAGAAGCGGGAGGAGTGAATGAAGAATGTTCCGACGTGTGATATTCTAAAGATGAAGAAAGTGACGTTGACTTAAGACTTATCTTTATAACCATCCTTACTAACACTTCTCGGAATCTCGAGGACGAGATTCTTTTAAGGGGGGTAGACTGTAACATCCCGGCCCCCTAGGCCGTCATTTTTGAGAAATCAACTCATCATTAACATAAGCTACGAAAGATTTAGTTGGAAAGTTCCTAAATAGAATAATGAATTAACTCAATTTGGTTTTCATAAATATTTTGCTGTCATTTGAATTGAGATGCTTTTATTTGGAATTTCAAATATTTAGAGTTGATTTTCATATTTGAATTTTATAATTGAATTATTTCTGGAATCTTGAATTCATGCATATAATGCATTTCATGTTGCACAGAATTTTGTTTGAATTTTCTAGAAAATTTGGTTTAGACAAAAATACCCCAAAATTCACCATAGGTCGCAATCGCGGAAATTTAATTTCTGTGAATTTTTCGTAAATTTTGGAGAATGTTTGAATAGGTAGAAAATTCGTTGTGTAGCATCTGCCACTAGAAAATTTGAAAGAACTGATCCTATGCTTCCTGGGCTCAATCTGTAACTCGGCCCATTTAGAAAATAAAAGAAATAGAAAAAAAAAAGAAAGAAGACCTTACCTCATTCCGGCCCAAACCGACGCAGCCCAAGCCGGCCCACGTGCGAACCGCCTCCGCTGCGTCGTCTTCCTCCTCCGGTCAGCGCCGCGCCGCCCGGCCACCGGCGCCCCGCCACGCGCGCGCCGCCCTGTGCGCCTACAGTGGGAAGGCCACGCGCCACGCTCGTCGTCACTCGATCTTTCCTGCACCACTCCGTGCCCTCTAGAGCTCTCCTCCCTTTTCCCCTCTCTCTTTCTCCCTGACAAGGATGGCCGCATGACAGCCTCCCGGCCACAACCGCCTCTCCGCCCTATAAAATCCTCAATTGACCCTCAAATTGGTTTCCCCTGACATCCTCGCTCTCTAGAACTTAACCATGTCTGCAACCATTGCGGGCATCCGACGAATTTCTAATTTTCCCCAACTCCGGCCGCCACCACCATTGCCGGCGATTCTCCTTCATCGGTGAGCTAGAGCTCAATTCCTTTGGAACTCATGACCTGTGTTCATCTCTGATTTCATTTGTTCACTTGTTTGCCTCCATTTAGGCTTGTAGGACCCTCCCGACGTGCACCTCCCCTGTTCTGCCGCCGCTGTCCGTCGATTCACCACCTCCGGCCACCCCAACCTCGACCGTCTAGTTGGTGAGTATCTACGCGTCTTGCAGCAGCTCTAGGATAGCACAAACTCGAGGATTTCCATTTGGTTCTGGTTCAACCGCGTCACCGCTCTGCCGTGCCATCTAGGTCGCCGCCGCGCCGCCGCTACAGGCCGTCTCCGGCGATGAGACGACTACCGGAAGGTAGCCCTCAAGCTCGCGCACCGCGTAGACATGCTCTCCACCAGAGTTCGCCGAGGATTCGCCGCCGGCGAGCCGTCCAGCCACCGCTATCACTGTGCGCACGCTAATTTGAGCTAAATCACCCTTGAGCTGCCACTTGTCGCGATATGATTGGTCAGAAAATGGTTAAATGTTTTTAGTTCGAATTAGATAGAGAAATGGTAGGGAAAAATTAGAGTAAATAGCTGGAAAAATTCCTTTGTTTTTAGGCTCTTTCTTATGTAAAATTATGATATAAGTGTTTAGGAAAAATTCCTAGTAGAAAATAAGTTAGCTTTATGCTTAATTTGAAAATAAGTATTTAGGGAATTTGCTTATGGAAAACAAATAATATTAAGTTACTTTTTGAACTTTTCAGAATCTATCTCCACTGTAGACACATAATTGATCATAGGAAAATTTGAGAAGAAATAAATGTAGAGTTGCTTCATTTCATAGAAAATCATATGTTTCTTTATGAGAATTTAATTGTTATTTATACAATAGAATTGCATGCCATCACTATAATTAAAATATATAGATTTTGCCCTAGTTATCACATGTAGTATTAAATGGTAGTTTTGTACAAACTTTACTTTTAATGTTAAGTTAACCTAAGTAAATAAACTTATTATGCATTGCATATGGATTTATTTACATCCTATGCTCATGAATATATGTTGACATCATAAGCATTCATGTAGCCATGCATAAGTAATTTAAGGTAGAATAATGAAGCATTAAAAATAAGATTTTGTTTGAAAATAGGCATATGCAACAAGTATGTTTCCTCTGCATTTAGTTTATACTCGCACTTCCATGTACTTTTGCTTTACTTAAATATTTAGGTTACACCAATGCATATAGTGCCATCTTCATAATATTTAAATCATGTAAAATAACCAAGAACTATAAATCCTTAGGACATGCCATGTGTAGATAATTTAATTTAAAAGAAACACATCTTTGACTATATTATATGTATGCATAAAGACATATAAATATTTATAAAAGATAAGTAATGCAAAGGAATGTTTCCATATGCATTAGAAGCATGTAGCTTCATTTTGCATATAAATCATTTTAGGGATAATTGCTACATAAATTTAGTTTGTTTATTTAAGTTTGTTTGAACAATGCCATGTTTAATAGTAGAAATAATTATGGATTTAATATAATAGATATGCACGCAATCATCATCAATAAAACATATGCGTGTCATCATTTTCACTATAGGAGTTTGTGAATAAAGATTTACGCATAATCTTACACTTGTTTTCTTTAAAAGTAAATAACTCCTAAATGATTTGTCTAGGTGAATATGGCCATTATAAGGCCAGGAATATACCTCTTAGCAAATTATCACCGTAGAATAAATGGAGTCGCGAGAACCCTAGTATCCCTTCTTTTATTTATTTATCGATAGAATTCGAGAATGCGTAGTTCATTCGTACGAACTTCGAGTACATATTTATTTTACGAAATGCATTCCATAGTCATGCTCTTGGGTTTTATTCGAAATATTGGTAATTATTCTTGTAGACTTTATTTGGATCTTTCGGAGTTTGTCGATTGTGGAATGACGTGAGTGAATCGTCGGAAGCTTACATCGCCGGAAGATCGACACTTGAAGATCGTCATATAAACTATGTATATAAAGGTGCGAGGCAAGCACACCCCTTGATCATTTTGATCCTATTTTTGCAAGTACCTTTAAGTGCTTAATATGTAGGATTAATTTGTGCATAATTATTATCACTAAAAATGCTCATTGGGAAATGGTAGATACTACCTATTGATTTTACCCATTTATTGGACTATCATAATCCCTTTTAACCATAGGGTGGGTTATCATAATGGTCATACACTCTAAAGCTGTATGGTATAATTAATTGCTAATTAAGCTTGCTAAAATGAATGACTATATTTTGGATAAATGTAAGTACATGTATAATCATTAAATTTACGGATTATATTGATGGGAAATTATTGTTGATGATATATGATGATAATTTAGATGTTGACGGGTTTTGATGTGAAATGTTAAATTGGATTAATGATTGTTTGATAATCATGATTTTGGAGACCCGTCGCATCGCATAAGGACCGGTACATTTGAATCTTGATTTAGGGAAACATCGTGCGACCATGGATGCTGGTATGGGACGGCCATGGCTAAGTAATTAGTTGAATGTTGCCTTGCCTTCTAGAAGTAGAGAATGTGCGGATAATTCCCGATTTTGATGGGGTTATTCGAAGGGGCTCCCATTACTATAACGTGTGGGATCAAAGTTTGCTGACACAATGAATTGTACCCTTTTAATTCCTACCTAACAATCCATGTTTGAAGGAGGGGAAAATTGTACCTCTGGGATGTTAGTTGGTAGGTCCGGAGGGATTATTACAATTTAGGGAAGGCAAGGTTAACAAACGGCTAATGAAAACGTCATGCGTGATACCGATGTGCACACTTCGTGAGTGCACGGTGCCTGCAACACCACAGACGGTCACTCACTGTCCATGGGTACAGCGTACAAACTCTGCAGAGTCATAATCCATTCGAATGGCCGTGCTTGCGGTCTCAAGCTCCTTAATGATAGGTCTTTGTTTAGAGAATGGTTGGGATTAAAATTGATCATGATTATTATGGTTATTAATATATGAATGGCATAGTTGATGATTGTTTTAGGAACTTGACTTGGAGGTCAAGTATGACACTTTATTCTTATGATGCTTACTTGTGCTTACATTTATGCAATTTATATTCAAGCAATTTAATTTAGTAATTAATTCATTAATCAAGTTTAGATTGCCATTTGCTCATTTATGCAAATTTACCCATATTATACCTTCCTTTATTTGGCCTTGCATATAATTATAGTTTTCTTATTAATCACCCGCATTGCTTGCCTCCGATAACTTGGTTTCAGAGATGACGAGGATTTCGGTGAGGAACGATGCCGTTCTTTCTAGGAGTTCAACTTCCAGTCAATTGCCTGTGGGATGAACACGGGGCACACGCTGGATATTTGAATTCCTTTATGTTACCGCTGTGATTTGTTAAGGTATTTCGTCGGCCGTTGAGCCAACGTTTTGTAAATTTCAATTAAACTTGATAGTTAATTTTGATATGGTTATGGTTCCACTGTGATTTCCGTGTGTACTTGTCATTGATCCTGGGGCAAGTACGGAAAACACGGAGTTTCGGGTGTTTTAATTACCCGGGACGCCGCAAAGACAGCGCCAGCAAAGCGGAATGCACCCAAAACTACCAGCTCAACAACATTGGCCATTAGCTTTACAAGCGATCATCATGATACTACCAATACGGTACTAACTACAAAGAGTGCCCGGAAACGGACAGCAAGTTATTAGGACGCAGGACATTTTCGGTAGGTAAGTAGGATATACTATGCTTTATCGAGCAATTATCACTGAACGAACTGCCTTAACTACTTTGCTGCTTAGTGCTAGAGCGAGCAGACAGGCAGTCAAGCTAGAAGTGGAGTGAAATCATTTCGAATGATTAACCGAAAGGAAATTGTAGTGGGCTAGCAGACCAATGTTCACGATACCATCTGAGAAAGCAGCAGATACTACCACGAAAGAACATGATGTAACGGTGGAGGATTCAACACCAAAACTGATAAGAGCAGAATCACCGATCATCATGCTATTCATGTTGCAAGAATCATACAAGCGACTTCATGGCCAATGGAGCCAATTTACAAACAAGCACATGGAAAGGATGCTACTCAAAATAATTAGGTGATACATATCGATCTCCCACAAAATCTACAAGCAAAAAAAGCTGATACCTAGAAAAGGCAGGGGAAAAAAGAAGAATGAAGAAATATACCATCCGCACCACCAAGTATTGCCTTCTAATGCCACCAAACGGAGACATTTTGACACCAAAGCAATACACATCTCTTCTTCTATCCTCCTCTCAATTACACCGTCGCCACCTTCCTTACGTATTAATGCAGCAGCTGCAATAGCCATAATCTGGACTTCACTGATACTATCGTTCTGCATCCTCAGGAATCGATGATAGCCTCTCTTGCTCAAGAAATGATGAATCCAGAAATTTTGCAACAAATGCCCACAACCGGTAGACATCCTCGAAATTTGTAAGGAACCCAAGAGAAGCAGTAAGCACTTCAATCCCAACAATATCATTTTTGTTATTTCGCTTTTCACGACGACCATTTGATGCAGGGCGAGACAAGGAAGAACTGAGTCCAACATCGGCCGTCCCATGTTTCTGGTTGTCTGTGAGACGTATGTGACTTAGAAACCCAATACCCAAAGAGAGGCCTTCTTTTTCTGCCAGCTTCTGTACAGTTTCAGGATTGATCAGGGAGGTTCCAGTGCTGCAGTCCTTTATATTGAATGCAACTGCTGCTCCTCTTTCATATTTGATCTTTGGACCATAGATATAAACAAGAGGTATCCCATCACCATCCCCTGAATCGGGCAATCGGAGCTGCAATAGTGAGGTTACCAACCAATTGATAAGGTAACGCAACCGAAGTGTGGTTTTACTAAGGCCAAGCATGTTCACATGATCGAGATGTTTGCAGATTATTTCAGGCTCTCGCCGACCGTCCTGAGCCTCATCATAATCACTGTATTCATCATCATCATCATCTGCCATTGCATACCCAGATGTTTCCCCGGCATCTGAATTACGGCTGAGCCTGCTATCATCCATTGTGAAAGATACCTTCCGCCCCATACTTGACACTCGTTCTGATTCTTCCACTCCGAAGAACCTTCCACCATTGAATCGGCCATTGTGTACATCCCTCCTGCCCAGTAGACGGAAGTCCCCTTCGTTTTCCCTTCTGATGGCACTCTCTTTGTTTCCCACTTGACTCTCTGAGCAAATCTCTGAGGTGGAGCCATTCTCACGGGCGGCACAACTCCCAAAAACAGAGGCTGAGCTGCCTTCAGCTGGTCCATTGGCACAAGAAAACTTTACAAACTTCTTGTTTCCTTTACCATCTTGATCTTCTTCAATCTCACTGACAGGAACAACATTCTTGATGTCATTATGCAAATGATCTTCATCTGGAAGCACCTTCATAGGCCCTGACTCCTGTGATACAGATCTCACAGCTGCATCGAAGGACATAACATGGTTGTCATGAATAGGGCTCTTCGCCAGTTTGGATGACACCTTTGGTGATGCCTTCTTTGCATTTTTTCGACCAGAAAACCAGGATGCTGGTAATGGAGAACCCAATTTCCCCTTGCTTGATTGCTCTGAATGATCTGAACCAAGTGGACTCTGGCCCAAATCAACCCAGAAAGAGTTCTCAGATGACTCATCCTCACTGAAAACAGGGCTCTTCATCACTTCCCCGACAGATACACTCTCACTCTCTTCATATATTGTGCTGGCACCATCCCTATCCGAACTGTCCTGGTCCATCTCACTCTCTTCAATCACCTCCCTCACCTGCGCTGATGAATATGCGCCCGAGAATGCAGGCAATTGGGATGCATGGTGACTGTTCGACACTGACACCTCCTCTATAGGAATTATAGTATCATCCTCCAGTCCATCCAGGACACCATCAAGCCCATCAACCGAGTCACTCATATATTGTGGGAAGACGGGCACAATTCGCACCATTCCGGCCCCTGTCCCGCCGCTCGGGCTCTGCAAGCAGGCCATTACCGACTTCTTGATCAGCAAGCAGCCGAAACCCGTCGGGTCAGCCCCAAACACCCTGTAAAATGATGTGATAATGAAGTCCGGCCGGAACAATGACAGCCCCAGCGAGTCCATGTCCTTAGGCCCCAATGCTCCAGCATCGAGAAGGACATGCCAATGATTCTGCTGAGCCAATGCCATCCATTGATAGGAATACTTTGCCCCAGTCACCCTCGACTGCACAGGGAACACGAACAGCCCAGTAGCTGAATCCTTCTTGCGCCGCCGCTTCTTGGTGGAGATCAGCTTCCGGAGCTCGGTGGAGCAGATCTTGAGAGTAGGCCACTTAAACCAGGCGGAGTATGCCTTGGCCCCCTTGTCACGCGCAGCCTGAGCCATCCAGTTCACTGACTGCGACTCATGGTCGAACATGGTGAGCAACCGCTTGTTGGTGCCGAAGGGGTAGCACTCCGCAAGCAGCCGGAACGCCGAGCCACGACTGACCGTGAAGACGAGGGAGTACTCTGACTCCGGGATGTTGAGGTACTCCATGATGCGGTTCCTGATGTCGTGCTCGGCGGTGCCCTTTTCGGCGGCGCCGTAGAGCGCATGATTGCTGAGGTTGACGGTGATCTCCGACAGCGTGAACGCCGCCGACGAGTCCACGGGGTTGCAGCTTTGGAGGTAGGAGAAGAGGCCAAAGCCGCAATAGTCGAGGCATACCTTGTCCAGGTGCGGGTACTCGTCGGCGCGGAGGTGGTCCACGTCGGCGGAGGACGCGTACTTGGGGTACATGGCGAGGAACGTTGCGAGCGCCTCCTCGAGCACCGGGAGCGCGCCCGGCAACTGGAACGCGCGCTCAGCAGCCATGGCCGTCGCGCGCAGAAACTCGCGCTGGGCGTGAAGCCGTGCCAGCGACCGCGACCGCCCCACGGACCCCTCCTCCCCGCCGTCCCCCTCGAGGAGCGCCGCGTCGCGGGACTTGGCAAGGCACCCATCCTCCGACGCCTCCTCAAGCGCCTCCCGCAGCTTGCTCTCCTGCAGCCGCCGCCCGCCGCCTGACCCCGCCCCGGCCCCCGCCGCCGGCGACCGTGGCGGTCGGTGCTTCTTGTCCAGGATCAGCGCCGCGCAGTGGGACAGCGGCTTCCACAGCGACAGATGCATGGCCGCCCACAAAGGCGAGACCTTTCTTCCTCCCTCTCACACCATCCGATTCGCCGGCGCCGGTGCCGGCGCGAATTCTCGGGATCAAATCAACCCGCGATCGAATTCGACGCGGAGCAGGATTCCTCCTAGGGTTTGGGAGATCGGCGAGGACGAAACAATCGGGTTGGGGGCCCTCACCGCAGCGGAATCTGGATCAAGGAATGGAGCAGAGCAAGGGGAGGGAGAGAAGAGTGAGAGAGGGGACGGGGTAGACGGAGAAGGGGGAGGGGAGTTAATTGGAACACACCAACTCGCCTGCATAGAATTAAAGCAGGGGTCCCTCCCAGCATTCAATGGCAATTCCACATATTTTTGCTGTATTTTGCCGCCTCTGTATCTTTATTTTCCATTTCATTTATTCACAGATATCCCAAATTTGCTTATCTGGAAATAAAATCTGTACTGGACCTTAGCAATCTTTACAGATAAATGAGCCTGCACATCCTGTACAATTGTTTGTAGTGTAGATGAACTTATATTAATTAGTACTAGTACTTCAGGTACTCCACCTAGTCCTTGTGATCCTGTATTTGAGTTTGCTTCACATGCAATTTTCTTCTTCTCCGGATAGAAAAACAGAGAGTCAAATGCATTTGATTTTCTTTTTGTCCTTAGGTGTTTACTCTTGGAGATGGCTGTTGAATATTTGTTGTGCTGAAGATTTGGAGAGGAAATACAATGGCTCATGATCATTGACTTCTTCCAAAAGATATTCTTTGCTGGGACAGGATTTGTCATTTTAGCCCTCTACAATTACAGGTTGTTCGTTCTACGACCTTCTTCAGAAAGGTCCACCTCAGCAAAGGCTTCTTCTCGGCAGATCTTTACATGGTGTATCGATAAGCGAAACTCAGAGCTATAATTCCCGCACGTTTAACTATCCATGAAAAGTAGATTAGAAAGAATGTTTACCCTGAAACCAGTAAGGATTCCCGAGAGCAAAAAGTAGAAAACACAGTAGTAACAAATGAACTAAGCGTAACAAACACTGAACTGTTCTTTGACCAAGCACCTGACCGGAACAATCCACAAAATTTTAAACGAAGTCCCCGCGACGAACTGCCCACGATCCAGCGTGCTAATCTCTCGATTTAAACACTGAGGGCTTGTAACCCCTATCAACGGAGCTTGCCTCCAATTTGCAGCGAGATTGGAAGCATAGTGTTCACTCTTTGACAGTTGGCGGCCTTCAGGATTAGAAGGCCTAATGGAGCATTGTGATTGACGACTTTTAACTAGTAATTTTTATTTAAGCAGCAACACAAGCAAGGTGAAGCATCCCAAAATGGAGTAGCTTCAGGGAGGGGCGTTTTCTAGTTCTTGCTGTTTCTTGCGGTGGCAACAAATAAACAGGCGAGCACTTCCCGAGTTGTTCTTGCTGCACCAGACATGCATGGCCGTCAGCTTTATGTGCAAGCATCCAAACGACGCTTTTGGTGAACTGATGCAGGGGTGGTGGTATAGATTTTATAGGCAACGTACATAGCCGTACTATTTAACTAGTTTGAATGTCAGCTTAGTTTTCACCACACGAGCACACAGAATTCTCTAACGAATTCTAGACAGGAACTACTATTGTTGATAGGAAATCCTTCAATCAATTTCTCTATAGCTTTCACTACGTCCACGTTGGGCCACATCATCTGATAAATCTAGTCCATCCTAATCATGTCCTTCAATTATTATGTGCCGCATGAATATCATGTAAACCTTTTTTTGGAATGCAATAAAAGAATCAATTACATTGGCACCTAAAACCTTACACGAATCAATGCAAGTGGCATAAAATACACAGGGATTTATCGGTGGAAGCGCTTATCGAATAGAGAATGGGAGAGATAGAAAAGGTTGGAGCTGATGTGTTGAAATCCTTTGAGAAGTGGAGAAAAAGAAAGAATGGATAGTAACTGTATTGCGTTTTTGCATTGTCGGTTCTCATACGGTTTAGCGAAAACCATGGTTGAACGGCCCTGGTATTAATCAGGTCCCAGGAGGAAAATCGGAGCCCATAAGAAGGCAATGGTTTCATGCGAGAATCTATTCGTGTCGACCTTGCATCTCGTCTGCTAACTTGTGGAGGCTTTGATTTTGAGGTGAGGATGCGTCGTTTCAGGGAGAATTCGTGCTGCATCAGGCTCTCAGCGAGTACTACGGGCCTGTTTGGCTTGTGCCCTCGCCTGAGCACCGCTGGCCAGGCAGCGATCGTGGCCTCAGGCGTCCAGGATCGAACGCCTGAGCACGGCACCTGACTCAGGCAGGTTTCACAGGGCACGAGGTAGGATCGGACGCCTGAGCATGGTGCCTGACTCAGGCAGGTTTCATCAGGCTCTCAGCGAGTACGTACGGCACGGTCGATCCGGACTCGCGTCTGGTCCCGTTTCGAAGATCTACAGAGACCGCATTTCGCAAGAAGCTTGAGGTTTGTTTCTTACTAGTCATTTCTGCTAAGAAAACAGAGCATTGAGCAGTTCGATCAAGTGATTGGCAGCGTGATTATGATCTTAGTACGCACAGAGCCTGCATCTTGCAAGGAAGTGCTAGTAATGTTAAGGTACTTTCTCGCAAAAGTGTGGCAAACGGCAAAGGTTGCTATCGTGGTAGCGACCGTCGATCAGTTTTGCTCGGGAAACAGAGGGTTGACAAGTTCGCAGTTCGATCAGCAGAGATCGGCATCGCTCCAGCCATCGGTCGGAGTACGTTCGATTCTGATGGCTTACGTCGACAGAATCGTCAACGGAGCAGTCCCTCGCATGCAAATCACCCCCCGTCGAAAAGACTTTCTGCTACCGAATCGAGTTGGTTCTCACCTGCGGAAGCGCTGAAAGACACACACACTGCACTTGTTGACGCGAGATTGGATCGCGGTAACATTTCTTTCTTCTTCCCAGTGTAAATCGAATATATTCACATGAAATTCATGCGTTCTAGACTTCACGAAGTCTGAACATTTGTTCACACGTGTCAACCAGACCTCTAAAACTTCCCACCGTTCAGACTTCCGAGCAGTGCTGCCGTCGATGGCGTCGCCACTCGACGCCTCCGCGAAATCGACGCTGCCAACGCATCCGGGAGCTCTGAGCTTTGACCCCGCCGACCAGCAGCGCGCACGCGAGCGGACGTGCTCGTACAGGAGCGTTTCGGGGATCAGCACTGCGTTGGCGCTCTCTTCAGCTGTGGACTAAACACGCCCTCAAAAAAAAAAAAAAAAACAAACTGTGGACTAAACACTCGCGGCGTTGTTGCGTAAGCTCGAGCTCGACTTATACGTATAATCCAACGGGGCCCGTCAAATGTCAACCTGAAACTCCGGCTGGAAGTCAACTCCGTGCCGCCGTCAGCTGCGTATAAAAAAGAGCAGGTGGCTGGCTGAGGGATGACTGCCTTTTCCTAACAAGATTAGTTTTCTCCGTGGCCATGTTCGGAGATCAGAGTGCGTTTTGCAACTTGCATGTTGAACTTCAGGTGGTAACCATTAGGTGATACTAAAATGCAAGGATATTCTGAGGATAGATAGCTCATCCTCGTGATCTTTTTTTCCCTTTTGACTTTCATTCTTCCAGTCACCACCAGAGTCCTCGATCGCCCACCTACTCTTGCGCAGACAAAAATTGACGAGGAAACTAGGATCGAACTGCTTGATCTACTCGTCGCAACCGACCTACTACTCCCCAAGAATCTCTTTTAGATCGGGGGAACATTTTAATATGCACCACGTCAACGTTAGTGACCATGGCTGCTCACCATATATTGTATTGAACTAGTAGCAAAAATGATGCGTCAGGAGGTCATTTTCCCCAGTCTCGAGCCTTCTCAAAGGATGCAAAACTCTCAGAGTTTATATATGTCAACTTCTCAAGGATGCACAGCACTCAGCGTTTTTTGTCAACCGGGTTAGACAGATACGTGGGTCCCTTATCAAGTGTCTCTGATGAATTGTTTAGCATCATGGCTCATGAATGTTTGGATTAGATCAAGTAGTATTGGGGCCCTGTGGAGCCACTCTGATTACTCTCATACACTTAATTCATACTCTCATACACTTGAATTTATCGACCCTCTGTTCATTTATTAAGTTATAAGTAGGCACGTGCGGAAATGGGTGGATCTTTGGCAATTGTAGTGATTTTTTCTGTATGAATATTGTTACCGAACAAAAAAAAAATTGCACGAATATCGTACAAGTAAAGGGCTACTTGCAGTAATTTGTGGGAAACTCTATCATCTTTACATATTGGATTGGAAAATTAGCATATGATGAATATACTACGACAACATATGAATTTGAGGAATATATTAACAGATTCCATTGGTTAGCTCGATGTTCTCCCAAGGAACTTGTCGGCACATTCTTTATTTTCCCTCTCAGAATTCTTGTGAAAATCATCAGACATGACGCTTATTATTTATTAGTTTTTAAACATACACATCCTTTTTTTTCCCCTGCTAATCTCCAAACAGGTTACAATAGCTGCAGTTATCCTTCAGCCCACATATAAAACAGATGGCGTGTCAAATTGACTGCAAGAACAAATATATTCATGCTACTACAAGACATGCATGCACTGCCTGACTTTATCATACCCAATCATGGCATGATGACTTGGGTGATGCACAAGATAGCAACATTATTGGATGGGCATGGCGGCCAATGTGACCATATCTTTAAGTATAGAACATAAAGATTACCGATAAAGATAAAGAAAGGCAGAGGACAAATCGAACTAATTTAGGTCAAAGCCCATGGATGCTGATCTTTCACTTATTTTCTCCCCTCCATGTGGAGCACCCATGATAGTAACATTTTAATAAACTGTGACATAACAATATGAGGTAAGTAGTTTGTTTGTATTTTTCTAAAAGAAGTATTATACTGGTTACTTATTGATAGCACAAACTCATAGCTCAATTATGGATACTTAGCCTCTTGTAGTATACTTTTCTTTGCGAGATTCAAGGCAAATACTTAATTTGCAAGGAAGCTTTGACACTTCAAAAACCCTCAATTTCATTCGACTATGCTGATAAGATACCTGTGGACCTGTTGTTGCTTTGGAAAACCTTTTTCCCCTTCATCTTTCTCTCCTCTGAATGGTTCTGTTCTGTCAATGTGGCAAAGTGCTGGGAAGAAAGGGCATGGGTCAAAAGCCAAATCTATCTTTGGAGTTTGGAGTAGTCAGCCATGGAAGTGGAACTTACTACAGGGCCCCATGCAATTATGTTGTTTTCTTCTCCACCACCAAGAGGTCCCTTGTCACACAGCTCACTAAAGATTTTTGTCCAAAGCATATACACCTAACAACAGCCTTTTAATACAGCCAGGACCAGCTCCAATGGAGATAAGATTGTACTAGCAGTATCCATACAGGTACAGCTGCAAAGCCTACCGAATTTTGTAACCATTCGCTCAAGCACTGCTAACGGTCAAAAAACAGCTGCAAAAGTATTACCACTTCTACGATTTATTACTTTTTCCACTATGTCACACATGGTGGTTAGTTATTTGGATTTCTTTATTGAAGTAGAGGGTCAGACACTCAGGCTGCCTTGTCTTTTAGCAAAGCTTCCCAGTGTTTGTCTCCTTTCATCTTTGAGTCAGAATAATTAAAAGCTGAAACATTTTGTGTAAGCATGGAGACTGTAGTTCCAGGCTGCACCGCACAGATGGAGCCCATATGTGCATACGGGAGGCGGGAGACGCCATGAAACTCACGACTAAACTAACTGTGCAAAAGTCCAACAAAAACGTGAGAATTATTTGCGTCAAAAAAAGGTGAGAATTATAGCTAGTGCATGCAGTATATTGTTGTAGAATATACACTTGAACTTGCCACTTTGTGCCTGTACCTGCAAGTAATGCAGATGCAATGAGCCAATGAGCATGGCTAGCACAGCAGAGACTTTGTACAAACAATTCGCGCTCAAGTACAAGGGTGGGATGATGCCTACCACATCATGGCTGCCTTTTGCATACTCATTCCTCGTGTAAATTGTCATACCATGAGATATCCATTGGAGGAATAACCATGTCAGCCAGATTGACTAGGTAGCAGCAATGGATCCCACCAAACATCAAGTCAAATGTAGGTCCAAGGATTACTGGATTACCCACATCCAGCTCTGACCTTCGAGAGAGTTGTGCCTAATGCTGGGCAGCCAGGTCACAGACGGCGTGCAGTGTGACCATCAGGAGCTCATTCAGAGTAGCATATCTCCTCCACAAGTTGCAGTAGAGTATTGGTGCGGTTCTGATGCGAGGACAGGAGCGGTTGGATCTCACAAACCATGAATCAGATGCCTTTTTGTTTCTAGGACTGAATTGGATGCCTCTAAACACCGCGTTGTGCTGGCATTAGGGGGGGTTTGTCGACGACGACGTATTCAGGCGAAGCGAGTGTTCGCCTCGACCTCGAATCCTCGATATTGGCAAGGACCGCGCCACCCGCCGTAATTCGTCGATCGCCACCAAAGCCCACACACGCAGGGCTTGTCTCGAGGTTAAAATTAGGCCCATCTACCTGCATCATCAGCAAGGAACTTTTGGGCCTAATTAAGGCAGCTGTGGCCCATGGGAAATGAAGCTTCTCATCTTGTACTAGCGATTATGCATTTCTATCCTCTTTCTTTTTCTCACCAACGCTGAAGTTATGATTCAAATAGATAGATGGATGTATTAGACACCACAACTTCTGAGTTAGCTTTAACATGCTCAAGTTTTTTAACTTCAATGTACATATAGGGTAACAATTCTAGTTTTTTTTTAGAAAAGGGAATATATTGTTATTCCAGCCTCTGCATCAAAAAGATGCATATAGCTATAATTATTACAGAAAAGCTTCATTCCACATGCACGTAGGCTAGGAAAAAGAAGCATACAAAAACAAAAGAAGAAACTCTCATCTGCATTTGAGCAACCACCCAACAACCAAAACTTCTTGTGTTGCCAAGACACCACACTGGCACCGCGGACGGACAAACCACCACTATTAAAGACAAAATGCCATCTCCAATCCATTGTGACCTCCCGGCCACGCCTAACCCAAACAACATGTCCCTTGTGCTTCAGTGAGCTTCAAATTGGCATACCCTGCTTTGCCGCCACCATCAAGACTCGTCTTTTCCAAGCAAATCCAATCTGCTGGCATCAATACACCACAATCCTCTTGGGAACTACAAAAGGTGCGACGGTAACCACCAGCTTAAAAATGGTTTGTAAATGGAGTGACACAGCCCGGTAGCATGTAGACCGGGTGCTCCCATATCATGCTTGAAGCTTCAACCAAGGTGTTGCCGAGTGAGCTTTCTCGCCGTTTGCCTAGAAGCGATACAGGCATCCCTTCAAGCCGCAGCCCGTAAAAAGGATCCCATCATTTCGCGAGGCATTCACCGGCGCACCATCTCGATTTCCTCGTCCTCCGTCGCTTTGTCTTCCCCGGAGCAGCTGTACCCGCCGTCTCTTCTTCGCTTCTGAATTGGAGGCACTGGCTGACGCTCAAATGCAGTGCTCAGAAAACTGCCATGTGAACTTGAAATTGTGCATGTCATCTCATCACCATGGTCTTCCAAATCAACTGAACATGCAGCCAGCCGATGGCCACGACACTGCACCAAGAACCGAAAGCTAACCTTTCGTCAATGTGCCACAAATGCCACCACCAAGACATGACCCGTCAGGACGATGGTCGAGACCTGCCAATTGCATCTGTCCACGATTGGAACAAGCCAAATCCGGTCTCCGCGATGTAGATACGGCGGCTACAAATCGGATCCGGCCACCATCTTGGCTTTCTCCATTGTCCATTGCCTCTCAACGGCGAGATCGCGAGCGTGATGGTGCCGCCGGCTACTCCTTCCTCGACGCGTGCGCAGCCGCACCGGCCGCAGAACCCACCGCGACCTTGGCGCGCTCGTGGCCACAACCGGGCCTGGCCGCCGCCTGCACCTTCGACAGGCCGCCATCTAACCAACCTCGATCCCAGCCCACCGCAGCAGAGAATCTCATCGCGCTAGAGAAAAGAGACCCCGCCGCCGCCATCCTAACCCCTGCCTGGGTTGTGCCGGCAGGTGGCTCCGGCGACGGCCGGATTAAGGAAGGGAGGTGGAGTTTCTCTGGCGGCGGCGGTGGATCGCCACCCGAGCCGCCCTAGCGGACGACGCGGAGGCAGTTTTTTTGTACACCTTGAAATATTGGTTCACAATTCTAGTTGGTACACACATTCACAGATGATATCACAAACAGTTCTACAGTATTGTACCTTACAAGGTACAAATAGAATAAAGTATCAATTTGTGATCCACAAACTGAGTCCTAGATTTCCATGTGTATGTCTTTACATAAAGGTGTTTATTCCTTATATAAAAATGCTACCCCCGCTAGCCGTTCCTGATTCAACTCGAGCAAGTAGTTACGCTCATATATATAGGGGCTCGTGCTCCTCTCTCCATCTGTCCACAAAAAAATATACGAGAAATATATGGTCAATCACCCAAAAAAAAAATTACGCAAAGATGAATGTAGGTCCCAGGGTATTTTGTGGACTTTGCCACTGTTTGAGTTATTTGTTTGTTACATCTTTCTTACCCTCATTTTAATGGCATGTTGATATAGTGTTCGCTTTCTGGGACTGTACTTAGCCCTGTAATATCAAACAACATCTTGTTATTTAAAAATATTTTGATTAGTCTAATGACAAAACTTTTTTGACAGATGGGTGCTAATTTACATGATGAATCTAATGAGCCTAATTAATCTATATTTTGGTACAGTGATGCTACAGTAAACATATACTAATCACGGTTTAATTAGCTTCATTAAATTCATCTCGCGAATTAGCCTAAGAATTCTACAATTAATTTTATAATTAGATTTTATTTAATACTTTAAATAGCAAGATTTTTTTTGACGTGACAGTGCTAAAGTTTAGTCCAAAGAAATAAACACCCATAACTATTTAGTGATTAGCAATTAGCTCTCGTTAATTAAAAGTTGACGACTTGAAATTAGCAACCCGCTGCCACAATTCGGCCGCCAAAGTCCTCTGGGTTTTCCTCCTCCCAAAACAGCGGCTGTTTGTTCATGAATCATAGGTCGGCATATCTGTGGTACGGATGATTTTCCGACCCAAGTTTTCGTCTCATGAGCACACAGCCCAGACAAGCTCACATGCAACGCCTAATTTGAGAAAAGTCCGATACCTGTGTGCTTTTAGAAATTAGAATTGGAGTTATCTAGAAAGTATCTGGAGATATTTCTTTATCGTTCTAGGCCGTCGTTTAGCAATGAAACTACTACTGCCGAGAGAGCGATGGAGACAGTGGGCCATAGGCACAACACCATAGCATTCTAGTCTAAGCATAGCCACAGGTTTGTACGAACTTCTTTTGTCCAAACGCAAATTCAGGCTGGGCAATGTTTAGCGCGGCGACTCTTCGAAATCGATAGTTTTCGAATGGAACGTTTTTATCCAATATCCATCAGCTGATTCGTCATTCTTGTTCTGTCAAAACAGTTTCCAGGCTCTTTTTTTTTTGATAATTAGTTTCCAGGCCCTTGTTCTTGAGCCAAAAAGATGAAACTGCACGCAGAAATTGCAATTTCCGACGTATCGAGGATCAAGCTGAAAATAGGAAAAAGTAACAGGACACATCAACAACTCAAGACCGATCCTTATCCGTTAAGCAGCTATATATAGCCCTCTCGAGTCAATCCGCTCGCGGTTTTTGCTACCTCGCCACGGCATCCATCGAATTAACCGAGAAGCCAAGGACCAACCTGCGAAATGCTGCCCCCCACCGCTCTCCGGCCGATGGCGCCGGCGGCCGCGTCGCTCGCGCACCCCGTCACCGGCGCCTCAACCTCCCTCTCGGCCCCGGCGGGGCGGCGCTCGGCCGTGAATTTGGTTCGCGCTGTGCGGAACTACGACTCGATCCCTAAGCGGGAGCCCTTCAGCTCGAACCGCAGCATCCTCGACGAGTTCCTCAGGAAGGAGAAGCCCCTCGTACAACGCACCAAAGACCAGATCACAGGTACGCTCTTCCGTTGCCCAGCTTTCAGTACCCTCACACTATAATTTTCTGAAATTTTTAATGCTTGTGATGCGGCGTCGTGCCATAGTTAACTGGCTAAGGCCGGTTCCGGCTAATATTTTTTAGGTAAGTACTGGTACTAATTTGTTGTTTTGCTGATGAAAACTGTACTTGGTTTTGCTGTATAACTTAATGGATTTTGTGAGATCTACTATCTGCTGCAGTTTAAACATAGTTTTTAAAATATTTTGATTCACATCCATGTAAGACTGAATGACTGAATCACCTGGTGCTTACTGTTTGGTATGTGGTGATGAACAAACACAATTATGATCTAGGTAGAGCGCTGTGCTATATTCAGAGGAACGTCATACTTAGATGCAACTCAATCTTCATTTTATTTGTTTTAGGTCATTGTATCTTTGAATACTGGTGGGATGTGCTGTGTCATGCATGAAGCCGCTCCTCGTTGTGAGATGAAATTTATGCTGCTGCAGTCTGTTAATAGGCGCTCTTCATTAGAGACGGAGCCACAGTTTAATAAATATAGTTACAGGAGTTGTTTCATGAGAGGTAGAATTCATACCATTATGTTCAAACGTGAAGTTATTGGTATTGCAAATTGCTAGAATGCTAATTAAATTTTGGAATAAACCTTCTCTTATATTTGAACGGTAAAGCAGGGGAAAAAAAAAATTCAGTTCCTTGTTTGTGAATCTTTTGTTTCAGATAAGATCTCAACTTGAGCAAGCTTATGCCTGTTATCAGTATGCTATAAGTTGTGGGGAAAACTACCTAACAATGGCTCTTCATTGGGCACAGATTATTGCACGACCATCGAAGGTGACGAATGTTGCAGCTGTTGGGATGCGTATTTTGAGTTGAATGAACTCGAGGTATTTACCGGTTAAATCCGTTGTCATTTTACATTTTGTAATCCACGAGAGACGCAGAAATTCTACTTATTATGTTCGATTCTCAACTTCCTTGTATATCTCCATCTGTCCGACAGAAAGAGCTGCCCAAAGAGGAAATTGCAAGGATGGTGAAGGATTCAGAGGGAGATGTGAAATACCTTATCCGTAGCATCCATCACCGTTCAAATTTACGGAAGAAGATGGCTGAGAAAGCTCAAAAGTCAGTTTCATCAAATTCCCTGGGGCAAACAACGAACTCAAGACCTTTCCCCATCCCTGACGGATTGCCAAAAACGCAGGAAGAGCTTGACGAAGAAGCGGAGGCCCTAATGCCAGATTCTCCTTACACAAGGTTGCTGAGGAGAATGGGGAGGTACCCTGACTGGTACACCCCACGCCCAGATCATGAAACCGACTGAATCAAATCATCAACCATCCGAATCAGACCCGGAAAACAAAAGGATACCCGTACTGTCCCATTTGGGATATTTTGTAGCATGATATGGGTGCGATGAAGAAGTATTGAGACTCTGAAGCTCAATGTGGCTTGTGCTAAGATCAGCATTGCAGCTATCCAGATTAGGCAGTGCTTTCCTGCTTTGCTCAATGAGTTGTACAAAATGGTGTGTGTTTTATGGTGTGCAGCTCTTCCCTTCAGAACTTAGATAGCATTGTTGAATCTTCCCTTCAGTACTGGAGTACCCATGTATATATTTCGAAATAATGTTTCCAGATTTGATTAATCTTTTTGGCATCATAGTTGAGAATGACCTTCTTGTTTTGAGATGTGTTAAGAATTCAGGCTGATGACATTGCAGCCAGCCCCAATATCCTGGATTTGAAAATTTTGTAGATGATAAAGTATGCAAGCTTGCTTCGATGTGGCTTGTGCTAGGATCAATATTGCAGCTCTTCAGAATAGGCTGCTCTTTGCTGTTTTGCTCAGTGAGTTGCATAAAATGGTGTGTGTTTGGTGTCCTGCAGCTATTGTCTCCAGAATTCAGGTGGCTTAGATTCACCGTCGAGGACTCGAGGTTTTTAATGTACTGCTACATACTCGGGAATGAAATTTCTGCATCGGATGAAATTTTTCGATAAAAGTGTACTTAGATCAGTTAAGATTTAAGAATGGTGTGGCTGGTAATCTTGCAGCTCCTCAACCATGGGCCGTGGACATGGACGACCCGGAGTATGCCGTGGCCTCCTCGTCCTCGGCTGCCGAAACCGACGTGTCGCCTGTGTATTCCTATGGCCCGCGGCCCGCCCCATCGGCTCATCGACTCGCCGCTTCCATCCCAATTCCATAATAAATACCCCTACTTTCTGCAGACTCCCTCGCAATTCATCACCTCCCCCCTCAACAAGGGCCGATCCGACCACTCACTCCACTAGTCCGCCACGCCGCGGCGCCGCGCGCCTCCCCTTTCCGGTTTTCCCTTTTGGGAGGAAAACCCGCCATGCCCGGCCTGGACTGGGACCTCAACCTGGAACCGGACCAGCAGCCCGTGGCCAGGCGCCTCAGCTTCTCCGACGCCGACTCCACCGAGCCGCTCCGCGCGTCCCTCCCGCTCCAGATGAACTGCGGTCCGCCTCCACTCGCCCGTAAGGGGACGACTCTTCCTTCGATCGTGGAGAACGTCTCCGAGGAGGAGGAGGCGGCGGCGGCGGCGGTGGAGACGCCCGTCCGCCCGTCGCAGCGCGCGGCTCCTCCGTCGGCGCGGGTGACCTCGTCCGACGCGCCGTACTCGGCGCTGGGCTGGATGCCACACCCGACCTCCGCGCTTGTCGCCACGCCGCTGGTCTTTGCGCCTCCTGCGCCGTTGCAGTCCCAGCAGCAGCTGCAGGAGGCGGCTGCGGCGGCGGCATGGTCGCATCAGGAGGCGACAGCGAGGTCGCAGTACCAGCGGCAGCTTCAAGCGGCGACGCAGCAGCAGAAGCGGCTGAGGCTGCTCACGGTGGATGGGCGCTCCGCCGGGTACGAGACCAAGTGGGGCGAGCTGCACCCGATGTGCCAGAGGTTTCTGCTCCACGTCGAGTATGGCTTTCTCCGCATTCTTCTCCTCCTGTGTTTCAGTTCAGAGATTGGTGAGAGGAGCCCTTCTCTCCTGCGTTTCACGATCAGGGTTAGGACTTGGGGTGTTGATTTCATTGAATTCCTGATTTATGTGAAGCGAATGGAAGGCGCATTGTACTGTTGATACCTGAAATTGGGTCGACACTTCAAGTTACGTTGGTTACACTGTTAAACGAGTTCTTGAGGATGATTTTAGGTGGGATTGTGTTGTGGAGACCTGAATTGTGGGTTTTCTTGGGTAGCACTGTGATCTTGATGTTGGGTGACATTTCGATTTCAGTTTGGTAGCATTTCGTGTTTGATTTCATCAAAATAATTTCAGGGCGCATTGTCTTGTTGAGGCCTGAATTATGGGTTTCTTGGATGGGATACATTTTGAAATAGTTTTGAGATTGTTTGTCTTCTTTTGTCGCTGTATTTGTTTCTGTTGGTTTCTTGGCTTAAGTTCTTCTTGCCTTCAGGGGCTTTGAGCAGGATGTTGGTGTGACAGTTAGAATTGTGATATCATTTTAGATGTAATTTGTTGGACCAAGATTCTATTATGCACTCTTTCAAGTTTGTTTATGACAACTAGCCAGTTATGACCTTCATTCAGGACAATACTGGTGGAGTACAAGTACCAGAGTCAGTTATTGGATCAGTGCAGCTGTCTCCACGATCCATCATTGCACAACAAGAGTTTTGAACTTGATGCAAGTCAGGCTACGCAGGTTCGGTTTTAGTTCTGGTTTAACTAATTATTTAATCTGCGATGTATCTTTTATGGAGTAGTCACTTTGATAATGTTGCATCCTGCACAGATGACTGTATCAACAGCTAATATAAAGTGTATTTAGGTTATTTATTTGCATCGTATAGTTGGCAGTCACTTCAGTAATGTCTCAGGCTTTCAAAGATTGTGTAAATCTCTTCAGAAGTGTGTTTCAGCCTTCAGAGATCAGTGCAAACTATCTCGTGTTAAATGTTCTTATATGTCAGTTTCCTTTTTAGAGTTTTTATTTATCTTTTGAGATGAATTTCTCTGGCAGAATTGTTGCTTGAACAAAATTTGGCATTATCATTGCGTATATGTTCTCTTCAGGTGGAAATAAATGGAGGCATGCATTAGAAGCACTTAGCGTCAAAAATTGGGGTAACATGCCTGTATGTTAAAGGTTGCCTGCCAGAGGGTTTTTTTTTTTTTTTTTTGGATAGGTTACTTTCTAGAACTTCCAATTGAAAAGGTGCTCGGATTTATAAGAAGCAGGGTAAATTGTTTGACATAATGCATGAATTCATCTGCATCAAGTATTTTCAGCTGAAGTAATATTGTCATATGATGTTTTGTTTTCTGTAACAGGAGGTTGGATCTACCTCCACCATCATGGACAGAGAGAAAGTTTCTATTAAGGACTTAGCTGTTGTTGTCAAAGAAATGATGTGGAACACAGATATTGCTCTATGTTCATTTAAAAAGCTGAGATCAAGGTTTGTCCAACGAGGCGCTGGAGGTGCAGCTGGTTATGCAAATCGCCCTGGATTCTTTGGTGGTTATCCTGAATTTAATCAACGCTTGGCAAAGGCACCAACCTTTTGCTGCTATAGTGGTGCTCCAAGGCGCCCTTCTCCCTTCATACAACTCTCTGTTGCCAGGTTGGAGGAGCGTATTGGAGAATGTTGCAAATGGGTAGAAGAACTGGAACAGCTTGTTCAAACAAAGAATGATAAGTCTTTTCTGGAATCGTTGGAGTCTCTGTCAAAAGTTATGTCTAATGTGCATGACTATTTCATACATGTGGCTTCAAAGGTAATGTCTGGCACGCATGGCTTTCAACAATATGCTTCGTATTTTATTACACAATAGGAAAAAATCATGTTATATTAGAAGGTAGAAACATGAAGTATAAAAATACATGGATACAATTATCAATACAGTTTCTGTCTTTTGGTGTGTACCTTGAAATAATTTCTGCCTTCTAATATATATGATGGTTCTTATTGGAAACTTTACCTATGTAAATCTCTTTGATGCGAAACTTATATTTTTGTTTGTTCAGGTGGAAGATATTCATCAAGCTGTTGAAGCAATGAAGATTCAGTATCTGAATGATCTGAGGTGCAGAGGTGATTGGAATGATCCTTTTATTGAGGCAGATAGAAGAGAGTCAGCTAAACAAGAAGCAGCTGTCAGAACAATCCATCCAACATTGCATCTATCAACCCCAAGCCAGCCAACGCCACTTGTTACTGCATCAGTGATGGCTAGCCAACTGCAGCAAAATTCATCCCCTGCTGTAGGAACCTTTCCAAATTCTGGTCCAACTCTTCCGCTGCCTTTGCTTTTGCCTACATCCAGCACGCAACCAAGGACTGGTCCAGTAACTAACTCTTTCAGTTCATCTAGTATCACATCATCTACTAATTCACTTTTCGCAACACCACCTGCAGGTATACACAATGTACATGCAGCTGGATAGCGGCATTTGCTTCTTGATTCATAAGTTTCAATTCGTTGATATCTTGCGAAAAAATATCGTATAAAATTCATTCCCTGCTGCAGGAACTTTTCCAAGCGCTGGTCCAACTCTTCCGCAGCCTTTGCTTTTGCCTACATCCAGCACGCAACCAAGGACTGCTCCAGTAACTAACTCTTTCAGTTCATCTAGTATCACATCATCTACTAATTCACTTTTCGCAACACCACCCGGAGGTATACATCACAATGTACATGCAGCTGGATAGCGGCAGTTGCTTCTTGATTCATAAGTTTCAATTCGTTGATATCTTGCGAAAAAAATATCGTATAAAATTCATTCCCTGCTGAAGGAACTTTTCCAAGCGCTGGTCCAACTCTTCCACAGCCTTTGCTTTTGCCTACATCCAGCACGCAACCAAGCCCTGCTCCTGTAACCAACCTATTCAGTTCATCTAGCATCACATCTTCTAGCACTTCAGTTTTCACACCACCTGGAGGTATACATCACAATTCACACTATGCATGCAGTTGGATAACGGCAGTGGCATCTTGATTTATAAGTTTAAATTAGTTGACATCTTGAAAAAAATGTTTACTTGACCATCTAATCAAGCCTAGCCCAACTTGCTTGGGACAAAAGGCTATGTTGTTGTTGTTGTTGAACATCTATTCAGTTTGGAGTTCCTGGAATCAGCATTGCCGATATAGATGTGGTCATCATTATCAGTACCATACTTTTTTCATTCTAAATTTGCATAATCAGTTCATTCTGCAGTTGAAACATGAAGGGAAAAAAAATGCTAAATGAAATATTTGGCACATTTCCCTGTATGCTGTACCGGCCTTTTTTTTTCAATTTCATGTGCAGCTGTGATTCCATTTGTTTGTTTTGCCTGATTGTTAGTTTCCCTATTGACAGAATTAAATTGGTCCTGCCTGGCCCATTTAGTTACTTCTGCTTTTATGTTTATGAAATAATTTATCCTGGTTCACCTTATTTTGAGAGTTATATAAATTCTTGCATTTATGTTCATTCAGGTGGAACAGCAGCTTCAGGGATCAAAAGGGTACATACTCATGTCATGCTATCTTATAATGTTCATCGCTTTTTATCTTTTTCATTTTGTTTGATGTTTCTTTCATGTGTTTGTCACAGGGGGGGAGGCTGCCAAGACGTACTCGCTATGTTTTATGATGTTTCTTTCCTGTGTTTGTCAGAGGAGAGGCCACCAAGACGCAACCGCTAGCTGTGTATTTCATTATCTCGTATGTCCTTTTGTAAACATCCCTCTCCACTTCCTCTTTTTTCTCTTCAACTGCTTCCGGTCAACTTGTTACCTAAGAATGTTTCTTTAAGAAATTTATGCTTCCATAGAAGCCGAAAGCTTTGGCTATTTTACACATTCCTATTGCATGCCAAAAGTAAAAGTTCAGCTTCTTTTGATTGATGGTCTAGAAGATCTTCCACAAATCAATGCTCTCAGAATCATGTTTGCCATGCGCCTGTATACTTCTGTAGGAGCATTGGCGTATTTAAACTTCTGAAGTGGTAATGTACATGGTTCTTTTATATTTTTTGACTGAACATGCTGCTTCTATATTGTTAAAGAAAGTGACAGAAAAGCAGCCATGTTGTCATTTAGGTATCCAAAGTCTGCGGGTTTGCGAGTCTAACTTGCAATCTTGTTTTATTTTTGCCTCGATAACCAAATTTTAGTATATGTGCCTCTGAGCTACGTCAGTGCTTACGAAAGTTCCTATGTCAGAATCCCAAAAGAAAATAGTGAAATTCTAGCTGTTGGTGTTCTGTTATCTCAAGTTCTCTTTGTGTCTGTGTAGATAAGCTATTACACTATTGTTAATGTCCCTGTGTTGCTGATCATCATCTACTCATACTTGGCCTCTGAATGTTCCAACTAGCCATGTGCTGCCCATTCAGATGTTTTTTAACTCTAGGACGAATCAGGACTTGTTCAACTCTTGGACGAATCTAACTGTACCTCCTGAATCCTCCCTTGCAGTTTGGAGATCATGTGTGCGCAATGCTTTGGCTCGTCTTCATCGCCGCCTCGGACTGTGACCTGGACTGGGGGTGAGGAAGCTGCAGAGAAGCATCACCCCGGCAACCACGACTCTGGGGCTGCTCAATTTAGCATCGCTTTGCTTTTAGGCGTAGGAAAGCACCGTCACAATGGCGCTTAAACTAGTGGGATTGGGAAGGTGTTTCGGGTCGTTCTCCGAAGTGGAACAGGATCTAGTCAACTTGCTCGTTGGCGGCGTGGCGCAACAGTTGGTGGTCCAATTGGATCTGCTTCCTGATGGTGGGATGCTCTGAATTTTGCTCGCTCTTCATTTTCTTGCGCGTTGTAGACTGTAGTTTTGTGATTTTTGGAGGCCTGTACATGCCGGCTGTAGCTGTGAAGCAGTTAACCGAATTGATCAAACTCTGTATAGGAATCTGGACATGTCGACTGCCTTTGTTGATCGTAAATAAACGATGCAAATTTTAAGCATATAGTACTCGCCCGATTTGAAGCGATCAAGAATTCCAGACGTTCATACATGAATAGTTTTTTTTTTTTTGAGGGATCATACATGAATAGTTTGTTTCTAGCTCATTCCCCTTGTCTAATTCCATACCGAAGGGGAGTACCTTTGTTGAGATAATAAACGATGTAGGAGTGTTTTTTTTTTTTTGATACCGTCAATTTTACCTTTGTATTGCTGAGCACCAACGTTCATGGTTGGTTGCAGCGCTTTGATATACTGAAAATTAGAGATATAGTAGTGAAGATAAAGCAGAACGCAACAAGTACAATCAAAACAAATCAAACGTCCGAACACGGATAGAAAAGTCCGCAAAAAGCGCGCTTTACTCTCCTTTTCAGTTATTTTGCCCAGAACTTTGCAATATGCCAATATATCCTCGAAAATCCACCAACCAAGTTGGTCCCCTACGTAAAAAATCCCCGAAAATCCGAGAGGCCTCCACGAGCGCCTTCCGCCGCCGCAACAACATAAAAAAGCCGCGTTGTTCCTTCCAACTTTCTAGGCTTCCATCCCCCATCTCCCCCCTTCCTCTCCCACATCGCCGCCACCGACGTTGACCTTGGCGACGCCGCCGGCGAGGTCCCACCTCGCCGGACACCTAACCTTGCTCCCTGATCTCTCGGTCCTGCTCCTCACGAGCCTCCGAGCCGCCGTCGGCCGCACCTCAGCGGAACCCTAGATCTCCGATACCCCGGGCGCCCTTCCGCCGCCGGGCTCCCGATCGGAATGCGCCGCGGTCTCCTGTAAGGTCCAGAGGCCCCGGATCGACCTCCGCCCTCGCGCGGGTGCGAAGCACCGCTGCGATGGCGATCCGCATCACGATGTCCTACTCGGGCTTCGTGGCGCAGAACCTGGCCGCGTCCTTCGGCCTGCGCTGCACCTCCGCCGCGGCTGCCGGCGCTGGTGCGACGCCCGGCGCTGGGTGCCGGTTCCTCCAGGACGCGCTCTCCCGCCCCTTCTGCCTCTTCGCCTCCTCCCGCCGCGTCGACCAGCACCATGATGCCGAGGATCACAACCACCCGAAGCCCAGGCCCAAGGCTCTTCCCGCGCCTGCTGCTGGAGGCAGCCACTCTCTGGTTTTGTCGCCGTCGTGCTCCGCGAAGGCGCCGGTGGATGACCCGCCGGCATCGCTGGCCGTGGGGTTGCTGTCGATACTGGCGTCCGGGATGGGTTCCACTGGTGGCATTACAGGCGCTTGCTCGCTGTCGGCGTCGCCGTCCGTGTCAGCTGGGTTCAACCCTGCGACGCTCCTCCCATTCCTGCAGGCGACCAAGTGGCTTCCCTGCAGCGACATCGTCACCTCCAAGACGTCCCGCAGCTCAGGACGTCCAGCAGGTGCAACAGGGGGTGCAGCGACGGCGCCTGCTCCGCGCAAAGCTGCACCATCACCACGCCCGACTGCAGGTGCAACCGGGGGTCCTGTGCCTGTGCCCTCACCTGCCGTGGCTGCGCCTTCCAGGGTGGGCATACAAGCATTGGTTGGCAGCGGTGCTATCTCCTCTAGTGCAGCTGGGATTGTGAGGAATACTGGTGCTACTCTTGCTGGTGCTGCAGGGCCCAGCAGGAAGACCAGTTGGCTCTCAAGGTGGGTGAACTCATGCTCAGATGATGCAAAGACAGTCTTTGCAGCTGTGACTGTACCTCTGCTCTATAAATCATCCCTGGCTGAGCCGAGGTCCATCCCATCCAAGTCGATGTTCCCGACTTTTGATGTTGGTGACCGAATTCTTGCTGAGAAGGTATTATTGATTCTCTCAATGTGTATGCATTTCGTTTGCCGTTGTTCGCGGACAAACATTTACTACCCTGCACCTATTGTGATTGTAGGTATCGTACTATTTCCGGGAGCCTGAAATTTTGGATATTGTGATATTTCGTGCGCCTCCGGTCCTTCAGGTACTGTTTTATTCATTTTCTTCATTTTATTTTATTTCGTTCATATAAGTTGTTCTATAATAAGTTCCTTTTTGCAGGCATTGGGCTACAGCTCAAGTGATGTGTTCATCAAGAGAGTTGTGGCCAAGGGCGGGGACACCGTTGAAGTAAGCTTTTATCCCAATGGTAGTGGCCTCTATATGTTTTCCTTCATTTGCCCAATTGATTGATGAAATTTGATTAGAGACATTAGTTATCAATTGTAACGGTTGGGGCTTTCTGTATTTAATAGGTGCGTGACGGTAACTTGTTGGTTAATGGAGTAGTCCAGGATGAGGATTTCGTGCTGGAGGCAGCCGACTATGAAATGGATCCATTGGTATGGCATCTTCTCTTCTTGCTACATACTTCTAAAGTACCATCCTTTGCATCTTGTACTTCTTTGCCATAAGTTAGATGACATTAATTCTGTCTGGTTAGATTCGATGGTTAGAGCAGATTCTATCATGCTTAGACGCTTAAATTTCCTGATCTAATAATTTGCTTGTGATGTTTAATCGGCTGTGACCTGACTCTGATCAATACTTTGATCGATGGTTGATCAACTATTGTGGAGTATACATGGTGACTAACTATCATTGCTTCTACCAGATTGTACCCGATGGATATGTATTTGTGCTGGGAGACAACAGAAACAACAGCTTTGACTCACATAACTGGTATAATAAGTCTCTCATCTAGAGAATTTTTAAGCTTCAGCTGCTAACCTAAATTGCCACTGCAATAGCTCATGCACTGTGTGTGTCACTGCAGGGGATCGCTTCCAGTGAAGAACATCCTCGGGAGATCTGTTCTTCGATACTGGCCACCGTCGAAAATATCAGATACTATATATGAGCAAGATATAGTGCAGTGCACAGCAGGCGTCTCCTGAGACATTGTGTGGCGATTCCACATAACAGATGCAGCCACATTTTTTGGGCAGAGCTTTACTGACGAGCTGAGCCACAGTTCTCTCATTTTCTTATTTCATTGGATGTCGCCGTGCTTCATGCCCATTGGCAGCTCGGCTGACTGACTAGTTTTTTTTTTTTCCCCCTGCCCTATGGGCGGATGCTTGTTTGAAGGCAACAATTATTGTACTCTGTAAGCTAGTATCAAGGAATCCATTATATTTGTTCATAAAAGCAGGTGAGTGAATGTAGCCTTAGTGGTGCATGACAATTCTCTCCCCTTTTGCGAGGTATGGAGAACTTCCGTGTAACTGAATTTGCCTTGAAAGTATGATAGATTGCTCATCCTAGAGTATCATGGCTATCCTCTTTAGTGGTGATATGTAGACTTGGGTAGAAAATATGATGTCTGAAATGCCGAGGGAACTCAACCGTACGGTTTGCTTGAGTACATGTATTCTGTCTGAGTGCATTCTGGGTATATTGTGGCTTTTGATCCTCAATTCATTGCGGAATTAATGTGATATCCTCTTTCTTCCTTCAATTTCTCAGTAATACTAAACAGAACCATGCAAATTTTTCAGAGCACAGTAAAGAAATCAAAGTTGAGTAATCCTGATTGGTGTAGAAAGTTTTTTTTTATTATATACTTTGATTTCTCAATTTTAAATTTGCGAGGGTTCATGAGTGAACAGGGTAATGCTTGACATCAGTCTGAGCTCGTACTTGTCTGTTCATCTTTTATTATCAAATGCAAACAATAGATATAGAACCATCAGAAAATTGACACAACACAGTGGAATTTGACAAAAACATTAAAAGAAATCAGAATCATGAAATATAAAATTGACCAAGAAGGCAGGTATACTCAGGAGCAAGCAACTTACAAGGATGGATTGCGCAAAGTGACTATGAACAATGGAAGACAGTTACTCATACAGTTGCCAGAAGCAACACAAAATTTCAACATTTTTTTACAACCGATTCCATTTTTAGGTACACTTCAAGCCTAATCAAGTATACACGAAATTGATGTATATGTGCAATTCTATCAGCCCTACGAGAAGTAAATGAGGGGGGATATCACCACTTTACATCCAGCAACAGCGGCTCTGGTGGTAAAACTAGCGACAAAAACTTTGTGAAAGAAACATTTGAAGTCAGACTGCTCCAGGAAGTAGCATCCACTATAGGAAACGGGTTCTTCACCTTCTTCACAGAAATGGCCTTAAGCCTTTCATCATTTTCCACCTTAGCTATAATGTCAAGTGTAACTCGCTGAACCATAGGTTTTGTTTTCCACTCAGAAACATTTTCCAAGATGACATCATCTTCAGCGATGTCCCTTTCAAGCTCTAAGCGGAATTTTACGAGTGGAATTGATGTCACTTTAGCTTCAATGAAGTTCATCGAGCTATTCTCCTGGTTTCTCTTGCTAAACCAAGTCTTTAAGATCTTCTCAAGCTTTGTCAGTCTAGGGGTAATCGAGCAGAACAAACACGCTGAGATCAACTGATTTGACATCTTCCCTTGACACTTGTCCGACAATAACTCAATAGTGTTATGTGACCTGAACGATGTTTTCACCCGGTCTCCAGATATACTGTTCTCCTGCACAACAATTACGACTGATCCTACAATACCCACTTGAATTAATGGGGCACATGTTGTGTCACTCAACAGCCATATTCGACTCAGGTCATTGTTACTCGTTAACAAGCTTCCGTTTGGCAAGAGACCTATGCTGTGAGGATGGGTTAAGGAAACCTTCTGTGCACCAATAACTTTTAGTGCAATGCCATCAGCCACAAGAATCTTTTTTAGCCTTGTATATGTGACGTTCCCCTGCATTAGAGGTGCAAATAAGATTCTGCGGCAATCAAGGGAAAAAAGCCAACATAAATCCTCCTAGTGAGTGTTTAAAAATATGCGTAATGAAGTTTGTAAGGGAACAAATCTTCAGAAGGGAAGACAAAACTTAGCATGTGTTGTGTCAATCCAGTAAACCTAAGTAGCTTTTTTCTCATGGCAACTCACTGGTTAAGTAGTAAAAGATTGGTAGTACTAAATATGTTCACAGCTGCTAGTCTCTGGGGGCTTTGGAAACTCAGGAATAGTATTTGTTTTCAGAATGTTCGATGGAAGGACATGAGGACTCTGTGGAAACAGATTCTCGTTCTACTGAAGAACTGGAAGGTGCTATGTCCGATGAAGAACTTGGAGGAGTTCAACCAAAAGCTGGAGATCTGGAAAGAGTCGCAACACAAGTGGAGGGCCTGGAGGGGCGAAGAACTACTGGATAGTTCTTCGGACGCCAGAAATCAAGATGAGGGTGCTGCGTGTGGCTGAGTTTGAAGAAGAAGCTCCTGTGATGTAATCCTGTAACAGAGCATGTGAGCTCAGGAGAGCTAAGTAGCGTGGATAATGATGAGGGACGAGTGCAATGGCTCATGTGGAGCAGGTGTGCGTGAGCAAAACTGTGCTGTAAAACCTGAACTGGTCTTGATTGCTATGCATAATGGACCGGGGGTCATCCCCTAATACTCTAAAAAAAAACTTAGCATGTGAAGTTAACAGCAAATATATGAAAAGATACTAGCACAGAAGGTTGATGTGGTTGAGGTAGATAGTACAATTCGTTCCTGCCAAAGACCGAGTTGTGATATACAGATAAGGAAGAACTGAAAGCTTTTCTGTCTCAAGCTCAGCATGCCACAATGAAAAAGTTAATCTAATACGACAAGAATTCAAAACAATATTGGCAGCACAACTCTAAATTTGGAAATCTAAACAAAGACGCATTAACAGTGTTGTCACTTGTATGCCTTGGGATAATAATACCAAAATATTCTAATATGCTAGAAACTTTTTTTGCAACCTGTAACATGCAATTTGCAATAGGATAGAATAACAGATCACTTGAATGCCACTTGCAAAACTATATATCAGTTCTAAAAGGACTTATGAACTTCACTACTATTCATCAGTTAACAACCAAAGCAAATATGCAGGTATGTTATCCTCATGCCCTTTCCATTCCAACAAGGACAGCTTGTAATAACAAAAATATGTGAGACATCTGTGTTCTGCTTCACTGGCTATCCAAACTAATCTATTGCCACTAAAGTATATTTTCCAGCTCAAACAATCAGATAACTAAATTTAAGTAAACGGAAATGATACATGTCCGACTGCTATGTCCGACAAGGTTTCCAAATCAGTTGTGCCTCACGCCGTGTGTTTTCCGTTGGTACTTCCATGCCCTGATGCTAATTAGTGACTTGCTGATACAGTCATACACGGCGATCGGACATTGAGGTGAGACGTATAGCGTTGTTCTTAAGTAAATTTGAAAGTTAAGGAAAATAAACGACAATTCGCGTTTGTCAATAAGTTTCCTATTATGCATGCCAACGACCATGTACAGCAATTTAAATGCATGCAACATATTATGTTTTACTCATCGTTCGATGTGCAACAGTCCAATACTAAACAGATCCAATATAGTCAAATCAGGACAGTAGTAGCAGCAAGTTTCTTTTTCGTGAAAATAAATGTTCCACTGTTTAACTATAAGATATCAGTTTGCACCAAAAAAAAAAGGATATGTGCTGATATAAACATTTAATGACCGCACACCAGCAAGGAATCTAAAGTCATAAGAGCACTAAATTAGGGGAAGAGAAAAATATTTAGAAATGGCTGTACTGCCACAACAGAAACAGCTACTACCCTGCTACAATAGCTCAACGCAGTGATTGAACCGAACCATGGAAGCTTAGAACCGACACAACCTCGACGCAAAGCCTTTACTCGAACCCTGCCATTCCAAGCAACGGATCGGATGCAGAATCGGCTGCAGCAACAAGTCAAAGTCAACCCACTCACCGACGGCAAAAATTGGAGCTCGACGAGTTCTCCGTCCTCGCCGCCTGCGAACCTCACCTCCACGGGCCCGACCAGCTCCACGTCCCTCACTCCATGCTCGAACTCAAAGGCGCCGTCGCCGGGGACGACGTCGATCCCCTCCGGCCCGTCCACCTCCTCGACCGCGGGCGCGACGGGGCGCCGCCACTCCACCGCCTCATCCGGAAACCGTGCCACCACCGCTGTCCCGCCCGCCCGCGCGCGGAACTCGTAGCGCTGCGTGGCGCCGACGCGGACGTCGTCGAGGTCGAGCGGCCAGACCCTTACATCGGCGTCCGGGTCCCAGTCGTACTTCTCGGACACGGCGTCGACGACCTCCTCTAGGAAAGTGGGCTCCGATTCCGGCTCCTCCAGTTCCGGGTCGACGGCCGCGGAGGCGGCGGCGGCGGAGACTTTGGATGAAGCGGTGAGGAGGGAAAACGATGCGGAGGCGGACGGGTAAAGGAAGCAGAGGAGAAGGAGCAGCGCGAGGAGTGAGATGAGAGGGAGGGGCGAAGAGGCCATGGCGGCCGGAGATGGGTAGGTCTCGAGGCTTGGGTTCCTTCCCCGAAGGGATCTCTTCACGGAGGGAAGACCGGAAGAGTGGAAACGATGATGGCGGTGGGTGCGCTCGAGGGGGGTGGTTGACGCGGAAGCAACTTCTGACAGGTGGGCCCTAGAGGTTTACCGTACCAGTTGTATTTGATTAACTTGGTGAACAAAGTGCTTTGTCCGTTATTAACTCTACTCGTGTCCGTTTCCGAGAGAGAGAGAGAGAGAGAGAGAGAGAGAGAGAGAGAGAGAGAGAGAGAGAGAGAGCGAGAGAACTCTGCTTGTGTCGTTGTCGTTGTAGAGGGTCTCAGGGAAGTACTTCTCCAGGAATTAGCCAGTCACAGAAAACAAACAACTAACACCTTGTTCCAGAACAGAACATAATATGCAAGTTCAACAAAGAGAAATGATGCCACACGTTAAACACACTCTCATTGACGCTTACAGTCAGGCCACGAAACTTATGGTCCTTCCCACTCTAATCGACGACAAACAACCAAACCGTGTTCCCACGTTCCACCGGAAGCAAGAGTTTGGCGCCACCTCACGATCATATAAGTTAAATGTCCGGGACACTGGCAAGCAAGTCTCTCGCCAAAACCAGACTGGTTCCCAGTAGAAGCATGGGCTGTAAAGAAAACCAAAAGAAATTCAGCAGAGCATCGTGGTGCTATATAAGGAACGAATGCGCCTCATTTACAACTAATCAGCAGAGCCATAGGTGCAGATTAAACGTCTACTAGTAGTCACCAGAGGAGAGGAGGGACGGCCTTTGCCGACTTGGACAGACACGCACACTGATTTGAGAAATCGGCCCGTCCTTTTGTTCAGATTAATTGGATAATCCTAGCCAGGCACATAATTAGGTTGGACCTAAATGTCCTTTTGAAGGTTTTACATATGTCTAACCACACATGTTGGCATCCTCATCCACGAGAATGTGGTTTGCCTATATCTTCATACAAGCCACCTGTTCATAATGGTTTTATTCTTTGCATTTGACAATTAACATTAAAAGATGGAGAGGAGAAGTATCCGAAGCTGACGCCTGAATTGTCTAAAACTTGAACCCAGAATGCCATGTTCATTGGGCCAAAATAAAGATGTGATGTATTTTCGGGCTCAGAATACTAGTGTTGATCAGAATATATATCATGTGCAGACACTTTATCATTTACCTCAGTTACTTATCTTTTTGTCTTAATCTTTTCTGCTTAATGCAACTCCCTGACGGTTCTGCATTCATCACTATCCACGGATGCCTCAATATTTCGTCAACAGGTGGTCTCTTGGACGGATCCTTCACTAGAAGCTACATACAATCTCAAAAATTCAACATTCCAGCCCACATTAAATAACATCCTGTTATATAACCAGTGCTTTTGGATTTTACCTTGGAAATGAGATCCTTAGCCTGTGAAGACACATAAGGAGTTGTAGGGAACGCAAGGTCCACACCAAGAATCCTGCTCCAATTCATGTGGCACGGATGTAAGGAATGAACAGCATGGGGGAAAAAAAAGTATACGCACTTACATTTTCAAGGTATCATTCTGTTCGACTGCTTCAAAAGGTGGTTTACCATATAAGAACTCATAGCACAAAATTCCTAGAGTCCAGGCGTCAACAGCATGACCATGGGGTTTTTTCTCTATCATCTCTGGTGCCAGATAATCTATTGTACCACAGAGTGTGTGTCGTTTAGCATTTGAGAGGGCTGCCCATCCAAAATCTGCGATTTTAAGTCGGCCCTGGAAATGAAGTTTAACTAATTATCTTATTCAACATTTTGAATTTGATGTATTCAAGAGTAGCATGAGCCATAGCCCCGACATGTTAGCATATCAATTTTTCCCCCCATTTCTCAGAGATAGGCAGCATAAGTAAAAAAAGGTTGCTGATCTATTAATTCTCATCGTGACATTACCAGTTCTTTGAAAACATTGATGGAATCAATAGGCACTGACATTTAAATATTTATGTTCCTCTGCGTAGGTTATGCACATCAGCGGATCATCTAAATGTATGTTATAAATTCTGAATAGCATGATGAGGATGCAAGATGAACGGGCATTATCCGACATAAGGGCACATATCATCTTCAATATTCTGTCTAGCATGATGAGGATGCAAGATGAACCACCATTATCAGACATAAGGGCACATATCATCTGCGTACTACATACTGCCTCTATTGTTAAATATGAAGTTTAGGATAGCAAATCTACTTCAAATTGAACTAAATTTGTTTTCCTAAATGTCAGATATTTGAGAACAGAGGTAATACAATACAACTCCTTCCAGTTCATTTTAATAGATAAGTTCACTGCTAGACAACAATATTAAGTTTTGATACTTACTGCACTGATTCTGTTAAGAGTCTATGATGTCTAATACCATCAGTCTACTAACATTATGACAAAAATTATAAATACAGGCACCACACTTGTGCAAAGTTTGCAGCAATAATTGGACAAATTCCATGTTGTGCAGAAAAAAAAAGAATCTAATTAAAACATATAAAAGAAAGATAGTAAGCGCAAAATACTTGCATGCAAAAAATACAAGTAGCACACCACATATTAAAGATGGCCATAGAAAGATAACAATATGAGGTCACATAACTTCATTGCATAAAGGTAAACCTACCTCAATGTCAAGTAGCAAATTCTCTGGTTTGATGTCTCTATGGATGATCTTCTTCTTGTGACAGTACGCCAATGCACCAGCAAGGCTCGCAGCATACTGAAATACAGAAGGTTCAGTGTCATCATAGAAGCTAAAATGGCAATGACCTGAAATGGCAATGCCAGCACAAGTCCTTGGCCACTAGTGGTGATTATAACAAGCTGATTTAATCTAAAAACGAGATATTATGTATTCTCACATTCTTCCATCTTCCATGTATCAATGCTTGGATTAATGAAGTAAATAATGCACATCATGCGCCACATATGAGGTCGCAGTTTGTGACAGACTTATTTGGTCAATAGTAGGAAAAACAATTTTGAATGGTGATGTAGGTGGGGAGTTTCTGTGGAATCCAAATAGCCTCCGGATTCTTTCGAATTTGGCGAGTATCTGGTATAGCTAGTGAGTGTTTCAGTTCAAAAGGGACAAACCTTTGCCTTTTATATTTAAAAAAGGTCTTTCGAGTCTCCAAAAGAAACATGATATAAGATGATAGAGAGATCCATCCAAACCCTCTACTACTATACAGCTTATAAGAATCGGCTCTGCTGCAATTGGATTTTTAAATACCGAATAGTTTACTAAATCAACCCCTTTGTTTTAATGTAACAACTACTGATTCAGCTTGTAACCAATCAGGGATGCAAAGGAAACCGAAATGAATGTACCAGCAATTAATAAATTACACATAAGATCCAAGTAAGACCAGGTTAGCACATTTCTAATGACCTCTTACTGCCTGTCATGGCTTGAATAGCAGTATATATCACAATAGTTGTTAAAAAAAGTTTGCCTCCCACATTATGTTTCAGATTCAAGTTGATTAAGGTCTACAAAGGTAGGGCAATGGGCCCAACCCATTCGGAGGCACAAAAGTTGGGTAAGTAACAGGTAATAAGAGAGGGAGAGGGGGGAGCTTACGGTGGCGGCCGTGCGCTCGCTGAACCGGCCAGCGGCGCGAAGGACCTTATACAGCTCGCCACGGGCCGCGTACTCCAGGACGAGGACGATGCGCTCTTCGTCGTGGAACCAGGCGAAGAGGCGGAGCACGTTGGGGTGGTCGAGGCTGTTCTGGATCTCGATCTCCCGCCGCAGGTGCGCGTGGAACCGGTACTTCTGCAACTTCGCCTTGAACATCACCTTGAGCGCCACCACGTACCCGCTCTGGATCGATCCCGCAGATTAGCCGCCGCGGATTATAAGGACAAATTTGGGGGAAATCGAAGGGATTGGAGGCTAGGGTTTGAGGGCCGACCTTCTTCTCCCGGGCGACGTAGACCTTGCCGAACTTCCCCTCGCCGATGTACTTGCCGATCTCGAAGTCCGACATGCTCCACTCCTCGCGCGCCGTGGGCGGCCCCATTGTGGAGGTGGCGCTGGCCGAGGGGAGAGGTGAAGATTTGGGGAATTGAGGGATTGGGACGAGGAGTCGATTCGCTGGAATTGGAGTTTTGCAGAAGTCGTTGCGGCGATCGAATTGTGACTTGAATTTTGAAATGGGGAGCGGCGGAACCGGATTTCGCAGTGATGAAAAAGGGATGAGAAAAGAACCGTTGGAGTTGGACTGTGGCCTTCTGCGTCGGGGACACGGTTTCAGGCGAAACCTCCAGGGCCTCACACGGGACACGGCGATGCCGCGAACCCACGGGCCCAGCACGGAAATGGCCCATTTCGTGCGCCAACCTATCCTCATGGGCCGCAGTGCACGAGTGTGAAATCGTGGCCTGTTTTTTGATCCCTGTTTGGTCTCTGGCCACAGTCCGTCACGCCAAACTGTGGCGAGCCACACACTGGCGGTGATTCCTCACGCCACACCTTAGGTGAAGAAATAGCTTTAAAAACTGTGGCAGCCACGGACTATGTCAGGAACCAAGTACTGACCAAGCAAAGTGTGGCAGAGCAGACTGTGACGTCGAAGATTGTGGCGGGGAAGCAAACACTACGTTCGATACTATAACGGAGGGATAGATGGCAAGGAAACATTTGAAAGCGAGCAAACGCTCGCAGGTGCTGATTTTCCACTGCCACAACCATGGAGCTATATTCTGGGCCATTTTTCGCATGACGAGGTGCGACACCGCCTCTAACATCAATTCTTCTTTTACAGGAGCAAAATCATGCAATTGGAAATGTTTTGGCGGTGACGAGGCGCGACATGGCCCCTCCGTGACGACGGTCCTTCAAGCGGTGGGATTCAGGGCGCGGCTGTGGCTCGTCAACAGTGAGGTGGGCGTGGTGTACGTGTGGCAGGGCTCTGGAAGAAGCCATCCCAACTGTAGATTGGTTCGAGCAAGTGTTCAGGACGACGAAGGGGGGGGGGGGGGGGGGGGGGGGGGGTGGAGAGGGAGACGGTGGTTTCGTTTTGCCATGGGGGGCAACGAACACCGTGGGGATGTAGAAATGCTACAACTTCATTAAGGATATGAACTTGCAACCCCTCATAGATTTTCTTTCTCTCCCCTTCCTTTCTTTACATCTCCATCAAGGTTGGTATGTAGAAATAACAAATTAAGGACAAGAGCGTAAGAACCTAGTAGGGGCATATGCCCTCAACTTTCAGCAACGATGTCTATATGTAACAAAATTCGACAATTGCCTTTGCTAGCCAACTTTCATTAAGGAGATATTCTTTCTAAAGGTATGATAATAAAAGTTTAAATTATTATCAAACGAGTAAAAAAATAATTAGAAAGATAGACCAAAGCACATTTCGTCACTACATAAGTATTCACATTGAACCTTTCCCGTGGTAATATTATCTGAGGTGGATGGGCCTCTTGACGAGGGTCCTCAAGCGCGCAGGAGCATTGCGTTGCTGATGCTACCCTACGAGGCACTTGGAGGGTGAGTACACAAAATATTTATTGGCATAACTTATATAAAAACACAACATGGACCAAATTCACATGTTTATTGAGGAGCCATGATGGCAATTTTAGCAAGTTTTATTTACCCATTGCAATATTTGAGGCATAAGTCACCCAAATAGTTCTTGAATACTTCCATAGGCTCTTTAAGGTATTGAATAATTTTTCTTGCATCAGTTTTATGCAGATTTTCATCATGTTTTTGTTGACTGTCAAATAATATTTCCTTGATTAAGTTCTACAACGATTTTATATAGTTGGATATGTAATATGTAAGTTAGTTGAGCGGTGTCCACATGAGAATGATTACTTCGTACACCATTGAGTCAGTTATTTCTTTTTTTGAGGTGCTGTGTGGCAATTGGGAAATGAGCATTGGGATAGGGATAGGAAAATGAGATGAGAAATCTAGAACGTTCATTTAGTCATCATATTAAATTCAACCATTCATTTTTTAAAGGAGCATTTCCCAATCCCTAACCCACCTCTCATTTCTCGTTTGCCAAACACCACCTGAGGGAAATTGAGTCACTTATTAGATCCTTGATTCCTTGCGGTACGACAAACCTTGAGTCAATAGAAACCATGCTCATATTTTTCTCACGCCTATAATGGGCAGGATAATAATACATGCGTGACTTATAATAGATGTGGGTGCGTTCAGTGGCAGTCAGCTTAATTAACACATGCGTGACTTATTGTGTTAGCGTAAGCGCGATGTTGTGTGTACTGTGATTGAGTGTGTGTGCATGTATAAGCTGACTGCCGCCAAGAGAACTGCTCGACGATTCTAACTTGTAGCACCAGACATTTTGCCGCCAGCCCGTACGCGCATTTCCCCGATCCATGCATGCTAGTCCGTCACATGGGAGTGGGACGGGAGAGCGAGATGACAAAGGGAGAACAACATTTGAAAGGAGAGCATCTTAGCACGGCGCGCCCAGCACCGAATCCCAACGCGCATTGGCAGACAGTAATCATCATACCCCGCGCTTAGGGCCTCGAACACGATCTTGATCGCCGTTCTTTTACCCATTCGCGATCGAATAATGATCCACGCCGATCGACCGGCATCATCCTAGTAGTTGTATAATATAACGGCCGGATCCACGGCCAGACGGCCTTGGCCGCCGCGACGGCGCGCGCCTCGCCCTGATCACGTTATGGGCGCAATGTTTTTCTCCCTCGTGCCGGCCGAGGCGTCATGCAGCACAGATGCTGTTACTACTACTCTACTATACTCTAACACTGTGCATGCATGGCGATCCGCACATTGATTTGGTCGTTGATTCCGTTCTGTCCTCGCACACTGTCACACACAACGACACAAAGGGACACACTGCAGCAGCCTGCGTGCTACGGCGCCGCACAGCGCCCTATGGATCAGAGGCGATCGATCGATTAAACAAAAAGATTGGGCGACGATCTGATGCGTGGAGAATGTTCTTGGGGGAATATGACGCCGACGCCGATGGACGGAGCAAGGCGGCAGGTGTTCCTTCCTGCGCCTGGCGTGATGATGGCTGTTCCCGAATCTTTGTTGGCCTCTGGCAGCGCGCCGGCTGGCCTGGGCCCGATCCGTGCTGGATTGGAAGCACTAGGTTTGTTCTCACTACCGAGCTCTCTCTCTTCCCGGCGTGCGAACATTCCGAGAAATAAAGCGATCGAGCGCGATGCGGGACGATCTGACAAAGCTGTGACGTATCCAGCGCCCATTGTTTATTTTTGACGTGCCTGATCATGCTGCTCTGTGCCGTAAGTAGAGTATAGTTAGCGAGGCTGTATTTAAATGGAGCGTCGAGAACGTGGCATAACGGAACAGAACAGTACGAGCAGCGCTACTGTGGATGGAGTATACTGCATCAACAATTCCTTATGTTTCGCCCATTCATTCTGCGGTGATCATATAGTACAGTTTTTCTTCATCGAATCGATAATGGAGTGATCATACAGTTTTTCTTTCTTGATACCGGACTAATCATACCGTTGGATTGTGAAATTTGCAGATCGGCACTAGAAGCCCGCATGGAAACACCGAAAGATTCTACTCCTACCATGTGGTGGCCAAGGCCCAAGACCGATCACCTCGTTCCCAGCGCGGTTCCGCGAGCTGAGCAGAGCCGGCAGTCCAGCAGCAGTGGCGCCCCAATTTTCAAGCGCGTGCCTTTGCGCCTTTTTGAACACAGCTTAAGCGCAGCACGGCACGAATCCCGTGGTTGACCACCATCATCATCATGCCCGCGCAGGACCAGCTACGACTACGAGTGGGGCCGGCCCGGCCCTTCCAACAACAACACGTTCCTACTAGTACTACCCTAATCCGCGCGCACTGCAGCAGTCCGTCTCGTTCCGGCCGGCCAGAAAAGACGCGGTGGCCCACCCGATATTCTCTCTTCGACGTGCTTGCATGACGCATCGAGCTGCGTGCGTGCACACCTCATAGGCGACGCGAAGAGAAGGTGAGAGAGAGGAGAGAAGAGGAGAACACAGGAGGAGGGGAAGCATGGAAGGGTACAAGAGTTTGTTTCCTCATCTCATGTCCCGTCCTGTCATCCGGCGAGACGGCGACGGGCGTCGGTCGGACAAACATGTGTTGGCCGGTAGTACGAGGCCCTGCCGTGCCCTGGGAGCAGAGCAGCCAGCAGCCTGTTGCCTGCACCCGTCCTTTCGCGCGTCCATCCGTCCAAGCATCTTTCCCGAACTCCGAAAGTGCTCGCTCGCCACGCAAGGCAGGCGCGAGAACGAGTGAGTGACCACGACGATCGCCGATCGATGTGCTCGCCACTCGTCCGGGTTTCAGCGTGCCCAGACTCTGAAGCGTACTACGAGTACCGGCCGGAATGCATCACTGCCTCCCCCTTTCCATCGTTACTCATGACGAGCCGTGATGATGACGCACTGCCGCAATTTCGGACCTTTCCATGTCCTGAATCCCCATTATCAGTCCGCTTCTAGTATCACTTTCTTGTACTCCTACTCATCATCATACTCCACATGCATTACCTTTGTGCCATCCGAAAAATGTGCTCGTTTCGTTCGTCATCCAGTAAGTAAAACAGAAGCCTGGTCTGTGGTCTCACATTAGCGAGAATATTTTCAGTGTGTTGTAACGCATGCATGCATGCACATGCAGGGGACGAGAACGAAGAAGGAATCGGTGAACAGTGCGCCTATACGTGCTAGTGCTAGTAGCAGCGCTAGCAAGTGGGCCGGGTCGGTGTAGTAGCGTGTACCATCATGACACGGAACGAGCTAGCTAGACCTACTACTAGTAATGTAAAGCGGCTACGAGAATCTCCGGCCACCTCGCCTCGTCGATCGATCGATCGATGATCGGTCGTCGTGTCCGGGAGAAGAGCGGCAAAGGGCAGGCGCGGCCGGGCAAGCCTCGATCGCAGCCCGGGTTTCTAGGAGTCAATCGGCAGTCGCGGCTAGCTAGACCGGGCCGGGGTCAGTAGCCTCTCGTCGCTTTTTCCCTAGCGCCTGCCTGTCACTTTTCCGCTTTGCGCGTGCCGGCCGCGCGCGCCGGCCTTTGAGCTCGGCGGGGTCGGCCCCGAACAGGCGCCGTGTCGAGACGGGAGAAGACGTGCGGCCGCTCGGGTTTGGGTTGGGTTGGAATAGAGCAGACGAGGGCGCAGGAATCCGGGGAGGGACGCGGTCGTTTCCGCCGGGCGCGCGTACGTACGGGCGCGCCCGTTGCTGCGGCGCGTCCATGTTCTCTTCTTCTCGCTGGGTCGTTTGACTGGCGGGCGTACGGGCGCGCAGCGATAATCATTCCCGGGCGAGTGCTGGCTGGCCCGGCCGGCCGGCGGCCGGTTGCCGCTGTCGCTGGCCAACGGTCGGCCGCGCGCACGCAGCTCGCCGGCCCGGGGGTGGTGCTCTCCATGTGCCCGTCAGGCCAACCGGTGATCCGTAGCGATCGATGCATGCATGCAGTCGCGTTGATAATTAGCCGTTAATAATCTGCGAAATGATATGCGAGGCCAGCCCGTGATGACGAGAGGCGTGCGGGCCTCGCCGCGGCGTGGGGGCATGGGCCACCATCCCATGCCGACCGCCGACCGACCGAGACCCGGCGAGGCGACCAGTCCGGACGCTGTTTGCCCTTTGCAGGGAGACGACGATTCCGAATTTCACATCCGCAGTGTACAACAGTGGGGCAGGCAGCAGCAAGCGGCGGCAAGGCAGGCGGGAAGCACCGAAGCACAGTGTACATGGTGGTGGTACGCCACGCGTGCCAGCAGCGTCTGCCTCAAATATGCGTTTTGCCACGTCCAGACAAGCCCCGGGTGTTCTTGTCAAGTGCACAGTGCCAAGAGAGTAACCATACGAAAAAAACTTTTTTTTTACGATTACATAGTATAACTTAGACACTCACAACGCACGCATACTGACCCTTATGAACGCACATACGCAAACCTTATCTCTATGAGCATTTTCGAAGACTGACGGCAGATCCTCGAGATTGACGAAGTCACCACTGGCGTCTCGCTGTCGACGGCCACGTCGCCTCCCGCTGAACGCACAACGCCGTTAAATTCTGAATAATTCGCTCCCACAGGGAGTCGAACCCAAGACTTCAACTTCACATGTAACCAGCACTAATTTAGAACTGCATCGTTGTCATGCTTGTAACTGTGCTTTCTAAACGGGTTCCTGTCTGAGATAAAGAAGTGTAATCCTGGTCAAAGCATTATTATTCCAGAAAATTTAGCCCTGTTCCCATAACTTTTGGCGTGCCACCATGCACTGTCCTTTCCTTTCTCCTTTTTCCACGTCACATTCTCAAAACAACCCGATACGAAGACCAGAGGCACTGTTCTGTCTACTATTCGGAATGTGACATGCTGGACGATGACAATGTGAATCATTCAGTGCTGATCAGTGACTGATGGCTAGATCATCACGCCAACACACTAACAGCAGCAGCTAGCTTGTTCAAACCAAATTGCAGATGGAGGCCGGTCAATGGCGTTGTCATCTCGCGAGAGAGTCACGCAGCTCTGGACGTTCGCGGGAGGGTCAAGGCAGTTCCAGCCGACCACGCTGGTGGGCGATAATTACCCCCATTTTTAGGGCCCTTCCAAGCTCATCGATCGCAAATAAAATTGCCACAGCTCTCGCACGCAGCCTTGGCAACGACACATGGCCTTGTACGCTTGCGGCTTCTTGCATTGACTACATGATTGGGCAATGGAATGGACAATCCATTGCCATTTGCTCATGAGGATGTTCCTTTCCTTTCTGTTTACAAAAGTACGTGATTCTTTTTTCGAAAACATAGAAAATTAAGTGATGATTTGATCTCACTCTCGCTTGCGGTAGTGCTCCGGCCTCTGAGTTGGACTGCCATGATCACACGCTGCCGGGCAGGCCCTACCCGTCGCGCGGTTTGCTGACCATGACATTACGTTACCACAGTCCATAGAGTGTGATGTGTGGGCTCCACTTCGATATACTAATGGTAGGTACGCAAAACAGCACACCTTGCTTTTCGTCACTCATACGTACATAGAATTGCACTTTATACTTTAAAATCAGCTGTATATACCGCTACGTATAGTACTAGGGCAGAGGATCAATTTTAGTCGTCAACCTTTCATCGAAAAAGGTCGTTTTGGTCCCCCAATTTAAAAATCAGCTGATAATCTAGTCCCTCAAGCAACCTTGCGAGCCTGACCGAAATTACAAACTGAGCATCCGCTACAATCAACCTTTCATGAAAGTACAGTCAGGAATGAGTTTAGCATTTCCGCGAAAGATATACTAGTACTACTCTCTTTGGAAATGGTTCAAACGATATGCTTCTTGAATTCAAATAACCATTTAGTATTTGACAAAAGATTACAAGGCACTGAGACACTTCGAGACTAAGCTAAGTACTTATAGTAGTAAAAGTAAATAATGATCACCTGCATATGGGTACAAAAAATAGAAACCCCCAAAGCAGAGACAACATGGTCAGTTTGAACTAGATCATGGCAGTGGCCAAATTGTGCAACCCTACCGTTCATCATTCCAAGGAACTGCTACTGGGCCCCACATCATACCTACTTACTCCTAAAACCCTGGTTCTACCCACATGCAGCCAACAAAGCTTCCAAGGTAATTACAGATCAAGACAAAGCTTAGTTCTCTGAGCAGAGACAAAGCCCAAGGCACAGAACAGAACAAATTAAAGCAGCTGAGTGCTAGACCTAGCTCAATCCAATCCAAATCGATCCATGGCATGATTCACTCTCTCTCTCTATCTCAGCTCCGACCTCTTTATAAACCATCGATCACCCCCATCCCAGTACCACCCACTACCCCACTCCGCTCTCATCATCTCATCCTGAAAGCCACCACACCACACCGCCTTTGCCATCTCCGAGAAAGAGCCAATCCTCTTCTGCTTCAAGAAGCCTTTTTGAGCAGCCTGAGCTTGAGGTTTCACCCACTCATCCCTCACCATGATCCAAGAACTGCTGGGAGGCGCAGCCATGGACCAGCTGAAGAGCGTGAACGACGGGAACCCGGCGTCTCTGCCCATGCTGCTGCACCCCATCGTCTCCAACCCGTCGCCCACGTCGTCGTCGTCGACCTCGTCCCGCTCGTCCGCGCAGCAGCGGTCGACGTCGGCGACGTCGTCTCCAACGCAGGGGCAAGGGCAGCAGCAGGGGCAGGGACAAGGAGCGGCGGAGCAGGCGCCGCTGCGGTGCCCAAGGTGCAACTCGTCCAACACCAAGTTCTGCTACTACAACAACTACAACCTCACGCAGCCGCGCCACTTCTGCAAGACGTGCCGCCGGTACTGGACCAAGGGCGGCGCGCTCCGCAACGTCCCCATCGGCGGCGGCTGCCGCAAGCCGCGCCCCATGCCGACGCCCGCCGCGAAGCCGGCCATGTCCTGCAAGTCCATCGGCGCCGGGCCGCAGCTCGGCCTCGGCATGGGCATGGGCATGGGGATGGGCGGCGCGAGCCCCGTGCCCTGGGCCACATCGCAGCAGGCCGCGGCCGCGCAGCTCATGGCGCTGCTCAATAGCGCCAGGGCCGGCGTGCAGGGCCACGGCGGCAGCAACATGCACAGGCTCCTCGGCCTCGACACCATGGGCCACCTGCCCCTCCACGTGCTTCCGGGCGCCGGCAATGCCGGTGCCGGCGCACCGGCGTCGCTGTGGCCGCAGTCCGCGCCGCGTCCGGTTCCTACTCCGGCGCACATGGACTCCTCCCAGCTCGGCATGGGCCCGCTGGGCGGCCACCACGACATGCTGTCAAGCCTCGGGCTAAAGCTTCCGCCGTCTTCGACGTCGCCGGCGGCGAGCTACTACAGCGACCAGCTGCATGCGGTGGTGAGCAACAACGCGGGGGCGCGCGCCCACGAGTACGACGCCTCCGGCGCCACGTCGTTGCCGTGCACCACCGCGGCCACCTCTCTCCCGCCGGCAGTGTCGAGCGTATCGGCGGCGTTGAGTTGCGCCACGGCCGGGCTGGACCTCCCGCCGGCCTCCCTCCCCACTCCCGAGATGCAGTACTGGGCCGGCCCGGCGGCGATGTCCGTGGCGTGGCCGGACTTGCCCACCCCCAATGGCGCGTTCCCGTGATCCAGTCCCGTCGCGGATGTTGCATGACCCTAGCTAGTACGTACGTAATCTGTAGCTGGATCAGTTCAGTGTAGTGTGTTTGGCTTTACAATGTTTTGAGTGATAACTCGGAGGTTAACTAAGGTGGCGTTCGTTTCCACCCTCTAAAGTGCCCTCTAAAGTTTACCCCTCTAAAGTAAAAAGAATCTTACGATTTAGGGGTACTAAATAAAATTTAATTACAAAACCTTTTTGCAGATGGGCGTTATTTTTCGAGACGAATCTAACGAGCCTAATTAAGCAATGTTTTGACACAGTGATGCTACAGTAACCATCGTCTAATCGCCGCTTAATTACCCTCATTACGTTCGTCTCGCAAAATAGAGGGGGGGTTCTGGACTTAGTTTTGTAATTTGACTTTGTTTAGTACACATAAATCGTGTCGGAAGTATTGATGTGACCTCTACAGTGAATTTTAGAGCCCTATTATTTGAACCGAACGGGGCCTAAGGGTGTTTTAATTACTTTCTTTTAATCTGTGGAAGAAAATGGGATCAGTTTTTCTCGCTGTTAATCAGAGTTTTATTAGTATCTGAAACACTTAAATGTAGTGTAGTAGGAGTGATGACCTTTGTATTTGGTGTTTTACGTTAGGCCGATCTATAGATCGATATGGTCTAAACTCTAAAGTCATGATCAAGATATGCATAGATAGGTGATGCTGTTGATCTCTTGTTAACCCTATATGGCTATATGTCTGTGTGGTTTTAAGCTTACATTACTCATCACTTTTGGCTTCTGATCGAAGCTCCATGAATACGTACCGCAACCTGCAATATCTGTAGAAATACCACTCTTTTTTTGTTGGCTCCACACTTTAGCTTGCGACATATACACGAAGCTGGTCGCTTATTGCGCGCGCGGTTGTGTTCTTCAGGCTTGTTAAATCCTTGGCCATACGGTTCATGTGAAAAATGCAGAAATTAAATGAATAATAACATATGACAAAATTTTGGTAAAGGGATTGCAAAAAATATAACACATGTTAACTTCATGTATTATATATATGCTAAAAATATCTTGTAATTAAACGTTTATTAGCCTGAAGATTTATGCCTTCTCCCTGTTATTGATCCTTTTAATTAGTTGGCTGTTGCCAACAACGATGTTTTGGCACGAATAATAACCGATCCCCTGGATTCAAATCCTTCATACTAGCAAAGTGGATCCCTTCTTTTAATCAGGTGCCTCTCCATCTAATATCTCCTTTAATTTGTGACGGTCGGCCAAACAAGAGCGGTACTGATATGATGCCCAACACACGATATGAAGCGATAGCAACATGTATGTATACTTCTATGTGGCATCATGTGAACAATTTTATTCACCCTATATCTTCCAAAAAAAAAATCATGATACTACGTGCTATAGTGAAGTAGTGATGCATGCTCCTGGTAACCACCAGTGATTTCCATCCCGATCAACTGGCCAGAGCAGGAGTACTACAATATGATTGGGGCATCATGTTGAGCACTAAATGGGACCATCATGTCCATGCAAGGGAAGAAAATTTCCTTGTTCAAACTTGTTTCTGACCATGTCCAGAACATCCTCATCAGGCTGTCAGGTCTGTACTGTACATTCAAGCTCGCCTGATCTCCCCTTCCTTTAAGCATGCACGATCTGCAAGATGAGAGCAAGCAGTTTGTCTTCACTTTGAGGCAAGAACGCAACCCGCTCAGAGTGAGCGTCAGATCGATCAGCCATATCGGAACACTGGTTCAGTCAAGTGCCCAGAAGGGAAAAGCAGAGGCGTGGAACTAAACTAGCCATGCATGCCACGCCAATGTGGCAGATACATGGAGATCAGCGTAGGTACGTTTAGGTGTAGGAAGGTGTGGTGTTTGTAACGTGCATGCATGGTGTGGCCTATACTCTACTGTACTACAAACGGCAGCATGCAGGTAGATTCGATTCTCCAGCACAGTGCCCAACCAATGGCCGGGACGCAGCAGCTATCGTCGAGCTGCTGCCACTAACTGCTGCGAGATGCAGCCTTATGCGAGTGTGGTGCTTGGGGTTGGTGAGAGAGAAGATAGATAGAGAGACCCTTTTGTTTTGTCGCTGCCTCCCACGCAGCATGCATGCGTCCGTCCATCCGTCGCCTGAAATACTCTACGTACCGAGAGAGAGAATGGCAATTGCCTCAAGAATGGAGAGAGAGAGAGAGAGAGAGAGGGGGGCAAGAATGGCGTGCAGCATGGTGTTGCCGTCCTCGGAACACGCATGTAATATTCCATCTCGATGCGATGCAGGGGCCAGCGCCGATCGAGAAGAACCCGCGCCTGCTGTGTGGTAGCTTTGCTTTTCTAGAATAGAACCGCTGGTCTTTATCCTGTCCTGTCTCGTGGTAAGCGTTGTTTGCTTCTTCTCCCACCCCGCGCTAGATCACCAGTTTGTTGTCGGTCTCGGTCTTTTTTATTACTCCTACGGCTAAGCAAGCTCCACTATTAGTACTCCGTGTCTGTTTTTTCTTTTTTTTAACCGGCACAGTTGTGGGTACTCCTTTCAGGCTCGAGCGCTTATCCGTTTGGGACAGTGATCTGAGATGGTGGCTTTTGTGGTTCTTTCAATGTTTCTTGTCTTTTATCAATGGAGTTGGCGTTGGTTGGGATGCTTTTTTACTCAATGAATGTAATATGCTTCAATATTAATAAAATTCCCTTTCCGCAAAAAAAAAACGTTTAGAACATAGTTTAGCATATCAAGATGACATTAATTTACTTCTAAACTTCCATCCTTGTCTTTACTATATTTGTTAATACGGAACAGAGGAGCGACAATGGGAGGGGACAGAGACCAGTCCAATGCTGAGACTGCTCTGCTATGCTAGTTCGGTTTTGTGAAGTTTAGATGATAGATGTTTTTTTCATTAGATGTTTTAAAGATGATTTGTATCGGTTTATCATGGTATTTGACATGTCAAAACTAGATTTATCTTGCCGCGCAAAGATCAAAATATTATTTCGCCTCGAAATAAAAGTTTCCTTTATCTAAAAAAGGCAAGTCAAAATTTGAAACGGGATGAAATTATATGGGCCATATCCCATATGATGGGCTTAGATGATATAAACGTCAAACTTTAAGAAACGACTTCCATCCTATATAGCCCAAGCCGACTAGGCCCGTCATGTGTGTGTGTGTGTGTGTGTGTCCGTAGGTCAGAATCTCTCTCGCTCTCGCTCTCTCTCTCTCACATACACAAACGCCCCTCAAACACACACACACACACACACACACACACACACACACACACAAGCTTGCGTTCGGATTTCAAGTTAATTTTGCATGTTTTAAGTCAATTTCAGAAAAAATTCAAGTGAATTCAAAAGGGTTTGGAGTCAATTTTAGAATGTATTAAGTCAATTCATAGCAAATCAACTTTAACTCAAAACTAAAAAGTTTCAACTCACCTCTCGAGCGGCCGAGAGACGGCAACTCCTCGTCAATGCTGGATTTTTTACTTTCTAGTCTACCTTTTTTATGTGCCTCCAGCACATCCTAAAATGTGAAGCATGGAACTTGGCCACACAAATGCGAATGTGCCCCGAGCACATCCTGAAACGCAAACGGGAATGTGCCCCAACACTGCTCAGAAACCAGAAAAGGAGGCTAGTTTTCCACGGGGATAAAGCCAGTTGTTTTACAATAACAGTATTGTTCCACAGAACAGGATTGCATTTCCATTTTCAAGAAACTGATCAAACTACAGAACAATTTTCACAAAAGGATGCTAGTTCTTTGACAAGTACACAACTCAGGGCATCCTCAAGCCTGATTGTCACTGGTGGATCTGAAATTACATTCACATTGCATACACGATCTCACCACTGCTGTCAACATCAAGATCAGAGTCGGACTCGAGGTCATCCATGTCATCATCCATGTCCATGTCCATGTCCAGTCCATCAGCTAAGACGTTTATGCTGCGAGAACAAGCAGGTGGTATGGTTGCCTCAGTCAAAATTTGCATGATCTGATCCATGGTCTGCATCGGTTGATCAGGCTCCTCGTACTGGTTGCTCATGCTATCATCATCAATCAGATCAGCAGGAAGGTTCTTCAAGAACCAACTATGGTTCCGGATTTCAGGGATCGTAATCCGCTGCATTTTGCATAACAAATGTAAGTACATACGGATATGATAAAATTGCAAAGAGTATCCAAAATGTCATCAACAATTATTGATGGGCATAAAAGAAATAACAACAATGAATTTCTATAATAAAATCAACTATAGGCATACTGGGTTTCAAACAAGCCATACAGTATGCATTACTTTTGTCGGGCAAATATCACTGCAGCACACGGGTCTCTAGAGATCTAAATCTAAGTGTTATATCCGCTTTCTAGGACACACATATCTAAGTGTTATATCCACTTTCTGGGACACACATCTTAAGTGACACTTTGATAGCCTATGTCAGTACTACGTAATGGCATTGATGGGCTGTGTTAGTCATCGATGTTAATACGTGCCTCAAAGTTTAAACCAGTTTTCTATTCGAATTTCAGCAAGTCTTTCTGTCTCACTTAGTATGTTTGGTTACTTGGATGCACAAACAAGAAATATTGACAATGCACCTAGCTTTTCTTTCAACAACATTAACTGCAAGCACATCAAAGGCTGCAATGCACTCACATTTATTCAGGTACGATACTAGGAAAGGATTGGGCTGCTGGTTGGAACCATCCCACGGTGTACTGTACTGAAGAACTTATTTTCTCATTCATTCATCATCATTTCAAATTTGCGTGGTTGACTCCTTTTAAATTGCGGCACTATTGCATCACACCCTGAGACAAGGACTCCTTTTGTACGAGGTAATGATTAATAAGCATGAGTCAGTGTATGTCAAAGTTCAAATGCACTGAAGGTGTGTCGCATTCATTGTCCAAAATTCTCTTTCAAGGTTTTCTCACATTCTTATGTGTGGTGGACATATCATAAGCTTGATTTATGATATCAAGAAAATAATGAAGTATCTTGAAGTTATTTTATTTGTACAGTACTAACAAACTTTATGTTACTGTTAGATATTGACTTATCATTCCATCTTTTGTTTTTTTGCAGCCGAAGTGCCCGTGTACTTCTACACATTCCTGAACGGAGCCTACCAGGGCAAAGATTTTGAGTGCGTGCGTCTCACCATCCTTGGTGTTTTGAGTGCTCTTGTTAAGGTAACTAAGAATGTTACACGTCAGGGCACTGGTCAGCAATAAAAGCAATGATAAAAATAACCGAACTAGAATAACTAGTACCATAGCCATGAACACATATGTACCATAGCATGATGGGTAATACATATGTGTGTGATACATATGTGTGTACTGTATATGTGTAACACACATATGCAAGCACCCGTAGACCACATATGCTGCAGACTATTGCATCATACCCGTAGACCAGGATTCACTTTGTACAAGCTAATGATTAATAAGCATGATTCATTGCATGTCAAAGATTTCAAGGGTTTCTCAGATAATTATTTGTGGTGGACATATTACAAGCTTTATTTATGCTATAGTGAAAATTCTGAAGTATCCTGAAAATTATTTTACTTCCATAGTACTAGCGCACTTTACATTACCGTTAGGTATTGACTTCTCATTGCATCCTATGTTTTTTTGCAGCTGAATTGCCCATGTGCTTTTACACATTCCTGAACTGTCCCTATACGGGCAAAGCTTTTAAGCGCCTACGTATCACCAGCCTTGGTGTTTTGGGTGCTCTTGTTAAGGTAATTAATACTTAGACTTTACACGTCACAGCACCAGTCAGCAATAAAAGCAATGATAATAAATAACAGAACTAGAATCACTAGTACCATAGCCATAAACTAAGAATCACCGATATGGCGATACGATATGGCGATATGATACGGCGATACAGCGATACACGAGTTTTGAATCAAAATAGTGATTTTATAGAGAGAGTATCGGAGTATCGCCGTATCGTATCGGACACGGTACGGCGGCCTCCTGCGCGTATCAGTGATTCAGAGGTCTTCCGCATTGTCAACCATGTAAGTTTAAAATGATTAAGAATAAACAGGGAAAAAATTTAAAGGATATTTGTTGGTGATCCTGCTATGGATTATTCTTGTAACATGGTGCTTACATATGTGTGTTACACATATACAATACACGCACATACATTACAGACCATGCTATGCTATGGTGTTCATGGGCTCATGGCCTCTGAATCACCGATACGCGCAGGAGGCCGCCGTACCCGTATCCGATACGATACGGCGATACTCCGATGCTCTCTCTATAAAACCACTGTTTTGATTAGAAACTCGTGTATCGCTGTATCGCCGTACTGGTATCCCAGTATCGGTGATTCTTAGCTGAAGACTATTGCATAACACCCGTAGACCAGGATTCACTTTGTACGAGCTAATGATTAATAAGCATGATTCATTGAATGTCAAAGGTCAAATTCGTTGAAGTTGTGTTTCAAGGTTTCTCAGACAACTAATTGTGGTGGATATATTACAAGCTTGAAGCGCACTTTACATTACGTTAGATATTAACTTCTCATTCCATCCACTCGCAAAAAAAAAAAAATTCTCATTCCATCCTTTGTTTTTTTGCAGCTGAACTGCCCATGTACTTTTACACATTCCTGAACTGTGCCTATAAGGGCAAAGCCTTTGAGTGCCTATGCCTCATGCCCTCACCAGCCTTGGTGAATTGGGTGCTCTTGCTAAGGTAATTAATACTTAGAACTTTACACGTCAGGGTAGCGGTCAGCAATAAAAGCAATGATAAATAATAACCGAACTATAATCACTAGTAGTATAGCCATGAAAACCATAACAAAGTTTCTTCCAAAAAAAAATAAATAACAGAGCATGATGCAAACATATGTATTGCATATGTGTAATACACAATATGTGTATGCAATATGTGTAATACACTATGCAAGCACCACGTTACAAATACACATATGCAAGCACCACATTACAACAATAATTTTTTTGCACTCAGGAAGAGATAAAACTGCACTGAAATTGTTAAGCTTCCTGCTTCTACCTTATGTGCTTAGGACCTATAGAAAACTATGACCTACCAGTATAGATTTATGTTAGTTGAAATTTAGAGAAACTCCATGAACACACTAACAAATTATACTTCACAACATGCAGATACATGATATCGAGACATGGTTTCAAGGTACGATGTAAAAGGACTCACCATAGCAGGATCACCAACAAATATCCTCGAAATTAGATGCCTGCACTCAGGAGATATGTTCACATTATCTGGAATTGAGTACTGAATATTCAAGATACGCTGCAGCAAGATATCACCATCATTAGAATATTAGCCAAAAGTGAGAGGATGCATAGTGCGAAAAAAGTTGCAAACATGGAAAAACAACATTAGTGTGGATAAGAATTTGCGATAACCTGAATTGTCTTGCGGAAATTCTTAGGCTCTTCTGGATCTTCAAAAGGATATGCGCCAACTACCATAACATAGAGAGTTACACCGCAGGACCATACGTCAGCTATCTATTTCAGTATAAAAAACAACATTAGTGTGGATAAGGCTTACCAAGTCCCAACCTATGTGGTAACCAGACAGTTACCACTAGTAACCAGCTACAATTCCTAATTCAATATTAAGGGGATAAATCAGCATTCTGACAGTTCAGACTTTAAAGTTTAAACTGTGATTAGTTCACATCAATATTCCAGGCTTTCCATATTTGAATGAAAAAATATGTCACCACAATAGTACATTGAGACTTCAAGGAAGAAACGTCAAAAGCATCAATACTATTAGTTTCACCAGGAAGTCAGAAAAATACTCAAAAGCACTAATTTCCAGATTGTTCCCGGCACAGTTGCTGACTGTTAAGGTTCCTCCCCATAGTGTTTAAGTCTAACTGGTTACCACCGGGAATCAAAACTGACCGCTGAGTAGTAACTAGCCTTATATAATTTTAGGAAAAAACTGTCTAGATAAAAGAACAATCAAGTGCAAGGGAAATCAGGAGACCAGTTAAAATTGATGGAACATTTTGTTTTTCTAAAAAAAAGAAAATGGTTTCACATCAGTACCAATCAGCTGCAGTACCTTCATTCACATACATACGAAGTCTTAGGAGGTTACTTATATTTTTCCGTAGAGATTTCCAAAAATACAAGTAATAAGTACTGTGGATTGGAAGTGGCGATAGTTTGGACCGAGCAACCAGCAAGTGTTCGGTGAGGCACTGAGGCCTTGATATATAAGATAAATCAGCATAACCTAATGATAAGCCTATAGCGGTGTTTTATTTTATTCTGGAGAAAAAGGCAAAATGTTTGTGTGTGTGTGTGTGTGTGTGTGTAAGGAACATGCAAAATAGGAGACCACGCAACAAAGCCTCTCACAAGTCTATGTTAATGGAACTGCAGTGTATTGATGGGAAGCCATAGCCACCTCCCAAGGACACATTTCATGAGATAAATTAGAAAACGTCTCGAGCATAAGTACCTTGCCATCATATTCCTTTTTCAGTAGAACTTCAGGTGCAATGTATGCAGGTGTTCCGACAGTTGACTTTGGCTGTGAATGAAGAACTGAGGACTGCAAAAAATTAAGCATGCATTCATTATTCATTCGGGAAAAAAATGAAAAAGCCACTAAACCATACTCAATCCACTGCAGCAAAAACATGAAGCTACGTAAAAGTGAAATTTCCATGTAAATATCAGAGTGATAGCCAGTGACAGGTTACTCAAACATACTCCCTCCGTTCACATATGAGGGGCGCGTTTGGGCCTGGCGAAAAATTCGCAAATGCTGATCGTATTTGGCTGTTGCCTCGGTCTGTCCCCAGATTAATCACGCGGCTCCCTCGTTCTCTCCCCAGATTAATTACGCGGCTCCCTCGTTCTCTCTCTAGATTAATCACACGCATGCATATTATTTTGCTGACGCGCGGGGCCCCTGATAGAGACATCCCATGCACCCGTAACCTCCGCATCTCCTAATTAATTCGTGGCCGGGAATTAGATCGGTCACGTTGTTTGTTACGGCAGTTAACAAATTACTTGGTCTTTGTGCCAGGCCGAAACGCGCCCCTGATATGTGAACGGAGGGAGTATAACAGAAACATTAGCTAGAGCAAGATTAAAATGATTTGGGAGGAACCTTGGAGTAGCCAAAGTCGCATATCTTCAAGCGAGGAGCATCACTCCCGTCCAGCAGTGTATTCTCCAGCTTCAGATCACGGTGACATACTTGCTAGAAAATAGAGAAAGGGGATAAGTGAATTCATGAAACGAGTAACCAAAGGATGGACGAGAAGTCATTCAAAAAACCCATACCATCGAATGGCAGTAGCTTACTCCTGAGATAAGCTGCTGGAAAAAGTAGCGCGCCTAAAAAGATACATATAAATTCAGGACGATCAAGACAGAGATGTATCAAGAAAAATGATGAACAAAGGAGCAAGCACATACCTCGTCTTCACTGAATCGCACATTTTTACATATTCTTTCAAAAAGCTCACCACCAGACGCATATTCCATCACAATAGCAAGATGAGTTGGTGTTAAAATAACCTACACATGCAAAAGTTAAGTTTTAGCAAAATTGATACTCAAAGACTTCAGAAAATAAATTCATTACAATCCCAACTTACCTCTTTAAATCTAATAATATTAGGATGCTTCAATGATCTATGGTTAATTATCTCGCGCTGAACATTCTCATCTATCTGTACAACGACAGTAGAGGAAATTTATATTAGAGAAGGCCAAGGAGAAATGGTTGAGTGTACTGATTAAGGAATACATGCATGCTAGTACAAACCATACACCATGGAATAGATTAAATAGAATTTGCAAGGCATCATATTGTAAAGGAAATTTCATGGAATCTGACCCAAACTCTGATAATAGTAAGTGCCAAATAATGTTGAACATTTAACATAGATTCATGCTTGAGCTCTTAGGGGTAGAAAACCAAAAGTGAAGAATGGAATTAGCAAGCATCTGTTCCACTGTTCTCAGTTTCAGAAAATATACAAAATCAATGCTTGTTCATTCTAACAGAACTTCCAAAACAAATGACCACAGCAGCAATAAAGCAGTATGAAAAGTTAATGTTCACAGTACAGCATCATGCAAGTTCCTGCAGTCATAGGTACTGAATAAAACATGGTCACTTGGCTACCAATACATCAGTGGATAGTGAGCATGAGGCATGGTCGAGTTCTTAATTAGGGCCAAGTTGATTGAGGATTATACCAACATTCCGGTATATGTCACTACCTCCAGCAAAGAAAAGGCTGTTAATATTTCATCTCTAGCCTACCCCAACCTGCTTGGGACAAAAGGCTATGTTGTTGTTGTATTATGAAGATCGTAAGAAAGTTTGTGAGCAAAAATTATAACAAATAACTCCACTATTTTAGAGTGCATTTCCACATCTGTACGCCCTGCTTACTGCTGCTTCACTTCCAAAGGGTCAACAAGCCAAGGCAGCTCACCAACGTTAAGAGTTTATTCCATCTCCTTTTCTTGCATGAAGGTAGTATCCACGCCACTAAAGGGCTTACATGCCAATGTCATTGCATGGGAGAGATTTTAATACTTGTATCTCTGTATGCCACCTCATGTTGTATTCAAAGAATTCAACTTTGCCAGACCCACATGCAATCAAAATAACGTGTCAGCTGTTTTACAGTGCACATTTTTTTTTAATAACAATGGAATTTTGTTGGATCCATGCTATAGTTTTCTCAATTTAGAGTAGTTTTATGGAAATTATTCTATATTTCCATTAGGTCCTAGACATATAGTCGTCATTTCTTTTTCTAAGACGTATCAAATAGGATCAGTTAGTTGTGGAAAGTGTTGTAGAGTGCCAAGGATAAATAAGACCATACATTTCTTGGGCCGACTCACGCACCATAACTTTTAATTGCCGAACAACCAGGACATTTATCACTTATGGATCATCAAAAGAAGACATAATCTAGCAAGTATACACAAGCATGGATCCACAAGTCTAGCTAGATTAATGCATCATGTCTTACATCATATGCTATGAGAGAAAATGAATATAGGTATGCAGTTGGCACAGGAGAAACGTACTCGCCAAAAGTCAGTATTCTGGTCTTTTCAATTGGTCTTTTCTATCATATTTGGATTGAAAGAAAATGGTAGCAGATACTTCAAAACAAGGAACCTTTCTTTTCTTTTTATCCCAGGGGGAAAAATGGGGAAACTTGTTTCAGGACTCCCTGTGTCAGTGTGTCCACAATTCTACTTATACACCGCACCATATCTCTACTGAATTTGCATAAAATAAATAAATCAAACTAGATAATTGATACCAAACAACAGATAGCTGGGGGACCTCCAATATCGCAGTGGTGAAGGCACGGGGCGGGGGTGCATCATTCTTGACCTGGGTTCAATACCCAGGGTGGGCATTGTGTACCAAACAACAACAACAACATAGCTTTTTGTCCCAAGCAAGTTGGGGTAGGCTAGGTGGGCATTGTGTACCATTATAAAAAAAATAGCAATCACTATCACGTTACTAAATAAGCTCCATAAACAATAAATATTCAAGATCTTTGTCTCGGTGCATGCTGGTACAGTTAATATGATGTTGTTAACCAAGCTCGCAACCACCTCTACCAGCAGGTAAACGGTCAGGGGCAGAGCCAGGAATTGACTATGAGAGGGGCCAGAGAGTAATAATTGTCTTATGAGGGGGCCAAAAAAATTCTTTAATTATATGGTCAAATTGCATGTACATATGAGGAGTGCATGGAGCATTAGGGGGGGGGGGGGGGGGGGGGGGGACCGGGCCCGCCTCCCCCTGGCTCCGCCCCTGAACATGGTGTGTCAAAACATTATGATGTTTGTAAAGCAGGCAGAGAGATTAGATTGTTATGTAATTCAACTCACGGCTGGCACCAAATCTGTTGCAAACTAAGTGATATAAGTTTGCTGTTTAATTTGATTAGAGCGGCAAATGTTTGATAGTCTCTAAAATAAGCACAGGTGAACAAAAATCTAACATGAACAGAACTCAAGTTCTACCATCAGGCCTCATCAAATGAGAAAAAGGTTACAGCCGATATCCGCTTAGGAATTAAATCAGCCTAAATTCACAGACAAATTTCATCCCTGCACTGAAGATATGATCCCTAATCCATGGAACCAACAATCCGTGCAGCACCCAAGGATACTACCACGAACCACGAGCAGTCCAAATCGAACAGGCCTTTCGCCCCTTCCTACCCATACGCGGCTACGCACCGACGGAACAACCAACCAACGTGAGGCCGAATCGATTGGTCAAATACAAGCAGCGCCGAATTAACTCGAACCCAATAAGGGAGAGAGAGGGGATCAGAAGCCTACCTTCTCGCCGCGCTCGATGTACTTGACGGCGACGAGCTCCATGGTGCGGCGGTCGCGCATGAGGCGCGCGACGCCGAAGTTGCCGGAGCCGATGTCGCGCACCAGCTCGTAGCGGTCGCTGTCGTGCATGATCGGCATGTCCATGCCCGGCCCCACCGTCAGCGCCGCCCGATCCGGCGCCGGCGCTGCCATGGCCGGCGACGACGATCGACGGAGGTTAGGGTTGCTAGGGTCCGGCTGCCCGTGACCCGAGGAGCTGGCTCCCGACTCTCTTCTCCTCGCTCTCGTCCGCTCCCTCCCGCTCCTCTTCTCGAATCCGCACGACGAGCTCGTTCTCTTCTCGACGAGACTGTTGGTGAGGTCACTGTCCGACCAGGAGCGAGAGGCGTTCTCTCCTTGTGATTGTGAACCCGTATTGGGGCTCGATGAGGGGAAGTCTCGTAAATGGATATGCAGAGGAGTGCTGTCTTTTATGAAGCTTCAGTTAAGCTAGTTGTGCGTTTATACACTGCCAAAAATGACGATGCTTAGTTTAATTGCGTTAAGCAATAAAAGGAAATTACTAAGTGCAGTGAGAAGAAAAGAGCGGGAAATCAGATAGTAAAAGGAATAAATAAGGACTTAAAGTAGCAGCATGTTTAGAGGGGCCATATGGGTTCCTTCCTTCAGGATATTTACCAAAGTTTTATTTGCGGTTTTCGAAAAATCAACCTAATCGAGTGCGTTCTCTTAAAGACTATTGAGCCACGTCAGCAAGAAACAGTAATCGCTCGATTAAAACCAACAGAAAAAAAACAAAAAAATAAAGCAGCTCACCAGCCGTGCCAACGCCGCCGCACTAGGGAAGGAGGAGGCGGCTGCCCGGCCACGCAGCCTTCGCTACCGCACCGTGGAGAGAATAGGGAGGGAGAGGAGGCACCCAGCAGGACCCACTCACGCCGCCCAGATCCGCTGCGGAGAGTGAGGCGAAGCTCCACCACCACCTAGCCAGACACGTCGGTGTTGAGAGCCCCCATCGCCGCCCAGCCACACCGCCTTCACCGGCGCGTGATGGAGAGAAAAGGGAAGGAGAATGGAGGCAGGGCCCAATAGGGACACCAACACGCCGCCGCACCGCAGAGAGAGGAAACGGACCGGCGGCGTAGAGAGTGAGCGAGTTAGGTAGGGTTTGACCCCCCTCCCCTCTTCCCCCTTTATATAGGCAGCTCGTTGATGGGTACTGATAGTCCATAGTAGGCCTGCTGGGCCGAAAGCCAGCCCAACAGGCCAAACAGTTTAAAAATGGCAATAAAAACTAGCAATTTTGCAATAAAGACCTTCAAGATTTTTTAAAAAAATCTATTACACTCAAAAGTTCTGCGGAAACACTACGGCTCATTTTGTTAAAATTCAGGGACCCCTTGGTAATTAGAAAAAATTGTAAAAACGTAAAGATAATATATTTACAATTTCAACCTCCTAAACATCCACCACTGGTGGACAGTTAGAACAGAAGTTCTCTCCTAACCGTCCACCACTATACCACTAAAACAAAAGTAGGAGAGAAGACAGGGAGTGACAGTTCGGAATTATTTTTTTTGGAAAAAAAAATGGCCCGTAGCAAAATTTGGCTTAATTTATGAATTAGCAGGAACAACCCTATAAATAAAAATATATTCCTCTTGTATTTTCTCACAATACAGTCTGTCATGTTAGAAATAATAATTTTTTGACAAAGAAGTCTACAACATTACTCAAAACTATCTAAAACATATTATTTAACAAATAAAAATAAAAATGATCAATCGCAGAAAACAACATAATAACTTGCCAATTTTATACTTTTAACACCTTAATTACGTGTTTCATTGTGTTACCTAAGAATGTATTAATTATGTTAAAATACAAACATAATATTTCCAAAAAATGCTACAACATATTCTGTAATGTATAACATATTGAAAAAATAAGCCATTTTTGTCCAAAAAAAAAGCCCACAAGATACACAAAATATCAGCGCAATATCTATCACTCCATGGGACGCAACTAACTAAAACCAATAAGCGGCGTGCAAATAGCACGCCCTTTTTCAAGTTCGAATTTTAAATGAAGCTAGCCAGTAAAGAGATCAGAGAAAAACGGAAACTGATGATAACTGAAAAACTTCTTCCTCCTTCGCTATGGTGACTGCGGTCAATCTCATATCACCCTCCCCAAACGCGCAAGAATTCCGATAAATATCGCGACTTACTACTTTAGTCGATCGATGTACCCGCCGCAACTGCCGCATCGTGTGCCGTTGAATCCTCGCGAACTACCTTGTCGGGTTGGGGAATGGACCAAGCTCATGAAGAGATGGTAACGGATTGCCTAGTCAAGCCCCATGCCTAGCCACCGGAGCTGCTTGCCTGGAAGGTCTCGACGGTGATTTTGCGTCAAAGGTGGGCGTATATATGGGAGCGGACAAGGGCAGATTGGGGCGGGGGGGGGGGGGGGGGGGGGGGGGGGGGGGGGGGGGGGGGTATTGACGGACAGTGAGACGTTTTGAGGAGCGAATGCGAAACGAGGGCGAACAAGTGATAGTGATTTCAGAGTGGTGTGGAAGGGGGTAAGGTTTTGTTTCTTTTTCTTCCTGAAAATCTTTCTGCATTTTTTTACCAACAAAAGAAACGAGTTTTAGAAAACCTCGTCCACCATTCGTCTACAATTTTCATCTAATTTGTTTACATATTTTTATTTAAAATTCCCAATTTCATTCGAATTTTAAACTTGAAAACTGGCAAGCCTTCCGGATTAGACTGGATCGGTTTTTGCGAAGCGGACCGGTTTTGATTTCTTGAAACCTTATTCACCATCTAAAGGAGAAAAATGCTATCCAAAATGAAAAAAAAGGGGTTAGTTGATAGATGAGACAAATTATGCTAGCATTGAGAAAGAACATCTCTCTAAAATAAAGGGGAAAGCTAAATCTTGCCTCTGTGAAATAAGCAGCTTCGTCATCTGAATTTTTCTTCACTCCACAGATCTGAACCACCTCCTTCTTTGTTTCCTGCGAGTGGGACATCCTTCAGCGAGATTCGAGATAGGGCTTGAGGGGTTATGGTTCAGATTTGGGGGATCACTGGAGTTACTCGACATAAGAGGGGTCACCGGGGGAAGGCGGGCCAGGCAGTGGCTGGTGGGTTGTGGGCGGGCACCGTCTGTCGGGGTCACGAAGGATGGCGGCTGAGTCAGGTCGAGGCGGGGCGAGCACGACAACGATGGCGAGGGATGTGCCGGAGGGGGGTTGTCTATATAGGTAGGGCACCATCATGTTGGGGCGGCGGCATTTTGCTACTCGGGTAGAAATTGGTTGGAGGGAGAAGTGATTTGGCTAGAGGAGGATGAGGCCTTTTACCCAGGTGAGGGATACATAACCCTAAAAAATGGACATTTACGCCATAATAAACTATTAAAATATACAATGACATCTATTAATTGTTTATATGGGTTCACTAACAAATAGGAACTTGCTATTCAACAAAATGTGACATACACATGATGCAAAACTTGTGCCTCTTCGTCAATGCTGACTGTTGGAACAAAGAGATGAAAATAGTTAGCCCAACGTCTATCCAACAGATAGAAAAGAAATGATGATGGCAATAGAGATAGAGGGAGACACAGCTAGCCTTGACTTCAGCCACACAATGTCCGTATATGAAATCATTCAAAAATATGAACTTGCCTATCCAACAAAAGGTGACATGTAGAACTTACGCCTCTTCATCAGTGCTAATCGTTGGAACAAAGCGACAAAACTGGTTAGCCCAACATCTATCCAACGGACAGAAAATAAATGACGACGCCAGTAGAGATAGAGCTAGACATCGAACATCGCGGGATAGACACTTTTCAGATGGGATCTTGCAGCTATGTGCGCGGCTACACAAGGATTCAAAAACGTCATAAATGACCTTCACACATGCGCCAACACACATTCCTTATGCTCACTATTTATTTCATTTCACCCTTCACCACTTGTGACAGTATGTGCTTTGGTGTGTCTTTAGGGTCTTTTTGGTAGGGCTTCTCTAATGATTTCTCTAGTGGTTGGTTGTGGTCTGCGTCTGTACTGTGTTTCAAAAAAAAAAAACCTGCTTGCCTTGTTCCGTGGGCCCAAATCATTTCCCTAGCCCAGCTTCACAGTACCCAAATCATAACAAGTTCGGCCCAGATAACATTCCCTGGCACAGTTGGCCCATCGTTTCACCACTTTGTCCCATAGAATTCAGAAATTTGGCAACGGCACTTGAAGCGGTATTGAAAATAAGAGATATTAGCCATGTCATGTGGCACTAATCTTTTACATCGTCTTGTTCCTTCTCTACCATTAGCCCCTCTCGAAAAGAAGAAAAACTAGAGAGGTTTAAACAAGCAAATTATTTTGTTCTCTCTTTATTATCCTCTTTTTCTACCTTTTCTTATCTTTTCTTTGAGCGGTACCTTTTCTTATCTGATTCAAAAGCTAACACCCCATGTCATGTGAAATATGACAAAATGGGACACAAGAAATTGACCGCACGAAATACCTAATTTTCTCTTTTGTGAAACGCGCCTCCTTACGCTAGCGGCGGCTTTCAAGATTTGTGATACAGGATTGGGAATCACCGAATCAGGAGACCATCTTTCTCTTCCCTTTTGAAAGACCCAGCTTGTCGTCTCTTCCGACCTGTATCACAGGCAGCAGTACCAGAAAACGCTCATCAAATTCGCTTCCGGCTGTTGGTCGATCACCCATCAGCCGTCTCTGCAGCTAGCTAGCAACAACCAGGAACCGGAATATCCCTTCGCCACATCGAGCGGCTATTATTAGTATCATCAACAGCTAACCAATGATAGCTAACTAATCCCACGCGTTTGATAAACTAGCTTATCGCCACAGCACGAGCACACCTCACCCCGCACCCATCTCACAGCGAAAAGGACGCGGGAGATGCTGCAAGCAACAGCAAGAATATTCGCACGCCGGACGCTCCTTGTGAACGAAGCGATGCTCGGAATCAGAGTAATCCCCTGGCATTTTCTATTCGTGTGAGCCTGCGGCGAGGAGAAATCTTTCTCAGGCGAGGACAGCCAGTGCATGTAGTAGACTACTCTAACCCCAAAGCGTTCAAAGGGGCAAACGTGCTTCTAAACGGGTTGGATTATGCTAACCTGTGGATAAGCATCGCCTGTCGGAGATAGAGTTGTTAATAATTTTTGAAGGTCAGAGTTGTTAATAATTGTTGGCACCCAATTGGTAAGGGCAGTGCTGGGCAGGGCATGCATGAGAAAACGACCTGCAACTTATCAGAGATGTACAGGTATCTAACTCGACGTGAACGGGCGAGCAAGCACCAAGCATGACCAAACAAGGAGCTCACAGCGTGAAAGTAATATGATCGATCAAGACTCAAGAATCAAAACAGAATGGTGCGAATTTAGCTAGGACCTGTATATCATAAAAATTAGCAATGACCATCTTGATTTCTTGTTCCTTTTGATTCACCTGGTTGAGGGAACTCTAATTTGCCATGAATCTAGCCACAGCTTGATATTATTCAGTAAACCTGATGCAGACCAAAACCAGCATAGATATGATTCATATCAACACCACAATTTATATATCCAGCCTATTCGATCCATATTATCAAGAAAGGTAACAAACAGTAAGTCTCATATATGCATATAATCCTCGGGGCGAAAACTTGAGATCTGCCCGGTAACAAAGTTAAAACAAGCCTCATGGGAACTGGTATCAGCTCTTCATGTACATCACACAACAACCCAACTCATGATCAGTTCATATCTTGAGCGCTGATCGGCGCCCAATCTCCCTGTATGCATGGCCTGGCTGCACTAACAACCTCTCTCAGACTGATGAACCTGTTATTGCGCGAATCCGCGATGCTATCTCTACAGCTCTCAACCGATCTTTCGCAAGCATAACCTTACAATCATTTCCGGCTATAGCCTTCAGACTTCTCATCTTCATCACTGCTGCCGCTGCTGCTGTCACCACCTCCGGTGGCAGCCGATGTGCCTACCCCTGACCCTGAGCCGGAGAATTGTAGAGGGCCTTGCGGAGACCCGGACTGCGAGCTGCTTTGCTCCTTATGAACCCATAGACCTCCCACCAGCACAATCTGCTGGCTCACCGGAGTGGCACCAGGCGATCTTCGGTTGTGCAGCCGGTACTTCTGAATGAACGTGACATGATCCGAATTAAATTCCAACAAGATATATCTCAAATTAGGCATTATAGGAAGAAACAATTGCTCCATAGATGCTTGCACAAGGCGAATCATTTGCTCACCTGGAGATGGCTTTTCACTTCATCGTTTGTGAGCCCATCCACGTGCATCACCTCTCTGATCTGCTTTGGAGTTGCAACTGCAGCATGATAGAACAAGTCTGAGAACTCCAATGTTCGTCGCACACTTTTCTACCGATAAAGTAACAAAATGTTCGAACAAAAGGTTAAATGATCGGTCACGCATGTAGGTACCTTGGGGTCCCCCGAGTTGATGCAAGGCAGCAACAAACTTCCGGTGAAGCTCCGGCGACCAGCAACGCCTCGCCTTCCTTGACTGTTGCTGCTGCTGCTGCTGAGTCTGAACATGCAAGCTGAGCGCCGGGTCCGACGGTGGCATGGTTGTGGCGGCGAACCTTGCCATGGCGTTCTGTCGGTGTTCATCACCAGCAGGAACCGGAGAAAGCGGCCTCTTGACAGCCGGCGAAAGCACCGGCAGACCAGGCAGCCGAACACTGCCGGCAACCTTGTCCTCCGTCCTGAAGAACGGCGGCAGAGAGGGCGGCACCGCCGCAACGGCCCTCAACGGCATGGGCGCGCCACCGAGTAATTTGGGCTCCGGCGAGGTGATATCACTCTGCTGCTCCTTCTCAGACTGTTAACACATAAATACAAGCGTCTTTCAATGAAACCATACAATCTCAGCATGATAAAACATGGAACCAACGAGGACACAAGCGTGAATCGAACTACAACACAAATCCGAACAAAAAATAATAACTTGTGGCGTAAAGTTTCACAAATTCGGTACCTCCTCCGATTTGGCGTCGCTGTCCACCCAGAGCTGCGCCGTGCTCATCCATTTCCGCTTGTCGCCGTCGTCGGCCTTGGACACCGCGTCTTCACCTCTCTTCGCGGCCTCCTCCTTCAACTCCTCGATCACTGCACGGAACGCCAACCACCGTTTCAGGAACGGAACCTTGGAGAAGAAACAGCGAGAAAAAAAAAAAAGAAACAGGGCGAGTATATGAGCCAAAGACGAGGAGGCCTCTGTTCTTACCGTCGCCGAGGAGGCGCACGCAGAGTGGGAGCTCGCGCCTGAAAACCTCGATCTTTCGGCGCTCCTCCTCAAGGCTCCTGATGCAGGCGTCGACCGCCGCGGGGCCCCCCTTCGCCGCCGCCGCCATCCGGCCGGCGCTCCTCGCGGCGAAGAGTTTGAGGTCCAGCCCCAGATCCAGGCCCATGCCGATCTCCCCCACGTCCAGCCCCATGCAGCACGCAAAAACAAGGACGAACACCACCAAGAATCTTCTCGCGGAATCAGCGGCCGGAAGCGGAGAACACGAACAGGGAAAGAGAAGAAGGCGGTGGGTGGGTGGGTGACTGGAGAGGGATCTGGATTCCGGAGGTGCGCCCGCCGGGGCATATATAGACGGGCAGCGGCGGCCGGGGGAATGGAATCTGCGAGCTGGACCGCAGGATGGGAGGAGAGAGAGGGAGACCACGCGGCGCGTGGGGTGGGTGAGCGCGCTACCACAATGCCGAATCCGCACGTCTCGTCCAGCGCGAGAAGCTCGCGCGCGGGCAACGTCTCCCAAGGACGGCCTCGAGTTACCGCATCTCGCGGTCCCGACACAGCAGCCCCCGCATTTCTTCCATTTAGCACTCCAGTGCATATCCCGCACAGGTCTTTTTGCGTAAACAGCCTTGCAACTTTTCGGTACTTGCGGTACGGTCTGGACGGTTTCTAACCTTACGTTTCGTGCAAGTAACACACGTGGTTAAGGTTATCTGAGCTTAAGCTTGCGTGCCCAGGTGAAAATCCTGCGTGGATGATCAAGATGATTCTTCTCTTATTTCCTGGTCTCACGAGCCGGCTCATTGATTCTGGTCGCGGGTTGATTTTTCGGACGGTTGTACAAGACTATACAATCTGGCGTGGCATCGTGAATACCGTGTTGGTTCTGTTGCATAGGCAAAACTCCAAAGTGCAATGGTCCTTCCGATCCATTCTCGATGACAATGTACACAGAAATATTCGCCTTTGGATAGGTCGTGCGTGGATCTCGCCTTAAACCAAACAAGAGCATCTCCTCTAATTGCCGGACATGTGGGCTCCTAAATAAAAAACTCGACCTGCCAGGGGAAGAACCGCCCCCGACGGCATTTTTCTAAGGAGAAGAGCCTTCTCACGCAGGCCGAGAAAACCCCCGAACCCCCTCCCCATCCATACACAGGGACTCAGCTGGCCGTTGTGAGCTGCGGCGCGAGTCTTTTACCTATGCTTTGACCTGGGGAGGACGAGGGGATTTTTTTACTCCGCACTGCAGCGTAGCATCTCAGCTACCGGTGCTACAGTGCGTTGCGGGCACTGTAGCGAACTACAGCACCCGCGGTGCCACCGCGCGCTCGAACCCGGGTCGCGAGCTCAACGGGAGCAACGCTCCCGGAGCGTCCTCCGCTGACCACTCGGGCGAGCCGCGCTAGGCTGTGGGCTCCTAAATAAATCTAGCAGTTTCATTCACCTACTGTGTGTTTGGTTTTGGGATCATGTGTGACGGGACCGTCCTAGTTTTTTTTTTTCCGTTCTACTTTATGTTTGGTTGGAGGGATGAAACGGTTCCTATTTTTTTGTTTGATTGGTGAGATGGAGGGGGATGGGACGAATGGCATATTCTAAACTCGGACGGCATGTTCCAACTTCCGTCAGCTCCTGTTTTGGCATTTCGTCGAACACGTTGAGTGCTCTCTCATCAGTTTGGTGAAGCTCAAGAGCCACGCCGTGAGCTTTGTCCTCTATCCATGTGGATTTGTTGGGCCTTTATTCGAGTGAATTTGACCATTTGTCAACTTTATACCGGTGATACTGAAATCCGACTCTGGATGTTTCCTTAGATGGCCTTATCGGTTCCTGGGGAAGATCAAATATCTTGCGCGACCCCTCGCAAAAAAAAAGATCTTGCGCGACAGGTCCGCCAGAAAAACTCAAAAGAGAAAGAAGTCTCGTTAATCTCCTCATGCTTGACATCTTTTTTACTGATTGGTAACTTCTTTTGTGTTTTTTTTATTTTGTTGTTGAGCCATAAAATGGTGAAATAAATGCTACAAATCAACACTAGAAATCATACATAATAAGGGAAATTAACTGAAATGGACACGAAACAATCCATAAGCTCACGAAATGTGATACACACTCATCAACCGCATGAAGTCGTAGGAAAGATAGTGGTACAAACCCTAAACACGCACCATGGTGAACAAAATCTTGTGAATCTGCTTCCGATCCAGCAAAGCAGGCCGTGCGCAACAGACCAGCTGACGAGACCGTGATTTCAATTTGCATTTCCCTTTCGCAGCAAGAATCGCAAGTGGAGCTTCTGGATATGGGTTGGCCGGATACTCCTCCGGGCAAAGGAGCAACGGCGACCGTCCGCTCCTGCGGGCCCCTGCCCACGCGAACGCTACTGTCGGGACGTGCGCGCTGACGCGGCAGACACTGTCCCCTCGGTTGCCCCGCCTCCACCCCAGCTACCGCGGCATCGGCTCGCCGCATCTGGTAGTAGCTGGCGTACGGTCTCCGCTCGCCGAGTCTCAGCGCGACACGCACCTACGTGCGCCGCAAACCTATCTCTTTCCGTTTCGGCTCCAACTTGCAGCGCCTCGCATCGCAGCAGCCGGAATCTGCACCATTCGCTGGTTCTTTGTGCATCGTTATTTTCGGAGAGAGATTGACTCGTTCACCCTACTAATGGTTTGCATCGCGACAATTGTTTCGCTTGGACAAACGATGCAGTTACTGAGTTTTTTTATTAGGTACGCAAAAAATTTCAAATCAAACTCAATCGGTTGCCCGTTCGACGGATATAAAGCCCGCACTATTGTCATCATACGACAACGAATAGCATCTGGTTCTACTGTGCTGTGTACTAGTAGTACTACTCACAAGCAGACACTATTGTTGGCTTGCTAAGGATAAAGGTGGATGTCACTCTTTGAGGTCTTGATTGAGATGGAAACAGATACAAGAATCCATTGCACCTGCCTCTTCATATCCAAACCGTAGAATGTGGATTGATGAGTATCCTCAGCCATAAAAAGATACGAGACGTGAACGGGCTACTTACAGTATCCATCAACATTATTAAGGGTAATATAGAGTCGATCGGTTGCTAGTTTCCACTTATTCTCTTTCTCGAAACCACTGTTTTTTAAAAAAACACACACACGACAGTTTCTAAAGCGAACTCCGGCCGTATGCAATAAAAGATTTCTAAACTTTGTACTAATCAACTTCAATATATTGTATTTATACTGTAATTTTTCTGTATCGCATCTATGAATTTATAGGGGTCAGGGGGTTAGGACTTTACCCACGAGAAAGGCTGCACAAAAATACAAATATTGAGATGATGATGTGCCAAGAGTGTAGCATCACCAGACTTGTCTTCCCGCCACCGGCTCCCTAAACCTCGAACTCAATCTTATTGTGTTCACAAAAAATAAGTAAATACGACTACCAGTGGTAACCCTAGCTCCAGTAGATGGGGAAGGAGGGGTTGATAGTACATATGTAAGTTTGGGCATGCATAGCTTGAAGAGTATCGGATACACCCGAGAATTTTAATTTTCAAAAAACTAACTAGGAAATTCATTTTCATAACTTGGCAAGACTGACAACCCACATCAGGCAACCGAACGAGAGCAACCCAACCCAATGTTGCAACACACAAGCCCTACCTAGTGGGATGGCCTCATGGCCGCCACACAACCAATCAGGCCCTGTAAACTTCACCCATAACCGATGCCACAGAAACCAAACACAGTGTCTGCCTTCCAGGCAAACGAGATGAGATTATGAGAATCCACGAGAAGATATCTCTCTTGCCGCATCTTGATGACAACGTGAGCTGGGTTCTCAAGCAAAACAAAAGGCGAGCACTTTGGACGAGCAGGCTGAGGAATCTCGTCCTTTCGAGCCACCACCACCTGAAAGGAGGAAGACAGATGACAGGACAAGGAATGGCCCCAGAAATGCAGAATATGGACTCCTCACTACTCTGTCCAAAAGAAGCGCATTATTAGTGCTGAACTGGATTCCCTGATTGGTTAAGTGCCCTATACTTCTCGCCAATTGCATGACAAGCATTTGATGCCTTTTCAGTGATTGTTACCTAGCTAGCTCGCCTTTTTTTTTTGGCTAAATGTGCAGAGGCTTTTTCATCTCACGTAACCTGAAAAAACTCAAATCCAAGGAATAACCTTTTGCTTTAACTTGAAAGTTGAGATGTGTTAAAAAATACTTTTTATCAAATTCATTTAAGTGGCACAGTACCACTTCCCTATGGTCAGCAGCAATATTCATGCATGAGAACCAATGAGACCCGTCTATCATTCTCAACCTACTGATCAACACGACTTTACAAGACTGATTACTTACGTAATCATTGTTGTGGCAGTATCATCCAAACGTCCTCAGGAAATTTCTCACCTGGACTTATTCAGAAAGGCTTCAGCTCCAGAAGTCAAGAATTCATGGAGGCTGCAAAGGAGAAGTCGCATTCTTTCTTGGCCGTACCTAAACCAACACTAACCATAAAACGGCCCCTCGCTCCTCGAAAAGGCAAACCGAAGGAATCTACTAGAACAGCATGCCAGCATGCCCTTCCTAATCTTCCTCTACGACGTGTTCAACGAACAGCTTGGTTCTGGCCACACGTATCCAGGTGTCCAAGAGCCATGAATCAACGCATTTCTCAAACCATTCTTTCAGAAGTGTTTGGTCTGGGGCCGCGTGATTTGCTCAGACTCTGTCTGACCTGGAGCATCTAGTTTCAGCATGAGGTTCCTTGTTAGTAGTTGAAATTATAATTATCACAAGCATTCAGAATCTTCAGAACATATCCGCAAGATTCGACAGCTAATCGTGGAGGATTAGCAAAGACCTGGTAATATATAAAACGCCCAGTGCTTTGACGCAGTTCGTGTAAATGTTGTCCTTGATCTCTTTAGAGCTCATATACAAATAGGAACAAAAGAGCGTAGTAGCTGAAATGCTCATGGCTATGAAAAAGAACACGTAGGATGTCGGTACAACGATATGCATAATTCCTTTTTTTTTCATGTTCCACAGACTACTAGCTTGTGAATATTTTTCACACCATTTCCCCCACCATGCGTTTTCTTAAATTACATGTTTTTTTTCGAAAAAGGCTTAAATTACATGTCAACTGAGGAAAAGTTTGACCTAGATATTTGATCACATGGAGAACACAGAAACCAAGGAGGCAAGTACAGAGCCTGTACTGCACTTCGATGAGGACCGATAAAAGTGGAAGAAAAGGGTTGCTTAACCACTTGCCCGTTTCCAGCTCTTTACCCCTTTTAATTATATCCAAAAAGTCTCTGACTTTTGCAGGAGTGGAACCAAGAGCTGAAACGCCATCAAGTCTCCACGGCACACACCAACACATCAAGCTGCGCTATCCTTATCTTTCTGCCTAAGGCTGACTTCAACAATGAGTGGCAAAGCCATTTTTGCGTCTCCGTTTACACTGTGCATCTCCAAAAACGCCTCCAACAGGCAAGGCAAACGGCGCCCCATTTTTGGCTCCCAGGAGAGAGGAGATGCAACATTGCATCTCCTCTCTCCTCCATTGCAAACGGCGCAGCAGAGGAGAAGCCGACGCGTGGCCGGGCGGGGCGGACGGCGGCGAGCGCGGGCGCGGGCGCGGCGGCGGGCGCCGGAGATCTCCCCCACGGCGTCGAGGCGGAGTCGAGGCACGGGGCGAGCGGCGACGGCGGCACGCAGCGCGGAGCGGCGCGCGCAGGGCTCCTCCGCCTTGCCGTCCCGGAGCGACGCGGCGCGCGTGGGCCTGGCGCTGCCCGCGCCGCTGTCCATGGCGTCCGCGGCGACGGCGGACCCGGTCCAGGCGGCCAGCACTCGTCGTCTTCGTCGCGCCGCCTGGGAGCTTGGAAGACCTCGAGACTGGGGGCGAGGTGACGACGTTCCAGACCGGATCGACCGCTCGGCGTCCTCCGCGCCCCGCGCGCCGGCGAGGCAGTTGAGCGCGGCGAGGTAGCTGAGCACGCGCGCCGCGGCCGGGTCGCGCGCGGCGAGGAAGATCTCGTCGAAGCGGCCGAGGCACGCGTACGTCGGAAGGAGGCGCAGCGCCGCGACAGGGGCACGGCGCGGCGGAGCTGTGCAGGAGCTGCGCCTAGAGGGATTGCGCCTCCGCGAAGTCCCCGGCCTCGGCGCGCGCCACCATGAGGGCCGTCATGTCGCCGGCATCTGGAGGGAAGGAGGGAAGGAGAGGCGGCTGGGGGCACGAGCGGAGGAGACAAGGTGGGTCGGGGCGGCGGCGCGCTGGTTCGGAGGCGGCGCGCGGGCGTGGAGAGGGCGGAGGCGGCGTGCGGGGACGGAGGCGGTCGGAGGGGGCGACGGCACGCACGGGGCCAGGGCGAGGCGATGCGTCGCGTCTGTTGGAGAAGAGGGGATGGAAAAGAGATGCACAATGCTATAGACGGTAGGCACAGGGCAATTTGCATATCAAAAGTGGCTATTGTTGTTGAAGTCAGTCTAAAGATGTTGGCTTTGACCTCTACTCCTTCCTGTCTGGTCCCGGATATTTTCCTTCTCTGTTTTTTTTTTAAAGTAATTGGCGCAAACTCACCTGGTAAAATTCACTTGAGCCACTGCACAGTGCACATAGCCACGCGTTTATCTGGTTTGGGACTGATGAATATACAGAGGCTGTTGCATAGTATTCTAATTTTTAGAGGCTTCTGAAATCTGAGTAGCATGGCTGAACAGGTTTGGCGACAGACAGGTATCCACCTATGTGGATCCCCCTGTCGATTCGCATGTTGGGCGGACGAACGGGATATTCGTTCTGCACGGGAACGAAGTATGAATGGAACAGAGACTTTGAGAATCTGAAATATTTTTGAAATATTTGAGGATGTGGTGGACTGAATTTTACCGGCGAGAGGAAAGCAAACGACGGGGTGCGAATCGGAGGCCATCTGGGCGACAGAGACGGGTGCACGGGCCACACGGCACTGGGCACCAGTCTTCCGCGATCTCTCACCAGATCTTCTTTTCCGCTGCAAATATGATCCACGCCCAGCTCGGTTGGTTGTAATCTGGCCCAATCTTTAGCATATCGATGTGGACACGAGTCACACGACGCGCGCTATAACTTTGCGGCCTCTATTCGTCGCATTTCTCAAGGACTATCAGGCTCAGTTGAGAACAAACCTCGGCTGGTAGATCCACTCTCTGCCGAGTTACTGTTTAATACCAAGTTCATGACAAGAATAAATACTACCGAGTAGTTATGGACAATTTGGGGTTCTATCATGGAAATGTTTAGCTAAAGTTTGTGCTAAACGCTTGCACAAAGGCAAGGCAAATGGACGGATCCCAGCAACGACCACCTGACTGCGACAAGGACGTTTGCACAACCAAACAGTCAGAGAGAGAATAGACTCCGGCGGTCCTGCCTTGTCAGATCCACATTCTGTTTAAGCAACGTGAACCCTTGGTACCGGAAATTCCAGAATATGTTAATTACTATCGTATGAAGAAACCAAACCACCACAACTCTATCCGAAGGCCAAAATGACGCAAATCATTAGCGGCTGTCGCAACTTTAATGCAATCTGCTACGCCACTCACAATACAAAGCAGATGCAGTGTAGGTAAGCCATACAAGTGGAGGAGCAACCGATAGTAAGACAGTGAGAAGAAACAGAAAAAGCGGCTGCACTACTGATACAAACTCATCCATATCAGGAGCCAAAAGATATGAAAGATTCACTAAAAAGTGAAAGGCCCCAGTTCAGAAGTCACAACCCCAGCAATCTTAGAGACAAATGCTAGTGACTTCACGTCGCCTTTGTGGCTCCGTAAACACTAGGTCATCTCAGGACACCATGCAATCTGATCCCGAGCCCTAAGCATATAAATGGAGGGAAAACACACGGAAAGAGTGCACTAAAAGCCATGTCCAAGCATTTTTGAAGAGAGCGAAACGGAAACGGTTAACCAATAGTTGGTAACTTCATTAGCACTGAGGAATCTACTACTGATAACAAGTGAAAAGTGCGAACAACAGCTCCCACAAGTTAAAATCCCACATTTTTCACATAGCTCCTAACTGTTTCATGATTACACATTCTGCAAAACAAAGTCACCCATCCCTTTGGGTTTAACAGATCTGGATAGCAGGTTGCTAATTTGTCTTGGTAAAATGGGGAGCAAGCAGCTTCGAAACCGTGAAGCCGGTGAATGATTCAACTTGAAATAGATCCTTCAGCTTCTCGTCGCAGATTACTTTCCTCCGGTCAGAAGGATCCTTCCACCACAGACATAAGATAAGGAAATCAGTCAAGAACAGATTTGGTATATAAAAGGAATAAGCACAAGACAGAAAATATTAGTGATAACATTAGTGTTGTGCTCTTCCTTACTATTCTAGATCATCAACTGTAATGATTGCTAGCCCTAAGAATTTAAGGGCATGTGGAAATGTATAAACAAAAACTGAGCTAAAAAGACAAAAAAAAAACTTGGAAATTTCCAGGCCCATATTGTCCAATCAAATCAATGCCTTGATTTTATACAAGTGGTATCACTCTAAAAATGTTTGCTCTAGGTTTTTTTTGTAACTGACAAGCAAAAATGCAGCTCAGCAGCTTTGCAAGTTTGAAATCAGGAAACAACATTGCAACTGGGTCCAACTAGCAAGGAGCCAAGGATCGATTTGTCAAGATTGTCCATGGTGCAAAACAAAGAAAAAACTGGATGCTAAAGAGAAGAGAAATATGAAGAAGTGCATATCCTACCTGCCTCAATACAGCTCAGAGAGACAGGGATGCATACCTTGCCAAAACAGACTAATGACAATGCTAATTTGCAGAGTTGCCTTGACATAATTTACCAGCACAGCCCGATGCAATTTACTTTACTAACATTCAACTTTTGTGAAGCTACTAGCTGATTTCCCATGATTGAAAGAGGTGAAAGCAATACATATGACATCACAAAAGCATACATTCTCTAGCTGATTTCCCATGATTGAAAGAGGTGAAAGCAATACATATGACATCACAAAAGCATACATTCTTGAGGCAAGTTAATCCTCGCAACAAGTTTAAAATAGTAAGATTACACAACTACTTACTATGATGTGGCTATTCGGTGGCTATATTGAAAGACAAGCTCTCAGCATATGTTAGGTCTTAGTATTTGATCAAACATATATCAGTTAATAGAGTTATTACACTGTTTCTTCAAATATATAACAAGTGTCATCGGGATTGAGGCTGCAAAATTGCATCCATAAATGGTCAATGATCTACTCCTCACGCTTGTGAAACAATTTTTTTTGGGCCATGTCATGTGAAAGTTGGAACTGATGCCATCCGTACTGTAATCAGGGTTTCAAAATCCTGGTTTTCAACAAGTTCCTGGACCTGGGCTGTTATATGAGGCATTCATCAAACAAAGAAGACAGAAGCTGGAGCAGGCAGCACCACCAGAACCAGCTGGTTTCTGCAGCAATTTGTAACTCCGACTGCGATAGACAGTTGTGCACAGGCATACAGCCTGCTTTTAGGAAGGCAACAGAAATCAACGAGGCCTGGAAGTAAAACATATCTCAAATGATAGCTACACTGGAACATCTGCGGAGATGACTTCTATCAATAGGCGCTCGGGGCTGAGATCGCTACCTGCCCAGGCAGCCAAATTCAGGGTCTCATTCAAACAGCCCTTAGATGCTTATATGGTACTATGGAATATTGTTATTGCAGGGCAATAACATTCATACAAAACAGAATTTCTTGAGTTCATATGCTCCAGTTTTGATAAAGAGTCCAAAGGTTCTAGTTTAGAAGACCCCGTATGGCTATGGCTATTATTCCAAACAAAAACCCAAATTGAACTACATAATGCATGAGTACAGTACAAAAATACAAGATCAGATGGCATGCGCAATCAAGCATGGAAATGAACCTTAAGGTTCACAAAAAAAAAAAAAACCCTGCTTGGACAATTAAACCATCATACCAATCAGTATCCAGGGTAAGAAATTTTACCTGCAAATCATTCTCTTTTATGTAGTCCCACATCCTCTTCACAACATCTGCTCGTGATAGCATACTCTCACCAGTGCCGATAAATTTTATTAAATCGTCAGAAAGTTGAAGGGGCATTCGAAAACCAGATCCAGAGCCCGAAGAGCCACCCTTCTGCTTCTTTCCTGCGAAGGACATTTCAGCAATAGATAAATTAGAACAGAAACACATGACTATAGGAAGATGAGTAAATATTTCCTAACCTTCATTCCTGTCTCTCTTTTGCGGCTTCTCTTTGGGTGTTGATCTGTCAGAAGAGACAGGACCTGGCAAAGCATAGCAAAATGATTACTCTGGAGCTAGAGTTAGAAGAGAATAAACTAGAGGCAGGTTAGCTAACCGATCTACAACATAATCTAATTATGAGTAGAAGCTGGAGCTCATCATTGTCATCTTGTGCAAACGGTCTAAATGGCACAAAGGGCCCAAATAATGAAATAGGCAAAGCTGGTAGATAAAGCAGGCAGCAGTTGAATTCACCAGAAAAGTTTTTCCAATGAACAGGCAAGAATTAAGTACAAACACTCATACTAGCCAATAAAAAAATTTCAACAATCAGGGAGCACAGCATATGAATTGTAAGTATCAACAGATAAAAGTTCTTGATGATTGAAAAATTATAAATTTCTACGTAAATTCTAACATATTTCATAAGTTACGTAAATTTTAGCGACAGAGTGGATGTAGAGAGAGACCCTCAGAATTCAATGGCCATATATGCTTTGTCAAAGCTTTATTCATTTGGAACATATCAATGGAATTGACACTGAAGATCTTCTTCAATCTCTCATCACATAGAATCTTCCTTTTATTGCTTGGATCTTGCAGATTATTTTCTCGAATATATGCCCAAAGCTTCTTGACAACCTGAAAGAAAAACGGCAATAAATAAGTCAATGATTACCCTTTTCATGATCATCCAACGAATTATATAGAAAGATAGAACTTGAGGAGATGGGTTACCTCTGTCCTTGCTAACTCAGTGGTGCCAACAAACTCCTGAAGTACAGGGGAAAGACTGCACAATTTTGTAAAGCCACCGCCTCTTTTCTTGCCATTGTTATTAGCTTTATCCGTTCTACCAATATTGAGAAAAGAGGCCTATTCAGCAAGGTGTGACTGTTCTGAAAGAACCAGCAATACTGACAACAAGAACTGTGCACATGTGACAGAGCAGGTAAAACCTTTTTATAAATTTAAAACTGCCTCAAGAGAGCATAAATATGCATGCAGCGATGATAAGTCACTTATCTATCTCTTGCATCATATAGACTGCAATTTCCACAGTAACTATAAGCAGAAAAGAAAACATCAGATGCATTAGACCTACACATAGCAGTCAGGGAGCAGTAACACCAACTGATAGCAGCTACCAGCACCTCACATATCAACTCCCTTTTATCCCAAGTTATCAGGAATATAGTGAACAGAAGAAACAAAAAAGATGATGATCCAATTATGAACTTCAAAGATATTTACAAGATATTCAATCATAATTGGAATAGCCTCTGGCCACAGTAATTGAAATCTGTGGAAATAACAAACCATCTTTCAAGATACAAGCAACAACACAATCAAAGTAGCTAATACTTCATACTCCATGTCATAAATTCTGATATTTTGGGAAACATTTAGATCAAAAGGGACAGTTGTAATGTGTTTATGGGCAAGGCCATGAACCACTAATTAAGACTCCAATTCGACAGAGATTTCGTCGAGACAAGAACTTTCCGAGCAATAAACAATGACACATACCGTGCTCAACAATATCAATCTGAACTTACCCAAGTCTGGGCAACCTTCTTCTTGTGCCTCACAGGGTGGCACAGGTTATGCCGTACATCCCCCCACCCCACCCAAATTCAAACAAGTAGCAATTACCACTATCCCTATTTGCTTGTCCAAATAAACATCGATAATGTGTGCAAAACAAAGCACCAGCTTCGTGCAAACGTAAACAAACAATACAAAAGGCACACAAAACCTTCCAACAGCCCACCAACGCGGCAAATCACCAAAACCATCGCAACCAAAGGCCATTTCCGAGATCAAGCAGTGCAATCTAGAATCCTCCGGAAGGAGGAATGCCGAGCTGAGCCAATAATCCGGCATCACTATTCGCATCAAAATACACACTCCAAACGCACAGAGACGACACATTTCCCCACGATTTGGCAAAACGACGCATCCACGGAACTCTAAACGAAGCAGCAAACTCAAAGGGAGAGACGCAGAGCAAAAGCCCCTCACCGCCGCTTCTTCCGGGCGCCGCCGCTATCCCCATCCTCGTCTTCTTCATCCTCTTCCTCTTCCTCCTCGCCCTCACCCTCCTCTTCCCCCTCGCCCTCCTCCGTCTCCTCCTCCTGCTCCGGCTCCTCCTCCTTTGGCACAGCTGCCTCCTCTGCCTCCTCCTCCTTGGGCTCCTCCGGCTCGGCCTTGGCGGCGACCTCGGCGAGGAAGAGGTCGACCTGCTCCCGGATGAAGGCCTTCTTGTCGGAGAGGTCGGTGCCGAAGTCCTCCTCGAGGCGGCGGCGCAGGGCGGCGGTGGTCGTGGTGTTGAGGTCCGACGACCGCAGCACCTCCCGCAGCCGCTCCACCAGCTCCGAGTCCGACACCATCGCCGCCCGGTCGGTTTGGGGGTCTGTGGCTGGCTGGCGCACGGGGTGCCGGGGTTTCGACTGGTTTTTGGTTTGCGTGGGCTCAAATGTGGCGGCTTGCGGGCGGGCGTTGCCGTTGGGCCGCCCAAATACACCGTCACTCCACCTATACAGATCTACTGACTCACGTGTCCTGCCTGGGAGTTTTGTAATAGCTTTTAAAAGTTGTTTTCGAATGTTTTTTTATAGCTTGTAAATATGTGATAGGTGTCATAAACAAAATATTTATATAACCGAATGGCGTAGATGAGCTCTATTAGATAGAACACGTAGATGACCATATTACATGATAGACACGTGTCTAAAAAGATGTGCATGCACACAACGTGTCGACGTGTCGGAAAAAAGATTACATTTAGACATTGCGATGAAGGATCAAAATTGTAATAGCGAGGTTCAACAACCACACCATCTCCGGCAATACCTCCACCAGGTCCACGCCTGTTACCAAAATGCCAGCCGAGTGTTGCGGTTTTTGTCTGCGTTAGTTTTGATGGGCGCAATTTTTTAGCTTGTGATCTCTGCCCTTGCGTGTTTTGTGAGAAACTTTTGTTGCTTCTTTCAATTGGGTCGATATTTTGTTATTGAACACCACCTCTTTTTTTATCATCTTTTGCATGTTTGATGAATGTTGGATATGTAGTAAGATATGTGATAGATGTCATAAACAATATATTTATATGGATGGAGCATGTGAATAAACCATATTAGACGGGAACACGTAGATGAACCATATTACATGATAGACACTAAAAAGATGTGCTTACATACAACAGGTCGAAAAAAAGCTAACATATAGACATTGCGATGAAAAATGAAAATTTTGAAAGCGAGGTTCAACAACAGCACCTCCCGTGGTCCATCTCCTAGGTTCAAGTCCTTTATCAAGATGCCAGTCGAGTTCTGCGGTTTTTGTCTGCTTTGGGTTTGGTGTGCGCCTCTATTAGGTCTAAATCCGTTACCAAGATGCCAGTTGAGTGCTGCAGTTTTTGTTTGTTTTGTTTTTAGTGGGCACAATTGTGCTAGCTTGCAATCACTCGACTTACTCACTTGTTTTGTGAGAGACTTGGGTGCCTATGGGCATACTATTCAAGAGAGATGATGTGTTCTCTCATGTATTTGAAGGGCTGAAGCGCTTCATGAAAGAAATAGTTCCATTTATCTTCTTGAGTGTGGGCATGCCAAACTATAAAAAGAGGTGTAAATCATTGATTCTACGCACGTGTACAACAGATGCTCAAAAACACCACAAACACAAACCCATACGAGAAAGAGAAGTGTGAACTTAAAACAAGCCGACAGACCTTAGTTTCTTTAGCGACCAAGTCCTGCCGGACCATTCGACAAAGTGAAAGAGTGTCCAATGAGACCTCGATGTGCCACCAAAGCATCCGATGGGGAGTCTCTATCTTGCAAACCTCATCCCGTCGGATTTATGCGACAAAGTGTCGGATGCTTCCACAAGACCTAAGCCAACAACTCAACGGGTCGATTTAGCAGGCTCCCTACATAAATCCACACACTCTCGATAGTCACTGTGTCTTCTCCCCTTGCAAGAACACGATCAAAATCTTTCATTCCAACTCTTCACTCCCTCCCAAAGCTAAGATTCATGAGATTCATCCTAGGGATTGTGTGAGAGCGAATATTCAAATTGAAATCATCCACTCGACTCTTGAGCATCTTGTGGCGTCCTCACATCTCGATTTATATTTGTTAGTCTTGAAGCTTTCTGTCCTACACGGCTAGAGGTTGCTTTGGAGCTACCGATTTGTGTGGTGAAGCTCCGGAAAGTTTGTATTGCCCATCATAGCAACAAGTGAGCAATTCGAGCTCGATCTTTGCAGTCGTTTGAGGAAGAAATGGGTAGAGAGAAACCTAGTCCATTGTGAACTCTTCAACGGAGACGTAGGGCACTATATGGGCCTAAACTTCGGGACAAATCTTGTGTCTTTTATGCTTGATTTATTTGGTCTTGTTGTTCTTACTTATTCTTTGTTGTTTAAACTCGTGCTTTACTTAATCACATCGATCTACTTCTTGGTGAATAGATTGTGTACATTTACTTCCTAGCACTCATATGTGTCTTTTGATTTAAATAGAATTGCTAGAAAACTTAGTGTTATTTAAATTTTGTATATTTAATCCCAGAACTGGAGAGTCAGATGGTAGGTCGGATACTTCGTTGGTGGATCATCTGACAGATTTAACAATTTTATTAAATCTTAATTTGCGAAAGTTTCTAGGATTGCCTATCCCCCCCCCCCCCCCCCCCCCCCCTCTTTAACGCAACTTTCAGAAATGTATGGCACAAAACAAGAAGATATATAGATAGAGGTGCATTGAGAAGTGATAACGGTGCAGTAAAAAATGAGAATCATAACTATCGTGGCAAAAAAAATTAAGAGTTAAAATCACAAGTATTGTAAACAGAACGAGTACTACAAAAACTTAAACTTTAACCTTCAACTAGAATGACAAGGTGACCTACTAATAACCGCTACCTAGAAACGGAAGAAACAGGAAAATGGTCCTCTAAAGACAAAAATATGTTAATAAATTCGCCCATTAAAGACGAAAAGTCTGTTACTCTCTCCGTTTTTAAATTAATGTCATCGTTGACTTTTTAAGTTACGTTTGACTATTCGTCTTATTAAAAAATAAAAAAGTTTAAACTTAACTTATAAATTTTCAAATTTAAACTAATATTTTGAATAAAACGAATGATCAAACGCCTCTGGCTCGAACGAGGTTATTGTTTCAAATTAGGATGAGCATTCATTGTTGATGGCTCACCTGAGTCTAGCGGACTAAGAGTAAGGGTTGGAGGGGTCGGCGCAATGGCACTAATGGTTTGTTGTTAGCGAGTGATGGCGGGGATGTATCCCAGGTGGTAGAGGACAATAGATGGATAGGATGTGGGAGAGAATTATGAAAGTAGTGACCGGACACGACGATGCAAAGCGACATCGTGGAGTATTGCTCAGGTGAGTCCTTCCATTGCTGAGGCGGGGTAATGGCAGCATTAGGCCGTGACAAGGGTTGTGGTCATTAGGAAAGGAAGAGACTAGGAGGAAGAAGAAAGAGGATACAAGTGCCATCATATGCATGCTCGCAACTTCGCAAGTCGCAAGAGGTAGGAAGCGGGCAGGAAAAAGAGGCGGATGAAACAGAAAGGAAGCTGTGTATACAGTATAGGTGATGTGTACCGGAGGCATTGACTCGCTGGACTTCTTTCCCCAAAGCCGCGTGGCCCCCGATAGCCACAGAGGGGGGAGGAGGAGGCGCTCCCCAGAAAAAGAACCAACCAACCCGAGTCCCGAGACCCGAGTGAGAAACTAAAAAAGCCCAAATGGCGGGGGCCGGTGGTGGTCGTCGTCTCCCATCCCCCACCGATCCCCTCTTCGCCCCCGCGACGCCATTTCCACCACTTCATGATCACTAGGGCTTCGCTGTCCCCGTAAGCCCCGATGCGTTGGTGGAAGCGCTCCTCCTCCCCTTCCCGCTCCGCCTCCTCCTCCGCGTCCTCGCCCTCGTCCCCCGCGCGCGCCTCCACCTCCCGCCTCATCGGCGGCGGCGCCAGCAACCGCCGCGATGGCAGCGGCGAATCGCAGCCGAAGCTGATCAGGGCGCCCCGGGTGCGTTATGTCGTCGACGATTTCGAGGTCGGGTCCTCCGGACTCGGGCTCGATGCCGACCCAGCTAGGAGGGAATCGACGGGCGGGTTCGCCCTTGCAACCGTGAGCTCGACGCCGATCTCGAGGTCGCCGAGCAACATGGAGGTGGCGCCGGCGAGGTCGTCGTCGACGCCCGTGCTGCTTCCGCACCCGCTGCCCCTGCCTGGCGAGGGGGAGTCGCCGTGCCGCGGGCCGGGGAGGCCCCTTCCCTCGCCGACGCCGAGGATTGTCGACGGGGACTTGAGCGTTCCCGCGGCGGAGGCGCCGGGCGCTTTAGAGACTGGGAGCGAAAGGATTCCGCCGTTGCTCGCCTCGAGGTGATCCATTCTTACCTGTTAGAATATTCTTATCCGTGCAAACTTTAATTTCTACTACTAGCATAATTGGCAATAGTGGACAGATTAGAACACTTGCACGGAAGCCTTATCACTTTAAGATTTTGGAGTCAGTTTATCGTTACTAGCAGCCTAGCCATCTCAGAAGGATAACACTTTTCACACGTACTTTAGCATCATTGTGGGTTTGAACACTTAGGAAGGAACACTGTCCACTGTCTTTCAGTATGAGATCAATGAACGTATCCTGTGCTGCGGCGGTGCCTAGTGGTTTTGGCTATTTGGATACCAGGGATTAGGGTTTTCCCATACAAATGTACATCATAAGCGTATATATAAGAGCTGCGATGTGATTTTAGTAACTTTAGTTCTTCAGAGAAGTAGCAGGAGGGCACTAGGTTATGGTCTACAGGAGTTGGGAGATCATGTCAAAGTTATTTACATCATAAGCGTATATATAAGAGCTGCGATGTGATTTTAGTAACTTTAGTTCTTCAGAGAAGTAGCAGGAGGGCACTAGGTTATGGTCTACAGGAGTTGGGAGATCATGTCAAAGTTATTTTTCTTTTGGATTTATTATTGTATTGAGTTATTTACGTGATGGCGGACGGAGCCGTGGCTCCGTGGTAAAGGCGCCGGGTGGGCAGCCGCCGACTGGGGTTCGATCCCCGGTACCGCATGTTGCACTTTAGCACCATGTAGCTGAAATATGCTACGCTGCAGTGCAGAGAACAAAATCCCCTCGTCCTCCTCAGGCCAAAGCATAGATAAAGACTCGCGCCACAACTCACACGGCCAGCTGAGTCCCTGTGTATGGATGGGGAGCAGGGGAGGGGGTTCGGGGGTTTTCTCGGCCTGCGTGAGAAGGCTCTTCTCCTTAATATAATGCCGTCGGGGTGGCTTCTGTCCCCGGCAAGTCGAGTTTTTTTATTTACGTGATGTTTCAGTTATTAATTTGGACATCTACTGTCTGTAACATTTGCACATGGTAATGATTGTCTAATATCCTCAAGAATTTATTAGATCCTGACATGATAGAAAGAAGTTAGCTAGGATGTGATTTTAATTTATGTCAGACGAAGGTTGTTCCAGTGCTGCAATGTTATTTGACTTGTTTGAACTGTACTCTTGCAAGATTCTAAGGGAGTCAACTTATTTAGGGATTATTGAATCAAAACCACTGTAAAAAATGGGTGAGTCCAGTGGTGCCAAAAAAATTCTGTTAGAATGAAAACATCGTCGCTGCATTCGTATGTTTCATTTGTTTCTCATTGAATAGTTGAATTCTCCATGCCACATATTTATTAGTTCCACTCAGAGAAGTTTTCTTGTTTCCTGGACATTGAAATTCTGCATTGTTAGTGAGCCTGATGTTTCAGTTTCTATGATAACAGAGTGGCTGGCCAAACTGTACAAAAGGCTCATGAGCACAATGGGGTCGCCTGTGGTCAGCGGAGGAAGGCTTTTAAAGAGAAGTTCCAGGATAAGAACTCCACCGAAACTTTGAACTTCAGATTGAACATTCCTGCCAAAAGTGCTCCAAGTAGTGGGTTTTCAAGTCCTGTACAAAGTCCTCGAAGATTGAGTAATGTAGACTTCTCATCTGCTGCAATCTCCATCCAAGATACCAATGTATGGTCAGCGCGGTCAGTCTGGTCATCTGATCTATTGGGATCTTCACCTCCTAGTGCCTCACCTGAAAAATTTGCGGGTGGTCATGAGCGCTCCCCTCGCTCTAGTCCACTGAGAAGTCCGGTTTTAAGATCAAGAAACCCAAGTGGACCTCCATCACCGATGCATCCAAAGTTGTTCCCAGAGAACCATGTTTCTCGTCCTGAAGGCAACGGGAGTGCCAGTTTCCACCCGTTACCTCTCCCTCCTGCTTCTGTAAGCCCAAAGCAGACAAATGGTAGCCACCAAATAGTTCCAAAGGTTGAGATGCTGTCAGTGGCCGATCAATGGCAAAAAGGAAAACTCCTTGGTAGTGGCACATTTGGATGCGTATATGAGGCAACCAATAGGTGCGAAAATGCGTTTTATAGATCATTTCGATGATTACCCCATTTAAGATTTTGAGCATTAATCCCTTTCATCTGCAAATAGGCATACTGGAGCTCTTTGTGCCATGAAAGAGGTCAATATAATTCCAGATGATGCTAAATCAGCCGAGTCGTTGAAACAATTGGAACAGGTTTGGTCTTTCTTATATTTGTTTCTATTCATTATGCAGTAGTGGGGATTGTTACATTTCTGTATAACTGCTTTCTTGTCTACTTGAATTTTGAGTAACATTTCTGCTGATGCTTATATTTGATGTGCATTCATTTTGTACTGCCTGCAGACCTACGATATTATATGCTTCTCTAGTACTAACCAATTCTGAGCAATTATGGCATTACTTTTTTGTAATCAGATTAGATAATGTTAAATGTAATTGAATGCTATCTTCTTTTGTGTAATGATTATACAAGTCTTGCTCTTGCTGACAGGTTGCTCACCATTTTTTTTCAGGAGATAAAATTTCTTAGTCAGTTTAAGCATGAAAACATAGTGCAGTACTACGGCAGTGAAACTGTAAGTTCCCTTTGTCACTTATGGACATTTACGCTTTATGTTTTGATCACCAGTGATATACTGCAATCTAATGGTTTTGTGGATTCCGTGCAGATTGAAGATAGATTCTACATATACCTGGAATATGTCCATCCTGGTTCGATTCATAAGTATGTTCATCAACATTGTGGATCATTAACTGAATCGGTCATCCGAAACTTCACACGCCATATTCTCAAGGGTCTTGCTTTCTTACATAGCCAAAAGATTATGCATAGGTACCTTTCTATTTCCATTTTTTTTTCTTTTTCTAATAGCTCAACTTTCCCTATTCTTGAATTTTTGGACCTAGCAACTTTGTAGATCTTTAGATTTTTTCTAATAGTTCATTTCCATGTAGCTTCTTTGCTCTATTTGTTTCAGTTTTTATTACCTTATTGTGTTTTTATTTTATGCAGTAGCTTTACTAGTTTATCTAGACCTTTCTGGATGCTTGCTTTATATAATCTCACTTTTCCAGCGCCCAGTCTTCTTTCAGACCTTACTTTTGCTTATGCATGATTCTGAAAATAAGCACATGTATTTCTTTTACTCTTGCAGAGACATCAAAGGGGCCAATTTGTTGGTTGACATCAATGGTGTAGTCAAATTGGCTGATTTTGGAATGGCTAAGCATGTGAGTTCCAGTCGGACTATAGTTTTCTACTACCACTACAACTTACAATTAACCAATCGTTAGTACCCCTTTTTTTTAAAAAAAAAACTTGCCAATAAGATTGTCATTACAGCATTCGAGATACTAATAATATGTTCATCTATTTCATGGCCACTTTGAGAAGAATTAAACACTTGTCCAAGCTATTGCTAACGGGCTTTGTGAGAAATTGAGAACCGAGTGTTGTATATGTTCCAGAAGCCATTTAGCGTGAAGATTTTATAGTAGTGTACGTACTTAGGATTTGCATCTAGAATCGAAGTGGAGATATCAGAACAGAGTCACTATAGGATATAAGATCCAACCTGATTTTCTAAAGATGCATTTCCTGGAACCAACCATGCATTTCAACAGTGATGTGTTCATTTTTTTTGGATTGTGCTTATATGCCTAGAATCAAAATATTAGTTCAAATAAATGTATATAGTTGTTCTCATAAATAATAGTTAATATGAATAGTTTACTACATACTGCACACAGTTAACCTCTTCTCCATAAGTTTTGCCTCTTTTTTTTTCCTTTCATAGAGAAATGTTTGATGTCCTGTTAATATGAATGGCAATTGTGTTGTAGGTTATACTCTACTTTTGTAGTTGATCTTCTTTACACCTGAGCCTTTTTCATCATTTCAGTTGAGTACTGCAGCTCCTAATCTTTCATTGAAGGGAACACCGTACTGGATGGCTCCTGAGGTACGATCTGGTTATTTGTCATATTAATTTTCATCATTCTGTTTTCTCTCCCAATCCTTTTGGTATGTTCAGAATACCAACTGTAGGGAAAAAATGCATTTGTTCTTGTACCTTTCCTCAGTTCCTTTACCCGCTATCCTACTGTATTCCAGTATTTCTCTTGGCTCTTTGCACCCATGGTAAATTGCTTTGTGTCATCCCTTTTACACCTGGCATTAAGTTAACCACACAAGTACTAGAGGAGGGAAACTCAAATTGTTCAAAGCTTAGCTTGATGATAAAGTGGAAGGCAGTTTTTCGATTGGCTCCTGCTCCAGATTTACAGGCAGGGTTACGGCAGGCGGGTGGCCCTAGCCTTGGGCACTGCTTCCTCTTGCTTGATCCAACAGCTGCCAGTCGTCTCCATAGTTTCATCCTTGAATTTCTGCCGATGCCACTGTTCCAGACTGTTGGAAAATAGAGGCTCCAATTAATTTCGTGAAGTCTTTAGACATCTGCTAAGAAGGGGACTCCCAAACTCGTATCTTCATTGTATTTATTTTTTTATGATGAACCGAACGGCTATTTTTCCCAAAAATTGGCCATTCATTCTTCCTAAGGTTAGAGTAAAATCATGTGAATATATTTAGTCGTGTGATGCATGTTCAGTAGATACTTGTGTTCCTTATTTTCTTCGTCAAGATTAGATAGCATGATGTTGACCTCTTGCAACAGTTTTTTCTAGTAACCTCCTGTAGGCCTGTTGCTGGTAATCATGAAATCATTTTTCTGGATGTGACTGAATTTCGCATATTATGGAACCTCCCTGATTAAGCATGCCCAATAACTTTCGGTTCAGAAGATTTTGATTTGAATGTAAAAATTTCTTTTCTTTTTGCTGTTATCAACATGACAGCAGCTGTAATGGCACAGTGATACTCACACATTCTATATTGCAGGTTGTTCGGGCAACACTTGATAAAAGTGTAGGTTATGATCTTGCTGTTGATATTTGGAGCCTGGGTTGCACAATCATTGAGATGTTTACAGGAAAGCCTCCTTGGAGTGGTCTTGAAGGAGTAAGTGATTATGGATGCTTCCTACTCATCAGCAAATTAACATCATAAACAATGAGAGCAGCTCATGTTTCCCTTCTTAGGTTCATTGAAGATTATAAACTGTCGTATCATCTTTGTTACCCTGTTCAAAATTGTCAATATGAAACAAAATAGTGCATGTCAATATGTTGTATACGCAATCTTTTGCCTACTATAGCCGCATGAGATGATAGTTAGATGGGTTGTCAACAGCTTCCAATCGATTTAATGTCTTTGGTTTCCTAATCTTGAGCTCTATATTTTGTGGTGCAACAGCCCGCTGCAATGTTTAAGGTATTACGCACAGACCCACCTATTCCGGATAATCTGTCCCCTGAAGGGAAGGATTTTCTCAGGTGCTGCTTTAAGAGAAACCCTGCAGAGAGACCAACAGCAAGCAAGTTGCTTGAGCACCAATTCATCCTAAGCTCAAATCATCACAATCAGCATGTCTCTGTTAATTCATCTGCAGTAAATAAGTCCCCAGTAAGCCTTCCCCCATTTTCTCACATGCGTGTATGTGCACAGTGTCCAATGTTCCAAGTCTTATGCATGTGTATAATTTAGCTAGTTGATAACAGGATACTGGGCATAATGGTGTGAGAGATAAAGTTCCCTGGAAGAATGATTCATGCACGAGAGGGAAACATGCAAATGGGTTAGTACTATTGTTGTCTTGCTGTAATGCCTAATGTTGATTCTATTGATTAAATGTTTGGATTATTTGAGACTGTATATTGTTGACCCTTGTCATTCTTTATTCTGCCAGTGAAACAAGCAATGCTCGATCTCCTGGGTCATTGGCTTTTCGTGTGTTGCCGCTGGCCAACTTGGGAACCAATAGCCTGTCGCCTCCACCTTTGAGTTCTGCCTCCAGCTCTGGCTCTACAGGCCATACGCCGAAGAGTATGCATTATTCAATCGCATATCCTCAGCCTAGTCCATTGCCAAGGCCCAATGGGAAGGAAGCAATAAATCTGTTCTCCCATTGAAATGACATGTATGTCCCAAAAGTCGCATAAGAATGCACTGTCCTGAGGCATTTTGTCAGGCAGTTGTATGCTTTGCCCGTCCCTAACCTCTGACCATTGTACTGCCGGCCGCCATAGTTGACAACTTACCGGGCGTGTAAGTTATCTCCCATATGAAGGACACTACCACGATACGATCACAGCGCAATGTGGCTGAATGAGGAGCCTTGTGACATAAGTCTGTAATGTTTATTTTCTTGGGCAATGATTGCATTTCCCATGTAACATAATTATTAGGCTTAGCTGTAGGTGAAACTAATGGTCCTGATTGTGCCGACAACAGGACATTAGAGTTGTAGTTGGAGCATGTGTTGTTGATGTTGTGTAATGATCACACTTGATGTAACTATTGTTGATTTTTGGGGGCCAAGTAATAATACATGTTAATTGGCAAAAAAAAGGAGATGAAGAGTGGATGCTGCATCATTTAAAATTCTGGCATCCAGGTAAATTGACCTTATGGCGCTCTCACAGGGCCCAGTTATGTGATTTTCAAACCTTATATGAGATGAGAATACCATCTCGGATGTAATCTCCATCCAGAGTGACTAGCAAATCTTCTTTCCGTTTTTTCTAAATCGCCTTTCTTAGCTATTACTGCAAAACTTCTTTTTGTTTCCTGCGATTTGTTTCATTGAAAGTAATAGACTAACTCGGGAGTTTTTTTTTTTTAAGAGATAAGGTGAGTAGTGGGCGAGGAGTAATGTTTCTTTATGTTGTACAATAAGAGACCAACTAACCAAAACGCTTACAGCAGGTGCATCTGGCATTATTCGTCTCTATTATTCAACTTCAACACCAATCAGGTGAGAAAAGTTCTGTCAAGTTTACAACAAACAGGATATCATACAAAAATGTGCATACGTTTAGCATGTCTTCCTCTGTACTCCTGTAACTCTTTACGGAAGGACGAAGAATAAAAATGTTCTGGTGAAGAGGAGCCAAAAAGAGCAGGCGAATGATCCGATAGAAAAGGCGTGCCCTAGGTGAAACTAAGTAAAAGTACACCGTAATATCGTCAGTGAAAAATATCTTCGGCAATTCATCCAGCTTTCGACTCTTCGGATGCTAAGCAAGCGACTCAAGCCGGTCACTGAGGAGGGGAAATTTCAAGTCAATTCCTAAGCTCATGCCATTGTAAGCGATTGGCGCGTACATCCACATCTCATCCGAACTCAGCATCTGGTCATGAAAGAATAAAAGTTATTCCTGTGAGATTCAGATAGCGAATTTGTATTCGCTACAGAAGAAGCGCGTCTGTTTACCTTGATCTGAAGCTGCAGGAACCTGACGTACTGAACTGCCTCCTCAAGCATAGTGCTGATATCAACCTGCATAAATATTTCAGGACAGTTAGCAGCAAATACTAGCACTGGCACTCACACATCGCACGAATAAGCACAGGACGATCAATTACTTTGGTTCCGTTGGGCACCAGCTTCTGCAGAATCTTGAGCCTCTCATTGATCCGTTCCCTTCTTCTCTGCATTGCAGAGAACAAAAACTCTGAATCAATACTCGATAGTTGATAAAAGCAAGTGCAAAGAATAATCTGCACGGCTGCACACTGAGCTCACCCTTGCGTAGAGGCTCTGAGGATCGGTTGCCGAACCTTTGCTGGCCCGAGTCTTCACACTGCCTCCGCTGACGTGAGCCTCCGAGCAATTGGACTCGTTGCCGGAGCAGCTGCTGCTGCTCTGCGCCTTCTCCTGAACACACTTCTGCGCCGCCTTGGATGCCGCCTTCTTCTTCTTCTTGTGCCCTCCAAGATCACCCCCGTCTCGGCCGGCCGGGGCCTTTCGCTTCGGCCGCGACACCGCGGCACCGTCATTGACGCCGTCGACGTGGCCATTGCGAATGTGATCAGCGGGCGAAGGGTTGGGAAGGACCGGCTGGACGCCGGCGCTCCTCTCCTCCTCGCCGTCCACGAGGAGGTTGAGGTCGATGGACGTGCATGGCAGAGTAGCTCGCGTGTTGATCCCGAGCGACACGTCGGGCTCGCCGAGGTAGTAGTAGAAGCCGCCGTCGTCGACGTATCCTCCTCCGCCGCTGCCGGTGTTGCTGTCGCCGTTGCTGCTGTCCGCATTGGCAGCCCAGTAGCAGGCGCCGGCGCCGGGGTCAGTGACATGGTCCGGCCAGTACGTGGAGCTGGCTCTGATGTCCCCCAGATGCTTCTGGTCCTGTTCGTCGTCGTCGTCGTTTTGGTACGGGTACGGCGCCGCGAGGAACTGCGCCACGATCTCTGACTCCTCGTCCGGCGCCGGCGCCGATTGGTACGCCGAGCACCAGTGCAGTAGTTCCGCCTGCGACATTATGCGAGTATCGGCACCCAATGCAAGCGCAGGGGCAACAGAGCTTTGGGCTATAGGTAGAATGCAGAATCCAAGATTGGTGGACGCCATTAGAGGTTGCCAGTGAGTATTTGTATGGCGGTTGTGACAAAATTAACAGTTTCTGATACAGCTCAGGTGGCTAGGTGCAACTTGGGGTGAGTGGCATGCTCAGAAAAATCTGAAGAAAATTCAGAAAATAATAAAACACACAGAGAGATGTGCTTTGAAAAATGGGAAATGATAGTCAGGAATTCAAGATATGAGGAATGATTCTGATTTGGGTGTGAAAAATGATTAGAGAGAGACGAGCTTGAATTCTGAATAACATCTCTTTGACCAGAAGAAAAAAAAAACGGGGGAGAGCGAGATATGGCAGTTGCAGAGAAAACGATGTTGGAATAATGAAGAAGGGGAGATCGTGGGGGGAACTAATAGCCCTCACGAGTAAACTGTCAAGGAAATGGAGACAGCTGCATGGTGACTGTGATGGCTCATTTACATGCTCACGTATTAAAGTGCTCATGCGAAGCTGGTCATTCTGTTACTCAAAGAATGGACAGAGAAGAGAGAGTGTTTGATCTGAAACAACATCCGCCTAACAGCTGTAAGCAGACACTGAAGTGGCCCAAAGACCAGAGTTGTGGTCGGCATGATCTCAAGCTATGCCCCCATTAGTTTTTGGAACATCTAGGAATGGCAAGTCCATATCAAGATGTACATGCGTGTTGAAGCAAAGAAACCTTGATTCACCAGAGATGCCAAACAAAGAAGGTGCCCGCCCCTTGGTCTCTCCAAAGTGATGTCTCTAAACAATAGTACAACCAAAGGGCAATCATTTTCAAGACTATGATCAAGTGGTCCTTCAGTCTACCACACACACAAAAATTGTTTATGGATCAAATCGTCCTACTAAAGAAATATCATAACGCGTCATGATGTCAGATCATTGCGACAATGCAATGCTGAAATATATTTAGTTTACGCGCAAGTTGTGCTGTTCTTGGCATTTTTCCCCTTCTGAAATTAGGCAAGCGTTCTCCTGCTGGACGTTCCATTGGCCAAATTCGTTTGACCCGTAGGGACAATAGTATATCTGTGGACCTATACTAGTTGGAAGCACGTATAATGTTGACAGTCTTGCATACTACAATGCAGCTGGAGAGATTCCGTAGCTGTCATATTATTTCGCTCCTTCAATATTTTCATTGGCTGCATCCACTTAAGTTAATATGTTCTCCAGAAGTTACGAGTAATGACGATTCTTGAAGCTTTGGTTCACCTCAATCCCAACTCCAGAGCCCCTGATCGGACTAACATGATGGTTGATCGATCAATGAGAGTTCAGTTGGATCCTCCAACACTCGCTCAACCGGCCATGTTCAAACAGCTAGTATGTACTGAACCACTTAAAAGCCAGGACACCGACATTTCAACTAGCTCATACAGTTCAAAAAAAAAAAACTAGCTCATAACACTTTTAATTAGCTTCTTTGACATCCTTGAACGAAACAGGAGAGTCTTTTCTTTATTTTTTGAGGACGACGCTCTAGCAATGATGAAAATGGCTGCCTTGCCAGTAGGGCCAGGCCTATTGGGCCGATGCAAAGGAAAATAACTTAGTGGGCCAGATCTGCTGGGATATGTGAGCCCCATCATGCATAGTTTTCCAGCAGCAGCTCCACGCGATCCCAAAAAAACAGCTCCACGCGAGAGACAGCACCTGATTCCAGATGTTTCACCGAAGAGAAGAAAAGAAAGAGAGAACTAGAAAACGAGCAGCTGGTACTCGTGAGCCAACCCAAACCTTTCCATCCACTAAACCAGCCAGCTAGATCACCAGCCACGAGCTAACCCGGCAACCACCACGAGATTCCCGTTCCGATTTGTTTGCACCAGCTACCGGCGCCTCCTCGTGGCACACTGTCGTGGGGCACTCGCGCGCCACGCCCCTCGTGCCGTGACCTGTGCGAGCCCGGGCCACGACACGTCGCCCCGATCCGGTCCCCAACCACCGCTGCGCCACCGGCGCGCACGGCACGGCACGGCTGCAGCTGCAGATGCGTGCCGCTGCCACTGGGCGCCGGACGGACAGTGTGGCGGGCGGCCACTACCCACTGGCCACTAGTACTAGCTAGTGACCGGCCAGCGCCCAACGATAAACAACCAAGAGGCAAGCTAGGCAGGGCAGGTGGTTAGGCCGCCGGCCGGCCTCGCGCTCTCGATCCCTAATCACTAAAATTAGGCGGCGTACTTGCTTGCGTACGTACGCGATCGAGGAGGAAGAGAGATCGCGCGCTCGAGGAACACGTGGGGCAACGGGGTGGACAAGCAGCCCCGGGGCCGGGCGGAGACGGGGACGTGCCGCTTGCCCTTCGCGCGCAGCGTGTTCCGCCCTCGTTCGCGACGGACGAACCGGACGACGCCGCGAGAGAACTGATCGAACGCCTGCGCGCGCGCGCCCGCGGGCGGGGCTGCGTTTTCGCCTCGCCGTCGCCGGCCTGCCCGCCTGCCTTTGTGGAAAAAGTCAGGGGGCGGACGGACCAACGCAGGACTCGCTCGCTCGGCGCCGCCCAATCGATCGTGGGAGGCGGCGACGAAACGACGCAGAGAGTCTCACAATAACTTTGGTGCGATCGATCGATCGTCCTTGGTACGTGAGCGTTGCGTCTGGCGGTACGGGATCGATCGTCTGTGATGGAGTGTGGGGACGAGGACTTCTCTTAACTAACGCATGTGCCAACTTGCCGCTCGATCATCTAGTGTGCCGATTCAAACGTGACTTTTATCCGGATCGGAACAATTAGCGACTTTTTTTTTTTTTGACGGAAAAATGGCAGGTGCTCTGCCTTTGCATTAAGATAGAAGAAGAAGCTAGCAGTTCAAAAGAAATTACAAACCAGGCAGCCGAGGCTGGCTCAAGAAACAGAAACAAATGACGTAAGCTAAGATCATGGTTCTGGCCAAATATCTGGCCCAACAAATTACAGAGAGGCTCGATTCACTCTATTTCAATAATCCTAGGCGACTGATTTCCTTCATAGTTCTGATGCCTCCTGTGTGCCATGCAGTAGAGGTTGATTTCTTCCTTTGCCATAATGGCCACCTGGTAGCAGTTCTTTTCCTTGCTCTCAAAAACTCGCCTGTTTCGCTCCTTCCAAATGTTCCACCACGTATATATCAGCACTCCTGTTGCTTGGCGCCGTTGTGGTCGACTGATTAATCCCGCGTTGGTCAGCAACCAAGCCGCCGTCCCTCCTTCAATTGGAGTTTGAATCTGCATGCCTGCAAAACCACACCAAGTCCATACATATTGTACCACCTGCCGAGCAAATGGACAGGCTGTTAGCAAATGATTAACATTCTCCTGGTCAGATTTGCAAAGTGGGCAGGTTGCACTATGCTGCCATCCCCTCTTGGCCAAGTTTTCAGCGGTTAAAATTTTTTCGTGCATAGCTGTCCATGCGAAGAAAATCGCCTTGGGTTCAGCTTTAGCTCTCCATAAGATGGTTGTTTGGAAAGGAACTTGTGCTCCCAAGAACTGAGCCCTATACGCCGACGCCGATGTATATGCTCCATCTGAGGTCCATTTCCATGAAATGGAATCCTGGATGCCTTGCTGCAGATGCACATTCCGAATGAGCGTCCAAAGGTACACAAATTCCTGGATTTGTTGGTGGTTCGAGATCCGCTGCACGGCTGCCATCCAATTGCCATTCTCCAATTCTTTTGCCACGGTTCTATTTTTGAAATGCACCAGCAGGAAAAGATTAGGCGCCATGTCTTTCGGTGCCTGACCCTGCAACCACCTGTCCTGCCAAAACAATGTTTTCTCTCCATTGCCTAAGATGATTATTGTGGATGCTTGGAATAGCGCTCTGTCAGTTTTGTCGCATGGCAAGGGCATGCCACGCCATGGCTTGCTGTCATCTGTCCACGCTAGCCAGAACCATCTTTGTCTCAGTGCTCTCCCAAAGCGCTCCAAATCCATAATTCCGAGGCCTCCTAATTCCTTAGGCCTGCGCACCATATGCCAATTCACCAGGGGAACGCCCCCCGAGTTTCCTTCTCCTTCATCGCCGTTCCACAGGAAATTTCTACAGATTTTTTCAATCCTTTTTATTACCCACTTTGGGACTATGATTACCGTTGCATGGTAAGTGACTATTGGGGTGAGGACTGATTTGACAAGTTGTGCTCGACCTGCTTTATTGATTAACTTCCCTTTCCATCCCGGAAGCTTGCCTCCCACCTTATCAATCAATGGTACAAAATCGACCTTGCGCAATTTCCTTGTGTGGAGTGGGAGGCCAAGATAGCGACAAGGGAAGGATTTTATTTGGGCTGGGAAGTCCTCTGTTACATCCTCCATGTCCAGATCCTGGCATCTAATTGGATAAAGCTCTGTCTTCTCAAGGTTAGTACACAGGCCAGTCGCTTCTCCAAAACACGCTAGTATTTCCTTTAAAGCCTTGATGTCTCTCTTGCATGGATGTAGAAAAATTGCAGCGTCATCTGCGTACATAGATATCCTGACTCCATTTGTTCTTGGCGTTAGGGGGTGCAGGAGGCCCCTTTCATATGCGAGATTTAAAATCTTGTGGAGAGGATCAATTGCCAAGATGAAGAGCATAGGCGAGAGGGGGTCGCCTTGTCGGAGTCCTCTTTCATGCTTTATTGGCCTTCCTGGCGAGCCGTTCAAAAGCACCCTTGTTGACGCTGTCGCAAGGATAGTGCTAATCCATTCTCTCCAGCGAGGGCCAAATCCCAGCCTTTGCATGATGTCCAGTAAGTATGCCCAAGAGACAGAGTCAAATGCTTTTGCAATGTCTAGTTTAACGAAAAGGGCCGGCCTTTTCTTTGTTTGCAGCTCTTTCACTAAATTTTGCACGAAAACAAAGTTGTCATGTATGCACCTTTTCTTCACAAAAGCACTCTGACTAACAGAGACCATGTTTGCTAGATGTGGGGCTAGCCTGCTCGCTAGGACTTTTGAGAAAATCTTGGCAACGCTATGTATTAGACTGATAGGTCTGTAGTCCCCAATCTTTATAGCCTTTTCTTTCTTCGGGAGTAGCACCACATTGGCTGTGTTGAGTAGGTTAAACACGTTGCCTCTTAGCTCCATGAGCTGACGAATAGCTTGCACCACATCTGATTTAACTATGTCCCAGCATTTAACATAAAACGAGCCAATGAATCCATCTGGCCCCGGCGCATTCTCCTTGGGCATATCCATGATGGCTTGTTTTACTTCGTCTTCGTCAATATCCCCATCCAATTCTGTTAAGTCATGGGTTGGATAATCAAGTTCCTGCCAGTTGAGTTGTATCCTTCTTCTGTGCCTTGTCCCAAGTAAGTTTTCAAAGTGTCTACCGATCTCCTGCTCCTTGTCCTTGTGTGTAATAGCCAGCCCAGTGCTTGTTTCCAAAATCTGGATGTGTTTCTTGCGCCTCCTCCCATTGGCTCTTAAGTAGAACAATTTTGTATTTGCGTCCCCATGCTTTATGTTGTTTAATCTAGCTCGCTGTCTGGCCCGTACCTTTTCTATAGCAATTAGTCCCAGGTACGAGTTTTTGATCCTGGCCTTGAAATCAATTTCCTGCCGTGTGAGGTTTCTTCTCTCCTGCGCCAGGTCAAGCTGCCAGATGGTTTCTTTGGCAATGGCGATCTGGACCTTAATGTTGCCAATGCAAGTTTTCTCCCATTTCTTAAGAGCCCTGGCTGTTCTAGATAATTTGGTGTGTAACCTTCTTATTGCATCCGTAGCCTGAATTGGTTTCGACCAAGCCTGCTGGACAACGTCGTGGAAACCTGGCAGCTGCAACCAATACGCTTCGAATCTAAAACCTTTAAATTTTGGTTGCACTGTCTCTCCTTGTAAGATTAGAGGGCAGTGGTCTGATAGCGTTGACGACCAAGCATGCAGGTGTGCTGTTGGGAAAATCTCCTCCCAAGAAGATGTGCAAAACATGCGATCGATTCTGGTCATCGTCGGCATTTCCTGCTCATTTGTCCATGTGTATTTTCTTCCATTTAGGTGCAGCTCTTTCAGCTCCAGTTCATCTATTACAGACTTGAATTTCCCCATTAGTCTTCTATTGAGTCTGGAGTTATTCTTATCTTCAGCTTTATAGATCAAATTGTAGTCTCCAATTATCAACCACTCGTCTTGCGTGCTAGCCTGCAGACTTTTGATCTCATCAAGGAAAAGAATTTTTTCCTGTTCTGACTGTGGTCCATACACTCCAGTTAAGGTCCATTCCACTCCGTCATTCAACATTTGCACTCTGACTGAGATTGTATTGTTTGTGCGCCTAGAAGATATGAGCTTGAAATAGCAGTCTGAAACAGCAACTATAATCCCTCCACTGGCTCCCGTAGATGGCAAGTAGGAGTAGTTGTCTGTGAAGCTTGGCCCCAGCATTTCAGAGATGATCCTGTCATCGACCACTTGCAGTTTTGTTTCTTGCAAGCACACAATTGTAGCTCCAACAGACGTTACCATCTCCCTAACTGCATTTCTCCTTACCGGGGCGTTCATACCCCTGACATTCCAGTTGAGAATCATCACATTATTTTGAGCCATGGATTGACACATAAAGCCACCAATAGGATATTTTTCTTTGCGTCATCACTCCATCAGTGGGACCACCTTCTTCTTGTTGCCGTTCCTTGGCTTCTTTCCATCCAGGTTCATGGCTTTGAGGAGGTCTTCAATGGCTGCCATAGCCTCGTCGGTGAGTGGAGCACCAAACAGCTTATACAAGTGTGCACGAGCCGCCTCCTCCTTGTCCCGCCCAGCTACAGCTGCGTCAATCTTCTTAATCAGTAGCTCTTGTGCTAGCTCCGTAGCATTCTTGCCTCCCTTTTTCTTCATCTTCTCCGCTAATCTTCCACTCCTTCTGACTGCTTCCTTGTCACTTGGCGCTTGCACTTGCTTGTTTTTTCCTTGGTGTGGCCAGGATTGGGTCCGCTGCTCGCTTGGCCACAGCACCCAGGAAGTTGTTGAGCTCGTTCTCCCATTCGTGCTCCTGCAGTTCTGCCTCGGTGTTGCACCTCGTCTCCTCTGCTTGCTGTTCAGCTGTCTCATCATGGGCTGGCAGCGCTGTACCATTTTCGCAAGTGGGCTGGTCACCCACTGGCTCCAGTTGCAGCTCTGCGCCCCTGGGCGAGACAAAGTCCCTAGTGCACAGCAGGGTCGCCTCAAACACCATGGGGTCCAGTAGCTTGTTTGGCGCCACATCAGACCCATGCATGCCCCCGAGAACGATCGGATCAGCTTCCACAGGCTCAGGTGTCTTCTTTGCAGCAGCTGCGGCAGTGGAGTCCGCATCGGGGTTGTCCTCGCGCGCCCGCACGGACAGCCTGCAGCGGGCGGTCTTCTTCTTCGGGTCCGCCGCCTCAGACTTGTGTGGCTGCCGTCGGAACACGCGACGAGCCTCGCGTTCCATCGAACGATCTTTTGAGCGCCGTGTAGCAGGGCTGAGCGAACGTTCCATGTCATGACGCCGTCCACCGTGGCGGGAGCCGTCGCCATGTTGTCGTCGAGGCAAGCGCTCCCGCGATCGTCCCTTGTCCATCGTGGCGGGCCAGCGGAGCCTCTGGAACAGGCTTCGCCGTTTTGGTGGCAAGCCTCGGCCATCATGGCCATCCTCATCCTCGTCATCATCGTGCCCCCGGCGTCGCTGTGTCCAAATGTCAGCCGAGCAGGAGTGCCTTGCAGGCACGGGTGCCGGGCCAGCAGCCTCCACTGGCACCGGCATGCCAACAACAGCTTGCCCGGGTACAGGTGCCGCCACCGCCATGGGCTCCTGCGGTGCCGGGGCGGGAGCCACCACCTGCGCTGCGTCAGCCGCCCCACGGTTCCACTGGAACGGGTAGAATAGGGGGCGACCATCAGGCCCTGATCTCCTCATGTCCTCCACCGAGACCAGATGGAAGAGGACCTCATACACCATGCCCCGGATTGGCTCGGTAGGGCGCTGCCGGTGGATGCACACCAAAGGGAGGCGCACATCCAGTGGCGTGGTCTGGCTGTTGTGGTCAGGGTCGGTGACTGTCAGCCATACACGCAGCGGGATGTTCCTTGGGTCGACAGTCCAAGCGAGAACCTCGAACACATCAGTGGCCTCTCGACGACGAGAGTGCTCTTCCGAGTAATGGAAAGAGCAGGACTGACTGATGATCCACGCCACAAAGTCGTCCGTCCACAGGTGCATTGGGACACCTTCAAGGCAGAGGCGGACGTGATACCGCATCGCCGCCCTGTTCGCCTGCTCACGCGGTGACCACCGCCTGAGGCGAAACTGGCGCCCGCCATAGGTGAAGCTGTCCCGGCCAGCAGCCTCCTCGAAGGCGTCCTGGTCTGTGATGGTGACCAGGAAGTCAGCCGGGTTGTGCCTGGACACCTGAATGTTGCTGCGATCAATACCAAACCGGTACATGAAAGCATCAGCCACATGCACCTCCTCGGTGTATGGCCGGTTCCTCCCAATCCAGACAATCAGGGACTTGGACTCGAAGAACTCCACTCTATCGCGAAGCTCAGCCGTGAAAGGCAGGCTGAGGAAGTCTTGTTCAGGGCGGCCAGAAAGGTCCAAGTCGGCCATCTCTGTTTGTTGCTTGATGTGAGCTTGCTGAGGCTGTTGTGAGCTGGGCGGTGGTTGTGGGCAGAGTGTTTGGCTAGCTGCGGTGGTGGAGGTTGAAGCTCTGTTGCAGAGTTCGGGCTTGTGGCTTGATGTCTCTGTGGCTGGCTTAGAGCGCTTGCGCGAGGGGCATCTGGTGGAGATGTGGCCGGAGCGACGGCAGAACCAGCACCTGGTTGGATCTCTACAGCAAGCAACTTTGTGATCACGGGCAAGGCAATTGAAGCAGAGTCCCCGCATTCTGCTTAAATAGAGGGCGCGGCGCTCCGTCCCCAGCCGGGGTGAGGCATACGAACGCCCCAACCTGGGACGCGCACGCCGCGGCCTGACTAGTTGCCATCCTTCCTCATCTTCGGCTGTCCCGCGGCATGGTGCCTCTTCCCGTCGAGGAGCCAAATCCAAAGCACCACCCACGCCAGCGTCAGGGGGCAGGGGACGGCACTCCACCGCTTGGCTGCCGGAGCATCTCGGCCGCAGAAGCACTTCTTTAAAGGTTGGCTGCGACTCGCACGTCGCCTTTGACAGCCTCTGATCCGACTTACGGGCCGCTTCACATGGTACAAACACCTCTGATCTGAGCTTGAAAGGCTGATGGACTCCTGTACCTTCCGCCTGAGCACCGAGCAGAGGAGGGGTGGCCCTGGCCCGAGGAGGCGGCTCATGAATCGCCAAATGGCATGGCTGTTCTTGCAATTGCACTGCGAGCTCAGGCGAGCCTGGCACCACCTCGCCGTTTGGGCGCGGCCGCCCTTGGATTCCTGTACCAGCCGCACTCCCCACGGGCGGAGCGGGCATGGAGAGGTGTGGGGGACGCCGCTCCAGGCTCGCCGCGTGGGAGGCCTTTTCCTGCTGCAGCACGTCTTCTTCTTGGGTCTCTGGCACCTCCTCTTCCTCCTCGACATCCGAACTCCATGCGAGCTGCTCCTCGGACAGGGCCGAAGATGGCTCCTCGATCTGTATGTTGGTGGGGATAGCGGGGGATTTGGTGGAAGCAGGGCTGGGCAGGGGAGGGGAAGAATGTGGATCTGCAGTTTGGTGGGTGGGGGTGGCCGGGATGGCGGACATCGCCGGGGCGGCGCCCGGCGGCGGGGGAGTCGCCACCGTCGCCAGAGCTAACGGTCGGGGCGAAACGTTTTTTCGTCCTTGATGAACAATTAGCGACTTGTTAGGCGGGGGCGGGGGATGCATACAACGTGACATATCGAGTGATGACAGCAGAGGCTGCTACGTATACGTCGTAGTAGCATATATTGCCTGTCATGCTTATCCTGGCAGCATGACACGTTATTGGCCGTGGTCATTAATTTTGGGCAAGCGGTAGGGTAGCAAGAAAGAGCGTCTTCTTAGCACGTGTTAAGCTAGCTGGAAGAGGATATGCTTTTCGCAAGTGATACTTAACTTCCCTATTCCAGCAATAAACTTATTAATTTTGTATCCGTCGGTGTGGAAACGTGTATATTATTCTAGCAGCATGCATGATCCATAGCGTGACGAGCTCGTCAACCCCCGGCCGGCCCGCAACTCCAGTTCGCGCAAGACGCCGTCGGTCATCAGCTGTGCGTATGGCGTGCGTCGACCATACGTGTGAGCGCGCGTATTACTAGTCTCTCATCAACAGGCAAGAGAGGCAGCAGCGCTTTGTTGTGTTTGGCAGCTGAAGAACTTCACCTAATAAAATGGGTTGGTGCAGAAGATCCGATCCGTTGCGGCTGCACTTGAGCCGACGGAAGCTCACAGGCGATCGGTTATTTTATAATTGACCCCTCAAGGTGACCAGTCTGTTGGAATCTTCCATGCACGTAGCTCTGGTCCCATCGCCCGTGGCTTGGTCCGACTCTGACTTGCTACCAGGTTTGGTCTGGGTTGGGCTGTTTTGGACTTGGAACCCTTTCCCCGCGCGCGCAGAGCGAGAGCGCACGAGGCGAAGACCGTTTCGGGCTTGTTTAATTGCACATGTGCCTAAAATGCTTGCAGCATTCCACTTCCACCACTACTAACAATATGCTAGCTTATCGTTTTGAACTGGTGGTAGACCTTGAGCAAAAGAAACTTCTACGTACCATACCGGTTGAGTGTGCAGGTGAAAAGATGCTTCGCGTGATAAACTTGGCAGAATAGTATCGAGCGACGGCAGAATATTACCTGGTGCACTATAATTATTCAAAGATCAGCCAGAGTAGGAACTCGACCTGCCGGGGGAAGAACCGCCCCCGACGGCATTGCATTAAGAAGAAGAGCCTTCTCACGCAGGCCGAGAAAACCCCCGAACCCCCTCCCCATCCGTACACAGGGACTCAGCTGGCCGTTGTGAGCTGCGGCGCGAGTCTTAACCATGTGCTTTGGACTGGGAGGACGAGGGGATTTTTTTCACCGCGCTACAGTACCACTACAGTACCGCGCGCTTGGGTGCCGCAGCATGGGTTCGAACCCGGGGCGACAGGGGGCAACGCCCCTGGAGCACCTCGCTCTAGCCACTCGGGTCCCCCAGCGCAGGCGCCAGAGTAGGAACATGCTTTAATTTACGGTTAACATCTAGTAGACACCTCTCCACTCGTCGGCTGGACAACAAAAGCCGTGTCAGAGAGTCTGGTGATCAGAAAACTCTCCCAGTGTCCAGTTCCCGTTAAACCGCCGCTTAATTATCCAACTCTGGCTGAGTCAATTCAATTCATTCACCTTGCCTGGCTCAGCGGCGAGATGGGCGTGGACCAGTGCCCTTATCGGGTCAGGCCCGGGCTCCGTCGTGACCCGTCCGTTCCCCCGACGACGACGACCGCATCCCACATCCAACCAACGACGACGCAGCCGCCTCTCGATCGGTCGTCAGTCCTCACACACTTCTCCCCTCGCATACACACACTCCCACCACACTACCAGTCTTCCTTCCTCGCACCACCGCACTGCTCAGCTCAGAAAACAAGTTGCGCTCCCCGGCTTCCCCTTCGCCTCCTCTCCCCGTCCCCGTGTTCCCCTCCACGTTGACCACGACTTTTTCGTTGCTGCCTTGCCCTCCTCCACTCCACCACCACTCCACCCACCCGAGTGAGACCCAACCCAACCTCCTCCCCTCCTGCTTCGCCGCCACTCCACCGGCTGCCGCGGCGTCCCCACCGCGGACCGTGCCCCACCTGTCACTCTTCCCCCGCGTGCGCGCCCACGATGCAACCACCTCAGTTCCCCCACCTACGACGCAACTTCCCACGCCGCACACCCGCCACCGCTTTAAAATCCTCACTCCCCCCACTCCCTCACACACCACACCATCACACCCAGAGCAAGACGCCCAAGCAACCACTCCACACAGCAGCCAGAAGCAAGCCACCGCGAGCTAGCTAGCAGCGCAAAGAGGAACAAGTCGCGGCCAGGAAGAAGAACGCGTCGTCCAAGCAGCTTGATCCGAATTGCCATGTCGTCCGCCATGGATCTGCTCCACGCCGTGCTCCCGGAGCAGCAGCACGAGGAGGAGGCGGCGCTGACCACCAGCAGCAGCGGCGAGGAGGGCGGCCACGTGCCGCAGGGGTGGGCCAAGAGGAAGCGCTCGCGGCGCCAGCGGTCGGAGGAGGAGAACCTAGCGCTCTGCCTCCTCATGCTCTCCCGCGGCGGCCACCACCGCGTCCAGGCGCCGCCTCCGCCGGAGCCCATGGCCGCGGCCGAGTTCAAGTGCTCCGTCTGCGGCAAGTCCTTCGGCTCCTACCAGGCGCTCGGCGGCCACAAGACCAGCCACCGCGCCAAGCAGCCGGCTCCTCCCCAGCTGGTCGAGGCCCCCGTCCCGATCACCGCCGTCCAGCCGCCGGCCGAGGTCCGCGAGCCGGCCACGTCGTCCACCGCCGCGTCCTCCGACGGGGCCGCGCCGAACAGGGTCCACAAGTGCTCCATCTGCCACAAGGAGTTCCCGACGGGCCAGGCGCTCGGCGGGCACAAGAGGAAGCACTACGACGGCGGCGTGGGCAGCGGCGCCGCCTCCGCCTCCGCCACCGCCTCTGCCGTGGCCGCGGAGACGTCCGAGGTGGGGAGCTCCGGCAACGGGAGCTCCGCGGCGCGGGCGTTCGACCTGAACCTCCCGGCCGTGCCGGAGTTCGTGTGGCGGTGCACCGCCAAGGCGGCAAGATGTGGGAGGAAGACGAGGAGGTGCAGAGCCCGCTCGCCTTCAAGAAGCCCCGCCTCCTCATGACCGCGTGAGGTTGGAGCACCTGCCTGCTCGTGTGCGGATCTGATGATGATCGATCCGATCCGTCAAGGTTTTTGGTCACTCGGTCGGAACACTATTCGTTCATTCGTTTGGTTACTTGGTAGTACTACTGTTGTTTGATTCATTACTGCTCCTGTACAGAGAGTGTGAGATACTACTACATAGCAACATACATACATACGTAGGTCTTCCTCTTCCCGGTTCATTGTGTAACACCGGAAGAGAGTTATACTTTGTATCCTTAATTAGGCGTCAGTAAACTTAGCCATACTCATACAGAGATGATTGATGGATTAGTGATTTGTAAGATAAACATATACTATAAATGGATTGATGAAGGTTATATGGAATCGGATACCCACCCTCTGGCATCACTAGCTTTCTGTCTGGCTAAATTCAGCTTAATTAGCTAGCAACGTACTTGGACCATTCACCGCTGCTCTGTTGCATTTTACACTCAACTCAACTCCCTTTGCTTACGCGGGAACAAAAGGCAGGCGTCCTCTTTCTTCAGCTCAGAAGCACTGCACTCTTGATCAGATCGATTGCCGAGTCTTGCTTGGCCTGCTACAACAACTCCTCACGTATTCAGTGACGACTTAATCCTGATTGCTTATTAATCCGGTGTTCCACTACTAGCTTCTTCTAGTTCTGATACACCACTTGCTCTGGTTGCGGAACGGCGACGCCCTACGACCTCCGCAAGTGGGAACAACAACGAACCCTGGGGCCGTTTCGGCTTCGGGAACGTCGACGGACGGCGCCCACTAGCGGGTGGAACGGCCGCCGACAGAGACGTCGCCCCGCCCGCCGGTGTTGATAAGTCCGTGCCGACCTGCTCTGCTCGCCACTGCACTGCACACCCCGATCGCTTTCGACGCAACGCCCCGCGTGGTTGGACGAAGCCCAGGAAATCTTCCTCTCGCACCGGACGTACGTGCGTGCCAAGTTGCCATGATGCTTCCGCCCACTTACGCGCCGAAGAACGCCGCGTCGTCCGCCGTAGCGGTGTGCGATCGCTCGATCGCGCGTACAGGCAGCGTTGAAGAAGCGTCGCGTCGCGTCGGGTCGACGACTGGGCGTGCGGTGCGGGCGCGCGGCATGTTTCACGTGGCCCTCCCTCGCGTCCCGCGGAGCGATCTCGTTGAGGATTTCGTGGGCGACCCGCCACCGGCCCGCGACGACGGTGCACACGTCGTTGGAGTGTCGGCGGCGCTGTGCTTCTGGATACCCGGATAGGTGCGCACCGGATTCGACGTTTCGTCCCCGGCTTGGCTTGGCCGGCTTAAAGATTTTAACATGGGTCCACGCCATGGTGACGCCATGTTGCCGATTAGGCAAGTTTGCTATGCTACGATGGGTTCGGTGGCGGTGCCACTTGGAGCATGTATGACCAGTTTAGGCTGCACTGGCTGCTTCTAGAGACGGGGAGAAGCCAAAGAAAGCCGGCCAAACGCCATGTATCCAGAGACCTAAAATAGAAGAAGTTGGATCCACTTTCGTACTTGGCCCGCGTGAGCCCTGCGAATCGTGGAAAGTATCTGCGATAGTACACCTGTCAGAATCAAGGCTTTGAGCTCTAGCGTCGCTGTCGGCGCTGACTTTTCGGAGGTGCAGCATGATCTGGGCTGAAAAAGGCCTCCCCCTTGACTCTTATCTGGGCTATAAACAGTCCATGAATCACCACCAATCTCAAGCTTTTCTTGGTGTTGGCTAAATCGATCTCATCTCATACAGAGGCCGCTTTCCTAAACCGCGATCTGGCCTAGTCAATTACTACTGGGCTAGCTCGATCCTCATACTAGCTCGTGATTGAATGGGCCATGTCGAAATGGCAAGTCCAGATCCATAGATTCATGGACGACGCAGACTCCGTGGGCTGCGCGACCTTGGTCCATGCTTGGTCAGCCGTACACATGAAGGCCTATCTATATTCGCTTAGAAGCCCTGCTCATCTGTATGGACTAGTGGGCTGATTGGCCTAATCACTACAATCAGTTAGAACTTAGAAGAGTACAAGCATGCGAAAGGGCCTGTAGCCTAGTGGTTACAAGAGCCTCAGTAGCACCTGAAGTCCTGGGTTTAACTCCCCGTAGAAGCGAATTTTCAAGGATTTAACGGCATTTATGCTTTCAGTGGTAAGGTTTGCGTATGTGTGTTCATAGGAGTGCGTGTGCGTGCGTTGTGAGTGTCTAAGTTGTACTGTGTAATCTAAAAAAAAAAAGTACAAGCATAAGTTCCATGCAACAAGGTATGCATGATTTGTTCCCCGCTTCTAAAAAGATCGCTAGATATGGATTCCCCGTCTCGCACCTTGATACGAAACTAGCAAACAGTAGTCAATCATCCGACTACTAGTCTTATGGCGCTAGAAGAAGAGGGACGAAATTAAGGAAACAAGAATGTGATTTTTTCCCTCCAGTGATTTTGTTCCTGCATGTTTTTATCAAAGAATATTTGTGACATCCTACCATTGATAGGTCATAACAGAACTATTCCCCCCCCCCCCCTCCCCCCCTTGCACTGTGTGAGGGGATCTTAGAGACGACGCTATTTCTTAGTTTTTTAGGCAGGTACAAAGGTGTTGTCTTATAGGTGGTTTCATCATTATAAGACAATTTATGAGACCACATATACAATGGATAATTATTTTAATTGTCTCAAAGGAATACCATATTTCCTTTATTTGTGGATGAAAAAAAGAAATATTTATGAGTTGCATGGCAACTACAAACCTACAATGGTGTGAAAGCCGTCTCATACTCCTAAATTTAGCGCTTGAGGTGGTTGCCTCGCGAAACAACCGCCTCTTTCTCTCACCTCCCTCTCTCTCTTCCATGTCATCAAAAATTCCATATGACAACGCATAAGACATGCTATAAGACTGCCTATGTGTAGTGTTGTACCTGCCCTTAGGGCAAGTACAAAGGTGTTGTCTCATAATCCGTCTCATAATCTTCAAACGGTGTCATCGGACCACTTGTACAATGGGTGATTGTTTTAGTTGTCTCGTAGTAATTGTATTTTTCCTTAATTTATGGGTGACTAAAGGAATATTTATGAGTTGCATAGCAACTATAACTTGTACAATGGTATGTAAGCCGTCTCATACTCTTAAATTTTAGCGCATGAGGTAGTTGTTTCGCGAAACAACCACCTGTTTCTCTCACCACCCTCTCTCACTTCCACCTCATCAAAAATTCTACATAGAGTTGCATGAGACAGGCTATGAGACTGCTTACGTGTAGCATTGTACCTGCTCTTAGGAGATTTTGATCGTGCATAATGTAAATGCACTCACTGTCAAAGGAAAAGCTATGCAAGTGGTGGGACCTCAATCGAGTTGCATTTTGTTTACACAAGTGGCGTGTGGTGTGACTGATTTAGTCTATTCTCAAAATTAACACGTGCCTTTAGCACGCCATCGAATAGGCCTCCTTCATCGTCTTGAATTCTATTTATTTTCCTTTTGGGTACCACACAAAGTTACTGCAACTTTAGAATATAATTAAGGAGCTTTACATGTACTGTGAGGGAATTGGATTCTTCTAGCAAGTGAATAACTCAGTACTTTTACTCTAAGAATAAGGCAGTACTGGATCTGAGGGCATGTGAGCGATCTTTGCAAGATCTTCACCTCGTACGTTGTTGAGCTAGAAGGCGCCACATGGTCTTACGTGATGCAATAGTGAGTTTAATGAAACCGTGGCCACAAAGCTGTGCTGAAGACTGCAGGAAGGACCGAAGGTCGTACTCGTCTGGTCGGCGGAATGCTAGGTCCGCTGTTATATGGATATTGGTCCAGACTCGAAAATAACTTGGACCATGCGGGGATCAGTTGATAACGCAGCGGACTGTATTGGAAAGCCGGGGACTCGTGTCCAGTCTCCAGTGATCAGAAATGCTGCGACGGCCCGCCCGGCTGGAGGAACGGCAAGTGGCAGCTAGTACTATCGGTTTGTGTCTATGTGTGACTGTGTCTGCTTGTGATGGCTCATGGCAGCGAGGGATTGGCGAAAGATTTGAGGAGGATGCGGCTGCTGCCCAGTGCTTGGGAAAGCAACCCATCTCTCTCCTTGAGAAAGAGCAAACCCATCTCTCATGTCTCGGTATACGTCTTCTTCAATCTTGACTGAAGAGATAGAGCGCATGTCGAGCGGCCTCTTCCAACGACGGAATTTGTTCCAAGTTGAAACTGCACCTGAGCTGCTGATACATTGGTCAAACAAACGAAGATCGTCCCGCCATGAGTCCGTCTACGTTACATCAAAACCCACCGCAATTGGACATGGTCAATTAAGCCTCACCTACGAGGCTACGAACATTTTTAGCATTATGTCAGGAACATGTCGAATCACCCTCAATATTTTTCCTCTTTTTATTTTTAGACGGCCTGGCCTGTCAAGATTCTCTCAGAATTAGCTCTGCATGCGAGAGGTCATCACAAGTTACATCATGCCACGTGCAGTAGACCTTTAGGCATGGCTATCTTTCCAGAGCTCTATGCAAAAGCACCCCTTGACTTTGAACAGAGCTCGCCATCTGTCTCTGGACAAGGTGACTAGGTCCATCCATAGTCCAGTTACGATCTCATAGCATTTCCATTTAGTATGCAAACAGAGCTCTATTTTTTTTATAAAAAACGCCTACTGCTGGAGTATATGATTGAGCAGCTAGTGTCCGCAACAAAGTCGGGTGATTGGATTAGGTCAAAACACGGAGCATATTTAAACACGGTGTCCTCGCGTCCGCGCGGCAGCGAGCCACCGCGGCGCCGGTCCGCGCAGTTAAGTTCAGAGACGGCCTTGTCGGCGTATCACGGCGGACGGCCACAGAGCCGTGAGAGCCTTTAACATGCACGGCGCACGTCGTCTCATCCCGAATGTGACGGAGTGTGTTCGCCGTGCGCTCGCACAGGCACACACACACAGCGTTCCGTTCCATTCCACTAGCCTTTCGCCTCCATCTTTTCGTGTAGAACTTTGTTGGAAAAAAGCATGAGCGACGGCGACGCCGGCGACCGTCTGTATGTGGCGCACGGCTGCTCGATCGTCTCGGGTCACGCCGGCATCTCTTTTTCACGCTGCCGCGCTCAACAGTTTAATTCGGCATTCAAGTCTGTGGCTTGTCAAGTCAATTCGTCCTGTGACTTGATCGCTCAAGTCTTGTTAGTTGTTTGTTGCTAGGTCGTTGCCGTGACCGGAAATCGTCGATCTGTTGCTGCTCAGCTGGACGACGTAGAGACCTTGCTCACGTTTGGAACACATTTTCTCGAGTTCTTGGAAAAGTGATCGTTCTAGTCTAGTTTACATATTCTCTTTTCTTAAAAAGAAAAGTCTACTAAGTTTGTAGGACGCGATGCCTTCATTAGCTTATGTTATGAAATATCGAGTGGCAATGATTTTCTAGCGCATGCTAAATTAATGTAACTAATTCAACTAACACAAGTTTTGTACAACAACATATACTCGACAGTGTACTTTTTTTGTTATATTTAAACATTTTTATATATAAATGAGTAATGACATGCTCCTACTGCTTTGAAGAATTCTTTACCTCTCTGATCTAAGTATTTTGAAAGGTATAACTGATATTAAAGTTACAATAAATCGAAGCAAGTCATAATTTTGTAGATGCGATATATATGATGCAGAGTTTATCACCGGTGTTGAAGTTTCACTAAATTGAAGCAAGTCGACAATCAAATATAGTTTGGAAAAAAAGTAGAGAGCAACATCACACGACTGTTAAGAATATGACCATGTAGTGATTGGCTATAAGTTCATATATATCCTTACATCACAATCTTAAAATGAGATCCAACCTAGGAGGTGCTAGGCGGTTTTTCATTAAGAAAAGAAAGCAACCAAATAAATAGGCATCCAAATTCAAGAGTATGAGGACTTGAAGCTAGGTGGCTAGGGGTGCACTACCAACAATCTCCACCACCTAGCCAACTAGCTCAGTTTCCTTACATCACAATCTTTGTACAGTTCCAATCATTGAAATATGGATTGCACAATAGTTTTACGCAAAGTTGTTTTTCACGAGAAACAACAACATCAAAATTTCTAGAATCATCATTGCCTCTTTTAAAATCACGACTTTCTCAGGTGGCACGGAAGCCGCCACACGATCAGGTCTCAACAAAACCCAAACAGCGAAACATCGATGCCCCGCAAAGGATTCCAAAGATCGCAGCCAGGCATCTATTGCGCGGAAAGCGATGCATATATCCTCCAAACAAAAGAAGCAAATCTAACGAGCCTTTCTAGTTCTCTGAAAAGGACACGAAAGGCGAAGGTACTAAAAGGCTGGTCTACTCTGGTCCCATAAGAACCGGTCACAACTAAACCGCAGCTTCATTTTCCCTCCAAGCTGAAGCAAGACATGCATGCTGTATTCACATCTAAACGACAGAGGAAACAGAGCTAAAAACTAGTACTCCCACATGTTTATAATAAAAACCAAAACTTTTAGTCGAGACCAAGTTCACTGTTGGTGCCGTCGGTCATATTAGCGATTCAACGGCCAAGGAAGAAAAAACAAAAACTCTAGTAACTATGTTTATCAACCTAAAACTCCCTCGGGTCGACGAAAATGGACTGCCTTGCCGGCGCCTTGGTCCAGTCCCCGAGCAGCCCCTCGCCGTACCCGTCCTGGAGCCGCTTGATGCACCAGAGGTCCTCCGCGCCGAGCCGCTCCCAGCGCGGAACGCCGGGCGGACGGGGTCGCAGGACCCCACCTCGGCGGCCACGACGCCGCAGCCTCCGCGGCGCGCCATGTTGTGCGCGTGGCGGCACAGCGCGCGCACGAGCCGCGGCGCGTCGGGGCCCGCGCCGCCGATGCCGTAGAGGAAGTAGAGCCCGAACGGCGCGAACACGTTGGGGATGGACGGGATCTTGAGCCACGGCGCCGCGCGGTCGACGAGCCGCGTCGCCCCCGCCGCGGCGCGCATCAGGCGCGGCGCGCCGCGCACCTCGAGGCGGAACGCGTCCATGCAGTTCCACACGCTCAGCGCGGCCCACGACGCGGGGGGCGCGTCCATGAACGCCTCTACGCCGGCCCACGTCGTCCCCGCCGGCACGGCCAGGAACGTGCCGAGCGACAGCGCGTTGGACAGCACGGCGTCGATGTCGGCCGGGAAGAACTCGACGTTGGCGAAGTGCCAGCGGTAGAGCAGCTCGGCGTCGCGCGGGTCGAGGCGTACGATGGACGCGCTCCGCGAGGGCTCCAGGGTGTGGCCGAACACCGGGTGGACGAGCAGGGACGGTGTGCGGAACTTGGAGTAGCCGCAACGGCCGGTGAAGAGGCGCACCGACGCCTCGTTGTCCTGCTCCGTCGCCATGTACGAGTACTCGGCGCCCATTTGCCGGAACCACTCCTCCAACCGGTCCACCAGTTGCTTTGCCACGCCCTTCCTCCTGTAGCAACACACAATTAAGCAGCCACGGCAACGACAAGTTAATTACAACCTTTTTCTCATGATGATTCTTGAAAGCAACATCACAGTATATATGACAGTACAGTACTACACTGGAAAAAAAACTGGTATGTTCACGTACAGCTGCATATAGTAGTACTAGCTGTATACGTTTCTTACGGATTTTGGCTGCATGTACGTACCGGTGTCTTGGCGAGACGCGGAGGCCGAGGACGTAGCCGACCTTGGTGTAGATGGGGTCCTTGGCCGGTGTGGCGCCCGAGACGACGGACTTGACGCAGCCGCGGACGACCCCGGCAATCTCCGTGCCGCCATTAGTGCCACTCCCTCCGCCGGTTGCTGTCTCCTCCGCGACCTTTCCGTATCAGCGCGGTTCAAACATGCGTTTCGGGCAGCAGTCCATTAATTGTTGATGAGCTTCTCTTCTCTCGCCGGGACCCACGCCGGCCCGAACGAGAAGGCACGAAACGAAAACAAACGAGAAGACACGAAACGCGACGAGACGAAAGGAAACGAGACCGGAACGAACACAGGAAACACAGGAAGGATGTTCTCAAAAAAAAAAAAAAAAAGGAAACACAGGAAGGAGGGAGGCATGGTGGGACGGGGCGAAGGACAGGTGGTAGGTCGATCGATCGAGCGAGCGAGCGAGCCCAGCGGCTGCACACCGCACCTGGGTCTGCCGCTGCTGGGCCGCCGCATAGCCAGCCACCACGTAAGTACTACTACTCCGAGAAAGCAGCTGGCAGAGCGAGGCGACCACGTTGGTAGTAGAGTAGAGTACGTACCAGCATGAGGAAGGCCGGCGAGTTGCGAATGCGGCAGAGCGGGTCGCCGAGGAGGTCCGTGAAGAGGCTCATCTTGCTGGCGCCGCTGGACCCGACCTCGCACGCGCGCTCCACCTCCTCCACGCCGGCGCGGTCGCGGCCGACGTCGTACTCCCGCACCACCACCACGGCCGCCGCCATCATCGCCGCCGCCTCGACCATCGTCACGAGAGCAGGAGCTGGGTAAGACGACGCACGCTAGTAGGAGAGGAGGAACTGATGCTGCTGCTGCTTCTTTGTGTGTTTGGTGCTTGATATAGTAGTGGTTGCAAGAGGCGAAGGGAGAGGCCGCAAGTATGGATCACGTGAGGGCGCGCGCGGGAAGGCGAGGGCGTTCTTTTGCGTGCCTGGCTCCTCCTCCACAATTACTCTCCTCTCCTTCCCCCACACGCACGACGACGGAGGAGAGAGTTTAGCACTAGCAGCGCAGCTATATTCGCCGCCCGCTCCGCAGTGAGGCGAACGACGATATCCCCAGTGCAATAACTGACGGCGCCCGTATAGCTTTTCGCTTAGGCCGGGCGCGATTGCGTGCGCGGGGCAGGGGGGCCGGTTATCAGGAGCTCAGCTCAGCTGGCGGAGTAGTAGCTGCTGCTACTATCAAGCAGCAACTGCTTTCTTTTTGGATCAAAACAAGCGACGGGACGGCTATCGAAGGAGAAACGTTTGGGCGTTTGGAGCGGAGCGGAGTGGCTTTCGCGCCGCAGGCTTTGCAGGGGGGCGAGAAGACCGATACAGTAGGATCGGAGAACAGGATGCTGCTCGCTGTGGGCGGATGGATGTGGTGACACTAGTGCGATCCAGAGCACAGGGGAAGGCGGCTGGCCACTGCTGATTGCGTGGGAGGGGGTTGCGGCTGCTATTTATACACGGTTTTGTACCATGGACCTCGGACCGGCCGGGCCACCAATGGGAAAGGCACGGTGGCCCACCTGTCGTCTAGGTTTCTCGCTGTCCCTTGGTTTTTACAGCGCTGGGTAATAATCTCTCTTCCAGTAATTCTGATGTTCTCTCTCAGCAAAATCATTGTCCTTTCTTTTTTTTTTTGAGATTACACAGTACAACTCAGACACTCACAACGCACGCACACTCACCCCTATGAACACACGTACGCAAACCCTACCCCTATGAGCATCTCGAAGACTGAGCCGGCAAATCTAGAGATACGAAGTCACCGCTGGCGCCTCGCTGTCGACGGGAGCGTCGCCTACCACTGAAAGCACAAATGCCGTTAAATCCTTGAAAATTCGCTCCCACAGGGAGTCGAACCCAGGACCTGAGAAGTGTTACTCGGATGTCTTAATCATTGTCCTTTCGACTCATGGACTGCTCTAGAGGCCGGCCACGATCCAGCTTCTCGGTTGCCGTAGAGGAACCCTAGCTAGTCGGCTGAGCGTGCTAGCATAGTAGAGTCAGTCCTTCATTCCCATGCACGTCTTGTAATTTTTTATACCAAATGGCTTTGAAAACTAAACTAGTATAGAATTCATCTCGTAGGTTTTGACATTTCATTTTGTCGTTAATTTGCTACTATCATTTGGCTCTGAGGCCAACCTTGCACCTCATTGCATTGTACTGCCTGTTTTTGCCTCTAACGAAGAGATCACCAAACTCCTTGTATGTGTGGATGCTAATTAAAGAACACCATGCTTCTTTTAAGGCCAAACGACATTACAGCCAGCTCTTGCGACTTGCACCGGACAAACAGGAGAGAAGTTTGTAATACTTGGAAGCATTTTATTTTTGAAACGGAAAACGTTCGGGCATGGAGTTTTAGATTTATCTATCATGCCAGTTCATTCCTCCAAACGGACCCGTTCCCCCCCCCCCCCCCCCCCCCCCCCTTTTCTGGGTTGTTCGTTTTAGGTTTTATCAGAGTTTAACCGGTTATATGTCCCCCGCACAGAAAAGGGGGCAAATAGAACATTGTTTTTAGATTTTGTTTGAGGGTCACCATTGTTTTAGGTTTAGATTTTGTTGTCCCACGCATTAACATTTGAAGATTAAAAAAATAAAAGCTAGAGCACTAATTTATGTTAAGAGATAAAAGCAGAACATGCATGTAAGAATTCCATTTTCTCATGGAAACATCTTTTTAGGTGCATGCAAATATTTTGATCACTATATATGTTGACTTATTGTAAATCTACTTCCATATATATATGTAATGCACTTGTCTTAATTTCATAAAAAAAATTGTTGGTTATATCAATGTGCACCATTGTCGCTGTTAATAGATGCGAAGTGAGTCCATTAAACAGGAACATAAAGGATATTTTGACGATCCAACAAGGAGTTCTAGGAGGCTAACAGACATACAATATGATGCCATTTTTAGCAAGGTATGCAGAAAGAACACCTTGCACGCTGTTGTTCATCAGCTCTAAGTTATCTACAGCTAGCACATGTCGACATTAAAACACCAACCAAAAAAGGACAAACCAAACTAGACATAAGTACAAGCTATGCCACTTTGAGATCGAATCTGTGCACCTAGTACACATATCACGACGTTATGTTGAGTATGTGATGATGTTGCACGTCAAATCCATGGGAGCGCATAGACAAGTGGTGCACTAAGATACCAGCTAAGGTCAATGGCATGTTTCTTTTTTTTTCCCCAAAGGTAGCACACAAGCAATAACCCATTTGGTTGTTTTTTTTTTGCGGGGAAGCAATAAAACAATTTTTTATGGTTGAAATAGACCTTACGATACATTATTTCATTTTTGTTATTTTCACGAGTATATGTTAAAGACCAGCTAGATTGGAAATAGTATACACGTGGTTTCATCCTCCCGAACACTCTCATCATCAATCTCTTGCGACATCATCATGACAAAAATATTGACACGGCACTCAATTTAATTGAAAATGAAACTCTCACATAAAACAATCCAATACGTGCACGGATAAATTACAGAAAATGCTTTTACAGTTTCTAATGGGGCTTCACCTCAAAGAGAGTCGGATTGGCACTGGTCAAGTCCAAAGGAGCTCCTGGGAGAACTTTTAGAGCCCGTTCGGAGGCTCTAAAAATTAGTGGAGAGAGAAATTTTTTTTTACTATTTAGGAGTACTAAACAAAGTCTAATTACAAAACCTATGTCACAACCCTAGGGCTAATTCGCGAGATGAATTTAATGAGCCTAATTAATCTATATTTAGGAACAGTGATGCTACAGTAAACATCGTCTAATCACGATCTAATTACCCTCATTAGATTCGTCTCGCGAATTAACCCTAAGGTTCTGCAATTAGTTTTGTAATTAGACTTTATTTAGTACTTTTAAATGGTAAGAATTTTTTCTCTCTCATTTAAAAATAATAGCCTCCGAACAGGCTCATAATCTGTGGACCCCTTGTTTAACCAGGTGCGTGCTTGTGCAAAAGCTGTGAACAACACAAAAGAAGAAGAAAAGGAGGTCCTTCCCTCATCTCTGCAATGGGAGAAACAGCGAGAGGCCAGTGCGAACATGACATGAGTCAGCGTGGCGCACTACGCGCACCCGGCCAGTTCAGGAGAGATACGGCAGAGAAGCAAGCAGAGGCCAACGCATACATAGGGCGCGCAGATGGAAACGGCATTCACGATGGCGCCGTCATTCTCATCGGTCATTCCTCTGCTGCGCCGTCACCGTCGTTCCAATTTAATGCAGCCATTGTTACCACTCAATCACTTGATTAGATAGTACTGCGCATTAGTTATCCATTTCCACCCCGCCTATCAGTTGCATGGAGTAGTAGATGCTGTCCAATGCACTAGTACCATTTTTTTTAGGGCCATTGCTCTACCAGATCGTCACCATCAGCAAATTACACAAATGTATTTGTTTAAAAAAAAATAGATCCAGAAAATTGCTGCATTCAGAAAAGTGTCATGAACAGCCACCGGCCACCACAGGAAGTGATGGACACGAGCTGTTGGCACTACATCACTGGATCAGTGGAAGTTGAAGATTTGGACATGGATCGTCTGTGTATACACGAGTCCATTTCGACATGCTCCTTTCCTGAGAGCTACATGAGAGTGATCGATACTGGATGGCGGTATAGTCTCATAAATTTCACTTCTGTCCGTATTCGCGGGTGATGGAACCTGCACATGATATCGACTTGGGATGCTGCGTGGCTCCATGGATTGCTACTAGCTATAGCTACTCCATCTTGTGATGTCTTCCACGACGATGTTATCCTAAACTCATGGTAAATATCTTCTCTAAAGTGTCCTATCATGTACAGATATGCAGTAGATCTCATGTTGGTATGTATTCTTCAAAAGAGAGGTGCTCTCACTGTCTCACCCTGACACTATGCAAATTGTTTATACAGGAGCTTTGGCTGATACATGACAATCATTGCAATCTCTGTCGCTCACTCCTGCACGTAAGCATTTTGGATCTCTCAATGAAAAGTGGTCCAGTTTTGTTCAGGGTTTGTGAGGAAGAAGAAAGAAGGGTGGAAATGGATAATTTGCTGATGGTGATATTGCAAAGATGCAAACATCTTTACATTATCCTGTATGTCTCAAATTTTAATCTGAACCTTGCAACGTAACTTTCTTCTATGTTTTTGTGGCTTTTAGAATCTAGTACAAAATTGAGAAGTACTTCTTGATGAGTGAAGCAAAATCTGTTTTGTTTATAACCCTTTGGCTAGCTTCTCCAAGAATCGAGAGCAAAAACACTTCTAGAATCCGTACCAAACAGGGCCTAAGACGTACACCACAGAATTCTTAGGCTAAACAAGCTGAGTACTTTATCAGTTTATCCCTCATTAACTCTGTAAGTGTATTTTGCATGCATTGTTCAAAGAAAAATTAGGTGTACTTTGGACTGGAAATACTTTGCCCAAATAGTGCAATACTTTCAGTGAAACGTTTTCGTTAGGTTGGATCGGGAATATGGTTTACAGTTGGCGAATAGGTTCTTTCCTCTTTTAAAAAACTGTTCTATATTTTTATGAATATAACAGTAGACTTTAAGCAAAATGTTGCACTCAGGAAATTAATCTCTTCTGCTGATTAATTCCCCTCAGGATATTTTGTGGACTTTGTGCTTATATATATACTTATCGACCAACCATCTAACCGTCACACCATTTTTGTTCATAGAGTATCTTGAAAGATTAGGACATCAAATGATGTCATGCAAAATCTCAGTTTTCTTAATTGCAATACTTCACCAAAATGTCTACTGTTCTCTAACAAAGCCATCATTGTCAACTTGTAGCTAATCTATCAAATACTAGATCTGCACTTAGTACTAATGCACTTTTTGCCATCCCAACTTTCCTCGCAATGATCGTCTCTCAAATCCCAAAATTAAGCTTAGATTGCTAGCTAGCGTGCAGCCAAAGGACAAGCTCAAAACAAGCACCTCGAAGCATCTCACATTGCTAGATCCTGCTTGTTTGTTTTATCAGGGTCCCCAGAAAACCGTTAGTGAGTTACCGGACACGAGGGGAACGGTCATTGTCGTGCCGGAAATGTAGGGCCGTAGCTCTCGCGCTTCAAAACATCACATGGACCATATGACCCCCAACAATGCAAATATCAAAACACAAGTTTCGGGTGACAGTAGGCAGGCAGGGAGGCAGGCTCGCGCTAATCTAGGATTAGTGTCTTGCTAATCTTGTGGAACATGGGATTAGTCCGGACCAAATCCACATTAAATGACTGCCAATGGATGGTCGAAAGATGTGATGGGGGAGGTTAAGCTTTGACTCCACAGTGGCATCGAGAAGTGAGCAAAAGGCAACCTTTTAAGTGGCTCGAGGCATGCATGGATTAGGTTAATTGGGCAGTACTACTTCTGTCACTTATCGAGCAAGTACTCGATCTTAATGTCTTATTGATAAAGTTCAAAAACTCTCGCTTATGCAAATAAGTACTCTGTTGTAAAGATTAGGTTTGCAAAATACTAATACACATGTAGATACTCTGTTGTAAAGAGTACGAGTAGCACACAATGTATCTAGTACTCAGGAAATGTTGCCTTCTTCTGCAGATTAATTCCCCACAGGATATTTGTGGACTTTGTGCTTATATTCAATACAGTATAGAGTAGTATACTGTATTCAATAGTAGAACTTTGATCAGTTCGATGGTCAGAGTTTAAACTCTGATGAGAGCGTAACATCAAGATCTAAAACAACTAATTACTTCGACGGGGTCCCAGATCGGAGCGTAGATCGTGTCGAAGCAAATCAAGTGCACAAGTGAATCCTGGACCAGCACCAACGCTTCACTTGTCCCTCATGATGCATCGAGACCATCAAACAATTGAGCCGATCGAGAGAGCGAGCTGAAAACTTTGCTTGCTAGCCTCGTTGATCGATCTGTCAGCTGGCTCACAACTAGCTAGTCCCTTTACACATTAAAACTTGGACGCATGCAGAGTTAATGACGCCCACATCTCCTGGGCTTGGTCGGTCGGAACAGGTACACACACACACGGCGGTCAGTTTTTCGTTACACGTTTCCGTGTGGCAACCGGCCAGGGAGACGCCAGGGCGTGCAGTACTGGTCGCGGCATAGCTTAACCGGATCACCGTACCGTGCCGCGTTGATTGCTGAACCCTAGGCGCTATGCGTTGCGTTGCTCGTCCCATTGTATAAGCCTGGTAAGGATACGATCCGATTTGTCTCGGCCCCTCGAACAGGACGGTCACGGCGTGCCGGTTGATCCTTGGACAGGAACTATGACGGACGGCGCAATTTGGCAGATGGCCGGTGAATTTTTGCTGGAGAAAGGGGACACGCACGCATCGCAAGTATTGTTGTGTTTGTGGTGGGTGTGCGTGCCACTCGGCCAGCCGACCTCATATCATATACGCGTAGTATAGTTGAGTTCGAATCGCCGTCTGCGTTCTTCGCGAAACAATCTATGTGCCCCCGGCGGAATCGAATTTTACCACGTTGCCGCTGCATGGGAAGAAGCTTAGCTCATCGATCGATTGGATTCGAGCTGGTCAAACAAATCTTGTAGCTAGGGCTAGGGGCTACTACTGCTAGATAGTGGCAATAATCTGTGCCTAAATTGCTGCACCTAACGTCGCAAAACAACTAGATTTACCAACAACTCTGGTTACCATGCGCATCCCTGCACCACAGGGAACCGGCAAGCTACGAAATTAAACTGGACCAGCTGGGACCGCGAGATGAACGTACGAGAAACGAGCTCGGGTTTCGGATAGGATCTGATAGTGAGATTTTCTTGCCGTGCATGGAGATTATCGCATGCAGTTGTAAACCTAGATTAGCTGCCACGCATGCTGAGAATCGAAGGATCACAACTACAGTCATGCATGGTCGAGAGATGCGTCGAGCGACAAGGCGATGTGATGGCGCTGCGTGGTGTCCCGCGGCGTGGACACTCGCGATCGATTGAGACGGCCAGGGTACGTACGAGCTAGCTAGCCCGCCGGCCGACCGGGCTTGGAACCGAGCGGCCCTTAATTTTGACGTGTGCGTGGCCGCCATACCGGCCGGCGTCCTGCCGTCCTCTCCTGGCTGGCCACCGCACCCGGCAAAAGCGGCTCGATCTGCATATGGACCAGGACATGGCGCCTCCTGCCTCGCCGCGTGTCCGCGCGCGTGGTGAACTGGTGATCACTGATCGGGTGTTGTGCGAATGGCCTAATCCTATACGTACCCTGCCGCAACCCGCCAGAGCGCAACATCACGTACGTACGGGTGGTAGTGGTATGTACGTGTGCAAGTTAGAACGCGGCGGGGTTTCGCTTCGCAGCTCGGGCATGCGGGCGTGGGGCGTGGACCTCAGGCGCGACTACTTGCTGGCGGCGGCGAGGCTACGTACCAAGTGGAACGTGCGTTCGTGCGGCCGGCCGGTTGGCGCGTTCGCCTCCCCGGGATTTGCTCGACCGACGCTCGCGTTGCGCCGGACGACGACGACGACGACGTGCATGAAGGCGGTTCTGTCGGGCTGGTAAGACGAGCTTTTCAGGTGATCAGTGAGATCGGCTGCGTTGTTCGCGAACCGACACCACCACTTTGAGCTGAAACAGACGTATACTATACCTGCACGGCGTACCGTATCCTAACTTTCCACAACACTGGAGAAATAGTACTACGCACATGCCTTTTCTCTGAGTATATATATTCGACTGTACACGCCTGAGCGATGACGGATCAGCATACATCGAAATGAAGGCACCCGGAGCCGGCCGGAGTCGTATAGATGCAGAGGACACGTCACACGTAGAAGAGAGGTGCCACTGCAATTGCAACGACGTGCTTTCCTCCGCATTGCGACACGTAGGAACGTCAAGAGCGGGCAAGTGGGCACCTACTTTAATTTCACCTCTATCAATAAGCACGACGCGTTTGCCCCTTGGTGTGGGTGACGGTGTAGTACGAAGCTAGAAACCCTTTCTCTTCTTATCCCACGCGAAAAAGGGAACAGCGATACATCTTCGCGCTGACCAGCGACAAGCTAATCGTCATCAACTTTTTGCCCTGTAGAAAAGCCTCAATAAGAGCATCTTCTGCATGCATGCATGCTGCCTTTCATCTATGTCTGGCTGCTCCTTTCACCGATGAGCTCCAAGCACATGAGACAAAAGGGTTTCTGTCTGTCTCATGCAAATTGAAATGACAATCGTACGAATGCCGGGATAAGGGACTGGCCTTTCTGTGTCGCTGTTGGATACTATGATTATAGCTAATACCTAATGTTACAGTACGAACATTCTTACTGATAGGTCTCTTAAGATTATATAACAAGGATGAATCTGTGACCACACATTTTGTTATTACACACTATAACTGCGCGCTCACGAGGAGGATTGATTCAGTGCATATCTTTTGGCCGCGCGACCAGTTCACGTGCGAAAGTATTTGCCAATCAGAAAGCTATTGCTCTCGTGCTTTTTGGCATTCATGGAAATGGAACAATGCAGAAAACAACAAAAAAGTATATACATGTCTTACTTTTTGCATGGAGTTGACACAAGCGTAGTCCCGTCCACTTGTTAGTCCTGTACATCTCCATAGAGCCTACTATAGGTTGTATATATCGTAGTATACGAGTCACAAGCGCGCCTCTCGTTGTGTACTGTAACTTGCAAATCAAAGGACACATCTCATTGTCTCGCAAAAAAAAGAAAAAGGACACGTCTCATTCACACTGTGTGTCGCAGTCCGACGTTGTACTTCATGCATGCCTGCCTACTCCAATGCTGTTGACCATATCTAACTGCAAGTCTGACAAGACAGTGTACTAGTAGTAGTAAACTCACCAGGTATGTTTTGTTTCATCCGGCTCCTGGCATGGTATACGTACACGCTGTACTACTATACGGCATGGGACCTACGTACGAGTACCCAGCTGGCGACGTTGGGAAAGCTGATTCGAGCATGCATATTTGTCCTCTCTTTTCCATCGCGCCCATCTTGGCTTGTTCAGTCTAAGTACGGGTTCACAAGTTCATAGCATGCAGGGAAAACCGGCAAAGATTTCGATGCGTACTCGGTACTTGCACGTAGCTTGGTGTGAAACGTGAACCCGGCCCGTCACACCCTGTCCTACTAATTAACTACGCGGCGGCGATGTTGTGAACGTGAACCCTGAGCGCGGCGGGACTGGCTTATTTGGCGGCATGCACGTACACCAGGCCAAAAGTGGCGGGGACCGCATGCCGGAGCGGTGCCGGGGCTAGCTTTACCGTGCCAGGAAGAAGAGCCGCCGGCCAGGGGTTCCAGACTTCCAGTGCTTGTTGATTGCCATCGGCTAGTACGGCGGCCAGATGCATGCCAATCAACCAGCTCGCCGTTTCCGTCATCTTCCTCCTCCGTACGTATATACTGTATTGCGACCGACCGGCCCGGGCCCGGGAGGATATATATGACATGTGCGGAGCGCCGAGCATCCCGTTCAAACCTCTCCGGCCTCTCTCGTTCTAGAAGAGATGGAATCGGTATCGCTGCTTGTGTGTTTTGCTGAATTTTCCTGTGGTTTTAGCCCCGGGACCACGGGGGCGTAGGGCGCTTGGATCGCCGCGCGTGGTGTTGGCGCCTGGCACCGCGCGGGAGGGGCACCGGCTGACCGGCGCGTGTCGACTGTCGAGATGGCCGCCGGGTTCGCACCGGGGCTAGCATGTAAAAGTACGGCGATTTTTCGCTGCTCTCAATGAGTAGTCGGGTTAACGGCTGAAAACTTGGCAAAGAGGGGATGGCAACATAACCCAACCTGCCCACTGTGTAAATCTGATCAGGAGAATGTTAATCATTTGCTAACAGCATGTCCATTCGCTCAGCAGGTGGTACAGCAGGTATGGACTTGGTGTGGTTTTGCAGGCACGCAGCTTCAAACTCCAATAGAACGGGGGACGGCAGCTTGGCTACTGAACAACACCGGAACAATCAGTCGACCACAACGGCGCCAAGCATCTGGAGTCCTCATATATATATGGTGGAATATATGGAAGGAACGCAATAGGAGAATCTTTGAGAGCAAGGAGAAGAACTGCTACCAAGTGGCCATGATGGCGAAGGAAGAAATCGACCTCTACAATCTGGCGCACAGAAGGCAAGAGAACCATGAGGGGCACATGTCGTCCAGGATTGTTGAGTTACAATAGCACCGGGTAGTCTTACAGTGAACCGTTTTGTTGGCCAGATATTTGGCCGAAACCTGATCTTTTTTTGTTTCTTCATCTCTTTCCATGAGGCAGCCTTGGCTGCCTGTACTGTAATCTTTTGAACTGCTGGTTTCTTTTTCTATCTTAATGCATAGGCAGAGCACCTGCCATATTTCCGTCGAAAAAAAAAAACAATGAGTAGTCGGGAGAACGAGTGCTGTGCCTTACTGAAGCTCGGGTTGATGTTGTTGGCAACTTGCATTGTCAGTTGGCACACAGTACACTGCACCGAGCATAGTAGTCTGAGGGCCGGGCCCGGGAACTCTGATCATTTTCTTATTATGCTGCACACTGTCGATTGACAAATCTGGTGACGGTTACCCGTAAGTATCAACAGTCTGGTAACCCAACAAACAGTTATTTTCTGTCGTCAAATGCCAAAGCCCAAAAAGGTCCATGGAGGAAGTAGGCCGAGCCCAGTAGTGAGCTTTGCAGGCCCATAGCTCCCGCCTCTACTTTTTCCTCCTTTTTTTTTTAAATAACGAGGACGTTATTCCAGGATGGAAAAAATGCATAGTAATAAATCCTATAAAAGTCATTCTAGTTTCACTTTTCAGTCCATAATAATACTTAAGTACCAATTACCTGACATTGTGGTTTAAGTTTTAGGAGAGTTTCACATCAGCCGTTCTAGTCATTGAAAAATAGTATCTCCTTATTAGCTATCAATTCTAACTTTCATTGCACATAATATTATCAAAATTTTCACACTACATAGATTATATGATAATTTAAATTTTGCATAAGACTCGTTATTACATTATGTATCCATGTGCCTTTTGTTATATTTTGGCTACAATTGTTTTTACAACTTTCAACAAGTAAAAGTATATTATAAAAACTATGCAATCAATCAAAAAAAAGTACAATTGGATAGGTATGCACCAATGTATCCTTGTATCAAATTTTAAGTCATACTGTAATTTGTGCAATGAGATAAATACGAGTTGAAAATATTGTTTTTCATGATCTATTGTAGTGATGGACAAAGGTCAAACTCAAGGGTAGAATAGAACCGAGTTTTTTGTGGCGTGATGGAGACAAAACAACTATTTTCCATTGTCCCATTGATAGACAATTCCGGTGATAACATAAAAAAAAAGTGACTCATATAATCACACCATGTAATGATTTAAAGGTTTACGTTATTAGTTAGATGCGACACAACAACAACAACAACAACAACAAAAAACATATGTATGGGTCGAAAGGACGACAAGCATAGGTAAAATATAAGGGAATTTTAGTCAACAGAACGTGTAGAAGGAATTGAATTTGAGATGAACTACTAGCTTTTGTGCACCTTTTTTTTTTGCTTTTGAGATCAAACTCACCGAATAACTTTCTTACATGAGTTAATGTGTTCAATCTACTTCCCTAACGTTACCCCCTTAGGTTGTCTCACACAATGGGTATTCCCATCGTCAAAGTCTATACCATCATGGAGGTGGAGAATAATCCACGTCGCGCCCTGTGGTGTGGATTTTTACAAACCCATTGATCATGATGGCTTTGTTAGAGACATCGATCAACATTGGTGAGGAGATGTAAGAGGTTGATAAGTACGTGGAGCTCGATAATAGTGAGGAAGAAAAGGATCTCAATGATGACAATGACGATGAGAAACTAATCTGGAAGCAAATGAGAAGTCTATCAGTAAGAGTGAGCATAAAAAGCCAATTTATATAGCCCTAATGTTTTCTTTTTTATTCTAAAACTATGATATTTTGATAAATTTAATTGTCTTTAGCTTACTAATACGAAATTTTTCAGGTCTAGTTTGTACAAATAATAACTCTTAAAACTATTTTTCTTAAACCTTGTCACAAACAGTAACACCATTTCTTAATTAAACAGTTATAGTCCTTAAATAGCTTTGTTTTGGAGGTGTGATGCTTGTAGGCCTCTTTACATGGTGAGGCTCGTGCCAAGTAAAAGGAGATAGGAGGCAGGGAGGGAAGGGGGGAAAAGGAGGAGAGGGGGGTGGGGGGGGGGGGGGGGGGGGGTTATGGAACTTAGATGTGTTCATGTTGAAGTTTCGTATTGATTTTTTTCATTGTTAGATGCCATGACTGCATGTTTTTTATGAATCTTGCATGCATAGAACTTGTTCTGGATATCTTAGTTTGCAAAAGTATGCCACTTAAGTTATGTAACTGATCAATCTATTTGTTTAGTTTCCTTCCTCCTTTTATTTCACACTGCCCAAACTTGCAATATGATCTAGCTGGCCCTTTCCCGATTCTTTTGTCGCTTGATGTCAAGCTCAGTTGCAAAGTCTTTTCGTGCACATATACTTATTGAGACTATATCATTGTCGTAACTATATGCTATATGTTTAGTTGATTCTACAATATTATAAACACTGTATTATTTTTTACAATTGTAAGAGAACCCACATTTACTCACCTAGCATCCCGCTGCCATAGAACTGTTATGTTATCATCGTCACTTTGGTGACAACGCTCACAAGTTTATATAGGCTTATTAAGCTTTCACGAGTGTTCACTCTCACGTGGAGTTATTGGATTTACATTTATTTCGTAGGCTCGAAGCTTTTTATTCCTATAGCTATTTCAGCGAGCTCCGGAGCTGTTGATGGAAGTTCAAAGCTAGAAGAAGCATGAGGGCCTAATTGTAAAAAGCGCCTGTCCTATCTCAGGGTCGACGCGGTCACTTTCTGTCCCAACTCCACGTCACGAGGACCCATCACCAACACTCCTTCCCAATCGGACGGCCTATGTGGCTCCAATGCCCACAAGATTTTTCCGCACCGGGACGACCCACTGCGCGGGCCCACGCGCAGCGACCGCCGTGCTCTGCTGGCCATCTAACCCCTTCCCCCTATTAACTTGTCCTCCTCGCGACTGCTCCCTCGCGTACTCCTCTCGTGGTGGGAAATCTGGGATCCCGCCTCTCTCTGCCTCCCATCGCCTAGGGTTCCACGCCCTCGTCAGCGGCGGCGGGCGACCGGCGTCGCCATCGGCGGCCAGGTAAGCCGGCTGTCTATCTTTCCGAGGCGATCCAATGGCTTATCGGGCTGTCGATTCGCGTGTCGCGGGCGCAGATCTGAGTTCCATGCATCTGTTTACCGCGCGATTTGTGTTATGCACGCGTTAATCTGCGTCGCATGCGTGGTTCTGGTTCAGAGACGTGCTTGTCGGATCCACAGAGGGATGTGCGAATTTGCTAGCTTGGGGTCTTAGCTCTGAGATCTGCGCGTGTGAGGTTTAGAAGTGTTTCATGCACTTTGCCGTTGCGATTCAAGGGATTCGATGTGCATGACGTGATCGAGCTGGTAGTTGGGACGTCCAGATCCATGCGAATTTGAACGTGAAGACGTTTGTTTGGTCGGTAGACGTTAGAATTTTAATTCGCGCCTGCTTTGTTAACAGCATGAGTAATGGAGGAACGTTTTGAGGTGTCTGTACATGATCTGAGCGTCGAAGAGTTTCTCTTGGGTAGTGGAGGGTAACAATCGGGGCGATTGGAATCGGGGTTTTGCTCTGGTGGAGTGTAGATGGAGCTTTGATTGAAGGCTGTCTTAGATAAGTTTGATATGCTAATTGACCAATTAAGATTACTGGCAGGGTAATTTTCTTACCATGCAAGTCACAAGACAATATAATAGGTTCCGCAAATTGGCTGCTTGCTCTTTGCAGTTTACCATCTTGTGTAAGCTACTAAGCTTTCATCACCTTTTAGACTGAATTTTAACTACTGAATTTTGAGTTATGATGTAAGGTCAGCTTTATTATGTTAAATTGCAAATTAGTGAAAACGAAAACACTTTTCTGCACATTCTTCCATTAAGCATGTGAAGATTCCTGTCAACCTTTGCTTTCATTTTTTTATTTGAAATGTTGTTCTTAAGTCTGGATGTACATATTTGAATTGGCTCACTTATGGTATAGAATCTTCTTAGTCCTATTTATGGCTCATTAATTTTTTAAAGGTTGTCAAGTTACACGTACAGAATGCTGATCTATTTTCTCTTGACTACAGAGATGGCTGGCGGGTTTCGAGTACTGCATCTTGTCAGGCCCTTTCTGGCGTTCTTGCCAGAAGTGCAGAGCGCTGACAGGAAAATACCATTTAGAGAAAAAGTGATCTACACAGTCATTTCTCTCTTCATTTTCCTGGTGTGCAGCCAGCTCCCGCTGTATGGCATTCATTCAACTACTGGAGCTGACCCTTTCTACTGGATGCGTGTTATTCTTGCATCGAACCGTGGCACTGTTATGGAGCTGGGTATTACTCCAATTGTGACATCTGGGATGGTTATGCAACTCTTAGTGGGATCAAAGATTATTGAAGTTGACAACAGTGTGAGGGAGGACCGTGCGCTGCTGTAAGTATCATTGAATTGTACATCTCCAATTTACTTTTTTAATTGGTGGTGTATATGCTGCTTATCTTGACATATTAAGGTGTATATGTTGCTTATATTTGTTGATGCATACCTTACTTTCTTACTCAGGAATGGTGCACAGAAGTTGCTTGGTATCCTGATTGCTATTGGAGAAGCTGTGGCGTATGTTCTGTCTGGAATGTATGGCAGTGTGAGCCAACTTGGAACTGGGAATGCGATTCTCATTATACTTCAGCTTTTCTTTGCTGGCATCATTGTCATCTGTCTAGATGAACTCCTACAGAAAGGCTATGGCTTGGGTTCTGGTATCTCTCTGTTCATTGCAACCAATATCTGGTAAGCATGTTAAACTCCATTACTCATTAATTTGCTATAAGTTGTCATTGCAACCATTCTATGTTACAAGTTGACTTACGGTAAACTTTCTCCTATATAGTGAGAATATCATCTGGAAGGCATTTAGTCCCACAACCATCAACAGTGGGCGTGGTGCTGAATTTGAAGGGGCTGTCATTGCATTGTTCCATCTGCTGATTACTCGAACTGATAAAGTCCGTGCTCTCCGCGAGGCTTTTTACCGACAGAATCTTCCAAATGTGACCAATTTGCTTGCTACTGTTTTGGTCTTCCTCATAGTTATCTATTTCCAAGGCTTCCGCGTTGTGCTTCCAGTGAGATCAAAGAATGCCCGCGGTCAACAGGGTTCTTATCCGATTAAGTTGTTCTACACTTCCAACATGCCTATCATTCTGCATTCTGCGCTGATTACCAACCTCTACTTCATTTCCCAGGTACAGACTTCAACTCCAGTGCTCTAGTGCTGTAGTTCTTTACATGATTCTAAAGTGCTGATATGTTTTTATTGCAGCTTCTCTACAGGAAATACAGTGGAAATTTCCTCGTCAACCTTCTTGGGAAATGGAAGGAATCTGAGTACTCTGGTCACTCTGTTCCCGTAGGTGGTCTTGCTTACTATGTAACTGCTCCGTCGAGGTGACTAATTGATCTTTTTTACACTACTTGTGCTTTTGATTTCTGTTTATAATGAATATGCATTAATTATACTTGGAATGTCTGCAAATGTGCAGCTTGGCTGATGTTCTTGCAAATCCATTCCATGCATTGTTCTATGTGGTCTTTATGTTGTCGGCCTGTGCTCTGTTCTCAAAGACATGGATTGAAGTCTCTGGTTCATCAGCAAAGGATGTTGCTAAGCAGCTTAAGGTAAAAATAAAAAATAAAAATAAAAAAATGACTGTAATCTGCTCTTTTCCCTGTGTTGCAGTTACTTTAGTAAGTCAAAATTTCATGGATCTGGTTGGTGTTTGCAACATTTCAAAGGCACCTGCTGTTCATGTATTGTTTTTATCTATGATATGTTCTGGTCTAGTGTCACTGTTGTTTTCTGCAAACAAGACCATGGGCCTGAGGCAGAAATACTTTGCCTTATTTGCAAGGCGTTGGGCAGCAATGTGGGTATGGATTGGTTGATTTTCGTAGCTGGTTTAGACATGCAAAATTACCATGATAGAGCTATCTGTAGCCTGGAATGTGTCACAAAATGAGGTGATAGGTCAGTTTGATTTACACATGCAAAATTATCGTGCAAAACTGACTTGTAACCCTTCACGCTTCAACAGGAACAACAAATGGTGATGCCAGGCCATCGTGAGTCGAACTTGCAGAAGGAATTGAACAGATACATCCCTACTGCTGCTGCCTTTGGTGGAGTATGCATTGGTGCACTGACTGTTCTAGCTGATTTCATGGGTGCAATTGGTTCAGGAACTGGTATTCTGCTTGCTGTTACCATCATATACCAGTACTTTGAGACATTTGAGAAAGAAAGGGCGACTGAGCTTGGTTTCTTCGGCTTTTAAGCTTCCTTAGCCGTGGAAGCCATGTTATGGGTATAGCTGAATCTTCCTGCAAATCATAGTACTACTTGGCCGGCTGTTTGTAATTGGAGAGCTTAGAGTCAGATTAGGTTGCAGACTAATTTACAGTGAGAAACTTGTAGCTTGTTCTGCATGTTCAGGCCAGTATGGTGGCGTAAGTTCTGCCGAAGTACAGCTGTGGCCATCATCTTTTGGTCTTTTTTCGATTTTCTTTTGTATTGACTATAGTGACCCGGATGATTTTGGATCAATTTAGTCATCTTGAACTGATGCATGTTCTCATTTGTTTGCGACTAATCTTCCTAATCTCACATTCCTGGGAATCGCTGCACACTTCTGCGTGTTACTGTTCGTTGGGTAGGTCACACTTAGACGTTCAGGCAGTTTATACTCAGTTAACCTGGTTTACATTTTGCCGGCCTAACAAGGAACATTGCATTGTTTCCTACTCCAATGTTATACTGCTCGTACGTGGTATATCACGGTTATTTTTGATGATATAACAAGGAACAGCATAATTGCCTACAACCGCATTTTTTATAAAATAATTCCGTTCTTTCGCCGTAAGGGGGGACGTAATGATGCGCGATTGGCGAGTCAACAGCTGCATGAGTTTTCAGAAGCTGGCGAATAGAGAACGCGAGGACAACATGGAATTAGTCAATCACACGGTGATACAATACTTTTGACTAAATCCTACCTGATGGACATGGACCAACAGTTTTAATTTACAGAAAAACAAAGGATTCGGGAACAAGACAACTTCCATGTTGATATGTTTCGGGGGAAAAAATTCCACAATTCAACGAGGCCTTAAATGTATTTACCCATAAAATACCATGACAACTTGTAAAGAGAAACGCGGGGTACCTCAACGTTGATGGGGAGAGGACTAACATGTCACTGAAAGGGCACAAATCTAGCACAGATGAATGAACTTTGAAATTGGGGAAAATGGTGGTGGAATTCTATCAAATGATGCAGTATTCAAGCACACTGTTGATATGATTATTCGCCATCAAGTAAGGGAATGAACTCACATAATAAGTTACATGCCGACTAAGACGTCATGCTGAATAAACCATGCACTCGCCTTAGTATCAAATTGCTTTTCTCTACATTTTTAACATCCAGTTCAATAAGCCGTCGAACATGCCATGTGCCTCGGCTCACACAGTATCACAAAGTGCAATTTGCTCATGTGGCTACTGAGAATTTGTCCTGCTGCTTTCGGAACTTCTTACTGGATCAAAATATGGATGAGCCTGCAAGCAGGAAAGCATGCATTTGGCATAAATTAGCAGTGAAGATACATACTGCATTGATAGGTTACTGGCCAGCAATAAGTACCATGGCTTCCTTAGCTGTAGGCCGTTCCTGGTGATCATAGCGTAGGAGCCTATCCACCAGATCGATAGCCTAAAGTAGAAATATGTCAAACACACAAGTAATCTGGAGTAATAAGCTATGTGGATTGAATGGCAACATGAGTCACCTCAGGGCTTGCTAGGTGTCTGTTCCTAGAGCTTACAAACTTGGACCATGGTTTCCTATTATGTCTGTAGCCATGGAAAATTCAGTTAGACCATCCTAAATAAAGATCATGATAGGCTGCAATATCACCGAAAGCAATATACGACCTTCCAACAAGTCTTTCCAGCTGCGGATCAAGTTCGAGGCCATATTTTTCAAGGTAGTTATAGAAATCTTCGGTGCCCAGAACCTGCAGGACAGCATCATGTTTCACATGCCTTACTTGCAATAAATAGTAGCAAAATAAAATGCTTTCAAAAACAACCATTTCTTTGCGAATTGTAAAACCAGAATGTCAATAATAATTTGGATAGTCAATATCATAACAACTGTGGTGCACCATACATACAAGATGTGGTAGCCAATAACAATGAACACAAAAGCAATGCAAGAAGATGATGCAATAACAGAAATCAACTCAAAGGCAATACACCCACTGCAATATTTATATATAATTACTCTGATTAACATAAGGGCATGGACAAATCAGTACACTTACACTGGACACCACAAAGTTGGACTGGTAGAATACACTAAAGGGTTATTGTTTATGAAGTTAGCACTAAAATTTACAATGTAGGAGTAACATTTACTGCTGATATATTAGTATCCAAATATTAAAATTGTACACTAAGCAATCAACAATTTCTGAAAAAGCAAGGCATGATATGATGGTCTGCTACTGAGGTACAAGACAACTCATATGCAAATGCAGATAAGTTCACGCCACATAAATCAGATAAAATGTGCGATTTTACGGACAACATAATAATAGTATTATATTAGTTAAACGTACGCAATGTCTATGTACATAAACATGGTATCATTCCAGGCACCAGATTTAAATAGCACTCGGAAATGCATTGAGATGATGTTTCCACATTGAAGCTTCAGACTTACCTCGGTTATTTTCACTAATTGGTCATAATTATCCTGGCCACTAAAGAAAGGGTCCACTCTGAATATCTGTTAAGAGTACCATCATGCATATCAACAAAAGTCTATTAATGAAAAAAATGATCGATAGTACACTGCCACTTACCATTGCTGCAAATGTGCAACCAAGACTCCATAAATCCAAGGAGTAATCATAGTCTAACAAATCCACAAGGAGTTCAGGGCCCTTGTAGCATCTGCAAATAGCAATGGGCATGGTAAGTCAAACACGGAAAAACGAAACAGAGTGAGATCATAATTTTGCGTTTCAGACAGTTAAGTATAACTGAGTGCAGGTCATTATTATTGTCCGAAACGTCAAAGAAACGTGACCGGAGGACTATCTATATAGCGTGAACATAATGTACTGCAAATTTCCGTACTTGCATGACTCTTTTACTGATGAACAAAGGGATGAACCAGAACAAATATAAGGGCGTATCAAAATCCTATTATGTCCCACAAGCCTACTGAAGTAATATATAGTGGGTGATGGTGAGGTCATTACATCAATTTTGTTTTTTTAAATTCTCATGATAGATGCATGAGTGCTGCCATGATATGATACTAAGACAAATAAAGATGTGCTTATTAACAAGCTGAACAAGACAAATAACACCCAAATTTCAAAGCCAAGGCTACTGACCTTGAAGCAACTCTGGCATTGTACTCCATCTTAGGATGATAAAACTCAGCAAGACCCCAGTCAATAAGACGAAGTTGGCGTTTCTCATGATCGATCATGATATTGTGAGGTTTGACATCTCGGTGCATGATACCACGTGAATGACAATAGTCTAGTGCCTACATAAATACCTGGAAAGTTAAGACCATCAACTTGAATGCAATCTGGGGGAAACAGGAGGGTTAAAATGTATATGGTGTTGACTGCAAAATAATCAAGGAAGGAAAGAGCCTATCGTTTAAGATTCAGATTCTTGCCTTTAATAGTTCTAAAATATAATATCTGATATCATAATCAGATAGTGCAGGGTACAACACTTTGAAGTCAGTGTTGTTGACATATTCAAAGATCAGACTAGGTGTCTTTGATTCATCATCTCGGACAACATCAAGCAGCTTTACAATATTCGGCCCGCCATACAAGTTTTGAAGTATCTTTATTTCCCTCTTTATCTGCAACATCATTAAAAAGATTCACATCAATCAGTATTTAGTCACTAAAATCTAAGCAAACAGAAAACCAAATGCATAAAAATCAACTTGCCCTGATTAAATGTACAGTTTAGCCAAGCAGCCTAAAATGGTTTCGATAATCACGAGCAGATGACAATGGAATTAGCAAATCATGATTCACAGATTTTTGCAAGGACCAATTTTCTGAGCAATGCTTCATGCTACCAGCCATATTACACGCATCTACAGTTGAAGGAGCTATATCTAACTGTACCATTCCATTCTCTAATATGATACATAAACTGCCGAGACTACAAGGCATTCGTATACTCACTCTAGTTTCTACTATATGGAGCCATGATTTATGACTCGAACAATGGCGCATTACAGTGACCGGACGCGAAGCAACTAAAGCAATTTTAGCCAGAAAGCCTTACCTTCTTCTTCTTCACGGGCTTGAGAATCTTAATGACGCATTTCTCGTCACTCCCAGGCCGGAAGCCCTCGAACACCTCGCTGTACTTCCCCCTCCCCACTTTCCGCAGCACCTCGTACCCATCCTGTTCGCTGCACGCACACGCAGAGACAACAGAACATCAGAGCGAAATCCTTAGCCCCAAATCTGGAGAGCACGGGGTGAGCTCCAGCTCTATGCCTACCCCCACTGGATGTCGAGCGACTCGTAGTCCCAGTACTCCTTGGGACGCTGGGCGTTGGCGTCGGCGTAGACGCGCGCCACGGACGCGGCGCCCTCGGGGTGCCGCGTGGCCCGGCTGAAGCGCGGCGTCATGGGGATCGGCGCCTCGGCACCAGCGGCGGCGGCTGCCGCGGCGTAGACCGTGGGCGCGAGGCGGCGGCGGAGGCGGTGGTGATACCCGTGGCGCGGGGCCGCGGTGGAGAGGAGGAAGCGCAGGAGCAGGTTGTGGGGTTCCGCGGCGGCGGAGGCGGGGAGCGGGAGGGGAAGGACGCGGCTGCGCAGGGCGCCCCAGGCCATGTAACGGCGGCGCGGGGGATTTGTGCGGTGCGATACTGCGAGTGCGAGAGCGGAGAGGTCGCGGAGGCCTACGAGCTGGCAAAGCCGGCCGCACGCACGAAAAAAAATCTGGAATCCAAAAAATATCGATGAAAATCTCCGATCGCCCACGAGTTTGAGAAAATTTGGCCGGGCCGGGCCAGTATGCCGGCAACGAGAGCCCACGAGCGATGCATATCGACCAACGACGGTCCAACTCGCGAGCAAGACGCCGGTTTTTACCTTCACCCGCAAACACGCCGCCGTCAACCTCCAAGTCGCGCGGCATGGACGGCGGAGCTGAGAAGCTCGGCGGGAAGCCCAGCGAAGCGGATCCGCCCCAACCACAGGTCAGTGCGGCCAAATTCTAGCACCTCGCCTCCCCTACCTTTTAGTGGAAAAGGGACAACATTACACAAATATTGTTCCTGTATTACGTCCAACTGTTTACTTGCACTTATAGGACAGTTATCGCCCGGTCATGCTTTCAGCTAAAACACGGGATGCATATGAACCAGGGTAATTAGTACCAATGTAATTACTTGTTTTCGATTTTCCCCTGAGGTGTCTTCAACCTCCAATGGTACTGGACTGCAAGCTCCTACAAAATCTAGGGCATGTCATGTGTTGGACTTATATTAAGCAGAGCCGTTTTGTCTTGTCGACCTGTTTAACAATCGATTATCTGTCTGTATGCTCAGTTTATGCTGCTATTTCAATCTACTCCTATTTCATTGTTTTGTGAAGCAGCAACGCCTGCTGATTTTTCCTTTTTTTTTTCAAGAACAAGCAGCAGACGATGCTATTAGAGGGAAGTAGCAGCGTCGTGAATCAGCAGGGGAAGGGACGAACAGGTAAAGGTTATTTATGTCCCACCTAATTGTGTTAACAACAAAAGTTAACAGAATGCTAATCTATGCTAATTTCCGGAGCACTGTGAACCTTTCTGTGGTACTCCCTCCATCCTTGAAATCATGACGTTAGAACAAAGGTTTCGGTTCAATTTTGCACTAAAAAAACTGTCCTAACATCATCATTTAAAAGATGGAGGGAGTATAGTTAATGGGGCTCAGTTCTTTCGGCGGTATTTCCGAAAGTCATGAACTTTCAATGCTAGAGAACGAATTTCTCGTTCTTCTTTTCGTGTTTGATGAATATACTAATCCTCCCCACCAACCTCTGTATTATTTTGATGTGAATCTATTCATACAATTTCTCGGGGAAAAAACGTATTCGCGCTAAAGGAAAAAATTGGGGGTTCAGGGAGGTTTCTGGAGAAAGAACATATCTCAGTGATCAAATATCTCTACTGGCCTATTCCAGCTATAAGGGAAGCCGATTCCCGTTCTTTAACTGGTATATGAGATGAGCCTTGTGAGGGAGATCAAAGGTGGATATCCAAGAGCCCAGGGTTCGCGATGATAAAAAAATATGCTTTCGCGTTTTCTTTTTCGAGTTAGTGATACACAAAAGTTGGTCAGAGACAGAAAAAATGTGGTTTCAGCTGTGTGCATTGTTGTGATTTAGTTTGGTGTTGTTGTTCCTTGTATGTTTTAATTATATCCTAATCATGCATGATGTGCTGCAGGTGGATCAATTGCTTCACACCCTAAAAGAAAGTCCTCACCCTGCCAGAGAGATGATTGTCAAGGTGGTGAAACAGAGATATATTCAGGGCCAAGCCTTCCAGAGGTATGCATAACATTTTGATAATGGTAGACTTCACTGACCCTGAATGGCTAACTAAAATATTCTGCATTTGTAGCTTCACCACCTTTTTTTTTCTAGTGTGAATAATCAACTTCCACTACAAATTCATTTCCATATAGTGTTTGCTTCTAAGCACAATATTTTGCATCCATCTTCAGACCTCCAATGCATAAAAGCTTGAATTTCTTAGATTTGGAGGTCGTCAAGTCAGGGGCGAAGCTACTTGCTTTATACCGGGTGCAGATGCACCCACGCCAAATCAAAATTTCAGCTATATGCCTCTCATTTTCACCATGGATGCACCCCCAAAAACTAAGTTCGTGCACCCATAAGGCAAGAAACACCTAGGAAAAGCAGCAATTAACTAGCCAACAGCATGTGACTGCACCCCCCCTCAATTTCTCTCTAGCTTCGCCACTGCGTCAAGTGACGATCAATGACAAGCAAATGCCACTAATCTCGATATCATCCATGAGTTCCTTAGAATGTACAGTGAAAGGAATTGGTTTTCTACATTGGTCACTTTTCTGAAGAAGCTAATCTACAAGCACACAGAATGGCTGCAGAAAAAAGGAGGCTTTCATAAACAAAGTTAACTTGTACAGATAGCCAGCTTATTTCTTTTTCCCTTTGTTCAGTTACCATCTTGGGTGTGAGCTCTAGCTCTTACTTGTACAGTTTACTTTCTGCCCTATATTTAATAAATATATATCATAGCACGGGCTTCCCTTGCTGTATTCCCCTCAAAAAAAAAAAAGATTGGTCATAATCATGTATTTGCAGGCATCATTAAGTTCTATTTCCCATATAGTCTAACTAGTGTGACAGGTTATCCACATTAGACAACAACAACAACAACAACAACAACAAAGCCTTTTTATCCCAAGCAAGTTGGGGTAGGCTAGAGATGAAACCTGCAGGAACCAACAAGAGAGGCAAAACCAACCAAAACGAGAAAGGGCAAAACAGGATAAAAGGGAAAGAAGAGAGAAAAAAAGAGTGAAAAAAAGTTTTTTTTTAAAAAAAGGTTTTTTTAAAAAAAAAGAATTAAAAAAAAGGAGAAATCAAGGTTCCGGCACGTGGATTGCTTGCTTCCACTCTCTCCTATCCATAGCTAGCTCCTCAGCAATATTCCAGTCCTTCAGTCTCTCTTCACCGACTCCTCTCCTCATATTTTCGGGACGACGTATTATCCCACTACGTACAGGCGCCTCCTCCGGTCTTCGTTGCACATGTCCAAACCATCTCAAGCGATGTTGAACAATCTTCTCCTCAATTGGTGCCACCCCTAATCTCTCACGTATGTCGTCATTCCGGACTCGATCCCTTCTTGTGTGGCCACATATCCATCGCAACATACGCATCTCTGCTACACTTAGTTGTTGGATATGCTTTCTTTTAGTTGGCCAACATTCTGCACCATACAGCATAGCAGGTCGGATCGCTGTCCTGTAGAATTTGCCTTTTAGCTTTTGTGGGACTTTAGTGTCGCAAAGGACACATGTAGCTTGAAGCCACTTCAACCACCCAGCTTTAATTCTATGACTGACATCGTCATTGATATCTCCATCCTTATGTAGCATCGATCCCAAGTAACGAAAGGTGTCTTTCTTGGGTACTACTTGACCATCGAGGCTGACATCTCCATCCTCCTGCCCCGTAGCACTGAAATTACACTTCATGTACTCTGTTTTAGACCTACTTAGCCTAAAACCTTTTGACTCCAGAGTGTGTCTCCACATATCCAACTTCTCAGTAACATCACTCCTGCTCTCGTCAACTAGCACCACGTCATCTGCGAAGAGCATACACCAAGGGATAGCACCTTGTATATCTCTTGTGATCTCATCCATCACCAGAGCAAAGAGATAAGGGCTCAAAGCCGACCCTTGGTGTAACACAACATGAATCGGGAAGTCAAATGTGTCCCCACCACTTGTTCGAACACTTGTCACAACATTATTATACATATCTTTGATTAGATTAATGTACTTAGTTGAGACTCTGTGTTTTTCCAGAGCCCACCACATGACATTCCTAGGCACTTTGTCATATGCCTTTTCCAGGTCAATGAAGACCATATGCAGGTCTTTCTTTTGTTTCCTGTATCTTTCCATTAGTTGCCTTAAGAGGAAAATTGCAGGTTATCCACATTAGACTATTGCAGACAATATATTGTAACCTTAGAGGCGCATATCTTTGTAGGGCATCATTCTTTTATCAGGTCTGTTCGATCTATTATCCTATAACTTATATTATTAAGCTGCATGTCATGTATCTTACACTGTAGGTGCCAAAGTTGTTTGATTAGATCACATAAATACATGGCCTCCTTTCTGTTTACATATTCAGATGTACTCTTGGTATCCTGTCCTGAAGTGCATATTCTCTTTCCAATCTACCACTGATCAGCATGCTATTGTTGTGCACTACATGCCTGATTCTGGTAGTGACACATTTTTAGTTAAAAAAAGGTATGAAGATTTTTTAGTACCTAACCTGCTCGTGCTGCTAACAATGGTTTTTTTTTTTGACCAAAGTCAGCAGGGGAAACCCCAACCTATTTTTTTAATTTTTATTCCAGCCTGGTTATTCGCTCCCAGCTAACAAGGTTTTTAAGCAACCATCAAGAACATATTGTGCATTAATGCACATAACACCTGGTTTACAGTGCCATATGTTGCTTTAACTCCTTTTCCCCACCATCTTAATTAACCATTTGCTTTTTACAATTCTAATGCTGAAATTATTTCCCATTAATCTGCATGCAGGACGTCTGGTGTCATATACATTCCCTGATGCCGATGCGAGGTGCTGCCCGAGCAGCCTGTGTGTCTCGTGCTTTTCTACGTTCCTGGAGATGTCATCCCAACCTCACTTTCAGTAATAAAATATTTCGATTGGATGAAAATGCATGTGGAAATGATGAAATAGCCAGATATTTCTGTAGCAAAGTTGATTGCATTCTGAAAAAACACTCAGGCATTGGTTTGGAGACCCTCAAGATCCACATGTTTAAAGATTTCAGTGTGAATGACTCTTGTTATCTTGACAGTTGGCTTCAGATTGGTGTTACACCAGGAATTGAACAACTCACACTAACACTGCCAATGAGAGCCAAGTACAACTTCCCATGCTCAATTTTATCTAATGGGAGTGGAGACTCAATCCGATATATTCACCTTGCCTGTTGTTCCTTCCGTCCCACAGCTGAACTTGGTTTGTTAAGACGCCTAACCAGGCTGCATCTTCATGCTGTCCGTATTTCAGAAGATGACTTAGGGTGTCTTCTTTCCAATTCCTTTGTTTTGGAGCGTTTGGAAGTCTGGTACTGTTGGATAGTTTGCATGAAAATACCTTGTATGCTGCAGCGGCTTGGCTACCTAAAGGTGATTGGTTGCAGCAGGCTGAAAATGATAGAAAGCAATGCTCCAAATATATCCAGCTTTTACTTCTCAGGGGATCACAGAGTTCAACTTTCACTTGGAGAAACCTTGCAAATGAAGAGCCTACACATGTCCTTCTCTGGTGCAGTTCGTTACGCTCGAGTTGCGCTTCCATCCACCATGCCAAATCTTGAAACTGCCACCATATTCTCGGGGAGAGAGGTATGCTCGAAAATGTTTTAATGTTTTACTGGACTAGGGACATGCAGCTGATGATACCAAAACAGTCATACCTTTGGAATATAACTAACTTGGCATCTTTATGCAGGCCGATACACCAATGCTGCATAGCAGATATCTCCATCTCAAGAACCTGAGTATTTTCCTTTGTGCAGCAACCTTTCCTGCGACCTATGATTATTTTTCTCTGGTTTCCTTTCTTCATGCATGTCCCTCGTTGGAGACTTTGTTCTTGGATGTAAGTTGTTGATATCTTCATTATGATATTACCAGCAGGTATGGTAGACCATGACTGCAATTTTTTTTTATCTTCTTAGGTATCACAGCGGTTCATGGAGCATGTCTCGATTTTCTCAGATCCTTCAGATCTGAGGCTGATGCGAGGGCAACACCATGACAAGGTCAAGAGTGTGAAGATCCTAGGATTTACCTCTGCGAAGAGCTTGGTTGAGCTTACATGCCACGTTGTTGAGAATATAACGTCGCTTGAGTGTCTTACATTGGAGACCCATCAAAGTTCCGTTAAGTGTTTTGTGCCTGACCACAATTCTAGCAAGTGCTCCCCACTACCCATGGGCGTCCTTATGGAAGCTCGCCAAGCACTTTTGGCCATCAGTACATACATTGAGCCAAAAGCCCCCTCCAAAGTGAAGTTACATGTTGTGGAGACTTGCAGACGATGCCATGCTGTTGAACACTAGGCGTCAGGTTTAGCATGATTTTTACTAACGTTTTATTGTTTAGCTCCTAGATGGGTCATAGTTCTTATCCGAGGTGTCCATAGTGTAATACTGCTCGCTGTGCTGCTCTCTCTAGTTCATTGTGTTGTTCAATGTTTAGCTATGTAATATTTACATGGAATTGTGATATGTTCCAGTTATCTTCCCGTAATTCAATTGTGGAGAACCTGTTATTCGTAACTTTCGGTGTTATTTTTAAATCCTTGAGAACACAGTGTTCAAGAACTGATACACAGTGCAAAGGCGGCCCCTGGAGCACAAAACAGACGGGCAGGCCCAGCCTCCCAGGTAACGAGTGCAAGCTTGGACTTGAGGAATGTTTCACGCTTCATCAGGGCAGGAATTGATAGAAACAAACCATGCACTTGTCCTTCCCCACTCGTTTCCAGATTGATCACATGGAGGAGACACGGGACAGGAAGGCGCTGTAGCAAGATCAAGAGCCACCGGCTAATCAATCACAAGGGTTCGTTTTCTCGGTGGAACAGCGGAGCTGGTACCGCTGCAAAAGCAAAGGCTGATCTTTTTCCACCTTGTGTCGGCTGTGCGCGCGCTCCTCCATCAACTGACGCCGTTTCTGGCCTGGCACCAGCCACTGGCGTCGCGTCGTGGTCGCTATGCGTGGGTGTGTTGAGGCTGCGACCGACCGGTCCATCTCGCCCAACGCCATGGGAGCTCAGGGCCTGTGCAAGCGTCGGTCGTGACCGGAACGAAGTAATGGCTGGGCACCCGCCTCGTGCCCGTGAGCCGTGACTCGTGAGAGCAGTGAAGCGCCCCGTTGATGTTGCTGTCCAACGTTGTTGTTGACCCCTCCGTGCGCGTCAGGTATTCAGGTGCCGACTTGTCCTGATCTGTAGTAATGGGTTTACAATTTACAAAGCAGACAGATAACCTGATACGGTATCCACGCCATACTTCTGTAGAGATTTTGGATTTGCGTAGCCCGCTTTCTGCACAGTGATCAGCACAATCACTACACTGTCAAACGTTCGAATTTTACAAATGCAAGACATGAGACACCTGCTACCTACAATAGGCACACAATAGCCGTTCACCAGAAACGCTGTTATGCAAAACAAAACAAACAAAAAAAATAGACGTCTCAGGCAAATGGAACTAGCGGGATCTATATTTCGAAGGCCTGAAGTTAATTTGCATTGCCCTGGTGGTCAGGTCATCCGATGAACAAAAAGAACCCAAACTAACTAGTTAGAAGTTAACCTCATGCCAGCCAAAACCAACAACGAAAAGATACATCTATATACACGTTGCATTACATCTGTTCCGCATAGGCTATCACGGATCAACACAGCAATCAGAACTAGAGAACTACAACCAGACAAGGCCATTGGAATTAGATAAGACTTGAATCAGATCAGAGTGGGTTTGAGCAGGCCACCAGAATTTGCAATTGCACCTACCATTCTTACGTTAGTGGGGTTAGACTCGTTACAGTAGTCTGCACTAGGAATGCATAGCCCTCCTTTGAGTTGTCTGTACTTTCTGCCCTTGCAGGCTACAGTATTTGACCTGTGTCAGCAAAACAATTTGGATGCAACGTTAGAACGACTATGATGTGAATATGAGAATGCGAACTGGACATGGGTGGACTGTACTACTTACGTGCATTGTTGCAAGTGTGGACAGCAATTCTCTGGACTGCTCCATTAGAGTGCGCTCTTCAGTAGCAACTTTGGCAAGATCAGAAACCAAAACACTTGTTCCAGCTAGCTGCAGAAAGACAGGTGATTTCAGGCAAATGTAGGATATCGGAACAAATATTTCACCAAATGCAAACCTCTGGCATCATGTTATGCAGATGCTGGGACAATCTTATTCCATTTTCTAAAAGTGTGAGCCTCTCAAAAGTTGATATAAGCTATCTTGTTTTGATACAAGCATCACAAAGGTGCATAGCTGTATTTTTGTATCTTGAATTCTTGATGATGGCAAAGTCTATTACTAATAATCTAAAATGCTTGGAACTGCGAAACTAATTGACTTGTAATATCTCCAATTTAATCCAGGTAGAGAATATAAAGGGAAAAGGCACTTATCCAAGAGGTAGCTGCGCAAGAAGAGAGAAATATAATTTGCTTCAGAAGCGTGGAAGCATGAGAAGGTTGTCAAGTGCATCTGACAGGGAACTGGCTAATTATCACTAACAATCAAGCAATCCAACTACCCATGCAGATCAGAAAACTAGGAAAGCCATCTTATGGCCGGTGCTACTTCTGTTATGCAGGGACCAGTGTCATAAATTGAGATCATGTAGTGGTGGACTAGCAACTAGTCACAAAGAAAAAGGAACAAAAAAGCTAGTTAACATAAACATCACCTTAGACAGTAGAGCACATATTGAACTTCCTATTGTTTGCATGATATCAACTGCGGAGCCAACAGAATTTTTCACATCTTGGATATCAGCCTACAAATAAAAAAGATAAAATATTTAATATACAGAATAAATTTTTGAAAAAAAAAAGGCAAGCCCATCTGCTATCTACAACCTTTGCTCCATCGGTGACAGGAAGGCACAAAATGGTAGCAGTAAGTGCTTCCACAATTCCAGCTAAAGAATCAGCATAGTCCCTCTCTAATAAAGACCATTCTTCCAGATGTGCCATCTGCATTGAGCATTGAGAGAATTCAATTATATTGTTTGACACAAGGAAAATGAGAAATGACAATAAACTAGTCATGACTGACTAATATTGCTAGTTGTTAAGCAACAGAATCCCTTATGTCAAAAGCCCCACTGAGAGGTTGTTCTCCCTTTTCAACTTTACAGCTACTCCTAGAAAAGGGCCATGTGCCTCTACTGGGCAGGGGAAAAGGATATTGAAACAGCCAGCCTGCTATTGCAACATAATATGAGAAGTACCTGCGGTGCAAAAATTGTGCAGAGAGAGAAAATGTATTTTCAGATGGCCCTGTGATTACAGCTAACTAGTTCTAAAGTTCTTTCGGGGACTTCTTTTCCTTTTGGATCAGATGGCCCCGTACTTACAGCTACTGGTTCTACGTTTCTTTCAGAGACTTCATTACATTTTTTGGCAAAAATATTCACTTGCTAACAATGTCTGGCAGCTACACATTCAATATGATCAGATGAACTATCATAAAATCAAGACAACTGAAGTTCAATAGTTGTCTTTGTGAATATACAGTGAACATACTAGCCCACAAAAACCAAATAAATAGTCATTACCTGCCCCTTTAGAACTGTCATGAGTTTCCAATTGTTCCGGAATAACTGTAGCTGGAATCTCTTAAGAGCAACAGATTTACGCATTCCTAGAGTAGTAATCCATGCATCACATAAATATTTCTGGTCAAAAGAGAGAAAGAACGGTTATTGCAGTTCAACAAAACTAGAGCAGAGAATGTTTCACCTCTAGCTCCAAGAAAAGAGGTACTAAAGTAGAACAAGACAAGATCCGCCTAATAAAATAATATGGGTGAAATGATTACTGCTGTCTAGAAGTTAAGATAATAAAGGGGGGCAACCAAAGAATACACTTTACCATGAACAGGCCTCAAATTCAAGCCTCCATACAAGAACCATCATAAATTCAGAAAGATATATTATAAATACTAAGCAGTTTAATACTAGTGATGTTGTTTTGTATCGAACACAGATGGCATATCAAAGTTTGCTTGATTCTTTCTTTATCTTTAAAGCTGTTGTGTTATTATTCTTCACTTCAGAGAATACCTGATAAGATTCTCATATATCTGATAGATACTAGAAACATGCATTGCCTTGTTCGCCGTTGTTTGACAGCTACTCCCAGGAAGTAAATTTTTTTTGTCAAACACGAAAGACAACTGTAGTTGCAAACAATTTGGTAAGAGAACCTTAAGGTAGTATAAGCAGACAGCTCCTGCACATAGCTAGCCCAGATTGGAGATACCGTCCCGTGTATTTAATCAATTGCATCTAACACTAGTTATGAATGACTATCATTAAAAAAAATCAAGCAAGCTATCATATTCAATCCTACATCCATGTATACATATTACTGAATTTCGAAATCTACAGAAGTTTATGTTGCACAGAAAGGAGGAATAAGCTTAGCAAAATACAATTCCCATAGTCATAATCCATACTGGTTTTACCAATGGAACAAGGATACTCACCTCTGCAGTCAACTTCTGCGCAGCAAGTGCGGCATCAGCCTGTGCGTTCACACACCGCCACTGCAAATGTCGATTGGATAGAATTCTCAATAGGTGCTCACAGTCGACCTTACTACCCCCAAGCCACCTCCTCTTCACTTCACCATCCAAACCATATCCAGATGAGCCTCTTCCATGATGGTCCCAAGATGATGCGCTCGACCCCACTGAGTTCCTCGGCCGCGATGGACTCGACATCCTCCTCGATGCATTACCTGTAAGCTTGCTTGGCGAAGGTTGCCGCATTGGCCGATTCAATGGAGATGAAACAAAGCCATTCAACAGCGATTTCTTGACCGGCGCTGTCCTTGGAGATGAGGCCAACCCAGAGTTATGTGTCAAGTATGGTGTTCCTGGATCTGCAAATCGATGTGACCGGCTGGCAGCAGCATCCTGCAAGAACCTGGCTGGCACACTCATCCCCTTTGACGACAGGCGTGCTCTGTGGGAAATGCCAATGCCTGCATCCTGGGACCCTGAATTGCTCCCCGACGACACGCTCTCTGTATCCGACGACATCAAGTAGTCTCCACCATCAAACGAGGAACGCCGCACCCCCTCCTCGAACGCCATCGACTGCCGCAGCGACCGAACAGCAGCAAGGACAGCGGCGTCCCTCTTGTGCAAAGAACAGTCATAGCTCTTGGCAAGCGGATTCCCCTCGAACCCCTGCGACATCCTCGCCGACATCGGCCACCTGTGGTGGGAATGGCCCCCCTCCAGCCCCCTCCCCCTTTCAGGCAAAGCACTCAAACCAGGCCGCCGCCTCTCTGGCGTGGTGGCCCCCGCCGCTGCAGCCACTGGCCGCCGCACCGGCGACGGGGACGTGGCGGGCTTCGCCTTGCTGGTCTCGAAGGAGAAGGACCGGCCCTGGAACGCCACGGAGAGGCTCCTCGTGGTGGTGGTGGTGCCCGCATTGGACCCCGCGGCGTCCCCGGCGGCGGCATTGCTTGCCGGGCGAGGGCGGTCGACGGAGACCGACCGCCTGGGCAACGGCGACGCGAAGCGGCGGGAGGGCGTGGAGGCCGAGGTGGAGGTCGAGTTGGAGCTCGAGGTGGTGGTGGTGGAGGTGGATGTCGAGGTCGAGGTGGATGTGGACTTGGAGGAGGGGCCGAGGAGGTAGCGCGAGGAGACGGCCTTGGCCTTGGGCTTGGGCCGCGCGTCGGCGGCGGCGGCGTTGGCGGCCGAGTTGCCGTTGTTGGCGTGGGACTTGGCCGGGGAGAGCGCGGAGGCGGCGCGGCGGCGGTGCGGGGACGGCGACGGATTGAGCCGGGGCGCGGCCGCAGCTGCCCCGGCGGCTCCCATGGCGTCAGATCTCGCGGAATCTCCCGGCGGTTTTGGGGGGTTTGGGGTTTCGCCGTTTCAAGATTGGAGGAGGAGAGCGGACGGGGAAGCGAGGCGAGGGGGAGGGAGCACGGCTGCGGAAGTGGAGTGGGAAACATGGGCGACGGGATATGGGCCCGTCCGTCGCGAGGGCAAAAGGGGAAAAGCGCACGGAATAAAGAGGCGCGCCGGTGTCGTGTGGTGGTGGCCCTGGTGGCCTGGTGGGGCGGCGGAAGTTAGCAGGTTGACAAGCCGGTGATGGCTTGCTAGCCACACCACACCACACCACAGGCCGCCGGCGTCAATCCTCCCCGTGCCGGCGTACCGCCCGGCCCGCTCATTTTTTATCCCGGCTTTCGCTTGCGATTTGCTCTTCATGGCATAATTTTTAAGTAGTGGTAGAAGATGGTTTGATTGCTCCTCGTTGCTACGGATTGCGCACCACACACCACGTGGGTACGCGACCTTCGTCCTAACGAAACGCTCGCATAACAAAACCGCTCATGTGGCCGGCTCGAGCTGTCCCGAGACAATTGGTTGCCGACGGCGGCGTGGAGACGGCGCCGGGAGACGGGCGGGGCGGACACCATCATTTCCCCCGACGCGCCGGAGCGGCAGAGAACCGGGCTTCGAGGCTCTAAACAAAGTGCAGGCCGGCCGGGGGAATTGTGCTCGTGCCACTAGTTTATCCGCTGCGGGATTGGCCTGACGTGCCTTTCCACCACGCACCAACCTAGGAAAATTGAAGTTCTATTTAAGATTTGGGTTGATACTATCTTGCCCCAGTAATCTAGGAAAATTGGAGAAATAAGATTTGGATTGATATTATATTGCCTCGGCAAGAATGCGCAAAATGCATGCTCCGAGCAAGATGCATGTGTACTCCCTCCAGTGTCAAAAAACTTGTCGTTTAAGACATTGACACGGTCTTCAAAACACAACTTTGACACTTTTTGCTATAAAATATTTATAAAATATAGCTAAAGTGTACTTTTATGAAATCATATTTCAATACGAATCTACTCGTATTATTTTCACATTTCTAAACTTAATGCATGACAAGATATTTCAAGTGAAAATTTAAAAAGTTTGACTTAGGATAACCTCAAAACAACAAGTTTTTTGACACTGAGATGAGTACTTGAACAGGTTTGATCAAGTAAAGCTGCAACTCAAAGTAATAAACAGTCAGCAACTTTATCTAAAAAAAGTCAGCAACTATGAAAATGCAAAGAATCAGTATCAGCTTAGTGATACTAGCACTCGCCCAAAAAAAAGGCTTAGTGACACTACTAGTACGGTATTATCAGCAGCACAGTGTTGTAAAACATGGACAAATCAGATATAGCACGTCCTACGCGTGCGTCAACAGTGTAATTACTGGTGAACAAAACAAACGGTACGAGCCAAGTGAGCTACGTCCAGACGCAGGTGTCGAGCATGCATGAATACATACCAAGCGCGGAGTAACACGATTATGCCAAGCGCGGCAGCTCTACAGTCTTAACCTTTTTGTTCGCTGGGTTGTTTATAGTTTAATATGTTTTGTTGTGTTTAGGAATGACACGGCGAGTGAACTTGGTCAGATCCTGTCTCGTCCATTTGCATATTGTTGCACGGCTCGCGATGCTGGCTTCTTTTATTATCGCTTGTAGTAAGTACGAATTTTCCCAGCTTTGTCCTGTTTCCATAGCTTAGTGGCTACTGTAAGGTTACGGATGTACTCACTCCGTCTAGCAATATACTGTGCATCTAGTTTTGTTTTAAGTTAAACTTTTCAAACTTTAACTAATAATTTTGAAAAAATTATAAATATTGGCAATACAAAAATAATGTCATTAGATTCATCATGAAATGGACTATCATAATATGTAACTCTTTCAGTTTGAAACAATATATATTTATGTATATTTTTAGTCAAAGTTTAAAAAAAATTGACTTAGGACAAAACTAGATGTACACTATATTTCTGGAAGGAGGAGGTACTTATAAATGCCCGAGACCATTACCATTCGAGGAACGTACGTACCAGATTTTGAGTTTATGAGATAGACATAAACAATTTGAATTTTGTCTGTGAATCTAAAATAAGATAAATTGATTTAACCAAATATCACTAATTCATGCCCTGCTCTATAAAACTAGGTATAACAAAGCATCTACATGCTTGCAAACATTAGCTCTACTAAAAGAGACCTTACCTAGCTACGCGAGAACTCATACATCTAACAAAATTCTAATAGCGTCACAATTGGATAGATTCTAGGTCTTAACCAGCCAATCTTGTCATCAAAGATGTAAGTGCTCAAGTCGAAGACAAACGTAAGTCCAAACAGAGGACAAGCAAAGGGGTCCATGGCCCCCCGGCCTTCAAGGAGTATATATATATATATATATATATATATTTTTACAATACTTCCATTGTTAATCTCTTTATGCTCTAAGAGAATCCGGAGGTAGCACATTCAGGATCTTAATAATTTCATAAGCGCGGGAATTACTGATCTGATTGAGATGAGTTCCTAAAATATGCCGTCTATTGGCACCAAATGTGGATCCACTGTAGTACCATACATCAGCTGGATAGAAGTATGGATACGTATGCGTCTTGATCAGATCACAGAAACGCCACGATATTTTCAGCCTGCCAAAGTACTAAACCGTGACGAGGACGGCTCATCCGAGTGAACAGCAATATATAGATCATGAAGCTTCAAGTGACGAGGCTGTACACACACACGCCTGCATGGCTGCACATATTAGTCAACCGTAGCCAGCTCGACGTCTCTGTTACGACGCTAAAATGGAGCAATCGATCAGTCGCCATTCAGTCACGTAACATAACAAACCGATGAAAAGGATGGAGAAGAAAAAAAGCGAACGGAGACGTGCGTGTGGGGCCGTTGCATGAGTTGTGATCCATGTGTGTTGGTAGCACTTTTTCGGTTGCCGCTTTATCGTCAGACAGGGTCATCCGATCCGATACGGTACGTCCCAATCTGCGCGGCTAGTCGGCGTCGGCGACACGGGGCCCGCCCGCCCTTGGGGCTGGCTGTGGGAGCCGTCACGCCCAGCCGGAGGGAGGCGCCGGCGCGGTCGCTGGGGGGAATCGCTTTGCCGCGCGCGCGGCGGGTTCACTTCTCACCTCGTACGCACGCACGCGCAGTACACGCCGTCGTGGCCGGGTTGAGCCCCGCGCGGCCCGCTGGGTGAAGGCGTGCAACCTGCCGTGCCCTGCCGCCGCCGGACCGGTAGTGTCGAGACAGCGAGCTGAGGAAACAAAGGGTAAAGTACAATGCGTGGCTGCAATATTCTCTGCTCTTTTCTATCTGCGGCCTGCCTGGAGGGTGCTGCTGTGGCTCAAGTTTCGCTGGAGCTATGAATTTTCAAGATGCCCTTGCCTGCCGGCCGGCCGATGTGGCTGATCGAGCCGCAGCTGAAGCCGGAATCGCAGGGGGTTCAATTGATCAACAGTTCGGCACCCGTGAGGGTACTTGATGATCAGAACTCATTCGCACGATCCTGATCGGTGCTTTGACCAACTTCACCCAGAAATCAGCGTACGTCTATATGGCTTTTTACCAAGTTCAGCAAGCAATCATGTCGGCACACGTACATATTACGTAACCGATCAAAGTGCCCCTATACGATCCACTAATTAACGCTACTGAAAATGACAAGCATCGGCGATCCATTCAGTGGTTAGCCAATGATCGTTCCATCGATCACGTCTGGCCAAAGGAGTCATGCACGCGAATCTATCGAGCTGTCAAATAGATCGAGCACCTAGCCATGCACGCAAAAGCTTAGCTTAGCTGATTTACGAGTTTTGTTCGTTAAGGCATTGCTTGAGAAGGAAGCTCCACTGCTAGCCGATCGCTTTTGCGAGACCACACTGCATCGCTGTGTGTCGTGCTGCACATAATTACTGAACCTTTTCGGCCCGTCCTGTTTTGCATTGCGCCCGAAGCCATTCCATTGCGTGGATCGTTATAGTATGTTATGGAGATGCTATCGCGATAGGCTGGCTAGCATGGTTCATCGATTCTCCTTGCGAAGTTGCGAGTACCGAGGTGTCATTTAACCTTTTTTTTTCCTCGAAGTGGAAACTGGAAAGCAAAAGGTACGTCCACTCCACAGCTGATCTTATTCCGACCGTCGACAGGACATCATCACCGACTCACTGTTGTGACATGTTTTGGATGTTTCTGCACCAGATGAGATGAGGTTTTCGGCTCAGTTCCGTTTCGGCATTTGCCGGTGTGAACCTCAGATTGCGAGTGTACTGGAACCAGGTTTTCTTTTATTTTAGGGGAGAGTGAACCGGAACCAGGTTTTCTTTTATTCCATGGCTTGTTCCTCAGAAGGCCCAAATTCTTACTCTGAGGCCGAATTGAGTACTGGGCTCCCAAAACAATTGGGCAGCTCGATCTCTACTTGCACACTGCTCCTGTGTTTTTTTTTAGATAAAGGAAATTTTATTTCGAGATGAAATAATGTTCCGGCCTCTGCACAACGAAGGTACATTTAGCCTTTACATCAAAACATTCGGGTGAGCCGATACAAATCAGCTTAAAACACCTAAAAACAATATAAACTCTATCATCTAGCTCAGCCCCTCCAAAGTCCTATGGTGTCAATCAAAACACTGCTCCTGTGTAAACGGGGAACAAAAATTCCCTTGTGGGGAAAAAATATTCCTGTACTATCTACCATGCCACCAGTGGCGAAGCTAGAGATAAATCAAGGGGGGTGCAATCTTATTCTATTTGCTAACTGGTGTGTTCTTTTTCTCAAATTTTTGCCTTGTGGGTGCATAAATTTTGCTTGAGAGGGGTGCAAATATGGTGGAAATTTGAAGGCTAAAGAAGATTTTTCATTTTTCTCTGGGTGCATCTGCACCCACAGCTACAAGAGTAGCTTCGCCCCTGCATGCCACACTTCTCCAATCTAATGGCCTCACTCACCCACAAAATTCTTAGTGTTAGCAACAAAACTTCAATCATCCCTTCAAAAAAAAAAACTTCACTTAAAGAGATATATCTAGAATTAAAGACAATTAAGTGCCTTGTACAGCCTCAAGATTAGTTGCCGTAGCTCCTTGGATCTGTGATTAAGGCTCCTTGGTGCTGCTGAGGGCGGCTGCTTCTTGCTGGCCTTCACCCATTAAGGTTGGTCTTATTTGCAGGTTCATCTCTTCTCCCAAAATAAAGAACTTGCCGTTCTTAGTATTGCTGGTCATCAGCGTTGTGATTTGTCTTTTGTTCTGCATCAGCAAGATCTTCGTCCTTAGTTGTATTTCCCTTGGATGTAGGAGTCATGCCTTTTGGTGTTTTCGTCGGTTTCCTCTCCGGTGAGTGTATTTCCTTCTTTTCTTCCTCTCTGTTTCTTCAGCCAAGGTACAACAGAGTTGTCCTCGCTGATGTGTTGATGTTACTGTGCCTTGCTATGGATGCTGGGCTCTGGGTTTGGGTTGATCACTTCAAGCTGATCCCCTCCGGAGCTCTCATTTGGTCGAACCTGGTGATGCTCCCTCTAAATCTACGGTTGCGATCGCCATTACCTCGTGTGTTGATGCTGATTTTGAGGCGACGGCTGGGAGGACCGCCAGCCAGTCAGTCGACCTGCATCGAGGGGCCCCTTCCCGTCTATGGCGTGGTGCCTGGTGGTTACACATTCAGTCGGTCACACCGCGAGGTCCCGTTGTGGATGGAGGTGTCCATGGTTAACGGCTAGTACTTTCAGTCTTGGTGATGTTCATATCTGTGCTTTGAGCCCCTCGTCGACGGCATGCATTGGAGCTCCTTGTCAACGATGCTCTAAGAAGGACTGTTGTTTAATTTCCTATTTTTTTCTTTTAGGTCCTCCTAGTTTAGCCTGCTAAAAGAACCTACATTTAATTTTATTTTGAACAAGATGCCAATTGTAATATGGCATTGTACCTTCTGGAAATCTAAGCCCTTTAGGACCGTTTCTCATAAAAAAAAAGTGCCAAAATCATGTGTAATATGCGAGGAAGTACATAGCATAGGGGGGCAATCCCCGCCCCCCCCCCCCCCCCCCCCCCCTCCCCGGTCAAGTTTGTGATTTTGTAATACTTACCTCCGTTTTTGAATACTTGTCAGCGTTGACTTTTACTGTTGCAACTTTGACCATTATTTTTTTGTTAACAGATATTTAAACACTTATAAATATACCATGTTACTAAAGTGCTATCTACACCACATCTATCTATCATATATTTATCTTATGTAACTAAGTATTTTAGAAGTTATTAAGCGGTCAAATTGTGAATAGTAAAGTCAACGCTGTCAATATTTGAAAACGGAGGGAAGTACTTCGCCAATATAGCTGACCTACCGTTGTTGTCAATAAAATTAACTTACATTGAAAAATGAATCTCTGAATTTGTTGGAGCATAGCCGAACATATAATTTATCGAAATTTCTCGTAAATCCTGCTATTTTTGTACACAGTTCGAGTTGAAGAAGACATAAAAATCTGATTGGCGATCCTGCATGAAAAGTGTAACTGGCCTCGACAACTGACGTTTTCCTAGCTCGTCCCCTTTCCTAGCCCAAATCAGACGCGTAAAAGTTTCTGTGCCTCGTCCAAGTTCGCGACGCAGCACACTCCCGCAGGTCACAGATGCCAGAAAGGCAGAAACTGACGGCAGCGCAAGGTTCACTCGCTTCAGACTGGCGTCAGCTGTCAGTTGTCACACCACAGCACAAATCCGCACGTGCCGTTGACCGCCGCCGTTTCCTATCTCGGCCCAACCAAAGCCACCAACCCACGGACCACCGCTCCCTGCACCGCGTCCCGTACACCCGCGCTCGCTGACACTCCCCCCTCGCCAAAGCACCCGCTCCGTCGCCCACGACTCGTCGTGCACCCGGTCCTTCCCCCTCCTCTTCCTCCCCCGCTCCGTTCCCCTTTTCCCCTTCCCCCATCTCCCGATCGCGCGGCGCCGGCGAAACCCTAGCGACGAATTCCCTGCCAAATCGAAGGTTCCAAGTAAGTATGGCTTCCCCTCCGGCTCCATTTCCCGCAATTTGTTCAGCGCCCAGTTCGTACGGCTAGATCTGAGCACCCCCGCCTTGCGTCGCTAGGGTTTCCGGCCGGGGCGAGCGCAGCGGCCGCATTCCGCCAGCCGGGGATGGCGACCTGCCGGAAGATGGCGCGCGTCGACGTCGCCGAGCTGAAGCAGCGCCTGGTGAAGCGGCTGGGCCGGCAGCGCGCCGGCAAGTACTTCGGACACCTCACCAGGCTGCTAAATCTGAAGCTCACCAAGGTGGAGTTCGACCGCCTCTGCCTTGCCACCATCGGGAAGGAGAACATCGCGCTGCACAACTCCCTGATTAGAGGGATCATCAGCAATGCGCTGTCGGGGGTGCCACCGCCGAGCCGGCAGGCCATCACGGGGCAGTCCGGGACGACCACCGCCCCGAGCGGGCAGTGCGTGGGCGTCGCGTTGCCGGTGGTGGGGAATGTAGGGGCGGTGATGGATTCCGGCGATGGTGAGCTCGCAAGGGAACGGGCTGCAGCGGTCGGGAAGGTGGTGTCTGTGGAGGATGGCGAGGAAGTGGAGCAGGTCAGGTCTGCTCCATGTGTTCAGAGCCGGAGCCCGATATCAGCACCATTGGGGATTTCGATGGCAGGAAGCAGTGGTGGGAGGATGAGGAGGATGGATGATCCAATGCCGTCATGCTATGATTCTGGCCATTTGCTGGATACAGGTACTTTGCGCGAAGGTTTACAGCGGCGGCTGCACAATGATGGCATTGGATTTAGTGTGCAGGGCGTTGAAGCTCTGAATCGTGGATTGGATGAATTTCTGCGGAGGTTGATTAAACCGTGCATGGATTTGTCGAGGGTAAGATCCAGCAGTAGGATAATTAGTAAAGTCAACGAGAAGTTTGCTGCTAGAATGAATGGCTTGCGGCACCCAAACCAGGCTCATTGTACAACATTGCAGGACTTTGCAGTTGCTGTTCAATCTGATCCACATTTGCTTGGGGCCAATTGGTCTACACAGATCGAGAAGATACAGACAATGTCACTTGGAGGAGAATAGGTCAGTTTTGCCTGTTATAGTTGAGGAACCTTTCATAAGGAGATGCAGTTTGTTGGAACATAGTACCATTGAAGTAAATGAAGCTGTTAACCAACAGGAGGGCTACAGAATCTGAGTTCAGCGCTCGCTAGCCAGAAATCCCCTGGCGCAACAAGTGAACATAGGGACCATGAATCTGCAATGGATTCAGTGCAGCATAAATTCTTCTTGGGAATTAATAACATAGCAGTCGATACAAATTGGAAGGTCCTAGTGTTTGTTGATGTCAAGGTTCAGAACGAGCAACTCGTCGATAAATACACTTGCAGTGGCTGGCACGAAATACATGTTGTGATAGTACTTGTAGGAATTCGTTGTGATGTTGTAATAGAGCATATTTTCCCCTTATTCCAGACTTAGCTGGAATCATTTTTCGCAAGTGGTCATAAAAGATACTTCATTGCTCTGTACATTGTATTCAGATAATGGCAGCTATTGCTTGCAATTGGAGTCCAAGTTTTGAATCTCTTCAAGTTCAATGAACATATAAGTTTTGTCTACTCATATACTTCTAATCCTTTCCAAATCTAACATGCATACATGTAACTGAATTACTGTTTATACAACTAGCAATTTATGGTATGAGCTGTATCAGTGTTGCAGTATTCCAAGTCACATTGATTCTGCTGCTCCTGTACTATTATTTCTGCATTCTTATTTGACACTAGTGGATTCATATATTTGTTGTTTGCTTGAAGACACAATACATCTTGGTCAAAGCACCATGAACTGTTCAAATGTTATTTAAATGGTTATGTTGTTATATCTGTTAGCTTTGTTATGGATAGCTACTCTTTCATGCTCATGCAAGATGTGCGGCATGTGCCCCCTTGATAGACTAAGCAGTTCCCTCTGCAATATGTCTAAGCTCAGTGGAGTATGATTTTGTCTTGCATTGATGTGTCTTGCTTCTCTTGCTTATCTCAGTTTTTAAAAAAAATCTTATTCTGCCTAAATTGTTAGCTACAGATGTTATGCGTGAAATTTAATGAATGGAATATGGCATTGACTGACACTTATGTTCTTCTGACACGACAAATGATGATTCACTGCCCTTAGGCCCCTTGCAAGCAATGTTTCTTGTTTTTGAGATTGTCTTGTAGATATGCTGCCCCCTCAAGACAGGAAAGTTGGTGGACCAATGCGGCTTATATTCTGTGAATTCGTTTTTAGAGGAATAATAACTTGAGGTCTGATGTCTGATATGGTCCATCTTCTCCAGAACAAGTGCATCTAAAATAATTTTCAGGTTTGAGTTTGGACCTTAAAGACGTGAATTATGATTCCTCTCTCGCTGTCCCTGAATTTTTTTTTTATATATAACTGACTGAACTTGTTATTTGTTGATGCCGTCTGCTTATTAAACTGAATATTTCTGCGATGGATCTAATAAGATTGCCTGGTTCTTTACATTGGTGTTATTCCTTTTTTGCATGTTCAGGATACTGCATTGCAAGATTCAGGCTAGCCCACCTAGGTGCACCAATCCTCAAGTGAGTAAAATTGTAAAGTTGAGATAGCTAATTATTGTCAACCTAGTAGATTATATACACAAGAATGATGTATCCCAAATCTGGGCACTGTTTAAGTTTCCTTTTATTTTCTATTATTCCCACCCCTCCTGTCAAAAATCGTAGATTCCGCTAGGTGATCAGAATTGTAAAAGAATATTGTTGTAGTGGCAACGATGAATTGTGAGAAAAAGCAACCTGAACCAAGGAGTATATTATCTTTGTTGTATCATGCTGCCTGGGCTCTTTTGTTTCCCAACTTAAAAATAGTAATAATCTGGGTTTCTACGAAGTTGGATTCAGATACATCTTCATGGTCTTACAACCTTACATAAAATGGAGAAAATAATGTCCTGGCTCACGATTCGAACAGGTGGACAAAAATTGTCGTTTTGTACTTAACATTTCATACAGCTTAGTACTAATTTCTGCTCCAATTACATTATAATTCAAAAATTCCATGTGTGAAATCCGCCAAATGTTGAAAGGGTACAGAAATGTTACCATCCAGCAATATATGCCACGCGGTTATCTTTTTTCCTTTGTTGGTCGTCTTTTTTTCTATGAATGTTCTCACATGCCGCCGAAATATTCTATGCAATTGTTGTTATGAGGCTATTTCGTAGGCTAATGCTTCGTGCTTTCATGTTTCAATTGACTCAGACCCTTTTATAGCAAAAACATCATTACACCAGTATGTCATGTGAATGGTTGAACCTTGACTGGTTGCGCAGGGCAAGGGGTAGCTCAATCACCAAAGCCTAGCTATCTTTTGTCTTCGACTAGTGCTTAAACTGGCAAAATTACAAAACTCCTGGTAGTTATATGCACTTATGCAATGAAATGAATCCTACCATTTGTAGGCATTAGCTCAGTTTCCTTGTGATTTCCTTATTCCTGCCCCATTTTCAAAATCATAGATCCCATCAGGTGATCAGAAATGGGACGTGACAGAATATAGCACTAATGGCTTTTAGGTGGCCAAAATCGGGACGGGATAATTTGGTGTACTTTAAAAAAATTAATTGTGCTGCAAAAGCTGAGTTTCGCACAAATAATGTAGTTTTGATCTGTCGTACTGCCTGAGCTCCCCTGTTTTCCAGGCACAGGAAAAATTATTCTTGGTTTCTACGAAACCGGAATCTGACAGATCTTCATGGTCCAATCCATAAAGAGCCAAAAGGATCAGAGACACTTCTCATCTAATGATTCGGATAGGGGAATCAAATCTCGCCATTTTGCGTTATACTATATGAATAAACTTTGTAGCAGCTGCATCTTGTTTCACTCACACAAAAAAAGCTCACGTCTTGTCCCTGTAGCTTATCAGGAGTGTAGCTGCAGCAATATTTTTCAGACCATCCTTATATCTCAAACCATAAACACGATTTTAGATCTAGTATGCCATCTATACGCGAGATATAAATACATCAATACATCATCATGCAACAGATTTGGCATAAGATTCTTTTCGCCCCCCTTTCTTCTTTCGTTTTTTTGCAACACCATTATTGGTATTCGGTGTTGCAAAGTGATGATTTAAGAAATTAGGCCATTTTTCAAGAAAGAGTAACCAAATTTTCCAACTTGTTTTACAATTTTGGCCTGTTATACAGAAATATATTAAAAAACAGAGGAAGTATTTTTCTTTTGGTACTCTTTTTTTTTTGCGAGTATTTTTCTTTTGGTACTCAACAGTGACTTTCGTCTGCACTTATATAACAGGCTTTATAGCTCTCTTTCGATCCATCATATCCAGAGAGCGTTTAACTCCACAGATATCTCGCTAAAAGCTATGCAAAACTGATATTGATATCGCTTAGAAACAAGTAGCACCGATATCTTATGATCTGGTGGAAGCTGCTGAATCGTAACCGCTTTGAGCTTGTGTACGTCAATGGGAACCACCAACTCCAGGTCACTATCTTTTGTCTTGTTGCAGAAAGGCCGCGGTGGTGTCGACTACATGCTTTCCTCGTCAGCACACGCTCGTTCCGATGATTCCAGTTGTACCCTAGCTATGAATCTCCTGGTACACCTGTATCCACCTCTCGTCAACGAGCTTTACACTAGTAGGGCAAGGAACGGAAGCAATAGAAAATTAAAGAAACACTCTTCAACTTCCACTGGGATGAGAGAGCATTTCGAAGAAAACTTCCACTGTCATAATTAAACCAAAACCAAAAACTCTTTTGAAGTTATTTTTGTACACCTTGATCAACTCCCGATCGATCCTCTTTGATCTCTTCTCTACACAACACTTATTCCGATCTCTTCCTATGTACCACATCATCATCCTCTCGCCCTCGTCGCCGGGCCGACCAGTAGGGTCTCTTGATCTTCACCGGGGGAGTGTTTCCAGAAGTAAAGCTCCTTGGAACGAAGCTCGCCGCCGCCAAGATTGTTGGAGCCGAACCCAAAAGTCTAGCTGTCTTTCGGCTTTCGCCAGCTGGAATCAGCAGAAACGCTCAGGACTCACGCGGTTCATTCTATCTTCAGTTTCGATCCGGTCGCTCGGCTCAGAACGCGCAGCAGTAGTAGATGAACCGCCTCCACGCGTTCTTCCTCTTCCGGGCGCCGGCGGCCGCCGCGACGGCCGCGGCGGCGGCGGCCTCTTTCTCGGCCAGCGGCACCGGCGCGTCCGCCGTCCGCAGCATCTGCCACATGAGGTGCACGTCTTGGTACTCGCACGTCCGCACCTCCTTCCGCAGCTTCCTCAGGCCTGCACGCATCAACGGATCCGTCGATCAGAAAACAAACTCGATACATAGCAGATCAAAGAAGTAGTATAAAACATCAACGACGGCGCCGCGCCACACGAAGCCGGCCGGGTACGGCGGAGAAAGATTGTTAATTAGATGCAAGAAGAAGGGGAGAACTCAATCAAAGCGCCAGCTGATAATTAACGTACCGGTCTTTCGCCGGAGCCCGAGTCGCGCTGCGATGCCGAGCCAAACCCTCTTCGCCGGCACGGCAGCTCGGTCCATACACATCTTCTTCGATCTCCCGTGCTCTGATCCTCTTCACTATCTCTTCGGGAAACCGAGAGCCTCCTTGGCTTCTTCTCCACTACTAGAAGTTTCAACTCGCTCACACTCTTCCTAGCTCGGCCTGTAATCCCCGTCACTGCTACTCGATCGCCGCCTGCTGATGGAGCCGAGCCGTGGTCGTGGGCGGGGCCTTTTATAGCCGAGGAGGGGTGCTAGCTTGCGCGCGGCGCGGGGTGGGAGACAAGGGGGAGATGCGCGTGCGATCCGGTGCTTTTCGGGGCCGGCGCTGTCGTCCGATCCGGACCCGCGAGCGGCTGGGGTTGGTCGCTGTCCGCGGGCCAGGTGTCGCTGTCTCCGCCACGGCCGGGCTTCCGCGCGGGTTCCCTCCCTTCCCTGGCCGCCGCGTGAGCGATCCGACGGCTCCCGCGGCGTGAGCTGGTTAACTGTCCCGCGGAAAAACGGAAGAAAAGGCAGGCAGGCGGCGTGGTTGCCGGTTTCGCCTTTTCATCCGGCCGGACGCCAGGGCAGGGGCAGCAGAGGACCAGAGGTGGAGTGAGGCCGTGAATCCGGCGGCGTGCGCGATCACGTTCTGATGTTTACAGCGCATGCTTTCTTGTGGTGGAGTGGGGAGTTTCTACAACCAAGGTCAACTCTCTAGGGAGGCAATCGATGTCACGCACGACAACACAGGCCTGACTCATCCGAGATTGGAGGCGGCATGCATCGGTTCTTCACATCACATGCCTGTTGAAACTCGGTTCTGCCGATCTGTTCAGGATCGGTTCTTCACATGCCCGTTGAAATTGGGTTCACAACTACCAATGGGATCTGTTTTTTTTTTTCGACTGTACCAATGGGATCTGTAATTGTGTCACGAGCGAGTGACTAGTCACTCGCTCGTGACACAATTACCAATTGGATCTGTAATTGTGTCACGAGCGAGTGACTAGGTGGAAGCTGGGCACGGGCATCAATGAGACAAAATAGAAGATCTGGGACAGTAAATTAACTTGAGTAGTGACAGTTGTAGAATCGCCTCCAATTTATTAACCCAAGAAACGTTGTGTCATACAAGTATGAATGTTTCTGCACAAAGCAAAACGTGAGGTGATGAGGTGTGAGGTGCATGCCGGAGGAGAAGTTGTGAATGAATAACCCAAGTTTTTGTTTTTTTTTTTCGAACAATGAGCAGGAGCACTGCTCTTTCATTTAAGAGGAAAAGAAGTACAAAAGGTGTTGGTTTCTTATTACATTAAAGAGATTACACAGCCATTAGCACCTAGCCATCTCTCAGTCTACCGCTTGCTCGCTACTCCTGTCCGCATAGCTAGGCTAGCTCCCTAAGCCTCATCTCCTCCTTGATCATGAAGAAGACCTGCCGCGGCTGCATTTGTTGGTGCTGAAAAATTCGACGATTCCGTTCCTTCCAAATATTCCATGCAGTGTACATGATACCCAAGTTTTTGTTTAAGAGTAAAAAGCATGCATGGTCATTAAACTTGTTTGGTGGTTTTAATTTGGCCATCGTACTCATGTAAGTGCAAATCGTGGCCACTAAGCTTGAGCAAATTGCGATGTCAAACTTAATGACCACGATTTGCACTTTCATGAGTACGATGGCTAAATTGAAACTACCAAACAAGTTCAATGGTCTATGCATTTTACTCTTTGTTTAATCATACAAAAACTTGGGTTCAACGATGTGGGTTGAAGGGATTTTTTTCTAATCTTGATCCAGAGTATTTTATCTATTCGAGTTTTACTGTACTTTTATTTGCCTCGTGCTCCCTGATTTTTTTTTTCCACCTGTCATTTGTTCAGTGAATCGTGACCGGTGTAAAGTACTTTTGAACATATTTTCTCTATAGTTTTCTCAACGACAAAAAAGGATGCCTCTAGAACTCAAACTGATCTGCAGTACCCCCAGAAACAATTCGGCGCTTCTCGTACGGTGCCACAGTCAGTGTGGGACTGCCCTTTTTTCGTTAGTGGTCAACTTGCATCGCCGACTCATGCTCCAACATCCGATCACGTCTCATCAGACTCCAGGGCCTCCTCCATCAACCCACCTTTCCGTACGACATCTACGAACAAGCAGGACGCACGATCCCACCACACGCCGACGAGGAACCCCACAGAAATGGAAAAGGGTTCGAGCACGACGCATGCGTTCCCTAGGAGTAGCTAAGCCGACTTGCTGCGGCGGCGGCGAGGTGAGCGACCAGCCAAGCTCTGTCAGTGTGCTGATCAGCGGAGACATCCCCTGGCACGTCCGGCCGTACGGCTGCAATGATCCGTTTCCACCCTTTTCCGTGAGTGCGCGCCGGTCTCATCACTTGACTCGCAGCCAGTTGCGCCGAGTGCGTCGTCCTCAGGCGTCGCGCTCCCGGCCGGCGCGAGCGCTGTACGTTGCCGTCCGTCTTTCCTGTCGTCGTCGTGCATGCACCGCGGCGCCGGCTGTCAGTCACCATCGTCATCAGCTCCTAGTAGCTGTGTGTTTGTGTTGTGTGTAGCTGTGTGTTTGTGTTGTGTGGCGTCTCCCTCAGGGCAATAGCTTCACTACTCCACTTGCTTGCTAGTTGATGCATGCCGTGTGAGTACGTCCGCCTTGGACGCATCGTGTCCGCGTCGGCGTCACGCGACCCATCTCTCCGCGCGTGCTTTTTCCCCCCCTTTGAAAAATCTGTTCTGCGTGTGTGTGTGTGGGTGGGTGGGTGTGTGTGTGAACAGTTATACCCCACTACCCAGTTCATCAGACTTCCACCGCCGGGGTCGACCTTGCAATGATGCGATCAGCATTAGAGAGTCCTACTTGGCTTCCCGAGTGGTCTGAACTCGGTTTTCGGCGCTGGTTTGTCAGGTTCGTGCCAGCAAATGGGGTTGCCATAAAATGACAAGCATGGGCTGTGAGTGGCTGTCATTCACGAGCTTTACCTTCCTTTTTAGCAATGGGATCCATGCAAGTGTTCCGAGTTACGGGTGGCGAAGTTATCCCATCATCGTCTAGTGGCACTCGAACACGGATGGAAGATTCGCATGTATCTGAACGTCGTACTCGTACGCAAGCGTGGCTGTATGGCATTCTGCTTGCTCGAACTACTGGACATTCAGATGCCACCACTTACCAAAAGCTGAGCTGGCTCCGAGTGAGCGCCAACGGACGCCACTAGTGGTGCTGCTGAATCGCTTCTAATCGTTGGGAATAGTAGTGGTGACCTAGTAACTAAGTGCCTGTTCGGCAATTTAGGCCTAGAGGTCACATCAAAACTAATCTTGCTATTTAGGTGTCTTAAATAAGTTTAATTACAAAACTTTTTTGCAAATGTGGGCTAATTTGTGAGACGAATCTAATGAGCCTAATTAATCTATGTTTCGCTACAGTGATGCTACAGTAACCATCATCTAATCACGGCTTAACTACCCTCATTAGATTCGTCTCGCAAAATAGTACACGGTTCTGCAGTTAGTTTTTTAATTAGACTTATTTAAAACGTCTAAATAATAAGATTAGTTTTGATGTGACTTTTAGGCCTAGAGAAACCATTTCTGGTGGTAGCACATCCAAAGCGTATTAATTAGGAGTAGGACTGCGGGCTGGCAGCATGTTTAGAGGTTCAGATCAGGGCAAAAGCACCTCGACCAAGGAGCTGCAGCCAACGAGCCTGCGTGACTATAGTTTACCGATTTCTGCAACTTGTTGGGGCGGCCACTGGAGAATTTTTAGTTCTTTTCCGTGCTTTCTGCCCCCCTTTTCTCTGAAGCTTTTCGTTTGTGACGATAGTACTGACTACTGAGGCGGCTTATCCAGCTTTTGTTCCTGGTGTATTGTGTTGTGCTCCTTGTGGATGTCATGTCGATGGGAGTCAGTATCGAATGGTGATTTCTTGTGGCCATATTGAATGGGTCTCACTGATGGCATATATCCTCGTGGTTCTTGAAGTGGTAGAGAATGTTAATTGATGCCTTAATCTAGCGGGCCTAATGTTAGTTGATGCAACGGTTGCATCACCAGTATAATCAGATTGCAGCTTCGGAAAATTCATTGCTCTTGGCATCACCAAAAGCGCCGTGGGACTGCTGTTAGGCATCCTGTTTAGAGCGCGCGGAACTAAATAACCAATTTTACACGTTGTTGGGGTGGCCATTGACCGAAGTAGATGAATGTTCTTTCTGTGCTCTTTTTGTGATCATCTTAATGCCTGGAAAGTGTTTGATCCTCCCTTTTATGTTTGTTTTGATGTCCTTTTTTTGTTTATATTGATTTGTGACGGCAGTTATCCTAATCAATGCTTAGGTCCAGGCGGTTGGTGTCGTGGATGTCATCATGCCATGCCGATGGAAATCACCCGTACCGAGATTAACAACTTCTTGTTGCCAATGACAAAATGTTACTCTTCTGATTCAAAAGTGATACAGAATGTCGTTGCTATTTAGCCGTCGGAACGGATGTGCGGATTCATTGGTATATAATATCTTTACCATACTTAAAAAACCGAGTTGGTGGTGAATGGTGGTGGTGGTGGTTCGTCTCGCCTCCTCTTCAGCGCTCCGACAGGTGGGCCCAGGCCTCGCGAGTCCACCACCGCGTAGCGGCGACGCGGCGGAGCGCAACGCTTCAGACTAACCGCAGCAGTACCCTCTAAATTACACCCTCTAAAGGAATATTCCACACCTCCTCTAAAATATCCCACCCTCCAAATTGTGTCCCACTGCAACAGTACCCTCTATATTCTCCTCTATCCTCTCCCTGCCGGCGCGCCCGTCTCCTCCTGTCGCCAGCGCGCCCGTCTCCTCCCGTCGCCGGCGCGCCCGTCTCCTCCCGTCGCTGACGTTGATTGCAGGGAGATCAAGCATCCATCATAGGAGGCGCCATCGAGTTCATAAGGGAGCTGGAGCAGCTGATCCAGTGCTTGGAGTCGCAGAAGCGTCGTCGCCTGTACGGCGGGTCCGGCGACGCGCCACGGCCGGTGGTGGACGCCGCCGCCGGAGCTGGCGCGCCACCGTCCATTCAGCAGCACCAGCCTCAGCCGCCGCCGCCGCCCTTCTTCCCTTCTAGCCTCCCGTTCCCGACCGCATCCGGCGGCAGTGCGGGCGACGGCGCCGCCAAGATCGTGGACCTCGACGTCGGCAGCGGCGGGCTCAGGGACGGCAACCGCCAAGATCCAAGATCGAGGTGCGCGTGCTGCCCTCCGTTGGTTGCAACCGGACGGCGTCCCTCCCCCGAGCATCGACGTCGCGGCTCACCGGCCTGCGTTGGTTGCAACCGGACGGCGTCCCTCCGGCGCGGAGCGGCACAAGGACGCGCGCGGATGCGGTGACCCCGGCGTCCCTCCGCACCACCCGCGTCGAGGAGGCCCGCGTCGCTGCCGAGCGCGGCGACGGTGAAGGGGAGCAAGGAGGCCGCGTCGGAGAGGTGGTGGCGGTGAGAGGAGGACGGGAGGGCGCCGGCGAAAGCGGAGATGCCGGAGCGGGAGGTGAAGGCGATGGCGGCGAAGGGGTCGAGGGCGCCGGGCGCGAGGAAGGGCGGAGGCGGTCGGGTCGTGGGGGCGCACGGTGCTGGTGGGCACAGGGACCGGGTGCGAGAGGAAGGGGCGGACTCCGTAGGATCCGCCGGCTCGGGGACGACGCGCGAGATATTTGGCGGACGGGAGGAGGAGCCGGGATTTGTGGCGGAAGGTGAGGCCGGCCTGGAAATTAGAGTCCTCTTTACAGGGTACTGCTGCAGGCTTATTTTACGGATTGGACCTCTAAATTTAGCATTCAGGCCGCTTTACCGGACACTGCTGCAGTCAGTCTCAGACTCCCGCACCCGCAGCCGTGCCTCTATCGGTCTCTCCCTCTCCCTCTCCCTCCCCCGTCACGGAAAAGAAAAATCTTTCGTCTCCTCGCGACCTCAATCCCCGTCTTTCGGCTAGCTACCTCCAGATCCCAGCCGTTCCCAACCACTTGTGAGACGGAGGCAGGGTCAATAAGAGTACGCTGCGCGCGGAGCGACCGGAGATGGCGGCGCTCAGCTTCTTGCCAGTCATTGCGCACACGAATGGGGAGTGAGGAATTGGGTGCGGAGGGGCTGCATCGAGGAGCCACCACGGTGAGACAAACCAGGCCGTCTCGGGAGAAGGAAGCTGGTGGAGGAGTTGCTGAGGAGATGGAGATGGGATGTCATGGCATGGCATGGCATGCGGATTTCGCCTACTCTTGAAATCTTCAATCACCGGATCCAGGAGAAGGCATGGCTCCCCGTCGCCTCCTTGAAAATGCTATGATTCGCTGACTCCATACTTCTGAGAGCTGCATCCCTCCTCCCAATCCGCTTCTCCTCTGAGGCCTCACGCCATCGCTTCAGCAGTCAGCATTCATGTAAGCGGACGAATGTGCTGGTCGGTCGGTAGGCTGGGGAAAAATCATTCATGGGCTTGGGTGAGAAAAAGGGAGGAGACACCGATTTTTTTTTTCCTTGATTTCTCTACTACTCCATTGCTGACTGCAGGCTGCCGTTTCTTTTGTCCATGATGAACTGTCCTCTGTTTTGTTTATGGTGCAGGCAACCGAGTGCCAGATACAGAATTACTACTACCTCATTTGCAACCATGTTCGTTATTACAACTTTCGGCATGGGAGATATCTTTAATAATTATACCAAAATATTGACAATTGTCATCATGTAACTAGCCTGTTTAACCAAGTGGATCACTATGGGAAAGTGAGAAATGGAGGGATCTTTCAGTTTTCCCGCGATTGGGAGTAACATGCTTGCAAGGAAAAATGAAAAACAATTACACGCTTGCAGTTAAAGACCCTGCTGCAAACATTTCTGGCAGGCATTCATTAATATAATGATGGTATAGATTATTTCATGTAAAGCTAGAGCAGTATAGCTGGGCAAACAACCCATTTTAGCGTATGATAGAGGAGCACAATGCAAATGTGCGATAGACTGTAAGAAAAAGCTTTGGCTAAACAGTGCGATGCATATCTATACCTAATAATACCGACTCTAATTGATGATCTTTACCATACATAAAAAAGGGAGTTAGTGGTGAATGGTTGGTCCGTCACCCCACCCTCACCCTCTTCAGTTTAGATTTGCGCCGACAGGTGGGGCCGTATTGCAGCGGGTCACGGTCCCCGGTCTCCCCTGACGCGTATCGCCTCCCTATCCTCTCCGGCAACACCTTGCGAAGACGAGCGCGCCCTGCTGCTGCTGATCCTCCAACGCGACTCCGCCGAGCCGCCTCCGCGTGCCCGCCACCGAGATCCTCTCGCGAATATCTCCCGCCAAGCCCCCCAAGTCGTAAGTCTATCTCCCATGTCAGGAGCAGTCGAGCTGCTCTGAAGGCACTTCCTGCGCGGTGTAGGAGATCGCCGATTGCTCGTGGGAGCATGGCCGCGAAGGGCTGCGGATGAGCGAATCAAGATGGATCTAGATGATTGGCTTTGGTGTCTGTTTGCGTGGCCGATTTAAGGTGGCGAAAGCCGGTGGCTGCGGGAGCAGAGGATTCTAGCGGCGGACGTGCTTTCGGGAGAGAAGAACAAAACAACCTGCAAGGCTGCAATTAATGGCCGACGGGCTCAGTCAATTTTCATATAGTTTAAATCCAGTAGGTCCCACGCTATACGAACGTAGCTTTGGGGGCGCTGCCTTATTTTTTCTTGCTGGGGTCACGGATGTGACCAGTGAAACATTAACACCGTGTCATCTTTTCTCTAGAAAAAAATTTAGCATGAGATGTTATTTATATTGCCACGCAGCACTTAACTTTTTCACATTATTTTATTAGAAAAACATAAGGTATATTTTTTCCTAATAAATTTTAATAGTGCTTATACTGTCATGAAAATTCCCATATACGCAGTGAAGAGGCTCGGTAATAAATTGTGACGCTAATTTTTATATAATACAATGTTTTGTATAATGTAGTGAAATAGTATTTGTTAATCATGATCATGTGAGTATCCGATTTTTACCGTGGCAAAGCACGGGCACACAGCTACTAAGAAAGAAAAAAAACGTAAATGCAATGGTTCCCGCGTTTTGTTACAGCTAGCAGTAGAGCATTTTTTATTTCATTTCTACGAGTTGAACGCGGCTTTTCTGTGCAAACGTTCTTCTACCGGATAGCTTCACAGGAATTAGGAATACCATTGCTTCACGACTGTGCAGTGTGCGTGCTTAGTGGACCAACTGTATACAAGCAATAACCCCATTATTTTGCTCCAGATCGACCTCGCCTGTGAGCTGGACCAAGCATACGTTCTCATTTGATCCTATTGTACTCTCGAGTGCAGTGATTCTTCCATGCAACAAGGAAACTTTTACAAGAACATTGCAATTACCCAAGCGACAGTCTCCAACCCCAGAAAAAGTAAGAACGTTCAAATTTTGAAACAAGCAATTGGTATTGATCACTCATCGACAATTGATATTGATCTCGGAAGAAAGACAAGCAATTGATACTGTATAGACAGAACTTGTCGGCTCGGCCGTGCAAATGATGCATTCGGTGACAGATACTAGTGACCTGAAGTCTTAGATCAGTTTCGACCGCTGATTTGTCATGCTTGTGATCTTATCCGCAGGTGAGCCACAAGAAGCCTGTGTGTGTCTAGTCACATGATCAACCGATCAAGGCATCCTAGAGGAGACGAACAAATTCAGTTACTGTCGTATTCGTGACTTCATATCCTAATCTATCTCGAGCTCTGAATGAAGATTCTCATATATTTTTACATACGAATGCGTGGGTCTATGGTATTCTGCTTGCTTGGACAGTCAGATGTCACCACTGAACCTGTTTAAGGGTGCACGCAAGTTGATCTTGACAGTCGACTCCGCGTGACAAAATGGTCTTTTTTTTTTTTTTGGAAATTGCTGGAGCACCCACGGTAGTAAAGTGAAGAATGTTTTGATTAAAAAAGTGAATGGGGTGTCCTTTTTGTGCTCTATTCGCCCCGGTTTTGTTCTTTTGGTTGCCTTTCGTTTGTGATGACAGTTAGCCTTATCATATCCATGCTTTGGTTCCTAGTGTGTTGCCATGTCGATGGAACTCGGTAAATGATAGTGATTTCTTCTAGCTATGACAGAAAAGGCTGATTGTAAGTATCCTCGTGACTCAGTGACTAGTGTGGATGGAGTGTTGCTGTCTTATCTAATAGGTTCATGAAAATGATATCTGATGCGACAATTTTACCGCCACCATTTTGAGTTTTATTTTTTTTAGAAAAATGCATTTTCCGCAGTCTGATTATAGCAGTTAGCACAGGGGAACTCAAATGAAAGCCCATTTCCTCATCAGTATACACGTTTGGTGAATCCATCTTGTTGAGGGGCGAGGGGGATAAAAGAAGAAAGTTTCCCCTGCTTCTTGCCTGCCCGGATCAAGCATATGCTCATCTAAAAACAAGATAGTATAAATCATATGCTCTGACACGATTCTGTTTCACACGCCCGAGTGCTGGTCCTTGTACACAACAATGATTACAGGCTTGGAGCACAGAAACAAAATTGAGTAACAATTCAAAAGCTCGTCAGGCACAACGAACAACTAGTAGCACGACTCATTCATGCATGCTCCGGTAACGAAACTCAAACAGAAGAAAAATGTTAAATAAATTTGAGAGCTCCGACACTGAAAACAAACAAGAGAACGAATGCATCTGCCCTACCTCTACCAATCGCTGAATCGAGCAAAGAATTTAACGCTAGCTAGGCTCATGATGATATGATATGATTAACGAAACTTGTACTCTAATGTCTACATGTAACTCCATCCATAATAAGAGAACCGGGCGGGCGCCAAGTTACCAACAAGCAGCTATATGAACAATTGAGATGAGAGAACCTGCTACAGCTACGCTTCAGTTCAGAGTTCCATCAGTTGTTGAGGAAGGCGCAGTCCCGGCGAATGTTCCCCTGCGACGGGTCGGTCTTGACGCCGACGCGTCCGAGGTTGGTCATGGCGGCGACGAAGGCCTCCTCGAAGGCGGAGCTGTTCTGCGACCAGGCGACGACGGTGGGGCGGGAGCGGTCGTCGGAGAAGAGCACCTGGTCGGAGGCGAAGAGCCCCCGCCCCTGCACCAGGTTGATGAAGTACTGGTTGTCCAAGACGTGCGGCGTGATGGGGTCGATCTCCAGCGCGATGTTGGGGTCCACGCCGGCCGGGCACGCCGCCTGCAGCTCCGCCGCGTAGCTCGCGTCCAGCGTCGGGTCCACCGACGCCGGCTGGATCCGCGACGAGAACGTGTTGCAGTGCGCGAACCCAACCGTGTGCGCCGCTGCACACACAAAACCAACATATTTCTGTGAGCTCCCACTGCACAGACCCTTTTAGTTTGTACTACCGAAAAGAAAATAAATTCAAAATTCCGCAATGTTTGTTTGTCTCTTGGATTTTTCTGGGATGATGGCTGTCGGGTTTTCCAGTTTTAAAATGATGCCCTGCAGGAACTCGACAATGATCCCACAAGGTTTTGTCTTCTGCATGACAGCTCAGTCGCAGCGTGCCGATCGATCCAATGGGCCGGAACTAATACTATGGAGCTGGACGCTCCCCCGGTTGCCAACGGTCAGGGCGGGATTATGGCTAAGCCGTGGAGTACTTAACATGAAAGGCTGAGCTTTCTTTCACGTGCAAGCAAGCGAGGCTATCCGGCATTCCTGCCATGTCGCCATAGTTGACCCCCTTTAGATCTAGGGATGACCAGCTACAGTGCAACAGACGCTATTACTAATCCAACACCGAACTACTAAAGTACAGTATACTGTATTGATAAATTCAGTATTGGTTTACCGGTAGTACCAGGATAAAGTGGTCAGCGCTTTTGTTCTAAGCAAAGGCATTTTCTACTGTGCTACGAATCTCTCGAGCCCATACAAGGTGTTGTGAGTGACTTTAATTGCGGGGATGGAGCCTTGGTCTCCGACACTTTGCTCGACTTTAAAGACATGGAACAGAGCACATGAAAATCTTCAGTGCATGTACTGGTCAGTCTGGTCCTCCACTAGTACTACAGCCAGCGGTTGGAGTGAAATTTCTTGAACCAATTAGGGCGGTTGGAGTGGTAATTTAGATGGCAGTTACTACGAGAATAATAACACTTTAATTATTGCTTACCGGATAAAGCGATCATGTCTGTCTGCGACAGGTTGTTCGCGGCGAACAGCGTCGTCAGGTCGTCCAGGTTGGCCGACGGCGGCGGCAGCTTCCCGTTGACGCTGGCCGACGTCGAGCTCAGCCCGTCCAGCCTCCCGAGCTCCACGGCGTAGGACGGCCCGCCGGCCTGAAACAAACACGGAACGACGCAATAATGTTTCAGGGACGGTGCACGGTACACTTTACACTTTGAAGGAAAGGGAGCGGATCCTCGAAAGCTCTGACGCTTTGCGGACGCGCTCTAGATTTGGCCATTAAGAAAGCTTGGATCTGCGGCATTAACTCGCGGAGGGAACGAAACGTACCAGCGCGACGACGTCCCGGGTGGCCATGGTGAGGATGTCCGCGCAGGAGACCTGGTTGGTGCACTGCGGCACGGCGTCGACGGCCGCCTTGGCCCGGATGACCGTGTCGAAGCCGTCGCCGGCGAGCGAGAGGTTGCTGGGGTGCTCCTTCTCCGCGGTGTTGTTCCCCGTCGACACCAGGATCACCGACGCGTCGCAGCCCTGCGAGTCAGTCACGGGCAGACAGACACATTCACATCACATGGGGCTCTTCAATCGCACGTACACATCCAAGCACACACCAGCGACACCACACACTACTGTCTCGATTCCCTGTGCCGGCCCCCCCCAAAAAAAATCGCGGCGAGATCGACTGAATCGATAGCTGCCTGCGACCAGCGCTCTCGCGGCCAACCGGTCAGATGGCTGCGTCCTCACTGCACCGGCCCGTGATCGAGCGCTGGCTCCTACCTTAAGTAATTCCTTGGCTGGCTGGCTGCCGACCAAGGGTTCATTTTTTTTATAGCTGCCTGCGCGCGGCGAGGAAGGAAGGGGAACGAACCTCGACGAAGCAGTCGTGGAAGAAGAGGCGGAGCGTGGCGCCGATGGTGATGTTGGTCTCCTGGACCTTCTTGGTGACGGCGTCGCGCACGATGGACTCCACGTTGGGGCACACCGTCGCGTAGTAGTCCTGCCTCAGCTGCGCCGCGCACCGCGTCACGCCGGCCGCCGCCGCCGCCAGCGCCAAGAGCGCCGCCAGGATCCTGATCCCGGCGCCCATGCTGCGATCTGCTCGCCGCGCTCGTGCTCTCCTCTCCTCCGGCTAGCTGTGCGCGCACGCAGAGCCAAAGCAAAGCGAAGCTCACCCCCCACACCTTTCTCACACTCGCGCGTTGCGGCCCGCGGCTTATCACGCACGCGGGCACACCGGACCGCGCGGCTGGCGTACCGCGAGTGATAACGAAGCTGCCTGGCGCTGTGGCCGGTAGTGGTGGTGGCGTGCGGCTGCTACTGGTATGAATCTAATGATAGAAGACGCGAGGCGAGGGGGTGCAGTAGAAGCGACGTCTTCTTCGGAGTTGGGGACGAGCGTGCGAGTGAGTGCGAGTTAATACGCGAGGCCGAAGAGGCGGCGCGCCGTGATTGACGGTGTGCGAGCCCGCGCCGTGATGCGTGCGGGGCGGCGGTGGATGGATGGCGAGCGAGAGGGGGCGATCTAGAAGCGGGCCCCGCGCGGACACATGCGCCTGCCTGCCTGCCTGTCTATCCTCTCCGGGTCGGGGCGGCCACGGCTCGTGGCCCGTGGGCGGATGCCGGAAGTGGGACGGCCGACTAGCTGGCTGCTCGCGCTGCAAACATGTGTGCGCTTGCAACCCCCACATGGCGCGGTTGGTGCGCGAGCGCAGAGGCTGCGTCCGTCCTGCGTGCCTCGAAAAGATGGTTTTGTTTGCAGGTTTTGCAGCAAAGTGACGCGAGAGGCACAGGCCACGGTGCTGTCTGGCTTGGCGCTAGCATGCGGCAACTCTCGCTTGTTCGGAGATTCACAGCGATCACATGAGGGGATCAACAGAGAACATACAGTAGATTATTTTTAAGAAACAACAGAGTACTACATTGATTCACTGTAAGACTAGGAGAACACTGTGGCGTGCACTTGTGCTATTTGTACAGGACGTGCACTTGTGCTATTTGTACAGGATGATACGGATAAGAGGTCTATCTGGAAAGGCACGTTCGGCCAAGACAAGGCGTTTGGCCTTGGCCTGCATCCAAGGAGGCCGGTTTTGATGATTGGAGACGTCGAGAATCCGCCATTGATGCCCGAAACCGAAAGACGGGCTCATAATTTTGTGTGCCCCATGGCGCTTTCGAGGCAAAAGCGACACCTAAAAGAGTCCCTTTGCTTGTTCGCGCTTCCTCCTATGGCATGGCGGCAGCCACCGTCGCTTTTGCGCTGCTTGCTTGGCAGGTGGCAGCTTGAATGGTGGTAGCTGCGCCGAGAGGGGCGCCTGGAGGCCCTGGACCCATCTCTTTCTCAGGACAAAGGTGGTTTACTGTGTGCGTGTACACAGGCTTCCCTTTCGATAACGACTGCATCGCCAGCAGCACGCGCGGCGGATGAAGTGATGAGCGTAACGGTCGAATGAGATGAGAATGACAGGTGGTTTGAACGGACGAACGGTGGGTGTAGGGTACTGTGATGCGAACATGAACGTGCATACGGAACCGCGCGGCCCGCGCCATGGCTCCAACGGCAGTCATCGGCTTGATCTTGATGCTAATACAAGCATAACTGCAGTCGCTTTCATCGGTTTAGGCTTGGATAGAATTTACGGGCGGGTATTGTTAGCACTGGCGGATCTAGAGCCAAAGGAAAGGAGGGGCTGGACTCTGTTGGCTCTCTTCTTCCTCCTCCTCTCCTTATTTCTCTTGCAAACTCCATTGTTTCAAGCTTTTTTTGTCAACAAAATTTAGGAGAGGCTTGGGGGAAATGCTATAAAAGGGTGCCAGCTGGTAGGGGGGGCTGGAGCCCCCCAGCCCCCCGCTGGATCCGGCTCTGATTGTTAGATGCATTCATGATCAAAGGTATGCTAAAAACCTCCCAACTCAAAAAACAAAATCATATCGGGAGCAAAAATTGATCCGGTTAGCCTCATCCAAACAACGGTGGATTCGCTAGGCGAGTAATCTCGCGCAACGCATGGCGGTTGTACTAAGCTAGCCAAGGAAAACTCGCCACGCTAGGGAAGCAAGGAGAAACTTAGTTTTTACCATTGGTACTGTTTAATTACCTATTGCACTTATCATCTCGCGATTAACATCGCATACAAACGTGGTTGTGTGTTCAGAGTCACGGGGAAAATATATAAACTGACCATAGCTAAGCGTCATCAACTCTCAATAGTGCAAGGGGACTGAGTCACCAAGAAATTAAAAGTCTGATTACAAAGCCATGCTTTGGCCCGAGTTAGATAAACATTACATTACCGTCGGCTATTGGATAACTTCTCATTCAAAAACTACTACGAAAGTTGATAAAAGAAGTTATGAGCAGTTGTTTACTCGTTTAAGCTTTTGTGACTTTTTCGTCTATACTTCTAGGCTAGGGCCATCAACAGCAGGAATAGACAACGATTGACGTCAGACATTCTAGCTAGTGACAGAACAATCCGCATTAAGGACAACTATACTGGCATGGGCAACTCCAGGTCTCCAGCCGAACGACAGGAGGCTTAACCACCCCGCATTAAGGACAACTATACCACAAGCATGGGCGACTCTAGCCGAACGGCAGGGGGCTTGAGCCCTCCCCCAAACACACACACGACTTCCACGGAGAGGAGAGAGGATGAAGAAAAAAAAGAGGAGGACTCGATCGAAAGAGATGATACCACCTTGAAACAACCATTGGCTCACATAATGGTGACCTTGTAAGAACCTGTGAAGATAATACTAGAGTGGATAAAACTATCATAAGCCTGTTGCATTATAAGCCTTTCAAGATTGTTGAAGGACTCTCTCTTTCTCTCTCCCTCTAACCACATGATCTGCTCTTACTCTTAATGCCATTCTCCGTCTTTGGAATGGCCCAAGGAATTGATTTCATACATGGGCTCGCCGCCCGCCCATGGTTTTACACTTGGGCCTAGTTCTTGCCAGCCCTAACGAAACCAGGAAGCCACAATCCGGATCGTTGACTAAGTGATCCTTATTTCCATATGAGCTGAGTTGATTAAGCACGAGCACGCATCAATTCAAGCGTACAGGAGAACACAAGTTGCACAACTGGAAGCACACATCACGGGCTCCCATCGTCATGCGATGTGGCCTCCTGGCCTGAGAGGCTATCCACAACGAGATAAGGTAATAAAACAAGCGGCGACTCTGATGCTGGTTCAGTTCAGTTGGGCTGTCAGTTTCTCAGGTAGTTGCAGGGTCTCTACCCAGGAGCTTGGGCGGCTCCGACTCCGAGGTCTTTCCCTGCCGGAGCGCCATGTCCGGCACGGCAGCGCTACTCCTTTCAACGGCGCGCGCGTGCACCGTATGAATCGCTCGCTTGTCTTGTCGACTGATGCGCGAAGCTGTCGTGGCGGCTCCGCGTGTTCCGAACGAAGGAAAAGATGTGGTGACATGCGCTTTGGGTTGGACTTGAGAACGAGCCTTCAGAGGAAAAGGTTGGGTTTGTGATATACAATAGACCCAACTTGTGATGGTTGAATGAAAGAATTACCGACACGAGTATAGTAATGCAAGAGTCGGTAACATTAGAAGACGAACGTGTATTCTGAAATTTTCAGCCTCTTCAGATTGCACCTGTCAAATTGTCATGACGAAACACCGTGCTCTGTGTCGACTACTTTTGGAGGCTCTGGTAGTACGGAAGAAGTTGCAAAAACACGGCCATCTCCGGATTAAAATAAGTTTACCAATATTTACATGTATGGTTTTAATGTGTTCGGTAAAACTTGCGGAGGGGGCTTCGATTGAAGTTTTCGCCCCCTTTCAGCCTTGTAGTATTCGTGACGAAACACACCGTGTTCTTTGTCGATTTAGGCACGATAATTGAAGCTGTCGTCGCGGCTCCGCGTGTTCTGAAGGAACGGAGGTGGTGACATGAGCTTCGGTTTGGACTTGAGAACGAGCCCGTCGGAAGAAAAAGTTCGAAAACATCTTCTTCTTCTTTTTTTTTTTGCGAATTAGTTCGAAAACATCTTCAATTCTGAAGAACTAATAGACGCAGCTTGTGCTGGTTGCATGAAAGAATCACCGACGCGGGTATAGTAATGTAGTACTAGTCGGTAAAATTAGAAGACGAAAGTAGTTTGAAGATTTCAATTCAGAGTCTTGAGACTGCACGTGTCATGAAGGAACACCGTGTTCTCTGTCGACTACCTTTGGCTCTTGTAGTGTGGTAGCACGTACGGACGAAGTTACAAACACGGTTGTTTTTTCTCCATTTTTTTTTGAGACCGTGCGGGGCACGTTTTTTATTAAGAAGAAGAAAAAGCTTGTTAGAACGTGATCAGGGTTAAGTCCCCTAGGGGACCTAGCAAAAACCGACCGACGAAGTTTAGGATAACAAGAACAAAACACGACAACTACTACAAGCCTCTAACGAAGGGAAAGGGAACATGCTCCCAAAACCTAAAATTCCAAAGGAACTAAGCTCTACGAGGAAAAACTAAGTCTTATTCTCTAAGCTTGGAGAATCCTGCACCTCCCCAAAGTGCCACCTTGTCGATAATTTCCTGAGCCAAAGCGACCGGTTGGAGGGCTTGAAATTCGTGGACGCGATTGTTGTGCTCCTTCCAAAGTCTCCGTGCGACCAAAATGACGAGCGTGTCGAACCCACGACGCCGGGGTTTGGGGATCCACTACGCGACCGCAACCACCAATCTACAAACGGTGGTTCATGTAGAGTCGGGGATATTGGTGGTACCCCGATACATCTCAGAATTCTATACCAAGTCTCCCTTGCGTGGACGCAGTGTAGAAGTAGGTGGTCGATCGTCTCTCGCTCCTGGGCGCAGAGTGCGCACGTAACGTCGTCTTCCAGACCGTGATGGAGTAACCTATTTGATGTCCAATTACGACCAAGCAGCACCAACCAGCAGATGAAATGACATTTGTTAGGAGCCTTGGTCTTCCATAACAAGCGTGCACCCAACACTTCTGATTGACCAATAAAAAAGGCGTTGTACGCACTAGCCAAAGTGAAGCGACCATCTGGTGTCCATTTCCATCGAAATCGATCAGGCTCGGTAGTCAGGGTGATCTCCGATATCAAGCTTACCACCTTGAATAGGTCCAGGATACCCTGAACTGTCGGTGGCCCCTGGAAATCCTTTATCCAAAGCCATCATGCTGCCAAGCTGACAAAGAGTGGGAATCTGGGTGAAGAACCTTGGGCAGCCTTCTACGCGACCAAAGCCTCCTGCTCAAAATATTCATTTTCTGTGATAAGGCTCGCCTAACAAGCCATGAAACCCAAGTATGCCACCAAAAAAGATATTCAACAAGAGAAAATTCGGACCACGTTCTTTGTAAGACACGGCTTCGGGTGGGACGAATCCTCAACGGAGACCCTTTGATCACCCCCACCGCTCGTTACTCAGAACAAAAATAAAACCAAATAAATGAGCCAAAGCCTCCCTCGCCTAGATCCAGTGGCCCTTGCGCGGATCTGGCCAACAATCAAACCAAACACACTGATTTGATCGGCAGAGAGCTGCTCGGAGCATCACGACCAAGGGGGGAGAGAAACGAGAGCGAAGGGGAGGAAAGGCCATGACGATTCCAACGGCGGCGACCACGACCAAGTGAGAGCGACCACGACCAAGTATCCACGACGAAATGACCAAGCGACCACGATCAAGCGACCACGACCAATCGATCAAGCCAAACATGCCAATTTAATCGGCAGAGAGGTGCTCGAAGCATCACGACCAAGGGAGGAGAGAAGGGAGAGCGAAGGCGAGGAAAGGCCAAGGCGATTCCGACGACGGCGACCATGACCAAGTAACAACGATCACAACAAAGTGACCACGACCAAACGACCACGACCAAGCGACCATGACCAAGCATCTACGACCAAATGACCAAGCGACCACGACCACGATCAAGCGACCACGACCAAGCGATCAAGCAAAAACATGCCGATTTGATTGGCAGAGAGGTGCTCGGAGCATCACGACCAAGAAAAGAGAGAAAGGAGAGCGGAGGCGAGGAAAGGCTAGGGCGATTCCGACGGCGGCAACCACGACCAAGTAACAGCGACCACGACCAAGCGACCAATCGACCACGACCAAACGACCAAGCAACCACGACCAAACATCTACGACCAAACGACCAAGCGACCACAACCAAGCATCCACGACCAAACGACCAAGCGACCACGACCATGATCATGCGACCACGACCATGCATCCCTCACCTCTGACCAGATATGAAAGGAGGGGTCGTCACGCGACCCGATCGCCAAAAACAAAGACAGGGGTCGTCGTCCAAATTAAAGATCGCTGCGACGAGGGCTGCGTCCTCCCACCAGGGTTTCCTGACGGACGAAATGGAGGAAGCTCGGCACTCGCCACGTCAAGAGAGAGGGTGGATCAGCCGCCACGTCGAGGGAGAGGATAGATCCACCGCCATCGAGCCGGATTGCCGGCGCCTCACCGAGAGCGTCCCTTTCCCGTGCGCATCGTCGACCGGGTTGGGACATGACAGCAGCTCAGTTCGGTGAACCATTAACATCAGCGACCCGTAGAAGAGTTTCCTAAACTGACCTTAGTAGGAGGCCCATTCCGTGGTAGAGGCCTGACGCGCGGCCCACGCGGGACCAGAAGGAGGGCATGTGCCTCTTGGCCCGCGTGTGCTGATCCGCGGAAGCCTCTGGAGCCAAGACCTGATCAGCATAAGCTGCCAAGTCCATCACGTGACCAGCAGAAGCAGCCAAAGGACGGGTGGAGGAAGATGCAAGGGAGCGACCGGGTCAGAGCATCCAGAGGGCTGATCTCACGAGCAACTTTCGCAGTTGCTTTTGATAAAGCAGTCGCTCCGCTTTTCTCTTTCTGTTGCGGCTCTTTTTTTTTCTTCTTTTTTCGAAAAAAGGCACCTGTGCCCGCCGCCGCCTCCGGCGAGGTCGACGACGACGGCTCTTCGGCGTTCGCCTGCTTTTGCCATGGTTGGAGCGACCCCGGCGGGACCTGCCCTCGCCGCCGCCGGGCATCCGCCATGAAGCCCGTAGGCTGCGGTTACGGCTGCGCGACCTCCGGCGACCCGTGCGACGAGCCGGAAGAGTCTGAGTGCAGAACTTCTGGAACGCGTCCAGCGCCCGGAACTCCACCGGGTGGGTGGAGGATGACCCCGACGAGCTCGGGCTCATGTACATGTCCATGCGCAGGAGCTCTCGGACCGAGGGGATGGACGGGCCCTGCTCGTCGGTGCCCGGCGCCGGGGAGGACGTCGAGGCTCCAGCCACAGCAGCGCTCGGCGTGCACTGCGGCGTAGCAGACGCCCCAGCGGCCACAGCAGCGCACGCGCGTCTGAAGCGGGCTCTCCGGCCGTCGGCTTCGCCCGGCGGGGCGCGCTTGAAGGCCCGGAGGGACGCGAAGAGCAGCAGGAGCCTCGCTGATCAAGTCATGACGACCTAGCCGGAGCAAGGCTGAGATGGAGGTCCAGCCCTCACTTCTGTGTGAAATCTTGCGGCAGGAGCCGCGCCTGATCGACAGTCGTCCGTGCGCCGCCGGCCACGCTGAAGAAGGCGACGCCGCCGCCGCGCGCGCCTCGCCCGAGCATGTCCACCTCGCCGCTGCCGCCGCTCCGCGGGATGAGCTGCAGCTCGCCGAGGATGAAGGCCGCGAAGAGCGCGAGGCAGAGCACGACCTGCACCGCCAGCGTGCGGCGCCACGGAGCAGCTGCGGTCGCCGTTGTTGACTCGTCCTTGGTTGGCGTTGCCACCGCGGCTGAGGCACCGGCTCCCGGCCCCGCCGGCCCCTCCTCCGGAGCCGCCGCGACCGCCTCAGCTTACGCTGTCGGAACGCTCGCCGTTGCCGCCGTTGGGTACCTTTTCTCTTCCCAAGAGAGATGGCAGCAGGGATGGCAGGCCCGAGCTCGTCGGCGCCCCGCGACACGACCTGAGCCCAGTTCGGAGCCCCCGAGGAGCTCGCGGGGCCAGCCGAGGAAGAAGCGACCAGAGGAGGTTTGGCAGAGCGGGCGTGGGAGGGCGAGTCTAGCGCCATGGCGCTGCGGAGGACGCCGGCAGCGGAGCCTGGGCGGAGCAGGGGTGGAGGCGGCGGCTGACACGGCGGGGAGGGGAGGCCGTACGTTTCTTGGTTTCTCACGCGCTCCACTCTTCCTGCTCCCAAGAAGACTCGTTTGGGCACCGCGTCCTCGCGCGCTCCCTCCGCCTCCGCCGCTGGCACGCGGACGACGCTGCTCGTCGGGCTCCGCGGCCAGCGTCGCCGGTCCGTGGCGCTCGCGGCCGTGAGCGAGGCGGCCGCGGCGGTCGGGGCCGTGACCGAGATTCGGTTCGTGAAATGACCTTTCTCTTGCACTAAACTTAACCTACTCCATGACTGGCACAAGCAGCATACATGCTCATGAATAGAGAAACCAATTAATTGAAGATGTTAATGACAAACGAACCGTCCGGACCGCACGCCGCTCCTGCCAGCGACCTGGCCGTGCCGCCAAGTGCCCACCGCGGCACCGCAGCCTCAACTGCTCCAAGGACGGCATGCATGCACATGCCACACCTGTTTTTTCTCCATTAAAATAAGTTTACCGACATTTACAAGTACGGTTATAACATGTCCAGTAAAACTGGCGTAGGGGACAAGATTGAGGTTTCACCCCTTTCAGGCTGTTGTTATCATGACGAAACACCGTGTTCTCTGTCGACTTTCGGCACAATAATTGATCTGTGGTTTGATATATTCAAACCCTCATCCATTGTTTCTTGGGATACTTCAGGTTCAAGACGAAGAATAGTACGGTGACAGCACACGACTTGAACAAAGGAATGTTTGAGAACAAACCAGTCGATCATCGTTTCATAATTCAGCCTAAACTGCCTTGCATCTTTTTTGGGCTGTTCTGCTTTTGCTTGTGCGCTGCTGATTCAACTTCAAACCATCACCAATAGCTCCTTTGGAAGCTTCAGATTCAAGACTAAGAATACGGTGACAGCACACGACTTGGAGGAGGGAATGTTTGAGACCTGAGAACAAGTCTCAAATATTGTTCTGGTTTGCATTCTATTTTTTAGAGCCGAACTGTTCTGTTTCATCGGGTAGCCGTTGAGGCAAGTTACAGGTAGTTCAGTTATAGTATGTGATGCCCATTGCAACCAGATAATATATTTGTTCTGAAGAATGTTTTATTCATCACATTGTGTCCCATTCCAATCCAAATCCTACGTAACTATGTGCATGACATACACTTTCAACGCATGAAACGAATTAAACAAGAGAGAGGTACAAACGCAACACCAATATTAAAACACCCAAACGAATAATTCTTTCCTCCTCTCCTTTTTTTTTTGGGGGGCAATTTCTTTTCCTCGTCTCTGGAACGTGCATGTCGACACACCCGCATTTCGTGTACACACATGCGCTTCCCCTTCGCTGACGTACGTACCGTACGCGTCCCCTTCAGTTGAACACGTCGCACTGCTTGCGGATGTTGCCCCGCGCGCCGGACTTGACCCCGACGCGGCCGAGCCGGGTGACGGCGTCGGCGAAGGCCTGGTAGAACGCTGTTGTGCTGTTGGCGAGCGCGTCCACCATGGCGCGCGTGCGGTTGTCGGCGTAGAGCAGCTGGTCGGAGCCGAGCAGGCCGCCGCCGTCCTGCAGGTTGCGGTAGTACTGGTTGTCGAACATGGCCGGCGTGGCCTGGTCCATGAGCACCATCCAGTCCGGCCCGCCGTTGGGGCACTTGCCCCGCAGGAACGCCGCGTACTTGGGGTTCAGCGACGGGTCGGCCGGCTGGCCCGGCGTGAAGTTGTAGAGCCGGTACGCGAACTTGGCGCAGTGCGCCAGCCCCACGCTGTGCGCCGCGGAGAGGGCGACGAGGTCCGAGGTGTTGAGCCCGTGCGCCTTGAAGATGGCGACCAGCTGGTCGATGCTGTGGTTGGGCTCGGGGAGCTGGCCTGGCACGTCGCTGGCCTTGGAGCTCAGCCCGTCCAGCCTGCCCAGCTCCACCTGGTAGAAGGGCCCGCCGCTCTGCACCATATTAAGCACAATGCAAGTTTGTTGGAATTAACGACGTGTGCTGGTGTTGTGCACATATAATAAGATGGCGAATTGCTTAGTACTATGTATACAACTGTATGTTTATAGTACGTACCAGGGCGATGGCGTCTCGGGCGGCGAGGGCAAGGACGTCGGCGCAGGAGACCGTGTCGGGGCAGGCTTCCTCGACGGCGGCCTTGGCGCTCCGGATCGTCTCGAAGCCTTCGAACGACAGGGACAGGTTGTCGGAGGCGTCCCTCTCGGCCTGGTTGCCAGGCGTCGACTGGATCAGCACCGAGGCATCGCAACCCTGCGCGCACAGTTCATCATGTTCGGGTGTTCAGTTTCCGCATCAACCAAGCAGAATTAATTAAACAGCGCCCGACGCGCGCGCAGCGCACCTTGACGAAGCAGTCGTGGAAGAAGAGGCGGATGGTGGAGCCGATGGTCCGGATGGTGCTCTGCATCTTCTGCTGCACCACGCCGCGCACGATCGTCTCCACGTTGGGGCAGCTGCTCGCGTAGTAGCCCGGCTTCAGGTCGGCCGCGCCGAGACTCGCAGACGAGGCGACCACGACGGCGAGCAACAGCGCCGTCGTCGACGGCCCAGCCATCTTGCTGGTTGATTTTGCACGAGTTCTGTATCTAGGTGGTGCAAAAGTGGTGTGGCTATTTATCATGCTCAGAGCTTAGGGGTGGATGTGACGCGATGAGGCGCATCAAGCGTGAAATAAAAGACTCTTGGGCGCTTGGCACGCTCTATAGAAAGAAAGCGAGGAGCGCTGACATTTTGACACATTATCTCAGAGAGAGCTATGTCATGCTTTAAATACTGTATCTGCTTACGTGTTCTGTATTTTTTTCTCTCAGGACTGATTCTTAATGGATGCTCGGGGACTTTCTTGAAAGAGAGATGCATGGTTCAATGGCGTGTTATCTGCTCGCTTCCTGCGAGGAATATTGCGCACTGGCGGACTAGCAGTTACTTGCTCTGTTAGGGATGAAGTGTGAGTCTCTGATTGGTTGCCGGCGAGATTAATCTTTCAGAGTAAAAGTTGCGTCGAACTCTAGTGCCTGCCTAATAGACCGAGAGAAGCGCCGTTTGTCACTGTTTAAAGTCAAAGGGAGAAATTGAACTTACTGAACATGGGGGTGCTTTTTTGCAACCTCATTTCTACTGACTAGCACTGTGCTGTCTGTTGAAAAAGGCTTCAACCACTCGATTTGATTTGCAGTTTTCACTGGACGATTACTTGTGCCATCAACTGATTTTCATTAGGTACTTTGATAGATTCCAAATTTAATATTTCGTTGTACTTTTGTACGTTCTGTTTAGGTCGATCTGAACTAGGTAACCGTGTGAGGTATATCCTTTTCACTTATGCTAGCTACTAGCATGTTGCTGTTGTCTCATGTCAGTACCACACTTGTTCAATCCACATTCGTTCCATGACATCATTTGACGGTGAACGAGAAGCTTCGTTGCAAGTTTCGTGGATTATGTATGTAAGCATGCCAGTGGTGACATGTACGCGGATGGATGCGGGATGCGCCTGCTAATATCTGACCAGTGGTGACATGCCAACGGTCAGAACTTGTTCTTCTAGGGTGCCTATTTGGACACTCCATCTATATTGATTTTCTAATTTGTGCTTCAAAGTTTGATGACGGCTTCTAATAACTGATCATGCAGGTAAGTAGCAAGCAAACACGGTTATTTCGTGAAGTTTTTCTTGTAAGAATTTGCATTCATTTCCAGCTGTTCAACATCTATTGCACGCCACGCGTGTACGGCGTTGAAATATGCAGTACCATTGCTGATTATCTGACTCGATCAAATTAACTAAAAAACAGGTCGCACGAGACAAGTAGGCCTCTGTGAGTGAAATTCAAGTTGTTTCAACGCGACTTATCAAAACATTTCAAAGTTCTCTATGGCAAGTTGCCATGCCACCGTCATGAATATAGCGTCCAAATGAACAGATTTTGAGTACTTGGTTAATTCTTAGTTTCGAAAAACCTAGCAGGGAAGAAGTCAGCTTGCATGATGAAATCGTGGAAGCAAGATTTGAATCATTTTCCTTGCTGGCGATACGTTAAACATTTTAATTCCAAACCAAAACGTGGTGGCCAAGCTAATCAAGCATGGCCCCAAAGTCCAAAATCGTCATAAGCTCGCTCCAATCGATCGATTTAAATAGGCCCGGTTATTACATGTTTTGTCAAAGCTAAGTACATTTTCCATCTGATGCCACTAAAACTCATCGAAAGCAATTCAACTTCGTTTGATATGCAAAGTGTTCGATAAACACATACAAGCCTTCACCTAACCTCTGAAAATTACAAATTTGACTTCCATTTCTCCGAAGACAAATGTCTCACTAGCTTCCGTACGCCCCTCGGTTTTAGATTTGTAGTTTAACATTCAGAACTGAACGTAGTTGTTAGAAGAATGGGTCTTCGAGCTTGATGAAAGATTACTTCCATTTCTCCGAAGGCAAATGTCTCATTAGCTTCCGTACGCCCCTCGGTTTTAGATCTGTAGTTTTAACATTCAGAACTGAACGTAGTTGTCAGAAAATGGGTCTTCGAGCTTGATGAAAGATTAGTGTATCATTCTGTGCTCCGAGAATAACATACTACTTGAACTATTTCCAGTGAAACAAGTAGTACCATACTTGAATCAACACCCCTTTTTTGCTAAGAAAAAATAATAACAAACTAGCATGTCTGTACATGGACACTTTAGTTACCCTTGCAGATTGCCAGTTTACGACATGAACTGCTGCTCTTTAACAGATTTTTTTTTCAGTTTATAACTTGACTACTTGGCATGTGCATGGTTATCATGAACTAGACCTCTCCAAGCCACGAGATGGCCACTTGGCCAGAGCCAGACCATCCATTGCTTTGTGATGTCAAGATCAAAATGCCCAGCTTTTTGGGTTTTCATGTCCCAGGCAAAGGAGAAGCACAAGGGCCCATGCTTGTGGGCCGTCTGTTTCCCTGATCAAAGCGCTCGAATGCCTTATCGACACCGGGCCTGGCAATCCTCTGCATCGATGAATCCCGCGCTGCTCTTTGCGACGGTCCAAGGGCTGCAACACGCATGTTCCGTGGTGCTTTTGCCGGCTGCCTTTTTATGGTTTTGTGTTTAGTGTGCCCTTTTGAAGACTGCATTATTGTGCATGTAGATCATGTGCATTATTGGTAGGCCTGAAATGTGCGTTCGGTATTGACCAGTTGGTGTTTTCTGCTCAACATGAGAGCTCGTATTTACAGTGATTTATTCTTTCAATGATAGACATATGCGTATGCCCCTAACATCAAGACGTATATGTGAGTGTATGTAAGAGCAAGGATTATGGTTTCGCTAGCTGCCGGCGAAAAGAAACGCGAGCTGGGATTGTGGGTCCTACTAAGACTTGATGATTTTTGCTCCAGCGGCAGTGCCTAGCAAATAGGAGGCGAGGGAACGATGGTACCGGCCCCACAAACGCTTCTGCGCCCGCTTTTTGCCGACGACTGGCAACTCGCCCGCTCCAATCTCTCTCATCGTTTCTCTCTCTCCACATCAGCATTTCGCCCGCTCAAGCAGCTCCACTATACTTGCTCGAAGCGCACTTGTACGTGAGTGCCTTTATGTGGCTTTCTTAATTTTTATAAAATGAGACAGATGCAGTAGCATAACTTTATCGTCTTTGTTCTTGGAAAATAGGAGTACAAGATTTTTTCAATGGTTTTTTTAACCCTTTTCTACATCCAACGAAATGTGGCTGCTTTAAGGAACATTATGAGTCAAGAAAGAAACTCTTGCTGCGCTTTACTGAAAAGAAATGGAACAGCACGAGTGTGCGGAGAAAACGAGATAGCACGCCAATGGTCTCAAGGTCGAAAGGAAGGATGGCTAGCTAATCCTGACGTGCTCAAAAGTTGCCCAAGGACCTCACCTCTGGGTGCTTATCTCTGTCAAGGGTAGTAATCGTATAGAACTTTAGTTGTAGAGTCCTTGTCTTAGTTTTGATCTTTAGTTCTAGGTGTCAGATTTAACGGCCTTTTTTAAGGGAAAAAAAAGTGACCATGCATTTACTAAGCGTCGTGCACGAATGAGGTCATAAGAAGTCATTTGTGTGTACCTTGAAGAAGAAGGGACAAAATATTCCGGCAAGAGAGTTTCATATCATTTCATAATAAAAAAGAAAAAAGATGTCTGATGAGAAGGACAATAGAACCTGCCTTCATGTATAGCAATACATCATGGTATCTGCATGTTCACCACGAAAAAAATAAATAACAATAATATTAGTAAAGATTTCATAATATTATTATCCTCACCCTGGCCTCTGGCCAACGTCATGATGATCCCTAACGGCATGAGAATGCATGATAGCTTTGGCGCGAGGCACGAGTGGAATGTTAGGGTTTTACAAGGCATGATGAGGTCACAAACTGCTGATAGACGCATACCCGTGGAAGGCAGGCTTCGCGACTTGTTTAACACAACCAAGTAATCAAGTCGTTTAGGTTACTGCAACCAATGCGCTTTTGGGGAAAGTTCAGCACTGAATTTAAGTGGCTATGGTTAGCTTGTGGATTGCTGCCAAGCATGCTTCAGTTTCATCATTCTGTCATATCCTATTTTTTGCCGAGGTAGCAGGAGTATTCAATGCGAAATCTGATCTATTATTACCGGCCTCATTATCGATTTATAATGAGGCATTAACAAGATTGCGTCGGTCCATGTCGTGCAGACCACTTTCGAGTTAACCATTTGGTTGTTCGTTGTTTAGCTTTCTGAGTAAATTTACGCCGCATAAGTCAATGCAAAGCTGGTAAATGATTAAGCATTACAGTTATCCAAAACCTAATTAAACTAGCGCACTGATTTGCCGACTCATTTTGGATCGCAGAAGCTGATTAACGATGACACGAGCAAGTACGGAGCCAAGCCCAACGGTGGTTCTAGACTTCTAAAATCATTGGCTATATATGAGCTAGTTTTTGCACCATGAATGGCAATGATCGCCTTGAATTCAACAGCAATACGTAAAAGCTAGCGAAGGAGCCTTTCGTGCCCGGCTGTTACGTGCCAAAGTGATTACTTGTTTCCTCACAAGGCCATTACGGCGAAAGGAAGATAGCGGCTTTCACCCCTTTCCACAAACTTTCTGCCGTTTTGCTCCTTTTGATCCCCTTCTCTAATCTTGTCAACCTTCCATTTCCTTTCCACAGTTCTTTTTCAGTCAAAGCTTGTCGCCATGATGGATCCTCCCTGTGTGGCTAAATATATACAGTTAGTGATAGTGGATAATGTTACATACGGCGCGGCAAAATGCAAAGTGGTGATTGGCAATTAAGGACAGCAGTTCATTGCTCGGAAAAAAAAGAGGATATCTTAAGTTCTGCTTGGAGCGCATGTCTTACTTCCAGAGAAATATCTCTTGACAGTATACAGTTCAATGTCAGTATAATATGGCTTAGAATATTTTTTTCGCAGCTCGTTTGTTTAAACATTTAGGTGGTGTTTGGATATTGGGAAATAGGGATTGGGATTGGGAAAAGGAAATGTGATGAAAAAATCCTAACCCTTCATTTATCCTTTGGAGTATATTAAATCTCAACTCTTCATTCCTTCAAGGATCATTTCTCAATCCCAAACCCACCCCTCATTTCCTATTTGCCAAACACCACCTTAGTTTTTCGTGGCACACGAAATAGCACCAAGCGAGACGACGCTGAGGATCTTCATTGGTCCAGGAAGCTGGGGCCCATGGGCCGGTGTGATATCTTGTAGGCCCAATTAGATAGCGGGTCCCGCCATCGGTCCCAGCTGCTCCTCTTCCTCGCGGCAGCGCGTGCTCGGTTGTCGGCTGGCTTGCCATTCCCTTCGCACGCTCTACAGCGCCGTTGAAAAGACCGTTTCTAACTCCACACTGCTCTGCGTTACTGGAACTCTACTGACATAAGCAACGTTCTTTGTTAAGAAAAATCACGCGTCTTTTTGCAAAGAAGTGGCCATACCAGTAAGACAGTAACCAATCGGATGAAACTTTCATGCTTTGAAACTGAAGTAGCATGGCATTGTTTACTTGCTTCATTGCCTCTTACACGGTGATGGTGCTTCCCTTTCAACTCTTCTTTTCTTGGAACCGCACTTGGGCTCATGTGAGTCTAGGCGGCCTGTGGAGTGAATGACATGACGGACTGATGGTTTCAAATGGGAAAGGAACTTTTGTTGTTGTGTTAGCCCTTTATAACACACAATTTGTCTGGTTCAGCACCCTTTTTCTTCGGCTAATACTAGATTACTAGCTTCCTAGATCAATTAGGGTAGGAATGTACCTGGCACGAGGACTGAAGAACAGGACCACTTGCTCCGGGCCCCCCATGTAGGACTGACCAGAGAGAGCCAGTCCATGGCTAAAATCACGCATGATAATGACCGCTGTAGGATCCATGGAGGAATGGTACACCATGAGGATATCAAATGTTACAGGACTGTTCTTCATCGGCTTAAAAGCGGTCAAACTAGAGTGAATTGGTGTGTATCGTGGAAAATCTTGATCACTCAGCCGATGCATTTCAGTATGGGTTTGGCTTATTAGCAGCTTTAACTTGACTTAAAAGGACAACCAGAAGCTTGTTCTATCACTTGTCTTGGATCGTAATGCTATACTGGATCTATCCCTGCTGTACCTACCGTGCCCTAAATTTGAAATAGAGACAGGTGAGGTCGTAGAAAAGGACTGTCCGGTATAAAATGATTTAAAGCTGGCGTTGACGGCCTGTATGTTAGTATGTATACACATGGAAAGAATAGAGGGCCACTGACGTATTGCTGTCGTCTGAAAGCTTCTTTGTGCAGTTCATTTGGGGTCCAAAAGCTTGCATTCATCACACTTTCTTCACCTCCATGAAGAACCTTTTACTCGCCGTTTTATGTGTAGCAGTAATTTTCCATTACAGCAGAATGATTACACAAAGGCACATGTAATTTAGGTGGTCCATTTCTTTAATATGCTTCTGCTCCTGAACTTCAGAGACATATACTCTTATCCTTTGGCATGCCTGACTAAAATACTACCACTGTGAAAGGAATCTTACATCATTCATGTCTTGTCTCCTGTTGCTTTTTCTTCAGAGGGAGTGAGGACTAGGGAGGAAAGGGGTATGTGTCGATGTGTATAAAAGGGAAAGCCTGTGGCCTTTGGAGCCATAGAATGACCATAATCTGAGAAGAGCCAAGTGTAGTGGTAGTTAGAGTTCAGAAGGATACAGTTCTTGAGTCACTTCGATCTCTGACATTCACCGGTAGAGCAGGTGCATAGGTGAAGTTGAGAAACGAGCTCCTTTCTATCCCTCTCTTCTGATTTGCTCGTCGATCGTCAATACTCTCTTCAATCATTGTTAGCTTCGGATTGGCAATGGCTGTGATGTTTAACCCTTTCCTGCCTTACCTACCCTTCTTAATTGTATAGTAAGCATTGTTTGGGGTGAAGACTTCCAGAAAACAGTCACACCTCTTTTCAGTCTTTTCTTTCCTGAAAGCCAAGAGACAGATTTTAGTGGTGTACTATTGTTCTCCAGTTTTTCGTTCTTTCTTCTATACATGTACCATTGCATTTCTCTGTTGCAGTTCTAAAGGTTTCCTCTCTTACAGTTGCGTAGTACTTGTTTAAATTCACTGGCTGAAGAAACAGAGTAAGAAGCACAAGTCCGCCATGCCCATGGAGCAAGCATTCAGGCACTGCGACAAAGACACGCTAAAGATGGCCATGCTGAAGCACGAAGAAACTTTCCGGCAGCAAGTAAGCTCCAAAGCTTCGATCTTTCCAGCATTTCGACTTTCTGATCTTAGGAGGCATAGAACACTGCACTGATCAAAATCGTCTGGTCTCATGAACAGGTTCACGAGCTCCATCGCTTGTACAGGATTCAGAAGCTTCTGATGCGAGACCTGAAGAGGGAGCTCAAGAGCCATAGGAACGTGTCCACCTCCCCGAACGGCGGCTCCATCGCCGACCACCGCGGCTGCGCGCTCGGTGCCGGCTTGTGCTCCCCTTACGAGCAACGCTACGCCACTCGCGGCGGCGGCGGCGGCGTCCCCGTCGCGGCAGCGAGGCCGGCTCCTCGCACCGCGCTCAGCCTCGACGTCGTGGCGCCGGCGGTCGAGTACGTGCGAAGCGCGGAGGAGGACGAAGACGCGGAGGAGGAGACCGACGACGAAACCGAGCTGCAGCTCACGCTTGCCGTCGGAGGCGGCGGCGGCAAGAAAAGGTACGGCGAGTACGCCTCCGGCGGGGAGAGCCTGTCGTCGTCGTCGACGGAGTCCGAAGTGCTGCTCACCGGGCAGGAGTGGCGCCAGGCGGCGCGCCGCGTGGGAGCCGGATCGCCGTGCCATTTCAAACGGAGGCCGGCGGCCGGGCTAGACGTGGTGCAGGTGGAGGACGGCGTCGGGGTGCAGCCGCCGCCGCCGCTGCTGTTCCACTGGCTCAGCCTTAAGATGGCATGAGAGCACATGCATGTGTGTGTTGCTTGCTGCTCGATAGTGTCAGGGCGCTGACTTGCTACTGTTCCTCAGTTGAATGCTTCGTTGTGTTCCGGGTTTAGTGATGGAAAGTCTAGAAACCAATAATTGACTAGCTGTTGAGGCAAATGTGTAGGAACTAGTACTTCCTAAAAGAGGAGAACGTAGGGGCTTTTCAGATGAAGCTAAGTGTGTGATTTATCTCGGTGCAAGTGTCTCTGCTTTCATTGACAGTCAACTTGCAATTATCAAAATACTTCCACTGTGGCAAGAGTTGAGTGAAACAACACTCAAAGTTCTGAAAACTTATACAAATAATGGAAACTGGTGTTTTCTGTAGACTGCAAGGGCTAGTGATCGAATGATTGTTCCACACTAGCTTTCATCGATAGTCAACTTGTCATTATCAGAATATAACTACACGGCGCAAGAGTTGAGTGAAAAAACACTGAACTTTCTGAAAAGTTCCGCAGATCATGTAAACGGAGCTATTTTTTCTACAGTCTGCAAGGTGATATTAATTGAGAAATCGATCCACACTTGCATCCTTAAAGCTTCATCACATGCACATCAAGCATGTAAAATCTATGCTTCCCTTATCCAGACCCTGCATATATCGATTGGGATTGGCAACATTGTACCAACCAGAAGAACATCCAAAAAGAAAGAAACCTCTGCTGACAGAAGACGTATTGTTAGGTTGTGTCATCCATGGGAAGAAGCGGAAGCTAACTTGACCTCTTCTAGAAACGGACGAGCGGGGCCCGCGTCCGCGGAAAATCCACCTGTCAGTGACGAAAAGCCAGCAGATTCCAACGCCCCCGTCCCACTCCGCCTCTATCCCCACGCTAAATTAATCAAAGCCCCGGAAGATTCGTCTCCACCCCTTCCCCCTCCCCTCCCGCCCGCCAAACCCTAGCCCGCCCGCCTCGCCGCCGGTGATGGCCGCCGCATGTTCCATCCGCAGCTGAGGTACCGCCCGACCGCCTGCATCGCCAAGCCCGCCGCTGCGGCCGCCGTCGTAGTAGCGGCGCTCGCGACCTCCTTCGTCGCCCTCCACCCTCCGCGCGCCGCCCCGGTCGCCGCGGGAGCCAGGTTCATCATGTCGAAGGCCAGGGTCTACGCCGACATCAACGTCCTGCGCCCCAAGGAGTACTGGGACTACGAGGCGCTCACCGTCCAATGGGGGTAAGTCGTTATTCGCCACGTCGCACCTTTCCCTGTGTATCAAACGGGGAGTTGGATTTCAAATTAGTTTGGGATCAGTCTAAAGATGAATAAATCAATTTGGTTCGGAAGTTGAAATCAGTCCCTGTCGAGTGTGAAGTGGATCCGTCGATTCTAGATGATAGGTTAAGCTTTTAATCGTTTTACTTAACGTTTCAATTTTTGTCTTCTGCAACTTGTTCATCTAATTGAATCTGTGGCATGTTGAATGCCAAACATGCCACAGTTTTTGTCTTCTGCAACATGTTCCCGTCACTCGGAACCTTATGAATGTACTGAAGACATGCTGCACCACTTTAAGCCTGTTCCACACCCGTCCACACAGATACGGATACGCGCATTGGTGTCAATACACCATTTTCCCAGGAAGCCCAATACACGGGTTTTTTATTTTTAATTACCGAGCTATGGTTGTTGAAATGGGGAGAAACGGGGCAAGGGTGGTACCTAGGTAGGACACATGGAGGCCTTGAGTGTGGGGGAGCAGTGGTCAGTGGAACTGATGATGGCTACCACTGAACCTGATGATCAGAAGAACTGGGAGCTGGTTAAGGGGTTCAAGAATGAAGTCCAGAGGAGGGAGGAATGATCGTCCGTGTGGGGTGCGGTCGTGTGGGCGAGATAGGAACGATTGGCCTTCCATGCGGAGATAGGAGCCACCATAGCTCCTCCTCTTGGGCACGGCGATGCAATGCCTGGTCCTCCCGTGTCTGTGTCAGCAGCACCTCTGCAGCCTGCGCCTGCTCCGTTGTGCGCACGACCACTGTGTTCACTGCTGGTTCCTTCTCCCCTCCCCCATCTAGAGATAGCAATGGGCAGAATGTCCGCGGATAGTTGCTTCGCTCGGCCGTGCCCGCAAGCTAGATCTCTGGCCCGCGCCTGCAATCCGCAATGGGCAGGAGGTTGTGCCTGTGCCCGTGCCCGTTGCCCGCGGGAATGCCTGTTCGCCCACTGCCCACCGGAGAGGCGCTCTGCGGCCGCCATGGCGCGTGGGGGAGAGGAGGCGCGGCTGCCTGCGATGTCGCGTGGAGGAGGAGCAGGGCCAGCGGCAGGATTTGGTGGCGATGCTCGGAGAGACTTAGGGAAAAGGCAGCGCATGTTCGAACGGGGAGGGAGAAAAGAAACCCCAAACTGATGAGGGTGAGTTTATATATTTACTCCTAATTGGCCCGTGTGTCAGGTTAATTTGCGGGCATGCGGGTGCGTGCAAGGCATTTTTTTGGCTGTTTAGAAATGGCCGTTGGGTTCAAAATGATGCCTGCATCCGTGCCCAACCGATTTTTTACCCGCGGGCATGCGGGCAAAGCTCACCCCGTTGCCATCTTTACCCCCATCTCTCTCTCTCTCTCTCTCTCTCTCTCTCTCTCTCGAGCTCTCCTCTCCCTCTCACCCCTCCTCCCTCCCTCCCTCCCTCCCTCCCTCCCTCTCTCTCTCTCTCTCTCTCTCCTCTCTCTCTCTCTCTCTCTCTCTCTCTCTCTCTCTCTCTCTCTCCCCGCAGGACATAGATCTGGGTGCTGATGCTGCTACTTGTATTACCTCACATGTCGTAGGGCCATGTCCATTAGGGGGCCAATTCTCGCTGGATACATAGCCGGCCCAAGTATCTGATTTAATTGCATCTATTTATTCTGGCACTCTCAATACGTGTCGAAGCCATATTGAATATGTATCTGACATGTGTATAGACACAATGCGCATTGCGACTGCCATATCTGTGTGTTGTAGCCTTATAAGCCACCATCAGAAGCTGTTCATTTTTCAATCCTACTGGAAATCATGTGCCCAATGGTATCTAGTTTGATATTTAAAACTTTAGTTGAATTCATTTAATTGTTACCGATACCTGAGATATTGTGCATTTTTATTATCAATCTTTCTGGTGAAATGTTGACAACATGTCTTGCAAAAAGAAAAAAAAAAATGTTAGCAGTAGACAATTGTAGGCAGCTTTTATATATGGGTGACTCAAGACAATTGAAATTTATTTCTGTAGCTTCATTTTAGAAATATTATTACTTGCGAACACATATGCACTACATGGAATTTGCATACCAGTTTTGATTTAATTTGTATATTTTCAACCAACTCTAATATTTGCTCTTAAATCCATCCTTTTGGTTCTGTCTAATTCTTTTTGTCAGTGTATCTTGAACACTTACATTACACCTTTTGTATTCCCCTCAAGGTAATGTTTACTAACCATCACACTGCATCTTTGGTCAGTGAGCAGGATGACTATGAAGTTGTCAGGAAAGTCGGAAGAGGTAAATATAGTGAGGTCTTTGAAGGCATCAATGTTAACAATAATGAGAAATGCATCATTAAGATCCTTAAGCCTGTCAAGAAGAAGAAGGTAATTAAATGGATCATGTTCCTTGTAACTTAATTTCCATTCACGCTCCCTTTCTCTAGCGAACTCAAGTTAAGATTTTGATTATAGGAGTCTAGGGCCCCTGCATTGCGCTTATGATAATAATCATCTCATTCCATGCTTTATTATTTAACATAGCTTCCATATATTTGTTTATGCAGATCAAAAGGGAGATAAAAATACTCCAGAATCTCTGTGGAGGTCCAAACATTATAAAGCTCCTTGATATTGTCAGAGATCAGCATTCGAAAACTCCCAGCTTGATCTTTGAATACGTCAACAACACAGATTTCAAAGTTTTGTACCCCACGTTGACGGATTATGACATCCGCTACTACATATATGAGCTACTCAAGGTTTAAACATTGCTATATGTTGCCTGTTATAATTTTCCGGTAGTGTACCGTAATTTGAATATGTTTGTCCAGCAGCTCTATTTTTTTACCTCCTACTCAGTTCTCTGAAACTTAGTCCATAAACGTAGTACAGCTACATGTTTCCCTTATGACCCGGAGTTTCTGGAAACACATTGTACACGTTATAAAATTTGAAGTGGTGTGTATGAAACTAAGCTACTGACGAGTGGCCTCATCATCTATAAGAATCAGTCCGGTTGTTTCCTTTGTTTGTGATTATTTCCCTATTAATAATTCTAGGCTTTTACTTTTAAAATTCGGAAACATACAGTCTATTTGGAGCTTTCAGAGGTTCAGTGTATTTGAAATAAGAAATTGTAGCAATGATATGTCTCTGATTCTTTGGCTGTGAATCCTTAATTTCAATCCACTTGCTATTTGTCACAATAATATTTTCTGATTTTTTTTCCAGGCTCTAGATTACTGCCACTCTCAAGGCATCATGCATCGAGATGTCAAGCCCCATAATGTAATGATAGACCATGAGCTGCGAAAACTTCGCTTGATAGACTGGGGTTTGGCTGAGTTTTACCATCCGAACAAGGAGTATAATGTCCGTGTTGCATCAAGGTAGATGGATATACGAGCGTGTTACTTTTTTTGTTATGATTTTCTTTGTAACTTTTTGGTTCATCATTGTAATCACACACATTTTGGAAATATATCAAATTTAAGATGATTCCGTTTGTGTTATTAGGATCTTCTGCAGATTGAGAGATGTAATGTAATCCACTTGAATTTAGTGTTTCGTTAGCGCCAACAATAAAGCCAATGAATCCTTGACTATAGATGACAGACAAACTGATTGAATGCGCTTAAGTCCATGAGCAACCTATGCACTTTTGTACCGATGTTATCGTTAATATATGTTCCACATTTATAACTATGTATCGATTCACAAATCACATATGTCGCAATTTTCATTTGACTGGTTCATGCTTGCTTCTAAACATCTGACTGAGCATATATTTCTCACTTCGATCCAGGTATTTCAAGGGACCTGAACTTCTTGTTGATTTACAAGACTATGATTACTCTTTGGACATGTGGAGTCTCGGCTGCATGTTTGCTGGAATGGTATGTATGGCTGTAAAAATGTTGTTCATTGATTGATACTGTATCTCTGATGCGATGTGGTATTGATGTTGAATTCGGATAACTCATCTGTTGCATACCTTTGATATGTGATGGCTGCAGATCTTTCGCAAGGAACCATTCTTCTATGGCCATGACAACCATGACCAACTTGTGAAGATTGCGAAGGTAAGCCTTGATTTGACTCTTGCTATGAAGCGGGTATTTGCACAACTTGTGGTTGATTGGTTTGTAAGAGATGAGAAGTGTTCCTTTTTACATGTTTCTGAAATGAAGTGTATGAACCTTTTGTTGTGAAGTGGTTATTTGATTCTTCATCAGACTTGTTTCTGGAATTTTCTGTGTGAAGTGGTTATTTGACTATTCATCAGACTTGTTTCTGGAATTTTCTATTGAAGTGGTTATTTGTTTAACTAGTGGTTGATTGGTTGGTTGGAAATAGTAAGTGTTTCACTATACTGTTTTCTTACTTTCAAAGTGATGGTGCATCCTGTTCTCCCTTATTTTAAGCGGACAGGGTTGTTATGATGGGCTTTTGCGTGTTCCATTCAGTTTGTATTCTCCTGAAGATCTATTATTTCCGTTTTTAAAACTTCCTGAAGATCCCCAGGAAGTTTTTAAATACCTTTGCCATATTTACTATATCATGCTTGTCTGATATGCATTAATAAGCTTAAGAGGTTGAACACGAGACAATGCATAATGTGGTTTCTAATTCTGCCATCTTCCTGTTATTCTCAGGTGCTTGGAACAGATGCACTGAATGCTTATTTGAACAAGTATCATATTGAGCTTGACCCCCAACTAGAAGCTCTTGTTGGAAGGTCATTTACTGTGCTTTGAAATACTGTATCTTCAAAGAAAATGAATTATAACCCTTCTATGTGTATCATATGCAGGCATAGCAGAAAACCCTGGTCAAAGTTCATTAATGCTGATAACCAGCATCTAGTGTCGCCTGAGGTTCGTTGACAGCACTCCAGTATTGACTGCACTTGCATTTCTAATGTTAACAAGTGTTGTAAGTAGTTTTACAGCATGACCTCATTTATATGTGTAGGCCATAGATTTTCTCGATAAGCTTCTGCGCTACGATCACCAAGACAGGCTTACTGCACGTGAAGCTATGGTAAGCCTGACAGATAAGCTACTTTTACATATCATAATTTTGCCTGTTTAGGTTTGTCCCGTTGAAGTATTATTGTATGTCATCATGTTTTATCATTGCTTCCTGTGGAACTTCACTTGCAGTAACTTTTATCTCGACGTCACATCTTTTGTTTAGGTGTCAATTTAGGGCTAATATAGTTCCACTGTACGCCTTTTTTCCCTTCATTTTTCAACAAAATATCAAGTTTCTCATCAGAGCATTTTTCTAACCTGAAGTCATTTGCATACAGTATGCAAGAAATGTTCTGTAATATATTTGTTTGCATGCTTACAGCTTGACAAAGATGTTCGATCCTCAAACTTAAATACAATAAAATTTTTTTTTTTTATAAATCAAACATGGACTTGTTGATAATGCTGTACACATGGAGAATTGTTAATGCTGTACGCATGGAGCATTGTTGATTAATGCTGTACGCATGGTGCATTGTTGATTAATGCTGTACACATGAATATTTGTAGGCACACCCCTACTTTCTTCAAGTGAGAGCCGCAGAGAACAGCAGAACCCGAGCACAATAATCTTTATGTATGCCCTCTAAGTGAAGCTGTTGCTAATTCTTACTGAACATTGTATGCTAAAGCGATATTTCAGTATGAAACTTGTTCCAGCTATCTGTGACATGGGGTGGAGTCAAATATTGTCGCATCGTGTGGGCAGTCACCGCAAAAGATTGAACCGTTGTATCTCTATACCTGGAAGCGCTGCAACTTCATTCTGGTTCTTGTGCACATGTGATCTTCTATAACGGGGTAGCACATTGTTTGTGATCTTGACCAGTCGTACAATTCGATGCAGCCATAAGATGGAACCTATTTTCTATTGTGGTGTGGTATTTTGTATGCAATTTTCTTTGTGGATCTTATGTGTTATAACAGTAAAATTGAATGTATTGCCCTCATATCAAGGAGTATTCAGATAACGTCTCACTAATTATTAAATGTCTAATATTTGCATAATATCCTTTTACCGTGCATGTTGATCAGTTTCAGTGAAGACTTGCTTTGCCTGTACCAAATGAACAAATCTACACACTTGCATGCTGAAACTGTGACTCGCCGCACCGAGGCATAGCTCCATAGTTCGGGCTGTAGTCTCAGAGTCCAACAAATGTTCGTCTCGATAGACCGTGGAACAAATCTACACACTTGCATGCTGAAACTGTGACTCGCCGCACCGAGGCATAGCTCCATAGTTCGGGCTGTAGTCAGAGTCCAACAAATGTTCGTCTCGATAGACCGTGGAGCTTCGGCAAGCGCTTCGAGCGGCCAGCGTGAACGCATCGGCGCTGCCACCATGGCCTGCGGCATCCGCCAGTCCATATCCGATGAGCAGCTCTTCTTAATTACACAATCGATTTTTCTGAATAGAAGGGCTCCTCCAATCCTCCTGTCTAAAGTCTAAGCAGTGCGGCCGCAAACAAAAATTCTGTTGTGTCCAGGCAACGACCTTACGATACCGGCTGTTTGAATCTCCGTCCAACCAACAGCATGTTCAATACACATCGAGTGCAGCATCACAAAGACGACACATATGTAAGCAAGTTGCGTTGCTTTGGATGTAGTTTTATAAGCTTATTATAATATTAAAATAGTCGAAAAGTAGACCCTTCATCGTTTTGGGCAACGGGTTTTGCTGCATTTGACCTGGAATGACCACAATACCAGCAGCTAACACAATATATCGTCAGCTCCTAACTATTATTAAACTTAATCCATTGTAGGTCAACAGATGTTCGATCAACTTCAATGGCCCGCATGTTCCTTGTTCTTCACTTTGCAGTGCCCCCCACGTCTCTGTTCTTCACGTTGCAGCATCCGCTCTGCCTGCCCCCCCCACCTCTTTATATGAAAAAAAACCTATGTTAAACTCCATGGGTAGCTAAATAAATCATTTAATCATGCATGATTGGTGATGTGCACACTTTAGTAGGGCTTGATCAGACCAATTTCCTTCGCAATCTCCAACTTCTTTTTGGCATAATCATAATACGTCTTGTGTGTCAGAATCTGAAAGTTCATTTAGCTTCTACATCAGCTAACTAAAACGAATTTGAGCCAGAGGATATAACATTTCAGAATGAAAAGGAATCTACTAACAATTTTCCTAACAGCATCCGATATGCGCTTACGGGCCGTGCCTTCAGTAACCTACAGACAGAAGTTGATTTAGAGAAACATTCTGGTAACAGATACGACTTTGATAGCAAACAGAAAGAAGGTTACCTCTCCACCAATTTTAGCAATGCGGGCTTCGTACTGGATAAAGAACAGAAGGAAGAATTAGCCAGGGATAATAACATGGTGCGAAAAAAATACCAAAAAGCCTTATGAGTTGGTAAGTTAATAAGATCGTGATTAAGAGAAACTTTACACTTATTTGCACAAACCCAGGAACACTAATCTCATCGCTATCAAGCCCATCAAGCTCCCTTTTCAATTCAGAACTGGACAAAGGGTAATGTTTGCCGCCTTCATACACTTTCCTCAAAGCCTCTTTGAAATCCATCTATGCAATGTGAAGAAAAGCAATTCCATAATTAAGCATATATAAAGCTGGAACAAACAGAAAAGAAAAGGATATTTTCCACAACTTGCGTAGTTCTGAATATTTAGACAAGAATCCAACCTTTTCCTGGAAAACCAGCTTCCAAATCGTGAGAAAGAAATCAACATAGTATTTTAACCAAGTGTTCTCAAACTTAACAGTCCGAAGGTATTCCTGAATAAAAAAGCATATAATTGTCAAATATAATAATCACGTTGATATACCCATTAAATCAGCATGAGGGAGAGGCATTACAGAGTAGCCAGTGCCAAACAAAGACTCAGAAAGCGTGGGAAATCCCGATGCGATCTTCGCGGCATGATAGTAGGCCACTCTCTCAAATCTACTCCACTAATAAGCAAAATAGTTTAGGATGTGAGGCATAAGCTTCAGACAAATTCAACGAACCATTTAACGACGAGACTTTCGGAGGATACTTACCACACAACGGCCTGCGTTCACACATTCTCTAAGCCACTGCGCATGATGAAAAAGGCAATGAGACGAAGATGACACATGCTCACATGTTTACAATCAATCACATCATGCATACCTTAGTTTTGTCTTGCAAGTCATCCCAGAACTGGACAAACTGTTGATCACCCTCAAGTGTATTTCGAGTCCTGCGGTAATCCTCCCACTCTTCATACTCACCCTGTACAATGAAATATCAAATCAAAAATAAAATAAAATTTTACATCCAGCGCTAATCTACAATGACCGGTTAATTAACCATCTTAATCCTACTAACTATCTTAACTTTAGTGCAACAGGAGTTGAAACTTGTATCTCCTTGCTTCTTATGGTCACAGGTCCACCACAACGTGCATTGAACACTGAACAGTATGGTGCCAAAATGTGGCCATAGGAGTGTAGCAGCAAAATTTATTCTTAACATGAGCTTTTTTTATTCAAGCGCAAGGATAGGAAAGGATCCACATAACAGTATTAAAAAAAAGCATGGCACAGGGAGAAGCAATCCTATATCAAGGCATCATTCGAAACTCTAACCATCATTGGGGTCTAAGCAATTCGACAGTGCTCTAATTATGGCCTTTCCAAAATCATTGCATTGTATTCAGCAAGAATTGGGCATAATACCGTGACAACAGTCACAACACCTTAAACTAAGGTAGACAATCTGCGGTGAACATCAATTTGCATGGAGCCCAATGTTACTCACATAATCACGAAGCACCAGCCGCTGGTAGTCCTGTAGGCGGGCAAAATTGCAGTATACAGGATCAAAGTACCAATCGAAACGATTCTCGTACAACACAAAGTAATGCTCATCTTCAAGAGATGGGTATTTGAGTCTCAGTTCTGCATCCTCCAGGTTCCGCAGTTCCTCCTATAAAGACGTATTATAGGGCGCACGAAAAGTATACATTTAAAACAAAACAAGAGTGGACGTGTCAAATTAACATTTGCTAGCCACAGCTATGTTCCAGTATAGGAATAGATACCTCATACGCTCTGATGCGATACATAGCGAGCCGTTGGTTCAACTCTGTGCGCTGTGGCTCCTTGTCGTAAACCCAAAATTCCAAATCATCACGGTCAGGGAGGCCACCCTTCAACTTCTCGAGGTAATCGATCTTCTCGTGGATCGTATCATCATCCCAGTCAAAGCCTTCGATTGGTCCCTCGTACATAAGGTTGATGTACCGGACGATCTCGTTGTACTTTTCTTCTTTTTCATCATCCCATGGAATCTTATTGATATCCGCACAAATAATCCGCTTTTCATCTGCACGTGATCTTGTTTCCCCGTCGCTTCCAGAATCCGGTGATGGTGGGCGATCCTCCTGATTCTTCTGCTGCTGTTCTGCGCCTATGATTTTTTCCTCACCAGCGGCGGCGCCGTCGTCTTCTCTGCATCCTGGCGAAACAGTCGCGCCGCGAGCGAGATCAGAGCGCCGGAGATTCTCCATCTGCCGTTGCACCAACGTAGAGGCCCTTTCACAATCCAAGCAAGCAGGATCTTTAAGACGGAGGTTTAGACGGTTTTAATTCGTGTTCTGTTCAGGACCGGGTTGAATAAACCGGCTGCGAAACTCCACACTTGCGGATGAACAGTAATAAACCCTGTACTATATTGATGAACGTAACCGCAGTAGTACTTCCCAGACCTACCGGTTTCGTAGCCGGTTTGGCCGAACCGTGAGTGAAGATCCCAGGCGACTGCTTGCTTTGTGCTTGCTGATGACTCGCGAGTTCACACAGCCGTGTCCACATTGTGCGCGCGGTCACCGTGCGTTCCACCTCAAGATAAATTGTGCGAAAGCATGCAAGTTGTGGACTCTGATGCAACTATGCGACAATTGCATCTCCAGAGAAGCTGCTTATTGGACTAGAGTCTACAAGCCTGCTGGGAACCGTAGAGTAGCTGAAAAACTTGAAGAAATTCGAAATTCTGGAGAATTCATCGATTGGCATTCACAGCAGCGAGACAAAAATGACATCAAGAGACGTATACATGTTATTGTCATCTCTGTTATTACGATAAAACATTGCTTCCCTTGTAAACTGAAAAGCGAGCCTATTACACAGCAGGGCACACTTCTGCAGTCAGGACGACGTTATGCTTGTTCCTAGCTGCTGCCTCAGAGCTCATTTTTCATCTCAACACCTGACTGGATCCAGCCTCTTCTAACAGCTGACAAAGGCATTGTGAGCACCAGTAACTGTGGCTGCTTCTACGCACAAACAACAGGAAAAGACATGCTGGGTGCAAGATGACTTCATACAAATTGGCATCAAATAATTCATGCTTCATACTCAATGCTAAAATAACTAATGAAAAACTTTAGCTGAGCTTTGCAACATGCAATGCATTTGAGAAAGAAAACTCGTGCTTAGCAAATAATCAGAGGAAATTATAGAAAGTTCATGCTTGCACTCAATGGCAGCCTAATTACAGACACTCGAAATGCCCATCTCCACAGCAAGACGGAGATAACATGGAGCAACAACACTGCAGGACCACTATTGTTAAGTCATATGAACTGCTTCAAGAATTCAGTTGCCACAAGCCTGCCACGCGTGTTCACGGACAGCTTCAATTCACTGATCTCCTTGTCAATGTCCTGAAGCCAATATGATGTAAGAATATGCAACAACAAATAATAAAATGCGTGTGTGACATGCAAATGTCGAAGCTACAAGTGTTGGCAAAAAAGGTACAATTTAGGAGCCTTTTCTTTGTAATCATCTTACCTCCATAAATTGCACAATGAAATCTATGAGCTTGTGCTTATGCATGTCCTCACAATGGTAGTTTGTTATAAGGAAACTGATATCATAACCCTGAAATATGGCAAAGCATATCTAATCAGTTCAATCATAATGTCTAAAGCAACAAAAGAGGAATACACAATTGGTAACAGAATTGATCTAGCAAGATAGGAAAGAACTACTAAAAGCGTCAGACAACATACAAGACCAGCTTTCCATTGTCTTGAATTCTGTATCACTGGGCTTATTAGATTGCTAGACCGAGTATGATTACAGACATTTCATGTACTACTATAAAACTACATACTAAAGTGATCACTGATCAGTGCAGCAGTTGTAATACCTGAACTGGTTTTCTCCTCAACACTTGGAATGCCTCCGCCCTCATAGATAAAAATCTAAGGAACTTCTTTGCAAGAATGTTTTCAAGTTCATCTGCCTGCTTAACCTGTCAAAATAAATCAAAAGCATATTAAGCAGATTACAACTGGTCGCCTGATAAACATCATAACACAAGCTAACATGCAGGTGCAAAATATAATGAGTACACGGTCCAACATTTTTGGGGATTTGCAGCTAGTAATGTTCTAAGACTTTTAATTTCATAGTTGAAATATGTTCTTCAATTACTGTTAATATGGCTCAAATTTATTCATAAAGAACTCACGATATGGATCAAATTTTGTAGGTTCACCAAATAACATACTCCGTATCATAACTATAGCAGTCCTAGTAAGAATATTAACATACAACCAAGCTGTCCATGCTACCTTCAAGCTTATACGTATGGAATTTATTGAAGTCTCTATTAAACACTTTTCTGCTTCATTGCGGCATATCAGTACCTACAAACAGGGAGAGAAAAAAATAGAATAAATTATAATTCTGGAAAAACTGAAAAAGAAACTTATAAGTGTCTTCTCAAATAAACATAGTATCAAGATGATGTTAACTACGTATGAGTAAACACAGTAACTTGGCTAGGTAAAAGTCATATTTAAAACAATTTTTGGATATACAAGGGCTTACTAAATTCCCAAGATTAATGAATTGAAATGAAACACTGATCAAGCATGTTGAATCGACACTCTACAGTCCTGACAATGACGTAAAAAAAAGGCTCAAGTAATAGGCACACAGCTTCTTCCCTCCTAAAAATTGAAAATTTAAGTCATGGTATAGAAGATCCAAGTTAACTCAATCACAAACATAATAAAACAAAGCTGATCATGATTCCAACCATGGTCCCATAGAGTGTGCGCTTGTAATAAAGGAAAAAAAATGATAGCATTGGCATTGTTTGTTCCCAGTTTCACCTCACTACGTACATAGTGGAAGCCTGGAAGGAATGTTCACATGAAAAGTAACAGCAAAGGATTATAAACTGAATTTATGATGCTGACAAAGGAAGTCTCCCTTACCGGATTCAGTATAAGTTCAGGGCTTGTCCTGAGAAAAGGATTAAAAATGAGGACGGAATTTTAAGCCCAGATTCAAAGTAAAATGTAAAAACAAATTTAAACTGACATATCCACAAGAAATAAGAATATTACTAGCATTTATCCGAGTTGAGTGGAATGAATAATTCTTATTTACAAGAGCCTTTGTTCAATGGCAACGTATCCTATGAGAACCAGGTTCGTGTGAGAACTATGAGAACTCCAATCTGGGCCACATGATCTTGATCCAAGGGGGGCGCATAGGGAGAGGTGGGAGGGGGAATTTGCAAAAGTATGATTAAGTGGGCGGTGATTTTGTAAATCCCCCCTCCCACCTGAATTCATGCGCCCCCTTGGATCAAGATCATGTGGCCCAGATTGGAGTTCTCATAGTTCTCACACGAACATGGTTCTCATAGGATACGTTGCCTTGTTCAACAAGGATAAATAGACAGACACATATCAAAGAAGCGAAAGAAAGACATGGTTTTATTTTATCTTTAGCACTTTAGCAGTCTACACTATAAAATTAACTCTGGGCAATTTATGCATTTTTCTAGCATGTGGAACTTCATCAAGGAACAACGACTCGGGAGCCCAGATATGCACTAAAGATGCACAAAAAGTACTATATGCAAGGAAACAGAAGGACGTAATCTTAAAGGGGCAAAGTTTCTGCGAAACTTTATAACATGGAATTGACAGTGATTTTGTGCACATGATACTGGTTTTGAAATTTCATACCCTCGCACTCTTAACAACTCTTAGAATATTGGTCATCAAGGATGAACTACACTGAAAAAAACAAAAACATGTAATATGCAGTAACATGTAGCAGTACGACTTACTTGAGTTCCACTTCTGGTTTGTTGTGCCTCTCAACTTCTTGGCAAGGGAAATTCTAGAGGAAAAACAAAAAGATAAAGCACCTAAGCCACACTGCTAATGAAGCGAGAACAGAAATGTGTAAGGAATTGCGGTTCATGAGGGAGTCGAACTGAATGAAATACCTGGAGGCACATCGCAGCCTCCAGAGTGTTCCGTATGCAAGTCAGATACAACCGCAGAGAATTCGCCTACAGGAAGAAATGGTATTAACTGATGTTTAGCAAGAGCGGATAAAGAACCTAATCGAACAAACAAAGCATAGTTGAGGCCAAGGAATAGAACTGGCCCATGGGAGCATCCATTTGAGGCCAAGAAATGGAGCGATCTCACGGTTCATGTGAAGATGGAATCAGGGTGAGAGCTTACCATGGCCGGTGTGGCGGTGAGAACTTCGACGTCGGTCGCCGGAGAAGCGCTCGGAGAGGTCTAGTATATACCGTCCCGGGTGGCGAGAGGACGGGCGGGGTGCGGTCGCCGGCCGTCCCGGGTGAGCGTGGCGGTGTTACGAGTGCGCGCGAGAAAAGAGGGGGTGCAGAATGGCGGCGGCGTAGTACGGCGGAGCCCGAGGGATCCCGGGCGGTTGAGGAAATGAGTGGTTGCCTCCGTCGAGATGGATCGGGACTCCCGGGGGGGGGGGGGGGGGGGGGGGGGGGGGGGTGAAACGGGGAAGCCTTGGGGAAAGCCGAGACCCGAGACGACGAAGATTGGAGCAGTCTGACAGGTAGAGCCCACTGGATAAAAGATCGGTGAACATGCCACAGTGGCGGAGCAGAGTGATAACTGATAAAGCCTCAGAGCAGAATCATCTTTGACAGCCCAATTTACACATTTTCCACCTTGCAAAAATAAATAGGGTATAGGGATTACATGAGCTCCAGATTTATATACTTTTAGATATCATCTCTAAGCTCAAGCATTTGCTATCAAAGTATGCTCAATAGCATTTGATCAAAAAAACGTTGTATATACTCAATTTATGTTACAGCTGATTGGTTCGGGATGCACAAGCTGTGTGCACATTCCATACAAACACAAGCGGAGCACTATCAGGAGTACTATACAAACAGAAGTGTCGGTTGTCGCAGCACCACTTTTCAATAACTACTCAACTTCTTCCAGGGAATCCATGGAACGGTCAAGGCTATCGATGAGGTGGTTAGCCTGGAAGAACATTATATCAGAAACCGAGCTCACGGAAGTAATCTAATTGACGATGCTAGGGAACAAGCTTTCTAACAGAAGACATACCGCTTTGCATACTAATTCAAATTTAGTAAATATCTCTTCTTGCTTTTTTGCGGCGGCAGCTCCCACTGAGTCAGCTTGGGAGCATAAATCAGAAGCCTGCGTGTTGAGAGATAGGAAAAGAAACATGTCAGGTACTCAAAGAGGAACACGTGTCAAAAAAATAGGATAACAAAAATCAACAAGAATGACTCCAGTGAATGGCAAAAGTAACACTTAAAACATAAAACATTGGATGAATCAAGGTGTAAATAAGGTTATTTTGATTTCACCAGCTGAAAATTCAGGATAAAAGAATCACCTTTGAAATCTTCTCCTCTACTTTCTTTTGCCTATCTTCCAGGTTCTGATGTTTACAATCCATTTCGGATTTCAAAGCAGCCATTTTCCGACTATTATCTGCAATCCTTTGATCTCTTTCTTTCTCCTTTACCTTCAGACGCTCCTCAGTTTCAAGTGCTAATGCAAAGAGGATCATGAACAGTGATGTACTAATGTTATGAGAATAATTGAAAATAAGCATGGACTAGAATAGTACTTGAGCAGCACAGCACCCCCAAAAAAAAATACAAGTTAAATTGACAACCTTTTCTCTGCCATTCAACAATTTTAGGGCCAAGGGTATGTATTTCCAAATCTTGATCATCAATCTTAGCTTTGAGTGCTTTGACTTCCTTCTCAGCAGCTTTAACAGCAGCGGTCTAGCAGGTATAATAAGTAGAACATTTTAGTACAGTCTCATTGGTAGATCAATTTAACTGAGGCAGGCGATCGCCCCAAGAAGAACACTGAAATGCAGGCAACTTTAACAGCTATTCATACCAGCTCCAGTAGAGCGGAGATCTTAGAGGAATGCTTCAAAAGCTTCTCACAAGCCTGCAAAATCGGAGATACTGAGCTTGCAGATACAAAAACGGAATATCAAGCAATAAGAAAGGTGAAACCTCACAGAAGGACAATTCATGATTGTGTAGATAACTAAATGAGAATTCACCAGCACTAGGAAACATTATTTAAGGTTACAATGGAACAAGGGTACCTTAGTATATGCCTCAATAGTGTTGTTTTTCTCCTGGACTTTCTGTGTTGATATCTTCTCTTGGTTCTTTAATTCCGCACGGGCTGCTTTCTTCACCTCAAGGGCTCTCTTTGAGAGAAAATAAAAGACATGTTATTATGCAAGCTTGCATTAGGTGATAGAAGTACGTAGTGCTTAATCAATTTGAGAAGTACATAGTGCTGATCTAATCAATTTGAGGCTGTACGCACATAGAAAAGACTCACAGAAAATAAAGAAGCTAGCAAAATCAAATTCGTCAAAGAATGATAATCTTTTGAAAGAACACAAGATACATTAATAGTAATATATATACAAGAATCAAGATAAAACATCCTATCATCCTATGATGATAGCAATTATAGATTGAATAAATAATTCGTACTTAGTTACAGTATACTGTCAAGCTATAAAGTTATGTCAATATTTGAGAAGATTGCGGCATCCATATCCATTCTAAGGAGTACCATGGCATATATTGTTCTATTGTGGAAAGTGATTCTGGAACCCTAGAATTTCAAGTTTTTTTTTTGTTTAAGCTTGGGAATGCTAGCATAAACCAATAAAATGGGTCAAAAAAATTCCTATTAAATTTTCTGTGCTCGTAAAACAATAAATACAGGAGGAAAGTCTCTACCTGAAGCTTTTCGGGTGATTGAACAACTTTGGACAATAGCTTGGTATTTTCTTGCTTCTGTTTCATCAACTCAAAATCGGCTTGGGACATCTGTGCAAAGAAAAGCACTAAGTACAATATTTAAGTGACGGTTTTCATGGAGCATCGAAGTTCCGTCAATTCAACGAGCGCACTTCAGCAAGTCAAAAGTAAAGCTGACAGGATACCAGTAAGTTACTAAAGAACTAGGGAAAAAATCGTTAACTGCTAATGGTCAGTAAAAAGTTGTATCTAACAGTTACATTGAAGGGTTGCTTTTATAAACAGAAAGCCAGAGATCCAGGACCAGGTTGGCCTGGAACACCTAACACCTCTAATCCAGGGGAGCTGTTAAGCTATGACTTCCCACCGTCCAGAAGCTAGAGCAAGAGGGTGGCTTGCCAAACAGCTCCAGCCTTCTCCACTTCAAGTGTAATTAATGTGTAACCAGAGCCATCGTTAGGTACTAATTTTCCAACGCTGTGCCAAAGAAGTTTATGGACAGAAGTCGAAACAAGTTGGCTGCCAACGGGTATTTATAAACATGACCTATACACTAATAATATAAATACAACACCATATAGAAAACACATGTTTGAGATTTTTGGTTAATAAACATATCAGGAACAGCCGAAGCACCATCCAAAGAAGAAAAAAAAAGCAACGTATGACAGGAATAACAACCTTGCTGATGATCCCCTCTTTTTCATCATCTATGGCTTTGGCTTTTGCTCGCAGTGCCATCTGCTGTTTGTTGAATTCTTGAATTTTCTGTTTGAGGCCATTGACCTCTGCTTCGAGCTGCTGGACCACAGGTTCCTCCATTTGCTCCTTGACCTCATGATCCGCAATCGCTTTCTGATGCTGCACGAGGGGAAAAGACACCACGAACGGAAACATGCGTCAAGTCACACAAGCATTTCCCCAAACACATAGCAGACACTGAACAAGGGTCAGCACAGACCTCGGCGATCTTGGCCTTGAGCTCCAAGCGGCTCTCATCCGAGTCAGGGAACTCGTCGACGATGGGCTGCAGAAGGCCGATCTTCTCCTGCCTGAAATGGAGGTAGTTGATGACGGCGCTGAGCACCTGAACGACTCGGCGTGGTTCGGGGCGTAGGAGGTCGCGGAGCGTGAAGCCCGGGAACTGGATGGAGTCGAGGAACTGCTGCGCCCTCAAGTAGAGGCGTATCGCCCGAATGCCTTCGAAGAGGAGCTCGGGGTTGTCTAGCACCGCCAGCGCCTCGAACCCTAGCTGCTGGTCGAGCTCGTCGCTGCGAAACCGGCACCCAATGATCGAATCCAGGACACATCCACAGCGGAGAGCGAGGAGAAGGATGGGGTTGGACGTGGTGCGCGACGTACCCTGCAATGTTGACGAGGTAGAGGGAGAGGACGGCGGGAAGGAGGTCGGGCGCAGGCTTGGCGATGTCCTCGGCGCGGAGGTTGGCGTTGGGCGCGATGCCGTAGCTGTGAAGCGCCTCCGCGATGTCCGCCGCCTTCATCACCGGGAACGAGAAGTCTTCGCTCGCCATCTTCGCCGCCGCCGCCCGAATCGATGGATGCCCGCGTCGGCGCCGGTGACGCTCCTCTCTCTCCGCTTTTTTTTTCGCCTGTGGAAATGGAAATTATTTGAATCTGGATGCCGCGGCTTAGGGCTAGGTTTTTTTTTTTTTTTTTTTTTGAGCATGGCGGCTCAGGGCTAGGTGCGTCCGTGAACCGTGAGGTTCGGGGGGACCTCAGCCCGAGCTACATTCGTGAGTGGTGGTCGGCCCGACTAATGATGCGGCCCATCTCGTATTCAGGGCCACAAGCATTTCGCAACAACAGGCCGAGAGGCTGCGGGAGTCCTGCCTGCGTGAATCCTATACGTAGGTCGCCCGAAGGGATTGAATCGATCGGACAGCTTTGAGATTCGTGCAAAAGCGCATCCGACGGTCGAGTTCTTTTCTTCCTCCTCCAGTCTCTCCGACGGCGATGGCAACGGCGACGGCCCGGCGCAACCGGGTTAGCGCAGCGGAGGGCGGCGGCCGCGGATCCGGCGGCGAGAGCCGCCGGAGACGATGGAGGAGGGCGGGGCGGGGGCGTCTCGCCGGAGGATCCCTTAGTGCGCGGGATTTGTGCACCCAAAATCTCCTCCTCCTCCCTCCGGGCATAGATGGGCGGCCGGCAGGCCGGACCGGCGGTGGGCGGCGCGATGCGGGCGGGCGGCGAGGCGGCGGGGACGCCGCCGGCCGCGGTGGTGGCTGCCGGCGGTGGGCGGGGTAAGGGTGGGGGCGTCACTTCCCGCCGGTTTAGCGCGGCAGCGGTCGAGGGCGGCGGCGGAGGCGGCGGGGGCGAGCACGACGACAACGGCGGCGGCGGGAGCGAGCACGACGGCGCGGGGAAGAAGAAGAAGAACGCGCCGTGGGCCGTTCTTGCGCGGGCCGTGGGCCGTTCTATCGAAAGGATTTCGTCGGACGACCTACGCATACGGAGTCCCCATGCCTGCCGGCTGCCGTAGTGCCGTGGTAGCTGGACAAGCGAGCCAGCCAGCCAGGCGTTCTCGGCTGGCCGCTCTTCAGCCATTTCTTCGTGCACCTAAAGTACCTAACAGATCCGATATATATGGATGGAAAGAGAAAAGATTGTGAAATGCCATTTGTGAGTCGCAAATACCACTGTATATAACCATTTATCATGTCACTGTTGAGATGCACACACAGAATGGTTACAATTTCTTTTCAGCTGGTTCCACAATGTCCACCGCAATTGAACAAATGTAATATGTAAGGACCCAGGTGTGTACAAAGATTGTTAGTATATGTAATATGTGCCTATGATCTATTTTTGAGGGACTATTGATCCTCGCAACCGCATCTATATTGTATTATCCCTAATCCATTTTGTTGCGACCCATTTCTCACCCTTGATTACTGGGCAGCTACCATGGAGTGACGTCTGCGACAGCAAGTTCAGAAAAGTTAGCACTGTATATTCATCTTGCATAGAATGACCAGAAAAAAGATCGACTTCACAACGACATAAATCCTACTTTGAACAATTTTTTTGATAAGGAAAATACCAGGAACAATTTAGTGGCTAGAACGTACCTGATCAATTGTGCCATTTACCATAAGGGAATAAAACAAGAGACCATCACCCTTCCTTGGCTTTACCTTAAGGCCAATGCACTTTTCATAGTCATAACCTATATCCATATTCTCCCCATTCTGCAAATCAGCATAGGATGCATCAGATCCTACTAATGAAATCATTGAAATATTTCCTTGGCACTCACCTCGTAAGGGAACATAGTTTCTCCCCCTTCTTCAACGTCCGTGAGATAAAGCAAGAAAGATGCTACCTGAGATACATTTCACATAGCTCTTAGATACTCCAATTGGACTGTTTACCTAAAACTAGTTGTCTGCAGCAGCCAAGCAAACCAACAACAACAACAACAACAACAACAAAGCCTTTTTATCCCAAGCAAGTTGGGGTAGGCTAGAGATGAAACCTGCAGGAACCACAAGAGAGGCAAAACCAACAAGACATGCGAAACAACAAAAGATGCAGACCACCCATAGAAGAAAGGGCAGCAGCCAAGCAAACAAACAAACAAAAAAGTTTTGAACAATCTGGTGCATAGTAAATGGGGGAAATCAGGAAAGAAACGGGAAGAAGCCCAGGAGACAAGCGCTATGAAAATTTTGTCTATCCTGCATGTAGGATTCCATGTTAAAAGAAAACACATCTAATAATAGCAAGCATTTTCAGAATCCTTGTAGGAGTGAAACTGGCACAGTGCGCTCAACATCGCAATGAAGCTCAAGTTAGACAAAAGGCAAGAGAAACTGCAACATACCCTTTGACTTTTCTGTGGACCATACTGAGCGGGGTCGAATGCGTCATAATGTGAAGCATACCTTTGTCCAATTTCATATCGCAGGACATTAAAGGGCTGCAACATATGGCAAGAACAACTTGTGATCAATGAAGTATTTTAAATGGTCATTTTCCACGTCTTTTCCCCGATAAATTCAGAATGATCCCAAAGAAAAGACAATCGAGTGAACTCAACAATTCACAAAAGTTGTAAGATTCATGTGACAATATGAACCTTTTGTCAGGGGAAGGGAAATAATCAAGTGTGCGTTAAAGACTATTGTACTGCAAGAATCAGTCTAAAACCACAAATACCACACACTCTTCACGTTACCCTGTCATACTAGCAGTAAGCTTATCGTTGAGTAATATTTGCAAATGTAAAGCATAACATTTCCAATATTTATTAAGTAACTCTTCTTATGCCAATATCACATCAGGAAACCAGTAACGCTGCAGAATGCCAGTATCACAAATCGATTTTATCTAAGGGTTGTATTATTTTCAGATATACTCTTTTTTTACCTGTAATTCACTTTCTTATCTCCCTTTTCCATTTTTGTAATTATTCCTATCTGCTGCTTTTTCTCCAATTGTGTTCATTCATACTCTTATAGACAATGAATTATACAATCCATGTAACTGGAAAACTAAAATCTAACATAGTATACGGTAGCAAGCTTAATCGATTGGTACCTCCCCATGACTTCTGGGTATCATGGTAGCCCTTGCAATCTTCTTTTCAATTTCTGCAAGGGTTCCACTTGGATCTTCACTGGCACTGAGGAATGTTCCAGAACTGTTCAGCAAAAAGAGTCGTCATTAGTTCACTGAGAATCAGATAACACCACAGTTTCATGATTATGTGTGGAAGATAAAGCATCATTTAAATTTGTAATACAAGAAATATAATTGCTAAATAATCTGATGTAAATCGATTTAATGGAAAATACATTACAAATGAAAATTTACAGGAAGAGATCAGAAATTTGGATTTATTGACAGCTAACGGGAAACTCAGAAATTTGGAATTCATTGGTGAACAAGCAAAGGTCAACTCGAGATGTATCGATCAGCTATTTTGTTATGACATTGCAGTAGAGTTCCATTGACAAACTGTTGCACAATCTCTACACAGAAATAAATGCGCTCCATATTGTTATCCATTTTTTTAATATATTTTCTCTTCATATGTAACATTACCTTGTCCTGATTCCTTTGGTACTCTCCGCAGTTTCTCCTTTCCTCAAAGCTAATGTTGATGGTGCGAGTCTTGCCTTTGCATTTCGTACTATATTATCACACTGTTCTGATGTCGCAAATTGTGGAAAGTACAATGCACGAGGCTGCCAGCTCAAAATCTGCTCAAGAGTGTTAGATTTATGTTACTAAAGTAGCATCACTTTGTTTCCTGCGGAAACAACATTGCTTGTTGGTCCTGATGAGGTTTATGGTGCAATATGTAACAGAAGTAAAACATTACCATACAATACGAGGAATTTGCTGAATTATCAGCCTAGAACCAATCAATTTGTTTTTAGGGACAAGGATATTTGGAAGCACAGCGATGAGCAAAATGCATGTGCTCCGAACCTTGCATGTGCTCAGGCATTTTCTTCTATGTTAATTCAAATACACAAAATTCTCCTGTGTGCTCGGAAAAAGCTAAATGCATGTACAGAGAGTACTCTATGGTGCCTAAGTGGAACACTAAATTGTTCACAGGATAAATTGGTATATCCCATCTTTTACTTGGAATGACTCCCTCTACATAACCAATAATCTACACAGTTGCTCAATATAATTATAGACTAGGCAAGTAATATAACCTCGATAGCCCACGCCCTTCATTTGCAACATTTCCCCCCACATTTGCATATTTCCTGCACGACTAGGTGGTTACATCAAAGAAGCAACGGAACCTATGCAACCAGAATCCAAAACTTCTTCCATTTGCTGATTATGTCATGATACCCACACAACGACCCTGGATTAGATATGCTTAGCATGATTCCATGAGACCAGTCGAACCACGCCCACGCCCACTGCAACCGCATGCACGCAACAGCCCAGCAAATCCCGCCACAAACCAATGCTACATATCATGCTATCACACTATACCCGTTGTTCAGAATGTGACTGAGTCACTGGGAGATCATTTACACTGACAAATTATTTTCACCGCAAGTGCACTGCCCATCACAACAAACCACCAACAGACCATATGTGCCACCATCGAGGACGTGACCGCCCAACAGAGTCCACTTTCTGGACGTGAATGCCCACTGCGTCATTACATCACGCAAAAATTCTGACAAAACAATGCACAAGCGACGACCGAATAACCAGCCGACGGCGGGACGGGATGCGAGCGAGACGTCACCTGGTACGGGATCAAGGACGGCGCGGCCTCTCCGGACTCTCCGTAGGCCATCTCCGGCCACGCCGCCTCCAGCAGCTGCTCCCTCCGCGCCGGCAGGTCCACCTCCTCCTCGACCTGCGGATCCTGCGCCACGACGCCCAGATCAGGAGCCGCGCAGCAACAGTCGATCGGAAGCACGTGGCGGCTCACGACCGCGCTACGATACCTGGGTGAAGAGGAGGGAGCCGAAGAAGCCGGCAAGGAAGAAGAGGGAGCAGGAGACGAGCACCACGGGGAGGCGCAGCCGCGTCCGCATCAGGCCCCCGCCAGCTGGGCCGCCGACGCCGACAACGCCGCCCCTGGCGCCCTTCATACCGCGGCCTCGCTGATGCGCCTCTCGCCTGAGTCGTCTGACGCGTGTGGGCGGAGGACGACGACGGCGAGGTGAGGAGACGAGTGCTCGCGAGGCGTGGCGGGTCTGGTCTTCCGTTACTGAGCGACTATTTTTGTTAATCGGGTGGCGGAGAGCCAGAGATCTGACGGTGACGGACAGGCCCCACTACACTTTTTTTTTAACAGGAACACGCCCATAAAAGGCAATTCATTCAAATACAAGAAATTTTACAGAATCTAGGCCAAATAGGCGAGTAAATTTAAGATTTACAGAATCTAGGCCAAATAGGGCCCAGTTTCACGAGAATGCCCTGAATCTGCAACTGCTGCAACTGTACTCTGCTTCGCAGCAGGTTCATCGGAAAAATGGCTTTTATGCCCAGCCAAAGTTCAAGCACCCATGTTTCAAAAAAAAAAAAGGAAAAAGAAAAAGAAAGAGAGATCATGCACCCATACTACTGTGGTCATAAACGAAATCGACGAAAAGTAAATGGCAAGGTATGGTTAACAAATCAACTATAATTGGCTTCATATTCAGCTATACTGTTCAAAGGTTTTGTTGTCCAAATGCTCTTACAAGGAAATCATTTTACTCGTATAAAAAGAAATATAATGCAATGATGATTCAACTACTGTCGTGAGATCTTCGTAATTAAGATCCTCAAGCTGACATATTCCGTATCAAAGGCCCATGTCTCATTTCCACTAAGCCATCTCACACATTGTTCCACATCCATACGGTATACATAAAGCAACTTCGAACTTCAAGTAGTAAGTAGGTCAGGCTTCGGTAGTCATAGACTTGCCGTTCTGCAGCACACAAGTGTAGTAGATAGTTAAAGAGTATAACAGGATCAAAATGCAACTTTTTCATCGATCCTGGAAACGAAATTCAGGCACAAACACCACATCAGCACGAAGCATGTGAGTGGACAAGAAAGGCACAAGGCATGTGCAAATGAATCAACCTACCCGCAAGATGGCTCCAAACTAGACCTTTCTGGGCAGAGATGCAATTGAAGATATATAATGACTTGCTTTTCAAATTAGAACAAATAGAATAATAACCAGTAAACATAAAGCGGTATCTAGTAAGAAACACGTCGCAAAAAATTAGCACGGAACATTAGTATGAATTGCATGGTACCTTTAGATGCTAAATGTCAGCATGGCTTCAAGTCCAGTCTGTTCAAAAATAAGAAGGTGACACCTCTCTCAATCTTAGTAAAATTATCAGCAGGTTCTTCAGTCTTCACACACTCCCACAGGCTGTGCAAGTGCAACAACAAACTTTCAGATGATTAAGTGCAGTTACAGTTCAGTGATGTTTAGATTTTAATTGTTATATAATGTCCACATAACCCCATTATGTACACAACGTTGAAATGTAGTAGGATTCTAGGTAGTTTACCAGCATAGGGTCCCGCCGATTTGCTGCAGATGCTCTGCAGCCCTCTGCCATCAATTCCTATATCAAACTTGCAGAAAGGTGTTTTAAATTAGCTGTTGCTTCTAGGAAGCTGCATTATTTCCTTCCAATCTATTCAGTGCCATATCAACAAACAGCCGCTCAAAGATAGGACAACCTGAACCAACAAGGGTGACATCACAGCTTCAGGCTAGTTGTCCAAAAAAGATATCAAATCCCCGGGACAACTAAAGTTCGTCTCTCATTTTCATTTCACGCCAACCCCCTTGTTCCCGTTTAACAATTTTTTGCACCATTGATGAATATGAGTTAACTGTGATTGCAGGAAATTACTAATGCTCCATTGTTTTCTTCTAGTATCCTCAATATCCAAAGATCTGTAAGCAATAGCGGCAAGATACATTGCTGGGTGCAACCTCCTGCAGTTTCAGATTGAAAACCTGAGTTAACGATAACATTGTTCACCTTGTATTCAGATGCAACAAGAAGAAGCATAAACCAGCAAGCCAATTTATAATCATTGACAACACTTATCAAACTTACTTTTCAGAATATTCACTGAAGCTATCCCACTGCCTAGGTGATGGAATTGTTCTCCCTTTCTTATCTCTCCCGAAAGTTTCGATGTACCAGCCACCAGTGTCATGCATGTAACAACGAGGCTCAAAAAGCCAATATCTGCAAAACAGGAGCAATTTATGCGAACAGATCATTATCATCTTTTCCACTGTTTTTATTTTCGCAAGTTTTTACATACTGAGATGATGTATCATCATTATCATCATCCCCGCAAAGAAATGATTTATTATCATTTACAATTGGTCGCATCCTTCAGAAAAAATAGAATGGTCGAGCATATTACTTATTCAGGCCACCTTTTAGAGACCATGGCACTGTTACTAAATTGTGCATATTTTCTGTCACAAACAGAACTAGATCAGCCTGAACCCAAGCGGCGCGACCTCGCCGACGGGCATCGGTCGCACTACAAGGGCAGGCGTTGGAGAGCTACTAGGAACTCTTGATATATTTCTTGCTTAATGAATTAGGGTACATCCCCATCTATATATAGGTGGGTTGACTTGACGCTCAAGTAAATAGTCCTTATAGATATGGACTCTAATCTAACTAACATAATCCTAGAGGAGTACGGCTGCCCATAGGCCCTAATGACTTGCTGTCGCACATTACATTTTCCCAATAACAATGAGCAATTCATTAATGCATTAACTCTCAACTGAGCAGCTACCAGAAGCCTATCCTCTCAAGTCCTTTAACAAGTCTAGGTATCAAGGTGCGGATCTTCAAATTTTTTCAAAACTAGTATAAAATTGTCAAGTCCATTGCCTGAGTTCGAATTCATAACATTGGTTATAAACTATTCAATACTTCTTCTAAGTAAAAATTGCATTTTCTTTAATGAATTAATCAACATCGCAAAAATGCATTCATCGCAAGTGCAATGTAAGCGTGTAAGAAGCTAGAAAGGAAAATATACCTGCTAGGTGGCAGCCGAGCCCTACTACATCGGCACTCACAGGGTGAGACTTCATCCCCAACTTGATACCAATGCATGTGTTTAACCTGTGTAACAACGAGGTGTAAAACCATTCAACACAGCAGACGCCTAAAAGATTACAGTTTCAAGATCACACAGTCATACAGCAATACAACATCCTATTGTGCAAAGTAACTTTTGATATAAGAATGTTCTTAAAATGTGTTCATACCATCAATGTTCTGTGCTTCATAATTACATGTGTCTTTGCACCGCGTCCGTTGTAGACACAGCAAGATCCTTCCTCCCCAGAGGTGTCCAACCCAGTAATTGTGCCAAGGTGAACGGGCCGTTGCATTGAATCAGATCCAACCGCTTCATTTGGAACAAGATATACATGGATGTGATCTTCCCCATCCGATTTGTCAATGCAATTGCACTTCTGGCTCCTACTCGCAGCAGCTACTACTTTTCCACATATGTGCAATTCAATATCCTTGTAGGCGTCTGATTGGGGAATGACATCATATCCCATCTCTTTCTTGTGGATATCAACAGGATCGATATATACTGAACCCTTATTCACATTTCTTGAAACTTTTAGAGTAACTCCAGAAGTCGTAATACCGGACGGTGCCAGTTTCTCATGACAAGCATCTGACAGCTCGAGGACACTATCAGCTACAGTGACAACACCAAAGAGATCACGGCCTGATACAAGGTGCAATAGCTCAGGGGTCTCATAAACAGACCTCTCCTCCGCTTCGAAGCAGTCAGGGAGGACATCCAAGGACTCAACATCCGGCCCATAGTATGCAGCATGGATTGCCGTGTACAGTTCACTTTCAAGCCTATCAAAATAACCTGAGCCAGTGGCAACCCTCTTCTTTGTAACAATGTCATCAATGGTAAGCCTGTACCATTTCAGCCACTCTACAACATTGCTCTCTCTTGCTACTGCAATGCCTGATCCTGCACCACTTGGATAGACATACTGAGATGGCCGAGGATGCTTGTGCACAACTCGCCTCTGTGAGCGCAGGTAGCTATCATAATGAGCCCTTTTCTGGGAATCCGATAAGATCTGCAGTACCCAAGAATCAAAAGGCCACTTCATATATAGTGATAAATGGCTGATTCATAGGTACTAAATCGAGCAAGCTACGCTGAGTCACTGACTCATTACATTAGCACTACAGGAATTCTAAGTGCCAAATGCGCGAGCATAGTACATTAGTAATGATCAATGAGCATCCTCAGTTTGGCTAGTCAAAACATTTGGTAGCCATTTCACTAGAAATCAGAAACGCCACGCTACTATGTTTCTAGCGCAATTGAATTGTGTCAAATAATTTAGTCAAAAAAAATTTGTGTCAAATAGTTTCCTCTAAAAAAATTGTGTCAAATACCTCGTAAGCGGCGATGATCTGAAGGAATCGGGAACCAGCGGCGGCGGCAACGTCTGGGTGGGTCTCCTTCGCGAGGCGATGGAAAGAGGCCTTGATCTCGGCGTACGAGCTCTTCTCTCCAACCCCGAGCACCTCGTAGGCGCTCTTCCCCGCAAGCTCGCCGTCCACGGGGGCTGCGGTGCTCGCAGGCCGGCAGCGCAACGCGAGAGAGGGGATGACCGCCTCGCCCCCGATGCCGCTGCGGGCGAGGAGGAGTCGCCGGAGCTCCACCGCGCGAAGCGCTGCCATCGTTTCGCTGCCGCGCTTTGCCGCTCCCGTGGAGCGTGCCGGAATGACGTGGACGGCTGCTGGTTCGGTGGAGGATGGAGAACGAGTCGGATCCCTGTCCGGAAGGGAGAGTGGTGCGGCCGTTGTAAGAAGACGATGACGTGGAGGGCTCGGACGCAAACGGGTGTCCCCTGACGTAACTGTACTCACGGGCCGGCCCAACTTCATGCTAGGGCCGTCAGTGAGATTTTGGGTCAATCGAATTTTTTCGTGCTCGCTTCGGGTCCATGATTTGCGAAAGGATTTTCGGAGGATTTGCGAGTCCAGTGTTTTTTCCTGAAAGATTTGCAATTCCAAACAGTTGTGCCATTGCCCATTTGCGTCGGCCAGCTCACATCGTGACAGCATGCTTTTTCCGCAGTGAGTCATGCTGCTGAAAACCTTGCAATGGATGGATTTTTGGAAACAAAATATAAACGCTCGTTGACAGTATAGAGATTTCGTCAAGATATACCGTGTCTTCAGAAAGGAGAACTTTTCTTCGTCAGCGCCTGACGGCCGTGCAGTACTGACAGTATTGGACGCGTAAATCAGGAACATGGGGGGGGATGTCGTTCCCTTCTGGCTTCTACGACGACGTGAGCAAGATTTGCAATTTGCTGCGCAGATTGCCATATCCACATGCTGCGAGAGAACAGTCTGCTGACAGAGTGTGCTTACCGCAGCAGAAACACGCTCTGCTCTCGGTTGGCCGGATCACGTGCGACCACTGCCCACCGCGCTGCACGCTCAATTGCTCATTGACGAAAAGAGAATGCACTTAGAAAAATAAAAAGATCATGAAAGGAAAAAGAGGAAAAAATGAGAGCAAACAGGCACGGGCGCACGGCTGCAGCGGGTCGTGCGCGGTGGCAGTGCGCGGTGGCAGGCACAGACGCACAAACGACGGCTGCAGCTTTGCCTCGATTTCCGAGCCGTGACCGCCCGCGCGGCCCATGCTGGACTGCAAGCGGACGTGCGCATGCGCGGCCCATGCTGGACTGCAAGCGGACGTGCGCATGCGCGCTAGCCACAGCAGTCACCGCCGTCACGGGGCTCCGGCGATGCGCGGTGCCGTCCCACTCGACCTGACGCAAGACCCACACGCAAACCAACAAAGCTGCCCATCCCATGAAAACAGAACCGAAAGGTTCTCGTGGGTCCCGGTGTATGTACGGCGGCGCCCGTGTTCGTACGTCGCGGCGGCCGCGTTCACACCGGTACGGGAGTCCGTCACTGGCTCCGCTGCCTCCGTGAGCCGACATGGTGAAGAGTACGGTACGTAGCCGCGAGTGAATGAGCGGGCGCTGCGGTGAACCGTCATCAGAAACCGGGCAGATTGCCCGCCGCTAGCATTACCTTTGTGTAAACCTGACGCAAATTTGAGAAGTATCAAAAGTTTTGCAAGAATGTCTGCAACCGCCTATGCGATTGTCGAACTTAGACGAATATCAAATACTACTTCCGTTCTATAAAATGTAAGCATTTGTTGACTCTTGAACATCACATTTGACCGTTCGTCTACGACATCAGCGCCGCTTCTTTTCAGTGACTCATTTGCCGCTACTTGTTGGCCCACTTCACATAGCCAGCCCATTTACCATTGGGCCCATCCCCATGCCGCCTTCTTCGCACCGTTCCACACCGCTTTGCCTCCGAATTTCCCGGTTCGGCGCACCAGCGGCGCACCTTGCAGTCTGAACTCCCACGCGGCTCGGTCGTTCTCGTCAATCCACGGTCCCGTTTCGTCCATGTCGACGCGGACAAATTGTTACCCCTGCAGTCGTGGACCGCGTCCGCTAGCGAACGATCCAACATGGGTTAGGCGAAAGCAAATGTTGTTTTCTTGCTCGCTCACGGTTACGGCCAGGGTCAGCCACCGTGCCGTCGTCGAATTAGGCCACGTTCCACGCGATCCTTGTCCCACGATGGCACGGCAGGCACCGCACACCGGTATGGTGGCGGGGCGGCCACTTCCCTCCTGTCCTGCCATCATCGAGCAGCCCACTGGCCGCGGAACCAATGGAACACGGAGCATCATTACGAGGCATAATCTTGTTTGCGCTTTCGAATAAACAATGGCCATGTTATTACAGCGGGGATTCCGTGTTACTACTACTATATCCCTCTGAAAAGCTTCAGGAATGATTCCCTTGTGTGTGTGTCTTTACAGAGGTATCGTGCACCGCCTGGTAGAGGCATGGCCGGAGAAACGGGGGCAGTTCACCGGAGGGAGTTATTAAAACAGTTCACGATGTGCAAACCGCCCTTCTTGACCGCGCCACCACGCCAGTAAACGCTTCCACGGTTTGCAGGGCGCGGCATCTTTCGCTCCTGGAACGGTCATGTGGTGGTGATGCCGAAGCAGCCAAAAGATAAAAGCGGCACACGCCATGTGCAGTCCCCTCTCCCCTGCAGTCCTCTCTCTCTCTCTCTTCTTCCTCCGCTCCTCTCTCATCACACCTTCCCCGTCCGCTCGCTGAACCGGCGGTCCATCTGTTTCCCTTGTCCTGTTGCAATCATTGACTGCGCTGTCCCTGATTCTATAAAGACAGACACTGCCCCGACGATCCACCTCACTGCCACTGCAAAGAACCGCCACCGCTTCACTCACTCACGATGTGGCGCCGCGGCGAGAGATGCGTGATCCTTGCTGTGGCCGCGGCGGCCCTTCTGGTGGCATCCGCGGCGGCGGCGGCCGGACGCGGGGACGAGCGGAGCACGTACATCGTCCACATGTCGCGTTCGGCCATGCCGAATGACTTCGTGGAGCACGGCGAGTGGTACGCCGCGTCGCTGCAGTCGGTGTCGGAGGCGGCCACCGTGCTGTACACCTACGACACCCTGGTCCACGGCTACTCGGCGCGGCTGACGCGCGCGGAGGCCGAGGCGCTGGAGTCGCAGCCCGGCGTGCTCCTCGTCAACCCGGAGGTGCGGTACGAGCTGCACACCACCCGGACGCCGGAGTTCCTGGGCCTCGACGGCACGGACGCGCTGTTCCCGCAGTCGAGCACCGGGAGCGACGTCATCGTCGGGGTGCTGGACACCGGCGTGTGGCCGGAGCGGCCGAGCTACGACGACACCGGCCTCGGCCCGGTCCCGGCGGGCTGGAAGGGCAAGTGCGAGGAGGGCGGCGACTTCAACTCCTCGGCGTGCAACAAGAAGCTCATCGGCGCGAGGTTCTTCCTCACCGGGTACGAGGCGGCCAAGGGCCCCGTGGACGTGACCAAGGAATCGCGGTCGCCGCGGGACAACGACGGGCACGGCACGCACACGTCCAGCACGGCGGCCGGCGCCGCCGTCCAGGGCGCCGACCTACTCGGGTACGCGGCGGGCACGGCCAAGGGCATGGCCCCGCGCGCGCGCGTGGCCACGTACAAGGTGTGCTGGGTCGGCGGCTGCTTCAGCTCCGACATCCTCAAGGCCATGGAGGTCGCGGTGACCGACGGCGTGGACGTGCTCTCGCTCTCGCTCGGCGGCGGCACCGCGGACTACTACCGCGACAGCATCGCCGTGGGCGCGTTCAGCGCCATGGAGAAGGGGATCTTCGTCTCCTGCTCGGCCGGGAACGCTGGCCCCGGCGCGGCCACGCTGTCGAACGGCGCGCCGTGGATCACCACCGTGGGCGCGGGCACCATCGACCGCGACTTCCCCGCCTACGTCGCGCTCGGCAACGGCAAGAACTACACCGGCGTCTCCCTGTACAGCGGCAAGCCGTTGCCCACCACGCCGGTGCCGTTCGTCTACGCGGGCAACGCGTCGAACAGCAGCATGGGCGCGCTCTGCATGTCCGGCAGCCTCATCCCGGAGAAGGTCGCCGGCAAGATCGTCCTCTGCGACCGCGGCACCAACGCCAGGGTCCAGAAGGGCTTCGTCGTCAAGGACGCCGGCGGCGCCGGCATGATTCTAGCGAACACCGCCGCCAACGGCGAGGAGCTCGTCGCTGACGCGCACATCATCCCGGGCTCCGGCGTCGGCGAGAAGGCCGGCAACGCGCTGAGGTCCTACGCCGCCTCCGACCCGAACCCGACGGCCACCATTGTGTTCGCCGGCACCAAGGTCGGCATCCAGCCATCCCCCGTGGTGGCGGCCTTCTCGTCGCGCGGGCCGAACACCGTCACGCCCAGCATCCTGAAGCCGGACATCATCGCGCCCGGCGTGAACATCCTCGCGGCGTGGTCGGGCTCCGTCGGCCCCTCGGGGATCCCCGGCGACAATCGGCGCGTCGGCTTCAACATCATCTCCGGCACGTCCATGTCGTGCCCGCACGTGAGCGGGCTGGCGGCGCTGCTGCGCGCGGCGCACCCGGAGTGGAGCCCCGCCGCGATCCGGTCGGCGCTGATGACCACCGCGTACGTCGAGTACCCCAACGGCAAGGGCATCCTCGACGTGGCCACCGGCGGCCCCGCCACGCCGCTGGACGTGGGCGCCGGCCACGTCGACCCCGCCAAGGCGGTGGACCCGGGCCTCGTCTACGACATCAGCGCCGCCGACTACGTCGACTTCCTCTGCGCCATCAACTACGGGCCGACGCAGATCGCGGCGCTCACCAAGCACGCGTCCGACGGCTGCAGCGCCAACCGCACCTACGCGGTTACCGCGCTCAACTACCCGTCCTTCTCCGTGATGTTCCCGGCCGCCGGCGGCACGGTGAAGCACACCCGCACGGTGACCAACGTCGGTCCGCCGGGAACGTACAAGGTGACCGCCAGCGCCGCCGCCGGCAGCACCCCGATCACGGTGGCCGTGGAACCGAAGACGCTGAGCTTCACCAAGGCCGGCGAGAAGCAGAGCTACACGGTGAGCTTCACCGCCGCCGGAATGCCGTCGGGCACCAACGGGTTCGGCCGGCTCGTCTGGTCCGGCGACCACCACGTGGTCGCCAGCCCGATCGCGGCGACGTGGACCTGACCGACCGTAGCAGCTTAGTACTAGGCGTCTTGTATCCCGAGATAAATCCAACAACGGGATAGCTATGGCGAGCGCCATTCTCCATGCGAGAGAGATCACAATGTGGATCGAGGTGCGTGTACCTGTCGATTACTGTGCGGATTGTATTCTGAAATGTAACCGATCACATTGTGGCAATCAGGCAAAGGTTAGTGTATTTCAGGTGATGAACACCTGAACGATGAAACAAATGTTAACAAACGGCAAATGGCACTCCGGCCCCATCCGAATGTGTGGAAACTTTTTTTTTTCGAGCAATCGAATGTGTGGAAACTGGTCGGCGATTCAGTCGTCATTTTGATAATTCGTTCCATGTGCAACATGCTTCATGTAGCAGTCCTCCATTATCTCCTCGAATTTGAGGAATCCACGATTAGTATACTCCAGCTTGCTGACACTGGTCGGTCTTAGGTGGACTCCATGGCCGGATTCCCAGATTAGCTAGCACTCAGCTCTATGTTTATTCGGCGACTAACGACAACCAGGTGTGAACCGCAAGGAACAGAAACCGTGATGCCACCATTGCCGTAGTGGATGCATGCAAAAACACGACCCGGGGTCCCAAACCTCTCAGCACCAGAACGGCAAAAATCTCCCGATTCGGTCACATTTTAAACTCCAGCACGGCATGCGCGCTAACACCATTGATGACGAAAATCCACCTTGCCGTTTCCTCGCTGTTGCTGGTTCACGCCGTCCGTCAGCAAATTGGCAGCGGGCAGCGGCACGCACAAACCGCTGCTGCGTTACTACAGTACAGTCTGCCTCTCACTGCTCGCCAACCTCTGCATCGTCGTCGCATGCATGCCGAACACGAGCCGGAATCCCGGACCTCTCGGTAAGCACCAGAACGGCGAAAACAAAAATCTCCCGATTCGCTCACCATAGCTCCAGCACACCGCGCTCACCAACGCCATTTCCTCGCCTGACCACGCCGTTCGTCAAAGAAAAATTGCAGGCCTGGCGCTGCTGCTTCGCCACAGTACTCGCTCAGATCCGGGGGCCTGGCCTGTTCATGTGAGCCCCGTTTCGCTGGCCGCGTCCTCGGCACGCTGGCTGGAGGCCTGGAGCTGGAACGGGACGGTTTCGTTTCTCTCTTGCATCCACCCCCACATGGCCGTGGCACCGGCGATGTCATCATGTTCCCTCACATGCGTGTCCGTGGCGTGTGGTCACAGGTGGAAATAACTGGATCACGGATAGAGGTGGATCGGTCGTACTAGTAGATACTTCCTCGCTTTCAATTATCCTTCCGTGATTCATGGTGCCCGCCGTGAAAATGGCATGAAATGGACGTGATTGCGTTCGAGAACGGCAGCAGTGTGTCTCTCCAAATGTGGAATTCAGCGGCCAAACCGTGGTCAGGTGTATGAGAATCAGCCATTGCGATCCATAGGAAAGTGCGCCAGGCACCAGATTGGCAAACCGTGGAGCTCTTGCTTTCTGGAGTTATAGTTCAAGTATGGTTGTGCCGTTGTGGTTGAAGTCTTCCCACAAACAGAGGTGGGTGATTGTGAAACTGGAGGTACCTTATTCCGTCTCTTGATTCGAAGAGCAACCGAAAAATATGTAATGGATCGATGCCTACGTTATTCCAGTTCCCCATTTCAGATTGCGTCCTGTTCTACTCCAAACACTATCTTCTGAGAGCGAACAAATCCGTTCATCGACTAGCATGCAATCATACCTATGCTTTAGGTTGCAATTTTGGGGTCCGCAGTCAAAAAACGGTTTTTTATTGGGAGGAGCAATTGAGCAAAGCTATACGGTGTGGGGGTGTGGATGCAGTTGAGTAATTGGGCAATTTACCTCTTTAGTTCGCGGCCTCACCCGGCGCAGACACATACGCCACGTCGTAGTGAAAATTTTTGACCGCTTGATCGCAATCAGAGCGTTTTTACGTCGTCCGGTTAAGTTTAGGCCGGTGAAAACGTCTCCCCTGTACGGCTCCTCCACGCGTCTGTTTACCCTTTGCGCGGCATGCACGAGAGAGTTATGACGGTTCATGGTATTTGGCCGGCCTCTTCGGTTCCTTCCTCCTCGCCTCACCGACTCCCCCATCAATGCAACGCAGGACTGTTTCGTCTTTCCCTCCCCGGTCTCTCCGCCTCCCAGCGCCGCACGGTCTCCATCTCCTAGCGCCACCACGCCTTTGCCGGCCAGCCATGGACAGCCATGGAGTAGGGCTCCCGCCAGGTCCTCTCTCTCTCTCTCTCTCTCTCTCTCTCTCTCTCTCTCTGCCTGCTCCATGCCGCGCTTTCGGCCGACCCTAGCGGCGGCGATCCATAGCCGGGCGGCGGGGTTGCCGGATCGACGGCCGTGGCCCGGCAGCCGGCCTGCCTTACCTTGCCGGAGGGGATGAGCGCTGCCTCAAGGCGCAGCAGCTCGCCCCGCCTTTCAAGACCTCCGCCGAATCTCCTTGTCCACATGGCTTTGTTCTCCTCTTTGCCGGCTTGCAGGACCTGCAACCATCGCCCGTTGCCATGATACAGAACCAAACCAAAGGACGGATTCGTGGATCGGGCCTTGCCCCTGCGCCCTGCGGCGTGGCGCTGATCTGAGTGCCCGTGTGATGAGGAGGGCGGAGTCCCTGTTTCCCTTGCTGCTTGTGCTTGGTGATGAAATGAGAGAGCAGCAGTAGGGGAGTTTTACCTGCTTGGTCAGTCGCCTCTGTGCTGTCAAACGGAGGCAACCAAGAGGGCAGGGATGATCGGCAGTTGGGTCAGTGTTTGTTCAAAGAAAAAATATATTATTTACCCCTTCTTTCATAATCAGTTCGTCCCTTTTAACAAATTAGTAGAAACTTAGTTTTCATGTTTCTGCAGTTAGTGGAATTCATGTACATCCCAATTTCATTGGTTTGACTTCAGATCATTGCTTACTTATGGAATGAAAAATCAACAAATTATATTGTTTTTTCAGCCATTGCATGAATCGACCTGCAGTCTGGTTGAGATCACATTAAGAGGTATAAATGATTAGCTCTGCCCAGGATCAATGATCGTGTGGAACTACATAGTAATTTTCGGACGGGAAGGTAAAGCTGATTTTCCTTTTCCTTACAAGTTATTTCCTGGTGTCATATATTTCGTTCTCATTCCTGAGTGGCAAGTTCTCAGGTTTCAAATTTGTTTTGATGTCATGTATGATGACATGCCTCTCCATGTTTACAATGAATTTACATGTACAGTCTTGATATTTCTAGGATGGTTTCTGAAAGTCTCAATTAGATCTGCAATTTGTCAATTCGATCATGCAAATAGTTAGCGGTCTCAGTGCTCATGCTGCCACTGTGAGGCAACACAAGTATTTTAGGATCTTCATTTTTCATGTGCTTTGTTGTAAATGGTATAGCCACTTGATCATGTATTTTGTTACTCTTTTAAAAACTACATGATATGGTTCCATGATCTCGATTAATACAGATCACACAGATTATTTGTTTGCTCTTTATTGAAATCATGAAAGGTTTTATAGTTCAGTATTGAGCATGTTTTTATTGGAATCAAATTTGGAGCCCCAGGTCACCAATGCATTTCACAATACAATTCATCGTTGATAAGAAAAAATGGTGTCACATTCCATGTTTAGGAATTACATGGCATTTTTAATTATCTATATGTCCATCAACAGTTATATGTTCTTCTCTGATAGATGGCATCATTTCTAGAGATAATGCAGTGCTCTCATTATCTCTAGCAAATTAGCTCGGTATCCCCATGGATTCAAGTGGTACTCAATTTTGCCTAGGGTCATAACAGAGTCTTGCCTAGGTGCTGTAGATTTTGCCATCACGTAAAAGCTTAAGGGAGATAATGTTTAACAGTATTGACCATCTGCTGAGACTTCGGTAAAGTACTGCAGGTGACACTATTCCCTTACTGCGTTTCATATCAAAATTTTCAGATCAGCCATTGTCAGTTCTATATGTGCAATAGTGCAATACATGTGTCCTTGCCTCTTATGAAATAGCTGTCTTAAGTTTTTGGTTGTTTTGACTTTTCAAACAGATTAAGCAATTTCCTCTTCTTTTCACCCATAGGAATATCAGGAATACTTTCAGAGGAGAGGTGTATGTTCACTTATGTAAGAGCCCTTTCCTCTGGTTAGAGAACAATATTTAAAATCAAAGGTATGCGTCATCCAAGATATAGGTTTTCCCTCTTCTGAAATTGCTCATTTATTTATTTATTTCCTATTCTATTCAATGGAATAAATGGCATCTTTTTAGCGCCTATAGCTTTGAAAGGTAAGTTTCCCATATAAGTGAAGTTTCAGTTTAGCGGTTCATGCTACAAGGGTTAACTTAACTATTCCCCAAGATTTAAGTGATTCATGTTTTCCACACATTGCCGCCATTGATTTCTTGATTTAGCTTCATTTATATACTTTCCCAATATATTATTACTTCATCAGTTTGCAGCTTCTAGACAAATGATTAGCTATTGAATGACTAATATCCATCTTCGGTTTTACTCAGTTCTAACCGTATTTTAAAGGCTAATAATGAGTACACTGATAAGAATATGCACATGCTTCACTGTTCTGGCCAACCTGCATTTTCGTTGATCTCATGAAAAAGAATAATGCTGAACTGTTTAGTTGGGGGGATGCCCACTTAATTATGGCAGCCCTTAATTATCTACAAACACGTTTATGTTGTTCGTGTTCCATCATGTCTACCCTCCCCAGGCCCCCACATCCCCCCCCCCGCCCCCCCCCCCCCCCCCCCCCCCCCCCACCCCCACATTGTGATAGAAATAAGCCTAAACATGATGTTTTTTCCCCCTTACCGTGTGAGATTTTTACTAGGATGGTGCTGACCATTTTATGCTCACACTCAGTCACCTTGTAAAACTCTTACAACAATGAAAAATGGTCGTTGTAGATTACGAAACAGTATTTAAAATCGGAGGTATTTTTCCCATACAAAATATAGGTTTTTCCTCCTCTTAAGTTTGCTTCGTAGATAATGTCGTGCTTCGATTATTTGATTTATGTTTACTGATTGATCTGCCTTCCACTTTACTAGCAGGTAGTAAAAGTACCAATGAGCCTCTTTGTGTGTTCCTAGACTTAAGTGAAGAGAGGTGAGTTATTTGCATTCGAGTAACATCTATTTTGACCTATTGAACTGAACCTCCATTTCAGATGTTAACAAAATCTTTGCTCACTCAAAAAAACCAAACTGGACTTCACTCTGCTTTCCTATTCACAAAATGTGCAAAGTTAATCATTATACTGATAAATTATGTATCTTTTTTTATATCCAAATGGCATAGTTTATCATTATAAAGTCAGTTATATGCATAAAATTTTTAATGGTTCCTCAAATTGGCATGTTATAAGTGTTTCTGATAGTTGGCATGTTTTTAGGATTTCAGCTACGTCAGGTTCCATCTTCAGAATGTGTGCAGAATGACCTGCAATTTTCTCGCAGGGATCAATATGTGTCCAGGTTGAATATTATTCTTACATGCATATTGCCTGTCCATCAGCTTTACTTATCTCCAATTTTTGTTCTAGACCATGGAAACACCAATATGATATGCCATAAGACCTTATAAGCCATATATAATGGCCTCCCAGATGTAATTAGATAAATATCTGTATTTCAGGATGTGCACATTGATACAGTCCAAACATTGGGCAACAAACAAACAAATAGGAGTGTAGGAGCACCAGTTTGTGTTTATATGAGAAAATAAACATTCCCTCCTTATACTCGCTCTAATGTGTTTCAGAACAATGTTTCGACCTTTGGCTCTGCACTAATTTGATTGGGTTCATATTAGTATGCAAACAAACTATTCATTATTTTTTAAGATGTATTTGCACATCTAGATTTCGACTAACAAAAGATGAAATCAGACTGTTTAACGGCTCTATACTTTAAACATCCAGAAGTGCCATGTGTGACTTTGTTTTACCACTTTCTCTAAAACATCTCGCTGTATATGCAGGTGCTCATTTGGTCTTTCATGTGCTTCATACAATGTGCCTTCACTAATGTATCCTAGATTAGAAGTTCCATGATGCATGTCGCTTTAACAGCAGGGATGTTGCCCAGGTGAGTTCCAATGATTCTAACCATACATGAACATTGGTCTGTCCTCATACATGCCCGATTACCATTTCGCTTTAATAACCGAATGTTAAAGTAGCTTGGACAGAGTCCTAACCAAATAGATGGCTTTTTTTGGTCGCAATGAAGAAAGTCTTAACAAAGTAGATGACCTTTTTTTGTTGCAGTATGTTTGTTCGTGATGTTTTGATATATGATACATAGCAAAAATCTCAATACACTTTGGTGCTTTGATTTTCTTTGCATGGAAAACTGGATGTCATACATTCCGCTTTATTTAGTTCTGATTGTAAGAACAAAAAAATTAAAATTATCAATGTTTATTGTGTTATTTTTCTTCCGATAGTGTAGCATCTCTGCTTCCTACAGAGACGAGATCAGCTAAATTACATTACTCATTGATCATAGCAAGTGTCCTGTTATATAGTACTCAAGTGTATCCCAAAGGTCACAGAACTTACATATTTCACATATTGAAACTATTTACTTTATTCTGAATGAATGCTGGGTGTTCTTGGATCGTCGATATATTTACACCAGACGGATTGTTCATAAGAAAACTGATGTTTAATTTATTTTCCCTGACAAAGGAAACATATAAGCACCTATAGACTTGATTCTCATGTTCATTGTTCTCATAATTTTCTAATTAATCTTATTGTATCATTTCTATCTCAATGAAATATATGCACTTAAGGTTTAATTGGTTTTGGTTATAGATTATTCCAACCCATGTCTTTGTTGTTACAGTGTTGCAGCTTATCTCAATGATATATATCCATATCTATAGGAAAAATCAGGCATTGTAGCTTTGTTGGTGTATTGTCTTAAGTCATGCGCTTATTTCATCTCAACAGTTGTCTTTGAAAAACTGAACTATTCAAATTATGAGTTGGCAGCACTATTGGAGCAGAAAGACCTATATTTAACTATCGTGTTATTTTTCTTGTTTGTTTAGAATTCAGTCTGTGACAGTATTCTTTCGTTTGCAGTGTTGATTCCTAATATCCATCTTAGCTTTTACTTTGTTTCAGTTTTGCTAGGCTAATAGCGACTTGTTAGACAAAGATCACATCTCTTTAGTAGGAAATACCAAGTTTAATATTTGCTACCCGAACAATGTATCACATTTTCAGTACAACCTGTCATGAAAATTAATTGCTTCATTGCCGCAGTTTGATAGTGCATCCTTTTATCCCATACAGATGATCCGTGCTCTATTTTCAGTACCATTATCTGATTCCAATGAAATGGATTTATGTAAGAAAAAAATATGTGTTTAGCTCCAGCTGACCATAATTTGATAGTGCATCCTTTTATCCCGTACGAATGATCTATGCTCTATTTTCAGTACCATTATCTGGTTCCAATGAAATAGATTTATGTAAGAAAAAATGTGTTTAGCTCCAGTCGACCTATGTGCTTGCAGTGTCCTTTTTATATGTGTTTGGCTCCAGTCTCCTATGTGCTTGTTAGTGTCCTTTTAATCTGAAATCATTGCAGACCAGTTATGTTTTGTTTTAGTTTTACTGGTATGATTAATTATCCTATTTCCCTTAAATATTGGCGCTTACAGATTTCGTGGCCATTTCACAGTAACATTGTTAATAAATTGTGTTTCCATTCCTACCATTATATTTTGTTCCACCACTGCTTATTCATTGTTTTAATTGCTTTCTTTGGCTCCTTTTCTCCAATTATAATAGCCGTGGGCATACATCTCATAAAATAAAATAAAATAAATACCCATTTGCAGATCAGTTTGCATAGTTTTATCAAGAGTAATATTTTGCATTCAAATCATATTTATCATTGTTCGGGAAATTTTTGGAGTGCACTGTACTGGCTTCGTTCAGTTACCATGAGTGTTGCTAGCTTCCAGCCTAATCTAAGTCAAGCCTAATATTTGGTGCTTGCTTTTATGAATACTAAGAAATTTTCTTTTTCTTTTTTCTCAGCCATTGGAATAGCAGCCCGGTTCTTCCAAACAAGAGGTCATCATGTGAGAAAAAATAATATAAAAAGGAAGATATATGTCTGACAGAGTATATCAATGCTTTACTTCTTAAAATATGTTTAGTTTATTTCCATTACAAGTTATGGATAAAATTTTGAACGGTATATTTGACATATTTTTTGGAATATTGCCGCCTTTGATGCCTAGGTTTAGCTTCATTCATATACTTCCCTGCATGTTATTATTGCTAATTCTTTTTCCTTAACTGATGCCTTATTTAGGCTAATATATCTATTCATTGATCATTTTTCATATAGCGAAACCATTTGTACTGATCATCATCCAACTATGTGGGGCCGTTGCTTGAGGTTTCCTTCTTTTGATCATCATTGCATTGCTTTGTTTCATCTTGTGATGCCTAACAAACAGGGCTTTGTACACCAAGTAGATTGCTGCAGAAAATGGGCGCCAAAAAAAGGACCAACCTAATTATCTGGTTGATCATTTGCTATGTGGCACTTTTGTCTGTATTTTAATTTTTCATTGCGACAATTCAATGTGGTTATTAAAAAAATGTTAAGTGCCCGATCTTCTAATTTCAAACTTTCTTCATTTTTCCATGTATGTATCCTATTGCCATGTCATACGAATAACTGGAAATTTATATTTAGTTTTCTCGCAGAGTAATATCTTTTCTGACTAAGTAGCAAACAATTTCTAATAAAGGTTGGTAAAGCAGAAATATCCTCGACCTACATAGATCAAATGTTCCATTTCATATACATTTGCACTTGAATTATCAGTCATGTGAATGTGCTTATGAGCAGTTGGACGTAGCCACTAATTTATTTCTGCATCGCCTTACCATTTATAGCTGTCATCTTAAGCGTCAGATAATTGGTATTTGTATGAGCATATTATGATGCCTGCATAGTATTCTTTGTATGTATAGGGGGCAATTGTAAGAAAAATACATGACAAGCTACACAACCTTCATCTATTGATGTGTTGATATAGATTAAAATCTTTCTCATTTGTATGCATTTTGATTCTAAGATTTAGTTTTTCTATATGTTCAGATTATCGTTAGCACTCATCAATTGCAAAGATGACATTATTTTTAATCCATTTTCTCGATGGTTGTAAACTAGGTATACGAAGATCTTTTACTAATGATTATATCACCATGTTTTTGACTGTGCATTCACAAATTGGGATAACTTGAGCTTGTTCTGGTTTAAACATGTCCATCCGTAGAGGTTTCACACATCCATCTTTGAAGATATAAGTGGTGGTGGCAATAGCTATGCAAACTAATTTTACATATTTTTACCCTTCCCATGCAGCATCGCGTCTTCCAGCCTGGACCACCAGTGGTACCTAATGGTAAGAACTTTGCGTGTTACCAGTTGCATTCAAAGTGCAGGTACAACAACCTGAACCACCAGTGCTACCTAATGATAAGAATGTTGTGTGTTACCAGTTGCATTCAAAGAGCAGGAATTAGTTTGTCGAGCACTGGTTATATTTCTTCGCTAATGTGTAATTATGTTGATGTATTGAACAATGTACGAGATGCATATCTATGAAAAACTATGTATCCATTATTGTTACTCTTTATCTGTGAAATTTTCTTTGGAATTTTAATATATGGTATTTGTGTTGTGTATCTTATATATTTATAATTTTACATCCCGTGTTTCCGTTACACAAATTTTAGCGAGCGTTGTGCAACTGTGTGTACCTCCTTCACAATATATATGTTTTCACCAAATTATAGTGTGTATCCCTTCTCTGCCTTCTTTACACCTTTATTTCACTAATTTTGTTTTTGGCAAACGGCGCGCAAGGGCGCGCCGCCTACTACTAGTCGAGGACTAGCACGTAGAGTAGATTTCGCGTGCCGCATGCGGCGCCGTTCCGTGCAGCGACCTGACTAGCCGTTGGAGTATAACAGCACCGGGAAGCGTGACCCGCGCCGTGAGCCTCCCTTTCCCCTAATCAAAAAAAAGAGGCCACCGAGCAGCCCGACGTACCCGGGCCGGGCATGTCGTGATGGCCACCGGCGAGGCGAGGCGCGTCCCCCGTACGGTCCAGAGAGAGGCCATACGGCGCGCCTGCATCCGCCGGCCCGACCCATGAGCCAGCGGTGCCATTATTCCTGGGAAAAAGTCTACATTCCCTCCCTCAACTCTTGCCTGAGTCCGGATTTCCTCCCTGAACTACAAAACCAGGTAGAATGGCTCCCTGAACTCGTGAAACCAGATGTTTTCCCTCCCTCAGCTGTTTTCCCAGGCGGTTTTGTCCACGTGGCAGTAGGACCCACAGGTCAGATGCCACGTCATCGTCTTCCTCCCTCCTCTTCCCGTTGCCATTTCGTCGAACACCTTGGGTGCATCGGCTCGGGGAGCGTCGCGGCCCGTCCTCGCTTGCCCGACGTCCGTGCGACGCCTCGTGTGCCCGCGTCGAGCTCCGCGGCGCGTGCCCGGCGTCGAGCTCCGCTGTGCGCCCCGGCGCCGCCCCTCGTCCTCGGTCCAGCTCCGCGGTGCGCCCGCGTGCGCGGCCCGCCGTCGAGCTCGGCGTCTGCGCTCCGCCTCGCCCCCCAGCGTCGATTCCCGGCGTGGAGCGCCGCTCCGCGCCCCGCCATCGATCTCCGCCTCGCGCCCCGGCGTCGCGGCCCCGCTCGGCGTCCCGCTGTGCCTAGCCCCCGGCGTCGCCGCACGGCTCGGCGCCCCGCGTCGCGCCCGTCCGTCGCGGCCCGGCTCGGCGCCCCGCGTGGCGCTTCGTCGCCGTGATGCCCGTCATCCTCGCTCGAGTTCATCCGCACTTCGCGGCCTCCCTTCCTTCCGTCGCTCCTCCATGGCTGCAGCACCGGTGGTCGATTCGAGCTCGCAGTGGACGCCGCGTCGGCCTGCGTCGAGCTCGCGCCGCTCTGTCCTGCCCAACCCCGTCGAGGCGCAGCCTCATCTGGATGATTTGGGCGGCGTGACATGGCCCGACATGGTGGTCGCGTCGCCCTTGGTCGTTGTCCCGAGCAGGCACGCCCTCGTCGCTTGCCACCGCCTGCATCTTGCGCTCCCGCTCGCCTCCGCTCGGTGTGTGCCCCTTTGCCTGTGTCGCGATCTGTTGCCCGCCTGCGCCCGCGTCAAGCCAACACTCCGGCCGCCGCGCGCATGGTTGAAGACCAGCTGCACTGATTTGGCGTCGGACGCAAGCAGTAGCAGCGGCGGCGGCGCGCCGCATGGGCAGCAGCAGCCATGGTTCCGGTTGCAGAACTGATGGACAAATGCACGATTGAGCAAGGAGAGGGAAGAAGTTGATGCTGACATGGCATCTGACCTGTGGGTCCTACTGCCACGTGGACAAAACCGCCTGCAAAAACAGCTGAGGGAGGGAAAACATCTGGTTTCACGAGTTCAGGGAGCCATTCTACCCGGTTTTGTAGTTCAGGGAGGAAATCCGGACTCAGGCAAGAGTTGAGGGAGGGAATGTAGACTTCTTCCTTATTCCTGATCAGCTTGCCTTCACTCGAAGCAACGGCCGTACCAATTGCTGTGAGTGTTTTAGCACTCCAAGGACACTACCGCGTAGTATAGCAGCGGCTGCTAGCTCTGTTCTTCGAGAAATGGTTGGGCGCCGGCCGCCGGTACCTTTCACCCACCGGGGAAGCATAGTAATAGAAGTACTAGTTTACAGCCCCATGAGCACGAGATCCATAAGAATTTTCCACCTCATCTAATTTTTTCCATCCTGCTTAAATGTAAGAGAACTTTACTCCTACCTCACAAGAAAGAAATCCGGTCGAAATAAGATTATTATAGACAACCGGATGGTCTTCATAATGTACCTAGTTTCACACTAGTTCTTGCAGCATAATTGTGTTTTCCTTTCCATGAGAACCTTGGAGCAATGCTCTTTGGATTTAAACAATATGGAGTATTGCATAGACTCGAAAACCTCGAAGCCAAAAAGACCTTCACCTATTATATCTTCGGCGTTCTGCACGCCATCTTTGTATTTGGAGAATCACAAGTAATTTGATGAAATGGCAAGAACTTTTTCCCAATTCTACAGATCTAGTAGCAGAAGACACAAGCACGGAGGCAGGGCTATGAAAATCTGACTAACGGAAGCAAAACAGGGTGATAGCGAAAGAGCTCGACAAGTAATCAGACTACAAAGGAATAGATTGAATCAAATTCATAGCGATATTGATGTCAGTTTTTTTTTCATAGATTGAGTATAAAGATACCCTTAATTTGGAATTACAGAGTATGTAATTTCGAAAGCACAAGCAGTTGATTCATTACAACAAAAGCACATGCGCAAGAGCAACCAGCGGTTCAATATCTAATGCCAGATCACGATCTGTTCACTAACAAAATGTATCTCAAATTTCTATCCAGCATTACAGTACGTGTACCACACAGGCACACACAATTAAAAAAAGAGAGAAGGAAAAAAATAGAGAGAAAAAGTCTAATGCCAAACCTATTCAGGAAAATCTATTTGAGTTGAAAAGGCATCAGTAAGGCACCTTGTTTTTACCTTTGTTATCAGCAAAGAAACAAAGAAAATACTGTTCACTGCGTTCTTGAGTTCGAAAACGTATTTCAATTTCTTCTTGATCATATCTTTTGGAAAGCAGTAACTTTTTCAACAGCATTGCCATCACTCTTTCTTGTAGCTCAAGATGCACTGCACGCAAGATTAATCTTGTTTCCAGATATTGCTTACTCTCTCCATCAGTTCCGTATTCAAGCAACTCCTTGGTATAGGCAGCAACCTTTTTGTTGATCAAATACTCACATGCGTTTACAGTTTCATGATCTTTGAGTAGTGCTTGTGATTGAATTAGTTGGCATGAGGCTCTCAATTCAGAACATGGATACTTCCATGTCTCATAACAGTTATTGCAAGGTTCTTACGCCCAGCAGCTCCTATGATTCACTGATCACAAGTAGTTTAACTCTTTTACAGGACTGAGTCCCAGGCTGACAAGTGACAATACAGCCCCTATGAGATATCTGATAGTGGTGAATGAGTGAGAATGCCAGGGATTAGTTGGGTCTCCTTTCCTCCACCAACAGGGAACACAATCTTGAACAGAAGTTGCACATGCTGGAATCGTACATTAAAATGTGTGAACCCTGAAAAATATCAGCAATGGAACCTTAACTTAGTTTAACAAACATAACAATTAGTTGAGTAACAGAAGGAAGAAATAAGAGCAGCATTTGGAACATCAACCTATTTTAACCAAGTGTATCAGAAAACAACAGAGGAGCAAGCATTCATACCAGTGGATGATCAATCAAACAAAGGCTCTTGAATGAGGATCTTCATTTTCTCAACAAGAAAGTCAAGCACATCCTTTCTGCCTTCTTTCAAAAGCAGCTGCCTCAACTTGCCAAATGTCGAACCAGGAGGCCTAATGCCCTTTTCTATCATATCTTCGAGAATAACACAAGCTTGGCTAACCTCACCCTTGTCACAAAGGCCATTGATCAGCACAGAGAATGTGTGCATACTTGGCAGAAACTGCTTCATCCCCATATATTTCCATACCTTTAGAGCCATTTCTACCTTGTCATTCTCACAGAACATCTTAATCATCATGGTGTAAGTGTCAGAGTCTGGTTGGCAACGCTTGATCATGCTGCGAAAGACCCTGTATGCCTCATCATCCTTTCCAAGGCTAATCAGGCTGTTTAGGATTATGTTCCAAGTCCTTGAGTTTGGGGTAATTCCATGGCCTTCCATGTCATTCATGACTCTGAAGGCATTCTCAAACTTTTTCACCTTGCAGAAGGCAGTGACAAGTGCATTGTACACAACAACATCAGGCACAATACCATCCTTCTCCATGTCCAAAAATGTTGCGACAGCATCCTCGATCCTCATCTCAACTCCATAAGTATGCACTAAGACACTGTATATGAACGTTGTTGGCTGGCATCCCCTGGAGCTCATGTCTTGCACCACAGTGACAGCTTCCTCAACGCGGCTTGTCTTGCAGAGTGCATCGACCATGATGCCATATGTGACAATGTCAGGCTGGCAACCAGCATCGAGCATCTCACTGTAGACCTCTCGCATCTTTGGGAGGTTAGGTGCTCTCCCCCAGCCCTCAAGCAAGATACTATAGGTCTTGGCGTCAGGAGTGAACCGGCTATTCATCTTGTCAAAGATCTCCTGTGCCTTGCGCACATTCTTTGACTTGCATAATGCACCAAGCAAGCTGTTAAAAGCAGCAAGGTTGGGAGTCACGCCGTACTTCTCCATGACGTTGAATGTGTAGACAGTCTCATCGACCTTCTGTGCCCGGGCATACTTGCGCATTATGATGCCGAACGTCTCGACATTGGCCACGCCCTCCCGGCGCATGATGGCCACGACGTCCCACATGAGCTGGTACTGCCTGATCTTGGCGAGGGATGCGACCACCGTGTGGTAGGAGCGGACCGTGTGCGCGCAACCCCCGCGCTTCTGCCTCCGAGCCCACTCGAAGAAGCGGTACGCCAGCATACCGGCGTTGTCGAGCCGCGCCAGGACGTTCTCCGCGACGTCCGGCGTGACGCGAATGCCGCTGTGATCGAGCTCGTGCTCGAGCGCGGAGGCTTTCCGGCAGGAGATGATGAGTTTGCAGAGACGCTTGGTGGGGTCGGAGGCGTCGACGGGGACATCAGCGCCACCACTGCCGCTGCTAAGCATTCTTGCAAACACCTTGCGTGCCTCCAACAAGGTGTGGCGAAAGCCACCCATTTCGCAACCGCCACCCAAGACAGCGCTGTGATAGAGCTCGTGGCTAATCCTGGGAGTTCACTGCCTCACTATGATCAGAGCCAAAGCAGTGAAGGGCCCCCGTCTTGCTCCGCCGTGGCCGGCGGCGACTAAGCGGCGCCGCTACCCCCGCGTCGCTATCGCAAATTGAAGAGGAGAGGGATCGCGAAGAAGTGAATTCGTCGAGCAGACGAAGTTGACCATCAAGCCCGAAGTGAGAATCATAAAGGCCCAACATCATCAGCCCATATAATTCAGTGGGCTAACAAATTGTCATTGATGAGAGTTCATAGTGGCCCAAGCTAAAACCTTAGAACGCGAGGAGAGGGGGAGGCTGCTAGACACGAAAATGGCGGCGGCGCCGGAGAGCAAGGAGGGCAAATCCCCGGAGGAGCTTCTCTGCGAGGCGGCGAAGTCCGGTGACGAGGAAGCCGTTGTTAGACTCCTAGCTGCAGGAGCTGACGCCACTCACTTTGATTCCGCCGGCTTGACCCCGCTCATGCATGCGGCCGAGGGGGGCCACGCCGCCGTTGCGCGCCTCCTCCTTGAAGCCGGTGCGCCCTGGAATGCGCTCTCCCCCTCGGGTCTCTCCGCGGGAGACATCACCTCCGATCCTGCCACCTACGACCTCCTCCTCGACCACGCCCTCCGCTGCGAGCTCCTCCTCGGCACCGTCGCGCGACGGCAAGCGCCCTCCGGTAACGCCTCGGACGGTGCCCCCGCCCAGAGCTACCTCGACTCCAGAGTTTCGTTCAGCGAGGACAGGGTGATGGACGCGGAGAGCAAAGCGGTGATGATGGCGTGGGAGCGGCCGCTGATGGAGGCGCACGCGCGTGCGGTGTGCACCGGCAGCGGCAAGGTGCTCAACATCGGGTTCGGGATGGGGCTCGTCGACGAGGCGATACAGAGGTATGAGCCTGAGGAGCACACCATCGTGGAAGCCCACCCGGAGGTGTACGCGCGGATGCTCAAGCTCGGGTGGGGCGAGAAGAAGAACGTCAGAATCGTGTTCGGGCGGTGGCAGGACGTGATGCCACATCTCGGATCCTATGACGGTATAACAAAATTTTGCCTCTCTTTATACATATTAGTGTTTTATTCATCTTCGAATGTTGCAATGCTTTTGTTTCGGGATTTGTTTTCCTCCGGTGGAATAATGTAGCTGCGTGGCGTGTATGGTATCATTATTATTGGATTGCTCTAGCAATGAAATTAGTTGGTGTGGAGAAGCTGAAAGAAGATGATAGCTAGGATACCCGTAGAGTAGCTAAAAGTAACAGCATTCCAGTTGGTGTGGAGAGTATGCTTTTTGTGCCTCTTTACATGACACTTTGCTGAATGTCATACTACTTGGTTATCTTAGGATTCAATATTTTGAATGGATGATGAAGTACTTGTAGTATTCCAGTTTGTTCTGGCTCCTAGTTTGTCATACAAGGTAGTTGGTGGAACTTAAAAGGTAAAACGAAATATTATTTTTGCACAACTTATAATATTAGTAGTTACATTTCTTAACGATTTGCTTCTAGTTGCTTGCGGAGTCGGTGATTTTTGACCAGTGTCAGGAATTGAGTGCATCTGGATGGTTTGTAAGGACACATTAACACCATACATCTTCGCAGGCTTCATTAAAAGCGAGTGTCCTTGCATGTTATGCTGAAATCTGGTCATCAGCAAACAATAATCTACAACACTATTAGAAGTTAGGCAAAACGTGAAATTTAGAAGAGTTGCGTCTATAACACTATTTTATCTATTTTGGGCCTTTGAGAGTGATGTGCAGCTGAATGTCATAGGATTTGGTTATCTTAGTATTCAATGTTTTCATGTTCTGAATGGATGATGAAACATCTTCAGTATGCCGGTTTGTTCGAGTGCCTATTTTGTCATACAAGTTAGAATTTAGAGAACAAAAGGTTGTAGTAGTTAGAACTTAGAATAAATGGTTGTTTTACAAAACTATGATATATTAGTTAGATTTTTGGAAGTCACGCTTCTACAAGCTTCCAGAATAGGTGTTTTTTACCTTTGTCAGGAATAAAGTGCATCTGTATGGTTTGTAAACACATATTTGCATATAGATCTTCATAGGTTTGAGTACAAGCACGCATTGTGTGAGTAAACAGCATGCGTATGGCTTGGCATGGCATGTCGAAGACTGGTTTAGCTTCAGCTGTAATAGTTTGCAGCATTGTTTTCAGATTTATAGTTTTATTCAAAGGGTTCATTGTAAAATGGGTCCTTGTTTTAATATATTAGCAAAAATATACTCTTTTCAGTTCCTTCATCTGTCGAAGTAACGTTATTTTAGTGGCATACCCTCGATTCATCGCTGTAAGAGAATTTCTCTGAGGAGGTTGTGAGGACTAGAGGTACTTAGAAAGGGTAAAAGGATTGTTTGGATTCATGAATGGAAAAGGAATGAAAGAAACACAGACGTATAGGTAGGATGTAGTTAAAACATGCGTAGAATATTGGGAACAGTGTTGAATATGTCATTGTCTGATTGAGGAAACCAGGAACTTTGAATACTTTGAACAAGGTAGCACCCCACAATCGTTTAGTATGAAAACCGTAATCTGGGAATCTCTCTGTTCTAATCGATTGACCTAGTTCTTCTCTTTTTCCTTGTTTTCAGTGGTATGGGAAGGATGCATGCACATGGAGTAGCATTCCACCTTTCCAAACTGCACACACAACTACACACTTTTGTTTTGTCCATGGTTTTCTCTTCTTGGGATTGACCCTTGCTGTTCTTGTCGAAAAGTATATTAAACCTGTTCAAAACAAGTAGGACACATCTTTCTACACCATATCTTCTCATATTTCCTTTTTTGTTACCATAAGTAGCTATATCTTGGATTCATGGACGTTGTAAATCATAGTGGCCGGTCGTCAACTTGTTATATGAGTCTGTTGAGTGCTGAACAATAAAGTCATGTTAACTATATCTTCCAGTGGTGCATTTTGATGCAATTCCAACTGTAGTTACAATCCTGTCTGATAAATTTTGGAGCATCTCATATAACAACAATACCTGGTAGAATTTGGTGCTGGATCCTGGATGTGTCAAATCATGAAAGCAATAAGCAAAACTGCCAGGTATATAACTGAAAATGATGTGTAAGCACTGACGTGATGACGGATTCCTTTTGATTTGTCAAGCCAAAACCTCATCTCTTCACTTTGGGAGATGAATGCGAATCCGTTCTCATAATAGAGCACTACAACCAAATTCCTTCACTTTTCTCACGTACAATTAGAAGATCATTCTGTTGCCAATTTCTTTTGTTATACTGCACTGCATGGGAAGAACAAGGAAGTTTCTGATGATGCATCAGTAGCACTGCTAGGGAGTTCAATAGGCCCATGCACTTTTCAAATGATATTTTGGGTGGCGAATGTTAACGTTTAAGGTAGTCGGATCAGTTTCTTCCACAGGCTACTGGACAGTAGATCAAAATGCCAAAGCCATATGATAGTTGTTTCGATTTTGTTTTTCTCCATGCAGGTATATTCTTTGACACATACGGAGAATACTACGAGGACATGAGGGAATTCCACCAACACCTCCCTAAGTTACTGAAGCCCGGCGGCATCTACTCGTATTTCAACGGCCTCTGTGGTGACAACGCATTCTTCCATGTGGTGTATTGCCAGCTCGTCGCGCTGGAGCTGGCGAATCTAGGCTACTCGACGCAGTTCATCCCTCTCCCTGTGAAAGATTGCCTCGCGGATGATGTGTGGGAGGGCGTGAAGCAGAAGTACTGGCAGCTGGATACGTACCACCTCCCGGTTTGCCAGTCCGAATCAGAATCCAAATGAACTGGTAGAGGGACACGTTGTATTCTGTCGGAGTTTGGTGACTGTTTTCTGCTAAATTTGTTCAAGCATGATGTATTACAAGAAGACACGCACCATTTCGGGTGCTGGACCTTTTTTTCCCCTGCATGTTATGCCTTGTTTGACCTTTCAGTTTCAGTAATTGTCTTGTGCTCTTTGTGGTCGATAGAGGAGAATTTCCCTGGAAATTTGGCTCCACCTCTTGTCATGTTCGGATGTTCCAGACGTGGTTCCAAACTTCCAGTATACTGCTGCTGCTGACTGGTGATGTTCGCATCAAGCAGCCACTGTCGGTTAAGACCGTTCTTACAGCATTCGCCGCACACGGGTCCGTGGAAAACTATGGTCGGGTCCTCTTCGAAGTGGAAAGGCTCCTCCAAGCGACTGGTCTGGCTAAAGACGTGCGGTGCATGTCAAATGTCATTGTTCTGGTCACAGCTCGAATGTTCAACACTTCGTCATGTTTCCGGACGCTTTTCTTTCTTTTTCTCCTGTCACCTAGCCCAAATCACTGTCTCCGGTGACCGAATCCGGGGGTCGATGTATCCGCAACTCCGAATACTTTGCTCAAAAGAAAGGAGCAGTTTTCTTGAGCATCCGCTTTGTCGGGCACCTAGAAGCGGGGAAGCCATGCTGCCGGCGCGCGCGTTCCCGTGAACCGCGGCGCGTTCACAGAACCAACCCCCAGCCCGCCGCGCGCGCAAGTCGGCCACAAGCCACAGTGCATAGTTCACCGCATCATTCCTAGGACTCGTGAGCCGCGACCGAACACAGGTCGGGCGCGACACGGAACGCGTTGAACACTGGTCGGTCGGTCTCAGCCACCCAGCAGCAGCGCGCGCCTCCCCGTGATAGCACTCAAGTTTCTAGGACTTTCTGGACCGGAGCCGTCCTTTTCCGTGTCGCCTCAAAGTGCCAGTGGTTGGCGTTCACCGAACGCGCGCGCAACCGGCCGGGGTGTCGTTCGTTGAACACGGTCGGTCGCACAAGGAGAAGTTCAGTGGCGAACCACTTGCCCCTGTTCTCACGCACTGCAGCGGAGCAGAGAAGAGTTTGAGTTGTGTGCGTTCTCCCTCCGACCACACGGCGATTACTGGCCCGGCTCCGGAGTGTGAAATCTGCGAGCGAAATCGCGCTGTGCACACCAGCACACCATTCCCGGTCGGCTAGTGGCGGGTGCCCCACTGGCGTCGTCCGACGTCTCGCCCTTCACGGCCGTCGTCACGGGACCCCCTCTCCTCCTCCGCCGTCAGCTTTGACGTGTACGTCGCCGTCGGTGCGGTCATCGCTTGCGCAGCTGCGCTCCACCTTTCTCTGGAAGCGCCGCCGCTGTGCAACACCTGTCGGCCCTCGGGCACTGCTCCCGGATACGCGCCGGCTCGTCCGCCTATCAGGCGAGGCGGCGGCGCGCCCAAATAAAGTCCACTTATCATCAGTGCTCAACCCAGCTGTCCCCATGATCACGGGTTTTCTGGAAAACGAGTCGTGGTTTGTTATTGTAGCGCCACAATTGCAACTTGCAAGCAAGCCTCCTCAGTTCACGCCACCTCGCCAGTGGTTACGCTAGTCATCGCAAGTTATCCGTTTTTCTCTGCACTAGCTGGCGTGCAGCGCAACCACCGTGGCGTCGCCGTCCAAGCTACTCCTACGTACTACCGGTTGTAGCTATCGACCTTCTGTTGCAACAACCACGTGGCACGGGCGTCGTCGATTGATCACGTTGCCACGCAGGCTATCCGGGTTTCGATTCAGGAACCTGGACAAGTTTCATCGTCAGTGTTAGTTCACGTTGCTTTCAAATAGCGTCGCGGCTCTGAATTTCATACGCTATAGAATGTATTCCGGATCGGGTCGCCTGAATTTCCAGGCACGCGCGCGCCGCTGAAGGATTCTTTCACCAATCCGCTACTTGTATCGTTTGCGGTGGACGAGAGCGAAGTCCCCGGAAACTCTATTCTGTTCCCACGTTCGATCGTTCCGTTTGTCATATGTTCGAAATCATGTGGTTCCAGCGCGCATGCTGACTGGGATATTACTACTCCTACCCTATCTATCCGCACAAGTGGCGCTGTTACTATATTTGAATCATCTCTCCGTCTACGACAAACCAGGTCAGGGGAGAGCATACGCGGCTAAGCAAACGTTCAGAGGCGGAAAAGTCACGAGAGCATGGAGCTGTTCCGTGGCTCGGGTCGCCGTCGAAGACGTGCCGCGCATGTCGTTTGCCCGGAAGACGGGAACTGATCCATCTTTGGCAATCTATTACATCCTTGTCGTGTTCTGGGCGCACGTTTTCACCTTAACGATCTGCCGGGCCCAGGCGTCGCGGCGAGCACAGTCGAAACTCGCGCACGTTCGGATCTCGGTTCCTTCCGGCCGTCTGCATCAACTGGTGGCACGGCCACCTGACAACGCCAAGCGCTCGCATCTTAGAACGTTCGCGTTCTCTCCGTTGCGTCGCCCTTGTTCGATTGTTTCCACACGCAGCCGGGCAACTCGACCGGCCAGTGCGCCCCGAGTCCTCCTTGGACTCGTGAGTTGCGCGCGCGAACCTCGGAAGCGGCGCGGAGACGGAGGAGCACATCCACTGGCGGTGGCGGCGGCGCCATCCCGTGATAGCAGTCAAAGTTCGAGGACTTTCTAGACCAGAGCCCGGCCGGACGCCATCCGTGCGGTGCGGTCCACCCCCAACAAAAGGGTTCGTTAGCTCAGCGTACCTGCCATGCCACCACGATCAGGTTCATCGAACAACTCGGGTCGCACACGGAGCAGGACGGTACACGCGCCACTTGTCTCGTCCGGTACTCACGTGTTCGGCGCAAATTGATCGGCGTCGGGCCAGAGACCTGCCCGGCTTCCAGAAATCCCAGAATGTGAAACTGCGACTTCGCCCGGACGCGCAGCGCCGTCGGCGGAAGCCCCGCCACCGGCGTCCATGCACGGCGGCCGGCCGTCACGGGGCGCATCTCCCCGTCACGGCGCCTTTTGACGACGACGTCGCCGTCGTAGCGGAGCTTTACAGCAATTTTCAACTGGTAGTGGCGCTTTTCCTTTTTCTCGAAGCATCGGTCATCGAGCTTATCTGTTTGCCTCCAAATATCTGCCGCCACGTCGCCCGGCTCCTGCCGCCCGCCTATCAGCCGACGCGCAGGAAAAGTCCGCTTATCATTCACAGCTGTTCCGGCCGGATCGATGGAATCACTGGGTTCTTTGATAATCTGATGGCGTGTTTCTTCTGAGTAGATTGGCGAGCCGTTACGTTTCCAGCTAGTTCATGCTGAATCGCCGGCGTTCACTCAACCACTTCTTCCGATTCCGCGGTCCTCACCGTGGAGCTGGCATCGCAGGTCCAGCTAGTCTTCGCCTAGTATGCATGTGTCCGCCGTTTTCACCATGGCTGTCCAAGCTGGCTGCTTCATCGTAGCCATCACTCAACCTTGTTTGCACACAACCACGTGGCACTGTCATCGTTGACGCAACGCAGCAGCACCCGTTAGAGCAGGTTCAATAATAGTCGAATCGACCGAATCTTTCTTAAAATACTAATACTCGGGAGAGAGAAACGCGCTCTAACACAGAGCTCGTCGCGTTTGGCGTCGACCGGCTGAGCACGCTCGCCAAGGCTGAACCCACGTGCTGGGGCCATTTTTCCTCCTCGCGGTCTGCTTTTGCCTGCCCTCTTCCCCCGGCGAGCAATAAAATACTAATTTGAGCAGCCATGCGGTTAGACTTGGAGTGGTTGGTTGCTTGCGTCGTCTCACGCTGCTAGCAGACAAGGCTTATTAACCTTGCTCTTAGACTAGTTGCGCGTGATACTCCTGTTCAGGCCACGAGAAATGAACAACTACCTTTATGTGATGGAACAGTTTTTTTTCGAAAGGCTATGTGATGGAACAGTTAAGCTCCTGCAATAGTCAGGAGATATTTTCGTGTTCGTGGAGGCCGTAAACTTGAAGACAAGAATCAGATACTCTCGAGTATGGCTGTTGCGAAATAAAGACGAAAAACATACCTAAGCTTTCATGCACGAATCAATACCCACGTCACTGAGTTGCTGGTATAGCAAAAAGAGAGAGATGATGTGAGTATGGGAAATGCAAATACATTTGTGAGTACACTTGAAGAAAAGTCATAAACATTCTCGTGTACCTAACTTGGCCTAAACTGGAAATCACGAATCAGATACTCTGTCAGCAGCTGAAAGAGACGATTAAACTACAGATATATTGGCAACCACCTATCACCAAAACCTGGTCCACGCAGCCTGCATCTACCTGTACTGGAACAAACAATTTGCTAAAAAAAAATTACAACTATGCCATGAACAGAACGTCAAGTCAAATCATCCAATCCTATAAAGCGACACCTCACAGGATAACTACCGTAGACTCCGCTCCCCAGCTTGCTCCTCCCCACGCGCTTTTCCCGCATCAAAGCGTCGTCCGTCCGTGTCCTCCTGCTCCTTAACCTAACCTCTCCACCCAACAATTCCCCATTTCCGTTTCCAAGCACCAGCTCACATCATCCGCGTCGAGGAGGAACCCAAAGGAGACGACGTCTCGCGCGTGTCTGTGGAGAGAAAAGATTGGATTTTTTCTTCCCTTCCTTTTTCTTTCGGCGGTGAGGACTGAGGAGAGATGTTGAGGGCGGTGGCGAGGTGCTGCGGGCACTGGCCGCCGGGGGCGGCGGCGGCGGACGGGATGCTGTGGCAGACGGAGCTGCGACCGCACGCGGCGGGGGAGTTCTCGATGGCCGCGGCGCAGGCCAACCTCGCCATGGAGGACCAGGCGCAGGTGCTGGCCTCCCCGGCCGCCACGCTCGTCGGCGTCTACGACGGCCACGGCGGGCCCGACGCCTCCCGCTTCCTCCGCTCCCGCCTCTTCCCCCACGTCCAACGTACGTTCCATTGACTTTCGGGTTTAGCGTCTGCCTCGATTCGTGACGCGCGGGTACGGTGCTGATACTCTGATTCTTGTGGCAGGCTTCGCGACGGAGCAGGGAGGCATGAGCACGGAGGTGATCCGGAGGGCGTTCGGCGCCGCGGAGGAGGAGTTTCACCAGCAGGTGAGGCAGGCGTGGCCGAAGCGGCCGCGGATGGCGGCCGTCGGCTCCTGCTGCCTGCTCGGGGCCATATCCGGCGACACGCTGTACGTGGCCAACCTCGGCGATTCCCGCGCCGTGCTCGGCCGCCGAGTGGTCGGTGGCGGGGTGGCCGTTGCCGAGCGGCTGTCCAGCGAGCACAACGCGGCGTCCGAGGAGGTGCGGCGGGAGGTCGCCGCGCTCAACCCCGACGACGCACAGATCGTGGTGCACGTCAGAGGGGCGTGGAGAGTGAAGGGGATAATTCAGGTGAGAACACGATCAGCAAACCATCCTCCTTTGACTGGTTTGACGCATTACCTTAAGGATTTTAGGGACAAAAATTGATGCATGTGCTTGGCGTCGGCGATGCACCTTCAGGTTGCTTGTTGGTGTGGTTGCGTTAGAATTTTGGTTTGTCTGTTTGCAAGTTAGTTGATGCTACCCCCTCGAGCTGTATTGAAATTTTAGGCAGCGAGTCAGAGACTTGGGTCATTCTGTTACCTGCTTTTCTAGCTCTGTGTTTATTATTAGATTGCTTTGCAGCTGATGTTTTGTTAGTGGTTAAGGATTTTGCTATAAAAGTGAAGAAATGGACAGCCTTTACCATGTTGTAGAATGAACATTGGAACTCTGAAACAGTACAATTGTAACATCACCATTTCACAGTCAGTAGTTATTCTTCCGCAATCAAGTCGTTAAAATACTACTTTGCTTGTTATGACATTTCACAGAAGCTGTTGATAACATGCGTTAATTCATTGGTTATACTGTCAGGTATCGAGATCCATTGGTGATTTTTACTTGAAGGAACAAGACTATAGCATGAGCCCGTTATTTCGGCAAATTGGTCCTCCTATCTCATTGAAGAGGCCAGCTCTCAGTGCTGAACCATCAATTCTAGTTCGCAAGCTGAAGCCAAATGACCTGTTTCTGATTTTTGCTTCTGATGGTCTTTGGGAGCACCTCACTGATGATGCTGCGGTGCAAATTGTTTTCAAGAACCCAAGAACTGTAAGTTATCATCTTATCATTTCATTTCAAGACTTTTCTCCATGTTTTGAAAGTTCGTTATGCAATCTCACCCTCTTAACTGATCAACTGTTCGTAAATTTGTTCAGGGAATAGCCAACAGATTGGTGAAGGCTGCCTTGAAGGAAGCCACAAGGAAGAGGGAGGTCAGGTACCGGGATCTGAGGACGATAGATAGGGGAGTGAGGCGGCATTTCCATGACGATATCAGCGTCGTGGTGGTCTACCTTGATCGCCACCATGGGCGTCGCCACACCAGGGTCATCGACTCGAGCAGCAATTGCACCAGTGCTCCAGTCGACATCTTCTCCTCCAATTCGCACCAATCCGCAGAGCCCTTCCTACCATACAAGAGCTCGGGATAGTGAACTGGATGGCCAAGTCAGACCATCTCTAGTTGGTGAATTGTAGAGATGCAGATCAGAGCAGGGGATCTGCAGTGCCATTGCCATCGGAGGAACTTGACTACTTTGAGGTGTACATAGATAGTGTGGGTACGTGACATTTTGATGCGGGATAAGATCATTTGTTGGTCTCGAGTTATGTAGCATAATTGGTTAATTGCTTCAGCATTTCTTGTTTGCTTGGTCGAATTATGCTTAACCAGCAGTAGGCCCGTCCACTAGACCTGAACGTCAGCGGCCTGTTCGGCTACCTATTTCGCAGAGCTTCTTTGCAGCAGCTACAGTGTTCTAGTTATTTCTTCAGTAGCCGTTACAGTGTTCGCAGTTATTTCTTCAGCAGCCACTACAGTGTTATCAGCCTGCCGAACAGCCTGCAGGATATATGCTTCTGCTTACGGACTCGGTGCCAAAGAATATATACTCGTTGCAGAAGATGAGAATATGGGATACATTATTTACACCCTACACCACTTTTTGTCGGCAAAGTTGCTTTTTGTCACGACAACAAAGCCTGGTGCAAGCGAAATTCCTGCTTAGTGAAATTCGAAAATACATTAGTAACTGTATAACGAGAATGCGCCTTCCATGTTAATTTACGAATTGATCTATCAAACTGACTCCGCCTTCTTAACTAGGAGACGGATTCCTTATCCTGGCGTCTCTTCCGATTCTCTGAGCCTAGAAGCTTCCGGTTTCAAAATACTACACAGCGAGCACACGACACAGTGGAGAGAGACCGACGCCATCGCCAAAACCCAAACCCCTTGTCCCCTCGCCATTATCCAAACGAAGCCCCAAGCTCCCACCACAGAACCGAGCCCAAATGGCAGCCGTCCCCATGCTCACCGCGGCGTCGCTTTCCTTCTCCCCTCTCCCAGTGCATCGCTTCGGCGCCGCCTCCTTCGCGCCGCGCCGCGCGGCTTCCGCCGTTGTTGTGCGCGCCGCGGCCGCCTCGTCCAAGTCCCCGGCCCCGACGGCGGCCCCGAAGAAGAAGCCGACCGGCATCACCTTGCCGAAGCCCGTGTCGCCGGCGCTGCAGGCCTTCGTGGGCGCCCCGGAGATCGCGCGCACCGAGGCTCTCAAGCGCATCTGGGCCTACATCAAGCAGCACAACCTCCAGGTCTCGATTCGAAACCCTTTGTGTACTTATCCTGTATCTGTGGTTAGGATGCGCAGATAGGTTTAGAGCATCAAACAGGAATCAGACTGGGGATTTGACTTCAAAAGGCACCAAATTTTAGTCGATGTGGTTTATCATTCGTCCTTATAATCGGAGCAGCGTTTAGTTCAAGGCTATAGTTTGATGATTTGTGGATGAAGCAAATGAGGATCTTGTATGCCCCCATCATATCGTCAGTACATGATTTCTTTTCAATTAGGTATTCAGGGTATTGGAGTCAAGAAATCCAAATGCATTTTGTGGCATTGTAGTTTTACGTATCGCATTACAAGGTTCATCCAGGCATATACAATGACAGGCAGTTGGGCACCTGCCGCGGACCATATGCAGGCTTTTCCATGAAGTTGTAGGCTTGTAGCTATCCGGGCTTGTCTCTTCATGTTTGAAAATTTGTCACTTTTGCTTATTGTGCAAGTGTTTGGCAGTGTAGTGATTTTGTGGTAGTTCGTCCCTTGATAGGCAGGCGAACTAGAGAGACAAGTCAGATCTTGATCCTGGTAACAAAGGATCCAGTCTGAAATTTGCAGAGCATATGGTGGATGGTTTTAATAGAGTTGTAAACTGACTATGCATTGTATGGTGGTTTTGAGAATGATGTTCAGTGGCGGAACTTTTCACTGGACATATCTAGGGCCAGTAGCTTTGGCGAGACGCAATATATAGAGAAAAATCGCACTTTATTTCTTGAACCTGAAGGCGTTTTTGTGCCTCCTCGTCCACAGTCGTGATTTTTGGTTCAAAGCTAGGTCATGACTCAGTATCTACTTTGATCATTTTATCTTCTGTGCGGCACTTACAATTCACGAACTCGCGGAACTTTGCTCGTAGGACGACTAGGACCACTAGCTCGTGAACAGTAGGAAAAGAATCATGATTAAGGATTCGTTGACTGGTCAGGGGAGATGCATAGAGTTGGGCTAAGCCGGTGGTCAAGACACATGAGCTCTGAAAATTTAGGCAATGTAACTGTTTTTTTTTATCAACGACTAGGGCCATGGACCATGGCCCTAGCGGCCCTGTATGGAGTTCCGCCCCGGATGATGTTCATTATACAAATTTTGTGAGTGTGTGACTATGTTATATTGAGTATATGATTTCTGTAATCATCTTGAGGATTGCTCCCTTCATGCTTCTATGTTCCGATTGTTATATTGTTTGGTTGTTTAGATCAGGATGACTTCGCAAATGTGTCTGATTCCAACTCTACTACAAGCATTTACTTGGACTGTGGATGATCTAGGATAGATCGGTTACAGCTCAATGTGGAGGTCACAATGGCATAAGGTTCTTTATTGCCATCATCAAAGTGTGCTTGTGTCCTAATTCTCTCAGTAGTTTTACTGTTTTAGGAATATGTTTTAGTCATTTGAAGCATGCATTTCTCAGAAATCATGATTTGCAACTTTACTTATCCATAATTCATGCTCCAGAATTCCTTTTGTTCTGACAGTATAACCTTGTGATCCTTGGAAGACATTTCTCACTTGCACAGTACACTCTTTTGCAAGTTGGCTTCTTTGACACTCTTGTTTTTCAGGATCCTGCGGACAAGAAGGTGATCATTTGTGATGACAAGCTGAAGGTCCTGTTTGCTGGGCGGGAGCGTGTTGGATTCCTTGAGATCGCCAAGCTTCTCAACCCTCACTTTGTTAAGTGAGGTGGCCCTTCCATGGAGTGGAGTTAGCCTAGATGGTTACTGGTGATCCAGAGAGTGCGTAGGTTGGTTTTTGTTGGCCTGAGTTAGCTCGACATCGTACGTAGGTGACTCTAGCTCGTCGCAGGCAGTTGCATGGTGTAACCCTGCTGGTAGTAATCTGAACCACTGGATGAATGTTAGCTTGTGTCTGAACCACTAAGCTGTCACTTATCAGCTGTTCGAATCAGCCTCGTATGCTGTTCTGTTATGATGGCTTGTGTTCAACAAGCGATGTGTTCCATCCACGGCTTAAGCATTTGCCTCGTCGCCATCAGCTTCGTTGCAATGGTTGATTGTCCTTTCCGGAAGTCGTATGTGCTTGTAAAATTGTCTCGACGAAATATACGTTACAGACTTATCAAGACACTGGACCGATTGAACATCATTGGGCTAATTTGGACTGGTCTGAACATACATTGGGCCCAGGATATCAGGCCCATGGAGGGAGACGCTCGTGGCTGGCTCACTCGTTCGCCGAATTTACAAGCTCGTGCACAGTTTGGAGATCCTCCAAAAGCATCGACACGTCGGCTGCGCACGTCTCGAGCCAAAATTGAGAATCTTAACACGAACGAGGGTGACTCGCAGGTACATGCATCGAGGCTGCGCTCTATGAATCCCGATGAGCCCTCCCCTCGAAGCCGTCGTGTATCGGCGCGAGCAGTCGTAGAGTGCGTCTTCAGTCTTCACTCACCGCCACCGATGCCCCATCGGTACCGTGCCGCGCGCGACCTCGTGCATCGGCAACCGGCCGCGGCACGGAGCGCATGCCGCGCTCGCGCACCAGCTAGGCCGTGGCTCGGCTCTGCCTTCCCCAGACCACGGCGCCACCAGGCGGCGACGAACAAAACCGCGTTCGCACGTCGTCGTCGTCGGCTATCACCAGTCACGATCACCGCAAGCAATCCTGTCGCGCCCGCGTCGCCGAAGCCTACGGGCCCGCGCCCCTGCTTGCCTGCCTGCCTCCGTCCCGAGCGCGCGCGGCTGCGGGCGCTGCTGCCGTCCAAACAAGCCGTTCCAGCACGAGCCCAGCCTGCTGCGATTGCAACGCGCGCCCTGGGAGTTCACAAAGTGGGTGTTCGGTTGGAGGATGCAGTTACAGTTGCAGTTTGAATAGTGAAAGAGAACACTGTAGCGGAGATTCGCGCACTGTAGCAATTCAGTTGACTGTAGCAGCAGGAGCAGTAGCAGCCGGAGAAAAATCCTCCTGCCGAACACCGGACGCATTTCTTTTCTGACAAAAAGGAAGCTGCGCTGAAGGAGAAGGACGGGCAGCTGAAACCGCCCGTCGCCTCACCGAGCTGCCGTTCTCGGCTTTCTGTTCTGCCTCTGATCCTGGACGCGTCGAGCTCGAACGTATCCTGCCCAAAAGGTGCTTTCGTCATCCTGTAAAATAGACAGTGGTGACTTGTTGAGGTATTCCCTAGAAACGGAAACTTGCTTGCCTTGCAAGAACGGCAGGCATGCACTTTTCAACTTTACGTACGTGGTATCATCTTCAGCTCAATCGTGGTGCGCATGCATGTATGCGTGGTTAGAGCGTCCTCAATGATTGCTTCTTAGCTAACTTTTAGAATTGTTTATTGGAGAAAAAGAAGATAGATAGTGCTGCTAGCTCTTCTTCAAGAGGCAGCCTCTAACATTTATTGAGGCACTGACATGCAGAGTCAGTTCTTACTTTAGAGTTGATATGAATTCTTATGTTACTTTTTAGATGACGTGGAGAGTCGGTGTCGTTCTTTTGGGGACGCTCGGCATGCGTGGCCGGCAAACCGGACTGCCGCACGCGGATCCCGGGTCCCATCGCTAGCTCACCTCACCATCCATCCATCCCTGTGTAACTGTGTTTAGTACACATCCGCATCGCCAAAGCTGGTCGCCGCGCCAGCCCGCTCCCGCGCCTCTGCTTTCGCCGGTCCCAAGTTTTTCCCGCCGAGCCGAGCCAGGAACACAGATAATTCGGTCGCGCTCGCGCGCATGTGCCGCCTCTGCCAACCAAACGAACCGAGCGGCGGCACACGGCGACGGCAACGTGCGGACCGGACCGGGAGGCGTTGAAAAGAGCACGCCTTTCTGGCACAAAGGTAGCGTCAACTCTGACGCGGTAGCTGAACTGACATTACGTACGTGTCCTAGTCGAGCATGCTCGAGTTGTCAGTTTACTCTTCCATCGCGGACGGTCGGCTCTTTCGTTTTGCAAGACTGTTGTGTTGTAACTTTTGCATGGTCTTGCCAATTCCCCTGTTGTAAATGGTAGAACGTTCCAGTCGGCTCTGTTTTTGTTCACGCGCGGCGGCGTGCTATGCCATTCTGCGTTCCAGCTGCGCGGCTCTCGCAGGCATGCCGCATCTTTAAGCAAGGTTCATCGAATTACCCGGGAACGTTCGACGCGTAACAGCATGCGCGTCGGCACGCCGCAGACAACGTCGATGATCTCAAGGATACTGCATCGCGATTCAGCTAGGCCGTGTACGTGAGAGAGAAAGTTGGAGCCGTTTGCTTCGTGATGGCAGCATCACGGGCTGGCGAGAGACGATTTTCTCATTCGGCCGGACCACACTGCCGGTCCCATGCATGATCGATGCCTATTTGCATATGCTACTACGTACGCTTATCCCCACAATGGACCATTTCTCGATCTCGTACTTCGCGTCGTGACGCGCCATGGCGATGGAGACATCATGCATCGGTGTACGGCTGGCACCATTCTTAAAAACTTTGGCCGCCATAGCGTCACGAGGTACGTGTGATGTATGCTAGGAGGGCGCACACTATGTGCATGTAGTTGTGGAGACGTGTGTCTTTGTACCTGTCACATGTGCACTAATTAAGCAGCTGTAAACTCTCGTTATCTGAAAGGATCATTCTTCAACTCCTTTGGTCTTTCTACGAGTCTAATTGTGATTCTTCCGACCAATTTCATTGTATACGCACGCTGACCATGCATATAGAAACTTGATTTTGTATACAACATTAATCCCCTCTACCATGTCAAGCATCAGAACTTCATGATTATTGCCACATGTCAAATGAGGCACGTACGTAGCTTGCACAATGCTTGGAGGAATGGGTAACTTGACATACCAAGGTGAACATGCATCGAGGTCGAGCATCAGTTTCTGATCATCGTACAGTGCATATGTGTACATCACATTTTGATATGTCAATTTGAACTGAGGAGATGGGAGGAATGAAATAAGTAAACGGATAGCATGCATGCTTCATCAATGGCCCTGATAAAAATTGAGAAAAAATACACCCAAGTTAATGTACATTCCAATACTTGTATTTAAATCCCATCAATACTCCATGGATGCACAGTTGACATTTCCCCTTGTTGATTTGGACATTTAACATTGGCTGGTAAATGCTTGCTTAATTAGCCAAAGAAAATTATCTACAACCAATGGCTGCAATTTATACTCACACCCGCTGCCTATGACCTCTCTTAAAAGAAAGGTCTGCCTTTTAGATGCCAGCTCACGACTCATTAACTCCACACCATTACACCACGCCATTGCCTTTCTGAGAACCTTGCTTGCTCATACAGACCACAGGTTTTTATCTGATACAAAAAACAGAAAAAGAAAAGACTTGTAGCTGTAGCCCCAACACCCTTCCCTGGTGGCCACGCCGCTGAACACAAACCCAGGGACGGTCCGTCCTATAAATCACCCCCAAAACCCCAAAGCCACCACTCCCGGCCACCATCAGCTCCCACAGAACGAAAAGCCAAGCGGCAGTGTAGTGTAGTACCAGCAGGTCCAGCACTCGGGCAGGATGAAGCTTCACACCACCACAGCCACCATGGCTCTCCTCCTCTTCCTCTTCCTCCTGGCCTCCTCCTCCCTCCAGGTCTCCATGGCCGGATCAGGTCGAACCCTTACACACACTGAATCTGGCCTTGATTTCTGATGTGGTTGATTCTGCTTTTCCCCCCTCTTGCTTCTTGGGTGTTTATTAACCGTTTGTTTTCTTGGGCTTGTTCTTCTTGGCAGAGTTCTGCGACAGCAAGTGCGCGTACAGGTGCTCCAAGGCGAGCCGGCATGACGACTGCCTCAAGTACTGCGGGATCTGCTGCGCCGAGTGCCACTGCGTGCCGTCGGGGACGGCCGGCAACAAGGACGAGTGCCCCTGCTACCGCGACAAGACCACCGGCGAGGGCAAGCGCAAGAGGCCCAAGTGCCCGTGAAGCCGTGACTGATCCATCGGTCAGTTGTTCGTTCGTTCACCCGTCCCGTGATGATGCTCGCAGGCTCCTGCGTATCTAGGGCCGTAGCCCATAGATTAAGCTTACTGGCCAGGCTATTATAAAGCCGTGTATGTATTGTAATGGTCAATAAAGTTGTGCCGGCAGCATGTGAGATCAGATGATTAAGAAACCGTGGTTTAATTTACTTGCACTGTAGAGTTTAAGTTTCCACTGTGCCTTGAGATGTTTCGTCACTTCCGCGTGCAAGCTCTGTGTCTGTGTGAGTTCAACTTCAGGGCAGCATGATTGCAGCGTGCGACGAGCGTCGGTGCTGATGCGTCGGACCCGCCGCGGTCAGTCCTTCAGTTACTACTCGGACGAGGGTGGTAGTACTAACTGAATATGACGCATCAGCAATTTGTGTTTTCCTTTCACCAGCCCCACTGGACTGCCGCAATTACTCGTCGAGCTGAATGAAGTCTTTGCTGGGTCTGTTCACCGGAAGCTCGAACTAGAAATATGTGGGGTCCTTGGTAGATGGTCGCCACTCCCCACTGTCGTGTGGTACTCATGTCATGGAAAACTGCTGTGACGCATCAACAAGAGTTGTAAACCATCTTACAGAGTTTTTAGATTTCTTACTGAACAATCCATCGCATGAAGAGCTGCATCAAAGTTTGGTGCCCTTGCGCATATTATTATTAGGCTTTGAGACTGAAAACTGAACTTGACCGGTACGTTTTCCACATTTTGGGTGACGCAACATGTTGCAGCAGGTCTAACTTTGGTCTCTTGATAGAAGATTGCCACTCACCGAAAAAGGAGCGAACTCTCAAGATGGTTGCAAATATCATTGCACCAGTGTATTAGTATACTGCTAGATGCAGTTTGTTCATACAAAACATTAATCTTCTCGAGGTGAACCCGACTATCCTCGTGAAGCATAGTTCCAAACAACATACAGAGGTGAAGCACATGCATTCAACCGGTTCCTTAAGCTATTTTAACAGTGGAGAAAGAAAAGATGACCTTCCAGACGACAATAGACCACCTTAACACCGTTCAAGTCTAGCCTCATAACTGGAGCCCAATGGTTCATGAAAGATCAATTCCAACAGAGCAGTACTACATATCATTCGCCCAACAGTAACATGTTTCGTCCCAATTTTCTGTTATTTCTACACAATTTTCTATCTTGTCTATAAAACCGCACCAGATGCTTCCATGTCCTAGTGCTTGAGGTCTTCTGGGTCAGGTTACATGCCACTTTCAGCACATGAACCTGTAAATACGGCCTCCCTCTTTCGGCCACTGTAGTACACAGCCAAAAAATGGACCCGGTGATGGTGTGATCGATGAACCAAAAGCAAAAATCTGAACACCATAAATACGAAAACTGATACTGAGTAAGGCGGGGTCTTCATTTCCTTTCTCTGACTGCATTTTTATGTGCAACAGATAACAAAACCCATCTCGCAATTATTCCACTAAATGATACATTACAAAATATGCGACCAAAATTGAACTCAAGCTAACCAGAGCACATCAATCCACCAATGACAATTTGGACCGATAAGAGAAATACAGAGATGATCACTTAAGTAGCATTTCAGCAATCTGAACAGCGTTGAGTGCCGCCCCTTTCCGTATCTGATCACCACAGACAAATATGTCCAACCTGCAATTGTGTAGCCAGTTACTTCCAGTACAAATGATCCACTATAAGAGACAAAAATAATGAAATGCTTCTATCAACTGCAACACGTAAACATGATCATACCCTCGGTTATCATCCTGTGACAAGTCCTGACGAATTCTACCCACTGCTACATCATCTTTATCTGATACCTGAAAAATAGAGGGTTAATTTTCTTCAATAAGATCATCAGATCAACCCCCAGGGTAACAGTGCAGTTTAGTAGATGAAAAAAGTGTGAAAAATGATGATGCACAGTGGCATACACTACACTCTTAGATGATGGGAATGGATCAAAATAATGAGAACCCTGGTTACAAGATGCTTATCTCGAAAAAGAACAGTGTCAAGTTACCTCCAGAGGCGTAGGGAAGCGATTGGCAGCACGGTCGTCAATTATAGTAACACCAGGAGCTGCCCTCAAAATTTCTCTTGCAGTGTCCTTCAGAATATTTATGACCACATGTTCAGTAGTTGCACAAGCACTATAACACAAATAAATATATATCCAAACATGGACTAATCCTCGCAGCTAGAATAACTTTTTTTTTGGGTGCAACCTCCACTAATTCAATAAAATGATCGACAAACCTAGATGGCAAATAGGCAGATACCAATCAATAATCCAATCAACACGAACAATGACAAAGAGAATAGTATGAAACCAATAGCATATTGCCATAAGCAATTAAGATTCAATGCTAACTCAAACATGACATAGTACTAACCTCATCAAGTGGCTTTTCAAACTGTAGATTGACACTCTCAGCATGCGCACGCATAACAGGAACTCGTATACAGGTCGCAGTTACTTTCACATCCTTGTCATTCTACAAAACAAGGAGCATAAAGTTAGAAAACATTTACATCTGCTCAAGTTTTCATGATTAAAGAAAAGTTTGATGGAAAGCAATGCAGACTTTCTAGGATTATGTTCAGACCAATGGGCTTTCACTTACCCATATTTTTCTGGTCTCCTTCACCATTTTCATTTCTTCTTCATTATACCCATTTTCCAGAACCGGTGCATTGTGCGAAAATATATTAAACGCATACTGCAAAAGGTACATAGATATTCAGCATGAGAATCTCACGACCAAATTAACTTGATATGTGCATGATATTGTAAGTTGTAAGCCGGAACAACCTGTTGGCTGAAAATATTGCATGTTGGCGCCTTTCCTGCCAATACCTAAAAAAAAAAGTGTAAAACAATGAGCATGTAACCACTAGCCAAAGAAACATCACAACTTCAAATGGGCAATAAAAGAAGAAAAAAGTGTACCTCCTGAGTCTGCAATTTAAGCTCTTCCATTGCCGCAGCACCAGCACCACTTGCTGCTTGGTATGTGCTGACAACCATCCTTAACACCTTGATAAATGAAACAATGAATGCCATTAATTTGATCCCAAAGGATACCCAACAAGCAACCAAAATATGCTTAAGAAATTATCAGGTGATGGAAAGCATGTTACGTGTGTTAGCAACTCAAGCAGAATTGAGAACAGATATATGGACAACTAAACCTAACTCTAGTCCTCCCTACTCCAATCTTAGTACATCGTATCAATTCTAAGGACCTGTACAGGTTGTGGCACCATTATTCAGAGAGCGCACAAAATAATCTCCTGGTAAATTCTAAGGAGTAGTAAATCTTTGTTGGCTAAAACTTCTGTAACTAAAGTTCACTAAAACAGACACATATGAGCTGGAAAGTAAGTCACTGTAATTAAGTAGAATGCTGGCACAATCTTTTACTTCAAACTCAGTTAAAGAGCTAAAATCAGATACACTTGCACGAATTGATACTTCTATCTGGTTACAGAAAATCAATCACTGAAAGATGCACTGCTATTTGGTCTCAGGAGAATTCCACAGATGAGATTGATGTTTGGTTTCATGCATTTGAACATCAAGGAGATTACTCCACCAGCCATCGTTTCATTCCATGTTAAGATCGAAGTCCTATAAAGAAGCTAAGTGCCCAAAGGTGGCCGTACCTTGGCATGGCGATGGAGTGGCGTGGCAGCCATGAGGCAGATGATGGTTGAGCAATTCGGATTCGCCACAATAGCACCGTTCCCCAGCCGAACGTTCGCCATGGCCTCGGGGTTGACCTCGGGGATCACAAGTGGCACCTCGGGGTCCATCCGGAACGCCGAGCTGTTGTCCACCACGACGGCGCCGCTGGCGACGGCCGCGGGCCCGTACGCCTTGCTGACACTCCCACCGGCGCTGAAGAGCGCGATGTCGACGCCGTCGAACGCCCCGGGCGCCGCGAGGTCCTGCACGGTGTACTCGCGGTCCTCGAAGGAAAGGCGCTTCCCGGCGGACCGCTCGCTGGCGAGGAGGCGGAGGCTGCGGTAGGGGAAGTCCCGGTCGGTGATGACGCGGAGAAACTCCTGCCCGACGGCGCCCGTGGCGCCGACGATGGCCACGGAGGGCCCGTCCTCGCGCAGCGCCATGCGCACGGTGGCGGGCGCGCGCCGGTGCCGCGCGCGGCCCGCGGACGGCGCGAGAAGGTGCGGGTGGCGGACGGCGGCGGCGGCCTGCATTTTGGCTGGCTGGCGGCTACAGGCGGGGGACGGCACGGGACAGTTGGTGGGGACTGATCTTGATTAGGGTTTTAGGGAGGAGAGCCGGGCGCCGGAATGGGTGGGTTTTGTGGGCGCGCACTAATCCGTGGGTGGCGCCGCGCTGGCATCCCGTTTTGGCGCGATGGCCCACGGAGAAGAGGCTCTGCAAGCAAATCCAAAGCCAAGTTGATCTTGTGCCCTTTTTTCAAAAGAAAAAAAGTTGATCTTGTGCTGGTGGCCAACGGGCAACGGCACAATCTGCTAGTGATTCTCTCGCCGTTGTTCCTCAGCGCCAGCGGTCAGCCGGTTTCCGGCAGGCAATCGTGTCAGCGGCGCGCCGTCAGTCGTTCCTTTGTGGGCCGGATTCTTGCTTGAATCATGGTCGGCCTACAGTTGGACCCAAAAAAGCGTTAAGACTATGGGCCTCTAGTCTTTCGCCTATGTAGGAAAGCCTCAACATCGTTTCAACAGCCCAGCCCATCTGCACCCATCCGTTTCTAGAGTCTCCTAGGTCAGTCGCTCGCGTTCTACCCTCTTCTTCCCCCGGTTCCCCTCCCGCCGCGACGCGAAGCCGCCAAAACTGCAAGGCGAACTCCCAACGAGCACCCAGGCCAAGCAATCGCGAGAAGCTTCTGGAAAGCTTGTCTCCTCCGCGCACGCTTTCAGCTCAAACCGATCTCCGGAAACCATGGCGAGCTCCGGCGATGAAGGGCGTGTGGTGGTTGACCTCCGCTCCGCGGCGGAGTCGACAGCTGCGGCGGCGGCCCCTGGGTCTGGCGACGAGGAGGCGCACGCCACGCCGCTCCACGAGATAGAGTCCCTCTGCATGCGCTGTGGCGAGAACGTGAGTGCCCCCCTAGCGTGCCTCTTGCTTTCATGATTCCATTCGGTGAGTGCTTAAGGGTGCTGAGAAATTGCGCTTCGATGTGGTCAGGGCATCACGAGGTTGCTGCTGACGTTGATTCCTCACTTCCGGGAGGTACATGCTGTGGTCATGGCGTGAGCTAGCTGCTTATTTTGATTGGTGATTTGAAGTGCAAGGTGAAATTTGCTTTTTCGTGAATCTGCAGGTGATTCTGATGGCTTTTGAGTGCCCACATTGTGGTGAGAGGTAATGCTGTGTCCATTCATGGTATATTGACACTTGTGTGATGATGCAAGCTGCACAGCTGATGGAGCTATTTCAGCTTTTATTTACAAGTACCAATTGGAGGATACTAATTTAAATTTGTGTGCATGTGTCTAGGAACAATGAGATTCAGTTTGCTGGACAACTCCAGCCGAAGGGATGCTGCTACCGCTTGGAGGTCCCAGCAAGGCAGAATGAGGTATGCTTTGCTCAACGGTTATCTGTTTATTTGTTCATTGTTGGTAGAATTAAGCTATCTTGTGATGCAGAATTTTGTGAACTGTCCCTTGTTTAAAATTTGGTAAATGATAAAGCGACATACAGTTGTAGTATAGTGTAACTAACACTTGATACTGGCACAGATCCTGAACCGTCAGGTTGTGAAATCTGAATCAGCAACTATCAAGGTATGATGCTATTGTGCACTTTTTGATAGATTTCCATGAGTATCGTACTATGTGCCTCTTTGTAAATATTCACTTAACTTCTCTACAGATTCCAGAACTGGACTTTGAGATTCCTCCCGAAGCTCAACGCGGGACTCTTTCTACAGTATGTTTCATTCCTTTGTGTATATGATTTGTGATGAAACGGTTCTTTGCTAGATATTTAATCTTGCTGCTAGCTTTCTAAGTCTTAGCTCATAAATTAGGTGGAAGGGATTATCATGCGGGCTGTGGATGAGCTGCAGGCTCTTCAAGATGAAAGAAAGGTGAATCTTGGGACTTGTATGCTTAGCCTTTTGGAAGTTGAATGATGTCTGGGTGGTGATGCAATAATCATCTCTTACAGAAAGTGGATCCTCAAAAAGCTGAAGCCATTGATCAGTTTTTACTGAAATTGAGATCTCTCGGTTCAGGAGAATCTGCGTTTACCTTCATTCTTGATGATCCTGCAGGAAACAGCTTCATTGAGAACCCGTAAGATTCTCAATATCATTCAAAATTGATATTTATAATCTACGATTTTTAGATTTATGTTATGGAAGACGCTGTCCTTAGCATCATAGCATTAATTCTTTATCTTTAATTATAATACGGTTGGATTGTATGACCTGTGGCAATTTATCGGAATTGTGCTTTTATATTATGGCTACACTTGGGCCTTGTACATGTTCCTATTATATATTTGAACTCTTGGCTACACATGCGATGATAATGATAGTCAAGCTAGAGAAGTGCATAGATCAGTTGGCAAGCACGCTCGCCCGCTTCTGCACCCATCAGCATTCGAACCCAGCTTGACGCAGACGCTAACTCGCCACTTTTGATATAGAAATATGGCTTCCGTGCCATATATTTCAAATTTTTTTCTTCTCATAATGTTCAAGATGTTTTTGTTAGCTCCCACATCCATGTAGTGCTTTAATTTGACACATCTATTAACCATCGTAAACACACAGGCATGCTCCGTCATCAGATCCTTTGTTATCGGTGAAATTCTATGAAAGGACACGCGAACAACAAGCAGCCCTTGGTTTTCTTGCTGAACCACAGACAGAACAGCCTGGAGAGGCTGTTGTGCCTGCTGCAGCAGTGGAATCGAGTTCTGCTGTGTTGCAAGGGGAGCCCCATGGTTCTGTTGGAGCTGCTGCAGGTCGTCGTGCTATAGCTCAGGGAAATCCTGATGAAGTTGCTGCAGCACTGTGTAGATATACAGCACCAGAAGAGGTATATCTATTAAGTTTCTACCAATGTTAGATCTCAATATTTAATTCTGTTTGGACCTTACAATTCTTCTGGACAGGTTGATACTTTGCCATCAACATGTGGGGCCTGTGGAACTGAATGCGTCACTCGTTTCTTTGCTACAAGTATCCATTTTTCCCACTTAAATGCACGTTTCAATGTGTAATCATTAGTATATATAATGTTTATGTACCACTTAACTATTGTGGAATCAACCTAGATCAGTATTTCTATATATGTAGATTATTCTTGGGCTTGTAGATTTTGTCAGATGAGCCCAGCAACTTCTGCTTCAGTACCATGTGATTTGCATATTGCATGTACTGCTTCAGAGTACAAACCTTTTGTTGAGAAATATGCTGTGATTAGCTAACTGCGTCAACTATTAGTAGTTTTTATTATAGTTGTAAACTAGAGTCAGTGATATGCCTGAATATATATGGCCAACCCAGGTGTTCTACAAGATCCGACGATTGTTGTCTGATTTAGTATTTTGTATTTGATCTGGTGAATATTATTCCCTTGGGCCTAGGTTAGACTTATATGGCCAACCCAGACTGTTCTACAAGAACAACTTGAACAGCATGAATGCATGATCACATGGCTTGTCTGCTTGATTTTGTTCTATGGCACTCGCGGATAGGGTCCCATTAGGTTGCCAGGAACCTGCAGTATAGATGTAATCCTTTGATTAGGTTCCTGAATAGAGACACAAATCTTTTCAGTGATTCCTTGTTGCTGCATAACACTGCAAGTCATAACTCATAAGTACTTGATCCTTGACTTTTGTTAGAAATCCCATACTTTCGAGAGGTGATAGTTATGGCGACAACATGTGACATGTGTGGTTATCGCAACTCAGAGGTCAGTTTCAGTGTTTAGCTTGATTGAACAGTACATCTGACTGGTTATGTGAACGAAAAAAAAAATTCTCCTTTTGTTTTGAACAGCTGAAGCCTGGCGGTGAAATTCCAGCGAAAGGAAAGAAAATTACATTACGTGTTCAAAATGCAAAAGATCTTACTCGTGATGTCATAAAGGTCAGGAGGTTATTCTTTTACAATATACAGTTCATCGAGTTTGTGTGTCTATGCTGAGATTGATGACTTTTTGGGAGGGGAATATTTGTTATGATCTATTTTGGCGTCATAAATTTTGTTGAACCTGAAGTTGGTTGCCGTTAATGGCCTTATTTAATATTGATCATTCCTTGCTTTAGTTTTCTTTCTTCCTTTCCTTTCCTTTCCTTTCCTTTCCTTTCCTTGGCAGCTCTTTAACCTATTAATATCAAATACAATATACTTTGTGGTTTACTCAGAGTTGCATCATTATTGTATGATTAAGAACATGCTTTCATGTTCGGATCTATGGAAAATTACGAAATTGTTCATTATGGCTTTTCTTTTGTTCCTCCTTTCCAGTCGGATTCGGCTAGCGTGAAAGTACCTGAACTTGAGTTGGAGCTTGCAAGTGGAACATTGGGTGGTATGGTCACAACTGTTGAAGGTTTGATTACGAAAATCTGCGAGGGTAGGTTTTGCTTAATTCTTTCATCCTTTATCCTACTGTGACTCCAAAATACGGGAAGTGCTTACTAAACCGATAGAGAATTTGAAATTAACATGTGTTTTCTTTATTTGGCTTACAGCTCTGGAGAGAATACATGGATTTCATTTGGGGGATAGCACACTGGAATGGAAAAAGAAGAAATGGGAAGATTTCAGGGAGAGATTATCCAAGGTAATTTATTTATTCTCTAGATAGCATACTAGCGAACCTGACTTGGGACGAGTCGGTTAAGAGAGACCTGAATGAGTGGAATATCTCCAAGTAATTAGCTATGGATAGGAGCACTTGGAGACTAGCAATCAACGAGCATGAACCGTGATCTTTTTTCTTTTTCTGTTTACCTCTAACTCTACCTTTTGCCTTTTGATTTTGTGCTTTTGTGTTTCTCTTGTCCTTGAGTCTTGGGGTTTCATCTCTAGCCTACTCAACTTGCTTGGGACGAAGGGCTATGTTGTTGTTGTTGTTGTTGTTGTATAGCATAATAGCGAACCTTAAATCCTACTTTGACACTGTGTGTTTTCTACCAGCTACTGAGTTTACAAGAACCATGGACTTTAATTCTTGATGATGGATTAGCGGCTTCATTTATTGCCCCAGCTACAGATTTGTTGGAAGACGACAGCCAGCTAACCAGTAAGTTAACCTTATCAATTAATCAGTTACATGATGCTGCATTATTGATATTGAGATTGTACTGTCTCTAAATCTTTTGAAGCGAATTTAAGTTTTGAGATGGTAAGAAAACCACGAAAAATTGATTGGTCTAAACCTTTTTTATCGCTCTTATGAAAACCACCTTTAAGATCCCTATACCTGGTGCACGGATTAATCCATTCTGACTGTTAAATGGATTTTACATATATAAGTACATCAAGAAGGCTGAATGCATTGTTCTTTGTGGATTGCAGTTGAGGAGTATCAGAGGAGTTGGGAGCAAAATGAGGAGCTTGGCTTGAATGACATGGATACATCCTCTGCAGACAACGCTTACAACACGACCAGCACATGATGTTAACTTTTTTAACCTTTTTGTGTCATGAGTGCAATGTTGTACTGACTTGTAATATTATCTTTGTACTTTGATAAAGTTCCGGTGTGTATTTGTAATGTTCATTATTTTTTATTAATTTTACCATAAACATTGAGATGCCATGAATTGTTCAATGATGCTGCGAGCATTGTAAGTTTACTGATGATCAGCTTTCAGTGATGGCTAATTACTCTCGTAACACTGCACTGTGCATGCTACCACCCTGATAATTCACGAGATTGCTACACTGCCCAGTGGATATTTCTACCCGTTATCCTCCCGTTGCTTATACTACCATACATGTACATTAACTGATTTACGGACTGTTCTACATTGTATGTGTTGCGAAATTGTCTACTCTGCTCTTCTTTCTTTCTTCTTGTCTGGCGAAGATCTCTTTATTTGTCGTGGGATTAAGAGGATGTTTGGTTGCTAGCTATCATTTACTACACGAATTTTAGTAGCAAAGAAATTAAAGCCATATTTTGCTATGTTTAAAGAATCATGCTGCATTTTTTTAACTTTATGACATGTGGAGGTCAAAAAATTCTTGCTTATGTACCAAATCGGTCGTAATTATGCGGTATGAATTATCAGGGTATGAATTCGTGCCTTCTAATTTCTAAACTGTGCTACTCGTGTACTCGTAGCTCTCTTGTTCCAGCAAGATGTGTAGCAGTGGATCTCCGGCATCCGATTTCAATCACACGGCGAGTAAACAACTGCAAAGGGGCTGTATTGCGAAGGCGAACACCGCTCGGAGCGACCGAGCATAGCAGCCGAAAACCAAAGCATCGCGCAGCCGAACCAAGCAGACGACGGGGAGATGTCTTCTGCGGCGGCGTGGGAGGGCCCGACGGCGGCGGAGCTGAAGGCGGCGGGCGCAGAGGCGATACCCGGCGGCGTTCGGGTTAAGGGCTGGGTTATCCAGTCCCACAAGGGTCCCATCCTCAACGCCGCCTCTGTCCAACTGTACGAGCCTCCCCAACTTAAACCCTAGCCCTTCCACTCTCAGTTATCGTGATCCCTTCGATTAATGGAATCGAATATGGATTCACTAGAATTATAGCTCTACAATTTGATGACACCTTGCTTGGTATTTGATTAGTTTGTCTTTTACAAAGTGGTTTTTTGTTCATTCATGGTGCCATTTGGTGCCTGATATTTGAATTGTAGATGCTCCATGATCTCTTTAGCAATTACTCTGTATTAATGACTACCAAACAGTTTGAATATACCAGTCAATATTTTTGTTTCGACATTCAGTCGGAAAATCCTTTTCAAGTGGATCTGTAAGACATTGCCACCATTAAAATTATTTAGAGAGTAAATTATGCTAGCTTGTTAATACTGGCTCTGTCCACTGATAGTAGATCCTTCGGCATTCAGGAATGTGCATGAATAGATGAATCTTGTTGGGAAATTTATTTTTACTTTTTCATTGTCTGTTTTATTCCTTCAGCTTTGAGGATGAGCTTCAAACTACACATTTACCCGAGATGGTTTTCGGAAAGAGTTTCTTGTCCCTTCAACATATGCAAACTGGCATAAAATTGCATTTCAATGCGCTTGATGCACTCAAGGGATGGAAAAAAGAGGCACTGCCACCTGTTGAGGTTCCTGCTGCAGCAAAATGGAAGTTTAGATGGTTATCTACTTCTCTTTGACTGAACCCCTTTCTTTTCTCAATTCATCTAGCAAGCACTTATAGTGAAAGATGTTGGACTAGCTTGACATCACCTGTATTTTACATTATTCGGTTTTTATTAGTGTTTCAAGTTTTGGCGAGAATTAATGTAATATAAGTAAATAGGAAAAAGAAAAGGAGCTGTTTGTGAACCTGTGAAGAAAAAGCTTGGATCAAGTTCATATAGTTGTTGTTTTCTTGCAGTAAGCCTTCTGATCAGGTGATACTTGATTATGACTATACATTTACAACACCATACTGTGGGAGTGATGATGTGGTTCTGAAGCCAGGAACGGTATGAGCCTCATCCCTACCTTATTTGGTTTCCTTAGAAGTGTGTACCACAGTAAAATACACATCCTTTTTACATATGTTTATTTTCCAGATGCAAGCCGGTAACACCTTGCATTGGGAGGATACTGATGAGCGGATTGACCTTGTTGCCCTTTCTGCAAAGGAGCCTATCCTTTTCTATGATGAGGTATGGAAATAGAAAAGTTGGTTCTTGGTTGATCTATACAATGTTTTTGCCCTGACAGGATATATTCAGGTTATTTTGTATGAAGATGAGTTAGCTGACAGTGGTATTTCATTCCTTACAGTGAGAGTGGTACGCGTTTCATAAATGATCCTTACTAACTGGATTGTGTCATTGAGTTTTAGTTCAGCGTATTTGATATGATATTTGGTTGTGTGTATGCAGAGGGTAATGCCGACTGGTTGGTTTCTGCTCTTGCGTTTTTGGGTATGATCTATTGATCTACTGCCTTGCATTTTAAACTTGATGCCTCTTTATATACTGGTGTATTATCATATATAAGAGTGAAAGATGTCTTAGAATTTCTAGTTGTGGTCCAAATGGTTGGCTAGATTGTTCTTTGTAAGCCGTGTTTTTTAATAAAGCAGGAAGAAAGGGCAATTAATGGTTCTATTCATTGAACTGGTCTTACAATGAAATAAGAAAAGGAGAAATTTTAAAGGGGCACCTATGGGCATTATACTTGGAATGACAATGTTTCGAGCTCAAATGTTCTAGCATCTACAGCATCACTTTTAGATATATCATCGGTTCAGCCCTACTAATTATTACCCTTGATGTTAACAGCTCAGAGTTGATGGAGTACTTATGAGATTGAGGGATACTCGTTTATATTGTTCTTTTGGAAATGCGGATGAAGCCAAACCCATAGTACTCCGTGAGTGCTGCTGGAGGGAAGCAACATTTGCTAGTTTGTCTGCGGTATGTTATCTCTCGACCAAACACGTTCTGAATAAGGTCACACCCACCGTGTTGGAAGCGTATTCATCTTGTATCCATTTCCTATAATGCAGAAAGGATACCCTTCGGATTCAGCTGCATATTCAGACCCGAATCTTATCGCTCAGAAGCTTCCTATTGTCATGCAGAAGACCCAAAAACTAAAGATATCCAACTGATCCACGAAGGTGCCTTACACAGCTTTACCGTGTGTACATCATGACCATGGCCTATTTTGTTCGCCACATGTTGTAGATGCACCTTCTGTTGCACTTGACATGACCGGAATTCTTGTGATAAATCACTGCCTGGATCTTACTTGAGGTGTATCTGATAGACTGCCTGTTTTATGTTGCTTGAATTAGCCGCTGCTTTGGACATTTTCTCTGTTTACAAGCCAAAAACATGGCTTGCATCTGATGACACTCAGTGTTCTTGCGAGAAGCTTAGTTACTGCAGTATAACCCTCATCCGAGAGTTTCTGAAGAATGTCGTACATAGCTGCACGCGATGTATTCCAACGGAACAGCGGTTGGCATCGTCAGTCCGCTTCCCTCTGCCATGTCCGCCTCCAATCCATCAACTAGGAGTATGTCCCAGTGGAAGCACCGGATCAGTGTCCCCAGAACCACGCCGATCGTCAGCAACGCAAGCGTCTCTCCTGGACGCTAGCGCCTGCCCATTCGAAACGGCGCCATGAACAATACTTAATCTTGCCCTCGAACCATTACGTCAGTGATGGATTCCTTGTCGCGCTAGTAAAGTTCCTGAAGAATTAACAGAACAAAGAATCGATTTCCGCACACAAGCGCCACCGATCATGATGTCAGTGTAGACCTCGGGCTCGGTCTTTTGCATGGTCAGCAGCACGGGGATCATGCTCTTCCTGTCGCTCTCGCCGCCGTCGTCCAGCCTCCGCCGCTTCGCGCGAGAGTTTTGCCCCGACTTTCGAAATAGCAATTTACACAACAGCGACTTTTTGCCACACGTTTGATGTAATTCGATTATTCCATGATCTTTACATTACTCCGGTTTGCCTTAAAAAAACTTTACAATATACATCTGAAAAATATACGTTGGAACTTTCTAATAAAATACAAAGTACTAACGATGTATAGACGATCCGCTAGTTAATCATACAAACCTCACAAAAAAATACTCACAAAGCTTATTTATTTCAGACGCGACACATCCCATCAGAGCTCCCGAAGAACATCACCTAGAGCTGCACGGGGCTTGCATATGGCCTCCAACGGCACGGCCTTGGGGATGGTCAGCCCACCGCCTTCGGTCATGTCAATCTCGACGCCGTCGATCCTCTCCCAGTCGAAGCACTGGATCAGCGTGCCAAGCACCAGACCTATGGTTCGCAGCGCGAGCGTCTCGCCGGGGCACTTGCGCCGGCCCATCCCGAACGGCATCAGCAGCCGGCCGTCAGCCTTGCCGTCCTCGAACCTTTCGGGCCGGAACTCGGTGGGGTCCTCCCACACCGCGGGATCCCTGTGGATGGCGTACACGTTGACGAGCAGCATCGTGCCGGCGGGCACGTCGTAGCCGCCGACCTTGCAGTCCGCGGAGGACTCGTGCGGCAGCAGAAGCGGCACCGCCGGGTACAGGCGCATGGTCTCGTTCATGACGCACTGGAGGTAGGTGAGACGAGGCACGTCGTCGGTGGTGACAAGGCGGGAGGTGCCCACCACCGCGTCGATCTCGGCCTGCGCTTTCTTGAGCGTCTCTGGGTGGTTGAGCAGGAGAGTCATGGCCCATTCTGTTGTCGTCGACGTGGTCTCCGTTCCGGCGCCAAATATATTCTTCACAGAAGAAGCAGAAATGTTGGTCAGTGACAGTGAGTCAGTGAGATGTAACTATGCAGGCAATGATGCTCGTAGGAAAAATTAGCATCAGTGTAAATTAATACTGTATAATCAACAGTGAGATAAACGGTAATTAAACATTCAGTTGAGATAAAAGTAAAGCGAAAACTATCACTTACGTCACATAGAGCCATGATCGTTTTATCCGTGTAGACCTCCGGCTCTGACTTCTGCAACGTAAGCAGCACGGCGATCATGCTCTTGTCGCTGTCGCCGCCGTCGGCCAGCCTCCGCCGCTCGGCGTCAATGAGCCGCTGCAGGAACGCGTCCCTCTTGCTCACCGTGGCGGCGAGTTTCTTCCTCGCGCCGAACACGTCGAACCACCAAAACACCGGCAGGTAGTCCCATATGTTGGCCGAGCTGATGTACGGCAAGATCTCGTCGATGATCTGCATCCACTCGCGCGTCTCCGGCGACGTGTCGGTGTCCGCGCCCCCCTCGGCGTGAGACGTCTTGGTCCGCGCGACGGTCTCCATGAGGACGCTGAGCGAGAGCTCGAACAGCCTCTGCTTCAGCTGGACGCGCGCGGCGCCGCCGGCCCCCGCGGTGGCGCGGCTCATCCTCCGCGCCATGGCGCGCACCTCGGCGGAGATGACGCCGGACATGCAGCTGACGCGGTGCGCGGACAGGAGCTGCGCGGCGGCGACGCGGCGGAGGTTGCGGAAGTAAGGCCCGTAGTTGGAGGTGGAGAGCGCGGCGCCGTCGAAGAACACGGGCTTCTGCGACGCGAACTGGGGCCGGTTGGCGAAGGTCACGTCGTGCTCCGTGAGGCACGCCCTGGCGCAGTCCGGCGAGGACACCACCACGGCGCGGCGGGAGCCCAGGCGCATGGAGAAGACCGTGCCGTGGCGCGCGGCGAGGCCGGTCAGCACACTGTGGAACGACGCCTTGATGAGGTGGAGGTGGCCGAGGACCGGGACGGCCGGGGGGCTCGGCGGCAGCTTCTGCGAGCCATTGCCCTTGCTGCGGCCGGTAGCGCGGCGCGCGAGGTAGGGGAGTAGGAAGAGGAAGGCGACGGTGAGGATGGCTACGTAAGCAGTATCCATGAGCAACGCTGAGCTTCTGATCGAACAGGGTTAGTGCAACGCTGAGCTTCTGATCGATCGATCGCAGAGCAGGTGTTTGTGTGTGGTACTGCATCCTGCTTTGGCTCCCTATATATAATATATATGCCAAGATTCAACAAGGCTTGAGCTTGTCATACTACTTCCTCCGTCCAAGATTTGTTGACTTTCAGCCAACTTGTTTGACCACTCGTCTTATTTAAAAAAATTATACAACTATTATTTATTTCATTATGATTTGTGTTATCACCGAATATACTTTAAGTATGACTTATTTATTTTTGTATTTTTTAAAAAAAATTGAAAAGACGAATGGTCAAACGAGTTGTCTGAAAGTCAACAAATCCTTATATTTGTGGACGAGGAAGTACAATGTTTCAGACGTAATTGTTGACGGATGGGTCTGTGCACGTGTTCATATGCAACCGGGACATGTGCACGTGTTCGTTCAAACAGATCTTGAGATGCGAGAGTGACATGACAGACGGCGGCCCACATACTAGTCAATTGCTCCTTCGTCAACGAGGTGTGGTGGATCGTGCTCTACTAGGCAAGATGTGGCTGCAGTGAAAAATATATTATGTTCCTTGCACTAGCTGTACCTTCCATATGGACCTTTAGATTTTTTTACTGTTCGGATCAAGGGTCAAGATGCTCTACGGTGGTTGCATTGGAATTTTTTTTTTTGATGTATAAGAGGTTGGAATGGCAGAAAGGACAGCCATTAGTTGCAACAGATTTCAAGAAGCACTAATACCATCAGTACAAGACAGCCACTACAGGCAAACATCATGCTTTCTTTCAATGAGCAACGGTAACACATTTTGAATTTTGAACATCAGTAGCGCTTCGTGGAGATTATTTTTTATTGATCAAACATTTTTAAAGTTGAGTACAGGACAATATTTCAAAGTGAACCATTCCGGACCATTTGGCACCCATTCAGGACCATTTGGTACAACAAAGAATTCAAAAAACTATTCCAATGTACATACACTTGAACTAGGGAAGCTTGAGCAAAAATTTCTCCACTATCTAATGCAACAGTACGTGTAAAACATGAAATAGAACCAACGAGTACATGTACCAGATGTAGATCATCAAGTACTAGCATTGAACTGCTCAAATAATTGTGATACATTGAAAATTAACTATGTAACTGAATGATCTGCATTTTGATTGGATTAATTTTTCCCATCCTTTAAATATTGAAAAAACATTTTTCATTTCAAAATTTTATTTGCAATCAGAATAACTAATTACAAACCCAAATGAGCAATTATTGTACAAACCTTTGAGCTTGAATATTTAAAAAGAGGAGCACCAAATTCAACACAGTTTCCTCTGATGAACAAATATTAAATCTATCAACAAAGTATACTTGCTATCACAAGTAATCACCCATACCCAGCAAGAATTTTGTACATCATATTATTCAAGAAAGTGAACACTTCTTAGTATCAGAGGTTCAAAACATGAAGAACATGTGGATTACATTGTAAGGATACCTGGTGGATCCGTTTTTTGATGTCATAAACATTTTCTGCACTAAACAATGCAACAAAAAATTGGAAGAGTGAGCCTTTCCTGTACTCCTAAAAATTTTCTGTTCCTAAAACGTATGAACCCAACAAGATCATATGATCATTTCCTGTACAGATCATCCTAGTTCGTGTCGTTCAGGAACATCCGACAAAAGAATTGATCAGGTACCCCAAAACCAAGGTTTAAGGGAAAAATGTCAACCCATATCTTATCCTGAGATCCAAGAGAAAAACCAGATCAAGAAATTTTCAAATTTATGAAACTGTAACTGTACAAATATATAGTTACAGAATAAATAGTTTTGGACCCATACTAAAATTCATAAATTTTTGAACAGCACGAAAATGATCTGCATCCAAGACAACAGCACAAAAACAGGTGCTGGATGAAAAAAAAAGTTATCCCGTTCCAGGGAAAAAAAGTCGTTGAGGATACAGATAACTCAGGTGTTCTCAACCTGATATAGCAAAAAAGAAAAACTTTTCCTCCTCAATAGGTAAATATCCCGTCAGATACTACTAGAAATCAACAAAAACATATACACCTGGAAATTCATCAATGAACTTCACCTGTACTTCTGAATCAACAATTACATTGACAAGCATGGAGGAAAACAAAATCTATCTGTACGCCTAATGTCCAATTTCAATTATATTTGATTGCAAAATGCTCATGCTCATTTCGGTTCTGTTGTACAGGTGAATCAAAAAAGGAACCACCTTTCGCCACAAAACGCACGAACTTACCAAGACCGTCGCTTGATCTACCACTTGCCGGATCAGAGGTACAGGTGACGGGATGCAGAGGAGTGATGGTACAGGAGCTTGTCGAAGATGCGGAGGGCCTGGTCTGGAGCAGCACCGCCAAGATGGAGTTGCTGACGTCTTGTAGCACATCAAGCTAGATCCGTTGTGGTACAAGATCGAGTAACCTCAATCGCCATCGCCACCTCCAGCTGCGCGGCACCGCCTCGAGTGGTCACCTCAAAATTGAAATCTGATGAACCAATCGATGTCATTAGATCCTTAAAACCTCCTTAATTAAAATTCATAAACACAAGATAGCTCATAATTGGGCACCTGAACCAAAGATGTATACTAACAAAGTACTTATTGACATCAGTGAAATTATCAACCCACACAATTCCCACTGAATCAGATCATAACAATCATAAACATTGGACTCAAGAGTGAACATGTACAAATTGCTCATGAATCGCAATGCAATGTACTCCTATTTTTAAAAAGAAACACAGAACTACAGAACTAGGAATCCCCAATAATCAGAAGCATGGAACAGTTTAAGTACAAACAGGTAAATTCGTGAGCAAGAGATGAGGATAGAAGCAGGGAACAGTTCAAGTTCAACTACCAACGAGCATCAGGCAGTGAGAAAATAATAGAGAGAGAGAGAGAGAGAGAGAGAGAGAGAGAGAGAGAGAGGATTGAGAGCCGGACCATGATTCTAGCAGCTGGAGGCGCACATGGAGCGAGCCCTGCGCGCGACGGAAGGAGCCCCACATGTTCCCATGCCGCGTCGCCTCAGGCTCGAGACGAGGACCATGTCGACACGGTTGTAGTCGAGCTCGCCGTCGCGTAGCATGCTCGGCCTGGCTCGCATCGGGATCTCCCGGGAATGGGCGTCGCCGTGGAGTCAGCCACGACCGGATCTGGACGGAGGAGCCCGATGCTAGCGGGCTAGGGCTAGATCCGGCCACCCAGGAAGATAGCCAATCCGATCTGGCGGCCTTGTACCACCCTCCCGCGGCGGCCCCGTCGGAACATCGGATCTCATCTCGACCGCCGCCGCCGCCGCCGCGACGCTCAACCTCGCCCAGATCTGGAAGGAGAGACAGCGGCGACGCTCGACCCCGCAGGGATCTGGAAGGAGGGGTCGCTGTCGCCGTGAAGCCGCACGCCTCGACGTGGCCTTCAGCCCCGCCCCCACCTCGCCGTCTACGTCCCACCGGATCCAGTGGACCTCGATGCCTTGGAATGCGCACCGTCCGGAGCTAGCCTCGAATTGGCCTCCGCCGTGCCGCTGCATGTCGCCCGAATCTGGACGGAGTGGTTGCTGTCGAGGTCGCATCGTCGTCGTCATCGCGCGGCACGCGGGGCGGCGGCGGTGTCGGCGGAGGCGTCAGCTGCCAGGACTGCGGCAAGATGAGCCGGAGGCAACGCGTCCCAGATCTGCCGGCCGCCGGGTCACCTCCAGGCCGCCGCCGTCGACGCGACTCTGCTGCCGCCGCCGGGTCACCTCGAGACCCAGATCCGCCGTCCCTGGGTCACCCTCGAGGCCGCCGTCGTCGATGACGGCCTAGATCCGTCGCGGACCCTGGACCGCCGCCACCGCACCGAGGGCGCCGCCCTCCCGAGCGCAACCACCAGATCCGGGCGACCTGCCCGGCATTGCCATTCGCCATTGCCAGAGGAGCCGTTGGTAGGGGCCGCGGAACCATCTCCGGCGAGATCTCGGTTGTGGAGCTCGTGGTGGGAGCGGAGAGAGAGGAGCGGGAGGGGAAAACGGGGAGAGAGAGGAGCGGGTCCAGAATATATGGCGTTTTTATTGGGTACACATACGCGGGACCCATCGTAGCTATACGTGAGTAATGGATGCTGGTCCAGATCTCGAGGTCAGTGGTCCAGAAAATGGATGGTCCAGATGGCGGGTACAGCTATGGAACGGAATATATATTTCACATTACTGGCTGCAGCTTCGCTCAAGGAAGGCTGTCGCTGCTAGCTTGGTGGAAGAGAACAAGGCGTCAACAGCAACAAAACTACAGAAAAGGTTTCAACACGCTGTTCATGCTCGTCTTGTGGGAATTGTGGAAAGAGCAGAATGCTAGGCTCTTCCGTGGCGAGGTACGAATGCCAAACGCGGTGGGCGGAGGCGATCAAAAGAGAGGCAACGCTGTGGTGTGATACGGGAGCTAAGAAATTAGGCCGTTTGTTGAGCGAGTAGTCGTCATGTCGCTTGTAATAGGGCGTTCTCCTCGGGAGTTTAGGAGGACGAGGCCGGCACGAATCTGTTCGTGTCGGCGTAGTTTGTAAAATTTCTGCTCCTTCTTAATACAACGATACGCATCCTGCGTATTCCTGAGAAAAAAGAGAGTGACATGACACCATCGCTTGCGCGGCCGCGCAATCTTCGTTGCAGCTGGATATGCACGCAAGTGTTCGATCATGGCGAGAAGCAGAGCGAAGAGGTGGGCGTGGCGAACTGGCGACCACTCCTCACTTTCTTGGTAAACAAGACAGTCGCCGGTCTCTGAAGACTAGTAAATGGCAGAACGAAATAAGCGACATTGGAGCCGCTGGGTAAAATGCTCACCGCATATTTCTCGTATGCTTCCGTTCCGACACTTCTACCGTACCCTTTTTTTCTACCGTACCGTTCCGACACTTCTACCGTGCCGTTGTCCTGACCCTTGCTCTTACCACCAGGTCCGGTATGACGGCATGCACCACTTCCTTCAGCATCGCACATGCAACTAAGCAAGTCAGGTCTGCACGGCACTTTTTACATGCAGTAGACAGTTACATCCGTCCTGTTGCGTTGTAGAAGAAACAAAAGATGCTCGTAGGAGATTGGAGAAGATACGAATGATCAGATTAAGGACAATTGAGGAGTAATTGTGCTGGACCGTCGACTAGAAGCCTCCACCAGTCCGCCACGACTGGCGACTCTATACTTGTCGGTCTTCCGTTGTCGCGGCCAGCATTCCAGCGACGTCCCCTGCCTTCTGCCCCGCCCACCGTTCACGTCCACAATCTTGCTGGTGAACACTCGAGAATAAAACTGGCCAGGAAGGATGGTACTAAAGAAGACCAGGTAAACAAAGAGAAAAAGAAAAGGCAACAAAGATTGACAAATCATGTTCCCTTGCTGAGGAAACCTGTGGTGCTCCATGAATGCTGCTGGAGGGAAACGTCTTTAATTTGCTGGTTCATCGTATGCGGTCTGCTATCGGCTATTGCTCAACGACCTTTCCCTTGATCACAAAGGCGCCACGACGCTCTATTTTCGGCGCGTGGATGAGCTCGGTCTCGCCCCTGTTCTCGCTCCGTCGTGGTCGTGCCGTCGTGCTGATACTAGTCGCGCGAGAGATCTAGCGACCGCGCCGGGAATCTTGCTAGGTGCTGCGCCCAGCCCAGTGGTGTGCGTTAGAGCAACTCCAGAGCAACTCTGACAGGACATGTAAAATCAAGCCTCTACATGCTCATGTACGGGCCGGTCCTTAGATCTGAGCCCCTAGAAAGTGGTATTAACTCCAGCAGCGCCTTGTATTTCTTAGCCCCTAGAATCGTGGGTCCCGCTTGGCAGCCTCATCTCTTCCCCTCTTTCTCCCCCTCTGCCCCAGCGCGTTGCGCGACGCCCGCCCAGCCACGACGCGACACAGCTCGCCGGCGCGCGGCACCCCGGCGAGTCCGTGCCCTGGCGTGGGCTCCGTCGCGGTGGATGCGACCGCCACGGGCCAGGCCGTCGTCCCCCGCCTCCACTCCACGGCTTGCCGGCGCGGCCCCCCGCCGACGCTCCACGGTCCGCAGGCACGGCTTCGCGCGGAGCGTGCAGCTCCCAGGCGCGGATGGGGCTGGGGAGAAGGTAGCCCGGCGCGACGGCGCACAGGCCTCGCGGGGGCGGCGTCTTAGCGAGCTCCCATGGCCGCCATGGTCGAGGCAGGAGGCTGGGGCCTGGCTGGAAGAGGGCCGGGGCGTGGTAGAGGCGCTCGTGGTTGCCGGATTCAGGCGGATTTGAGGTGGCGGCGACGGGATTTGAAGCGGCTGTCGGCGACGATTTGCGGCTGAGGCAATCCGGATTTGACGCCAGGCTGGGGGAAGGAGCGACGGCGGCGGGCAGGAGGGCGTGCCGGGAGGAGGGAGAAGAGGAACATCCGCGCGCGAGAAAGACGGTTGACGTGGGTCCACAGGTAGCCACCCCCCAGCGGGTCGCCAGATGTGGCGACTCCGAAGCAAAATGTAGCGACCCCATAAGGATAGAGGCTTATGTAGGGGCTCTGCTGGAGTTCGTTTTTTTGGCTTAAGCCCCTACATCCCATCTAGAGGCTCATGTAGGGCCCTGCTGGAGTTGCTTTTATCACAGAACCCCCGACACAACACTTCCCTGGGCCGAGCCGCTTAGCCATGCATTGCGGGCTTATTTTACAGATGCTAAGAGTATCTCCAAGAGCTGGAATTTGGGCTGGAAGCACTGCAAACAACTCAAGAAGTCCAGGGAGACAATAAATCAGGAGAAAATTGCTAACTCAAACAACTGCTAGCTGTTCATACAATGTTGAGAACTCATCTATGCATAATTTACATAAGCTAACGCTCACGACCTCACAAGTTTACTTACTCGATAAACTGCGCACGCCAGCAGAAATAAACGTGAGGCGTTCCGTTCCATGTCAGAGCTCCTGAAGAACATCCCGCATGGCCGCACGAGGCCTGCACATGGCCTCCAACGGAACAGCCCTAGGGATGGTCAACCCACCACTCTCGGTCATGTCAACCTTGACACCATCCACAGTCTCCCAGTTAAAGCACTGGACGAGCGTGCCGAGCACCAGCCCCACGGTCCGCAGCGCGAGCGTCTCGCCGGGGCACTTGCGCCGGCCCATCCCGAACGGCATCAGCAGCCGGCCATCCGCCTTGCCGTCCTCGAACCGCTCCGGCCTGAACTCGGCGGGGTCCTCCCACGCCGCGGGGTCCCTGTGGATGGCGTACACGTTGACGAGCAGCATCGTCCCGGCCGGCACGTCGTAGCCGCCGACCTTGCAGTCCGCGGAGGACTCGTGCGGCAGCAGCAGCGGCGCGCCCGGGTAGAGGCGGAGCGACGCAGTGGAGGTAGGTGAGGCGCGGCACGTCGTCGGCGGTGAGCAGGCGGGAGGTGCCCACGGCCGCGTCGATCTCGGCCTGCGCCTTCCTGAGCGCCTCCGGGTGGTTGAGCAGGAGCGACATGGCCCATTCGGTGGTGGTCGATGTGGTCTCTGTTCCCGCACCAAACAAGTTCTTCATAAAGAAAGGAAAAAACTACAGTTAGTGCGTCAGAATAGCTGCTGATAACTACAGTTAGTGAGTGCATGAACCACCAAGGATAAAATATAGTAGCAGACACGTGATGATACGAAACGAAAGCACTATCTCAAATCAATAAAGTATTACGGCAACGGAAAGGCTAAGTTTGAGTGAGAATGAATTACTTTGCTGTGGGAGAGGTAAAATGAACTAGCAGAGTAGATTAGAGGAAACACTCACCGCACAGAGCGCCATGATCACGGTATCTGTGTAGAATTCAGGTTCTGTCTTCTGCAGAGTGAGCAACACGGCGATCATGCTCTTCTCGGCATCGCCGCCGTCGTCCAGCCTCCGCCTCTCCGCGTCGATGAGCCGCCGAAGGAACGCGTCCCTTCTGCTAACCGTGGCGCGGATCTTGTTCATCACGCCGAACACGTCGAACCACCGCAGCACCGGAAGGTAGTCCCACCGGTTGGCCGCGCTGAGGTACGGCACCAGCTCGTCGACGATCTGCTTGAACTCGTTGGCCTCCGGCGACATGTCGGTGTCGGCGTTCGCCTGGGTCCGCGACGTCTTGGTCTGCGCGATGGTCTCCATGAGCACGCTGAGGGAGAGCTCGAACAGCCTCCGCTTCAGCTGGACCCGCGCGGCGCCGCCGCTCGGGCCCGCGGCGTGGCTCATCCGCCGCACCATGGCGCGCACCTCGGCGGCGATGGCGCCGGACATGCAGCCCACGCGGTGCGCGGAGAGGAGCTGCAGCGCCGCGACGCGGCGGAGGTTGCGCCAGTACGGGCCGTAGCTGGAGGTGAAGAGCATGGCGCCGTCGAAGGCCACGAGCCGCTGCGACGCGAACCGCGGCCGGTTGGCGAAGGTCACGTCGTGCTCCGTGAAGCACTCCCTCGCGCACTCCGGCGACGACACCACCACGGCGCGGCGGGACCCCATGCGCAAGGAGAACACCGGGCCGTGGCGCGCCGCCAGTCGGATCAGCGCCTTGTGGAACGGAGTCTTGACGAGGTGGAGGTGGCCGATGAACGGGACGGCCAGCGGGCTGGGCGGCAGCTTCTTCCGCGCGCCCGTGCCATTGCCGTCGCTCTTTCCACCACTACCGGCGCGGCCCAGGAGATAGTGGAGCAAGAAGAGGAAGAGGAAGGAAAGGATTGCGACGTATGCCTTATCCATCAATGGGAAAACTGGTGTGTTTATGATCGAACCGAGCTGGTGTTTGTATGTGGCGCCATCCTGCATGGCTACATATATACTAGGTTATCCGGAAAAAAAAAAGGTTCATTGACCTGGACCTGCAACTTGATCGTACTCCATTTTTTTTCCTTAGCTTATGGAACAAAGGTTGCACGCAGCCTCTACATCGTTGGGAGGATGTACGCAGCCATTAGTTTATCGTACTCGACAATTTTGGATACGCAATCCATGACATTTGCGGAGGATGGTTCGTGGAGCTCATCCTTCGGATATCAGCACATGTCCGTGAGCACTGTCTGGCTGCATGCGTCTTCCAGGTGGTCGCCCCTCAGCTTCGTCCCGAAGTCGTCGAGGCCAACTCTTGCTGCGAGATCCGTACGACGAGAACCAGACTTTCTTTGGAAACAAGAAACTCGATCGGGACGTATATTAATTAGTTAAGCTATTCTGGTCAGCTGATTCCTCTGCAAGTATGCTGGTGATTACAATATTAATACGAGACTGCGAGAGAGAAAGCAAGTCCAATGTCCATGAGAAGCGTGTTCCATCCGACTACGAACTGGACACGCTGACAGGATACGAAGTTATGAACAAGCTTTACCCTCAAACAATGATAAATCATTTTATTAACTTTTTTATGTCTAGATATCATATAAATGAGTGGCAGAATAAGAATGATGTTATATGTTCACCATAAACAACTTTCATGATACACAAATTATTCTTTTAAGAAATACCGTATTTTTCACATACATTGTGTCACATTGGAGGCCATGTCTGAAACAAAAATTATTCAAATCTAGAATCAGAAGGAGTATCATTTGTGTAATGCAGGCCGCAATTAGTTTTTTTCTTTTGAAAAAAATCATTCCCCTTTTCAAAATAGTTTTGACAACGAACTATAGTTTTGTGCAATTTACTCTTCCAAGAATGACAATATATTAGCTAGGAGAGAAGGAAGAGAATTTGAGATAAACCTTGAACAGAGATCGAGTAATGGAACTCTTGCATATTTTGATTTCTGCACTCACATAATACCAAAAGAAAGGACGAAAAACATGCGTCCTTTAGAATATGATCACAAATTGCTATAACACCTACCTGAAACAGCTAAATGTTCACAAATAATTTACAGAAGATAACGTGAGTATGCTGATATGCTCAAAGCTTATTCAGTGCAGCACACACAATACATCAACTAGCGTACTGATGTCTCTGTCCCCACAGATAACTCGACGATGCCCCAGAAGTCGTACGTTCTATTCGAGCTCTTGCAGCACACCGCGCATAGCCGCACGAGGCCTGCACATGGCCTCCAACGGGACGGCCCTGGGGATGGTCAGCCCACCGCCCTCGGTCATGTCAACCTCAACACCGTCAACCCTGTCCCAGTCGAAGCACTGAATCAGCGTGCCGAGCACCAGCCCGATCGTCCGCAGCGCGAGCGTCTCGCCGGGGCACTTGCGCCGCCCCATCCCGAACGGCATCATCAGCCGGCCCTCAGCTGCGGCCTCGCCGCCCTCGAACCGCTCCGGCCTGAACTCGGCGGGGTCCTCCCACACCGCGGGATCCCTGTGGATGGCGTACACGTTGACGAGCAGCATCGTGCCCGCGGGCACGTCGTAGCCGCCGACCTTGGAGTCCGTGGAGTTCTCGTGCGGCAGCAGTAGCGGCGCCGCCGGGTACAGCCGCAGGGTCTCGTTGATGATGCAGTGGAGGTAGGGGAGATGAGGCACGTCGTCGGCGGTGAGGAGGCGGGATGTGCCCACCACCGCGTCGATCTCGGCCTGCGCCTTCTTGAGCGCCTCTGGGTGGTTGAGCAGGAGCGACATGGCCCACTCTGTCGTCGTCGACGTGGTCTCCGTTCCGGCGCCAAATAAATTCTGGAAAATGAGAGAAAACGAAGGTCAGTGAGGTGGAAGTTTGTGGTCAACATAAATTAGTGGATGGTAATTGGTATACTGATTTAAAATAAGTCACTACTCGCTTGGAGTGTGGGACAACAGGCATGACACTAATCAGTATGGGACAGTAGGCGGTCACACTCAAGTGATCAGACTCATCCAACAAGGTGATATGGCAATCTACTGTGCAAGCGACCAGTGCGTGCAGAACAAAACAGAGAGAGATAAGACTCACCCCACAAAGAGCCATGATCATGGTGTCCGTGTAGACTTCCGGCTCCGACTTCTGCAAGGTGAGCAGCACAGCGATCATGCTCTTCTTCTCGCTGTCGCTGCCGTCGTCCAGCCTCCGCCGCTCGGCGTCGAAGAGACGCCGCAGGAACGCGTCCCTCCTGCGCACCACCGACAGGATCTTGTTCCTGACGCCGAACACGTCGAACCACCGCAGCACCGGCAGGTAGTCCCACAGGTTGGCCGAGCCGAGGTACGGCACGATCTCGTCCACGATCTGCTTGAACTCCCGGGCCTCCGGCGACATGTCCGTGTCGGCGTCCGCCGCGGTGCGCGACGTCTTGGTCTGCGCGATGGTCTCCATGAGCACGCTGAGCGAGAGCTCGAACAGCCTCCGCTTCAGCTGGACGCGCGCCGCGCCGCTCGGGCCCGCGGCCGCGGCGGCGCGGCTCATCCGCCGCACCATGGCGCGCACCTCGGCGGAGATGGTCCCCGTCATGCTGTTCACGCGGTGCGCGGAGAGGAGCTGCACGGCGGCGACGCGGCGGAGGTTGCGCCAGTACGGGCCGTAGCTGGACGTCGAGAGCGCCGCGCCGTTGAAGGACACGAGCTGCTGCGACGCGAATCGCGGCCGGTTCGCGAAGGCCACGTCGTGCTCCGTGAAGCACTCCCTGGCGAGCTCCGGCGACGACACCACCACGGCGGGGCGGGACCCCATGCGCAACGAGAACACCGGGCCGTGGCGCGCGGCGAGGCGGGTCAGCGCCGCGTGGAACGGCGTCTTGACGAGGTGGAGGTGGCCCAGGAACGGGACGGCCGGAGGGCTGGGAGGCAGCTGCTGCCGCGCGCCCTTGCCCTTGCCCTTCCCATTGCCGTCGCGGCGGCCAATGAGGAAGTGGAGCAGGAAGAGGAAGGCGAAGGAGAGGACGGCCACGTAGGCCTTATCCATGGCTGGCTAGCGAACAGGGGAAGTGATTGATGGCTGATTGGAGCTTCTGATCGATCGCAATTCGCAACTTGCTGTTTGTATGTGGCGCCATCCTGCATGGCTGCATATATATACACCAAGATTCATGGCTCTCTGCGGATCTAAAGATCTTAGAACGAATGGAAGATGGGCAACCTTGTCATGCAATTTTGCATACGCAATCGCTGACGTTTGTGGAGGATAGTCCCTGCGGCTCAAGATATGCACGATAAGTTCAGGAAGAAAATTGGGAAGTGTGTGGATGACTCTGCTTGCTCCAGAGCTTTGTCTGATGGCGTCTTCCTCGGCTTCTTCCTGGGCTCGCAAAGGCCAACTCGTATTGCGAGATCTGCACGAATAGCACTGGACTTTCTTTGGAAACAAGAAACTGTATCGCCAAGATTAGTTTATTCATTTGAGACTCTGATTGCGTTTTTTTTTTTTGAGACAGACCCTGATTGCGGTTGATCCCTGGGATTTCCCTCTTCCCCTCCCACCTTTTTTTTTTTTTGAAAAAAGGCAGGAGCGCTGCCATTCATTAAGGTAGAAGAGCAAGAATTACATCCTAATGGTACATGAACTAGTAAATAAGAACAAGGAGAGCAAAAAGCCTCCAAAGACAGGGTCCAACTGCTCACTGTTATGAGCTCTACTCTCTACTATGGCTAAGCTAGCTACTTGCTGGAACTGCTCTTTGTGCTTGAAGGACTACTAGGCAGCATGCTGCAGGAATTGGAGTTCTCATCCTCCGGTGGGCAACATTGTTGCTCTTTTTCCTCTTCTAGATCGTGTTGGAGGCCATGGGTGACATATTCTTTTTGTGCTTCTTTTTCTTCTCGGATAGTTTAGATAATTTCTGGATTTCCTTAAGGTATTGATCCAGTGCCAGTACCTCCAGAACCTCTTCGTTCCCCAAGGTACCTCATTTCTTCGCCAAACCTTATGAGTCGTTTTGATAGTCAGGTTCAGCTTCTTCAGCTTAATCTTGTGTCTTGGACTGCGCCTGTGCTCCTTCTTTTGATCCTTTTTAGCAATTGATTTGCTGGCCCTTATCTCTTGAACAGAAGGGATCTTTACCATAGGTTGATCCATCTTCTTTTCAGTGGGAGCTGCAGTCCACAGCTTGTCGATGTGCAGCTCATCCAACAACCTGGATTGAGGAACAGCGATGATTGGCGCCATTATGTCGTCTGATTTTTGTCCATTGTCATGCTGCAGCGTTATGCGCTTAACATACTTGCAGCCTAGAACTGACTTGGTGGTGGTCTCCTGCTGTTCCTCCGAGAAGGAAGAAAAAGGAATTATGTGAATGGCATTCGAACACCGAGTAGTGGCCTGCTCTTCATCTAGAGAGGACATGTATTGCCAGTCAGTTTTTGACTCTCTGGAGAACTGCTCCCCAATTTTTGTGATCTTCTTCTCTGAATCATTCTCGGATTTGGTATTTGAAGCATTGTTGTCTGCATGTTGGTTCCTCCACAACCGCCTCCAAGCTCTCATTTCTGCCGATTCATTGGTTGCCTCGAGGCTCGTCTCATCGGGTCTTGGCAAGTAATCTGGAGAGTGAACATATGAGAAAGAGATTGTGATGTCATCTGAACCCTTTCTTTCCTCTTGAGATAGTGAGGATGTCTTCCTTGCTCTAGCTACTGACCCCAACCATGCTTCTAGTTGTTGAGTGGTAGGGGAGTGTTCTTGTGGAACTATGAGTATGGCATCAGACATGGATCTCGTCTCTTCAACAGTTTGATACTGATATTGCTCTAACCCAGCGTGAACCCCAGTAACATGTTTATGTGAAGAGGGCACATGCATGGCCTCTGCTGAATAGCATCTCTTGTTGGCATGCTTTTGCTTTTCTTTGAACCTTGATTGCAGTTGCGAAATTCTCCTTTCTCCTCTTGGCTCATTAAGCCTCGATGGTGGGGGTGAACAACTTTTATCTCTCGTCTGCCTTCTGCGGGAAGACTCCGATCTATACCAGTCGATGCCATGGTCCGGTTTGGGAGAACTAGACTTGCCCTTTGCTTTGTCATTGCTCCAACGAGACACTTGATGGATGGTTGGTCTCCTTCTGTTTCCATTCGTTGTGCAGCGAGAAGAGATGTGGCCGCTGCCTCCGCACATCCAGCATTTAGGAGGGTCTCTGCATTGCGCCACCTTATGACCTCGAGCCAAACAATTGAAGCATCGATCCCCCACTTTCTCTTTGAATTTTTCTGAATTTCGGTGGCTTGTATATGAGGAATAAAAGGTTCTTTCTTTCTTTTTCCTCCACCAGTATCTCTCTCTCACTGGCTGCCAAGGGATTTGGATAGATTCTGCCGATTCAATAAGCAGAGGCATGGCGTCAGCCTCCCGAGATGTGGTGCTCGCAAAAGCCCCCGGAACGGAAGCCTTTGGTTGCTTGAGGCAAGACCTGGGCTTGCTTTGTGACTGCAGACTGCTGAGATGACGAATAGATGCCGGTGCCGAATCCTTGTGGAAGAAAACAACTATAGGACTGCTAAACTGTACCTCTCGCCGTCGGCGAGCCTTTCTTCCTTCCACCGTTGTCGAGGGGGACATGCAGGTGTTGCTGGGCGGGTCGCCATTCATGGACAGCAACCATAGGTGCTCCGCCTCACAGTCGGAATGAAAGATTGAGGAGTTGTTGGGGAACAATACCTTCTGTCGAAGGTGAGTCGCCAGCGATGAACCTTGCATCTCGGTTCTTGCCGCCGTACATCTCGCAGATGTTCCTTGACGGACGACTTCAGCAAAGGACCTGTCTGGGCGCCCCTTCCCAAGCCATCGAGCAGACTGTTGGGCACTGAGCCCCTCTGCTGGATCTGCAGCTCCGAAAGTTGAGCGAGCGGGGCAAGTACGACCCTCGGGCGGCGACTCTGCTTCCTCTATCCATCTCGTCCTCTCGCTGCAAGGGAGCTTCGATGCAGTCGCTTCATCCCCAAGATCCTCCGCAGTCAGCGAGCGCCTGTTTCTTGAGCTCTTCTCTAGCCGAAATCCCTCAAATCTCCCGTAGATCTGATACTCTGATGTGGATGCGGACTGGTTTGGGTGATGGGTGCTGGGATTCGGGGTTGATTTTGGTGGATTTTGGGTGGCGGCGTGGCCATCGGCTGGTTCGCCATGCGCGTCGCCAGGTGACCGTTGGGACATGGTCAGCGAAGCATACCAGCAGGAGTGACGCTACCGTATATGCTAAGAGCTAATATGAATGTGCCCTTCCCCTCCCACCTGATGACTCGTTAAACTGGCCCTCCTGGTCAGTTGATTATTTTGCAAGTAAAGCACGTGACATGATCGCAACACTTTGCGAGCGAGAGCAAAACCACCGCAGCACATGTTGACTCCGACGGGTCACATAAGTCAAAGTGATTGAGGTGTGCTTAGTTGCTAGCATGACTTATGCTTGAGTCCTTGGATCCGTATTAACTCACAATAAGAAGTTGCGCGCATGATATTATTGTTAAGTTGCATGCACCAACCAACTCACCTAAAAGCCTAAGCTTATGGGGAAAGGTGGGCAATTGACTTATGGTTCAACACTCCCCCTCACGTGCAGCTCTCGTGGGCGCAAACGTGGAAATAGGAGCGGCGCAGCGGAATATGCGGTCACCAGAACTTGAACTCAAGACCTCTGGCTCTGATACCATATTAAGTTGCATGCACCAACCAATTCACCTACCAACTTAAGCTTATGGGGAAAGGTGGGCAATTGACTTATGGTTCAACAATTATGCGAAAATCTCATTCAGACTCGGTGGATGCACTGCATCTGCTTTAGTCTCACTTTCAGTCTCGCATGCAAGGTCATTTACGTCGGCCTATACAATCAATCAAACACCTTCATAAGATTCACTGCATCTACTCATACATGCAACCAACTGAATATATCATTATTTTCTTGGTCACTATATCCACTCAGCCCGCTTCCCTTCATCCATGATCTATGATGAAGCTCTACATCTCCCTATGCGAGCAACAGGGGCTGGTTGCTCGTATGATCCCATGCAGCCATGCTTTTACCGATCGATCCATATAAATTCACAATGAATAGCGTGTGGTTGTCTGCATGAGCGAAAGCAAAACACACCTCATCCTTACTCTGTGGATATACCCAAATTAACCGCATTCACTCATGCATGCTCGATAGATGCACTGCATCTGCTTCGGGTGACAGCCCGAGTGGTGAAATGTTGACGATTTCTCGAAGGTAGCCTTCAGCACCAACTTGTATATATAGTTGATAGTTAAAGGTGCGTCGAGTCAATGTTTATCTCCGCAGCATGTAGAAAAAAGATATCATTATCTTTGTGTGGGTATGCTACAAAGCCTGCATCATCACTGATATTTGCTGTTGAGTGCCGTAGTATTATTGACCCAGGGACGCGCCCACACAACACAACATGGGATGTTTGGGTCTTTCGGGCTCAACGATTCCAGCACGCACGAATTATGTTAGATGAAACAGGCTCACCATTTCTTGCCGAAAAATTGCGGGACGCCCCAACCTGCAGGCTACAATGATCCGAGAAAGTTTGGCACGACCTCTAAACACAGAAGTTTGGCACGATACATTTTGAATGGTTTTTTTTTTATGCATATGAAATAAAAACTTGTGCATTGGATTGGGGCTGAATCAACTGTCTTGTGTTTAAGTGTTCAAGGTAGTACTAATTTAAAGTAAAGCTTTAATTTAGAGGCCAGACAGATAGTTCGGATGATAAAGTGTACTTTTGCCAGCACAGGACCACAATTAATTGGACCTCCACCTCTCATATTTTTGCAACAATCCAGATCTAGTGCACTAGAGTTCGTCTTTCATCAGCTCATGCAGCTAGTGCAATCTGAACAGCTCGCTCCATGACCAACATATATAGATATGATCTGTGTAAAGCATATATATCAGTTCATTCGCAAAAAAAGTAAAGCATATCAGTTAGTAATAGAGACCTGTGCCTAACGTCCCAAAGTCGTTCCTTCTAGAAAGAATGCTGCTTGGTGATTCATCAGAACCCTGATAATCACTGTATTAGACGTCAGATTGCCCTATCTGCCCGCATCATAGATGCCTTACTATTTGCAAAGAGCAGTCACTTTATCAACACAGTACAACTTCTAGAAGATTAGGCATGACTAGTATCATGCACCTTCCACTTACGTCAGTGGTTGCATATGCAAACTACTAAACGCCAAGTGTGTTAAACCACATCAGACATCAGGCCATCACATAAAATGGCACGGCTCACGAGAGCAGCAAGGCCACAAGCTCACTCCCCGGTCCCAACAACAATGGAGCCAGCCTATGTCTCCGTCGTCCTGTCCTTCCTCTTCCTCTTCGCGCTCCACCGCCTCCTCGCCCACCGTGACAGCAAGATCAATGGCGAGGACAACAAGGGAACGCGTCATCGTCTGCCACCGAGCCCTCCGTCCATCCCGGTCCTGGGCCACCTCCACCTCCTCGAGAAGCCGATCCACGCAGCGCTCGCGCGCCTCGCCGCGCGCCACGGCCCGCTCTTCTCCCTCCGCCTCCGCTCGCGCGACGCCGTGGTGGTGACCTCCGCGGAGCTCGCCAGGGAGTGCTTCACGGAGCACGGCCTGTGCTTCGCGAACCGGCCGCGCTTCCCGTCGCTGCAGCTCGTCTCGTTCGGCGGCGCCACGCTCCCGACGTCGGGGTACGGCCCGTACTGGCGCAACCTCCGCCGCGTCGCCACGGTGCAGCTCCTCTCCGCGCACCGCGTCGGATGCATGCTCCCCGCCATCTCCGCCGAGGTGCGGGCCATGGCGCGGCGGATGTACCGCGCCGCCGCGGCCGCGCCGGGCGGCGCCGCCAGGGTCGAGCTGAAGCGGAGGCTGTTCGAGCTCTCACTCAGCGCGCTGATGGAGACCGTCGCGCGGACGAAGACGTCGCGCGCCGAGGCCGACGCCGACACGGACATGTCGCCGGAGACGCAGGAGTTCAAGGAGGCGCTGGACGAGTTCATTCCGCTGATCGGCGCGGCGAACCTGTGGGACTACCTGCCGGTGCTGCGGTGGTTCGACGTGTTCGGCGTCAGGAACAAGATCCTGGCCGCGGTGGGCAGGAGGGACGCGTTCCTGCAGCGGCTCATCGACGCGGAGCGGCGGAGGATGGATGACGGCGGTGGCGAGAGCGAGAAGAAGAGCATGATTGCTGTTCTGCTCTCATTGCAGAAGTCGGAGCCGGAGGTGTACACGGACACCGTGATCATGGCTCTGTGCTCGGTGAGTGCTTCTTCTTCTTCAGTTGTTTCTTTCATGCACTGGTCGTTTGTCACTTCGATTCTATATGACTTTTTGTTGAATCCGGACCTAGATTGTGCTAACATACACAATCCACCCAACATGTGTTTTTGCTAGATTGTGTGCATGTCTTGAACAAATCATTCCAGAATCTAAGGCAACCAAATAGCATCGGCTTTTACAATCTAGATTCTATAAGATTGTGAACAAAATTTGGAGCAAACAAACAAGGCCTTTGTTGTTTGGCTGGTGCTTGGCCAATTTTGCTCAGCATATCCAAGGCGATAAACGCTGCCATAAAGCAGCCATTCATATTGCCAGTTAGGCGGTTACTGTTTCTTTGAAATGGACACTCCCGCCGCTTACCTGGCTGGGAGAGTGTGACATGTCACCTCAATGTTTGAATGTGGCCATGACTCTACTGCACATCGAAAGATAGGTTTTCAAAAGAGACGTGTTTGTTGTTGAGCTTACCCGAATTCTGATGACAGACACGTATCTTCTTTTCGCTGCCGTGCATGTCACCCATCTGAAACTTTGGTGAACCCGAATTAAGTCGCAGAAAGGCAAAGCGACAGCAACGCTCGTCATTAGTAACAGGCTTTTCTGTGTCGTCGATTTGCAGAGCATGTTCAGCGCCGGAACAGAGACCACGGCGACGACGGCCGAGTGGGCCATGTCCCTGCTGCTGAACCACCCGGAGGTCCTGAAGAAAGCGCAGGCGGAGGTGGACGCTTCCGTGGGGACCCTCCGCCTGCTCGGCGCCGACGACCTGCCGCGGCTCGGCTACCTGCAGTGCATCATCAGCGAGACGCTCCGGCTGTACCCGCCGGTGCCGACGCTGATCCCGCACGAGTCCGCCGCGGACTGCGCCGTCGGCGGCGGGCGCCACCACGTGCCGGGCGGCACGACGCTGCTCGTCAACGCGTACGCCATCCACAGGGACCCCACCGTGTGGCCGCCGGACCCCGCCGTGTTCCGGCCGGAGCGGTTCGAGGGCGGCGGCGGCGGCGGCGCCAAGGGCAAGTTCATGATCCCGTTCGGGATGGGCCGGCGCAAGTGCCCCGGCGAGGCGCTCGCGCTGCGCACGCTGGGCTTGGTCCTGGGGACGTTGATCCAGTGCTTCGACTGGGACACGGTCGACGGCGGCGAGGTCGACATGGCCGAAGGGGTCGGGATCACGCTCCCGAGGGCGGTTCCGTTGGAGGCCATGTGCAGGCCGCGCCAAGCTTTGATCCATGTCCTTCAGGAGCTGTGAGCTAGGTAGAGCCTTTTGCTCACAAGTTATTATGCTATGGTACTCCTCCAGTGGAGAATAAGATTGACTAGATGTTGATATGCTGATTATTGTGGGTATTATTTGTGTACGTGTATGTGTGGACAGGAAGGGTTTTTTCGAAAGCCTGGACAGCAAGGTTGACTAGATGTTGATCTGCTGATTATGTGGGGGTTGACTAGATGTTGATCTGCTGATTATGTGGGTTTTATTTGGGGTACGTGTATGTGTGTGGAGGAGAAACGGTTGACTAATGTTGAGCTGCAGATTGTGTGGATTTTGTACGTGTACTATGCAAAAATTTTCTTTTGAGACTCAGCACAGTTCTATTTTGTACGCGCTAAAATTTGCATTGCTGGACCACTCCATGTTCAAAAAGGACGTGCGGACTGAAACAGACCTGACCGAAGCTAGCCCAGCTTGATGTGTATTCAGGCCGGTTGGGTCCACTGGTTTGGGCCTATATACGGGGTTTCGGGCCGTTCCTTCCACCCCGTACCTCCCTTGAGGTCCAGAACGGCCTAAGGCAACATTCTAAGAGAGAACCGGGCCAAGAAGCTTAGCTGCCTGCTCATACCATGTATTTGGTAAGCTAAGCATTCTCTCCGCCTAAAAAAAAAGGCTAAGCATTCTCTCACACAGAGACACATAAAAAGTTAGAGAAAAGGGAAAATCAAGTTGAAGCACACAGAGAACGTCCTCCATATGGGCGTACAACTTTACCCTAGCCCTTTTGAGTCCCTACCTTCATGCTTAGCCTTTTTGGAGCCGCTGGCGACTCGTCCTGTGGAGCCGCTTTGCACAAAAGCTGGGGAACAGGTCGTAGTACTGCATATGGTCGACCTGAATGCTGCTAGCACCTCACAATAACTCAATGAGCACGTTTCATTTGCAGTGATTCAGACCGTATTATCGCTGTTACTAGTCGTGTGTTTCCTAGTAGTTTAATAATAAATCGCAATGAGCATCTCTTTCTCACCGGAGCGTGTATAGGAAAAGGATGCATAAAATATAGCACTGCGGAGATCCAACTTCCAAGGATGCTCGAATCGATTACCAAGATCAAGCAAAAGGGAAAGCATAAATCTGATATCCCCACGCAAGCAACAGATACCGAAGCTGTCACCAACTCTGCTCCCAAGCATCATCGGCAGCGATGATATTCAATGCCTGTCGTGAGACGCGACAGAGTAGAGACATTCGTGCCCAAGTTCATCTCCATCATCGCGTCGGTGTCTTTCAAAGCAGCTACAGTACAGTAAAAGCAGGACTACTTCCAAGTTCCGAGCAAAACAAAATCCCCTCCATATTCACACTTGTATCCTGCCTGCTAGCATGGGTCTGTGGAATATGGATCCCTGTGCCCTTTTTCCACCCAAAGCAGCAGCAGCCCCTCCCAATAAAAGTTTTCAGAAAAGGTGATGGAGTACTTGGTGATCGAACTGATTAAACCCCCAAAAGAGCCCTAACTGAAGTCTTAACCCTACATAATCTGTAAAGGAAGCGTGTCGCAGTCAGCTAGGGCAGATGCCCTGGGCGACCACCAGGCAGCATTGCAACGGCCGCCTTGCCCTCCGCGGCTGCCGTCGCTCTCGCCATCCCCGCCGAAACCGCCACTGACCACATGTCGGCGCCGTTGCTGTGGCCATCGCCGGCGACGTGCTCCGTGCACGAGATCGGCACCAGGCACAGCCCCCGGCTCCTCAGGTCGCTCGGTCGAGGTGGCTCCACCACCGTGCCGGCCGAGCTCTCCTGCTCCCGCACATTGCAAAGGTAAAACAGTATAGTACAGACACAATGTTAAAGGCTATAATTACTGGAGAGGTAATTAAGTTTTGCTCGGCGTTTGGTCCTTACCTGAGCGTGCGCTGAGGCCGGCGAGCGCTGCATGTACGGCGAGCTCAGGACCTGCCACGAAAAGCAACCGATGCCAGTAAAGTCCCCGAACAGTGTATGTGCAGGCTTCGCAGCGCGTACATACGCAAACGACATGCATGAGACACCGCTACATACAGAGTAGTACATACGCATGGACATGGCAGGCTCGCTGTACAAAGCTGAGTGTACATCGTTCTGCTATTGTCTTATCTGTGCTCGTGGACACGTACCTGAACCTGGTCGTGCAGGAAGCGTATGTAGCCGAGCGCCTCGTGCAGAACGGAAGCCGTATCAGACTGCGAAAGCAGGTCAGGAGTCAGATCCATCAGTCAAAGGTCAAAAGAGACGACAGGCTTAATCGGCTGGGTAATTAACTGGCGCTACGTACTACTAGCATTGCATGCATATAAATGTACTGTACGAGTACGACTCTGCATCTACGCATCGGCGACCGTATCAGTACAAGTCTGTTTTCACTCAAATAATTGTGGCTAAAATGTGGTAGGAATAGTATTCAGGAGGAAGGGGAAGGCTGTGTGTTGCTACGGCGCGCAGTGAATTGTGTTGCTACGCTTGCACCGGAAAGGAAACGCCGAAAAGGCAAGTACTACAGGGAGCGAGTAAAGAGCGTATCGTCAAAAGCCTGAAGCTTTCGGCCTTTTTCACTTTCTTACCTTTCCGAATGGAGAAACCAGCTGCTGCAGAGCGATGATCCTCTCCCCGAGCCTCTCCCTCCTCACCTAACACAATTAACATTTTTGACCGGGTCAGACGAACTGATTAACGAAAGAACAGCTCACTAATTTTTGGAGGCGTGGAACAGCTCACTGATTTGGCCTACTAATCAGGGTGTCAAAATGGCACACAGGTGATTAGCACACCTTGCTGGCACCAAAGGCAGCATCAGTTTGACGAGAAGCACTAACCCTGGGCTTCTTGTTCGTTTCAGCAGCAGGCGCAGCCTTCCTCTGATCACTGCCTCTTGAACCCTTTTTCTGCGCAAGAATCAGACGAATCATGAACTAGTCGTACAATGACTTGATGGTGCAATACATATACAAAATTCGTATTAGCGAAAATTCATGAACCAGCCAGAAATCAACATTAACATTCTGCATCCAAAATCATCGATTGACAATGCAAGAAACCATATTTCCAAACAGTGCAAGAAACCGTGAAGAAACTATCAGAGTTGCAGTAACAACAACTGCCTTCAAGACACTGTAAACACACCTCTTGACCCCTTCTTTACAAGAATCGACCTAACCGTTAATCAATCATGCAGGAAACTACAACAAGTACACAAATTTTACGGTGGCAAATATTCACTTAACATTGCAAGGAAGCATCCATCAATTGCAGCCAAGAATATTCTCGCAAAAAAAAAAAATTTGCAGCCAAGAATATAACAGACCAATTAACGCACCTTGAAGGCCTGTGGCTTCGTGCTGGAGATGGCCGAGATGGAGGTCGCAGTCGGCGAGGACGACATGGAGGAGATGGAAGAGGAACACTCGGTGGTGGGACTGGACTTCTGCGGAACAACCATTGGAATCGCACGATCACAGCCGTAGTACTGGAGGCCAAAGAGGCCATCACCATGGTACTGCTCTTGGCCCGTGAAGCTCAGCATGTGGTGGGAAGGAGGAGGAGCCATGCCCATGTAGGAGACGCAGGTAGGAGACGACGCGGCAGCAGGAGTGGCACCGGTGCTCGCGGTGGAGACGACACTGGAAGAGAAGTAGGACGAAGGTGACAGGCACCGGAAGAATTCCTCATCTGCGAGACCAGTCATGTCCATGTAGCCTCGCCCTCCTGCCTCGGTGATGATCTCCTCTTCCTTCACCATGATCGCTAGTAGCTGCAACTAGAACTGCAGGGAAGATGGCGAGTCATGAACAAGGATGTATCAAGAAGGATGGATGCAAATCTTGGATGCAGAAAGGGTATGGGAGAGTAGTACCAGTCGGAGGTCTCTGTTTCGGTCAAAGAAGTTTCGCGCCGGCTCTGCAGCTCTCTGTTTCTCTGGGACTGTGAGGTCTGTCTCTGTTCAGATTCATACACAATTGAACACGCCTCCACTTTTGATGAGGATGGGAGAGAGAGCTGAAAAAGGATTGGAGAGAGACGGGGAGAGACCCCAGGGGAAATGGGACCGTGCCGTCGTCTGTGCTCACTGCTTGCTCGATTTCTATGTACTAGAGGCAATCTATTGACCGCCGTGTACAGCGAGGGAGAATGTCTACGGGTGGTGGTGGTCTAGGTCCAACTTAATTGTCAGTGAAAAATACCAAACCATAATTAAACATGTACTCTCCGTATAATTATTGTTTTAGTTCTTTACACGTTGATTAAGAAAAGTTAGTAAATATAAGTGCGCAGAAAACAAAGAGAAGAGAGATAAGATAAAAGTGTATTGAAAACAGAAAAAGTTACATTAGAAAGTGAGAATAAAAATTATTTTAGAAAAACTAGATGGATCTAAAGTAACAATTAAACTGAGACAAAGGGAGTACTACTAGCCAAACCGCGAGGTGAATTGATTCTATATACGTATGTATTCTTTTCCCCTCCAACAATAAGCGGGTAAAAATTACGTGAAGGAAATCAAAAGGTGGCAGGTCCTAGGCTTCGCATTTGTTTGGCCAGAAATAGCAAAGCGTACTTCTTTTTAGATTGTTTGATAAAATAAAAAATTATACTATATCAAGATGATAAAAGGATCTGCTTGGATCTCATAACGTACACACTCTAACTAATTGTTAGTGGAAATAAAGGCAAAATAAAACCTCAGTCAAAAAAGCAAAATAAAACTCAAATTTCGAGATTCTAGCAAATAAACAAGCATAAGTTAGCATGATCTTTAAAAGAAGTCATCGGCTCGTACGATACTTTGACCAACGGAGGGAGCCGTACACGCAAGATATAAGTATAAAATTACTGCATGAAATTGACGTGTGACAATTGAAATTTACATCTTTTCTTCTAATAACAAATAGAATTTACTTTGTCATTACTTAAAGGTGCAAAATGCTCTTTCGTAGTTGAATGTGCGTTCAAATATAATGAGCATGCGTGGCGTATATGTGATACTATACTTAATTTGCAAACGCAAATAAACTATAATTTCCTCTGCGCGAATCTAGTTAAAGCTCGCCACCGTGATTTTCACGACTGATCTGTGCGTAGACGATGCAATTAGGTGCACAGACAGGGCTCGGCTCTGGTCGGTCGTTTGACGCTAGCTTTGTTCCCGCATCGCCGCCTACGCGACAGACCAACGACCGCGATGCGTAGCGGACCCACAGCGGAGACATGTTTGCGTAGGCATTGTCGTTTCCGATTTTTCTTACCGGGGTTTCGCTCTCGCCTGGTTTCTCTCTGTTTTTTCTTTGGAGCACGTTGTCTCTATTTTCTATGTTCGCTTATCAGGCGGGCCGAACTCCAGGTGGGCTCGAACTGCTCCATGGGCTTCTTTTTATTCCCGTTCCTTCACGTGGACCACAACAGAGCGGTGTTGGTTGCGTTGTTTATTCCGGCCTCGGCTACTGTGGGGTCAAATCCGACATACCGAGCCCGAGAAGCCCTAGAAGAAGGCGTGGCTTGGCTTGTCGTGTGTCCTGTACCTGTGTACGTCCAATTTCCAACCTCGCATGCGTCGACCGGTCGCCTGCCTCGTCATACTCTCGTATTGTCACGATGTATAGTACAATCAATGCTTATCTACGAGAAAAATTCGGTTCAAAGAAAAGAGATGTATATTGGGAACCTGAATGCCCCACACCAAGAGCTCAGCATGACAGCTAGAGAAGGGCAAAGGAACAGGAGGCATCTACCAAATGCTTTCTAGTGTAGGGTGAACGGTTCCGGGCCTTCGGTTCTGCGCAGGCATCCAGGGTGTGTTTAGGGCTGGGCTACCGAGCCAGTTAGGCTCGGCTCGGCTTGACTCGGTCCAGCTCGTTAGGATAATGAGCTGGCTCGGTTTGGCTCGTTATCTTAACGAGCTGAAATGCTGGCTCGGTTTGGCTCGTTATCTTACGAGCTCGAGCTGGCTCGCGAGCCAGCTCGTTAAACTCGCCGCCGATACCTCTCGCACCTCCGTCGCGACCTAAGGAAGAAGACGACGACCAAGCCGTCGGGTACATCTTCACGTCCTTAGGCACGACGTGCGCCGGGCGGGGAGACGGAGGCTGACATCGTGAAGGTCGTCGCAATCGGAAGGACAGGGGGCGGTGACATGAAAGAACGATAGAGGAGGAGCCGTTGCCACCGCATGAGGGGAAGAGGGAGAGAGGGGTGGCATCACCGCACGAGGTAGAGGAGGACAGTGAGGGAGCAGGGCGACGCGACTCACAGATGGAGCGAGGCAGGCGGCGCAGTGGGGACTGGGAGGCGACGAGGTGTGGTGGCGGCGTGATTCATAAGATGGATAAAGTGTGAGAAGTGAGGAAAGGTGCTGGTCCTTGTTTTCGTCAATAGGCTCGTTTAGCTTACGAAGGAGGAGAGACTGAGGGGTGCTAGGCCTGCAAGGACTTGCTGGCTCGTTTGGCTCATAAGCGACTCGCGAGGCCGCTCGAGCCAGCTCGTTAAACATAATGAGCTACAAACCTGGCTCGGCTCGTTACAAAAAGTGAACGAGCCGAGCCAGTCCCGAGCCGAGCCGAACTAACAAGCTACGAGTTTTTCGTCCAGCCAAGATGTGTTTAGTTTGCGTACTAAGGATTAACCAGACTAGAGATATAAAAATCTTCACTTTATGACTTGTTTGGTTGCCAGGACTGTAAAGTAGCCAGGGCCTAGCCAGGCTAGCTGGAAATGCCCAAATCGGCCGTTTCCGCTAAGACTATCCGCACTGGGGCCGCTATCCCCGACCTCCAGGTCGGGATAGCGGCAAAAAACGCTGCAGCGGCGCACTCTAAAGCGATCGGTAAAATACCGTGAGCTCCTACGAACGCTATTCCTAGCGGTGTGGCGATCGATCGGTAAAACACTGTAGCCGGCCGGGAGCAGGAGAGAGATAGGGAAAAAGGTGGGAGAGTGGCGGGCCCCACTGTTTCAATGAACTAAAAAATGTTATAAATCACAAACCACAAAACCAAATCAAATTCCGATTACACCATTAAATTCGTTTCAATAAATCCTTCAAAACAAGATCTCAGATGGATATATTTTGATAAATTACAAGTGAGCCCCACTGATGGTAGTTGGAGATGGTTGAATAAAATATAGATTAGTTAGTATAGAGGTTGAGATAAGTTGGTATAGAGATGAGAATCTTGATGACTAGACAGGAATATTCTGTTTTAGAGGTGGGGATAGAGGCCAACCAGTGCGGATAGTCTAAGCCTGACTTGCGCTAGCTACTGTGGCCCAGACAAAACAATCTCGTCACCGCTGCAAACCTCACCGGCTCACCCTCACCTTCCCTACCGCGCGACGAGCGGTGAAGGAGCGAAGGCAAGACGCGGCAGCAGCGATGGCGAGCCGGGGCGCGGAGGCGGGAGGGCGCTACGGCGACGGAGATCCAGGGCTCGCGGAGGCGGGCGGCGCGACGGTGACGGCAAGCCAGGGCGCGTGGAGGTGGGCGGCGCGACGGCGACGGCGAGCCGGGACGCGCGTGAGGCACGGCGATGGGCGACGGCTGGACCTGTGGTGGAGTTTGTGGTCGCCGTCGCGGACCAGGAGCTCCATGGCCGTGTAGAAAAGAGGTGAAGGGAAGGGTGAGCTCCATGGGCCATGGCCATCGCGAGCCGAGCTAGAAGACTGTCGCCGGGGAGCCAAGCTCCATGGCCTCGTCGCGCGGGGCAGAACCTCAAGCTCTGGTGCGGAACCAAGCATCACGGGCCCCAGATCCATTGGTGCCGCCGCTCATCCTCACGCTCGAATGCTCGATTGAGGCCGCCGCCGAGCTCTGTTCTGTTGTACTATAGCCGTGCTCGTTCGATTGAAGAGGAAAGCGAGTCCTGCACTCCTGCTCTGTTGTGCGGTGAGAAGAAGATAAGGCTAGAAGATAGTCTGTGCTGAGAGCCTGAGACTCGCCTTAATTTTTGTTCTTTTCGTTTGCTGGGTGAGTAAGATGCTGGATAAAAAAAAATGATAAAACAGCTAGCATATCGTGTGAGAATAAAGTGATATCCATATGGTATTCCTTATACAAATACTTTAAGTTGTTAAGATGCTTAATAAAAAAATTATAATTTATAATTTACTTATGTCTAAATTCACTTTGTACAATTATCAAGAGAATTTTTAAATTTGATTTGGGAGAAACATAAGGTGACCAAACCAAAACTCACCCTCACCAAATGCAAGGTGATCTCACCCAATCAAGCCAGCCAACCAAACACAAGCTTACACTAGCTAAAAGTTATCTATGCAGCCAACCAAACATATGACTGTTTTTTGTTCTTGCATTGGTTTAGCCTGGTTTGAGATAGTCTGGATAGGATCCTATGCAGGGCAAACTAGTGCAGGCAACCAAACACACCACTAGTGCTTAGCTTTGACTACGTTGAGAAAGGGAATGGTGCAAGAATCCAATGGACGGTTCAGGTTTAAAACGGAGTCAAATATCACCCGTGATCCGTCAGACAAGCCGTATAAAACGAGAAAGGGTCGCTGCAGCATGCTGGAAATTGCAAAACGGGAAGTATAGCTCCTATGTCTTTGCCTAACTGAGGCGACACGGGTTTTGGATCTCGTGGAAATGCAACGCATCTAGAGCCTGGAGAAGGAAACGCAAAATCCAAACATTAACAAACTTCCACAAGCAACTAAGACTTTATTTCCTAATGTTAAGCAGACTCATGTCGCGTGAGTATGAAAGAAAAAAACATTTCCAGCTCGCATCCAGGTGGGTAATTTACGTACTTTGCTGACTCGGAAGGCCTTGTCACCATAGAAAGGCAAATAGTACTTTGCCGGATCCTTACTGCAAGATGCTTCTGCAAGATGAGTTGTTCCTGTCATGACAGTCAAACAAGGGTCCACTCATCAGTTAAGAGAAAAAATATACTAGTTTCAAATTTGTTGTTTACGATACGCAAAACAACTAAAAGTTGCAGTCCTGAATAGGCCTAACTATAAATCATTTGGTTAGGACTCCAACGGTGTAGATTGGCTGACAAAAAGAAGACACGACGTACATTACAATCTGGGCAGATCATATGCGGATTATATGTTGTTGATCATTATATACTAGAAAATAGTACAGACGGTGGGCGTCCGTCTCTGCAGACCTACATAACTTAGCTGCTCGTGAGGGTTCAACGGATTATGTACACAAACGTTGACATCATGATCAGAATAACAAGACTAAGGCATTGTTTGTACGTGTGTTCAAGTCGTAGAAGTTGGCCTACCTTCGTTTGGTTCTCTTGCCAAGCTTGTCTCATTTTGAGATGCATATGGCCCAACAGATCACGGGTTCCCCGCTCCGTTCGCGCTACTTGGCTTGAAGTTGAGCAAGAGTAACTAACAGGTTGTAGTACTCACTTCGCTCTTCTTTTTTGAACGGAAGATTAACCCAGCATTTTTACTAAAACAGACAGCAAAGAGGTCCTACTGTGCGTCCAGTTCAATAATTGAGATTCACTGCATGCAATAAAATAATAGAACAATTAAGCTCATTACCAAAACTGGCCACATGCATCGCCGGGCAGGAACATACAACTTACTCCTAGTCTCCTACAAGAGGGACTGAGTAAAACATGACACAAAAGGGTTTGAAACGCACAAAAACCTTCCAATTGCCGTGTGAAAAATGGTGATATCACATAGGCCACAACTTCTCCCTCCAATAAAAAATCAATATACAAATAAATATGCAGATTGATAATGTAAGATCAATGTTATTAGATTCGTCATGAAAACTAGTTTCCTAATATGTAGTTCAATTTACTTGAAACATCATCGATTCGTACCAATTTCTAGTAAAAGTGTAACTATCGTGTCATTTTCCTAAACTGCCTATATTTTGGGTCAGAGGATTATCTTGTGCAGAAATTATTGTATTACACACCAGCAGTATGACTTTTGTGGAAATAATTAAACAACAAAGACATACCATATCACGGCTACAAATGGGCCTCACTTTGTGATCCAGGAACACTAGAGGGCGTTACAGGCAAACAATGGGCCTAGATTGAGTCTGCTAAATTCCTACACAGCAAAAGGCAACCAGAGTCCCGTAAACATGGAGTCAAACTAGACGTGCACCCGTGATTAGGATACTAAATCAAACTTCCACTTCATTCTTTAAAACATGTCACAAATTATGTTGGTACGGTTTGACGAAACAATCAGATGGTTCCTATCCCTTTCAACTGAGAAATACAATACACAGGTTATAGCAGCTGGAGTTATTGGTGTCCCACTAATCAGCAGGTCAAACAGAGATACGGCGCAGAGAAATGGAGAGCCACTTACGTGATCCACAGCTGCAGCTGCCCGATACGAAATGGAAAATAATTGGACCACGGTCACATGGTGCCCGCACGTCTCCTGTTCAGCAACTATCAGGAATAACAACAGAATCTAAATTAATATTTTGTTAGACGTTGCGATCTTGAAAAACAGATGGCCACTAACTTGGGTTCCAAAGTTTGCTGGAATCCATCATAAGTGTCGTAACCCATATTTTCAGATATTCCCGAAGACTTAGTTTGGTATTTTTCGAAGACTTGTGTCGCACGAAAGGGAACTTGTAGATAGACTCCGAATCTGTTACTGCAGATCGGAAGTCTTGTAGAACAAGGCAAGGACTCCTAGAGGCGGTAACAAGGACTATAAATATACATGTAACCCTCCGATGAGGGGGGATGAGATCATAGATCATACACACCACCATATTCAACACGACATACACTGGACGTAGGGTTATTATCCTCCGGGAGGCCCGAACCAGTATAAAAACTCTCCACGTGCCCTAGATTGATTCCTCGATTGATCGTTGTTCCCCGAACCAAATATTTGCCGTTCTCTCGATTATTCGAGCGACGACAATAAGGAACAAAACTAATGATGGTATTGTTTGAAGCGGTGCATAAGTATTAGCTTGTTTGATGCCAGGACTTCCAGACCACAAAAATTCTGAGTTAAACCAAATCCAAAGAAGGAAAAATGATATGCAATGGGGTCACCTTGTCAATTATACTACGCCTAACCTTCTCCTATATTAAGGTGCTTCTATCATAACAGCTTTGTTTGACAACTTAAACTCGAAATAACTAGTAAAACCATTAGTTCTGTTGGCAGCCTAAAAAAAGATGGTTCTTAAAGATCATAATCTCAACCTAGTTGAATAAACCAGCATGATACAGCTAAAAATAAAAAGGTGCAGCACCTAGCTAGACAGCTTGCTTGAATGGTTCCAATCTGACTTTGCAGGATTGGCCTGCAGGTTCCCTTTCAATGCACATTAAAGCATCCAGATGTCATTTTAGCATACGAGCTCCAGAGTCCAGACAGAATATTGAAGATTACCCATTGGACATGATATTTAGGTTCGCAACCTAATACCATCTGGACGTGCATCCCAACCATATCGTCTCCTAGTAATCAATCCGTTCCCTCCAAAAACAAACCAAAGACTTCATTCATCCCTGCATCCTTTCCCTCTCTTCCTCAATCCTGAGAGCACTTCCCTCCCCCATGAGAAACCACAAATAACCTTTGCTACATGCAAGTGCTTCTGATGCCAGCATCAACAAAGATGTCCAGAAGCATGCTTGAGTGGAAGAGAGTACCAGTGTTCATCCTCCTCTCCATTCTTGCCACCACCAATGCAGTTGCATCACAGAAGGATCGGTTTGTACCTCAAGACAACTATCTCATCAGCTGTGGGGCATCTGGTGCTGTGCAGCTTGATGATGGAAGAACATTCCGTTCTGATCCAGAGTCGACATCTTTTCTGTCCACCCCAATGGACATCAAGATCACAGCTAACAGCTCTCCGAATGCTGCTTCATCATTATCTCCACTCTACCTTTCCGCAAGAGTTTTCTCTGATGTATCCACTTATAGTTTCTTCATCAATCAGCCTGGTCGCCATTGGATCCGCCTCTACTTCTTACCGATCCCTGACAAGCAATACAACCTCACCACAGCTACATTCTCTGTGTTCACTGACAATATGGTCCTTCTCCACGATTTCTCCTTCATAGCCAGCCCCCCTAACCCTGTCCTTAGAGAGTACATTGTTGCAACACAGGGAGACACCTTGAAGATCATTTTTACCCCAAAAAAGGACTCAATAGCATTCATCAATGCTATTGAGGTTGTCTCAGCACCGCCAAACCTAATTCCAAATACCACCAATGGAGTGGCCCCCCAGGAGCAATTTGACATCTCCAACAATGCATTGCAGGTAGTCTACCGTCTGAACATGGGGGGTGCACTCGTGACACCCTTCAATGACACCCTAGCCAGAACATGGCTGCCTGATGCACCCTTTTTAAAGCTTGAGGCAGCAGCAAATGCTGTTTGGGTTCCCCCTAGCACCATCAAGTATCCTGATGACAAGACCAACACTCCTCTCATCGCACCATCAAACGTCTACTCAACAGCACAGCAAATGGCCTCGACAAATACCACGCAAGCAAGATTCAACATAACATGGGCTATGAAGGCAGAGCCAGGATTCAAGTACCTCATTCGCCTACATTTCTGCGACATTGTAAGCAAGGCACTCAGTAGCCTCTACTTCAATGTCTACATTAACGGCATGATGGGTGTCGCCAACCTTGATCTCTCAAGCTTGACAATGGGGCTTGCAGTAGCCTACTATAAGGATTTTACCATCGACTCATCCATCATCACCAACTCCACCATTCTAGTGCAAGTTGGTCCAGGTACAACCGATTCCGGCAGCAACAATGCCATCCTCAATGGTCTTGAAGTTATGAAGATAAGCAACCAAGCTAACAGCTTGGATGGTCTCTTTTCACCAAAACCAAGCTCACAAGTTGGTAAGAGGACACTAACCGGCTTAGGCCTTGCTTTGGCAGTAATTGCAGCTGCATTGGCCATAGTGATGTGCTGCCGGCGAAACCGCAGGCCAGAATGGCAGAAGACAAACAGCTTCCATTCTTGGTTCCTTCCACTCAATTCCAGCCAATCCAGCTTCATGAGCAGCTGCAGCAGGCTCTCTAGAAATCGCTTCGGTTCCACAAGGACCAAGAGTGGTTTTTCAAGTGTGTTTGCATCCAGTGCTTATGGGCTGGGCCGTTACTTCACCTTCACTGAAATTCAGAAAGCCACAAAAAACTTTGAAGAGAAGGCTGTTCTTGGTGTCGGTGGCTTTGGAAAGGTTTACCTTGGTGTTCTTGAGGATGGAACAAAGCTGGCTATCAAAAGAGGCAATCCATCTTCTGATCAAGGAATGAATGAATTCCTGACTGAAATTCAAATGTTGTCAAAGCTTCGTCACCGCCACCTGGTTTCACTCATTGGTTGCTGTGATGAGAATAACGAGATGATCCTGGTTTATGAGTTCATGTCAAATGGTCCACTAAGGGATCATCTCTATGGTGGCACAAACCTGAAGCCTCTTTCTTGGAAGCAGCGCCTAGAAATTAGCATTGGAGCAGCAAAGGGTCTGCACTATCTTCACACAGGTGCAGCTCAGGGCATAATTCACCGTGACGTCAAGACTACCAACATCCTCCTTGATGAAAATTTTGTAGCCAAGGTTGCTGATTTTGGCCTATCGAAAGCTGCTCCATCCCTTGAGCAAACCCATGTCAGCACTGCTGTCAAAGGAAGCTTTGGTTATCTTGATCCAGAGTACTTCAGACGTCAACAGCTAACAGAGAAGTCCGATGTATACTCTTTCGGGGTAGTACTCTTCGAAGTGCTGTGTGCAAGGCCAGCCATCAATCCAGCACTTCCAAGAGACCAGGTGAACCTCGCGGAGTGGGCACTCGTATGGCATCGCAAGGGAGAGCTTAACAAAATAATTGATCCTCACATTGCTGGGCAAATCAGACCTGATTCACTTGAGATGTTTGCTGAGGCTGCTGAAAAATGCCTTGCTGATTATGGAGTAGATCGCCCATCAATGGGAGATGTTCTATGGAAACTTGAGTTTGCCTTGCAGCTTCAAGAAAAGGGTGATGTTGTTGATGGCACCAGAAATGAGATCCCAATGAAGAGCTTGAATGTGTCAGGATTTGATGACATGAAGCAACCTAGCAGTGCAATCCCATCTGTTCAAGGAAGATGAAGATAGCACGGCATCACCAAAATCTGTAACGGGAGTAAGCATTACATTTTGTGTCCAGCGCCGTGCAAGCATATCTACCACCTTCGTAGAAGGAACTTTTGCCTTGACATTCCAAAGTCAGAAGATGTTATAGGCTCATAACATAAATTCGGACATTACTTTTGTTTGTACTTCGACATCTAGTTACTGTGTTTTATGATTAAAGAATACATTCTTTGAATTAGAGAACATTGTTGGATTGTTTGAAAACTAATCTGTGGAATCAGATTCTGTACATTGTCAGTATTCCACTGTTGAAGGTAAAGTAATTTCCTCGTCCATTGAATTCAACACTAGTTCCAAATCTTTTCAGCGTAGGGCCTGTTTGGGATGTAGGAATGAAAAACACAGGAATAGGAAAAAGTACAGGAACGGAGAAGACGCAGGAATGGAGAAAGTGAGAAAACCACAGGAATCGAAAACAAAGGAACGAAGAATTTACGGTGTTTGGGATGCAGGAATAGAAACACAGGAAAGTGCCTCAGTCACCGCAGCAAAGTGCCTCGGGCTTCAGCGAAGGAAGAGAAACAAGAGCTCTTGGTGGAGTTTTTCATTCCTGTGAAATCATGAGCAAACTACAGCGTTCCAGAGGAAAGGAATTGCTGATTCCTTTGTCCCAAACGCTCACTTCTATTTCCTTTGCTTTCCTTTCCTATGGAAACCTTTCCTTTACTTTTCCTATGAAATTCCTACAAGCCAAACGGCCCCTAACATTTTATATGAAGGATAACTACATAAGTGTGAAACCGCATTATGTTATCACACATGCTATACTATTGTACAAGCATGCTGTGTGCAATTAACCCAAGAGAAAATGAACTTGACCGACCAAGGAGAACTAAGTGGTAGGATTATTGTTATAAAAAATTGGCACCCAAATTCGAGCGGTGCACACCCACAACTATCGTCAACTAAGCAAGGCTCAGTTCCTGTTAACCAGAAAACAGAACAAGCTTCATCAGTTATCATAGAGTACGTAATGATATCTACCATGAGGTAAGAAATAGTTTCAATATTTGGCACTATCATTTTGTCATAATATTAGCATTTTGACATAGGACAATTATACCTTGTGGCTGTCTCTAGTCTCTACTAGTCAACTTGAACAGAATAACTATGAATCAGTATATCAAGGATTCAAGGAGCCTGGCATCTCCCACTATTTCAAGACTCCAAGCACGAAATGAGAATTACATGTGTTGGAATTTTTGAGGGAGGTGGCGGGGTGATGATAAGAATATTAGCCATGTAGTAAGATTAGATAATGGTGCAATGAGAAACGCTCTGTTCTCCATTGCTTTCAATAACTATGTTGGATGTGATACTAGTGTAAACCATTAACTATCCACTGCAACCAACACAATGAGCTGCCAAAAATGAAGTTGTTCGGCATCACTGATGTCTATGTTGAATTGATCTATCAGAAAAAATGCCATGCAACTAGGGATGCAGCAGCCAGCCAGCAGCCCAGTTGACTAACTAATACGAGTGTGTAACAATAACAACTTTCATATAACCCCAATTTTATTCTTGATGGAACCTCTCCTTAGTGAGCATAGATTGTCCCAGTACTTTGGAATTACTACTATTGAAAGCATGACCTTCCTAATTTTACAGAAAGCACAGATAAAGGGTGCGTTCGTTGCACCCCCTCTAAAATTTTAGACCTGTCACATCAAAGAGAATCTTACTATTTAAACATATTTTTATTAATTTAATGACAAAACCTATGTCACGACCCCCCCTCTAAATCGCGAGACGAATCTAATGAGCCTAATTAATCTATATTTTGCTACAGTGATGCTACAGTAACCATCGTCTAATCACGCCTTAATTACCCTCATTAGATTCGTCTCGCGAATTCGAGCGGAGTCCTGAAATTAGTTTCGTAATTAAACTTTATTTGTAATCACAATATTCGTTGAAAAAACCCTCTAAAGTTTAGACCCCATGCAACGAACACACCGAAAGGCATATTTGTCCCAAAGACTAAATGTGGTTATAATGGTGATTAGTGAGATCAGGCACATGATGTTGTGCATAGAATCAATACTAACATTAAGATAAATATAGTGACATTGTGCAGAGGCCAGAGATATTTCAGGTCAGAATTATGGAGTTGCACTACAATGGCGATTGCTCTGATATCATTATATTCAGACTGGAGAACAGGGTATCATGCAACCAAAACAAACATTGGAACTCTTTTCTTTTTCTTTATTTTCTTTTTAAAGCACAAATACCCAGTGAAATGCTACTCCCTCTGTCCAGAAATATAGTGTACATTGAGTTTTGTCCTAAGTCAAACTTTTCTAACTTTGACCAATAATATTTAAAAGTATATATTATTTCAAACTAAGATAGTTATATATTATGAAAGTTCATTTCACGATGAATATAATAAAAGCGTTTTCATGTTGTCAATCTTTACGGTTTTCTAGATATTGTTGGTCAAAGTTCAAAAAGTTTGACTTAGGACAAAACTCAATGTGTATTTAAGTGAAGCTTAGACTTGTTTGCTTCAAACTAAATTCGAATTTTGTAGCATATTCAATGTTTGAATAAAGCCAAAAAAAGTAAATAACATGGAAAATTGGGCACTTGCCTTGTCCCTGGATGCAATTATATAGATCTCAGGCAGCTGATTACAACAGAATCTAAGGACAAGAATACCAGTTGTTATATGTTTTAGCCTACACTACGGATAATTGGATATAGAGGCTATCTTCTGTAGATATACTTTGAGAGTGGGAAACCAACACTCCTGGCAACCTGCAAATAAAACAAGAAACGATTCATAAAATGAACATCACCGTACAAGATTACTTAAGTGCACAGTAGCACAAACAGTTGATCTTATTGCAGAACGTTACAAGGTCTTTACCTTGAGAGCTAAATCTTCATCAATATTGGATCGATATCTAGCTGAGCCTTCTAGGGGGCAGCTCCGGCTTTTCGAGAGGAAATTTGAATTGCACAGAGTTGACAGTTGCAAAAGAACATCTGACATTAGGCCAGCCATTCCACTTCCGTTCATCGTACTATCAGGACACTCAACATCAATGAGGGCATCTTCTGACACTGATGTAATACACTGAAAGATAGCCAATAGCCTCTCAAGAGGAAATGTGCCAGGGCCTTTCATAAGCATCTCTTCAACCAAATTGTCCTTCATGGCCACTGAAGCCTGAGAGCTCCTACATCAAAGAACAGTACTGTTAGCATATAATAAAATATTAAAGCGTGGTAAATCGGCATATGATATAAGGTAGCATACTTTCTCTTGCGCTTATGGTTATCTGACCCTCCAGTGGAATCAAACAATGCTGCATCAAGAGTAGCAGGATTCCTCGAAGCCAGGAAGGCAGACAATAGTAGGTATTTTGCAGAAACAGACATGTGGAATTCCAATTCAGAAAACAAACTATCTCTACTTCCAAACTGCCTTTTAGCACTGGCCTTCACACCAGAACTTCGATCCTTGCATTCTTCCACCGAAGCCCTCAGGGGAACACTGAATGTCTCATTCAAAGCAACAGCCAAATGAGGTTGTATATGTTCAAACAATTTCCTCTTCATGCCTTCATCCGGAACTGCCTTCAAATCCCCCAATGGCTCATAGTATTTCCTAAAAAGCGGCCCTAGTGTGGCTGCTAGTTCATCGATCCTCTTTGTTACCCGGAATAATGTCTTCAATGCAACACTGTCAAGCATCAAGAGCAATAAAAAAATTAGCATGATTCAGTAATCAGTCTACTAACCATGCTATTGAAGCGTCATGCTACGATGCCAAATCTATTGATATCAAATTGGACCTAGAATCACATTAACACGAAAGCAGAATCAATACAGCGCACGTTACCTCAGGAATGACGAGTACAGCTTTGGATTGGGGTGGCCTCTCATCAAAATGTCACGAATCTCATCCACTGTGTAATCCGGGAAGTAAATGTGATTCGGCTCGATAGAGCCAGTCATGGAGTAGTAGGCATCAGGAGTTGCGTTGCTTACATACACAAGCACGACTTGTGGTAACCGGAGGAGATCATGTAGTCGGAGGAGGAGGGCGAGGAGCTGGCCCCCCTTGTCCCAGCTCCTAACAACTTCCAGATTATCAAACACTAGATACACCGCTTCGCCCGGCGCGGACAGGCCAGCAAGGGCGTCGCGGAGGGCGGCAATGAAGTCCGATGGCTTGTCGGGGACGCGCTGGCGAGAGGAGGCGGATGACGACGACGGCGGGCTAAGCTGAGAAAGAAGGGAAGCGAAAAGGGCGCGAGCGGACGGGAGTGAGCGGAGCGCGGCGTAGGCCACGCGCCGCGGGCGAGGGCGTACGTGTCGGAGCGCGAGGAGGAGCGCGCGCGTCTTGCCCGTGGCCGCGCCCCCGTAGAGGAGCAACGGGAGCGCCGGCGCGGGGGCGAGCAGTCGGAGGAGGTCCGTCGCCTGCGCGTGGCGACCCGGCAACGCCTCGAGAAGCGCGTCGATGGGGCGCTTCCCCTTCCCCTCTCCCTCCTCTTCCTTCGCGGCGGCGCCGGCGGCGAGGAGCTGGCGCCTCGGCGAGGGTTTGGGCCTCGATTTGGGCGGGGATGTCGGTGAGGCGGGATCGGCCGCGGATCCGGCGGAGGAGCGGGTGGTGCGGCGCGGGGTGACGGGCTGCGACATCGCGGAGTGGGAGGCGGTCGTCGGCGCCGGCGCGGAACGTCAGAACCCTAGGCGGCGGGGTGGGTGGGAGTGGGAAAGGGGAATGGCGGCCGGCGAGCGGGAGTTGGGAAATTTTTGGGCGGGAAGGTGAGGAAAGCGGCACGGATGGGTCAGGTGTCTCGTGATCAGGCCGGCCAGTATTTTTTTCCGAACAAAATGGGTGGGGAGCACGGGCTGACCGGGGTTATTGGGTAGAGCACGGGCCGACAAAGACTCCCAGCACGGTGAATACTGGGCTGGGCCACAATCAGATACCAGTTCCGAGCTGTTCTGGTTTTTTTTTTCTAGACACCCCAGCTGTTCTGCTGAAATGGAATGAACTAGGGCATTTGGACTGAACCAAGCCCAAGATTGATTGCTACTAGGTCAATGGTGAATAGCATGCATCAGCTGAAGTCGTCTCTGGTTGTTCTCAAAAAAAAAAAAAAAAAAAAAAAAAAAAAACAGCTGAAGTCGTCTCTGGTGTTCCTCTCAAGAAAAAAAAGTCATCTATCACGTGATAAGCATTATGGGAATGGAACTAGCTTTTTCCAAATATATCCTGCGAAATTCAGCTGAATTCCTTGCGCTCTCACAAGATGGAAGCAGATGTTGCTTAGTCGTTTCATCGCGCTCTGGATTTATCGAAAAAAAAAAACAGCCAACTGAAGCCAAATCTAACGTGATCTCTAATCTCACATGTGCCATTCAACCCGTCCTGTGACTTGTCATCACTCAACCGTAAACGTACGCGCTCTATCTAATTCAGTGACCAAATGCTTCGAAACTCAAATGCTATAAGAAGACCAGTACGCGGCTAGCCTAGATCTGCAACTCCCCATCTGCACACTAGCGTTCTCCTAGCGTGCGCTGCCTTCCTGCCAAAGCAAAGCTAACTTAGTATAAATACTTTATACTACACGAATAAATTATCTTACCCGCTAATTGGTCGAACAATTCAATGTTTGTTCTTGTTCACCACTACGGCGTCAACCAAGAACAAACAACTCCTCGTTCTTGCTATGGATTTGGACATCTTATCATCTAATCCAAGTATATTACTCCTAGTACGATTGCTATCTCGCTCGGAGAGGGTCAGTTACGGCATGCCGATGGGGACTTGTCTTGGCATCATGCTGCACCGTCTTTCCACATCAACATGATTATACGGCGACAGGGCGACAAAGGCAACAGCAAGCAAACTAAAAACAACGAACGTCGAGAAAAATCCTACCCAATCCTATTTGGCGACAGATGAGATGTGGGATATATTTTTCTTGTATATAAAATGTTACTGCTGATTTTATATAGCATCAATCTTTTTTTTCTAAAAAAATATGTGTACACTGATGTATAGCACTGAAGTTCTGAAAGGAAAACGACTCCTTTTGCTTGTTGTGACAGGTAATGTCGAACAAACGAATCTCGCGTTGCCGAAATGGAATAACGATTTACTACATAAAGAACAAGGAATGGCGTTGATGAGGTTGACAGATCGCTGCATCTATTCCACTGCTTTTTAACGTTTGCATAAGAAAGAACGGTAAAAAAAGAGGAGCCATGGTGTTTCCCCTCGTGCGTGTTTACCAATTCCTACGTGTATGACGCCATAAGCATTTCCAGGGTTATACAAGCGCTAGAAACACGGTATGCTTAAGACCGAAGTAATGTTGAATGCTCATTAGTTGCTACGGCTACATTCTTCATGCAAGCGTTAGTGAATCAAAACTACGTAGGCACAAAGCAGACGAATTTTGCACAGAACGGGAAGGGTGCGCATACCATGGGACCATCTGTCGACGAAATCATTTACTCCTAGAGACGATCTAGTGCCATCCAGCCCTTCAAGCCAAACACCCGTGTGATCGACCTGTTGTGAAGCACACAGCACAAACAGGGCCATTTGGCAAATAGGGAGTTGTATGAAGCGACAAAGTGTCGAAAGCAACATCAGGGGAAAAACAATGTGCAAATTCCTAACCAATGCTATTTGGCAAATGATGAGTTGCATGATATGTTTGGCTTTAAAAAATGGCGATAATAATTCTATCCAACTTTACAAAAAAAAATGTGAAGATTAATATATAGCGCTAGCCGCAGTCATGAAAGGAAGCAAGCAACTTCTTTTTCCGTGACAGGTTGACCGGTTGTATAGCACTAGCAGTATCAGACTGTACTACTTAATTTTTCAAATAACATCAAAAATGAAAATGGAATAGCGTTTTTAGTGGAGATGATCAACCACAGCATAGATTCCATTCAGTTTAACTTTCGGAAAGAAGGGTAAAAACTAGAGTATCCATGGTAATTCTTCTCGTCCGTGTAGCATTTCCAAGATTCCACAAATGACAATTACTTCTAAAAGCATGTTTGCTTGTCCGCTTAATAACGAAGCTGTGCTGAAGCAGAGTTCGTCATGAGATCAACATGCTGAAGCACGATACGGTCCATACGGAACACAAAGAAGAGGAAAAGAAAATGAAAACGAGGGACAGGATGGACCACCTCCCCCTCCGTTTCCGATGGGTCGGGTTGCGGAGGAGCCACGCGCTCTCGCAGTTGCAGGGGAGGAGCGCGTCCGAAATGCAGGGAGCCTGCCTGACGACGAGTCGCCGCCGTAGACTCGCCAACGCGTCTTGTCAAAGAAGAAGAAGAAAGGAGCGAGCGATTGATTGATTTCGCGATGCGAGTCATGACGCCGAGATGTACACTCCTTCATTCTTTGGACTTTGAGGTGGCCATCTCGATCTCGAACTACCGCGTGCTCAAGTCTATGCTGAAAACGATCGAGCCAATGTGCGGTGCGGTGCGATGCGGTGCAGGCGCCACGGCGTTTCGCGGCGGCACTGCACGTCTCCATCGCACGAGCCTTTCTAGAGCTCCTGCGCACCACGAACAAGCATTTGTACTCGTAACCCCCGTTACTGACGGCGCTGCTTCAGTTTCAGGTCATCGTACCAGAGTCTGTTAATATCGGCACCGCTTGCTCTGCTTATCCGTTCATCAGAGAACGAATAAGCATATCCTTTCCGAGAAAGAGAGAGAACAAGCACAGGCATTTGCCCTGGTGGTTAATGCTTAATAGCTTATGTACACCAGTGTTCCTTTTTTTTTCCCGAACAATGGCACATTAGTGTTTCTGTTGGGTTTCTTCTTTCTGCTACAGTTCAGAAGTCCCAGTCTAATTTTTACTAGTTTATTCATTTGCTGAAAGATCATCACAGGTACTATACCAGACAGCTGCTTTCTTTTTAATTCTTTCCGCGGAGTTTGATTTGACATGACACATCATGATTTATGAGCGTGTTGCCCTACTCCTACATGGAGAGCACACCAGCAGACAGACAGGGCGAACAGGAAAAAGGAACGGGCATTATGATGATGATGATGATGTGCTCGTCCATTTGAAAAGGCCGCAGTTTGACGGGCTGCATCATTCTTTAACGTTTCTCGGCTAGATTGTGCTTGCTGGCCTGAGTTTTGTTGTTCAGGTTGAGACGCCTTTTTCAGCATCTGGCTGCTGCAAATCATTCGCTCTCTTCGGTTGCAATTGGCTTGCAGCTGTCTTTTTAGAAAAAGGCAGTTTTTTTAAGAGAACGCATATAACGTGTAATAACCATTTATTAGCGCCAATTATGGATGGTATTTTTTCTCAGCCGTCTGTGTCATTAGTCTCAGTCTCTCCGCTTTGTTGATGCCACACGGCGAATCCGAGGATTTTATTTCCTCATGGAATATATTTGGCTGAGATTTGCAAGTCATGCAGTTAACTAGTCAGCTGCATTTTTTTTCTCCCCTCGCAACATTAATATCTTCTTTGCTTCAACCCATAAGCTTTCTTTGTGACCAAGTATACACACACCTGCTTGTTGACTCTGCCAAACCTTGAGCAGGAGTAGAGCAGTTGTTGAGTCACCTACCCAGTATTCCCTTGTCCCCAAACATCAGAAAAATAAAAGGTGACTAGACCATTAGAACCTTCATGGGCGCATTTGTTTAGCCAGGTCCTTGTGTTGCTGCTGGGAAGGGGCAGGCGGCTAGAGTTCTTCAAACACGCGTGACAGAGACCTGTACCATCCCTCCCCTTTTCTTTATCGTCCTCTGATTTATATGCCGCGCCTTTGCTGAACAGAAAAGCAGAGGGATCAACACGCTTACCTTCCGGCAGGGGCCTCCTTGCCATTTATCTAATGGCATGCACATCACGTTCTTGTGGATGATGCTCTGCGATTGCCATTGCAGGGTACAAATAGAGAATTGACATCGCTTTTGCTGCTCGCTTGGTTATTTCAGACTTGGCGCCCGTGACCTTGAGAAAGCTAGAGCTTTTTCTTCAAGCGTTATCCGTTGAGACAGAGAGGGATAGAGATCATCACTGGAGGTCACTAGATCGATCGGTAAGGGTAGTAAATGTCTTCTTATTTGTCGTTTGAGTTCTTGAAAGTGCAGTGATTCAGATGATGGTTTGCTTTGGAGCCTAAGTTGCTAATTTTGCAAGGTGCAACTTGCCTTTCGTGGCGGTCTATCCAGGTGTGCAGCCGAAGCGACGATGGGTTCTTGCGTGTCGTCGACGAGGCAGCGGCGGCGGTCGAGGAAGCTGTCGGCCGCGGCGAGGAAGCTCCGGCGGAAGGTGTCGGCGGCGATTGCCGACGCGCCGATCATCCGTGGCGCCGGCGACGCGGCGAACTGCTTCGCTCGACACGAGGTCGTCCACGTGGAGGCGCCGGTCTCGAACGTGACACTGCACCTCACGCAGCTGCAGTGGCAGCACAGCCAGATGGACGCAGGGAACGGTAAGACCAGCGCATGATGTGCATACTACTATCCTCTTCCCTCTCTGTAATTGGCGTCAGTTTCAGATTGCTCACACGGTCACACCTCTGAATTTTGTTTACCAGTGATTTGTGAGGAAGCATGGTACGATTCCCTCAGCATCCTGGAGACGGACTCCGACGACGATCTCGACAACGATTTCGCCAGTGTCAGTGGAGGTAATGTTCTAGTCAGGGCTCAGACAGGTTCTTGTTTGTTCAGTATCACAATGTGCAGTGCAGTGTGTTTTCAGACAATCCAGTGCTCATCTGAAATTTCATAAATTTCCTTTCAACCCAGATCCTCTTCCTGATGTCACCGGCGGCACAAATGCACCACAGACGTCGCCATGCAAGGATGCGGCGTGCTTGTTGGACACCGTGCATCGACTCAGGAGCATTGCAAATGCAGAAGCATGTGAGGGTGATCCCCCTGAGAAGAGTGAAGACTCGAATGCTGTTGCTACTAGTAGTAGTGATAGCAGCAAACCTGAAGAGTGCTGCAGTAGTAACCTGAAGGAATTGCAGAACACAATGACGTGCTCGCCTCGGCCTTTCCCGCAATCTATTCCGAGCAACAAGGTCCAGCCAATGCCGATTGCCGGTGTCAGCACACACCATCAGAAGAAGAAATCTGCTGTGGTCAGGTTCTCATTCAGAAGGAGGTCATATGAGGGTGATGAGATGACTGAAATAAGTGAGTAAACATTGACGCTCTGCTACACCGGTGCAATACATTCTTGATTTTTTGTTGATAAGTAGTTAGGTTTCAGTTTTCTGACAAAACTTGCAAATCCAGGTGGTTGTGCAAATTATTTGTACCGTCCGAGAGCGGGGTTTACGGTGCCTTGTTCAACAGGGGAGAAACTTTCAGAAGGTTGCTGGTCGGTTCTTGAGCCGTCGATGTTCAGAGTCCGTGGGGAGGGCTTCTTCAAGTACGAAGCTGTGGACTTTGTTGCACACAAACTACTTACCTGTTGCCTGTGATCATGGCTTACCGAGCCTGCGAATTTCTTGCAGAGATAAGAGGAAATCCCCAGCTCCAGATTGCTCCCCCTACGTCCCACTCGGAGCAGACATGTTTACCTGCACAAGAAAGATACACCACATTGCACAGCACCTCGCGCTTCCATCGCTGAAGACTCACGAGACCTTTCCTTCGCTCCTAATTGTCAATATTCAGGTAATTAAGCAGGAGAAACAGTGTTAGTATTGTCTAGTACTTAATCAGTACTTTTCTGACTTCTGTTTGTTATTTGGTTGGTTTTGACTTCTGAGCCTAACAAGTTTACTTGTTTGTACAGTTGCCCACCTATCCCACTACAATGTTCGGCGAGAATGATGGTGAGGGGATAAGCCTAGTTATGTATTTCAAGCTATCTGACAGTTTTGACAAGGAGATTTCTCCTCAACTACAAGACAGCATCAAGGTACGTTTTGCTTGTAGTATTCACAAGAATATCCTTTTTTCAGTTTCCGTGGCAATGTTTCTGATTCACTACATGTTATGCAGAGGCTTATGAGTGAGGAAATGGAAAAGGTGAAGGGGTTCCCTGTCGACAGCACCGTGCCCTATACAGAGAGGCTGAAAATTCTGGCTGGTTTGGCAAACCCTGACGACTTGCAGCTCAGCGCAGCTGAGAGGAGGCTTGTGCAGACCTACAACCAGAAGCCGGTGCTATCTCGCCCACAACACAAATTCTACAAGGTTAGGTGAAGGACAGTACATTTCCTCACTTATCAACAAACAGGTCCTGAAATCTTTGTGTACTCTCAATTTCTGACGGAAGCATTAAAAATATATCCGTTTTCATTGACAATGCAGGGCCCAAATTATTTCGAGATTGACCTCGATGTTCATCGGTTCAGCTTCATATCCAGGAAAGGGCTCGAGACATTCCGAGAACGGCTGAAACATGGTGTTCTTGATCTTGGGCTAACAATTCAGGTACCTTTTCTTTTTACCCCTTCTGCTACTGGCTGAAAGGCAGCCCTTGAATGTCTGAAACTTAAAGTAACGGTGTAATCCTGGTGCAGGCACAAAAGGCTGAGGAGCTGCCTGAGCATCTCTTGTGCTGCATGAGGCTGAACAAGCTCGACTTTGCCGACAACGGGCAAATACCAACGCTGATAACGTCAGATGATGAATAAATTTGTCATGTCGCTGCAAGGCACTAACTTTCGGGAAAAAGGAAAAGGAAATGGAAATGGTATCGTAGATGTTTTTGAGATGTTGTATATAGATCGGCAGATAGTTGTAGGAACTAACTTCAGTTTGTGCAGTGAGCTGCATTCAGATCGATTTGTGTAAATACCTGTTGATCATTGCCTCCCAAAAAGGGAGAATTATTTTTCTGGAGCATTCTGCAAACTGAAAATGCACATGGATGTCTGCTTTCCAAATAGAATGTTACTACATGGTTCACTGCATACAAGCTCTAAAACGCTTCCAATTTTCATCTGTCCGAGTGATCTTCATGCTGAACAAATTAAACAACAAATGTATATATACACAAATCCAACAACGCATCAATATGAATAGCCATAATCGGCATGTCAGCTCCTTCTAAAACAGCTGAAATGAACCTAATCAAATATGATCAACAATTAGCCGGCAGAAACACCAGCCCAAAAGAATGAATGATCCAGCAGCCTCTGTTATTCACACAACTGAAAACCACACTCCAAAAAAAACCATCCAACATGCCCCGGCTAGCTCTCCTCTTTCAGCTGCCGATTGCCGCCGGTTTGCTGATACATCCCACTTCCACCGGCCGTGTTCATGGCCGAAGGCGCCGGGTGGTCAGCCGACGAGCCGCCCGCCACGGCAGCGGCTTCGGCGCCCCGGCCCGGCGGGTCGTGGTTGTGGCGGCCGGTGTACGTCGTCAGGACGCACCTGGGGTTGGTGGACGCCCTCTCGATCTGCTTGCGCACGTTGCAGTTGTCCGCCGTGCACTTGTAGTAGCTCCTGCAGGATGATTGGTTACTGAGCACCATCACAATTCCAACTCAAAATAAACTTGTAACTAGAGCACCAACATTCAGATCGTGTCAGCTTATGCTCAAGTAACTTAGCCGGTGTTCACGTACATGTGGCACCAAGCTGTGTGTGAAAGCAAAATGTTGTTACCTGGGTCGCGGGTTGCCCTTGACCACTTTCTGGCCGTACTTGCGCCACCGGTAGCCGTCGTCCAGGAGATCAACGTCGCTCGGTGTCTGCAGGATGATCTTGGGCTTCTTCACCACCCTTTGCCCGGCCTCGCCGCCCGCGCCCCTGCCCAGACAACATTCCGCAGTTCAAATTGTCACGCTTCGCATTTCGCCAGCCATTTTTGGCGCGGCCGTCGCACAGCTAGCATAAACTCACGTGTCTCAAAAAAAAAAAAAGCTAGCATAAACTCACATGGCCGCGCGGCCCTCGCCGCCGTCACGATCCTCATCGTGCAACACGTCGTCGTCGTCGTCGCTGGGCCCGCCGTCCGCGGCCTCCTCGGCGACGCCGGCGGGGACGACGTCGTCGCCGCCGCGCCGCGGGGGGCGCGGGTGGTTGTGGCGGCCCTTGTAGGTGATCTCCGTGATGAACCCTTCGAAGGAGCGCTCGACGACCTTCTTGACGAGGCAGCCGTCGCGCGTGCACTTGTAGTAGCTCCGCGGCGACTCCGCGTCCTTGAGCTGCTTCTGCCCGTACTTGCGCCAGCTGTACCCGTCCTTCGCCGGCTGCTCGATCACCGCCGGCGCCGGAGCCTGCAGCGAGCCGCCGCCGAAGAGCGACGCGGCGCGCGGCTGCATGTGCTGCTGGCCGTGATGATGATGGTGCGGGGCCGTGGGGAGGAAGGAGAAGTTGGACGGCAGCAGGGAGGAAGACGACGGCACGGATCGCGGCGGCCATTGCGGCGGCGGCGGGTCTGGTTGGAGATACGGCGTCGCGTAAGGTTGCATGCTGCCGCCGTACGGCGGTGCAACGGCGAACGAGGCCGGATGCTGGTAGGACGACGACGTGTAGTTCGGCTGCATCCAGTGGAAACAAGATCGATGGCTGTGATACTGCACAATGCAAAATCTGATTCTTCTGGAAGTAGCTAGACCAGGAAGCAATTGCTTTATTACATGTGATGATTGCGTAATTTCATTAACCCCTAACATCTTGTTTGAAAGGCTGAAACTGAGCGTTTAATTTGTTTGTAACAAAATTGATGATCTTATGCCACGACGTGCAAAGATGATAGTTCCTGCCAAAATAGTTTGACAACTGCAGCCTGCTGTATCGCCGGTTGATCGTTTAGAAAAACTCCAACGACTAATGATCCGGAAATCCAAATACTGACAGCTAGCAGAATGGAACGCTAATAAAGTATTGAGCTTTCCAGAAACCAGAACGGGGAAGCATAATGGCATAGGATATACGGAATGCAAAGAGTATGAATCAACTAGTACGTCACACATATTCTGATCATCATCCTCTAGATCAAGGCAGCAACAGAAACAACATGCTGATTGCTGAACACAGCACAAGCAACAGAAAACGAACTCAAATTCAAGTGCTGAAGATTCCAACGCCAAACAAAGAACATTCAGAAGAAATAAACTTGTAACAGCATTAAACATAATGCAACGAGTAAAAGGAAATGGAGAAGATGAGGCACACTTTACCATGGAGAACGATTGAGGTACCAGGTTAATGGCAGGCGGCGCCGTCACCTCCTCGACGGCCCATTGCAGCGGCGGTGGCTGGGGATTGACTCCGGCGCCAAGAAGCGCCATGTAGGACGAGCCCTGATCAAAGTCACCGCCATACGCCGGCCCAGGGCCGCCGCTGCTGCCTCCGCCGTCGAACACCCTCTCCTGAGCAGACGTAAACGGCCGCTGGCGCATGGCGTCGCCGCGCCCCCCCCGGTCGTCCATTGTCGTGACCTTTCTTGCTTCTGTAGACAAATGGAAGAAGACCGCGAAATGGCAACGACAAGGACAGCTGCCGACCAGCGATCGGAGCGCAACAGAGAGGAAGAGGAAAAGCCAATAGAGATAGAGGGCTACTTCTACGCAGAAGAACGCAGAGTGATGCGCATGCGCAGCTATTGAAGGATTGTCTCAAGCCTGAAATTCCTGTAGCTTCGGTCGCTCGCCAATGAGACACATTTCAAAAGCCTCTGAAATGTAAGTCTTTGCCATTGGCCTTTCAAAAAAAAAAAAGGTCTTTGCCATTGGTGTTATCCTCTCAAAATTTGCCAAATGGATCCCCAGTCAGACTTTCAATTTTATCTGGTGGATAGATGTCCATGCTGTCTACAACTAATTAAGCGGCTTTATTACGAGGGAGATAAGAGATCCAATTGGGGTTTGCGAGCTGTGCTAATTGTGGAGGACCACTACTAGCTGCATCATCGTTGCACATATTACCAGCTAGCTGCAACGTGGACCAAAGTTCTCAATTGGTTCCAAAGTAGACCCTCAAGAGTAGTTCAGACTCTAGATACAATTCAAATTTCTGAGAAACCGTTTGAATCTGAAAACAATTAAAAAACTATGGAAGCAGTATCCCTCATCAAAGCACCGTCATAACTTGGATAGCATATAAGATTTCGCTTCTGTCTTGCACGGGCGAAACAGCATACGCCATGTGTACAACGTCATCATCATTTTCAACTAAACGCTTTGGCATTTTATATAATATCATCTCAGTCACGGTTGTTTTTATAATATCTCGGCCTTTTTTCAAACTGCTAACAAAGTTTTTTTTTTTCAAACTGGCAACTTTCTCCAGCTAATTGTCAATAAACTCTTTACACGGCTGTTGGTGCAATTGGTGGCCAAACAAGACCTACATTTAAAATTAGCTCATTAGAGCTCTAGCTCTATCTAGTTTTAATATTTCCTGAATTTATATATAAATAAATATGTTTTCCTCCCTGGAAGTAAATTGCTTTCCCATGCAGTTTCTTTCATTCATAGGATCATAGCTCAAACTTTACATCAATTTGTGATGGAACCTTTAACTCAGGATACAGCAACAATGACTTCTTATGTGGTTAAGATGTACATTTTTCACATTTTGTGTTTAATATCTTCATCTCTTCTAGTGTTAGCATCCCCTCACTGAACTACATGATTTCAGTCATTCTGACTGCCAGAGTCTCAGAATACAAATGTACGGACACCAGCATTTTATATCAATTTAAGTAAAGGTCACGGCCCTGTCATCAGCAATCTAATACTAGTAGGATAAGGGATCTTGAAAACGGGAGAGGTAAACTTCAAATTTCAAGTTTCTTTCCAAATCACACAAATATGAAAGAATGAATGCCACAATAGAAGAATTTAAACAACAGAAGAACGAACAAGTTGTTTCATAAATTTCTGCCTTTTGCATAGACAAAGATGACTGACAATATATACTAAATTATGAGTTAGTGAGATTACTGGAAAACTTACAAAATCAACACGGTACATTGTGGAAGTGGAAGTTGTGACTTGTGCATCACACTTTGGTCTCAAGAAAGTAAGTTGACGAAACAGCCAGACCAGCCGAGTCATAGGTCCGCACAAGCCTCTGCCTCTTTTGCGGAGATTCCATCCAACAGAACTCCAAATGAAAAGAATCTAATTGAGCGACAGATTTGCTGATGTCTGATGGGTATCCCATGTACATCCCACCAGGTAGCAACGTTATTTCATATCCTCCATCAAACTGAAGTAAGTTGTTGTTTGCTGATCCTGTCCAGTTGACCGTTGTTGTTGTGCTAGTCCCAGTTTTTGTTGTCAAAGTATCCTATGAACAGAAGTAGCAAACATATTCAGATCCGTGGAAAAAAAAATGTAGCAACATTGAAAGCGATATTTTCTTATCCTATTATAGTACCGGTTGGCAGTATGCAGCATAGAGCTTTGTCAGATTAATTTTTTATTCAAAAGAACTACTACAAAATTTCTGTTGCACAAGCTTGCTGATGCATGCATGGATGTAGGAACAATTGATTAAGTCTATTTTGCCAAAAATATCAGATGGAATTTCAACAAGTACTATTGTCCAAAGTCCTAAGTATGTATGTCAAACCAAAACTCTGAAGCAACCTGAATCAGCTGGCTGTTGCTGTCCATTTTTAGGACAACAGCTGTGTCTGCCTCAGCAAGGGTCGCACCGTATACCCCACTCCTCTTGGTCACAGAACGCCCCTCCCATCTTCCAAGTAGTGCATTTATCCTATCACTGCTGTCACTCTGTTGACAATGGAATAAATATTAAAGTAACTTAGCATGATGCGGTTGTAAGATTATTCGTCACGTAAATTTCAGTATCTAAAAGAACACACCTCCGAATCGACTGAAGAGTAGATGAGTGGTTGTGGCACTAGAGTTCCCTGTTTTTCATGAAAAACAAGGAGTGTGTCGAGAACTCCCTTCGGGTCCATTATGTGGAAGGCCCTCACTCGACCATTGCCTTCGAGGGAGTAAAGACAATTCTCACATACAATAGATGGCTTGCGAGAAGGTATCTTCAAGTTTCTGGTGAAGTCAACACAGATATGTAACGCACGTATAAGAGCTTCATAATGCAGTAAGCACCTATTATTGCAGCTAATATTACTCACCTGGGTGAATCTTCACCAGTATCATCTTCCCCAAGCACACCAACCCGAAGGACGGTCTCCAGCATTCCAGCAGTCTGGTACCTCAGGGCAAATGCCTTCTGTTCAGGAAAGAATCCTATCTGTACACTATACAATATCACTCACTGACTAAGTTCAGATATGCAGAATTTTACAAAAATAAGAAAAACATGAAAAGCTAACATATTTCAGGGCACCTGCTGATATTTATCCACGGTGAACATGTTCGTCTCTTTGATTTTGTACTCCACCCACTCCGGTTCAGAATCCTCCTCACCCACAATTGATATATTAGAGGAAGCTTGCTTAATATAAAGCCTACAGATCAAAAGTGTGTAAAACAGACAATCTTGTACCCCAAAACAGATGCAAACAGCCAAACCATTCATGACAATTCAATTGGATAACAGCCCAAACAAAGAATAGTAAATATCACTGGGAGAGCATTACGATTGCATGAGGCTGATGAGGTCGTCCTCCCCGTACGTGCTCACGGACAGCCGCGTGCTAATCCCCTGCAGCACCCTCCCATGCGCGTCGAATTGCTATACAGAACGAGTGTAAGCGCAAACAACATTTTAGCACAATCATGAACCGGATAACAGTATGGCCCGAAGGTTAGAGGCGGGGGCCAGGAGCATACATAGAAGGACCCGTCCCATTTGCCGATGTTGAGGTCGAAGAAGCGGTGGAGGTTGTCGATGCTCATCGCCTGGTCCTCGTCCACCTCCGGCGGGCCCGCGACCGCCGCGCGGGAGCATAGCCGGCCGCCCCGGAACGGGCCGAGGCGGGCGGCGCGAAGGAGGTGGAGGCGATTGCTCTGAGGCCGCGGGACCGCGGAGGCGGCGACGCGCTGCTTCAGGGGCTGCGGGACCGCCGAGGCGGCCAAGCGAAGGCCTACGAGAGGTTCCGCCATGGCTAGGGGAGCGGGAAGCGGTACAGTGCGCTCGCCGCTCGCTCTGTTGTTCGCTTGCGAAGCCTTATCAATTCTTCAGGATTTTGTTCTCTTCGCTTTCGTTAAAATACAGTCTCACCAGAGTCGGAGAGCGTATTTGCATGGCTCGAGTTCATGGTGTTCCTAAGGAATGATTATGTTCCGGAATAAGTTGGATCATTTTAACTCTATCACAAAACTTAATACTCATTTGCGCGATACTTTTTAGGAGAGCTGGCTCGTCAGATTCATCAGGTCCTGATTTTCTGATTTCTACCAGACTGTTTATGAAGCACAAAATCCACATTTTAAATGCTTGCAAATTATTGCCGTGCACACGCATTCGGCAGGCACAGGTGAATATAACCAAGCAAAATTCAGAGCGAAGTAACAGCACAATAACTGAGCAAAGAAAAGGAGAATGCAAAGTTCCAATATAACCAACTTATCATCTGATGCAAATGACTGCGAAAAAGCAGTAAAGCTACAGGTTCAAAAGAAACATATAACAGATAGAAAAGGTACAACCGAATCATTCGGTGTAAACCACAAGATGAAACGGCAGTTCTGAAGTCTTATATATCATCAACACCACACCACACCGCACCACACCACCTCCCGACTAATAGACGATCAGATAAAATAACCAGCGCAGTGGCAATGCAACTCTAGTTCTTGCCGCCAATATCCTTCAGACCAGAGATCTGCTCCTCACCCATAGCAGACATCACAGACACAATCAGGTCCTTCCCCTCAGCAAAGCCATCCTTGATCTGCACTTAGCAAAGAAAGGCACTTAGAGATATGAAGAGTTTGCCATAGAGCTACTGTTAACGCACAAAATGCCGTTAAGATCTTTCTAACCTGGGTGAGCAGAGTCGGATCAGTTGGGAGCCTCAGATCATCCTTAGTGTCTCCAGTCTCAGTCAGCAGGCTGACCTGCATGATGTACGAAGATACAGAGAGTAAGCTATCATAAAAAGCAGATTTCAGAACACTAGAAGAGTCAAGAGAACCATACAAATCCATCCTCAGAGATGTCAATCAGCTGGTAGTCAGTACGGTTGACATGGGGGACCTGCACAACACAGGAAAGGATGTGATACCAATCACGGAAAGAACCCAAACCAGCAATTCAGAACAAGATTGTTAAGAACACAATTGAATACTTACGTCACAGTTGTGGGATGAGGGCACAATATCCTCAAGCTTCTTTCCATTGAAAATGTCAATGGCGACAAAGTGGCATTTTGCGTGCCCATGCTTCCCGGTCTTGGAAGTGGAGACCTCAACAACCTACAAACACAAACGAAATCAGTGACAATGAAACCAACCAGCACCAACCATACAAATATAGAAGAAGATATTAATAGTTAGAAGCAAAAATATTGAATTCTAGTTCACACATGAACGATACCAGTAGAAAATCAACAGATAGCAAATCAAGTATTGTAACATAGAATTATAAAAGTTCATGATAACTAGACCTTGTAACAGCTAACAAACTGAGACCATGCAAGTTTACTACACAGATATCAATCAGACTGAGCCAAAGGAATCTAACAGACACCAGGAACTGCCCACAGGCACAAATCACTAAACAAGGAGTAGCACAAGTATAATTTTGCACATCAGAGTACAATAATAACTGAGATCTCGCAAGAACTTACATAAGCACAAACCAGCTAAACATCTGACTAAAAAGGGATTGATTTTCACTTTTTACAGCTAACATAGTTTGACGGCATCTAATGAGCAGATCAATACACACAACAGGTACATAAAATAGGCTAACAAGGGCCACGTAAACAATCTTACATTCCAAAAGCCTACCAGAGCAAGCAAGCGATCATTCGCACACAAATCCAATCAACGGAATCTAGAGCGAAAAGGGGAGAGGAACAGGGATCCGGACCTTGCATGGGCGACCCTTGATGACGATGTGGCCGTTCTTGCGGATGGTGCCGGCCTGCTGCGGGTATGTCTTGGAAGCGCCGGCGTCGCCCTTCGCCTCGAAGTGGTGCTCCTCGGAGTCCGACATCTCCCAAGCCCGACCGAGAACCCTGCCACCAGACAAAGCACGAGCGCGCGGATCAGAATCCCTAGGGTCCCTAGCTCCCCGGATCAGATCGAGGCCCAGGGGGAGAGAGAGAGAGAGAGATAGAGAGAGGAAGGAGGCGGCCGCTCACCGAGGAAGGCGCCGCGAGAGGGTGGAGGGTAGACGGAGCGATCCGGCTGACTAGGGTTCCGCACGGGCGCCGCACGCGAGTCTTTTATGCGGCGCCGCTGGGGCTGGGAGTGGTGCGGTGGCTGCGCGGGCGGGCCGTGGGCTTCAAGTCGGCGGCCCAGCGCGGCCCGTCCAGACCACCCTTTCGTCGTGACGTTGGCTTGCGCGCACCTCCGTCAGATCTCGGACCTGGTGGCATCCGGCCGCACACGCTGGATGCGGCGCGTTGCTTCACTTGGACGCTTCTGGTGTTTGGCGCACCGGCTTTTCGCGGCACGGAGAAGCCGCCCGAATCTCGCAAGATAGCGTGTCGAGACGCACCATCTGCTAGAAGATAACGGAGGTGCGCGAATTATCTCATGCCTGAAATATCACTTCCACAGTGCCTATCAGCCACAGTGGAAGAGACGAATCGAAATGCTCAATTTTCATACGTTGAGATCAGTGTATCATGATTTTGAGACTATCAGCAAGACTTCAGATCAGAATGTGGATAACATAACAGTTGGCTCATACGGTCATACCACCCCGAAAAACTGGCACAGATGGAATAATCTGGGTTCTCTTTAAAAACTGAGCAGTGCCGAAGGAGATCAAACGATCCAATCCAGAGAACCTTATGCGTTTCTATAAACAGGAGGTCTATACCCGGAATGGCGGAATCATCATCCCTGAAGCATACCCACTAATAATTTCTGATCTGCTAGCACCATAACGAAACAAATACTAGAGACGCAAGCAACATCATAGTCACAGAAAGTTGAATTTGCTCCATGTGCTAAAAGAACGAAACGTTCCATCTTTAGACTTTAGCAGAAAAGGAAAAACATGACTTTGCTTCAATCTTTTTCTCAGCAGAACCACGTTCTTTATGTTGTTGACTCTTAAGTTTCTCGAGTTTCCGAGTGGCTAGAGGCAGAGGCCTCCGGGAGGTTCGGCTCCTGTCAGCCCGGGTTCCATCCCTGCCGCGGCACGGGCACTGTAGCAGTGAACAGTAACGCGAGTTACTGTTCATTGCAGGCAGTGAAAAAAATCCCCTCGCTCTCCCCGGGTCAAAGCATATGGTTAAGACTCGCGCCGAAGCTCACAACGGCCAGCTGAGTCCCTGTGTAGGATCGGGGAGGGGGTTCGGAGGTTTTCTCGGCCTGCGTGAGAGGCTCTTCTCCTTAGCAAAATGCCGTCGGGGGCGGTCTTACCCCCGGCAGGTCGAGTTTTTTTTTAGTTTCTCGAGTTTACACAAGGTGGAACAGGGGAAAAATGCTAATCTATACAAATAATGCTTAGCCACACAACAACATACAACATGCTGCTCAGCTGCTACAATCTTAGCGAGCTTGAATGTGTTAGGCAGAAAGAATAGAGAAGGGGCCATGTTTAGCTGGATTAGATGTACAACAAAAGGGTAGGAATCTCCAGTTTGGCTAGAAAGGTTTCTAGCCTACCGAGTCTTCCCTTTGTAGTCCTCCATCGTTTCGATGAATATCTGGTGCTTCTCCACCCTGGCCAATATAAACAAACATGCAAGTGAAATACATTGTCAGAGAGATTCATCACTTTCTTGGTAGTGAAAAGATACAAAGGTGAACATAGGGTGCAAAAACTGCTGAACCACAAAAAGATCTTGTAGTTCCACTCACACTTTATCCTCTTCATGATAATAGTTTGGAGCAACAGCCAAAAGTTGGCCACTATGGTTATATGCCATAGATGCGACACTTCCCGAATAGCTTGGAAACTGCGACAATAAAACATGTTACTTTTGACTCATAAACCAGAGAACAAGAAGAGGGTGGAAAAACTACAGTTTTTTTTTGGGGGGGGGGGGGGGGGGGGGGGGGGGGCGGCTTTGTAAGTTTAGCAGTTGAAGGGGGCATCAGTCATGTAATACATGCAAAGTGGAGGAGCAACCATTTAGGAATATTTTTTGTAGTAGTGAAAAGCCTTCCCCAAATCGAATGTGGCACAAAATATGTGATAAATTGAGCGCCTTTCTCAACATTTTCAACACAACATTCTTCCTCAATTAAAAAAACAATTTGGTAAATGAATCCCCGGGCCATAAATAATAGTTTTTCTGGAAATAAAATAACCAATGCAAGAGTGCATGGGTAAGACTTGCTCTAAGTTATCTTACCTCGAGCAGCTTCTTTTTGGATTGAGCATCCCAAGAAATAGTATGTCCTTTATCATCTCCAGTAACAAAAGTTTTCTTGCTGCTGACCAGAAACATATGAACTTAGCTTCACAAAGAGAAATTTCTGCAATTTCTATAAACAAAACATACCAGGGATGAAGTGTGACACAATTTACAGAAACCCGATCTAACTTTCCATCTCTGGAATTTGGATGACATCGGAAGGCATATCTGCAGAAACATAAGAGTCCCAGCAAATTACGAAGGAAAATGTACCTACTATATTCCCCAAGGACTTAATCTGCCCGTCTACCTTGAAGGTGTCCAAATTGATTACTGTATAGCTCATTTTGGTTCTGATCAATCCTTTTTTGTAAAAGAAAGGAATAAAAAAGGTGCATAAACCACTATTGATTGATAAAGTTTTGGTTGAATGCAAAGATGGAAAATCGATAAGTTAATAAGATGTGCAAGATATATTAGAACCTAAGCTTATAATGTTGACTCGATCTATACATCCCCTTCACCAATATTGTCTTTTCCAATAACATACTAGCCTTCCTTACAGTATTCTCAATCATACTTGATTTTACATATTTTTTCCTCGAATACGCACAAGAGCTGCATATCATTGTATTATAGAGAAGAAAACCGGTCGCTTACAAAAAAACGCCACCTCACTCCGGACCGAGCTGTGAGGGGCTGTGGTTACAAGTAAAAGGAAACCTTATCAAAAAATACAAATAAAAATGAGACCTGACCGAGTAGTTGATTATATAGTAAATGACACAGAAGACAAACACCAGCTAAAAGATAACCAGCAGAATGAAACACTACAAATACTTACCCCATATCACCATCTGTTCCATGATTAAAATACTTCAATGCTACAATTCCATCCACAGAGCCAGCAACATAACCTAAGGGAGTAAAGGAAGACATGAAGAGTGAACATTTATGATTTTAAAATGATGTCAATTTTCAATCCAGTATAAAACATTCACTTGGGGAACATTTGAGGTAAGCAAAAGAAACTAGATCAGCAATTCATTATTACAGGGTCTTGTCTTCAGATGAGGAACTTCCAATTATAAGAGAAATTTTACTAATATTTTCAGGGAACAATAACTGCAGAAAAAGTTTTGATAAGCAACAGCAAGGTATATAGCATTCCGTAAACATGGAGTGATTTTTATGGAAGTCTTCATATTTCCCTGGAAAAGAATCTGGAAAGAACCTACTGACAGCTTGCAATATTATGAACTATGAATAAAAAGAGCAGCTTGAAAAATCGTAATAAAAGTAAAAAATCTTACCGTTCCACTCTGCAGAAGCTTGAAGGCATTGTATCTGATATACTAGAGGACACTCTTTTGATTTGACTGGCCCAGCCAGATTCCTAATGTCATAAAAATAAACATTTCTTGCAACTGCAGCTAATAAATACATGCCACATATTGAAAGTGATGATACATGTGACTCTAAGGTTACAGTGCCCGTAGAGTTTGTGCTTCCTGTTTTCGCATCCCAAAATTGTAGCTTTTTGTCAAGACTGCCAGTCACAACTTGACCTGAAAAATGCAGAACACAGTACTAAAAATAGTAAATGTCTTATTTGATACTCGTCGAGGATACTAAATATTCAAGAATGAAGTGGTGCCTATTCTGAACTTGCTAAATCTTAGATGTAAATTAGTGATAGCAAGCTTCACAATTTATTAAAAAAACATACTTTCAAACTAACATGACTTTCCTAGAAAGTATAATTGTTCGGATCAGGTACTAAGAAAAATAACTGACTATTCAAAATGACAAGGTTCATATCATCATTTCATGTCCAGATAATGAGGACATGTATATATACTTGTACAGTTTCATAAGGTTATTTGCTGGTACAGAGAAATTATCCAAGAATCCAAACATATAAACATCATGTACATACTGTTCCTTACCAGACATCTGGGAGAACTCAATGCAGGCAATCGCATCTTCATGGAGCCCCACCGTGTCCTGAGCACCTGAGCCGAAGTCATACCTGAGAATTTTGCCGAACACATTAAACTAAATAACATGGAAAATGGAACTTTTTACTTGACACAAGAAATCAATGGCAGAAGTGACACAACAAATTTTACTGCTTCAATATGTTGCAACCATGGGCAGGAAACAGAGAGCACATGACTTCATGGTTCAACAATAAATCCTGCAACGAGTTGCAACACATTTACGTTATTACCTTAGCACAGATCCATCAGAGCCGCACGCCAAAGCAGTGGACTCATCCTCAAAGCAGCAGTCGAGAAGGGCCTCCTTTGACTCCGCCGTAAAGCGGAGCGTTCCCGCGCCGGCGTCGTACAACCGCAGCCCCTAAAGCACAAATCCCACGCAAAACCCTATCAGACAACTCTCCCCAACTCCACAGAAGCAATCAGACAATCTCCCCCAAATTTCAAGCTAGAATTGAGCCTGGAAGCCGCAATGAGCTGTACCACACACTATTTACCCTTAACAAACAGCGAATTGCACGAATCTGTCTCGAATTAGACCGAATCAGAAATGGAGACGTTAGGAAGCGCGGAACGGCTAGGCCGTGAAGAACCACGAGGCGGGGGAGAGAGGGAGATCTCACCGAATCCCAAGAGGAGACGAGCAGGATGTTGGAGGAGGGCGCGAACCGCACCCGGGAGACGGCGCCGGCGGTGGAGTCGCCCGTCAGGCTCCGCCTCGCCATCGACAGGTGCGCCGTGCGCGGACCTCGCGAGTGGAGTGATGCGGAGAGCGGAGGGCTTTGAAAAATTCGAACCGAATTCCAACAGTAAAAAAGACGTCAGCATGGGCCTCATTGTTGGCAGATTATGCTCGGCCCAATAGTTCGGCCTTCGGAAGCCATCTTGGTTCGTCTCCCGTTGCCGAAACGAAACAGAGCCGTTTCAAAAAGAAAAAAAGAAAAAGAAGAAACGAAACAGAGCTCGATCGACTGCTACAATGTGCACGCAGACTTTTGACATAAACGTTGCAAGTGTCAACGTGATCGAAAGAAAGGAAAAGTAGCACAAAGGAAACAGCTAGTCCAACTCAGGCTGGATCCCATCAGTCAAAGATGTTGGTATAGACAATACGATTGAATTCGTCACCAACCTTACCGTGTCAACCAAAGAAACAAAAAAGAAAGCCCCCGGGATGTCAAATGGTTCAGCAGGATGACTGAATCAAATATCATTCAGATTTCTGATTACTGTACATCTAAGCAAAGCATGATAAGCTCCAAAAAGAATACGGATTCGGACCTCACGCATCACTTCTAATGTGATGAGCTATTCTTCAGATATCAAGGTGTCTTACAGGAATTGCAGTTTCACATAATGAACTATACCGGACCTCATAATCTGAAACAGCTTATACAATGCTGTTGCAGAAATGTCTTACCAACTAATTTACGAATTTATTATACGAAAGGTATACCCACGTTTCGAACTAAAAGCATGAAAGTCGGGGAGGCCAAACAGGCCAACAAAGCATGTACATTCCTGACTGTGATCGCCTTTATACCAGTCCATCAGAACCTCTATAACGAATGGAACCATCCAATACCAGAGCAAATCCAATGTTTGCTGGCAAGATCTCTCAAGATGCAGCTGCAATGTTATTACCTGACGGACATCTCATTCTGCGACACCGCCTTGTCGTTCGTCCCCATCCAAACATACCCTTATCATCAGCTTCTAAGTCTCCAGAGCCAGATGGCTTTGGTGGTGTAGTGACCTTGACCTCCTCTTCTACAGCTACAGTTAAATTTTTGCGAGGTTTTCGACCTCTTGTGCGCCCACCATAGCGTCCTCGCCTACTTAAACTCGACTCCCAGGATCCACCGGACGCCTGTACTAAGCCCTCAAGCAATTGAACATCCTCTATGATTTCAGGCCTGGAAAGTGATGACAGGCCAGGCAAGATATCTTTCTGGAAGTCCCGCTTCTGCCGGCGTCTCCTTTGCTGACCCCTTCTAGGCTTGGTGAGAAGGTGGGCGGTTGAAACTGCTTGTTCGTCGGCTGTGATTGTGGGTGCCAGTGGCCTGCTCCAGCACTCATCAATCTTCGTCTCTTCCAGCTTCAGTGTCAAGGATTCAAAAGATTCTGACTCGTCATTACTGGAATCATTGATGCAAGCTTCCACATGCTCAGCAAAGTCATCAATGTTTGATATAGCAAGATCTGCAAACCACAGCAACATATCGTCGGGTGCCTCAGCAGTTGCTCGCACGTCCGTTGATAACGCAATGATGCTCTCAGCTGCAGCTACAGCAGATGTAACAGATGTGTCGCCAGCTTCCTGGTATGCATCACGTGTAACAGGACGTGTACATTCTTGAACAAAAGTCCATGCAGCACCCTCTTCACAAGCTGGCACCTCTAAGTCAATCACAAATCCACGTTTAGATTGGTTGCTCTGCAATGAGGCGACCTGGCATTCATGCGACACAACTGATTCCTCTGAATTATCTTCATTTGGTACATCATCATTCAGATCAATCAAATTCCTGATTGAGGCAGAATTTTTCTTGATGACTCCTTCGGCAGTCTCTCCATCTTTAGTCACATCCTTCAGGCAGGAAAGAGGTACACGCTCATCGGTCTTATTAAAAATAAGCTCATTTCTGGCGGCAAAGTCTTCAGAAGCACCATCCTTCTTAATTCCGCATTCTAGGGATGTTGAGGCAGAATCTGACAAATTTTGAATAGTCAGGGCTCCTTCATTCCTGGCTTTAGTATTTTTCAGCTCCGCTGCAGGTCCAAATGAATGGCCAAATAGCTTACCTGGCTCGTCCAAAACTGTTGGATCAGCATAGGTAGCTTTATTTTTGAGGCAAGAGAGCTCAAATAAGGCATCATCTTTGTTATGCTGTAAACTGCCTACAAGACCATCTTCCTGACTATCTGACAGTGTTTCATTCAAATTAAAGCTCTTCATACCCTTACCATGGGACTGTTGAGTTGAATGTTCAAACATCTTGGTGCTCTTTTGCTCCAAGTCATTAGAAATTGCTACCTGATGTCGTGAATGAGATGCAGAAAATGAATCAAGTGTAAAACCAGGGTAGCGTCTATTTATACTGTTGGCATATTTCGAACTTTCAATGCTCTGTGTAGCAGCACTGAGACTGCTGTATGAATTCACAGCTGACGATCCATTGAATCTTGGAATGGAAGCAAGATTACTGATGACACTGCTTCTTGGGTCTACCGTGCAAGATCCCATTGGGGTGGCAACAGAAGGATGGTCTATGGGAGGGATAGAAATGGGAGCAGCTAGTGTACCCATACTTGAATGATGCGGACGGTCAAATCTAGCAAAATTATTGACAGCATAGGGTTCCAGAGGACTGCGTGCAAACCATCCAACTGAACTACTCTGACCATTGTAAGGAAATTGGTTGCAGTTCGCAGGCCTCCCATCCACAACTTTGAAGTATTTCTGCGGGTCGGTTTCACTGTATTTGGGTGCTAAGAAATTTATACCGTTGACCTGTTTACCTGAAAAATTGAAGCAAGAGACAGAACAATTTTTAGGCAGGATCAAGTCAAATGTAAACCTATCAAAAAAAAGAAAAAAAAAGAGCCAAATGTAAACACGAAAGAGTAAAAGAATAAGTTGTAAAATATGAAAGATGCTTTCTAAGCTATCTGAATGTATATGACATGCAAAAAAGAAAAAAAAATATATACATGCTGCTAAAAATGAAGAAAGATCATTCGCAAAAAAAAGAAAGAAAGAAAGATATTTTTCTTTTTGTCTTTCACAACTATCTATGAATATTACAGGGTAAACAAGTTTTCCTCAAAAACATAAGAAGAACTTTGAGGCTAGCTATATATTTCAAAGCCGTTACAAGTTAAACTTATTGTTACCTTTACTGATAGGGGGTTTCTCATCTTGTCTTATTTTCGCACTTGTATCAAAAAAGTTTGAGCTTGTCCCTTCATCAGCACGCTTGTCTTTGTTGTACTCTTTATTGGAACTGAAGTTAGTTGTGCTTGATCTCGGTATTGATTGATGCCATGGGTTATCCAGGGTATGTGAAAGGCCTCTTGATGCTGATCCATTTGCTCTACCCATATCAATACCAGTATTTGGCTCATTCAGGTCAGAGATGTGCCGGCTTCCAAGATTATTTGTGGTACGCAAACCTGACGTTGAACTGTTGTCACTTAACCGCCCCAAGCCTTCTGCACTAACTAATGCAAAGTCAGCATAGTTCTGCAGTTTTGAATCTGAGGTCAAGCCAAGGAAATCTATTGGCTTGTTCTCTGATGCATTGTCATCATCTACATAATGATCAGCAGGAAGTTGAAGGTCAAAAGTGTGTTGTCTGCTTTTTGGAGCAGCATCACTTGATGGAAATCCATTGGGAGAGGACTGCACGCTGCCTTCTCTAAAAAACTTTATGGATGCCTCGTTTCTATCATTATGCTCTACAGGAGCTTTTCTGCATGTTGTGGATGCAGGAAGGACCGCCATCTGCCACACCATTGTTGCACCATTTTGTGGCACCTGAGATGGTGAATTTGTCTGTGATGCATCTGTCAGCATTGGGTACGCATATACCTCTTTACTTTGATACTGTTTCATCATATCTCTCTGTAGGTTGTAAACCCGGTGCAGTTCATACACCTGGACAGAGAGTGGGTTGTGAGGCTTGACAGATAAAAACACTTGATAAGGAAAAATGTGTATGTTTTCCTGTTGCGATTAATTTTTTTGTACAATGCGATGCATAAAGATGCCTAAGAATTTTATGTGTGCTCACCTGTTGCCTAAATACAGCATCATGTTCAAGCATTGTGTGTGTGTGCTTGAGCATTTCTTTGTCAAAATTGGAAAAACCATTTGCCGACTTTGTTGTAAAGCCGTTGCTCATCTGGCCATTTGGCGCCTTCTCCTCATAGTATGGACTCCACCTACCATTTACTTCCGCGTTGAGATCCATTGTGGCATAATATCCAGGCATAAAGCTTTCACCTTCTACTTCTGCCCCCACTATCGATGTAATCTGTCCAATGAGCCAGTGGAACAACGCTGAATTGTAAGTCACACCGCTTTGCAGTAAAAGTTTCAAATAAGAAAAAGTGCATGAAAGTATTTAGTGGTTAAAGAAAGAAACCAACAAAAGAAATCGGCATCTTACAAGAGAACTAAATATTTCTTGCAAATTTAAAGATTATGATTGGTAGTATATGTAGAAAAGAACAAGCTTTTAGTCATCTGGATGCTGCAACTTTGTTTTGATGGCTTGTATATTTCAGCTACAAAACATGATGCCTAACTGCAACTCCGATGCCTATTTCAAGGAACACAAACCTTGAGCCAAAGCACAAATATTACTAACAAATTTAGGTCATGTTCGGCTTATCTACCAATTGCTAGGCTGCTAGCTGCCAAACCTAGGGAACGATGATTATCTAGACTTTCTCCATGCATGCATTTGTAACAAAATTCCACATTTCAATCTTTCCCCTTGAAAAAAACACAATACAGACTTTCACATACACATGCACATATGCCCACCCTTTGTACGCATGCACGGACCGCCCTATGAATGCCCGCACGAGGTGAGAGCTGGATGATCTTGAACCAAGTGTTGTAACAGAGTTACTTGTAAGAAAATAGTGGTTGTATCTGAGGATGTACTATACGGTGATTTGTGTAATGCATGCGTGCACTGTGATAAATTTCTTATGGCATCGGCATGCCAACAAACCAATGCTGAAAAATTTCGGAAATGCTTTTAAGATGCTCAGCCAGATACTGTCATCTACAATAGACAGTGTACTAAGCACTGATAGGTGAACAAAAGAGAGCGAGGTGAGAAACTGCTGCCTACGTTATATCAAACAAAAAATTACAGCTGCCAAAAGAAGCTAATTACCAAAACTACAATTAAGGTGATATTGACTAATTACCAAATCATGAAGCATGCATTTATCATGCTGTAATTCCCATTACTCGGAGTGTAGCCAACCTGTTTCTGTGATCTTCACAGCACAGGACACCAATGGGATGGCAATGCAACACCCCCGTGTATAATGCGTATCTCCACTGTTATAAGCTAAATGGATAGCTCTGTCTGCTCAGCTGAATGAGTTCCGAGGAAATAACCTGCCCATCAAATTGTAAAGTGAGCAGTGTGAAAAGATCTAACAAACAAGATGCACAATGTATCATGCAGTATCCATGGGCACAATGCAAGATCGAGACCTACTTCCCATATCAAAAATAATCAACAAAGCATAGGCAAGATCGAACGGAAACAGCACGGAAGGCCCAATTCTAATTAAGATATTCTCCCGAAGAAAAGGAAAATGCGGGTACAGCTGTTTGTATGTCAACTCGTCAGACAAGAAAAAAAAGGAGAGGAGACGAGTCAACCGTCAATAGTTCAACGAACTTGATAAATCCTAATAACCAGTTCTATAAGGTAGCTATATCATACCAAACGTGGAGACCGGAAAGCAGCCAGGCCTAGTGCAATTATCAGCTCCGTGCCCGCGAGGCTTGGAGGCGGCGTGGGATTGGGATGCGGCGCGGCAGGGGCTGGGAGGGGCGCGGCCTTGCCGAACTCGGAGGTGGGGAGGAAGGGGATTGGGGCCGAGCTCGGAGACGAGGAAGTGCGCGACTGTGGGGTGTGGTGTTTCTCTCTCCTCTGAGAGGAAGGGAATGGAACGACCTTCTTCTAAACTCAATGCAAAAGGACAGGCAGATTTGTTGACATGTGGGTCTTTTTATTCTCTCTCTCCTCCTGCTGATCCCCTCCCCCTCAGTCCTCACCCACTTTCATTCATCCCCTTCCCATCCCATTCCTTTCTCTCTCCCAATCTTTCTGTGTCATCGGGAAAATGAAGGTGGTGTTCCGTTCACTTTAGAGGGGTATAAAGGGGTCACATCAAAGATGTCGGCCGCATTTATGTGTACTAAACAAAGTCAAATTACAAAACTAAGTTCAGGACCCCCATCTATTTCGCGAGACGAACGTAATGAGGGTAATTAAGCGGCGATTAGACGATAGTTACTGTAGCATCACTGTGTCAAAACATTGATTAATTAGGCTCATTAGATTCGTCTCGAAAAATAACGCCCGTCTGCAGAAAGGTTTTGTAATTAAATTTTATTTAGTACCCCTAAATAGTAAGATTCTTTTTTTTAGAGGACTATAAACTTTAGAGGAGTTTTAGAGGGGAATCCGAACGGGACCGAAATAAGCTAACACTTGTTTTTCCTACCCCACCTGCTGCTGTCTCCATCAGAATTTTTCTGAGAAGCCAAGCGTATATATTATCATCTGTGATAATCATGGGCCGTTTTCATTATTGAATCAGGTCAGGCAGGAGTATCTGATTTTCCTGTGATGCTTATTTCTGTTTTTCTTTGGTTGGCTATAGAAAGAGCTTGGAGGATTGTGACCCTTGAGAATCTGTCCACTCCACCCCCTCCCTTCCCTTTGCTTGCTAGTGGGGGAGAAAGAAACAACTTGATATAAAAATTCATGTACTCCAGAGGAGAGGACAACACCAAACTTACTTTCCAAATCTTACAAATCCAGCTATCTTTACTCCCCGGGATACTTTAATTTTTCACAACTCACATGCCGCCCACAGCATCGTGTGTACTCCATATCTTCACCTCAAACTCGAAGTAGAAAAACACTTGTCCAACACTAATGTTATACGTGTGTCTGACAAGCTCAGATACTCAAAAGGTTGTTATGTTTCGCTCTCTTCTACGCGGCCAACTGGATAGAGGAAGATTGACAAATCAAGTATGACTCACGAGAGTCATCTTTCTTAATAATCTACACGTCCAACATTTCTGTGCAGTTAGGCTGTCAAATGCATTGAAATTAGAAGATGGCGTGGTTCAAACAGAAGGCCCACTGGTTCGAATAGGAGCAAAGTTTCGGTACGTTGTATATTTATGCGAAATGAATTGTATATTTCCCTGATGTAATTTTGATTGTCAGGCCTGGAGAAAAGATTCAGATCACTCACCCCCCCCCCCCCCCCCCCCCCCCCCCCCGCGCGCACTATGAAATTAAAACCTGCCACACTCCACTGGCCATCTTTAAGCCAACTCAGATTCCGGCAGGCGCGGGTAAATTAACTTGAATCCTTTATTACTAGTACAAATCTGGTTGGATTAGTCAAAAGAAGGCAATTCCACACATCTCGTTCTCCTTCTGTCAACCAGACCCAGTATCTAAAAATAAATCCCACATAAATTCGCCAATAGATCTGGTAAGACCTGTCCGGCATGCCAGTAACTGTAGAACTAGCACAAAACAAAGCGAGCAAGTCTATTAAAACACTGTTTCACCCCTACACGACGACCATGCCTGACCCTGTATCCTGTGCTCGGCTGTTCTCTGCTACGAGGAGGACGAGTGGACGACGACGGATGAGCCGCAGCTGCTCGCCTCTCTCGCCTGGCACCCTTGCTGCCGGCGAAAGCAACCAACTCGTTTGGACGCTAGGCAGGCTTTTTGGACGCTAGGCTTGGCTTGGCTCGACCCCGACCACTTGTTTTGGGGTGGGACATCAGATCTGCTGCCTGCGAATCATGGAATGGGCGCTCTCGGCTCTTTGTTGCGCGGATCGTGGTCTTGTCCTCATGCATGTCTGCACGGGTGAGCTTAAAGCCCCGCGTGTCAGTGAAGGAAAGCAAGGCAGGCGAGCCCTCGTTCCGGCGTTAAAAAAAAAAAGGATCAGCCTCGTCTCTCATAAAGGCCGCTCTGCCCAAAGTACTGCTTGCTGTGCATATCTTGGTGATAGCAGGGGACGTTCGTTTCTCTAGGCCTAATTTTAAGCCGTCTAGAATCTTGTCATTTAAAGGTATTAAATAAAGTCTAATTAAAAATTAATTACAGAACTTTGTACTAATTCGCGAGACGAATCTAATGAGGGTAATTAAGCCGTGATTAGACGATAGTTACTGTAGCATCACTGTAGCAAAATATAGCTTAGTTAGACTCATTAGATTCGTCTCACAAATTAGCACACATCTGTAAAAAGGTTTTATAATTAGACTTATTTAATACGTCTAAATAGCAAGATTAGTTTTGATGTGACCTTTAGGCCTAAAAACACGAACACCTCCGAAAACTTTTGCACTGTTCCAGTCCGGGGGATTGGATGATAACTGCAAATACGCACATTTTGCTTCAACTGAGTGAAGTTGTTTTTAATCTGGTGGACCCGTAGCGTAGGACGTAGCAGCCGGAGAAGCCACCGGAGCTTACAGCAGGCGTTGTCCGGAGCGCCGTCGGCGGGCTAACATCTCCCGGTTCTGACCACGTGACCGACGTGCTTATCGAACGGTAATCGTAATGCTTATTGCCTTATTGGCTAACAGCGACGAGCAGTTAATTAAAGACGGTTTAGTACGACTGTACGAGGGCATTTCAAGCAGAACGCAAAGTACGCATCGGACCGCGCTGGGCGGCGGCAGAGATCCCCGCATCGCGCGCGCACGAGCCAAGGCCCGAGGCCCCGAGCAGCGCCGCCTCTGCCGCTCTCCCGAGTGGAGCACCGGTGCGGCGCGCGTCGAATCGAATCGGCCTGGCGAGCGACCGAGCGCGTGGACGCGGCTCGTGTCACGTGACTCGCGGAGTCGCGGGGGGAGCGCGTTCGCTGTCCGGTCGTTTCCTCTCGTTTCACGGCCGCAACGTTACGGGATTTAGTGGACTCGGAATCTAAAAAGAATCAGTTCGCGTTGGCATGGGAATTGATGCGCTCCTCCACCGGCATATATCGGCATGGACGCCAGGACGGTGCCGAGCGCTGACACCTGCGAAATCCAATCTGCCGAAGCAGCGCCCGGTTTCCGAACGCGTCGCGGACCGGTCTCCGTCCGGGTGCTATGACCACTCATCATACTCCTATTATGTGAGTGAGTGAGTGAGTAACCGAGTGTATCTGCATACTCTTACGTGACACGTACGGCCTGGTCTCGGCCACATACGGGTGCGCGCCTCTCGTGTCCTGGGACGCACGGCCGGTGCGGCGCGTTAGGCGACTGATTCGCGCATTGTTTTGACTCGAATAAACGCACGTACGTACTAGTTCAATGCATTTCTTTATGGCGGGCGGCGTTGGGGATGTTGACTCGTGCGATCCGATGTTAGGGTCACAGTACGGCCAAGGTAGCAAGCTGCTAGTGCCACGAAATGTATCGTCAACACGGCTTTAGACAAGTATAGGTATCTGACGCAGAGCGATACATTGTGCTACTTTTACTTTCACGAAGGTGACAAGCTCCAAACAGATCGAACTGAAGATCGTAGTGCGGTAGCCCGCCCCTATCCTCCACAACGTGACCACCGGAAGTGGAAGCCTAGAAAGGTGATGACCCCAGGACCCAGACAAAAGGCATGTCATCACAAGCAAATTAACAACCAGGTAATTAGCATCCCACTTTCTCCTGTGCCCCCCGCTTTATTCCGCGTCTAATCATATCCTCCGCGCTGCTACGAGCTCGACAGTGCCGGATGAAGAAGAAACGAGCCGGCCCGACAAGCTGCGGAGGTGTAGCTTCGGCTTTGCACGCAGCCTTTCTTCGTGCTGGCTCTTTTTACCAGCTCGTCATTGCTGTTGGTTGGTTGGGTAAAAGGCTAGAGAGCATCCAATCATCTACTAGCGGGGTTCATGCCGTGAGGAAAGAGAGTAAAGGAAAAGGCCTCCGTGTCTTTGCCCCGGAAACCAGCGCGTTTGGGTGGAGGACCCGGTGAGCCGCTTTGCCTTTCCAGGATGCGTGCGCGTGTGCGTGTCACCGGCACGCCCCTTTTGGCCGGCATCGGTGGACAGAATTGCACAAGATTTATGTATGCCATGCCCAAAGACTCCACTGATCGATGGTTAGGCGGTTACACTCAACTGATAATCACGTGGCACAAGCCTGCGACCTCATGAATAACTAGTGGAGGCTTTCGGAAAAAGAATGACTAGCTGGTGGACAATAAGGAACAGATCACGCTTCAGCTACACTAATCAAACGGGAGATGGAGTGTACCTGTCTAATCATACATACGGCTCACGAGATCTGAGAAAAGTAGACTTCGCGTAACAGAGCCGCCTGCCTGATTAGATCTGGCAAACGAAGGTTACGCATTAATAACCGCTGCTGCTGCTGCTGTTCCTGTCCGGCCCAGGCCGGTTCGCTCGGGTCCATAAACCAGTCCTGACTGATGACTGTTTTTTTCTTTTTTTTTGGAGCAACGACTGATGACTGGTGACTGGTGACTGGTGAGCCTCTCGCGCTCGGCTCAAACTACCCTATTGATGCGGGCTCGCAGCATCGGACAAGTGGGACAGTCAAGTCCTGTGCGGCCGCGCGGCCGCCTGCCATCTGATGCCCCTTGCTCTCTGTCTCAGGCCTGTGCAAAGCTGCCTCGTCCTGAGCTGCCGATCACCCCAAATATTTTTACAGTTTTAAGTCGTACGCAGCTCAATACCATTCTTTTTCGTTTTCTCTACTGTATATATGATGAAAAGAAAGCTGGGAATATGATTGAGGCACTCATACGAAGATTTTTATACGACAGCTGAAAACTTCTCGTAGGTGCTGTTAACTTTTCCCCTTTACAAGCCAGGATGCTGATATGCCAAACTTCAATCGAATCAGAGGACATACTTACGTAAACCCCACTACAATGGATGCTTTGGCCATGGAATTTCTCCACGGCTTTTTAGTGATTCAATTCAAACTTAAATCTCTCTTTTCGAAAGATCGAGCTTAATATCTCTTTCCAAAAAAAAAAAAAAAAAATCAAACTTAGCCTCAGAGCCCAAGTTATCCAGGCATCACAGCAACCTGTGTATCTATCCCTTGGAATTGGACATTGACAAACCTTCGCACATGCTTCACCCTCGGATCCAGCGAATGTTCCTAGTCCAAGATCCGGCGTCCACTCCGGCACCGGGAAAAGGGAACCGGCATCTAATCCGGCCGGCAGCTTGTGGTTTAAGATAAGCACGAGGGGCATGGGCATTTGTGTATTTGCCCCCAAACGAGTGAGTAGCAGGTAGATCGTGCTTTGCTTTTAGCTTTAGCTTATGCGAATGCGACCGAACGACCTGAAGAGTGAAGACATTCCCACGATGGCGACGTCTTTGCGCGTAGTATGCTCAGCTCAGATCGGTAGCCGCCCCGCTTTTCTGCATGCCACAGTACTCCTGATCGATCTTGATCCCGCGTGCGGTAGCCATGTCATGATAACATGATTATTATCGTTATTATAATATTATTATTGATACTAATATGCTGTGACTTCTTTCCATTTACTCGCTCGCAAAAAAAAAGAATTCTTTCCATTTACTGCATGATACTGGCGATCGTACTTGTGTCTGCAACTTTTATCGGCTCGCTGTTGCTGGAAGCCTGGAACCACTGTCCACTGTTGACTGCCTGAGCCTGACCACGAGCAGCTGTAGCCCGTAGGAAAGGAATCACAAGGAAAGATTGTTCAGCATTTACTCCGTCTTATAGTGGGGTTAGACTATCTGCACTCGTAGACCTCTATTTTCAACCTTTAAAAGGAATATTCTGTCCTGGTCATCAAGATTCTCATCTCTATATCAACTTCTCCCGCACCCGTGAACCTCTATATCTCAACCTCTATACCAATTAATATATATTTTATTTAACCTCCCTCTCTCTCTCTCTGGAACTCTCTCCATCTCTCTCGCTCTCTCCGTCTCTCCTTGGCGCGCGCCGCCGGCCCGCCTCCCTCCCCCTCCTGGCTCGCGCGGCGCCGCCCCTCCTCCCTCCCCTTCCTCCCTCGGCGACGGGTGGTCTCTCGTTGGCCATTCACCATGCGGGAGCTCCTCGGCGAGAGGAGGACGGCGATGCGGCGGCGGCGGAGGGCACCGAGGGTTGCCGTACAGGTTCGAGGCGGCCTCGGCGGCGGCGAGAGCTTCGATTTGTGGCTCCGTTTCTTCGATTTGTGGTCCGTTTCTTCGATTTGTTCTCCATTTCTTTGATTTGTGGCTCGTCGTCGTCGGCGTCCGTGGCGTCCTCGTCGGCGTCGGCGGGGCGGCGGCGGAAGGGCGAGCGCGGGGCGTCCGCGGAAGGGCGCGAGGAGCGTCGGTGGTTGGGTCTCCCCGTCCGAGGTGGGCCCGCGCCGATGGGTAGCGGGAGCTCGCTATCCCGCCAGGTTTGGCGTTCACGGGAGCGACCGCTATCGTTGCGGTCGCTTTAGCGTCCCCCGCTGCGGGAAAAAAAAAAACGCTAAAATGGCCTGCAGGTTTCTTTACCGGACACCGCTGTGGATAGTCTTTTAGCTGGGAGTTTGTGAACGCTCAAATGTGAAAGAGGAGCCCGTGTAGCCCAAAGGCCAGAGAAATATAGATCTGGCGTGATGGAGCACAGCCTGATCAAGTAGCCCGCTCGGCCCGAAATCTCAATTTGTAGCCGATGACTTGGCCCAGCACCATTTCTGGAGCACAAGGCCCAGCACTTTTACGTCTCCGAAATTCCGAATCGCAGATGGGAGACGACGACATGCATCATCGGTGCACGTGACTATGTGAGTGACTGGAGGGACCTACAGGACATGACTTCTCTCCAGTCCCGCTGGTCTTTTCTTTCTTTTTCCCTTTGAAAGAAAACTTTTCACTACAATTGTCAAAGGCCGCAATCCTCCTGCGCAGGCAAGCATCATCCCCTCGCCCACTCGAGCCTTCACGTCGCACGGCACGCACCTGACGCGGTCTATACATGCTGCAAAACGACGCGGGCGACGACGGACCGTGGCAAGAGCAGCACCCACATCGCGCCGGCGGACGCACACCCTGCGCTGCGCAAGTACCCCGGCCACTTGCCCGCGGACCCCAGCCGACAGCCGTCCGCCGGAACCGTCAACTGACGGACGGTCGCAATCAAACCGGCGCGCGCGGTACACCGCCATACTGAACCCATGTGCCGCGCTCCTTTAATTGGGCCGCGCCCGGCGCCCCACAGCAACCCACACAGCTCACTCACATCCCACACTCGTTCACACTTCCCTTCTCAGCTCAGCTCAGCTTCGTTCAAGCTCGGACAAGAAATCCACGCTTAAGCCACCAGCTTTCGCCAGTCCAGCCAGACAGCCATTGCTAATTGACGCTTCCGAAGCGAGGGGAGTAGCACAGCATGATGGGCCAGGTCAGGGTGGCGGCGGCGCTGCTGCTGGCGCTGGCGGCGTGCCTCGCGACGACGACGACGACGACGGCGAACAAGATCAACATCAACTGGAAGCCCAACACCAACTACTCCGACTGGCTGCAGCAGCACACCTTCTACAAGGGCGACTGGCTCGGTACGTTGTCCATTATTCTCCACACATTATCACCCGCCGCCTTTCTTCCCTAGCTTGCGCTCTCCTCATTACCTGCCCCCAGATCTGAATCCTTCCGGCAAGTGATTCGTTGGTCTCGATTCTAATTTGTTCTTCTCGGCCTCCATTGCTGGGCACGCAGTGTTCTACTACACGGCGGGGCAGGCGGACGTGGTGCAGGTGGACGAGGCGGGTTACAACAAGTGCGACTCGTCCCACGCCATCTACAACTACAGCAAGGGCCGCAACTTCGCCTTCCAGCTCAACGAGACCAAGACCTACTACTTCATCTGCAGCTACGGCTACTGCTACGGCGGCATGCGCCTCGCCATCAAGACCGAGAAGCTGCCGCCGCCGTCCCCGCCGCCCTCCGGGGACAGGTCCGGCGCCGCCGCGGGCCTCGCCGCCTTCGCCGGGGCCACGCGCCCGTCCTCTACGCCGCCGTCGCCGTGCTCGCCGCGCTCCTCAGGATGGTCTAGGAAGATCTGCCGAGCTCGTTACTCTCTTTTGTTCGATTTGGAGCTCTGTTTTCTTCTTTTCTTTTTCTCTTCCCCTTGCGTAGTGTGCTTGAGCTTTCAGGAGCAGTAGTGGTAGTGGGTCTTGTCTCTTGTGTTCGGGTTGATTAGCGGTGTGGATTTGCGCAAGCGATTGGTTTAGCAGAAATTGATTTATCAAGTGTGAAGCACTTAAGCTGAAGAATTTAGCTGTGCATTTTTAATTCATCCGTTGCCGCGGATATAAGCTCTCTCCTTTTTTTTTAACCGGATTGTTAACTGATCGTTGCTTCGGAAGCCTGAATCTCCGTTTGAACCAACGGTATACAGAGGCTAGGTGCTCACTCCCATGTGCGCATCTCGATGATTCTGGAACGTCCGGGTCGCAGCTGGTGTAGCCATGTGATTACTCTTACCACCGAGCACTGCAGCTCGTGTTCGTTGCCTTGGACGGACCGCAGCAGCAGCCCAGTTTCGCGCACGGATTGGCGGTCGCACGGTAAGCACGGGCTCGTGCGTGCGGACAACGCCGGTGTCGAGGCAGGCTTTCCGACGTGTAATGCGCTGTCAACGAGCACCACCACATGGTTAACAGATTTTTAATGGCCGCTTTCAGTGCAAGATTTTAGGGAAGCAGTCTGCCCGCTATTGGCGGCAGAATGCTGTCGAGAGGTTGCGTGTACCTCTGTTCATAGAATGGCACGATAGCTAGGTGATCACCGATGGACCGACCCTACGCGGGTCGCAGGCACGGGTCCGGTTAATGGAAGCCACGAGCTGCCGTTGCTCGCGCAGCGCAAGCACGGCCGGCGCGGCGAGCGGACGACTTCCAGTCTCACAGTGGGTGCCGCGCCCACTGGCGTGCCGAGCGGCGCCGGCAAAGCGGTAGCGGCGAATCACGTGCGGGCGTGCCTATGTACGAGAACCAAACACACCCTGATTGCCGTAGGCGAGGGTCTCTTTTCATCGCGGAATCGCGTATCTCCCTTTTGCTTTCTCGCTGAGCGTTATAGCACGATGGTTTCCGACTCGACTCGCTGCACATTATCCACGCACCAGATGAACTGATGAAGGACAGGAGGTGGAACGGATGAGAACAAATAGAGTAAAGAAAAAAAAAAATACTAAGCAGAAGGAAACGGAAAGCAAGGATAATGCATCGTTGTACGCCCGCATTCAGCAATATCCCATATGCCTCAAACAACTGCTATGTTCGCTCAACTGCTCGCACACACAGAGAGAGTTTGATTTGAGCTGGCTGGCATTGGCCAGGCCCAAATACAGGACGAGACCAAAGGAAGATACGCGATTGCGTGAGACTGCCTCATATGGTAACGCACTACCTTGAGGCTGAAGCGAGCTTGCAAACTGGGCTAGCAGCGGTGTCAACCCGTCAAACACGTAATCCACCATCACCGGAAGCAACCGCATTTCTTGGCAAGTCGAGATCAGAGAGTGGATGCAGCGCTGTGATCATGAGTCCAGCAAAGTCAAGGATCATAAATGGTTGATCTACCGAGGCACACGCGTTAGCGAAAGCATAATCATGTGACATCAATAAAAGCGCACCGGGTTTGCGCGGCGATCACTTCGAACAGCCCTGCGCGATTTGCGCGATGCAGAGTTTTGGATATCGCCTGCTTCCGTTACAGCGCCAACAACGAAGGATAGAGAACGAGCTCTTCGGTCACACCAAGTGACGGTACAAGCTGACTGGTACGTACAAAATTACCCTAATACTACCTATTTCTGGTTACTTTACAGCAGATCAATGCAGTGGCTAAAGTCCTTCCGGTGGGAGCCTAGGGACCCTGATCTTATATAGAAAAGGATCACTGGTTGTTTTTTTGTTCTTCTTCAAAAAGTAGGTCAACATCGACCTACAGAGGATAGGCCCCTGTATGGGTCAAGGACCTTAATTCACAGGTTATAAGCACAAATCTATATGCTAGAGTAGCTGTCTATGTTCTAGTGCGATATAAGAGTATAAGACTCTGAAATTGCCAGCCAGGTGGCAAGCGTGGGCTGATGAGAATTGTCCTACAAGTGTTGCCATGTAAAGAGGGGGACCATAAAAACAACAAATTCTTGTTGGTTACTCTGATTCTGGATATAGTGTTTACACTTCTACCAGAAACAAAGAGAGAAACTTCCGTTCAGGGCAATTTTGCTAGATCCTTCACTGTCTATTACAGTTGAGCAGCACCTCATTATCAACCTTCAAGCATTGCCTTAGCAGCATCAACAAGGGCAGGTCTGAAGCTGTCAGATGCTCGCCCAAGGACAGTATAGCCCTCCTTGTCTTCAGCGTCGACATCAGCACCATGTCTAATTAGCAGTAGAGCAACCTAAAACATAATTCAACACAAGAGTTAGCAACGTTCTGCATCTGCTCAAGGAAATGAAAAGCCCATGGCAATTAATCAAGTCCACATAAAAATCAAACCTAAATCGAACACCCGGAAATCAGGAATAGTCATTGATATTTGAAAGGCAGGAGGACGAGGTCATCCAGATTCAAAACCAGTTGAAAAGTCTAGAATCACCACGACGAATTCTTAATGTAACAAAGGCCATGTTTGGATCCAAGGGACTAATTGTTAGCTGACTAATTTTGGTCCATGAGGATCCAAACAGAGGGACTAATGAGGGGGCTAATTTTTAGCCAACTAAGGGACTAACAGTAATCCTATTAGTCAGAGGAACCCAATTAATAGGGACTAATTGTTAGTCAGCTAATTATTAGTCAGGGACTAATCGTTAGTCCCATGGATCCAAACAGGGCCAAAGATGTACTTCTCAAGGTGTATTTTGCAATATTAACACATGAAGTTGATGGTGCAGATCATATAAAATGCACAAACTAACAAATTGTTGCAAGCAAGCCAGAGAAAATTACCCCTTTGTTCTCGCATATAACCGCATGCATCAGTGGTGTTTGTCCCGTTCTGTCAGCAGCATCTACCTCTGCACCTTCCTCAATGAGGTATTCACATAGCTCACCATTTCCTGTGCTTGCAGCTCTATGCAGGGGTGTGCAGCCAAACTGAAAAATAAAATAATAATAGTTCATGTACAGATGTTAGGCAACTATACCTGTGCAGCGTATATAGATGTATCAGGCAGCAGCGCTTTGCATTAACAACCAACATATTTCTATGAGCCCTTATATCACATATCACTGTTCCACGAAACATACTGTATGTTACCTTTTTAAAAAACATTGTCTAGTGACACTTTTTGCAAACAGATTGTACACAACGAAAGAATTATATCACACTTTAGGTCATCATATCATGGTCAATCTTGTGTCGGGAAATAACAATATACTGTACCCAGACATATATTGTTCACCCTTTCCAAATCGAGTTTTATCATTGAAGAAGAAAATATACAGATATTTATTTTAGACTGTTGAAAGTCCCTGGAATACAGACCTTGTCCTTCTTGTTGACATTTGCACGATGTGCTATAGTCTTCAGCTATGCCAAGCCTCCCTTGCTAGCAGCATAATGAAGAGCAGTCGGCCACCATCAGTAGTCAAATCAACATCAGCACCTGATTACAAATTTATGATTACAAGTTTACAACAGTTGAGAAAAACCAAGATAAAAATGAGACTGCGGAAAGTTTTAAAAACACAAACACTGGTATACTGGTTATGACAAACACCAGACCTACCAGCGACCAGCCGATATTCCTATAATACACCAAGCTAAAAAGTTTACAATGATACAAGAGTACTTTGCGAAAAATAGAAATTTCCGGGAGGCTAGGCAGGAATTATAATATATAGTAGTGTCCGAATATACAAATTAGAGAAACAGACAGGGGAAGTACTACAGAAGGACATCAACAAAACAACAGTGATATTCACAAATTTTCTATACGAGATCATACACAAGACCACATCTCAGATCACTGCCAAAAACCAAAGTTGTATACGAGAGCAAAAAATAAGTACCATACCTCAGGTCACTGCCAAAAAACCAAAGCAGAGTAGTAGTATACTGTATACTATAGTGTATATGAGATCATAACCAAGCACCACATCTCGGATCACTACCAAAAACCAAACACTGATTTAAATGTTGCCTACATGCCTAGATCAACTATGTGCCCTTCAAGGTTAAGGCATTATTAACAGCTACTCCCTCCGGTTTTAAATTGTTGACGTTTGACTATTTTTGAGTTATATTTGACAATTCGTCTTATTCAAAATATTAGCTTACATATGCAAAGTTATGAGTTATATTTCAATTTCCTTTAGTGATGAAACTAATTATAAAAAAAATATATGATAATTTCTAAATATTTTGAATAAGACGAAGGTCAAACGTAACTCAAAAATAGTCAAACGTCAACAATTTAAAACCGGAGGGAGTATGCTTCTGTAACAAATAATCGGTAGGACTCCATGCTCTCCAATGTCACTCAACTCAAGATGCTCACATGTGCACAAGTTACTGCATTTGACTGAAATTGCTCGTACACACAATGTCACCAGGAAACATCAATTCATCATGTACCAATTGCCCCACTAATATAAGAAATTTGCAGCAAAGATGGCAAAACTTCGCCCAATTGCAAAGCTACGACCTCGTACCTCGCTCAAGCAGGATGTCGATGATCTCCACGTTGCCAGTGCTGGCCGCGGAGTGGATCGGCGCCCATCCCTCCTCGTCCTTCGCGTTCACCACGCCCGGCGCGGCGTCGCCACCGGCCTCCGCAAGCGCGCGCACCACCTAAACCCACCGCCGCAGCGCAAAGTCGTCAAAACCCTAGACACAGACACCCAGCATATTCGATTTTAAGACAGTAGAAGTCCACCTCACCTGGGGCTTGCCCGCGGCAACGGCGACGTGGAGGAGCGAGCGGCCGTCCTCGTTACGGAGGGAGAGGGCCGCGGCGAGGTCGGCTGGGGAGAGGGAGGCGAACGCGTCGGCGTCGCCGGACTCCGCGGCGCCGAAGAGCTCCTTATCCGAAGGCCGCTTTCCCCGGCCCGCAACCGCGGCGGCGTCGACGTCCATCGCCGTGGCCATCGGCTTCTGGGCTGGTCTGGGAGGGGGAGGCGAAGCGAAGGCAAGAGAGCAAGGCGCTTCGAGTAGTCATCAAGACAGATGCGCCTTCCACTCAAGTAGGCGCACTTTCTTTCTTCCATGGCAAGAATGAAACCGGACGGCGGCCTCATCTGGCCCAGAAGATGAGCTTGGGCCAAAATGGAGTTCGTTTACTTGGGTTAGTCACTCAGCGAAGGCCCAGCGAGTTCGTGCTGCGTTGCATCGACATGTCCCGCTTCTTCCTCCCATACGAGACCAAATCTTCACTCATCCACCGCGCGCTGCTGGAGAAAGCTCGCCTGCCGCCACCGGCCATGAGGTTCTACCCGCCCGTCTCCGAGAACAGATGGGGAGACATGGATTTCTTCCTTCTCGGCAAGGATAAGGTGATCAGCACCGACCCGACGGGCCGCGCCGTCCTCTGCAATCCCGAAGCGCGCTCCGTCCGCACCGTGCCCAGCCTCACCTCGCCGAAACACATGACCGTGTCCGTCACCGTCGGCAACGACCTCTACTTCATCATCACGCACCACAGTGCAAAACGGGATCCCTCCCAGCTCTGCTTCGACGGCTTGATCTTCAACAAGGACACCACGGGCAGCAGCCAGCCATGACGACTGGTACTGCTGCTCCTTGCCGCCGCCCTCCTACTTGGACTCCTTCGCACCTGACGGTTCATGGTCAATCTTGTGTCCAAAAATAATTTTTTTAGCAACGTGTCAAAAAATAAAGGTAAACTCTATGTTCCAGCGGCCGTGCGTTAACGCTCTGGAACGGCGGCCCTCGTGCGCCGCACGATCGAGATCCTGGCGAGAAACGCGACCAAGAGCGGGTTCTGAGTTCGTGGGACCCACCTTGACCGGCTGAAACACGTGCGACGGGTCACTCCCCATTTCATTTCCCCGCTTCTCTCTCTCTCTCTCTCTCCGTTCTCGGGAAATCATCCATGGTTTCGCCGCCGGATGAGGGAATCTCCGGGGAGGAGGCAGCCTCGCTCTGTCGCCTCGTCTCCAGGTACCTATTCCTTCTTCCTCAATTGATATGCGTCGGATTCGCGGTGATTTTCATGGATTTTTTTGTGATTTTCGTCTCCGTCATTTTCTAGGTTTCGCCGCCGGAGGGGTGTCGCCGGCGAGGAGCTCGGGTTCGTGCAATTGGGTTCGCATCGCTCGCGCTGGGACGTCTTCAGGATCTTATCTGGTCAGTTTTGTCTTTGATTTCTCCAATCCCTTTCCCCTCTTCTCCATCCTAGTTGCGGGCATCAATTCTGACCACCGTGGTTCAAAGTCCGGTGAGCCTCGTTCCAAACCTATCCTAGTTGCTTTTGCCTTGTTGTGTGCCTCATCTTCGGGCTCGATTTCTGAGCACCTAATCGTTCGATTTTGCTGCAAACGCAACAATGTCGAGGGTGAAGGCGAGCCCATTGGTCGCCGCCTGCAAAGCTTAGTGCGCCGAGTTCGGTTCCGCCGTGGATGGGCTACATTCTCTTCGCCTCCGACAGTTGTGCGTTCAGGCTTTCCCCATCTTAGTGTGGTCAGCATGCCATCCTCCCCGTTGTCTCTCCCTGCTGTGTACGATTAGATGTTGTGGTGCCCTCCACCTGTTCGACCAAATGCCCAGCTTGTGTAGGCTGTGGATTTTTTTCCCGTAGCTTTGTCCTTGAGCTCGTGGTTTGTTGGCTAATAGCAGAGCTTGGTGGCTGCTTGTAGGTGTTCAACATGTCCTGCTTTCAACCTGCCTGACAGGAGGATGCTGCCACAAAATTATGTGAAGCTTTGGCTCTGTCAATTCATTAGGAAAGAATAGAGCAACTTCTGTATCAGTTCTCTTTTAGGAATTACTGACACTTCATTCTGCATATTCCATTTAGTGCTAGCACATCCACAAGTCATTTTCAGCTACGTTTTGGCACTTGTGAGAGGTAATAGCTAGGATTTCCGTTTGTATTTTGACCCATTGGGTTAGTTTGAACATTAGCTCGCTATTAGCATTAGGTTACACGAAAGCACATGATTTTGAGTAAAAATACTTGTTCAGTTTCTAGAGCTGCCTGCCTTCCTAGAGAGAGAAGAAGGATTGGAATTTATTTAGCCAATAGGTTACTTTTCGGTGGTTGGATTTGACTGGACTTCACACTATACCTGTTCTCCGGATTCCAATTTCTCTTGATTTAGTTTAGATGCATTTTTCACTTTGCCATTTCAATCGCTAGTAAATGCAAGTTGTTATTAACTTGCCAGACCAGAAGGTTGCGTCCAGTGCATATTACACACTGTCATGTTGATTTGATCATGTACCTTACATGTCGTCATGGTCCTTTTTGTGTAGTTCTGCTATCTACTATAAGCACTCTTAGTGTTCATTGAAAGTAAACATTAGTACACAGATTGAGGTTCTGTGCATAATTAATTAATGGTTTGGAGTGGAAACATTAGTATGGGATCGATAATGTGTCTGCCCCCTTGTCTCTGTATGCTTAGTGAAAGTGATGCTTCTGAAATACTGAAAACTGCTTCCAATATGTCTGAATTGCTTTCAAATATTCATAAAAAACTTGCTAGAAAATATTTTAGAAATGTCATTATTCTTTTTCACATCAAGAGACATGCAAGCATAAAGCATTCTAGCATTTTTTTAAAGTAATTCTTTAAAATCTCTAAGCAATTTATGATTCAATAAAAGTTGTTGTATTGGCTGGTGTATGTACATGGCAGCTCAGGAACATATGATCCCTGGCATTTTATTTATCTGTGATGTAAAAGAAAACTCGTGTTTGAAGGCCGCCATTTGCCCATTTCCCATGTTAGAATGTAATATTCTGATTCTGTGTTGGTATGTGATTCTTACATGGACAGTGCACTAGTTATAGTCATATTTGGTGGTTTTGGGAAATCAACTACTTCTTTTGCTGAAAAAAGGAACATCTGTGCACTTTAATTGATTACTAGTAGCATATATATATCGCATTGGAGAGCATTTTATCTGTTCAAAGCATTTTGTATGGGCGTGTGTTAAGCGCTTAATTATTACTAATAGCATGTAGATAAACTTGCTCTATGCATGTTATATTAATCGTTGTGACATTTTACTGTTTTAATTGTTTGTTTCTGTATGCTACTGCATGTTATACCAGCCAAAAATTGGCATGTGACAAGATGTTTTGGTTCTCAAAAAGAAACAGTTTGAAAAGGTTCGCTTGAACCGCCTCCTGTGATCTAAAACTACAATTCATAATTTTTTTTGTTAATTTCACTTTAAGATTGAGTTGTGGGTACCAGAAAATCAATCATCTTTAGGAGGAGGAAGAGAGGTTGGTTTCCTCTATATCCATTTTTAATATTGTCAATGGTCCAAGCAGTTTTATCATGTATTGTTTGAGTTATACAGCTTCCAGTACACTCATGCCATCACTTTTTTGATATCTATAGAGTTATCTCCCTCGACACCCATTTTTTTTCTTTATTATGTTGTGTTTGTCTTTTGCAGTTTCTTATTCTGACCTCCCCCTGTTGTTTTTGGTCATGTCAGGGAGTATGTTGATTCGTTGGGTTGGTCCTTAGGGAAGCCCCCCCTGTTGTTTTGGTCATGTAGGGGAGTATGTTGCTTCGTTGGGTTGGTCCTTAGGGAAGGCCAACTAAGACGTGGGAAGGGAGGCAAGGTCGTGCATGTGCGGAAGCTGACTGCCGTGATGCAGCTGGATCTTGAGATAGCAATTATCTAACATACTATAAGCACTTCTAGTGTTCATGGCAAGTATTTTGGTGCCGCCCTTTTGCTTTTTAACTAAAATGACTTTGGCTTAATATATGAATTGTTCTTGATAGGTCTTTTTTTATTTACTTCTAGAAGCACACAATGAATTGTGGTTCAAGTCTCATTAAAAATGCATAGGAATTTAGTTTGTTTGTCTCTACTATATGTGCTCTCTTGAGAATAGATCTGTTATATGTACCATCATTTTGATATGTGTTATCGCATTGAGTCGTTATCCCAGCTGCTTTTTAGCATCTGTACCTTTAGGGGAATGGTTACATTGTCCCTTTGGTATATTCTGTTATTTGGAAAATGAAACATGTTTCAGTTTAATTTCCCGATTTGATTTGATATGTATGCACATAGATAATATATAATAACATTTAGTATGATAAATACATGACTTTTGGAGCACTTTAGTTAGACATGATTGGACATATTGCACCTTTGAGCTTTGAAGGCCCTGCAACAGACCAAATTTTGTGTTGCTCAATTGGTGACCCCATCTCTCAGCAGTGGGGAAAAAGACTATAGTTGTGCTGTTTATCTTTTGGTTTAAAAATGTGAAATCATAATATATGGGTCACTGAGCTCATGACACTACATTAATGTCAATAGTCAATACTCACTACTAATAATTTATACATTATTTTTATCGTGAAGTAATTTTATAGACTCCATATAGGCATTTTTATACACATCATATAGCCATTTTTATACACATCATATAGGCATTTTTATACATCATATACACTTATAAGTATTTTTATATAAATGTTTAGCATTGATTCATTGCAGTTGGCAATTTATTTTGCACACAAAAGCACTTTTCTGTAAATGACTGAAACAAAATGCAAAGAACTAATTATAACCGCATCTGGTGGTTGTTTCTTTTCAGACGATTGACAGAGCACGAGCACTGGCATGCATTCAGAACACCTGTGAAGGTTTAAATCCTGTTTTGTTGCTTGAAAAGAAGCTTTTCAACTGTAAAAGGATGATGGGCTAGTTCTCTGTATCTTCTTGTTTGTAAATGTGCTTCCTAGTATCCAAAAAGTACCACTAGGTTTTGCTACTGTGGGGCAAATTTATGTGGAGTAACTATTTTGTAGCAAACCTGTGGGGCAAATATGTGGAGTAACTATATCTTGTGGTACTGCAACTAAAATGCGTCATTTATGGTTAATTGCAAGCTTATACTGTCCATTGGTTCACTTATGGGGTACTGGCTATGGTTAATCTGCATGCACTCTTGCAGCGTCTGCATGCGAACATACCTAATCATCTGTGTTTTTTGTTACTGTTACTCAATTTGCATCTAAGCAAATTAGTGAAGATCTGCATGCGGCAGCACGGTCTGTTAAAGCGCCTTTTTCTTATGTGTTGACACCGATTAGCTGGCGGCCGCGCGCGCTACACGACAAAATAACCAGGACAGGAAAGTGCGTGCGGGCAGGCTTTTCCAAAAACGGGATGCCGTGCCGGAGGCTTAACGCCCGGCGGCCGTGCGTTAGCGCGATCCTATTTACGAAGGGACTCTCATGCGGCCAATAAAAACAGCCCAGTCAAAAGTATATATGTTTGTGTTGTTTATTATTTTTGGATCGCACTAACGCACGGCCGCCGGGCGTTAAGCCTCCGGCACGGCATCCCGTTTTTGGAAAAGCCTGCCCGCACGCACTTTCCTGTCCTGGTTATTTTGTCGTGTAGAGCGCGCGGCCGCCAGCTAATCGGTGTCAACACATAAGAAAAAGGCGCTTTAACAGACCGTGCTGCCGCATGCAGATCTTCACTAATTTGCTTAGATGCAAATTGAGTAACAGTAACAAAAAACACAGATGATTAGGTATGTTCGCATGCAGACGCTGCAAGAGTGCATGCAGATTAACCATAGCCAGTACCCCATAAGTGAACCAATGGACAGTATAAGCTTGCAATTAACCATAAATGACGCATTTTAGTTGCAGTACCACAAGATATAGTTACTCCACATATTTGCCCCACAGGTTTGCTACAAAATAGTTACTCCACATAAATTTGCCCCACAGTAGCAAAACCTAGTGGTACTTTTTGGATACTAGGAAGCATATTTACAAACAAGAAGATACAGAGAACTAGCCCATCATCCTTTTACAGTTGAAAAGCTTCTTTTCAAGCAACAAAACAGGATTTAAACCTTCACAGGTGTTCTGAATGCATGCCAGTGCTCGTGCTCTGTCAATCGTCTGAAAGAAACAACCACCAGATGCGGTTATAATTAGTTCTTTGCATTTTGTTTCAGTCATTTACAGAAAAGTGCTTTTGTGTGCAAAATAAATTGCCAACTGCAATGAATCAATGCTAAACATTTATATAAAAATACTTATAAGTGTATAAAAGTGAATATATGATGTATAAAAATGCCTATATGATGTGTATAAAAATGGCTATATGATGTGTATAAAAAATGCCTATATGGAGTCTATAAAATTACTTCACGATAAAAATAATGTATAAATTATTAGTAGTGAGTATTGACTATTGACATTAATGTAGTGTCATGAGCTCAGTGACCCATATATTATGATTTCACATTTTTAAACCAAAAGATAAACAGCACACTATAGTCTTTTTCCCCACTGCTGAGAGATGGGGTCACCAATTGAGCAACACAAAATTTGGTCTGTTGCAGGGCCTTCAAAGCTCAAAGGTGCAATATGTCCAATCATGTCTAACTAAAGTGCTCCAAAAGTCATGTATTTATCATACTAAATGTTATCATATATTATCTATGTGCATACATATCAAATCAAATCGGGAAATTAAACTGAAACATGTTTCATTTTCCAAATAACAGAATATACCAAAGGGACAATGTAACCATTCCCCTAAAGGTACAGATGCTAAAAACCAGCTGGGATAACGACTCAATGCGATAACACATATCAAAATGACGGTACATATAACAGATCTATTCTCAAGAGAGCACATATAGTAGAGACAAACAAACTAAAATTCCTATGCATTGTTTAATGAGACTTGAACCACAATTCATTTGTGTGCTTCTAGAAGTAAAATAAAAAAAGACCTATCAAGAACAGATTCATAATATTAAGCCAAAGTCATTTTAGTTAAAAAAGCAAAAGGGCGGCACCAAAATACTTGCCATGAACACTAGAAGTGCTTATAGTATGTTAGATAATTGCTATCTCAAGATCCAGCTGCATCATGGCAGTCAGCTCCGCACATGCACGACCTTGCCTCCCTTCCCACGTCTTAGTTGGCCTTCCCTAAGGACCAACCCAACGAAGCAACATACTCCCCTGACATGACCAAAAACAACAGGGGGCTTCCCTAAGGACCAACCCAACGAAGCAACATACTCCCTGACATGACCAAAAACAACAGGGGGAGGTCAGAATAAGAACTGCAAAAGACAAACACAACATAATAAAGAAAAAAAATGGGTGTCGAGGGAGATAACTCTATAGATATCAAAAAAGTGATGGCATGAGTGTACTGGAAGCTAGATAACTCAAAAAATACATGATAAAAACTGCTTGGACCATTGACAATATTAAAAATGGATATAGAGGAAACCAACCTCTCTTCCTCCTCCTAAAGATGATTGATTTTCTGGTACCACAACTCAAATCTTAAAGTGAAATTAACAAAAAAAATTATGAATTGTAGTTTTAGATCACAGGAGGCGGTTCAAGCGAACCTTTTCAAACTGTTTCTTTTTGAGAACCAAACATCTTGTCACATGCCAATTTTTGGCTGGTATAACATGCAAGTAGCATACAGAAACAAACAATTAAAACAGTAAAATGTCACAACGATTAATATAACATGGCATAGAGAAAGTTTATCTACATGCTATTAGTAATGAATTAAGCGCTTAACACACGCCCATACAAAATGCTTTGAACAGATAAAATGCTCTCCAATGCGATATATATATATATATGCTACTAGTAATCAATTAAAGTGCACAGATGTTCCTTTTTTCAGCAAAAGAAGTAGTTGATTTCCAAAACCACCAAAATATGACTATAACTAGTGCACTGTCCATGTAAGAATCACATACCAACACAGAATCAGAATATTACATTACTTAACATGGAAATGGGCAAATGGCGGCCTTCAAACACGAGTTTTCTTTTACATCACAGATAAATAAAATGCCAGGGATCATATGTTCCTGAGCTGCCATGTACATACACCAGCCAGATACAACAACTTTTATTGAATCATAAAATTGCTTAGAGGATTTTAAAGAATTACTTTAAAAAAAATGCTAGAAATGCTTTATGCTTGCATGTCTCTTGATGTGAAAAAGAATAATGACATTTCTAAAATATTTTCTAGCAAGTTTTTATTGAATATTTGAAAGCAATTCAGACAATATTGGAAGCAGTTTTCAGTAATTTCAGAAGCATCACTTTCACTAAGCATACAGAGACAAGGGGGCAGACACATTATCGATCCCATACTAATGTTTCCACTCCAAACCATTAATTAATTATGCACAGAACCTCAATCTGTGTACTAATGTTTACTTTCAATGAACACTAAGAGTGCTTATAGTAGATAGCAGAACTACACAAAAAAGGACCATGACGACATGTAAGGTACATGATCAAATCAACATGACCGTGTGTAATATGCAACTGGACGCAACCTTCTGGTCTGGCAAGTTAAATAACAAACTTGCATTTACTAGCGATTGAAATGGCAAAGTGAAAAATGCATCTAAACTAAATCAAGAGAAATTGGAATCCGGAGAACAGGTATAGTGTGAAGTCCAGTCAAATCCAACCACCGAAAAGTAACCTATTGGCTAAATAAATTCCAATCCTTCTTCTCTCTCTAGGAAGGCAGGCAGCTCTAGAAACTGAACAAGTATTTTACTCAAAATCATGTGCTTTCGTGTAACCTAATGCTAATAGCGAGCTAATGTTCAAACTAACCCAATGGGTCAAAATACAAACGGAAATCCTAGCTATTACCTCTCACAAGTGCCAAAACGTAGCTGAAAATGACTTGTGGATGCGCTAGCACTAAATGGAATATGCAGAATGAAGTGTCAGTAATTCCTAAAAGAGAACTGATACAGAAGTTGCTCTATTCTTTCCTAATGAATTGACAGAGCCAAAGCTTCACAATAATTCGTGGCAGCATCCTCCTGTCAGGCAGGTTGAAAGCAGGGCATGTTGAACACCTACAAGCAGCCACCAAGCTCTGCTATTAGCCAACAAACCACGAGCTCAAGGACAAAGCTACGGGAAAAAAAATCCACAGCCTACACAAGCTGGGCATTTGGTCGAACAGGTGGAGGGCACCACAACATCTAATCGTACACAGCAGGGAGAGACAACGGGGAGGATGGCATGCTGACCACACTAAGATGGGGAAAGCCTGAACGCACAACTGTCGGAGGCGAAGAGAATGTAGCCCATCCACGGCGGAACCCGAGCTCGGCGCACTAAGCTTTGCAGGCGGTGACCAATGGGCTCGCCTTCACCCTCGACATTATTGCGTTTGCAGCAAAATCGAACGATTAGGTGCTCAGAAATCGAGCCCGAAGATGAGGCACACAACAAGGCAAAAGCAACTAGGATAGGTTTGGAACGAGGCTCACCGGACTTTGAACCACGGTGGTCGGAATTGATGCCCGCAACTAGGATGGAGAAGAGGGGAAAGGGATTGGAGAAATCAAAGACAAAATTGACCAGATAAGATCCTGAAGACGTCCCAGCGCGAGCGATGCGAACCAATTGCACGAACCCGAGCTCCTCGCCGGCGACACCCCTCCGGCGGCGAAACCTAGAAAATGACGGAGACGAAAATCACAAAAAAATCCATGAAAATCACCGCGAATCCGATGCATATCAATTGAGGAGGCAAGGAATAGGTACCTGGAGACGAGGCGACAGAGCGAGGCTGCCTCCTCCCCGGAGATTCCCTCATCCGGCGGCGAAACCATGGACGATTTCCCGAGAACGGAGAGAGAGAGAGAGAGAGAGAGAGAGAAGCGGGGAAATGAAATGGGGAGTGACCCGTCGCACGTGTTTCAGCCGGTCAAGGTGGGTCCCACGAACTCAGAACCCGCTCTTGGTCGCGTTTCTCGCCAGGATCTCAATCGTGCGGCGCATGAGGGCCGCCGTTCCAGAGCGTTAACGCACGGCCGCTGGAACATAGAGTTTACCTCGTAAATTTGGCCGGGCTACGTGCCCGTCACGCGGTCATTCGCACCAGTCCACCGCCTGCAGGTGTTTCTTCATCCTAATCCGCCTACCTTCTCCGATCTCAAGACCTATAGGCTGCAAATTATCCAGAATTTTCCCCTTCTCGAGATCATTCGATTCTTTGGTTTGGAGAAGATGAACAGGCGGTTCTTGAATCTGGTGATGGAGAACCTGCACACAGGCCTGTACTCTTTGCGCCGCCTCAATCTCTCACAGCATCTCTTCTACCAATCAGCCGCCGCCGCCGAAGCGGCAACGGCGCGGTCAGAAGCAGAAGTAATGGCGAACGCGGAGAGGCAGGCCGGCTACAAGCACGGCCTACGGTTCTTGAACGCTACGTCGACAAGCCTGGGACCCCTCCCAGCCGCGACGATCAACTTCAAGCCGTGCGGCCCGAGCACTCTGGGCGACACGCCCCTCCACCTCGTCGCGCTCCTCGGCGACGAGGGCAGGGTCCTCTGCGCCGACTACGCCGGCCGCACCTCGCTCTACGACGCCGACGCGCATGCCGTCGTGACCGTGCCGGACCTCAGGGCGGCCAAGGGGCGCGAAGCCATTCCGATATGCATCGCCCGCGACGACGGCCAAGGCGACAGCATCTACGTCTTGAACCGGATGCCTGACGTCCCCGACCGCCCAGACGACTGCTTCGAGGAGCGCCGCTTCGACGGCGGGTGGGATGTTTTCAACGGTCATCAGTTGTTCCGTGGCTGGTACTCTGTCCCGCCGCCGCCATTCCTCGACCAACCTGTTCCCCATGACAGCTACACACAAGAACCTAGTACTGGCATAGGCGCCTACACGGTGGTCGGCGGATCCGTCATCTACGTGTCGAGTTCCGACCCGCGTGGCTTCGGCACTTACGCCTTCGACACGGAGCGCTGGCAATGGCGGCACGCCGGCAACTGGAGGCTGCCGTTCGACGGCAGGGCCGAGTACGTCCCGGAGCTCAACCTCTGGTTTGGCCTATCCGCCTCCCGCCCCTTCCACTTGTGTGCTTCCGACCTCTCCACCATGGACTTTGAGCAGCCACCTGCGGTCCTTCAAACTTTAGCAGATTTTGACATGCCGAAGAGCTGGTCGCCTATCCGTCTTGACCTCATCAACCTGGGCTCTGGCAGGTTTTGTGTCGTCAAGATCTTCCATTGTACGCGACCCCAGTTGAAGTGGCTTACTCTGATGAAGACGGCGACGACGACGAAGCATTTGACCTTCCTGACGTGATTCACTGGGAGTTTGCTGTCTTGACTGGCATAGAGGTGATGTGTTGTGATGGTGAGCTCCGGATGGTCAAACACATGTCCAAATACCATACTTTCAAAGACGATATCATCCACTGGGCGCTCTGAATCGATTCGAGAGCTGGGCGCGCTCTGCTGAATTTGATATAGAATGATGGTTTGTTCATCTGTTCTGCTTTTCGTTTCATCTCACAAATGGTTGGAGAGTGCTAAGAGAGATCACTACTGGTTCGAGTAATTTAGGGACTCCTCATGCACGCTATTTTTGAGGTAACTTGTTATGGCTCTTGTTATGAACTCTGATAGTTTTCTTTGACCCTTTACTTGAGTAAGTTATTAGGAATTTAGGATGTTTCAGTCCTAAAAACATTTTTATATTTTGCGCCCCATGCATTTGCGACCACCACAATTTGACCAAAGTTTATTGGAAGAGAAGTGTCTGACAGAACCAACAATCAAACCCTACCAGCAATGATCGTACTGAAATGGCGAAGGGAATCACTCTTTCACTCTTGACAACCATATAGGCATGCAGGCAGCACAAGAATAAGATGGTCCCTGCAATTATTCCTCGTCAGTGGTCACTCACTCCAGGTGGACGATCATGCGGCCGGAGCGACTGAACATAGCCGCGCAGTGTCTGAGCCGCTTGTCCCCGTCGTCGCCTGGTCCGCCGACCAGCGGAGCCGCCGTCGCGTCGGCCGTCCTGAACCTTTACGGTGCCACGGCGTAATGCCCGGTGATAAGGAGCTGGTCGTGGTCGGGACTCGGGCGCGTCGAGGCAGAACGCCCGCGCGACCCCCACTCATTCGAACGTGACCAAAGACCCGGGACGAAATGGCCGGTGCAGGAACCACGACAACGCCGAAGAAGAGGGCGAGACGCGTGAGCCTTCCTCTAGCCCAGAAAACGAGCTTGGGCTTTTCTGGACTCGTAGCTGGAGTTTGTATCGTAAAATTCTGATTGTCACGCGCCGCCGGCTCATCTGTGTTGTAAAACTCTTATTGGGTCAGGCCCACCTTCTAGAAGAAGGAATCCTGCCCATGTGGGCGACTTTATCGAATCTGGGCCCAACACGAAGTTAGGGTTCCCCCCTATAAATAGTTGAGGAGACCCCCCTGTAACTGGACACCAGAATTTCGCAATAAAGAATTTCGTCTCCTCTATTCTAGTTTTTACTTTTCGTTATCTGTCGTGATCTACGTGCCGTCGTTCCGCCGATAACTTAATACGTTATCAGCACGCTCTACGAGGAATTCGTCCAGCAAATCGGTGAACTACGGTATGTTTTTCGTTTTGCGTATGATTGTTGTTCATCTTGACTCGTTGCAGCCAAGATCTGTCCGGATAGATTCAACATGCAAAACATGGCGAAAACAGAAGAAAATAGGGTGGGCGTAACGTCGCCGGGACGCCGAGCCTCCGGTGCAACGTCGCCGAGTGCTCAGCTCCTTAGATCTAAATCTAGATCTACACCCCTCGAGCTAAGATCGACAGACGAAAAACGGCGTCGGATCTAACCCTAGATCTACACGAAGCTGTACCGATCGAGATTCAAAGAAGAAAAAGCAAGAAAAAAAAAGCAGCAAGACCCAGGGCCAACACGCCCAGGCCGTCACAGTAGCACAAGTTCCAGATCGACATGAAGAGAAGGGGAGGGGTCCTAACCCTAACCCTAGATCTACTAGTCGCAAAGGAAAAATTCTCGAGCTAACCCTAGATCTGGACGAAAGTCCAACAGATCTAATCCTATCCGGCACGAAGTCCGGCACAGCAAGCAACACGGCGCAACGTCGCCGACCTCAGATCCGCATCACAGAAGAAACAAAAAAAGGGCATGGGCCTAAACCCTAACCCTAGCTCAGATCGAAAAAAGGAGAAAGGAAGAAGACGCCGCGCCTCGGGCCAACGCGCCGAGCCGGGTCGTCATCGTCGAGGCTGTGCCAGGTCGAAGAGCCGGGCCGGGCCGCTGCCGAAGCCGCGTCGGGCCGCCGACGCTGCGCGCGGGCCGCCTCTGTGGCCCATCACGCCGCGGGGCCGAGGCGGACCGGGCTGCTGCCGCGCCGAGCATGCCGGAACTGGCCGCCCCGGACTGCCACTGGCTTCCGCGTGAGCAGCGGCGGGCAGACGCGCCGGCGGGGCCGCCGTCGGGCGCGCGAGCAGTCGCGCCGGCCAGCCACCGCCGCGCGGGCCGGCGAGCAATGCCGTCGTGCTCGCCGTGGGGGCCGCCGAGAAGGACGCCGTGTCTTGCGGCGGGAACGCCGCGGGGGCCGCGCCGGGCTACCCCCTCCCCTCCATCCCGAGCTAGATCTAAAGAATGTGCCGGCTGGATTTGAGAAAGGAACGAAGGAAAGAAGAAGAGGAGAAGGTGGCGGCCGGGTGGAGGAAAAGAGAGAAGTGAGGGAGAGACTGAGAATTTAGGGTTTCACCCTGGTTTTTATTCTCCCTCGCGTTTTTACAAAAAACGTCCTTCCATGATTCAGAAATCACGAACAAGTCCTCGCGCCATTGTGAATATTATGAGAAAATCCTCAGGACATTTTTTGAAAATTACGAAGAAGTCCTCAGACGATTCTGGAAATTCTGAAAATGACACAGAAGTCCTCGGCATACCAGAATATTTTGAAAAATATCCAATGGACCTCTGGAAAATACCAGAAAGTCCTCAGAATATCTGAAAATTATACGAGAAAATCCCTGTTAATTACGAAAATTGACAAGGAGACTCAGAAAATTGCTCAAAAATAGAAAACTTGCTGGATTGTGTTATTTTTGCATATAACACCCCAGACTTTGGTGATTTTACGCACAAACACCAATAATATAACTTAAACACGCAGTTTTTGTTATATTTATGCTTTCTATTACTTGGATATATGAAATAATCCTTGCACCATGATATCTTGCAGATGTCTGACCTCGTGAAGAGAGAATTTGAAGTGTTGACTCCTCATAGAAGCAACTATCTGTCATGGGCACTCGATGCTGAGATACTCCTAAGTGGCAAAGGCCTCTTGAAGACGGTCCTGCCCAAGAAGGGAGATACTGCTGCAACAGATGTGGAGATGGCTCAGGCTTTGTATTTTCTGCGCCACCACTTAAGTGCTACTTTGAAGAATGAATACATGACGGAACGTGATCCAAAAGTCTTGTGGGAGTCATTACGTGTACGCTTTGAGCAGATTGAAACTGTTTTACTCCCCAAGGTTGAGCGTGAATGGCAAAACCTACGCTACCAAGACTACAAGACCGTGGAGGATTACAATACCGCACTCTATGGGATTGTCACACGCATGAAGCTATGTGGCAAAGTGCTTGAGCAAAAGGATCTTATTAATAAGACCCTTTCCACCTTCCATCCTAAGTTCACTCATGTGAGCCGCCAGTACAAGAAGGAGAATTATGAAACCTATGCCGCCCTGAGTAATGCATTGCAGCAAGATCAGGGGGAGGACGAATTGATTATGGAGAATCATAAGAATCGTCCTACTGGCTCCTTGGCACCGCATGAAGCGAATGCCATCTCCTTCAAGAAGAAGAAGAAGAATAATAAGGGTAAAGGTGCTCCCAAAGCGTCTCCAAGCGCACCCCCGAAGGCTCAAAACAACCCTAATACGTTCAAGAAGAACAAGAAAGGGAAGTCAAAGAAGAAACCTTCAGGGGGAGAGTACGGTGAACAGGATCAAGATTGCTACAAGTGTGGTCAGCATGGCCATTGGTCCAAAATATGTCGCACACCACAGAAGTATGTTGACATGTACCAAGACCTCAAAAAGAAGTTTGCTCAGCATGAGGCTAATTTTGTTGAGGGCACGAAGTCAACAACAAAAGCACCAATGGGCCAACCATCACTTAGCAAATCTGCTGATCTAGAGTTGGAAGATGACCTCATGAATGAGGACATTGACGATGAGGAAGATGTGCATGGAGATTCTGCGTAGTCAAGTAGACTATTATGAATCAATTAGTTATCTATTTGTAATAGGAGTGCAATAAAATTCCTCGAAGGAATTAGTTCGTTCGTGTAATCTCTCGAAGAGAAGACATTTGCTTTGAATAAATCAGTTTGGAATTATTTATCATTATTACTCTCTTGTTTATACATTTATTATGTATGAATTACAGAATTGAGGAGTAAAATGGCTATGGATGAGGACCTCTGTCTCGTAGACAGTTGCACCAACGCTACTATTCTAAGGGACACTTGCTATTTCCAGACACTTCGAAAGTACACTGGAGATATTCTTACTATTATTGGCAATAATAATAAGATTGTTGGCCAAGGAAGAGCCACATTTGTCCTACCGAATGGTACGCAGTTAACAATCCAAGAAGCCTTACTTTATCCGGATTCAACCCGGACATTGTTAAGCTTTAAGGACATCCGTCGAAATGGGTTTCACGTAGAAACCAATGACGATGAAGGTGAAGAACGTCTTATCATGACCAAGAAAGAAGGAAAAAGGAAGACTATTATTGAAAGCTTTCCGTCGATCAAAGATGGCTTGTACTACACGTACATTAAGCCAAACAAAGAATTTGCTACATTCAAGACTATCTTTACCAATCAAGAAGAATATAGACTATGGCATGACCGTCTTGGTCATCCTGGCCTTAACATGATGCAGAGAATTACGAAGAATGCAACAGGCATAACTTGAAAACAAAAGATTTCCGAATCAAGCAGATTTCTTGTGCATTGCATGCGCAAAAGGGAAGCTTATTACTCGACCCTCGCAGCTTAAGATTCAAGCAGAATCTATGCCATTCCTTGAACGAATTCAAGGTGATATATGCGGACCAATTAGTCCCATTTCGGGACCTTTCCGCTATTTCATGGTATTAATAGACGCTTCCTCGAAGTGGAGCCATGTATGTCTATTATCTACTAGAAACCATGCATTTGCACGATTGACTGCCCAGATCATACAGTTGAAGACACATTTTCCGGACCATAGAATTAAATCCATCAGAATGGACAATGCCGGAGAATTTACCTCGAAGGTATTGATGATACTGTATGAGTATGGGCATCAAAGTGGAACATTCAGTACCACACGTGCATACACAAAATGGTCTCGCAGAATCATTAATCAAGAGAATCAAATTGATTGCTCGACCATTGTTACAGAATTGCTTATTGCCTACCTCTTGTTGGGGGCATGCGGTGTTGCATGCAGCAGCACTTATCCAATTATGACCATCTGCTACACATGAAGAATCACCATTAGCATTGGTGCGTGGTAGAATACCAAATGTTTCCCATCTACGGAGATTTGGATGTGCTGTGTACATTCCAACTCCACCTCAGCGAACAGCAATGGGCGCACAACGGAAACTCGCAGTTTACGTTGGTTATGAAAGTCCGTCCATAATCAAGTACTTAGAGCCCTCCACTGGAGATTTGCATACGGCTCGGTTTGCTGATTGTATCTTTAATGAAGATCATTTCCCGGCATTAGGGGGAGGAAAGTATCTCTCTAGGGATGAATGCCGGCAAATTGATTGGGATGCTAAAGGAATCCTAGGAATGGATCCTCGCACTAGAGAAGCTGAACTTGAAGTTCAGAACATACTCCACTTGCAGAGAGTTGCTAATGAATTGCCTGAAGCTTTCACCAATACAAGAGACATTGTGAAGTCTCATATACCGGCTGCAAATGCTCCTGAAAGAATAGAAATCCCATTTAAAGGGAATGAATATATGGAATTCCAACCTTCTTCCATAAAAGCAACGAATGCTAGGAAGAGGGGGAGTGAACCGGTTACAAAGGCATCCAAGAAGCCTAGAGTACAAGCTCAAGCTAAAACTCATAGGAGACGTCCTGTGGAGAAGAAGCCTAAGCAAAATACTCAAAAGAAAACCAAAGAAGGTGAAAGTGATCCACACGAAGTGGTGAGACTCGAAGAAACAAACCCAAGTGAGGATGTGCATGAAACTCACGAGGGGATACCGGAAATTCCTGACCTTAATATATCTATCGATAATGAGGATCAAGGAAATGAGATCTCAACGAATTATGTTGAGACGGGAGTGGTATATAATAGAAAGACAATGGAAGTCGATACATACTTTGCTGAAACGATTGCAACACAAATTGATTTGGAATCTGAACCAAAATCAATAAAGGAATGCAAGAAGCGTCCTGATTGGCCAAAGTGGAAAGAAGCAATCTGTGCAGAGTTAAACTCGCTAAAGAAAAGAGAAGTGTTTGGTAATGTAAACCTTACACCAACTGGCATTAAACCAGTGGGTCACAAATGGGTGTTTGTCAGGAAGAGAAACGCTCAAAATGAAGTGACTCGATATAAGGCGAGACTCGTAGCTCAAGGTTTCACGCAGAGACCTGGCATTGACTACGAAGAAACCTACTCTCCTGTAATGGATGGAATTACTTTCCGGTATTTGATCTCAATGGCGGTGAATATGAATTTGCAGATGCGACTTATGGATGTGGTCACAGCATATCTATATGGAACATTAGATACAGAAATCTATATGAAAGTTCCAGAAGGTATCAAAGTCCCGAATGAAGATGAACGCAAATTATATAGTGTCAAATTACAGAAGTCACTATACGGTTTGAAACAATCAGGAAGAATGTGGTACAACAAGTTGAGTACATTCCTATTGAAGAAGGCATTTGTAAAGAATGAAGATTGTCCTTGTGTATTCATAAAGAAATCAGAGAAAGGCTTTTGCATAATCTCTGTTTATGTTGATGACTTGAACATCATCGGTACTACAAACGAAATTGAAGAAACTTGCTCATACTTGAAGACTGAATTTGAAATGAAAGATCTGGGCAAGACTACCTATTGTTTAGATTTGCAACTTGAACATACTTCTGAAGGGGTACTCTTGCATCAATCGAACTATACCAAGAAGGTATTAGAGAGATTTAATATGCACGAAGCATATCCACTCAGATCGCCTATGGTGGTGAGATCACTTGATATAGATGAAGATCCTTTTAGACCCAAGCAGGAAGATGAAGAATTATTGGGACCTCAATATCCATATCTTAGTGCTATTGGTGCCTTGATGTACCTTGCAAATGGTACGCGCCCCGATATAGCTTTTGCTGTTAATCTACTTGCAAGATACAGCTCAGCACCGACTCGGAGGCATTGGAATGGCATCAAGCAAATCCTCCGATATTTGAGAGGAACTGAAGACTTTGGATTATTTTTCACGAAGAATGGAGAACTAACCCTTGTAGGTTATGTTGATGCTGGATATTTATCTGATCCACATAAATCAATATCTCAAACGGGATATGTGTTTTTATATGGTGGAACTGCAATTTCTTGGAAGTCAACGAAGCAAACATTGGTTGCTACATCGACAAATTATTCAGAGATCATCGCATTGTTTGAAGCTGCAAAGGAGTGCGCCTAGCTCAGGAGGATGACAAGCCACATAATGAATACTTGTGGAGTGGCGTATACTCCATCCCTGTTGGTCGTTTGTACGCACCCACTTATATACCGCAAGAGGACGGTGTACAGTTGTAGCACTTTTTCCCTTAGAGTATTCCAAGGTTTAATATCGAACCACAGAGAACAAGCGGGACTTAAACTATTATTTAAACTACTAAATTAATATAGCAAAAGATGTGTGTGAGAAGGATGGTTAACAGCTAGAGATGAAAGAGCCTGCGGTTGTATCAAGGTTATAAAAGGATTCTCTCCTATGGTTTGGGGTACTGGCATGCAACTCAGGTTATAGTTCAATTGATAGGTTTAGTATTCTACAAGACATGGTGGTTTCGTTCTCCTATCGCCCTGTCACGACAACGGTTAATAGCTCCCCACTGGTTTCTTGCACTATGTGATAAACACGTATGGATCAGATACGAATTCAAGCATCACATAGACTGAACACATCAAAAGAGTATTGTAAGCGTGAGAGTTACATAACCAGATTTCCTTCGCCACGGAGAGAATATGAGATCTACTCACGCATCATACTGCAACACATGAACATGGGTACAGTAGGACGCAGGATTTGGGCGTGGTCCCACAGGTGCCGATCGGCACGGAGGTGTGCCGGTCGGCACAGTCTTCCCTTTTGGTGGTGATGATCGGTGATCGCTGTCTTCGCCGCCACAACCTTCAACCTAGGTCAAAACCTCCGTATGTCTGTCTCCCCTCCTTTTTTACTTCGCGACCAAGATCTCCTCTTTATAGTCTCTTTCGGTTGTGGGCTGGATTTCACCGACTCCGACTCTGATATTTCTTCTGGGCTCCATATTCTCCGAGTGGGCTTCAAGTTTGGGCCCAACCTCCATGGTGCCGGTCGGCACATAGGCCGTGCCGACCGGCACGAACTCCAATTTCCTCGTTCTTCGGGCCTCCGGCAGCTCTTTACTCGTAGTCTCTTAATTTTCACATGTTTCCTGCAAATCTTCCGGATACACAGAAACTACGCATATATATGATAATGGGGGTTAATTGTTAGCAATAATGACGTAATAAGGTATTAAAAACACCTTATTTGTCATATAAAATGAGTACCTAGAAAGCACCAACAGCTCCCCCACACTCAAATCATTGCTAGTCCTCGAGCAATTCAAACCATGAAAATCATCACCGTGCTTTCGTCATGCTAAGAAACAAAACCCTCACAAGTCTCTAACTTAGCTATTGTCAATCATCTCATCGAATTAGTATTCCTCCACAAGGCTTTCTCTCGATTTTTGAAAACAATTTCACCTCAAACTTGAATCGACCAAATCAATCACAAGGCTTATCAAACAAATATTTTTGTCTCCCTTCATATCAAGTAAGAAGAATGCAAAAGCTTCAGACTTCACTCAATCGCTCAAATGTATTTCCTTCCCTCTCCTATTCTATAACATAAGGCTCTTTTGTGGATCTCGGAAAGTAATATAACCAAATTGAATCGAAAGAACAACTAAGTCAACAATTCGCTCAATCATGCCATCTAAAAGGGAGTTTTCATTATGAGAATACAGAATATATTTACAAGGATCAAGGGGGAAAGAAAACAACCGAGAATGAATGGAATAGAATTAAGAAGGGATCAAGCCTGAAGTATATACAGATCTTTTTAGGATTTTAACTCTTCCTGCAGTCTGCTTCCTTTGACATTCATTTTTCTCTTTCTTTTTGACCTTTTTCCTTTATTTTTCCTTTTGTGCCGATCGGCGCGTGCACGTGCCGGTCGGCACATGACCAATTAAATTCTTTTTCTTCTTTTTCTTCTTTTATTTTCTTGCAGACTGCTATCAGAGCGTATTTTGAATCGAAATCTGTCTTAACTTCATATTTGCTTGTAGGTTGTATCAAGGAGGAGGAAGAAACAATGAAATATCGTTTTTGGGTAGAAAGAATTTGATGATAGATGGCTAGCAAACTGAGATGAACAAATGAAACTTCTCCCTTCTAGCTTAGTCGTAATCAAGAGCAAAAGAGTTGACAAAGACGTCTTCCTATCAAAAGGCTTATGTGTAAGCTTCTCTCATCTCATTTGGCTTAGTGTAATAGGTACAAAATCAAATCCTCAGCTAAATGCTTCAACTTATGATGATAGAAGGGGTTTTCGAAAAGTGGATATATAAAGCCAAGCGATTATTCAATGAACTCAAGTAGATTGGCAAAACGATCGTCAAAAACAAAATCAAGAATATAGGGTAACGCATCGATTCGACAACTAACACTAACTTTATTCAAGACATTGCAATAATTCTTGACCTCGAAGCTTAACTAAGCACACCATCTCAAATCTCTCTAAGAAAACTCTCACACAAACGACCTTAAGAAGTGTAAGGGCGAATCCCCCACACTCAAACCTTGCAATGTCCCTATTGCAAAAGAAAAACAACTAGACCAACCTAATCTGAAATGCCATGCCTCCTCAACATGCTAAAGATGCTTCGAATGTTCCTCATGAGAAAAGAGTAATCTGCCGCGGCCATGCTCTCCATGTCATCAATCCGTATATCAATGTCCCGATGGTGCCTATAGCATCTTTCCATATCATAATAGAGACGTTCGATGTTTCTTCTGCAGATTGGGCAACACTTGGCAGGACGATCATGACGCTCATCTCGCAGGGGCGAGTTTCTGTCAAACCCCGAGTGCCGGTCGGCACGGGGCCCGTGCCGATCGGCACGGGGCGCCGTTCACCTGATAACGCCCCCTGCACTTCCTTGAGCTCCTGCAAGGCCTCCTGTAGCTCCTTCTGCACTTGGTGGTTCGGCATCAGTGGTTCTGGCTCGTCTTCCATCGCTTCGTCCTCGGGATCTTCTTCCGGATCCTCCTCGGAATCTTCATCCTTTGCAACAAGATTAGCTAATAGGTGTTCATGCACAGGAGATGTCTCTATATAGCTTACTGATTCCGAGGTATATCTTGCTCTTGGCTTTGAAGAAAGACGAGCGGAACGCCGAACTTCCTCTATTTCCTTTGATCGCTTCGGTTGAGGCTCATCATCAGAGGAATCATCAGATATCTCAACAAAATCCACAACCTTAAGGTCGTGCCGATCGGCACAGGGACCGCGCCGGTCAGCACGCCTGCCGTTCCTTGCAAAATATGCTTCTAGGTCTGCCAGGTTGCGTGCTCTCCTCTGTGCAGCATTGTCCCTGTCAATACGCCTCTGAATTTCATCATTAATCTCCTTAGGTGTCATTCGTCCTTTAGCAACGGGAAAGCCATCATCATAGACGAAGGTCGCAGGGATGCATGCAGGATCAGCTAGATAATTCTCAATCTGCCTCTGATGGTCTTTCAGACAGTAAAAACACTTACATCCAAAACCTCTGGTGTTCTTGTGCAGAATCTTCTCTTGGAGATCTTCCCAGACGGTCAGGACGCGTGGGAGCACCCCGTGCCGATCGGCACAAGAGGTATGCTGGTCGGCACCACTGTCAGAAGTCCTCCCATCGTTCAGCCGGGACCTATGGATGGTCAGAAAGCAGTCCCTGTCTAACTCCTCCTTCTCGCTATCAGTTAGGATCGATTCAAAGGTGATAAGGTCATCATATGTCAAAGGACGTTCCATAGCGAGAAGTCGATCCATTGTGTACCTATCGGAGACCGGTGTGCTATCATCGATCTTGGATTTACCTTTACGTACTAGCACCTCTCTGACCTTCTTCCGAAGGGCGTCATCCATCTCCTTCTTCTCTCTATTGAACGCATCCGCTTCACTCTTCAACATCCATCGTTGCTTCAAGTGCGACCAGACAACGGTCGTGCTCGATAGGGTTAAGGCTTCTGTTGCTCTCCCATGGCAGAGTTGGGCTCATTGGCGAAAGTCCGCCGCTGCGCCGATCGGCACCGTCGCCGCGCCGGTCGCACGGTTGTGGCGGTCGGCACAGTCATCGTGCCGATCGGCACCGTCTCCTCCGCTGCCGATTCCGCCGCCTTGCATTGCCTAGGGTATGGTGGAAACTCTGGCGGCGCTCGATTGTTGATGATGAGATCCGAAACAACTCCTTCATATATATATATCCTTAATTCTCTTGATCGAACCGGACTCTATCTCTTAAATTTGGAAGTCATCGAAGCATGTCTTGGAGGAAGGGGCAAAAACTCGACTCAAAACGACACGGACTCTTCCGTGCCGATCGGCACATGCTGTGCCGGTCGCACGAGGCAAAGTTGCCTCAAACTACTCAATAAAATCAAAGAAACACAAAACACGCAGAAAAACAGTAAAAACAACAGTGCTTTTGTTTTACGTCGTTAAGCTCGACCACCCAATCACTCAATTCACATAATATATATCAAATGACTTTACTCAAAAGTGTCGGGTTCAAGATATACCTTTAGTCGTTGGCCATTCACCGTATATGTATTTTGCTTTCCATCCATGATGACGCTCCGGAAGGGAGAATTTTATGAACAAGGTACGGTCCATCCCATTTGCTTTTCAATTTGCCTTTACCGAATAACCGAAATCTTGAATTGAATAGTAGCACTCTATCTCCTTCGTGAAATTCCTTTTTCAAAAGTTTCTTATCATACCACTTCTTTGTTTTTTCTTTATAGATTGTTGCATTCTCATAAGCCTTGAGGCGCATTTCCTCGAGTTCACTAATTTGAATCTTTCTTTTTACCGTAGCAGCATCTAAATCCAAATTCATCTCTTTGATTGCCCAATATGCTCTATGTTCTAACTCTACAGGCAAATGACAAGTCTTTCCATAGACGAATTGATAGGGTGTCATACCTATTGGTGTTTTGAACGCTGTGGATAAGCCCAAAGTGCGCCATTCAACTTGTTTGACCAATCCTTTCCTTCTTTTGTAACAATTTTCTGGAGAATTCCTTTCAACTGTTTATTAGAAGTTTCTGCTTGGCCATTGGTCTGTGGATGATAGGCTGTCCTAATTCGATGCTCAATACCCATCTTCTTCAAAGCTTTAGTAAACTCATGTCCGGTAAAATGAGTTCCACCATCTGTGATAATAACTCTAGGAACACCATATCTTGGAAATATGCACTCAAATTCAACATCTGCTTGGATTCATGAGTTGTACTGACTCGGCATGGTATTGCTTCTACCCACTTTGAGACATAATCCACAGCAACCAAAATATATTCATAGCCATGCGAATTAACAAACGGTCCCATAAAATCCATGCCCCAAACATCGAATATATCAACTTGCAAATTATACTTCAAAGGCATAGCATTACGAGCATTAACATTGCCAATTCTTTGGCATTGGGGGCATCTAGCAACATACCTTTTCGCATCTTCATGCATCGAAGGCCAATAAAATCCGCTAGCCCATACCTTTGCTTGTGTTCGAAAGTGCCCATAATGTCCACCATACTCAGATGAATGACACTTTTCCAATATGCTTTCGCGTTCGTCGCGAGGTACGCACCGTCGAACAGCTCCATCTTCACAATATCTGTATAGATAAGGATCATCCATATGAATTTCCTCATTTCACTGGCAATCCTCCTTCTTGAATTCTTGCTACTGTCATCTAGCTTCCCTTTGAATCCATTTATGATGTCTTGCATCCATGATTCTCTATGATCCTTAACCCGAAATAGCTGCTCTTGTGCCATGGCATCACCAATGCATCCTTCCTTACCCTCAATCACCAATCGAGATAGATGATCTGCTACCGAATTCTCAATCCCTTTCTTGTCTCGAATCTCCAAATCAAATTCTTGCAACATCAAGACCCAACGAAGCAATCGAGGTTTCGACTCCTTTTTAGAGACAAGATATCTAATAGCAGCATGATCCGTATAAACAATGACCTTAGAGTTGAGGATATAGGATCTAAATTTCTCAAATGCAAATATAACAGCTAGCATCTCTTTCTCTGTTGTTGTATAATTAATCTGAGCTTCATTAAGAGTTTTACTAGCATAGTAGATAGCATGCACTTTACCTTCTTTTCGTTGTCCAAGGACCGCTCCTACTGCATAGTCACTTGCATCGCACATAATCTCAAATGGTAGATTCCAGTCCGGAGGTTGCATAATAGGTGCAGAACATAATGCTTCTTTCAACTTCCGGAAAGCAGTAAGTCTTTCATCATTCATCTCAAATTCGACATCCTTTTGCAGCAATTCCGTCAATGGCTTAGCAATCTTTGAATAATCCTTGACAAATCTGCGATAAAAATTTGCATGTCCAAGAAAACTTCCGCAGCATCTTAAGGTCTGTAGGTGGTGGCAACCTTTCAACTGTGGATACTTTAGCTTTGTCCACTTCAATGCCTCTGTTAGAAATAACATGCCCCAAAACAATCCCTTCGGTTACCATGAAGTGACATTTCTCCCAATTAAGAACTAAATCAACTTCTACGCATCTCTTTAGTACTTTCTCTAAATTTGCTAAGCAGTGATCAAAATCAGTACCATGAACAGAGAAATCATCCATAAATACCTCCATAATATCTTCAATGAATTCAGCAAATATAGCGTTCATGCATCTCTGAAATGTGGCTGGTGCGTTGCAAAGACCGAATGGCATTCGTCGATAAGCATAAGTTCCATAAGGACAAGTGAAAGTGGTCTTATGCTGATCTTCAGGTCTAACAGGGATTTGAAAGAAACCACTATAACCGTCGAGATAGCAAAAATAAGAGTTCTTGGCTAACCTTTCAAGCATCTCATCGATGAACGGTAATGGATAATGGTCTTTCTTTGTAGCGGTATTCAGTTTCCTGTAATCAATGCACATTCGCCATCCTGTAACTGTCCGTTGAGGGATCAACTCATTATTCTCATTAGGCACGACTGTGAGTCCTCCTTTCTTTGGCACGCAATGCACCGGACTCACCCATTCACTATCAGCAACCGGATAAATCATTCCTGCATTAAGAAGTCTCAGCACTTCTTTCTTCACAACTTCCTTCATGCCCTCTTTCAATCGTCGCATGCCTTCAACGACTGGCTTGGCTGTTTCTTCAAGATTGATCTTATGTGTGCAAAAGGCTGGACTTATTCCTTTGATATCATTGTTGGCGGTCCTTAACGACTACTTTTTACCGCCAACACCAGCTTATAAAAGCCATCAATCAAGAATAAAATGAACATTCTTTATGGACTAATGGCTTTCCACAAGTTTTGGTGATATTTTGATTGCAGGTACAATTATGAAGGAAAATCACCACAAACTATAAACAAAGAGGGGTTTTGCCATGGAGATAAATTATCCAAATAAAATATTTGATCTCTCCATGTGAAAGCCCTTGAAAAGATAGTCAAGATTGACTTTTGGTTCACCTAATTTGGAGTTCGGGAGCAGAAGTTATGCCTCAACGAAAATTACAGGAAATGCAGAAATTTCCCGACCGGCCGGTCACCCCCCTAGGCCGGCCGGCCTACCTTTGTCTCCAATTGACCCGATCTTCCTCCAGCGGGCTATACGCATCATAAAACATCAAGCCCAAGTGGTCTCCATGGTGGGTGAACAACCGACATCCGGAAGATGGGCTTTTGGGCCTTAATTTGATGATTTCTGCACTTCTGCCGCCCCCACTCGAAAACCGACTTCAGACCGACCTTGGGAAGCAATCTAGGACGTCCACGGCGAAGGCGGTGGCCATCCGGGACAATGGATGGCCGGCCGGCCAAGGTGGGAGGCTGGCCGGCCTGACTTTTCGGCAAAACCGCCTCACCGACTACCGACGTGTCGTGACCGCCACTCTACTACTCACTTAGGCCTATAATAGGTGGTAGCTCCCACGGTAGAACTCGCACCTTAGTAGAGAAACCTTTGATAAGTGAAGTAGAGAGTGAGTGAGAGGAGAGGAAGGGCGAAGCTCCGGAGATGTCGGGGTTCTGCTTCCTCGGTGCCTCGGTCTATACTCCGCCTGGGAGTAGTCGCCATAGTCTTCCAGGCCGGGTAACATGTAAGGTACTATTTATTGAGCAATAAAGTAAGGTTTTCTTCTTTATTATCTATGGGATCAGGTGTGCAGTAAGTATTTCTTATTTACTGCATGTGCTAGCTCTAGGAATTGCTAGTTGCTGGTATTAATGATAGGTGTAAACGTGGTGTTTTATACTTTGATTTATCCTGAGTTGCCCTCAACCCCACAGGATGTTGTGGTAGCCGCGAGTGTAGGTGACAGCTACACCGGTCTCTGTAGTCCACCACGTTCGGGTTGAGTGTGTAGGGCCTAGACGCGGTCCGTTGACCGGATTACGTTGAACCTAGTTCTCGGTTGCGTGTCTTGGCGCGCGGCCGTGCCCCAAAGTAGATGATATCGAAAAATCCTTATCGCATTGCTCAGTTATTTAATATCTTGCATTAGATTACCTTGCCAGAGGACTATCTTTTTACTGTATTAATCCCCTGCTTAGCGTGTCCCTTTTTACGGATATTCTGCATAGATCTCGAGTTTAGTACACTGTTCGTTCCCTGTGGATTCGATACCTTAGGAATACTCTTGGGGTGAAAGCTACATCGGTATCCGTGCGCTTGCGGATTTATTTCTGTTAGGCCTTAGGACTGCCAACAATCATCAAGACAATATCCGATTGCTTTCTTGTATTTTCTCAGAACAGCAAGCAATCGTTTTGTCTCCTTTTCATTCAAAGCACTATTGACGATGACGGGATAAGTTTTATGTTTGCCTAAGTATTCGTATCTCAGACCGTCATGAAGTGGCTTCTGTTCTACTTCCGGTGCTGCACCAGGATCCAGATTACCCAAAGGCTCAAATTGAGGATTTTCGCTCCCGTGCCGGTCGGCACGATCGCTGTGCCGATCGGCACATGCATAGTGCCGGTCGGCACCATCTTCGATCTCGGCCTCTTCCCTATCTGACTCTTCAAACAGTTTATTCGACGGATCTGAGTGTCCTGTACTGATGTCTTCATCTTTTTCTGTAAAGAATTCCTGGAGAGAGGATGGGTCGTCACTTTCTTGAATGACGGGTGGGTCTTCGAATTCAAAGAGGACTTCCCCTCCGCCCAGAGTCAATTTGAGGTGACCTTTTCCAGCATCTATTACTGCTTGTACAAGCTTAAGAAAGGTCTTCCCAAATAATATCTTCGACTCCAACTTCACCTTTATCAAGAACAAAAATATCCACCGGTATAGTATTCTTCCTGACCTCAATGTTCAGATCCTTGATAACTCCCAGTGGTTTAGTTCTACTTCCATCCGCCATGATTAGCTCAAGCTCGGTTTCTAGCAATCTTCCTTTTATGTCGTAGGGCATATCCATGAATGCTTCATACGTCATCAAGCTGACGCGGGAACCAAAATCGCATAGGGCTTTAGAAAAGCTTCTATGCCCGATTTCGCACGGTATGTAAGGATCAACTTCTGTCTCCTTTGTGAGGCCAACTGCATATACTCCGCATAATCCTTCATACGGCGATGGGACAAAACAACTGTCGAACAGCTTCTTTGCTTGTTGAACCTCCATCTGGTCAATTTCCATATCATCCTTATACAACTTCCCCAATACTTCACCAATGATGACATTGTCCAGTATTTTCGAAGTTCTAGTGTCTTTAGGGAAGTTATACTGAACTCCTGTAGAAGAGGCATACCTTCGATCATATGTTCTCATCATACTTAGCAAATTTGAGCTGAAATCAATGGGAATCCAATCCAACGGTTCAAACTCGTCCAACGGTTTAGCATTGCTTAAGGTTGGATCTCCTACTGGTCTTGGAAATTTGTTCACGAAGCTGTTCTCGTGCTCCTCTAATATTGCAGCTTCAGTCTTGGAAATCCCTTTAACAGCATTCAGCGTGCCGGTCGGCACAAGGGGGGCGCCGGTCGGCACAATGGCCTCAAGTGCGCCGATTGGCACAGTGTCCGTGCCGGTCGGCACTACCTCCAATCTGGGTCTTTTCAGATCACCTTGCGCTGGTTCTTCTGTTTTTACTGTTAATTCCACTTCGGATACTGTACAGCTTTCCGCTTTAGCTCTTAAATCCAAAGAACCTTTTGCTAGCGTCGACCTTTCAGGGGGAATTGGATCTTCTTGGAATTCTTCCCAATGCCTATGCATAGCTTCAGTCTTTGATATCTTACTCAAAAGATCCAGACCTGCAGTAGCAGTCAGGTCAAGGAAACTCCCTCCAGCTAAACTATCCAAATGCATCCTGGAGGTTCCTTCAAGAGACATGTAGAATGTCTGAACAGTCAAGTTATCATCCATACCCAAATCGGGGCCTTGCTTCAATAAAGATTTGAAGCGTAACCATGCTTGCGTGAGGGTCTCTTCTTTCATTTGCTCGAAATTAACCACTTCTCTTCTCAGTTTCTGCACCTTCGGAAGCGGGAAGAATGCAAACAGAAATTTCCTACAAAGCTTATCCCAGTTTCCCTTAGCTTCACGGGCTGCAGATTTATACCAATCTTTGGCTCTTCCATCTAGAGAAAATGGAAATAGCAACCATTTGTACCAATTTTGAGGCACTCCCTCATGCTTAAAGGTCTGACAGAGAACTTCTAGGTCTTGCAGATGTGTGTACGGGTTCTCGTCCTTCGTCCCAGAGAATTTGCTGTTCTCGACCATTTTGATGATGGTCGGGTTGAGAACGTATGACGAAGCAGTGACTTTCTCATCGGAAGTTTGTGGAATCAGCAATCCCGAAGACGGTAGTGAATGCTCCCTAACCGTATGAGCCGGTTCAGGAGTACTCATCCTGAAAACACAGAAAGGAAACACAAAAACAAACTAGAAAAGAGAGGATTAGAGGTTAGTAGAATAAATAAGTAGTAAAAGAACTGGCTTGTTCCCCGGCAACGGCACCAGAAAACGTGCTTGTTGGTCGTTTGTACGCACCCACTTATATACCGCAAGAGGACGGTGTACAGTTGTAGCACTTTTTCCCTTAGAGTATTCCAAGGTTTAATATCGAACCACAGAGAACAAGCGGGACTTAAACTATTATTTAAACTACTAAATTAATATAGCAAAAGATGTGTGTGAGAAGGATGGTTAACAGCTAGAGATGAAAGAGCCTGCGGTTGTATCAAGGTTATAAAAGGATTCTCTCCTATGGTTTGGGGTACTGGCATGCAACTTAGGTTATAGTTCAATTGATAGGTTTAGTATTCTACAAGACATGGTGGTTTCGTTCTCCTATCGCCCTGTCACGACAACGGTTAATAGCTCCCCACTGGTTTCTTGCACTATATGATAAACACGTATGGATCAGATACAAATTCAAAGCATCACATAGACTGAACACATCAAAAGAGTATTGTAAGCGTGAGAGTTACATAACCAGATTTCCCTCGCCACGGAGAGAATATGAGATCTACTCACGCATCATACTGCAACACATGAACATGGGTACAGTAGGACGCAGGATTTGGGCGTGGTCCCACAGGTGCCGATCGGCACGGAGGTGTGCCGGTTGGCACAGTCTTCCCTTTTGGTGGTGATGATCGGTGATCGCCGTCTTCACCGCCACAACCTTCAACCTAGGTCAAAACCTCCGTATGTCTGTCTCCCCTCCTTTTTTACTTCGCGACCAAGATCTCCTCTTTATAGTCTCTTTCGGTTGTGGGCTGGATTTCACCGACTCCGACTCTGATATTTCTTCTGAGCTCCAATTCTCCGAGTGAGCTTCAAGTTTGGGCCCGACCTCCATGGTGCCGGTCGGCACATAGGCCGTGCCGACCGGCACGAACTCCAATTTCCTCGTTCTTCGGGCCTCCGGCAGCTCTTTACTCGTAGTCTCTTAATTTTCACCTGTTTCCTGCAAATCTTCCGGATACACAGAAACTACGCATATATATGATAATGGGGGTTAATTGTTAGCAATAATGACGTAATAAGGTATTAAAAACACCTTATTTGTCATATAAAATGAGTACCTAGAAAGCGCCAACAATCCCCTACAATTATCTATGAAGATAATAAAGCTTGTATTGCACAAGTCGGGATACGTAAAGTCAAATAGGACAAAGCATATGTTACCTAAATTCTTCCACACGCATGAAATGCAAAAGCAGGGAGAGATTTTAGTAACACATGTCCGATCTTGTGACAATCTTGCAGATATGTTCACAAAGGCATTACCTTCCCGCACTCTTGAAAAGTGTCGGTGTGGTATTGGCATGAGAAGACTTAGAGAAGTGCTTGGAACAGGGGGAGAACTTCCCTAAGTACATCACATTCCCGAATTAAGTGAGTTATCTCGAAGATAATTCATATCAGTCATGCAGATTGATAATCATTAATCATGAAGATTAAAACATTGTACTCTTTTCCCCTTATAAGTTTTTCACATGTAGTTTTCTCAATAAAGTTTTTAACGAGGCAATGTGTGCAATATGAGTGGTGGTAATATGTGCTCTTTTCTCCATTTTTCCCACTGAGTTTTTAGGAGTTTTTATGAGGCATACTTATCACGATAAAGAGCCCAAGAGGGAGTGTTGTAAAACTCTTATTGGGTCAGGCCCACCTTCTAGAAGAAGGAATCCTGGCCCACGTGGGCGATTTTATCGAATATGGGCCCAACACGAAGTTAGGGTTCCCCCCTATAAATAGTTGAGGAGACTCCCCTGTAACTGGACATCAGAATTTCGCAATAAAGAATTTCGTCTCCTCTATTTCAGTTTTTACTTTTCGTTATCTATCGTGATCTACGTGCCGTTGTTCCGCCGATAACTTAATAATCTGGACTCGTACTGGAGTTTGTATCGTAAAATGCTCTCTTCTACATGCCGCGTGCTCATCTGGACCTAGGTCCTGCAAATAATCTTCAAAGTATTGTTTGGAGTGGAGTGACGCTCAACTTGAGTCGATCTGCCGGAATCGACTCATAAAGGGCTGCCGATCGATCCTGCAAGGTACAAAGTTTCTCCCCCGTATATTTCGCAAAAGGCCATTCGATTCTTTCGGTTAGGGAGGATGAGCAGGCGATTTCTGAATCTGGTGACGGAGAACTTGGACACCGGGCTCTATTCTCTGCGCCGCCTCAATCTCTCCCACCATCTCTTCTACCCATCAACGGCCGCCGCCGAAGCGGCAACGGCGCGGTCAGAAGCAGCCGTCAAGGCGAACGCGGAGAGGCAGGCCGGCTACAAGCACGGGCTACGGTTCCTGAACGCGACGGCCACAAGCCTGGGCCCACTGCCCGCCGCGGCGATCAACATCAAGCCGTGCGGCCCCAGCGCTCGGAGCGACGTGCCCCTCGATCTCGTCGCTCTCCTCGGCGACGAGAGCAAGATCCTCTGCGCCGACGCGACCGGCTGCGCCTCGCTCTACGACGCCGACGCGCACGCCGTCGTGACCGTGCCCAACCTCAGGTCACCCAAGGGGCGCAACGCCATTCCCATCAACATCACCCGCGCTGCTGTGGATGGAGATCCTGATCAAGGTGACAGCAGCCTCTACGTCATAAGCCGGGATCCTGACCAAGAACGCAGAGACGACTGCTTCGAGGAGCTCAGGTACGGTGCCGGTGATCAGGATGTTTTCTCCGAGGAGAGGTCCTTGGAGCATTTTCTGCATTTTACTTCTGCTACTGCCATAGCTCAGGTACGGTGCCGGTGATCAGGATGTTTTCTCCGAGGAACAATTGCTCCGCGGCTGGTGCTCTCTCCCGCCTCCACCATTCCTCCATAAGGACCATAACCCATTCCACGAGCTCATCCCTGACCCATTCTACGACGATTGCGAGCTACTGACTGCTACCATAGACTCCTGGACGGTGGTGGGTGGCTCGAACATCTACATGTCGTCCATGGCACTGGTCATCGGCACGTACTGCTTCGACACGGTGAGCCGGAAATGGACGCTTGCTGGAGCATGGAGTCTGCCATTTGACGGCAAGGCTGAGCACGTCCCGGAGCTCGGCCTCTGGATCGGCCTGTCAGATTCCAGCCCCTTCCACTTGTGCGCTTCTGACCTCTCTGCCGTGGGCTTTGAGCAACCGCCTCAGGTCCTTCAAACTTTGGCGTATTTCGATGTGCCGAAGAGCTGGTGGGCGTTCCATCTTGACCTAGTCAGCCTGGGCTCTGGCAGGTTTTGCGTAGTCAAGATCTTTCATTCTACGAAGCCTCGAGGTAGAACTGGAAGGGTGGGTTTCTCCGAAACGGAAGCGGACGACGACGAGGTGTTTGACTGTCCTGATGTGATTAACTGGGAGTTTGCTGTCTTGACTGGTGTTGAGGTTGTGCGCTGCGATGGTGAGGCTCCTCAGGGGAAGCTCAAGATAATCATGCACAAGTCGAGGTACACATCTTCAAAGATGATATCATACACTGGGTACTCTGAACCTGTTTCTTTCTTCTTCTTCTTTTGTTTAGTCTTACAAGTGGTAGTAGAGTGCGATAATTGAGACTCAACTATTTCTTTTTCCTTGACGCCCTGTATCTAGTATATCTGTAGATGCACCTGATTCATCTGTCATGCAATCAAAGTGATGCACTTGTTCCTGCTCTTGCTACGAATTCAGATTGATTTTGTTGATTCTCACTTCAATGATTTTGGCCAACTTTTCTTGGAATCAAAGTAACGAAACAGGAGCCAGCCAAGAAACAAATATCAAAGTGACAAACAGAACCACCCAAGGAACAAACATCACCCGCACTTCTCATATTCAAACGATGAACCTGAATCACCCATTCACTATTCACAAGATGCCAATATATCGCAGTACAACACATGCGGGTAAAACCGCAGCACAAAGGACAAAATGGTCCTTGCCATCCTCACTCGAGGTGGTCATGCGGCCGGAGCGACATGAACATGGCCGCGTAATGTCTGAGCCGCCGGTCCACGTCGTCGCCGGCTCCACCACCAACCAGCGGAGCCGCTGCCGCCGCCGCGGCCGTCCTGGCCCTGCAACGGCGCCACGCGAGCTGGATGTTGACGGCGGCCCACGTCCGCCAGTTGGACGAGTAGTAGCGCGCCGTGCGCTTGAGCTGGTCGTTGGCGAACTTGTACCGGAAGTGCTCGGTGATGAAGCGCAGGTCCGGCGCGTCGAGGCAGAAGGCCTGCGCGGCCTCCACGCACTCGAACGTGGCCGACGACGCCGGCAGCCGGTCCACGAACGGCCGGCGCAGGCACCACGACAGCAGCTCGTCGCCGAGGAAGTTGCCGGCGCCCAGCATGCACGTCGCCACCACGCCCTTGGTCAGCGGCTGCGTGCTCCGGAGCTTGCCCTGCAGGATGAACACCATGCGTTGCACCGGGTCGCCCTCGCGGATCACCTTCTCGCCGCTTGAGAACACCAGTGGGCGCAGCCGGTCGCAGATGTTGTCCAGGATGAGGTCGTCCATGCCATGGAACAGAGGAACCTGGCAAAGGAAACAAAATCGTCTAAATCATTAACAGATTCGACAGCGCATTGTCATGCCACGAAAACTGAACACGTTCTACACAAATCAAATCACTGAAGAACGAACAACATAACGAGCAAAGTCTTTGGAAAGAACGGAAGAAATGAAGCATAGTAGTCCTTGGAAAGAACAGAAGAAAAGAACCACAGTTGGCACATTACCTGTTTCACCAGCTCGAGGCACAGATAGCGCTTGATGTCTCGCCTCAGACCTTCAGGCAAGTCCTTGATCATTTCCATCTCCTCATCGCCAGTGACGGCGGCCCAGCGTTCACGCTCGTACTTGCGGACCCTTTGCCTCAGGCGAGACGGCAATTGCCTCCGTCTCATCCACCATTCCATGTCCCGGAACCGCAGCTGCATCTTCCGCTTCCTTGCAAGGACGGCATGCAAGAACACCTGCAGGTTCAGTCCGTTTTATTTAATGAACCGGTGCCATGTAGCTGGAGCAAAATAAATTTGGGTAGCACTTCACCTGTATGTTTCCAATCAGTAGTGTGAAGAGCATTAAGCCACTGAGTACATTGATTATGCTGAATATCACCTCAAGGCCATTGCTTGTAGGCTCGAGATCATTGCCAAAAGTACTGCCAAGTTATTGATGAACACAAATTTATGAAGATGTTGTAAAACAAATTTAGTTTAAGAATCAAGAGCTGCTAAACATAATACTAGAGTATTTGTTTAATGTAACTGTAGAACCGGTTTAAACACTCTTACAAACAAATAACGTATATCACACATATAGATTTATTAAAAGAACAATTTTGTAGGAAAGAGATGTTGGACCCGAGTAAAAAGGTATTTTTTTCTCAAAGTAATTACCTGAGTGTCATGAGGCCCCAAAATATAGGATAAAGAATCTTGACAGCAAGTGAATTGCTTGATATAACAGGTAGAGCCCCCTTGTAGATTCCGTAGGCAAAGGATCCATTGCCACTTAGACATGTTGAAACGTTTTGTGGACTAAACGACGTCATGTTACATGCTAATCCATTCTTGTTTGATGACCAAGGAAGGTGAAAACACATCTCCTTGGAACAAGCTAGTGATATAAGATCGCAACTGTTGTTTCTCTTGCATTCCTCCTGGAGGCAGGAGGCAATACGCTGAATTGCAAGAACATACCAACACCCACCTGCAATCTGAAAATGACAGATATTTTGAGTTATCAGCATTATCCGTATAACTCAGTATGCATTCTTCCTAATTTTGACACTAATTTAGAAAAATTGTACCAGAGTAGACAGGTTTATATTCTGACAAATTCATAAAAAAAAAATACAGAGACGAATTTTCGCCTAGGTAATGATCAAGGTTGTTCTTTTATAATTTGTAGTACTTGAGCAAATAATAAGGCTGACGACTGAAGTAGAATAAGCAGCTATTGTAGACCAACCTTTTTTTTTTCTCCTTTTGTAAATTCAAAACAATATTGAAGAAACTAACAACCAAATATCAATGATTGCCATTATCAATTGAACTCTAGGATAGTATGACGGCGACTCTGGGAATCCACGTCCATGATTTAATAATCTATATATTTTCCAGTTAACTAACAAGGGAAGGAATACTCACATGAGAAGCAATGAAATATGCAAATAAATTTAGACCGAATCCCCACCATATCGTTCCAAAGATGTAACCAGTCACCTTCTGCATTTTCCGCATGATATGAATACTGTGGTATACCTTTGGGAGAAATTGAAATATGAATATGAGCAGCAATATCGTCATGATAAGCTTTACTTGCTCTTCCCTTATTAATTTTGGTATAACCAGCCAGAAGATGACCTGCAGAAATTTTGATGGACCGCCTTGTTGAGCAAAACAGAAGTTATAAAGTAATGGGAAAAAATAATCATAGTTCCATTTTATTCATTTCTCAATCTGCTACTGTTTCACTATTGAGCAGAATACAAAGTTCATGAAATTAATTGAACAAAAAAGAATATGCAACAGTTTTGTTTTCAGAACTTTTTCCTTTATTGGCCTTCAGTAATATTCCGTGAATTGTTTTACTGATATTTTTGTGAAAACGGAAGTCGTTTGATACATTCTAAACATTGTTCTTACATGGAACTAGTCTTTGTCAGTGTCTGCTAGTGACTGAAGTGGGTTATAGTATATCACTCACAATGTTTTCTTCTTGATAGCATTGTGATGGCTACTTTTCTAGCTTTTGAAGGTAATATTTGCAGAGAAGAAGAAGCAACTGTCAGAAAATATTTTATGACGAAAAGAATATGCTGGAACTGCTGGGGTTTCAATGATTAACCATGTTTATCATTCAGCAGTCCCTATAGAAAAATAATTCCACTTCCCTTTCCAATATAATCATTCTACTCTATCAATAGTCCGTTCATTGTTATCATAATGATGAATTAAAACATTTGCGTGGCCCGGCATGACTGGTCCAAGTGAGATCCAGTCCACACATACCATGCAGCCACACACCACATAATTGAGAAGCACAATTATGCAAAACAAAAACGAATATGTACACGGTATTACATGACAAAAACTAGACCTCAGTTGGAAAATGACAAGATCATCTAAATGACAAAGACTGCCAGATAATCAGCAAAAAGGAATTCGATGGAAATGACATGAATGTAAATAAGATAAATATCCCAAGAACACAAGCCACATATGAGTCTGGTCTCACTCAACTCATAAGTAGTCCAGAGGAGAAATGGGAAGCTGCAGGAGAAATCGCAATTTAACACTCCTAACACTTGGCTACATGCAATACGATCGAGTGAACTTTAGACACGCCAAAAGGCAGCCCTACTGCGAGCACCATGCTGATATGGATCACTGATCTGTCATTTTATCTGCATTTTTTTCATTGTAACTACGGTCATATTCAGTCATACTATCAATTATATTTCTTTTGAACACTGCATGATTGCATCCACGGTCATTTTCTTTCCGTACTCATTGTTCCTTAAGCTCATCATTCTCTACCTTCCGCTACTACTTTTTTTCCAACCTGAATTCTCGAACACCTAAATCAGTGGGGTAGGATCCTTTTTTTTTTGCAATATTGTCAAGTTTTCGTGCTCAAAAAACAACAACCATACCAGTAGGCAGCATGCCATGAGCGTTGAGCTGCATAGTACTAATATGCATCACTGAACAATCATTTTCTTTGCAGTTTTCTACCTCCAAGGTATAGTCATATTCAAATATTACAATAAATGCTGCCTTTTCACATCACATAATTGCATCCCTGGTCATACTCAGATATCTAATCATTGGCGTTACACTCATTGTTCCGTACTAATTGTTCCGTAAACCCATCGAACTCGTCAGCTAATTTCAACCTGAATTCTCAAATCTGCCAGCACAGCACATTACTCCCTCCATTTGTTTTTTGATGTCGTTTCAGACAACAATTTTGTGCTGGCCGTAAGATAAAAAGTTTGGTCGGAACGACATCAAAAAGAAAACAGAGGTAGTACAACACATCACTATCCGGCAGCAGAAACATGCATTTTACACATCAGCTCGCTAGTAGACACGGTGGTGCGTGCAATGTACTGTACTACTTGTGTGGCCTACTGCTGCAGCTCCGAAGGACTGTAGGACGTTGTGCTCTGTCGCAGAAGCAGACACGGGACATGTCCACAATTTTGGTGCGTTTGATACCTCAGACCCTCGCCTACAGCGTTCGGTTGTATGCTTGGAATGTTTGTTTGTTTGCAAATTTTCATGGTAAGATAAGAACTGGGTGTTCCCGTCAAAAAAGATAAGAACTGGTAGATTGAGTTTGGGAGGGAGAGGTGGGAATGGGACGTGAGCAGCTGACCTGCGGGATGGGGAGGATGACGAAGAGGTCGAACCAGAGTCCCTTGGCGGAGCGGGCGTAGTGTTCGGCGATGGCGCGCGCGTCCCACACGAGCTTGCCGCATCCGACGACGAGGGACTCGCGGGAGACGTAGGCGAGGCGGAACTGCAGGAGGACGTGTCCGAGGTGGCCCACATCGGCGAAGGTGCGGAGCGCGGTGACGGCAGCGGCGAGGCCGGCGTCCATGTACATGCAGGGCCTGCCGGCGCGGCCGACGGAGAGCGCGTAGAAGAACAGCGGGTCCACCGCCAGCGCCGCCGCGCGGCCCAGCAGGATCCACCGGTTCCACCGCTGCACGCGCTTGCTCCGCGGGTCCAGCACGGGGCCGAACAGCCACCGGGCCGCGACGCCCGCGTGGTGCGCCGCCGCCGCCGACGCGGACTGGGCCTGCGGCTGCGGCTGGACGGGGACTAGCGAGGAGCCCGCGTCGGCGTCCCAGTCTGGCGAGTGAACCTGGTCGCATGTCGTGGAGTGGAACGCCGGCACGCCGGGCTGCGTGCACGCGTAGCACTCCCCCGCCGGCCCCGCCGCCGACCGGCCGCTCCCGCCGCTTCCCCCGGCCTCTTCGTCCCCGACCACGCCGGAGCTGCCCCTGATTCCATCACAAACTCGCTCGAGCAGCCTTGCAAAGAAGAAAAACACACGTGAGATGGATCGCCAAGAAACAAACGCGCACGCGCGCGCGCGCACTCCCAACACAACACCGAATTCAAGAACCCATTGCCGAGAAGCAAGCACCTCGTGGGGACGGAGCGGAGGAAGGCGAGGGAAGGCATGTTCCATCCACGGCGGTGACCATGAACCAGCGGGCCTTGCTCGCTGGAGCGCGCCGCTCTCGTGCGCCGAAACGGCGAAGCTTTGATGGCTGATGAGGGGTGTCGTACTGTCGTGGTGGAGGTACAACTGTGCGCGGGCCCAGAGGACGTGGCGCGTGCGTGCACCGTGCCCATGCACCGAGCCCCACCCCCTGGCTGGCACCTGCACGGCCGCACCCACCTACCAGCTTGCGTGAGCAAGTATCCGTCTCAGCGCGGGTGAGCTGAGCACATCAGTACACAAACATTGACGAAGCTGTCGACGATTTTGCCAACAATTACAAATGCGTATCTCCGTCTATAATGGAGGCCTGCATGTCTCTACACTTTCGCGAATGATCATAAGTATGTACAAGCTAACATGGACCACGCTGCGGCTACCATACACTGTATTGTTGGGCTATCGAAATTATCGTGCTGCACGGCTCCAGGCTCCAGCTCCGGCCGCCGACCGCCGGCGGTGCCGCGAAAACCAACGCAGTTTCGTTCGTACGATGCAGGATGAGCGCGTGACGCCTTGGCGCGTCGTGGTCTCGTCGTGGAGTAGCTTGAATTGGAACCTTGCGGTGTACGGAAGCGTGCCCGCGGTGCATGAGTTGGGTCTATGTAGATAGAAGCACAGTACACGGGTACAGATTTCGGCGGGCCTGGGAGCTGGGCTATGAATTCGCATATGCTTGGTACGTAGCTTGGGCCGGTGGGGCCGACTGTGGAGGCTGCCTGGGCCTGAAGTAGCAGCAGCTTTGGAGGACCAGGTTAATGACCAGACCACCAGTTACCATTCGCAAAACTTTCCATTTCCCATTTAAAAGGGACACAATTCACTAAAACTTCCATTTCTACGCCGGGCAAGAGAGGGCCATTATGAAACTTTATTATATCTTTGTCTAGCTATAGTGATGACTGGGGTTTCTGCCGTGGGTGTGCCAAAGGCCGCAGCTTGCCGTGAAGCTCTTTCCTTTGCCACTGAACTTCATGACAAGTCGTGAAGAAGATGATGGTTGCCTCCGATCGGTTGGTGGTCACCAATTTTTTGAAAGGGAATCTTTGCAGCTATTGCATGATCTCCCGGAAGATCAAGAAGAAACATACTACTCTTTGTCTCTTTCGTCATAATATGGCGCGAAGATTGGGCATGGAATTTTCAATTTTGAAACTCACACTAGTTTAGCAAGGGGCATGTTTGGCTTACCATAAATCTTACACAGTTTACAGTTTACCAATTTCCCCTTCCATCGTGTTCAGAAGAGTAAAAAACTCCGGCGATGCAACTCCTTCACTCTCAATACACTCCAACCTCGCAGTGGTAGTGTTCCCAAAAAAAAAAAAACCTCGCAGTTGTAGTGTAGTGCACGGAATACGCTACCACTAAAGAATGACTCGGATTCACTAGAGAACAAGCAGGATGCAACAAATTTAGCAAACGCACAGCTGTTTCTGTTTTCCAGTCCCCTTTTCACTCGGTCTGTCACATGAATCAACTTGCTTTCACGAAATGGTATGTCCATTAGCAAAACAGAATTCGGGAGAAAATCCAAAACGCTCCAACAAGGTATGTTGAAAAGCAAAATCCAAAACCTCGCGCAACAAATGCTTCTGAAAAAGGAAAAACTGACGGAAAAAGGAGAGCCGTCGAATGATGCAGACAAACTTCGTTAGAAAAAGGGAGCAATTCCCAGCCGTTGAATCGCGGCAGAAGCAAACGAACTGACCCAACGGCACATGAACCACGCGCCCCTTTCCGTGCACCAGCGTGGTCCCACAGACCAGTGGCACTACACGTGCACTGGCCCCCATTGCGCGGACACTGGCATCGGCACGGCGCACGGTGAGAGATACTTTAATAAGCATAGGAACCCCTTGAATTCCTCCTCCTCGCGAACTTCATCACACTCATCACACCGCGCGCATCGCTGCACTTGCACAGGCGCGACAATGGCGACGACCGCCTCGCCGCTCGCCACCGCCTTCCGCCCGGTCGCCGCCGCCCGCGGGGGTGGGGGGCTTCTCGGGGGAGGCGGTGGCGGCGGGGTCGCCGCCGGGAAAGGCCGAGCGCGGCGGCACCCGCGTGTCGCGGCGCGGAGCGTGGCGAGCGATCGGGAAGTGCAGGGCCCCATCTCGCCGGAAGAAGGTACGCGGCCTCGCCCCGCCACTGATTCTGTTGCATCAGGTGCTTGTTTGAGGCAATGCGGTTTGAATTACTGTTGATGCGACGCGGGTGCGTGATCCACTCCGGGGCGCTGCGTTCGCTGGTGTGCTGTGTGTCCCGCAACCGTGGTGAACTGCTGATGGGGGTGGGTTGACCGATTGTGATTGGTGGTGGCGATTTGTGGCACCGATAGTCTTTCCACAGTTCAATGAGCTGTTAGAGACTGCCAATTTCGTGTTTAAACCATGAAATGTGTGTTTACCCATCTCACTTGGGCTGTTCTGACTTCTGACGACTCTGCAATGAACGAGTGAAACATGTCTGTAGAAATGCGAATTCAGAGATTTTTTTTTCTTGGACGATGGATCGTGAACTTTTGTTTGTTTGTATGATGACAGTATACGTCATCGTGGTTTGACTGGAGAGTTGTATTATATAACATGTCTTAAATTTCATTCCTGAAGGTGTCTGCCCCAATGGTGCGGTTTCAGGATCGTTGGACTAGGCAATAAAAAGGATTAATGTACGTAGGCACAAGATTCAGTGACTGTCTGGCAGTGATCAGTAGTTGTGTCTCTAGATAAAATGTGGCACACCTCTTGCCTTGAAAATTCAGTTATACATATACTCGTTACAGCTGATAAGTGATATGTGTGGAACATGCAGGGCATTTTGCAAATGTTTTCACTCTAGTTCAGCTGCTTCATTCATTTCTTTCAGTTTTTAGTTAAAATACCTACTGCATAGGTTAATTTTTCAGAACCTGAAATTATGGTCTTGCAATACAGGGCTTCCCAGTGTGCTAAATTCCATCGACTCATCTGCCATTGCATCAAACATCAAGCACCATGCAGAGTTCACACCCTTGTTCTCCCCCGAGCACTCTTCGCCTCTAAAGGCTTACCATGCAACTGCTAAAAGTGTTCTTGACGCGCTGTTAATAAATTGGAATGCAACTAATGATTATTACAACAAGATGAACGTAAAGCAAGCATATTACCTATCCATGGAGTTTTTACAGGTGCCACAACCTTTTTCCTCTAACCTCGTTATTTAACTTTTGATAAATGTGTCATCATATTATTTGGTTATTTTTTTTGTACAATGCAGGGACGAGCTCTCACAAACGCTATTGGCAACCTAGAGCTAACTGGAAAATATGCAGAAGCTCTAAAACAACTTGGACAAAACCTAGAGGATGTTGCTAGCCAGGTAAGGAGTTAATTTGAAAGAATTGGTTCTTAGTTTATATCAAGACTTGCCATGCACTTTCATTATATAAATTAAGATACCAAATACTCACATATTTATTATTAGTTCCCATTTTCTATCATCTGTCTTGTGTTCTTCATATAGTTTTTGATGAGTTGCGCTTTGGAATGTTATGGCAATAAAAATCTATTGATGCCTGGAATGCTTGTATTGACACCCTAAGATATGAATATGTTATAATAACAATGAATCAGGAACCGGATGCTGCCCTTGGCAATGGTGGTCTAGGTCGTCTGGCTTCATGTTTTTTGGATTCGTTGGCCACCCTAAATTATCCAGCCTGGGGATATGGACTTCGCTACAAATACGGCCTTTTTAAGCAGATCATAACAAAAGATGGACAGGAGGAGGTCGCTGAGGATTGGCTAGAGGTACTGATATCCTTCCTTTATACTGTTTGATCTCCCAAGCGCGCACCCCCCTCCCCCTTCTGATTTTTTATATTTGATGGTAGCCTTTCATAAGTTCAGTTAAAGCTGAGAGATCAGAGATGTTGTCCTAATGTCGAGTATTAAAAACTGGAGAGAATGCTTCTGTTTAATGATATGCCTGTCACCACATATTTTTAATAGCTCTTTTTATATTTGACGCTATGTCACCTTTCCTCAGTTCAATTCAAGCTGAGAGAAGTTGTCCTGATGTCAAGTATTAAAAACTGGAGAGTATTTATTATGTTGGTATATTGGTCAGAATGTTTAACAGTTTAATGGTCTGCCTATAATGACATTCATTGCCACATATTTATTGCAGATGGGGTATCCATGGGAGACTGTGAGAAATGATGTCTCCTATCCTGTGAAATTCTATGGTAAAGTTGTTGAAGGCACTGATGGAAGGAAGCACTGGATTGGAGGAGAAAATATCAAGGCTGTGGCACATGATGTCCCTATTCCCGGCTACAAGACTAGAGTTACTAATAATCTTCGTCTTTGGTCAACAACTGTACCATCAAAAGATTTCGACTTGGTAGCTTTTAACGCTGGAGATCATGTCAAGGCCAATGAAGCTCATCTGAATGCTGAAAAGGTCCAATTTGAAAATTGTCCATATGAGAATTTAACCCTCAGCAGTATAATATTTGATTGGTTTCAAGTGTCCATTTACATCCATAACCTCATGATTTGGGGTTAGCTGTTTAACATGTCATTTGTTTCGCATCTTGCTCCACCTGCTGCTTTAACTGAATATAGAGTAAGCATCTGCACAAATCAAGAAGGGCTCACAAGATATGGTTCCCAATTCCCATACTCCACGGCATGTGACTTGTATTGTTGTGCATTTTAGGCTATAGTTCATTATGTTATACTGTGGTAATGTTCATAGTTTTGATGACCTCAAACTTAATATTTTTCTTGTCATATCAGATATGCCATATATTGTATCCTGGCGACGAATCGCGAGAGGGGAAAATTCTCCGCTTGAAGCAACAGTATACATTATGTTCAGCCTCACTACAAGATATTGTTGCTCGTTTTGAGAGTAGAGCTGGTGATTCTGTCAATTGGGATGACTTCCCCTCCAAAGTTGCAGTGCAGATGAATGACACTCATCCAACTCTATGCATTCCCGAGTTAATGAGAATACTGATCGATATTAAGGGATTGAGTTGGAATGAGGCATGGAGTATCACAGAAAGGTACTACCGAGTCTTCGAGAGAATTATTCCTAACCGGGACTCCAGTTTGATTTATTTCGACATACTTTCTGCCTAATTTTATTTTATTTTTTTATTTCCCATTCATCTTGCATTTCATAGGTGCTAATTTCCTGATCATTTCCAGAACCGTGGCATACACTAACCATACAGTGCTTCCTGAAGCTCTGGAGAAGTGGAGCTTGGATATAATGCAGAAACTTCTACCTCGACATGTTGAGATCATAGAAACAATTGATGAGGAGGTACTTAGTTTTGCAGCAAAATTTATCAGAATTTATTTCGTAATCCTTAAGTTCGACTTACATTTCTGTTTTCTCCATCATTGATCTGAAACAGGTGATAAACACCATCATCTCAAAATATGGTGCCGCAGATACTTCACTGTTAAAAAAGAAGCTGCAAGAAATGAGAATTTTGGATAATGTGGACCTTCCGGCTTCTGTTGCCAAACTATTTGTTAAACCCAAAGAGAAAAAGGAATCTCCTTCTAAATTGAAGCAGAAATTACTAGTCAAATCTTTGGATACTGTTGATGAGGTTGAGGAGGAAACTGAATTGGAAGAAGATGTGGAAGCAAAAGTTCTTTCTGAGACGACGGGGGAGAAAGTTAAATCTGCCGATGTTGAGGCAGAAGAAGAAGAAGAAGAAGAAGAAGAAGATTCTGAGGACGAGTTAGATCCATTTGTAAAATCGAATCCTGAGCTACCAAGAGTTGTCCGTATGGCAAACCTCTGTGTTGTAGGTGGGCATTCCGTAAATGGTGTAGCTGAAATTCACAGTGAAATTGTGAAACAGGAGGTGTTTAACAGTTTTTATGAGGTAGTTACATGAGGCTTTGTGATCTTCTTGGCAAACTGTTGCTTCAATTATTTAGATATCATATTTACCATCTGTTCATTCTCTTTGTTTATTTGACAGATGTGGCCAACTAAGTTTCAGAATAAAACAAATGGAGTGACTCCTAGGCGTTGGATCCGGTTTTGCAATCCTGAATTAAGTTCAATAATTTCGAAATGGATGGGGTCAGATGACTGGGTTCTTAACACTGACAAACTTGCAGAGCTGAAGAAGGTATTTCCAATGGTTTTCCTGTTTACTTTTGGTTAAAAATTTTAATCCCTTCGTTGCCTCTGGTGTCTGATGACATGTGGAAACCACCTATGTCACTGACAGTGGTAAATAAGGGATTATGCAAAATTGCAGTGGTATGTAGGAAATTATCCTTACTTTTCAGTTGCCTTGTTAGGTGCAGTTTAGTTTGTACTAAGATCTGTGCATGCTGTAACAGTTTGCTGATGACAAAGATCTGCAATCAGAGTGGCGTGCTGCTAAAAGGGCTAACAAGATGAAGGTCGTCTCTCTTATAAGAGAGAAGACAGGATATATTGTCAGTCCAGATGCAATGTTTGACGTGCAGGTATTTCCTAACGGAGAGCATCAGGATACTAAAGCACATGTTTCTATCCAAGTCATTGCTTCAGTTCTAAATTTCCACTGAAGAAAGAACCTAGTTACCTCTACATATTCTCCTTTTCTTATCACAAAATTTGCGTATGTTGGTCGACTTAGTTTTCTTCACCTGTATTTCTTAGGTGAAAAGGATACATGAGTATAAAAGGCAGTTGCTAAATATCCTTGGAATTGTCTACCGGTACAAGAAAATGAAAGAAATGAGTGCAAAACAAAGAACAAAAAAATTTGTTCCAAGGGTATGCATATTTGGTGGAAAAGCATTTGCCACATATATACAGGCAAAAAGGATTGTCAAGTTTATTACAGATGTTGCAGCTACTGTAAACCATGACCCAGACATTGGCGACTTATTGAAGGTAACTTCATCCGTTAGAGACCATTTTGTATCGTTAAAGTTTCCATCTGATATGACTTCGATTAATTGCCTCACTGCCGCGGAAGAAGTTGCACACTCTATGTTGATGCTTGTATAACTACACTGTTTCAATCACACAAGTGACGACCATATTGTTGGCTATTAAATTCCAAGGTGTTTTGTTTGTTATCCAGGTTGTATTTGTTCCAGATTATAATGTTAGTGTTGCTGAGACGCTCATTCCTGCCAGTGAATTGTCCCAGCATATCAGGTAATAATCTGGTTACTTATATTCTTCGGATAGATGCGACAATTTTTTACCCGAACTGGTTAGTGTATCTCTTTCATTTATTACAGTATAACTATGTATTTCCTGGGGGATAACACCATTCAGTGATACCACCAATTTTAAAATAAAGTATTATATCTGCTTTGTTTAACACTTGTATTATACATTCAGTACTGCTGGAATGGAGGCTAGTGGGACCAGCAACATGAAGTTTGCAATGAATGGCTGCATCCTTATTGGAACTTTGGATGGTGCAAATGTGGAAATCAGAGAGGAGGTTGGAGAGGAAAACTTTTTCCTTTTTGGTGCAGAGGCACATGAAATTGCTGGTTTGCGGAAAGAGAGAGCTGAGGGAAAGGTACCGCTTACTGATGCTTTTTGTCAAGCTAATAAATCTCAATGAGCGGTCCACCTAAGGTAGCTCAAGAAAACTCGTTATGTGACCATTTTATTTTCTGTACTTGTAGTTTGTGCCTGACCCAAGATTTGAAGAGGTTAAGGAGTTTGTCCGCAGTGGTGTCTTTGGGACTTACAACTATGATGAATTGATGGGTTCTTTGGAAGGAAATGAAGGTTATGGACGTGCAGATTATTTTCTTGTTGGCAAGGATTTCCCCAGTTACATTGAATGCCAGGAAAAAGTTGATGAAGCGTACCGAGATCAGACGGTAAGTTCTGTGACTCACACCTTATATTCGAGGTTGCATGTACGTGCAATGATTATGCAAAACTTGTATTATGATGGTTTGTACGTAGTATTTTGTTTAGGGAAATTTATGCCGTTATGCATAGTATTTAACTGCAGGATGACTTAATCATAGAAACGCTTCCAACTTCAAATGGCATTATATGTGGGCATGAAAACAGCAGTGTTTGCTGTCAGAACATCGTTGCAGTGCCAGTCTTTAAAATAACTTCTTTTAAGTCAACTAAGCAATTGTAGGTAAATGTAATGCTGAATTTCTCATGTTAGAAACTGCGGCACTTAGAACCTGCAAGTTTCGTTCTAAACAGTTAAAAGGCTCTGCTCTGTTATGTTTTTCCTTCCTGCATTTATTTTTCTCACTTGTTAAAAAAATCTGGAAGGAGATCAAATCTGCGTTTTCATTTGTTACTGGGTCAACGCGTACCCACAGATGCTCAAAATGCTAAGTCATCCTAATCATGTATGAATATTCTCTGCCCGCAGTTATGGACAAGGATGTCTATCCTCAACACAGCTAGTTCGGCCAAGTTCAGCAGCGACCGGACTATCCATGAGTATGCCAAGGACATCTGGGATATAAGCCCTGTGGTCCTGCCCTAGATAGGCGGACATCGGTGGCTTTTGCCGGCAACATCTATGGCCAAGGAGCAGTTGGTCTCAACATTTGCCTCCGCTCCTTTGCAGAAAGTGCTGGTCGCCTCAGTTTTATGTAGAAAGACCCAGGCTGCTCAGGCAACGATGAAATTGTGCTGAAGTTGGTTGTGGTAGTATGCTATATATATCCGTTAATAATGCTGAGGCAGAAAGACCAGCATTGGCAAGTTGCTTCTCTGTGGCGTAATCCCATTATCCGTGGTTGCCCCCCTGCGAGATTTTGTATTCTGCTTTGGTGTACTTTCGTGTCGAAAAGGGTAGGAAAGTACAGGTAGGAGATAGTGCTAGGGTGACCCCTCCAGATTCTCCACCATTCATGGGGAGATCGGTGGGATCGTGTAGTGTGATATCTTTATCATGTCTGCGATCACGATCACTAAGGTGAGAAGAAAGGGATATACGGGGTGATGGATATAGGATCAAGGATAGAAGTGACTTGAATTAAATATAAGGTACGTCACAGTAGAGAAGATATGGAGTGGAGGTGAGATGGTTGATACAGTCGTAGCGGGTTTGTGCCAATGACACCTATCGACCAATGGCCATGCCATTACATCTCTTCTCTAATCTTCTCTTCTATTCTATCTAATCTAAACCATTAAGAAACCAGTTTTGAGAAAAATATTGTCAACCTCCCAGATGCTATCCCACCTGTTTACGGACGTTGATCAAAATCAAGCCCAGCTAAAATACCGTCCGATCCTGCCATGTGCGTTCTGGAAGGTGGACCTCTTTCACGAGCGTGACGCTCACCGTCATTCCACGGCCAAAAAAGAGGACATTGCATCGACTTTTCTCACCGCACGGTGATTTCTACCCGCCCGCATTCCCACGTGGAAATTCCTCCTGACATTTCCTTCAATTTCGTTCATCGCCTTCCATTTTTGTTCCTCGATTCCTTCCTCTGCATCTACACCTCTGCCTATCGACTCTCAGGAGGCAGGCTGCGGTCCCCACAACCACGGCGACGAGTGTGCCGCCGGTAGGGCGAGGACCTCGCCTCCTGCGCCACCAGGTGCGGTCGACAACCCCGAGGTGCCTAGCTACGGCCCCCACGTCTACGGACGCCTCGACCTGCCGGCGCTCATCCTGCTCCAGAGTCGAGATGCGGGAGGTGGAGCTCCGGGTGGCTGCCGCCGCCGCGCCCGCCGAGGTCACCCTCCGCCCACTCTTCCTCGCGCCTCCGACGGGGGAGACGGTCATGCTCTCTTCCGCGGCGTGCTTATCTCTCCTCTCCCTGATCTGTTTCGATCTAGCGATATGGATGTGATGCATCAGTGTTACATCGGGAGATGCGAAGAGACGTCTCCATGACAAGGTATGCATCGCGGCTCTCCTCTCCTCTGGATTCCCCAATTCGATTTGCTTATTGATGTTTCCCTGATCTCCGTATGTGTCGGCTGGCGTTAAACGAGAGGGAGAGTCTCCTTTGAGGGCGGCGGCAGTGGAGAAGGATCCGCTCATTCTTTGGTGCACACCTCATCCATTGGAGACTGGAACGTCTCCAGATCCCTGTTGGGGATGGAGCAGGAGGATGAGGAGGCGACTTCAAACGTAAGCTTCGCATCCTGCTATGTGGACCAGCAAGTGTTGCATTTTGCATTTACCGTTTGAAGAGACTGAATCCTGATACAAACATGCAAAGCTGAACTTAGATAACTTTTCTACAAGGCAAATGAGTAATGTTCTTTTAGGATTTTAAAATGTAATGATCATCTGATTGTATATTCATTGTTAATATCCATGCGACAGTTCTTGTACAACATTATAAATTAGTGTACTTCCAAAAGCCCATTAGTGTCAATAAGTGTAATTCCACTCCATTTTCCTAATGCTTCTAAAAATTTGATGCATGTTTAAGCATGTGGAGTGTTGAGAATATTGAAAGAATGAATTATAACAATCTACTCCTCCGATCACATGTGAGCTTTCTTTTTTGCAGAAGTAGATTGTTTCGCCAACCATGGTTTATGATTATGTTCATACTATATGGCACTTTCTTATGTTTGTTTTACTTTTCTGATGGACTATGGATATGTCATAGCGTTTTCTAGAGACTTCTGGCACTATTATGAATTTATGATGATGTTTAATTATTCTAAGCTATCAGAGCATTATTTAAATTAATAGGGCCTTTTTAAATAAAATATTCATGCATGCTTCACATACTTACATACAGTTGTTTGTGTTTCTCATAAAACATTGTTACCATGATCCAGTGGATTGATAGAGCAGAAAACGCCAAGGGCAAAAAAACTCCGGGGTGAGGCCAACAATGGGAATGACAGGGTGCACACCAGTTGGTGGTCAAACAAATATGGATGATGGGGGTGAGAGACATCTTCACTGAAACACCATGCATTTCATATTTTTGTCATGCTGACGTTAGATTGCATTCAGTCATGTCCACTGATTGAAAAGAACCATGATGAAAATGGGTGCTTTGAACCATATAAATGGCATATTAGAAGATGAAATTTTGCAATTGGATAATTTCTCTAAAGTCTTTAACTTTGCTGCGATTTAAGCATATTTAGTCTACTTGAGCTTCCAATACACTGCTTTGCCTCCCAAGTAAGATTTACTTCATGTATATATTGCAATGATTCGTTTCAATGCATTGGTTTTGATTAACAGAAAATATGCATATGCCTCAACATACTTGACTTATTCATTTCTATGTATTTTAGTAGCCCAGATTTAGTTCTACATGGTGGCTATTTAATACAAGAATCTCCTGCACAAGGTATACCTGCTTTGCCACATCTAGAATCTAAGGTGTCATAGCAGTTTGATCATCCTCTGAAATTGAAGTGATATGCTAAATCTTATTAGTTTTGGCCATTTTTTGCCGCATCTTATGTGCATAACGCCAAGCTTGCAGATCAAAGTAGGGATGCTAATAGGTGCATCCAAGCATAGTGGTGGGTTACTTCATGCCGGCATCAGTTATTAGCTGGATATTCATGTTATACAGGTTGTACGCAGAGGCCACCAAGATCAAGGTGGAGTTTGCGGACGTGACAAGATAGGTGGAGAAGGTAATCTTGGTCGGGAAGAATCTTCTTGCCAGGACCAACCAAACCCAGGTGTGCTAGAACCTCCCGTTTATTCAGTTTTGGTCTAAAAATCTTTTAGTTGTCGCAGAGAAAATTTCTCTTTTAATGCTACTTCTATAAAATCAGACATAATTGGATGATTTGATCCTTCTCAATGTATTTCTTATAAATTATCTATATTATTTAAAAAAAATGATCATCTTAGGCTACCGAATGAGATGCTTAAATTATACATTTATTTAGGCACTCTGCTTCCTTCTCTCATTCACCATTTGTTTGATGTAGCAGCAAGAGTAATTCATGCTTGTCTAAGTTGATAGATTAGATGTCCCATCTGTCATTCTGTACTCTTTTACGATATATTGACTGGAGAGGCAAGCAGGCTTGGTTCAACATGATTATTAGTGATTTCAGTTTACTGAACATTATGTGCTTGTGTAATCTACCTAGAAATAAGTAAAAACACTTTAGCTATCTAAGCAAGTTACCGCATTCCATTGCTTCTATGAACTTTCAGTCAGCTTGTCCCCCAAGTAATTTTTTTTCCAACCATGAGCCCCCAAATCGTTATTGAGCTACTGGTGTATCGTTTTGTTTTTGTGGGCAGTCACTACTTATTCATAGAGGTGCAAATTAGTATGCAAAAATGGTAATCCAGATCATGTGTCATTCTAGAAGCAATGCAATTTTTTCCTTCTTATTTTTGAAATTTTTCTGACTTGCTACCAACAAAAAAGGGAGGTGAATATTCCACGAGAAATGATATGCCTTGAGGTTTTTGTAGGATGTCTGCGATGAAAGGGGAGTAATGTGCTAAAACGCTTGCAGGAAGTTTTAATCTTGCAGTTTTGTGTTACTAGAAGAGACGAGGTAGATTTGGGTTCAAGATCTTCAGATGCAGCTTTAAGAGATGAGTTTTGGGTTTTATGGCCTATGCATGAGATGTCTTGTTTGTGTTCTCCAGTCTGTTTTAAACGATGCTGCACTGCAGTTCCAATGTCCGTGATGAAACTATTTTGTAAGCCTTTTACTGTTATATGAATTGTGGGGTGCTCATAATTCTTACTAATCAGATGTTTTAGAATTTTACCTAACTAGATGGTAAGTTTACCTGTTTATTTGAGATGGTGGTTTTAGAGTGTTGCATCTCATCAGGCCTTTTCTGGCTTTCTTGCCATTAAGTTCAGGGAGAGTGATCTATCACATGGTGGCTTTCTGGCCATAAGTTCATGAAGAGTTGTAAGGTTACAAAACAAACAAATGTAGAATAAACATTCCATGCCCCCCCCCCCCCCCCCCCCCCCCCCCTCGATATTGTTTTTGTGCATCTATTGTTACTATTGTTAGATGTTATTGAACAACGAAAAGAATCTTGAGAATATCATAATGATGTTTAATGTGTGGAGTACTATCATGCAAAATATGGGTTTTTTGTATTTTTGTATGCCAAGAAAAAAAAAGGAAAAACTTCAGTAGTAGTGAATTGTTGGAGTAATGTACACCACGATTTAGGGTGTGATTGATTTCTTATCTTACCTCATATCAGCTAACTACCTAATTGCACAAGTGCGAGATATGGAAAATAATAATCATGTGTTATGCCATCATTTTGAAAAATAAGCAATCTTGGACATAATTTCTATGGTCCCACCAAGTGATGCATTTTATGATCACGTACATGGTGACCACCATATGCCAAACCATACGGATGAGGCGAACGAATATGTTGCATTTATGATTTTCTAATGCCAAACCATACTTCAGAAAACACCTCTGTTAGTTCAGAAAGGTGTAGTGCATTATACGTATGTGTTAATTATTCTTTATAATATTGGTCTTGCATGATTCTTTTCAAATTAATTAAATTTTAATCGTAAAAGAACATATAGTCAAAAGTTGTTTGTAATTCTCGTTGTCTTGCCAAGTGGTGCAATTTTTAGACACGTGCGTGGCGCACGTGCATTGGTACTAGTTTTTTATTAGCTTCACTGCGTCTTCCTTTTTGCGCAGTTCACTGGCCTTAGCTTAGCTTCACTGAGAATTTCATCTCTAAATATTGTTGGGACTAAAAAGGCTTTGTCGTCCACGTCGTTGCCTCGTTGATGTGAACGAGCTTTTGTGTGGGCCGGGTTAGGCTGCAAGGATTCTTCTTGCTGAAATCCATATGCATCCATTTTCTGCTTTCCAAAACCACAAAACGAAAAGACAAGCTGCAATGGATGGTGTGCCATGAGTCCTGAGTCCATAACGCAGCTGTCTGTCAGTTCAATATTTCAAATTTCCCACGTCGTATGGACGAAGGTTCACTTTCCTTTCAAGAAAGAGGACCTTGAACTAGTCCGAAGTCTGACTGGAACGAGCCATCCTTGTAAACGCATATAGGCAGACAGGTCGCAAAGTTGGACTAACGACCCACGTAGACGTTGCTTTTATGCTAGATATAACACGAGATCCACATAGAGGTTACATTAGCTGTCTGGAAAACGTGGATTTATTCTGATCAGGAAAAGAAACAGGGCTTTGTTGGGGAAAAAAAAGATCACATCATGAATTCAGTAGTGCCTTTTTAACGTCATTTCGTTGTGTTTTTTCCCCTTCATTAGCAAGAAGTTTGAATAAGGATTTGCTGGACTAATGCAAGTCATTAGGAACACTGACATCTGGGCCAGGAAAGGCACTGGGCCTACATGTCAATGACTTTTAATTCTTGTGAAGTTTGGTGCATGGAGGCAGAATGCCAGTTTACGGGAGAAAGCTCACTGTGGACCATAAGGAGCCTATCAATTCATCCAAGAGTGTCAGCATGGAGTACATCTAATGCGAATTAAAAATCCGTAGTCCTGATGCTGAACATTCGAATCCACAGTCAATATAAATGTTTTAAAATAACAAGGGACACCTTATTCTGTGTCCCCAAATACACGAGATACGTACTCTCCCCGGGGTTATATTTATGCTAATTTTTCTAGAACTTTTTCACCGTGTACCCAAAACAAAGATACCTCTCATTTTACTTTATTCTATGTACTGTATATATTTGTACCCAAGAAAGACAGCTTTTGTTACTTGAGATCAATGCTACATAAGGATGGAGATATCGATGACGATGTCAGTCATAGAATTAAAGCGGGTGGTTGAAGTGGCGTCAAGCTACAGATGTCCTTTTGCGACACTAAAGTGCCACAAAAGCTAAAAGACAAATTCTATAGGACAGCGATCCGACCTGCTATGCTGTATGGAGCAGAATGTTGGCCAACTAAAAGAAATCATATCCAACAACTAAGTGTAGCAGAGATGCGTATGTTGCGATGGATATGTGGCCACATAAGAAGGATCAAGTCTGGAATGACGACATACGTGAGAGATTAGGGGTGGCACTAATTAAGGAAAAGATTCGCTTGAGATGGTTTGAACATGTGCAACGAAGACCGGAGGAGGCTCTTGTACGTAGTGGGATAATACGTTGTTCCGAAAATATGAGGAGAGGCAGAGGTCGATCACCTTTGACATGGGCAGAGTCGGTGAAGAGAGACCTGAAGGACTGGAATATTGCTGAGGAGCTAGCTATGGATAGGAGAGAGTGGAAGCAAGCAATCCACGTGCCGGAACCTTGATTTCTCTTTTTTTAAAAAAAACTCTTTTTAAAAAAAACTTTTTTCACTCTTTTTTTTCTTTTTTTCTCTCTTCTTCCCTTTTTATCATGTTTTGCCCTTTCTCGTTTTGGTTGGTTTTGCCTCTCTTGTTGGTTCTTGCAGGTTTCATTCCTAGTCTACCCCAACTTGCTTAGGATAAAAAAGCTTTGTTGTTGTTGTTGTTGTACTGTATATATTTATTTTACCATAAATTGCAGGAGTAAAAAGCCGCAATACCGGTTTTGCCCCTCGCCCACTGAATCCCCGAGACCAAGACCGCGAGAAAGTTCCAAAAATACCTAGCCTAGCCCTCCGACGCGTCTGCTCCAGACACCGATAAAACTCGCGACAGCGACCCCTGGTTAATTAATTACCCATTTACCCCGCCCTCGAGCGAAATACTCCTCGCACGACACAAGTCACAACACGGCGCGGCGCCTCACTAAAATCCACCATTCCCAGCACCAGTAGAAAGGCGGCCAAGCGAAGCAAGGCAAGGCAAACCCTCCTCCAGCCTCCAAGCTAGCCAGTGACAGTGAGCACTCGCGCCGTCGCACTCGCAGCTAAGCGACGGAGGCGGCTTTGATCGGATCCGGCAGCGGCGTGCCCATGGCCGGCGCCGCCGGAGACAGGCAGGATGGGGTCGGCGACTGGCCGTTCGCCGGCGCGGACGCCTTTGCCGAGTACCCGTCCGTTTTCGCGGAGCTCGGCTGGCCCGACGGGTTGGCCGCGGGCGCTGGGGACCAGCCGGTGCTGGATCTGCCTGAGGCGGCGGCGCCGCCGGCAGAGCTGGCGTTTCCGGAGGAGATCGTGGCGCCTGCAAGGTCGGGGGACGCCGGCGCGTCGTCCAGCTCAAGCGGCGACGGCGACGGCGCCGTGCAGGGGAGCGGCGATCAGAAGCCGGCCGCCGATGCAGTGTAAGTGCAACGGCCGTAGCGGTAGCGGTAGCACCACGTAGCTAGCGCTGGCTGAAGCTTGGCCGGCATCTGGTTCGCCGGCGAGCGGCGGCAATTCGGAGCACGAAAGCGAGGCCCCGCGACACGTTTTTACGTCGGCGTCCGGGAGGGGCAATCTCGTAAATAGCTGGCGGGCGGCATGGCTACGCGGATCCGCCGCGTGCCGCGTCGGCTCCCGCGCCGCGCCGCGATTTGCGTGCGCGGATTGTTCCAAGTTTCACGCGGTTTCCTTTGTTTTTCTGCTCCTGTCTCCCTGCTTCTGCATTTGCGAAGATTTACTATTGCTTGGTGCTCTCATAGACTATTCACGCGTTCGTATGCATACGCGTAACACTTTTCGTTCTTCCTGCCAATAGATCCAAGCATTCAAAGTTGCACTGGGGTCAAATTGACATATATGCACGCGTAACACTTTGTGGAGATTGGAGAACACTTCAAAAGTTGTTCAAGAAGACATTAACATTGCTTGATCCAACTCTTTGGTCATGACTAACGCAACCTTTCTCCCCATACTAGTATTCATGTTCTAGTGTTATGAATGAGTTGCGTTTCTCCATCCTCGTTTGCACTTTTCTCGCTGATCCTCATGTCAGCAGCTTTGGCGGCGAGCGGCATCTAGTGGGGTGCGGTGTGGTCACCGCCGTCCTGCGCTGATCGACCGACCAATTTCCTTGTCTTACCTACCTTTGCCAAGCTCAGTGGCACATTAAATCCTGCACTCCAGCTTACACAGCATTTACTGTTGTCCCTGCGCAAAGGATCGAGACCTGCTTGGCACGGCGTGCTAGCAGTACGGCAGCATAGGGAAGTTGCTGAACGAGTATGGAGTATCAGTGCCACGTAATTAACCAGTATATTTTGCATATATATGCAGGAGCGTCAAGCCGGAGCCGGCGAAGAAAGGGCAGAAGCGGGCGCGGCAGCCGCGGTTTGCGTTCATGACCAAGAGCGAGATCGACCACCTCGAGGACGGCTACAGATGGAGGAAGTACGGGCAGAAGGCTGTCAAGAACAGCCCATTCCCAAGGTGATTGTATACTCCCAAGTGTATAATTATATCTCATTTTATGTACAAGCGCGCAAGCATTGGCATGAGTCATTGCTTTCTTATTTTCATTGTTTCATTCCTCACTTTGGAATACCAAAAAACAAAAAAAAACCATGGTATACAACCACTACATGAAAACTTGACTCAATCACCTCCATATTATCTTGACTAAATCGTTTACTTGTGCTGCAGTTTTCCTCCTTCCAATTGTTTTGATCGAGCACAATAAACTTTCGACAACTGGTTACTAAAACTAAACAATGAGCATGCATTACATTGAGTGTAGCCCACCAATTTTGTGGTGTACTTACTTTCTAAAATCTAAATACATATAGTCCTTTATTGAACAGTTGTACTAGTTCTGTATTCTTCGCTATGCTTGCATAGTGAATTTATTCATATCATGTTGTACCGAGAGATGGCTAATAACACAGACACAAATTTGGCACCCATTTCTTGAGCAGGAGCTACTACCGATGCACTAACAGCAAATGCACCGTGAAGAAGCGCGTGGAGAGGTCTTCAGAAGACCCCTCAGTTGTGATCACCACCTATGAAGGCCAGCACTGCCACCAAATCGCCTCGTTCCAGCGCGGTGCCGGCGTGGCTCACATCCATAGCGCAGCTGCGGCCGTCGCACTTGCCGAGCAGCTGCCCTTCGTCCCGGCGCAACGGCTCTACGGCCTGCCGTCGTTGCGCCCACAGAGCTCTCCGTCCTCGGAGACCGCCATCAGCTCTGCGTTAACAGCTTTGCAGCATTCAAACCGCGGCGAGGAGCCGGGGCGAACTACTAGCTATAACGAGAGGGTGTCCATGGCACTGTCGCCATCGACACCGTCGTCGTCGTCGTCATCGTTGCCTCCGGCCATTTCAATTGGGAAGGGGCTACTTGACGACATCGTGCCTCATGGAGTAAGACATGGATGATGGCAATATACGGTAAGAAAGTTGAGCTAAAAAAGTCCCAGCCTTTTCATCGCAATAAGCAAATGAGTATGTGTAGACTAATAGAAAAATCTGGTAGTACATTAACATGTGCATGGTCATAAGAAAATGAAGCCCCTCAAACTAAATATGATCTAAAAACCATGGTGGTTTTCATTTTAGGCTGTATTGATTTTATTATTATTATTATTATTTTGGCGAATGCAGGATGTAGTGATTGAAGGGGCATTTATAATTAGTCTGCTTTTTATATATCCTTAACCTCAACTTAACCAAGTAATTTAGTTGTATACAAATCGAGTAGGATACATGCATCTTCCACAAATTCACATTGCTTGTGTGTGTACATTACCCAGCAAGGTTGCAATTTCTTTTATTTTTGCTGATGCTGCTAGGCTTTAATGTATGCACGGCATATAGATTCCCATGTACCTTATTTGGTCCATGCACATTTATTTTGTTGCATGGACGACTTGTATATGCCCGGCAAGACGGATGTCATGTACTAGTTGGCAGCAATTGAATGGCATTTGTAGGTAGTATGGCAGATAATACATGCATATACTCCGTATCATTTTTATTGTCCTGTTTCATTTGCTTTATTTTGTTTCGGTTTTAACTAGTTTTTCCCCCGTGGCTGTGGCCATGGTCATGAATGATAAACTATCTAGCACACAAGTTAATGAGACGTAGAGGAGAATAAAATGCAACAGATCATAAGAAGGGCTGAATCCTATCTTCCAGAATGCTTGGATGCCATCATCTATAGCGAGAAAAGAAAGAAAGAAAGAAAGAAAGAAAGAAAAGGCATCTATGCTCCATATATACATGATAGCATATCTGTGGAAAAATGCGTGTATGCGTTCATATTTGTGCACATGGAACAGACCAATTCCTACTTTTGTTGAGTACTCAGTACTCCTATATTACTGTTCAACTATGTTTGAGTGACTTGACCAACGGAGTTTGATCTTAGTTCATGTGCGCCCATTTGTTGCAGACTTATGTTCCCGCGTACTATCTGAAGTCATGTCCTGGCCGGAGACCATTGGATGGAATGGAAGCAGATCAGCAAGCAGTTACGGTGTCTCTCCTGCGGCATTCAGCAGAATGACCATTGACCAGATAACGCATGTGGATTATAGGTAGTAGTATTTATATATACTACTACCTCCGTCCCAGAATATAAGCATTTCTAGCTTTGGTCAAAGTCAATCGTTTCAAACTTTGACTATGAATAACATAAAAATTATAATGTTTGATCAAATATAAATTATATTTTTAGATTTATTATGAAATCAATTATCATAATTTGTAGCTCTTCATATTGGAATTAATTTATTTTTATAGATATTGACAGTCAAAATTGAGAGGAATTGACTTTGACCAAGTCTAAAAATGCTTATATTACGGGACGGAGGGAGTATTAACTAGTAATAGAATAGTATTGTAGACATCCTTTGATGTGCTGCTAGCCAATTTTTTTTTCTCGAATACGCAGGAGGGCTGCGTATCTTTGTATTAAGGAGAAAAAGGTCAAAATGACCGTACATCGCGAAGCGCTTGGCATTCGCCCGGTAGCTTTACAGATTGGTTGGAGTGGTACATGCCGAGAAAGCTACCTATACAACCTCTAAGCCTACTCTCGCGAAATAAAACATCCTAGATGCTTGGCCCCTGCTGCAACCCAGAGCTTGGCTTCCTCCTTGATGCTTTGTACGATCTGTGAGGTGGTTGCAGTTTCACCACGGAACACTCGCGCGTTGCGCTCTTTCCATAGGTTCCAGGAGATAAGCATACACATCGAATCAAGGCCTTTCCTGGGAGCCTTTTGCAGTCCTGTTCTCAGCAAAGTCCATGCATCTACCAGGTCGAGGCTATGCATTGTAAAACGCTGGCCGAGGTGCATGAAGTCAAGGATCTCCCACCATACTTGCCTCGCCACCGGGCAGTGCAGTAGCAGGTGTGTGATGGTCTCTGGACTCTGATCACAGAGCGCACAGCGGTCATCATCTTGTAGCCCATGTCTCTTCCTCCTCTCTGCTGTCCAAGCTGCTAGCCAATTTATCCATTGATTTTCTAGTATCAGTGGCAACGATGTCGAATAATTTAGAGGTTCTCGCAGCAATTTTTGTGCCGAATGAAAACTATCTTCAGGTCACTTGGCGCTTACCTTGGATCATGGTCTTAGTTCATTGAAACTAATCTTGTTCAGCAGACCTTAAATCTCCCTGTGCCTGATAGATATACAGGGGATCTAGCTGTAAAGTTGCCGCACCACCATCCACTCCAACTTGGAGGAATTAATTTGGTGCGGAAAGAATGTTCCCTCCTGCTCCTGCTGGACCGTGCTTCTAACGCTCGTTTCTAGTACCGACGTGCGACGTGAGATGATCCGATCCCGGTGTTCACATGCAGATGGCAGATGCAGGCCCGACTCCTTTTAATAGCCTGTCGTATGAAAAAGGGGACGGGCAATGCATGCACCTCCGTCTGTACATCTAGCTAGTAGCTAGGTGTGGCTGGAACCTTTTCCCCCCTTGTTAATTTGAGAGAAAATGAAGGTCCCTATCCAGTGCAACAACGACGTTAATAAGTTTCAATATCCTTTCCCTGTTAGCCATCGTCCCCGTCGATTGTGACCCGGGAAATGGAGAGCTGGCAACGTTGTTTTTTCCGGGTCGGTGCTCGCCGGCTGGATCCTGCGTGCAAAGGAGCGACGTCGTGTGAACCGGAGCTGGACGAAGTGACGGTAGCTTTCGATCGGAGCGGGCTACTGTTAGCCAGTCAGTCATGCCGTCGGCGCGAAAGTGCGAGGAAAAAGCTTCTGCACTCACTTGCTGAGAGGACATCTGTGAGCGCCTGACGCGTGCTGTCGCGCTTGACTTGCTCCCGAAGCTCCCGGCGTCTACTTACAGCAGGCGGATTCGTTCGCATTTGTTTTACGGCCGGAAACGGGTGGCTGGCTGACTTGACGAACAAGCTCCGTCACCTAGAACAGCCAGCCTGTAGTGTGGCACGTACGCGCTACACATGCCTGCCGACGATCGCATTCGCACCGTCCCCGCTCCCCAGCAACACGGCGGCGCCGCATCTCTGGCGCCGGCAGGCCGTCAAGCAATGGGCCGGCGCCCCTAGCTCGCCCCTCGCGTGGACGGAGATTAACAGGCCGCCGCGTAGAGGGGAGAAATTGTTTTGGGCTGGTTGTCATTCCAGCTCAACTTTCCATCCTAAGTGTAAGCGGTCCGGACACATACCGAGGAAGAAATCAAAATGAAACAGGCTGGAACCCAGAATTCCCCCATGAGCAGTCATCAATATCTAGATGTTCCTAAAAAAATAAATCAAGATTTAGATGCACGGAGTTCAACTTTCATTCGCAACTGCTCATGCATTACATCCCGTTGTAAGGGCGACGAGCAAGCTAGCTGAACAACAAGCTAGGGGCGACAGCCGGCCTAGCTAGCGACACGACAAGTAGGCGAAGGGAGCGAGGGACGTGGCGCGCGAAGGCTGTAAGTAGCCTTTGCCCGAGAGTGGCAACAACCCTTGGTCAAGGTGGGGTGACGATCGACCAGCCGAGCGGCATTGAAAATTCTCTTTCCAAATTGTGTTGCTAAACTCTAGTTTTCGACGACATACATGGATTTTTCTCTTCACAGTACTAAACTGGTTACTCTGTGCTCGCTCGATAAGGGGTTTACTGGGACCGTATACAATTTGCCATTGAACATAGAGGCTCCTCGTAGGACACGGTCTTGTGTCTTACCGTAGGGCAGTGGTCAAACCTGCTGGCCGGTCAGTTCTTCGGTGTTGAAATTTGTCCCAGGAGAGGACGCTGAAATCTAAGGTAGCGTACAGAGGTTTTGGTTATCCGATTGATCTCAACTACTAGTGCGACGGAGCGTACCAGCGAGCAGCTGACCCAGTCTTGCATCTCCCTACCTGCAGAGCACGGCTGCTTCTTCGTCTCCGATCAGAACCAGGCGGACCCTGCATTTATATATTTATTATATAAACAAAGTCAGCTAAACGCTTGCACCAGCGGTCGTCCGGCATGACAGCGACCAGCGCCAACACGTCCGGCAAAGCAAACAAGTATTCAGCCTCGCGCCGCCCACAGTGGTGGACTTGTTGCACGGAGCAAGGCGCAAGCAAGCAGCTAAGCAGGAAATCAAGGAAGCTACTATCGATGCCGCCGGTCGCGGTCCTGCAGGCCGCCATGCTGCTGCTGCTGCTGCTGCCACTCGCCGGCGCAGCAGCCCAGCATTCATCAGTTAGCGGCGCGCTGCCCAACTGCGCGACCACCTGCGGCGACGTGCCCGTGCCGTACCCGTTCGGCGTCGGCGCCGGATGCTACGGCTCGCCGGGGTTCAACCTCACCTGCGACACGACGAGCGAACCGCCGCGCCTGCTCCTCGGCCCCGATGCCATGTTCCAGGTGCTCAACATCTCGCTCGCCAACGCCACGGTGCGCGCCGCGCGCACGGGAGGCGTGAACTTCACCTTCGCCGGCGGCGCGGCGTCCTCCTCCGTGGACGGCCGCGGCGCGTGGCGGGGCCCGGGCGACGCCCGCGGCCCGTACGCGCTGTCGGACGACGGCAACGAGCTCGTCGTCGTCAGGGGCTGCGACGTGCTCGCGCAGCTCACCGCCGGCGGGGGCAGCGGCAACGTCACCATCGTCGGAGCGGGAGGCAGCGGCAACTCCACCGGCGGCGGAGCGGGAGGCAGCAGCAACGTCACCATCTGCGGGTGCGCGTCCTTCTGCCCCGGAACGGGCGCGGGCCGCACCTCGCTGTCCGTCAGCGGCGGCAGGTGCACGGGCGTCGGCTGCTGCGAGATGCCCATCACCGTCGGCCTCGCGTCCTACGACGTGCAGCTCCGGCGGCTCGACCCGACGCAGCCGCTGCCGCCGGACAGCACCTGGCCGCCGCTGGTGATCATCGCGGAGCAGGGGTGGCTTCAGCAGGCCGCCGCCTCCACAAGGGGCGCCCCGCTCCCGGTCAACCTCGACGAGACGCCCGTGCCCGTGCTGCTCGGCTGGGCAATCGCCTCCGCGCCGCTCAGCCAAGACGGGACGCCGCCGGACAACTCGACGTGCCCGGCCGACGCCGCACGCAGCGCGTGCAAGAGCCGCCACAGCTCCTGCCGGAACGTCGCCACGGCGACGCGCGCCGGCTACGTGTGCGACTGCCAGGACGGGTACCACGGCAACCCGTACCTCACCGATGGATGCCAAGGTAAATTACGTACTCCAGTGCGAATTTAATAAAGATTGAATGGGAATGTGAGTTTGGGATTAAGCTGGTTGAACGCTGATGTGTCTGATTGATTTGTTCAAGATATCAACGAGTGCGAGAAACCTCAAGAGCACGGGTGCTTCGGCGAGTGCACCAACTTGCCGGGAACGTTCGAGTGCAGGTGCCCGCCAGGAACCCACGGCGATCACACCCAGCTCCATGGATGCGTCAAGTCTTCTTCCCCAGGTTAGCCGCCATTTTACAACTGCACTGCCGAAATGATAATTATTGTTGCAACAACATGCTGACCAAATGACAACACTGTTTGAACCTGTATTTCGGTTTCAGGTTTCAGCATCGGTATAGGTGTTAGCAGTGGCGGAGGCCTTATGCTCCTGGTTCTCGTTGGCCTCTTCGTTGCCCGAAAGCATAAACAGCTCAAGACTAAAAGACTGAAACAAAAGTTCTTCAGGCAAAACCGAGGACAGTTGTTGCAGCAATTGGTAGCTCAAAGGGCGGACATTGCGGAAAGGATGATTATACCCTTGGAGGAGCTTGAGAAGGCAACAAACAACTTCGACAAAGCTCGTGAGATTGGTGGCGGTGGGCACGGCACCGTGTACAAAGGGATCTTGTCGGACCTCCACGTCGTTGCCATCAAGAAGTCGAAGATTTCTGTTCAAAGGGAGATTGACGAGTTTATAAATGAGGTTGCCATCTTGTCGCAGATAAGCCACAGAAATGTAGTGAAGATGTTTGGATGCTGCCTCGAGACAGAAGTACCTTTGCTTGTCTACGAATTTGTTTCAAATGGAACCCTATACAGCCATCTTCATGTCACGGAACCAAGATCGTTGCCGTGGGACGACAGGTTGAGGATTGCAACAGAGACAGCCAAAGCCACCGCCTACCTTCATTCAGCCGTTTCAGTCCCTATAATCCACAGAGACATCAAGTCCACCAATATACTTCTTTTTTTTTTTTGAAAAAGTCCACCAATATACTTCTGGACAATACCCTAACATCAAAGGTATCAGATTTTGGAGCGTCAAGGCACATCCCGGTCGATCGAACGGGGGTAACCACTAAGGTGCAAGGGACAATAGGGTACATGGATCCTACATACTATTACACGAGGCGGCTGACTGAGAAGAGTGATGTCTACAGTTTTGGAGTCCTCCTTATTGAATTACTTACCAGGAAGAAACCCTCTTCGTATGTGTCCTTGGAGGACGAAGGTCTTGTTGCTCATTTCATTGGCTTGCTCACGTCAGGTAGATTGGACGACATATTGGATTGTCAAGTTACAGAGGAGGGAGGGAAACGGGTCGAAGAAGTCGCTGCGCTAGCAGCAACATGTGTGAAGTTAAATTCAGTCGAGCGTCCAACCATGAGACAAGTCGAGATGGCACTTGAAGTCATTCAAGCAAAGGTGCGTGTTTCAGATAATGTCACATCTGAGAAATTCGAGGAGAACAATATTAGAAGGAGACTTCTGCCAGACCATGAAGGAAGAAGCGTGAATAACATGACTAGGCGGTATAGTTTGGAAGAAGAGTTCTTGTTGTCCGCAAGGTACCCTCGGTAGGTGTTGTTCAAGCAAGAAACAGAGTTATATTTCCGGAGAGTAAGAGTATTGATTTGCTCAACGGAAACTGGAAAATACGAACGCCATGCTTGCGTAGATTTCCCAATGAACAATCCTCAAGACTTAGATGCACGGAGTTCAACTTTCATTCGCACTTGCTTGTGCATTACATCCCGCTGTAGCATTCTAGGTTTTCTTCCTTTCGTTTCTAGAACTAGTAAGGCGGCCGCGCGGCTAGGCATATAATTGTAGCTTTAGCTTGTTTTGAAGCAAAGGCTGTGCCATACCAGTTATCTAAAGATAATAATATAGGCTATTGCTTTTATAATATAATTTTAATTGTATCTTTCATCGAAGTACAAATTTTACAATTTACAAAGTTTTTCATCTGGCTGATTTTGCAAAAGATAATGGTGTAATTCTAGCTGGCTAGAACTTGAAAATCAAGCAAACATCCATTTGTATCCGTTAAACAATTTTTGGCATGCGTAACAAACCTCCTGTAATGATTCTAGTTAATCTACAAAACAATAGACATCTGTTTTCATCATTTTCATACCTAATTTCATCATCTTCCTTCTAATGGAAAACTATTGATCCATGCATGGATTTCTAGCCATTGGTAATTTTTACCCATATATATAAAGAAACACACCACACTATATTACGAGGGGAATCAGGACACACAAAATATTCATTTAGCAAGCTGAAATTTTAACTGCCAGTTTTCTTCTTGGCTATGGTTTGGGAGGGACGGGAACCTCACCAGACAGATGCGTTCTAATCCTTGTCCACCGCTTAAAGTTCAAACCTTAATTAGTTCTTTCTTCCCCTATGTTATTATGAAAATTGAATCTCTGAGGATGTGCTGAGTGTGGCCGTGTGGTTCGTTTATCCTTGGTCATGAGCATGACGTACACAACCTCTCTGCTTTGTGTCTGCCGTCCACTCCGTACTCATATGATCCTTCCCAGCAAGGAGCTTGCGGCATACTATAGTGAACATGCTATTTTGTCTTATCATCATCACCTATTATTTCTTTGACGGACCAGATAATCTTTTAAATATTTTCTCACCATCAGTTCATGCCCGTCTTACCAATTTGCAGTACGTACATGTTTTTGCTTAGTCTCCTCATCTCCATGAGCCTGTAACTATTCTCTCTCTTTTTTTTTTTTTGAACTTGTGCCGTGACACTCTCATGCATCGCCAATGGAAACCGCCTAAATCGAACCCTCATGGCTCATTGCCCAGTAAAGTATACCTTTGTTTCCCCTTTAGCCAAGGCCCGCCAGTGCTCTCAATCTCGGATCCTAGTGCGAAGGTGGAGCAACACCTTAGTCCTCTCTATCCTTCCTTTTCAAGAATCAGATGGAAGCCATGCTTTAGTTCAATACCTCCATCATGATTCTAATGACCCGCTCTTGGCTTTAAGGCTCCACGCACAGTGACAGTGTGCGCAACACGTTTTTGTGGCTTGTGCTTGCCATGAGCTCAATGTATAGGAGTGCGTCTCGTTGACGGGGAGATGTTCCTCCTTCCAAGAATTCCTTTTGTGTTTCTTACAAATCAGACTCCTAATTGTCCAAATAAATCTTACATAGAAATCACTCTCGTAATTGTCCAAAAAAATCTTACATAAAAATCACTGGCAGGGTCGATCTCATCAGAGTTCATGGCAATCGGCTTTGTTCTACCTTCCTGTACTGCTACGTTAACCCCCTTTCAACGTGTCTGGAGTTCAATCATGTAGTAGGACGGCGACATGTTTGCTTGTGTCTGATTTGTTGCCATTTGATGGAGCTCACGTGCAATCTCAGCAGGTTTTGATGTTCCGTCAGCCGCGCATCTCGCGACATGTTGAACCTTCCATGGATTCTATATACGTTTCTTCCAAATCAGAATATTCTTTGTCCAAGTAAAACTTACAGAGAAACCATATATGTTGATAGCACCTGCCTTCCTTTGCATGCATGCATGTATGACTTCGACTCTCACATGGGCACGGCCCTTTGAACTTTGTAGGACTCGCAGGGCCTAGAGTGATTTTGCCGGTCTCAACCAAACGTGTCGAGCTCTTCGATGACCGCTCTCCAAAACCTTATGCATTACTAACACCGAATAGTTAGTGATAATATTCAGTGTGTCGTGCTTCTCGGTCGTTCTTGTACTCGGCCTAGTCTGCCTGGCGCCTGCTTCAGTTCTGCGGAAAATCATCGGGGGCTTCGGGCTCGGGGCTCCTCTGCTCCTCTGCCTTGGATGCAGATTGATTAGCACCCAAAAGCCTGAGCCATGAAAGTCTGATTCCGATGCCGAGATCGTACTCTGTGCCGCCAGCCTTTGACTCCGATATTGATGAACCTGTATTATATCCAACATCGAATATTATCTCGTTATATAGTAGACACCTCCTAGTAGTATCGTACCAAATGGAGGCCATCCTTATCAAGATTAACAATTTTTTCCACATATCAGGCATACGTTTGGGCAAGAAAGCTTCCCTTTCCAAATACAATACTTTTTATCTAATCTTGACCAGGGGCTATCTAATCAATACTATACGGTGTCCTTTATTTGATCTGTAGGACTTCCCTTTTCTAGCATCGTGGCATGATTTTCTTTATTTTTATTCCGAATTATATATATATATTGTGTAGTATATATCATGGACTGTATTATTTAATCTAAGCCGTTCAATCTTCATAAAATCCAACGGTTCACATCTTTCTCTTTTTTCCGATTAATGTGGTAATTTCGTGGCCTTGAGAGCGAACGTGGTGGCTTCTTTTTCTCTTCAAATACTAAGATAATAGATTTTGCATGATCACTACATTGTACATCAAAGCTGTCTTCATGAAAATTTAGTTAGGGGCCTCCCCTCCCGACTTCCTCTGGACCCGGATCAAACCCTCAAATGCAATGCAAAAGTGAAACATAAGGATGAAACACGACACAGGTTCTGTTATTTGGCAAAAAAACACATCGATTCTGTAGTAACTTTGTAGGAATACAATTTGAAGAATCAACCGGCTAGAGCAGGTTCATATGGGTACAAGGAAATCCCCTCAAGCAGAGCACAAGGCCGGCTCGAGGGGTTATACATCTACAGACGTTCTCGAACATGAAAACACGAAACAGAGAATACTAGCAGCACCGTCCAACTTTTATGCCTGACAGAAGAGAAAATCGTAGCGTCTCCTGCAAAAACAAACTATAATAAAGAATGGTCAACCAGTTTCTCTTCTTTGCCGAACCCCCTGCAGCTTGCCGACGGCCATGGGGGGTCACGGAGTGGGGATTTAAGCCACGGCGGGCATGTCCTTGAGCCAGGCGTCGAGGGGCTTGCCGATGGAGTAGACGATGAAGCCGATCTCCCTGAGCTTCTCGGGGTCGACGATGTTGCGGCCGTCGAAGACGAAGGCCGGCTTCTGCATGTTGTCGAAGATCTTCTGGTAGTCCAGGGTCTTGAACTCGTCCCACTCGGTCAGGATGCACAGACCGTGGGCGCCCTTGGTGGCCTCGTACGCGTCCCAGACGCAGCTCACCTGCTTCACCGCGGTGGGGCTCGTCGGCTGCAGGTGCATCGGGTGGTCCCAGTCGAACTTGTTCATGGCCAGGTCCCGCTGGATCTGGTCCTCCGTCACCTGGGGGTCGAAGATGCTGATCTGGGCCTTGTCGCCCAGCAGGCCCTTGCAGACATCGATCGCCGGGGTCTCCCTGGTGTCACCGGTGTCCTTCTTGAAGGCAAAGCCGAGGACAGCGATCTTCTTGCCGGCGACGGTGTTGAACATGGAGGACACGACACGGTTGACGAAGCGGCTCTTCTGGTAGTCATTGATCTTGATCACCTGCTTCCAGTAGTTGGCCACCTCGGGCAGGCCGTTGCACTCGCAGATGTACACCAGGTTCAGGATGTCCTTCTGGAAGCAGGAGCCACCAAAGCCAACACTGGCGTTCAGGAACTTGGGGCCAATCCTGGAGTCCTTGCCCACGGCATAAGCCACCTCAGACACATTGGCGCCGGTGGCCTCACAGAGAGCGGAGATAGCGTTCACAGAGGAGATCCTCTGTGCCAAGAACGCATTTGCAGCAAGCTTGGAAAGCTCAGCAGACCACAGGTTGGTGGTGAGGATCCTGTCCTCGGGAACCCAGTGGGCATACACTTCCTTGAGAGTCTGAACGGCCTTCTTGCCCTCAGGGGTCTCCCGGCCACCAATGAGTACCCTGTCAGGCTTGAACAGGTCCTCAATGGCTGTGCCCTCAGCAAGGAACTCCGGGTTGGAGAGGATCTGGTAGTTGATGCCCTTGCTGTTATGGGTCAAGATCTTCTCAATAGCCTCTGCAGTCTTGACAGGGACAGTGGATTTCTCAACAACGATCTTGTCAGACTTGGAGACATCGGCAATCATGCGGGCAGCACTCTCCCAGTAGGTGAGGTCGGCAGCCTTGCCAGCACCAAGACCACGGGTCTTGGTGGGGGTGTTCACTGAGACGAAGATGATGTCAGACTCAGCGACATACTTCTCAACATCAGTGCTGAAGAAGAGGTTCTTGCCCCTGCACTGCTTCACGACTTCATCGAGACCGGGCTCGTAGATTGGGAGTGTGTCGCTGTTCCAGGCGTCAATGCGGGGCTTGGAGATGTCAACAACAACAACCTGAATATCGGGGCACTTGAGGGCAATGACCGCCATTGTCGGGCCACCGACATAGCCAGCACCGATGCAGCAAATCTTCACCATCTTGTCAGGTAGATCTGCAACCTGTGATAGCAAGAGGAGTTATTTCTTTGCACTGGAATGGATCACTAAAAGCTGACATACATAGCAAATCCAGTTAACAGTAGCAATCAGGAATAGGATTCACAACAGCAAGCATCGTGATTTTTAACAAAAACTGTAGTACTCGCGCAGGACTGAAATAACAGAAGCATACAGAACCAGGTTTTAGCAAAGTCAGTAAATTGAACTGAAATAACAGAAAGCATAAGCACTCGCAGATTTGGCAACATGTGCAAGATGAGGGGAAAAGCTACCAACTAGATCAGACTGCACCTAAAGATCGGAAGTTTCATAACGTATTCCGGTAACGGTTTTATTAAGCAGTTACATGACAGTTTGGCCCTCTGGTGATCAAAACTGAACCCACAACAGTCCCCTCGACCAAATGCATCTGTAATTAATGCATCCTAAAATATTTGTTCAGACCAGACAAATCGGGTAAACACCAACTAGACGACCAAATCACCTGTGATCCCATTCCCATTGTGTTTACTTGACCGCTTCCTGAGACCAAGCACCACCTAAACAGAGTGACCCTGCTCTAAACCAGATCCATAACCACGCCTACTCCAAATTTCCAATACGATTTTACTTCACGAAATTGGCGTGAACATTGAACAACCCCCCTTATGTAACAGCAAGCAGTAAGAGATCTGATACACTGCTCCGAACCGGGACAAGAGAAATCAAAGCTCACGGCGCAATCGCAAAATCCCAGTTCAACCCACTACATATAACCATTACTCGCAACAGATCCAAACCATGGATCTCGAAACGAGCACCTAGATCCCACAGCATCTTCCTCCGAGAGCCGAGAACTAACCAACTTGAGGACCAACTACTCGCAAAATGGAATCACAATCTTCCAGCGAGCGATCAGCCGCAAGGCTCAAACGAATAACAAAGCTACTGAGCGGGATCAGGGCGGGGAGAGGGGGGAGGCCTCACCAGATCTCACGAATTCCGGTGAAGATCTCGATCAGGCGCCCGCACCACCGAGGACGAAGCGACGACACGCAGGAGGGGGCGGGGGAGAGGAGTTTGTGTGTGTGCAGAGGAGAGGCGAGGCCACGACTCCTTAAATACCCTGCTCCGCGAACCCACCGAATCAGATCTACCCCTCCCCCTTCAAAAAATAACCGTGCCGCGTCAAAAGATTAAGATAGGAAAAATAGAAATAACCGCGTCAAGGCCGGTCAGAAACCAGAATAAATGAGTGTGGTGAGTTGGACGACGAGTGCTCATGGTCGCCACCCGGCCATATGAGCTTGCCCACCAAACTTCCATTAATCAAAAAGGCGGGCTCACATGAGTCCATCACACTCTACCTAACCACTTGCTTCGACCCCTAATAAAAATTGATAAAAAAATAGTGTGTAATCCTTTCATGCGCATAAACAGAAGGTGCTAGCAATTAAACTGTTTCTGATGTATAATCGATAGCATTCTAAATCACTGATATCTCTGATCAGATCTGCATGTCTCTTCTCCATTTCTCTACCTCTATTTCGGTGCACTGAGACTCAGGTCATACAGACGAGATGGGCGCTTACATGTGGCCCATGAACGGGATGCAAAATGCAATCAAAGTTCAAGGAAGTGAAGGAACATGGCCTGCAGAATAACTTGGGAATAAGCTAAGATTTGCAGTAATTTAATCCACGGTCAACTACAGCAGCAACCGAATAATTGAGGTCTGAACCATATAATATAGTAGTACTACCATTAACCTAGACTGCAAAGTTACAGCGACAGATTGCGACCTAAGAAGGGGCGTCCAGGCTGGATCAACCGAACCGAGTCGGTAGAAACCTTCAAAGACAGGAGCCCTGGAGCGTGGAGACAGTCAAATTCAGGAAGCTGACGCTGATGCTTCTCCCGATGACACCACACCAACCAAAACGTGTGTTTTGCTCGCTGATTAAAAGAAACAGACACGGCTCGACCTTGTACAGGGGAAACTCCAGCTGAAGAGGAAAAAGAAGGAATTCTGGAGAAGCTTTGTTTATGCAAACAGATGGAGTGTAAGCAGGAAAAGGAAGACCTTTCTTAGTCTGTAGTCACTGTCGTTTGATTAATGATAGATAGTACACAAAGACTAAGAACGACTCCATCTGCTTTCTTTCTTCCTCAAGCCATCGTTTAGGAAAAGCTGCTAGAGTAGTAAGGAACTCCTTTAATTTCCACAGTTCTAAGTCATGGATTGTCACATGCTAAAGCTACTAAGTCAACAATTATTCTTTTTCTTTCTCTCGTTTACTTTGATAGATTCTACGTTAGTGCATCACACTAATCAAAAAATTAAACTAAAATCTTAAACCTATTTTTATTATATGAAAACGAAAACATTAACCTGTCGCTTTCTAGGACGTCATAAAAAACATAAGACAACTGATCACAATTTAAAACCCCCAACACTACCAACATTAGCAACGATCATCGCAACAACAGAGAGTTCCAAAGAGACATTTCAACGAACACCAGATCTGCATCCCAGCTCCCGAGCCCCCCGGGCTCCTCGTCGCTAACGATAGTTTAGTCACAAATCAAACCCGCCGACATGGAGTGAAGCAGAGGAAAAGGAAGGCAACCATCTCGACCCCCCACCCGATTCTGTTGCAACCGCTAGCCGCAGAGGGAACTAACCAAAGGAAAGCTGGAGTGGTTCGCCTTTGAGTGCCTCGCAAGCGACCAAGAAACGCAATCAACACGCGCGCTCAAGGGGGACGACGAGGCGTACGGATCGGAAGGAAGAACTGAGAATTCGCGCATTTACCTTTGGTGTTTTGGAGTGATGGCGAGCGACGTCAACTCCTGGGTTTGGCGTGTTTCTCCTTCGGTGTTTTGGAGTCTGTTTTGATCTAGATCGCGTGGGGAGAATCACAGGATGAACAGAAAGAAGCAAGGGGGTAACTCACGTATCGCTCGCAATTTGTTGCGTGCGGCTAAAAAAGATAATTGGCGAAAATTCCGGATCTAAGTTACGCACTTCAAATGTATACAATGCATAGTATATGTATACGTATAAACGGTTGTTCAAAAAAAAAATCCGTATATGTCCAAACTGAAATCCATGAATATGAAATTATCTGCACGTTGTCTTCTGTCTAATACATAAATTCTTAAAACATTTCCACCGGTTTATGCGAAACAGAAATTACCGAAATACCTGTTATGAACATCATTGTTGTGTGTTACAGTAGATATCTTCGTTTAGTCTTGCATCACATATTTTTTTCAAAAGAAAAACATATATTTTTTTGTTTATTTCAGCAATTATTCATAGATGTAGCAGTGTACGGCATATTTTAGCAAATTCATCGATCAGCCTTAATGCTAAAAAAAATGAATAATTTTACTACCGGACCGGAAGGTAACTTTGGTCCCATACTCCCCACGCCCCAGAAAAGTCTAAGGTACGGCGATCGCGTCTTGAAAATAAAAGAAACACAAAGAAACCCCACACTAATCATATGCTTTTTTGAAAAATAAGAAACACTGCAGAGAGGGAAGTCAAGTGCTCGCTGATCATGTGAGGCCCTGTGGGGAATGTCAGACTACTAAAACTCGCCGAGTGCACGCTGTCGATAATTGCTAAGGCGGATGGCGCCGATTCAGACGATCCAGTCGGCAGCATGGTTATGTGGGAAATGTAGCTCAATCGCACAGGCGTCAACACTCCGTCGATGCTTCGGCGTTCTTCAGAAAGAGACCAAGGTGGCGTTCGGATGAAAGTTTAGAGGCCTATTATGCACTGTAGCTTGTCACATCAACACTTCCGGCACGATTTATGTGTACTAAACAAAGTCAAATTACAAAACTAAGTCCAGGACCCCCCCTCTATTTCGCGAGACGAACGTAATGAGGGTAATTAAGCCGCGATTAGACGATGGTTACTGTAGCATCACTGTGTCAAAACATTGATTAATTAGGCTCGTTAGATTCGTCTCGAAAAATAACGCCCGTCTGCAGAAAGGTTTTGCAATTAAATTTTATTTAGTACCCCTAAATAGTAAGATTCTTTTTTACTTTAGAGGGTAGAAGTTTAGAGGGGGAAATAGAGGGGCATCCAAACGGGGCCCAAGTGGGCTTCAACTTGCGGGCGCCTAAAACTGGACCTAAAGGCACCGACGACGTGGCGTGATTGGAGCCGAGATGGCCGGGACCGCCGAACTGACGGAGCGTTGCGTCAAGAAACGGGAGGTACGCGTGGCTATCGTGCGAACTCAGCAAGTCGCCTGCCTGGTTGGTCTTCAGTTTCCTGGTCCGGCGCTGCGAGTTCGGCGGAGTTAGGAGCGGTGTCAATTTGGCTGGAACGCGACACGACCGGGGAGGGCAGCGGGGAGCACGGTCGGATGAACGACAATGGCATGCATCAACAGCCTCTCTGCTGCTATTTTTGGTTCCTTTTCGTTACCCTATTTTCTCGCCTCTCCAATGATGGCTGACATGGCCGGCGCCTGCTTTGGGCACGTTACAATGTTCTTGCAGACATGTGGGCTTGCATGGCTCACCTACCCGCGCCCCCGGCAGCGGACAGTGGAGAATCATCGATCCTTGCTGCAAAAGAGCAAGTCCTTTTTTTTTTCTTTATTTTATCCTTCACCTTCTTCGCGGCGACAGCGAAGCACGAGGTGAAATTGCTGGAGCAGAAGGCCACAGAACAATATATAAATAAAATTTACGGAAGCAGGACGGCTTGTTCTGTTTGCACCGACACTGGAAGATGCTTGATACGAATGTCTTGGCCTCTCTTGACTGTCTTGCGTTTAGATAGGACTCGTAGGAGTAGACAGAGCATCGAGGAATTAAGACTAGTATCAGTACCGCAGAAGCATTTCTGTCCTTGTTCACTGAAGTCAGAGGAAGGAAACTGGTTCCTCGCAAAAAGAAGAAGAAGAAGAAGTATTCTAATTACAAATAAAGTTTAATTACAAAACTAATTTCAGGACTCCGTTCGAATTCGCGAGATGAATCTAATGAGAGTAATTAAGTTGTAATTAGAAGATAGTTACTGTAGCATCACTGCAGCAAAATATAGATTAATTAGGCTCATTAGATTCGTCTCGCTATTTAGAGGGGGGTCGTGACATAGGTTTTGTTATTAAATTAATAAAAATATTCTTAAATAGTAAGATTTTCTTTGATGTGACAGGTCTAAAATTTAAAGGTGGTGCAACAAACGCACCCGAAGTAATAATGAAACGGGCAAGCGGCAACCATTCATTCATGCACTGCTGCTCGGTATCCAGTTCCAATGTATCGGAAATCGAACGAGTAGGAGTCATCGATCGAGCAGCACGTGTGGCGACAAAAAAGGTTAGTTGCGTCCACGTGTCCAGTGTACGTAGGTGCTCAACATGACGTACGACAACTCCCATAGAAGGAAGTCTGTGCATGTGATAAACAAGCGGCCGCTTCGAGGTCAGCAGAGGCCGACGACGGATCCGCAGTTCCGCACGCAGGCACAGGCAAGCCGGTAGAAGCTGCCGCGCAGCTCCGGCTGCTGCTGCCTGAAAACTCCAACGACCCACGGGCCGCTCCCGGCCAGGCATCGTCACGTCCTCCCTTTGATTGACCGACGTGCGGGGCCGGGGCCCGAACCATCGCGTCGTTTTCCTTTCCCCCCACCCCGCCGATCGAGTCGATCGCAGCTGGATGCACGCGACGCCACCACCGCGCGGCGCGTGCGGTGCAGGGAACCGGTCCGTTGATTCCGACGCGCGGAACAGCACAGCACGGCGGGGAACCTCATTCGCACGCTAGAACTTTGACTTTCCAACGTGCGGACTCGACGCGTCTTTCTTCTTCGTCCGATTCTCTATCTACACGACTCGGTGCCACCGACGGGCCGACCGGCCGTCGCGCTCCGCTCGGGGATGGGCAGGCGAAGCTGCTGCCACATGGACGCACTCCCACATGGTGTTGGAGAGTTGGCCACGTCGTACCGGCCGAGTGCGCACAGAGTGCGGAGCTCCCGATCCGCTGCTCCATGGATCCGGCGAGGGATCATCGACGATCGCGCAACGTTCGCTGCAGACTGAACATGGAGGCACGCTGTCGGATTAGAATTATTCCTTGATCGATATCCTGGAGCATCTTATGCAATTCCCTGAGAGTGTTTTTTTTTTTCATTTTTCAGGGGATCCCTGAGAGTGTTGTTGCTTGTGAGGTACCGAAGCCCAGAACACATGAAGTTCCATCCAGATCGGAGCAGGCTGAAAGACCACTTTTTTTTTTTTGAGGGAAACACGCCCACAAGGGGCTTGAAACTTCCATTACTTCAGCTGGTACAGCAAAATAGCACAAAGGCCCTTACAAAAGAAAGAAATGCCACTCAGGCCCTTGAGCATAAAGAAGAGGACACAAAATAAAATTAAAATTACATTCAGGTCCTCAAATGGAAATGTCCACCACCGCCGGAGAGCACACAGCCGCCGCCGTAGACATCGCCATTTCTGGAGAAGGCAGAGTCGCCAGAGCTCCAGAAGCAGAACCGCAACCAGGAGCACCTCCATCTTTACAGGGCCACGCCGAAGTGAATGGCAAGAAGGGGAAGAAGCCATCAAACCTTCGCTGAAAAGATGGGAAAGAAACCTCAGAAGGCAACTCGCTTGGCACACCAGCGGCCCACCCAGCGGCCTCCACGAACGCTGCACATGAGGTAAAAGGGGTCGAAGCCGTAGATTAGGATGAAGCTTCACCGGGCTTGACTCATGAGAAGCTCTCCAGTCGGCTCTAGGGATCAGCTTGAAAAAGCGATCAACCCAAGCCTGAGCCAGAGAACTCCAGTGCTCAACCACGAACTGCAACAGAGGCAACCAGCCAACACTACCACTCCAAAGTACCAGATCTGGAAGCAAGGAAGGAGAAGAGAAAAAGGGGGAAGAACACCCACCGGGGAGGAATCCGGAGGGGAGAACACAAGGCATAACGCCTACAACCACTAAGGGAACAAGAACAAGGAAACTAACTAGAGATTGAACCTGTATTTCAGAGAACTTGATGAAGAAATCAGTGAAAGAACGCAGTCGTCCGCCTCCACCTTCTCCAACATCAAAGAACTCTAAAATCCAAGCTCTAAAACTATTACTACTTACAACTAAGAGCTATACAAGGGAAGGGACCCCTCCAACTCACTGCCGGCAAGGCACCGGAAGAGAGAAGGAGGGGGCCGGTCAAGATCGAAGCAAGGAGAAACGATGGAGAAACACTGTTGGGGAAGAAAGCTACAGTGGAGAGAGGAGAGGCTTCGGGAGAGAGCACCTTTACCCGCCGGTTTTCAGGTCCTCCTCTTGGACACGCACTGCTGCACCTGTGAGGGAGCCTGTGTTGTTACTGGATCGACGAGTGGCAAGAGCAGAGGAGAGAGCGCGGGGCAGCCAATTCAGACAAAGACCACTTAATCTGAGAGGTACCGAAGATCTAAAAGCCTGCAATGGCCCAAACGCTATCCATTTGTGGGCTAAACTGAAACCTGAACAGAGGACAGCCCAAGCTAATGGAGAAAGACTGAGGCTCCTTTTGGAACGCAGGATTTTCACAGGAATTGTACAGGAATTTCACAGGAATCAGTTGACTGTTCACAGGAAAAAAAGCGGGAATGGGAAAAAATCCCGCGTTCCAAAGGCCCCCTGAAAAGTTCACTTGTAACACATTGATGGTTTGCTCCGAAAATTTTGGTGGGAGCAAGGAAGGCACATGTTGGGTAGCATGGGAAGACATGACTAAGCCAAAGTATATGGGCGGCTTGGGATTCAGAGAGATAGAACTGTTTAATCTCGCACTACTAGCGCGCCAAGCTTGGAGGATTCTACAAGAAACTACATCCTTGAGTGCACGGGTTTTGAAGGCAGTATATTACCCTAACGTGGACTTTCTTGATGCGGAGATTGGTGCGTCGCCATCTAGAGTATGGCGAGCTGTGGTTGATGGCAAAGAAATCCTAGTTCAAGGGTTAATTAGACGCATTGGCACCGTTGAGTCAACTCGCATTCTAATTGGTTACCAAGAGATGGGTTGTTGCGGCCAATTAACTTAGCCACGACCAATCAACCACAGATGGTTAGTGAGCTAATTGATGATATCGTAGGGTGCTGGAATATGCAACTGATACATGATCAGTTTTTACCAATGGACCAAGAAGTTATAGCGAACATCCCGCTAAGCATCCGGAGGCAATCTGATTTTTGGGCATGGCACTACGAGCAATCGGGAGTGTTTTCGGTCAGGTCGGCGTACAGGATGCTGGTTCACAATAGGGATCGGAGGATAGACTGGATTGAGCACAACGCAGGGCCGTTCAACCTGAAATCCGAGCAAAAAGATTGGGTGGACATCTGGAGTGTTAGAGTTCCATCGAAGGTGCGAGTATTTCTTTAGAGGCTAGCGCGACACTCGATCCCAACTGAAGATGTTCGACATCGTAGAAATATGGCCAATAACACCAACTGTGCTATATGTGGGGCTCCAGATTCTTGGAGGCACTCATTACTTGAGTGCAACTTTGCCAGGTGTGTTTGGGCCTTGGAGCGGGAAGATCTGGTTGAGTTTATTAGCAATAATCATTACAGCGATGCGAAAGGCTGGCTGCATGAAGCAATGAAGGCCTTGGATCATAGTGATTTAACCAGAGTTGTTGTTAAGTTGTGGGCGATTAGGTATGCAAGGAGGAAAGTCATTCACGAAAATATCTTTCAGAGTCCTTTGTCGACGCACTGCTTTGTTGATAGGTTCATCGCGGACCTGGAGCTGGCCAAGCTGAAGCAGAAGGAGAAGCAGGCGGTATAGACACGACCTCTAGGATGGATCCCTCCCCCTATCCAAGAACTTAAATTTAGCAACAATGGCTGCAGTGGCGTGTGATGACAAGGGGACCTTCATGGGAGCGTCAGTGATTGTCATGGAGGGGATCTCGGATCCAGAGACGGCCGAGGCAATGGCCTGCCGAGAAGGGCTTGCTCTTGCAAGCGATCTAGTGGTGAGAAAGTTTAGACTTGCCACGGGTTGTGTCAATGTGGTCAGGAGTTTGGACGGCTATGGCATGGGAGCTTATGGTCATATCACTCAGGAGATCAATATGACACAAAAAAGCTTCATCGCAGCGAAGATTGTGCATGAGCATAGAGAATCCAATAGTGATGCTCATCGAGTTGCCAAGGGGTCGATTTATGAGTCTGTAGGTAGGCATGTTTGGTTTTTAAATCCTCCTGATGGAGTATGTACCACCTTACATTCATCAAATCAATAAAGGCCAGTACTGTCCTCAAAAAAAAAAAAGGACTCAAAGTTCACCAATACCTGAGCAGAGACGCATTGGAAAACGATACTGGCATTTAACGTGGGAAATTTTTTTGAATCCTAGAATAACATGTAATTTCAAACAGAAGGATAATGTATCATTTGAGGATAACCCTTTTTTTTTAGAGAAATGTATATCTGGGACACTAATGTTGGTTTTGGCTCCTAGACACCGTATATCTTATTTTGGTATCGTAGACACTAAGAAAACGCGGGTTTTGTCCCTAAGACACTATAGCAGAAAACGTGACTATTTTCAAATTTGTTATCTGAATGCACAAAATACATTTCAACTTTGAAATTTGGCACAAGCATACATTACTGTATTCCCTATACATGTAGTTTTTTATGCTGCCTTTCCAATTCATTTCATTCACCGCTAGAGGGAAGAGGCAGCTCACTCACGTAAGATCGAGAAACCTCTCATGCGAGGAGCCGCCCTCACCGAGGCACTTGCAGGCAGCATGCATCCTTCAGCACGTGCGCTCTCTCCACGACCCCCACGTCACCGATGACTTGTTGCACCTTGCTGCACACCTCCTCCTCCGTCGCAACGCCATCTTCACCGTGCGACTGCACACCTCCTCCTTCGTCACAACGCCATCTTCACCGTGCGACACCGCCAAGCCGGTCCTCCAGATGTCGCAGATGTAGCTGCGGTCCAGGTTCGAACGGCACGCCGTTCCTCAGTCCCCCCGTCGTCGAGTTCCATCCGCAGTGCGACACGAAGCACGCCACGGCACTGTGCGCCAGTACCTGTGCGTGATGAAACGAAAAGTAGGTTCAGAGACATCATCGCGCGTGTGATCAGGAGCACGCAGGGAACGCAGAGTGACGAGCATATGTTCCAGCGTGGATCAGCAGGTCGTTGGTAACTTCACATTCTGCTGGGGACACCAGCTGACCACCATGCCCTTGCCGGCGACGCGGTCCTGGAACTCGTCGATCGCACTTCAGAAGCTGACAGATTCGTCTGAGGTATCGAAGATCTAAAATCGCGGACTGGCCCAAAATCATTTCATTTGTGGGCTAAACTGATATCCGATCAAAGGCAGAACAGCCCAATCTGAAGTGTTGAGACTTGTGCGTCGTTCGACGGTTCGACGCCAACGACTGATGTCGAGTAGTTGGGGACCTCGGGGCAACCGGCGCGGCGAGGCCGGGCAACCGGTGCGGCGAGGCCCCGGCGTCGCGAGCAGGGGGTTGGCTACGGGCGTGCGCCGCAGAGGCGTGGCTGCCGTCAACCGTGGTTGATGGCATAGCCTCCTTCTGAAGCCCCACGAGCGCCGCCCCTAGCTCGCGCCGCCGCTGTGGGTAGGTCCGAGGACGGTGAGGATGCCGCGAGCCTTGATCTCCGCTGCTGATCTGCGTCGAGCGTTCCTTCTGTTGATTGACCGCCGCGGCACGCTCGGTACTGGAGTTTGGCATTCCGTCGAACACCTCATGCGCACCAGCAGCGAGCTACAGCTTCAGGTAAGCGGCGGCACGGAAATTGTTAGTAATTCTTTTATGTTACGTTCAGACTTTCCGTAGTGGTCATTCGCCATAGCCATAGGAAATGATTGAACACCAGGAGCTCTTACACAGCATATCCTACTCTAATTTAATAGTCACTTGGATAGGCACTGAATGCATGCTAATCTTTGCTATGGTGTTCATTCTGTTTTAATTTTGGCGAATTAACTTCGCCTCCGTTGCCTACCATAACAACAGGAATCCCTATAGGATAGAACTTGCACATAATGATATGCATTATGTATGAGCGAGTCATTCTAAATTAGAGAACGAAGGGTTTAAGCGTTACAGAAATAAGTTCTTTATAAGTCTATCACACATGTAGATACTGACATAGCAAATGAAAAACAGCCTCTACAAGACTGCAACACAAATGTGTAATGGATAACTGGACATGCCGACAAATTCTGAAGTCTGAAGTATCATACGTCATGTAGCAAATTCACAAGATTGAGAAAGTTCTCATGTGAGGACCCACCCTCTCTTATGCTCGCACATGCCTTGTCCTTCCACATGAGTGCCCTCGCCTTGATATCTTTGTCTCCGAGCAGCTGCGCTATCTTGTTCCTGATCTCCTCCTTCGTGATGACCCCTTGCTCGCTGGCACAAAGCTTCAGGCCTGTCTTCCACACGTTGCACACGTAGCTCTGGTTGCAGAACTGGTCAGCAAAGCAGGGGCAGCATAAGAATGGAACACCATGCATCAAACCTTCCACCGTAGAGTTCCAGCCGCAGTGCGTCATGAAGCAAGCAACTGAAGGGTGTGATAATACTCTTTGCTAGGGAGCCCAAGCAGCAATCAGTCCCTTGCCATTCATGCGGATCTTGAATTAGTTGAACCACTCTTCTTTGATATCTTTAGTGGAAGATCATTGTTGTTCTTTTTCCTTTTCACTTTGATATGCAAACAGTCATGTCAGGTGAAGGCTTTGTACAACAGAGTAGGGGTTCTTCAGGCTATGAGTTCCAACGACCAACTCACTGTGAAGGACTGGTATTGCCAGGAGCCTTGCAAATCTTTCTCCTGAGGTTTTACACTTCTACTTGGAAATTTCTTTAAGTTACATGAACCACCTACCGAGGGTACCTTGCAGACAACAAGAACTCTTCTTCCAAACTATACCGCCTAGTCATGTCCTTAACGCTTCTTCCTTCATGGTCTGATAGAAGTCTCCTTCTAATATTGTTCTCCTCGAAGTTCTCAGATGTAACATTATCTGAAACAAGCACCTTAGCTTGAATGACTTCAAGTGCCATCTCGACTTGTCTCATGGTTGGACGCTCGTCCGAATTTAATTTCACACATGTTGCTGCTAGCGCAGCGACTTCTTCAACCTGTTTCCCTCCCTCCTCGGTAACTTGAAAATCCAATATGTCGCCCAATCTACCTGACGTGAGCAAACCAATGAAATGTGCAACAAGACCTTCGTCCTCCAAGGACACATACGAAGAGGGTTTCTTCCTCGTAAGTAATTCAATAAGAAGAACTCCAAAACTGTAGACATCACTCTTCTCAGTCAGCCGCCTCGTGTAATAGTATGCAGGATCCATGTATCCTATTGTCCCTTGCACCTTAGTTGTTACCCCTGTTCGATCGACCGGGATGAGCCTTGAAGCTCCAAAATCTGATACCTTTGATGTTAGGGTATCGTCCAAAAGTATATTGGTGGACTTGATGTCTCTGTGGATTATAGGGACTGAAACGGCTGAATGAAGGTAGGCGATGGCTTTGCCTGTCTCTATTGCAATTCTCATCCTATCGTCCCATGACAACGATCTTGGTTCCGTGACATGAAGATGGTTGTATAGGGTTCCATTTGAAACAAATTCGTAGACAAGCAAAGGTACTTCTGTCTCGAGGCAGCATCCAAGGATCTTCACCACATTTCTGTGGCTTATCTGTGACAAGATGGCAACCTCATTTATAAACTCATCAATCTCCCTTTGAACAGAAATCTTCGACTTCTTGATGGCAACGACGTGGAGGTCCGACAAGATCCCTTTGTACACGGTGCCGTGCCCACCGCCACCAATCTCACGAGCTTTGTCGAAGTTGTTTGTTGCCTTCTCAAGCTCCTCCAAGGGTACAATCATCCTTTCTGCAATGTCTGCCCTTTGAGCTACCAATTGCTGCAACAACTGTCCACGGTTCTGCTTGAAGAATTTTTGTCTCAGTCTTTTAGTCTTGAGCTGTTTATGCTTTCGGGCAATGAAGATGCCAACGAGAACCAGGAGCATAAGGCCCGCGCCACTGCTAACACCTATACCGATGCTTAAACCTGAAACCGAAATACAGAAATACATGTTCAAACAGTGCTTGCGCATCCAGTTGACGTACGGTGGCAGTGCAGTTGTATGTAATGGCCAACCTGGGGAAGAAGACTTGGCGCATCCATGGAGCTGGGTGTGGTCGCCGTGGGTTCCTGGCGGGCACCGGCACTCGAACGTTCCCGGCAAGTTGGTGCACTCGCCGAAGCACCCGTGCTCTTGAGGCTTGTCGCACTCGTCGATATCTTGAACAAGTCAATCAGACATCAGCTCCCACATTCACATGCCCAATTCAATCTTTATTATTAAATTTGCACGGGCGTAGTATAATTTACCTTGGCATCCGTCGGTGAGGTACATGTTGCCGCGGTACCCGTCCTGGCAGTCGCACACGTAGCCGGCGCGCGTAGCCGTGGTGACGCTCCGGCAGGAGCTGTGGCTGCTCTTGCACGCGCTGCGTGCGGCGTCCGCTGGGCACGTCGAGTCGTCAGGCGGCGTCCCGTCTTGGCCGAGCGGTGCGGCGGCGATGGCCCAGGCGAGCAGCACGGGCACGGGCGTCTCGTCGAGGTTGACCGGGAGCGGGACGGCCCTGGTGTTGGCGGCGGCCTGCTGAAGCCACCCTTGCTCCGCGATGATCACCAGCGGCGGCCAGGTGTCGTCCGGCGGCAGCGGCTGCGTCGGGTCGAGGCGCCGGAGCTGCACGTCGTAGGACGCGAGGCCGACGCTGATGGGCATCTCGCAGCAGCCGATACCCGTGCACCTGCCGCCGCTGACGGACAGCGAGGTGCGGCCCGGGCCTGTGCCGGGGCAGAAGGTCGCGCACCCGCAGATGGTGACGTTGCCGCTGCCTCCCGCTCCGCCGCCGGTGGAGTTGCCGCTGCTTCCCGCTCCGTTGATCGTGACGTTGCTGCCCCCGCTGGCGGTGAGCTGCGCGAGCACGTCGCAGCCCCTGACGACGACGAGCTCGTTGCCGTCGTCCGACAGCGCGTACGGGCCGCGGGCGTCGTCGCCCAGGCCCCGCCACGCGCCGCGGGCCTCGTCGGTGGAGGCGGAGGACGACGCGGCGCCGCCGCCGGCGAAGGTGAAGTTCACGCCGCCCGTGCGCGCGGCGCGCACCGTGGCGTTGGCGAGCGAGATGTTGAGCACCTGGAACATGGCGTCGGGGCCGAGGAGCAGGCGCGGCGGGTCGCTCGTCGTGTCGCAGGTGAGGTTGAACCCCGGCGAGCTGTAGCATCCGGCGCCGACTCCGAACGGGTACGGCACGGGCACGTTGCCGCAGGTGGTGGCGCAATTGGGCAGCGCGCCGCTAACTGATGAATGCTGGGCCGCTGCGCCGGCGAGTGGCAGCAGCAGCAGCAGCAGCATGGCGGCCTGCAGGACCGCGACCGGCGACATCGATAGTAGCTTGCTTGATTTACTGCTGCTCAGCTGCTTGCGCCTTGCTCCGTGCAACAAGTCCATCACTGTGAGCGGCGCGAGGCGGAATACTAGCCTGGTACTCATATAGTTGCTGTCATGCCGGACGACCAGGACCAATCGAGAACTCTTGCTGCGTTGCTAGAGATGGACCGGTTGACGATGCTCCTGCGAAACGAACCGAAAGAGATGTAACTGCACGCAACGCGTTTAGCTGACTTCTGAAGCAGTCGGGCTCTGCAGGTAGGGACGCTCATTGCAATGCTGTTACAGGAAGCCACAGTGAGATAACGACTGAACCATACCAAAATTTCTAGCTCATGATTCCAGTTTAGTCATGGTACAAGTAAGTGTACAAAATATTTAGCCGGTGACAGAAAGCGACCAATGACAAAATTTGAGGCCAGGAAGCTGTGCTTTGTTGGAGCTAAGCTAACTCATTATTGGCACCATCATTTGCTGATTAAAAAAGTCCCCTGCCGGTGGTGTGTGTGACGCTGCCATTGACTTTCAACATATAAGCAAAACAGCAGGCTGACCGAACCTGACCGGCCCGGCGCGGCGCGGCCGCCAGGGCTGACCCCTTTCGTCTCACTGCATGATCCAGCCGCCCTCGCCACCGACTGCTACGTGATTCAATATATATAAAAAAATGTAAACAAATATCACAAGTATTTAGCAAAGCCTCTGCTGCAAAATTCAAAAAGTTGAATGTGTAAATGTAATTAATTACATGTCAAAAAACTATACTATTTATTAGCGAATATCCACTGGCTGGTAATTTATTTGTTTTGTTGACTGAAATAGGTATATTTTTAGTTGCTTTGATGCATACTTATATTTAGTCTAGACAGAGAGACATGATGCATGTTAAGGATAAAGCCAACTAAATATGGGTTGTGGACCTAGCATAATGTCTTAACTTAATATTCTGATTGAAATGACGCCGGGGAATAATAATTCAAGCAGACACGATATAGGTATTTTGCACTATTGGATCTAACCAGACAAGACAGGAAACAAATGATTGCACTAGAAAATAAGTGATGGGCACATGCGAGTCCTGTAGTGGTACAATTGCCTGTCAACTGCTTCCGAAGTCTGAAGAAAAAAGAAAACACCTCATACCTAACGTCTTCAGCATTATTTGACTAATGACTAAGGTCTACGTATGCTGATACGGGGCATCAACAATTAAATTTCCTGTGATAAAAGTGTAACAGAACAATCTGTTCATTGGTAGATGACTGTACAAGTGTACATCTGTACTTGATCACCGAACATCAGAAGAAGTGATTTCAGTTCTATCCACTGAAGTGAAAGTGAACGAAAAAGAGGTTGCGAACTCTAATTGCCATAATTTTACGGGCAAGCCAATGACTGGAATTCAGAAAACTGCATCCCTGAGTTCTATAGCTTCATGGGCCGTTTGTGGTCCGAGTGCTGCTGCTGGCACTTCTTCTTAAAGTGCGCAGAGGCAGAACAGGCCAACCTGAGCTAGCCCGCCCAAGAGTTGAGGCTTGGTGTCTCTCTCTCTCTCTAAAAAAAAAAAAGAGTTTGAGGCTTGGTGTCTCTCTCTCTCTCTAAAAAAAAAAAGAGTTGAGGCTTGGTGTGCTCAAAAAAAAAAAAAGTGTTGAGGCTTGGGCGTCTGTCGACGGCTTGACGCCGACTGATGCCGAGCGGTCGGCGACCTCGGGGTAACCGGCGCGGCGAACCAGAGGAGGCGTGTCGATGCCCGGGAGTCGCGGGCCAGGGGTTCGCTACGCTACGCGCGTGCGCCGCAATGGCGTGAGTGCCGTGGTCGATGGCATGGAGCCGCCTTTCGGAACCCCACGCGCGCCGCCCATAGCTCGCGCCGCCGCTCCGGTCCGAGGACGGTGAGGATCCCGCGAGCCTTGACCCCAGCTGTTGATCTGCGTCGTGCGGTCCTTCCTTTTTGATTGACTGCCGCAGGACGTCCCGCCACTGGAGTCCGGCATACCATCGAACACCTCGTGTGCACCGGCAGCGAGCTCAGCTTCAGGTAAACTGCGGCACGCATTGGTATCCCGATCTCCTTACTAATCTTAAGGTCACTAGCTCTGGAGTGTTTATGGGAACCACGGAAATTGTTAATAATTCTTCAATGCCACTTCTGACTTTCCGTAGTGGTCATTCGCCATAGCCATAGAAATGACTGAACAACAAGAGCCCCTACACAGCTTATCCTACACTAATTCAACAGTCACCAACTATTTACTTCTTTTATTCACTCCCTTGCATTGGGTAAGACACTTGGATAGGAACTGAGTGCATGCTAATCTTTGCTATGGTGTTCATTCTGTTTCCGTTTTGACAAATTAACTTCGCCTCCAACCATAAAAACATGAATTCCTTTTGGGTACTGCATACACATGATGTATGCATTATATACGAGTGAATCCTTCTGAATTAGAGAAAGAAGGGTTTAAAATCGGAGAAATAAGTTAAAGTCTATCACACACATGTAGATACTGACATAGCAAATGAAAAACAGACTACAAGATTGCAATGAAAATGTGTAATGGACTAACTGGACATGCCGGCAAATTCTGAGTTCTGAAGTATCATACGTCATGCAGCAATTTCACAAGATTGAGAAAGTTCTCATGTGAGGACCCACCCTCTCTTATGCTCGCACATGCCTTGTCCTTCCACATGAGTGCCCTCGCCTTGATATCTTTGTCTCCGAGCAGCTGCGCTATCTTGTTCCGGATCTCCTCCTTCGTGATGACCCCTTGCTCATTGGCACAAAGCTTGAGGCCTGTCTTCCACACGTTGCACACATAGCTCTGGTTGCAGAACTGGTCAGCAAAGTAGGGGCAGCATAAGAATGGCACACCGTGCATCAAACCTTCCATCGTAGAGTTCCAGCCGCAGTGCGTCATGAAGCAAGCGACTGAAGGGTGTGATAATACTCTTTGCTGGGGAGCCCAAGCAACAATCAGTCCCTTGCCATTCATGCGGGTCTTGATTTGGTTGAACCACTCTTCTTCGATATCTTTAGTGAAGTTTGGCCGGACCACCCAAAGGAATGGCCAACCAGATAACTCAAGTCCGTCGGCTAGTTCTTGAAATCTTGTCACGTCAAAGACAGTGGAGCTCCCGAATGCGACATAAATGACAGAGCTGGGGCCTTGTGTATCAAGCCAGGAGAGGCATCTCAGGTCTTCAGGCCAGAAATGACCAGTAGACCTTGACATGGGCGCTACCAGCGGACCAACTGGCATTGCATTAGGAAGAAGAGCCAATGCTTCAGATTCCACCTCTCTGATTGTGTTGCAGATGATGGATTCCGCAAGTGTCATCAATTGGTTAGTCTTCAGGACATTCCTGATGTTGACTCTGCGTCTCTCTGGGGTGTTTCCCAGGCTGACCCAGGGGATCTCAGTTGAGTCAATGGGCGGCATCAGCTGGATCATCTCATGCCTCTTCACGTTCCCTGTGTAGATTCATTTTAGTGGGAGAGCAAATGGTTATTGAAAAAAACATAATACGATGAAAAAAGGGACATAATGAAAGAATGTGCTTTGCTCAAGTCGATCTGATTTGCTCTTACCACTTTCATCTATAACACCATTCTCAATCAGTTTGGGAAGTTTCATCCTTAGTGCAAACACAGATGCTGAGTATGTTGAGAACAAGGCAATACGTACACCCACAGTGTTGGTCAGTTCTAGCGCCCAGCTCATAGAGACATCTGCTATCATCCATTTTATCTTCTTGGTTCTTATAATCTCCTCAAGAGGGCCGAACATGGCAGCAGGTAAGCCCCCGACAAACTTGCCAATGTCTGTGTGATCATCATCAGGGTCCAAACCATCTGGAATGGAGAGCATGTGTAGTCCCTCTGGGATTGCTCCTTTGTCTTCCATGGACTTGAGGATACGACCGTAGTTGAACTCTGTGTTTATAAAGTAGATCTTGAATCCATGGCGGACAAGGCTGTGGGATAACTCCATGAGCGGAATGACATGACCCTGTGCAGGGAAGGGTAGCACCATGACACGGTGTTCAGGAGCTGCAGCCATGAGGGTTGTTTCTTTTAAGGCTACAAACAGTTTCTGGGACCAAAGCTTGCTGCTCCTTGTGGATAGATATAGCCAGGTTGGTCCGTTACACGTGATTATAAAGGGCGCCAAATCATGGTTGTTGCATCAGACACTACATCAGCAGATTAGTGATCTGTTGACTGTAGGATTGTCTTTTACAAAGAGAAGGTTATCTTGTTAATCATTCACATGATACAATGTATTAAACTATACTGAGTAGTTGACCACTTTGTTGTCGCTGACTTGCTGGGCAAGCAAAATAGCCAACTTACATTGCAATTCTTTTGAAAATTTTAAACTATACTAAAGGTGAGCGCTGGGCAATTCAACACAAGGACTAAAGAACGTGCGTGTATTTCGGTGGCTCTTGAGTACTTATAAAACCAACTTACAGTGTTCTCTGGGCATCGCTACAAGATGCTTCCTGGAAAGTAGAATTCCATTGTTCAATAAAAAAAATCAAAGAATATAAATTCTATATTTCCACAGGTGCGAGAGCCACTGGGCACCAAAATCCATGTCGCTTCAAAGTTAACAGATTGATAATTTCTCCTGGAATGGCTGCCGTGCTGCCATTTGAATGTAAATTCTTTGTCAGCTGTTGTGAAAGTTGGCGTTATTTTGAAAAAATAGCACCTTCTATGTATAAACTTTATGTAGATTTCTAGGGTGCACTCATCTATCTCTGCATAAAAACTAACGCAAATTTCTCACTCTGCAGACAAATAACAGAGCACAGTTACATATTGCCTCATTCACCTGGCTGGAAGGATGGTATAGCTTGGGGAAAGCTTCAATGCCAGCCTTGGGATTGCACGAGTTCCCGACACGGCGACATCAAGGTTCGTCACCTGTGCTCCCGTCGATTAATGACTGCTCCATGGCAGACAATATGTGTACAGTGGACGCGTAGACCATCTTATACTTAAAGCCTGCAACATGTTCAACTTTGTAAACGCTTTAACAATTTAGGCAATTACCCTTCGAGATTGTGACACTGTAGCCCGAAAACTTTTGACTGAGTACTCTGCTGTGTAAATGTTGCACCAAAAACGGTTGAAGCTTTCAAGGGGCATCGTTTAAACTCTGAACTTACCTGAATTTGCTTATAACTAAGGGCATGTTGATGGCTCGGTAGAGATGGCACACATTCAGCCTATGCTCGATCCAGCAATACGTTCTTCTCTGGAACTTTCTTGGAAACATTTGGATCGTGTTTTGTTGAAAAATGATTGGGAAATTCAAAAACAATTTCGTAATATGTTGTCTGGTGTCGCTTTCAGTATGTAGCCCATAGTAGTGAGCCAGTGACTAAAGTTGGGAGGTGCACTGCACTTACTGTGTGCTGCCATAAACATAGATCCCGTCTAAGTATCATATTCATATATGGCTGTCTACCAAACTTTTGATACTGTGCCAATCTGCAACAATGAGTAACCCTCTAACTGAACTGACCTCTCAGCATATAAAATTCTGACATGCTAAAGATCATTGTTCTCTCAATAGATTCACAAGCTTGAGCAGATTTCGATGTGAGGACCCTCCATCCGCGACGCTTGCACATGCCGCCTTCTTCAAGGACATTGCCCTCGCCTTGATCCCCTCGTCCCCGAGCAGCCTCGCGACCTTGTCCTTGATCTCCTCCTTGGTGACGACGCCTCGTTCGTCGGCACAAATCCTTAAGCCCGTGCCCCACAGGTCGCAGATGTACCTCTGGTTGCAGAACTGGTCGGCGAAGTACGGCCAGCACAGGAACGGCACGCCGTGCCGCACCCCTTCCATGGTCGAGTTCCACCCGCAGTGCGTCACGAAGCACGCCACCGAGGGGTGCGAGAGCACGCGCTGCTGCGGCGCCCAACCGACGACCAGCCCCGAGCCACCAGCGCGCAGCTTGAGCTCGTCGAGCCAGCCCTCCCCGACGCCGTCAGTCAAGTTTGACCGGACCACCCACAAGAACGGCCGGCCGGTGAGGACCAGCCCGTCGGCGAGCTCCTGCAGCCTTGCCACGTCGAAGACTGCGAGGCTCCCGAACGCTACGTACACGACGGAGCCTGGCGCCTGCGCGTCGAGCCAGGTGAGACAGGTCCGGTCTTCGGGCCAGAAATGGCATGCGGCCGACGTCAACGCCGGCATCTCCAGTGGGCCGACGGCCAGCGCCGGCTTGGGGAGGAGCGCCAGCGCCTCGGATTCGATCTCCTCAAACGTGTTGCAGACGATAGTTTCGGCCAGTAGTGCGATCGTGGGAGTGGTCTTGATCGCGTTCTGGATTTGGATTCTGCGCGACTCCGGGCTCTTGCCGAGGCTGGTCCACGGGATCTCGGGCGCGTCGATGGCCGGCATCCTGGGGCTGAGCTGGATCCTCTCGTTCCTTGTCACATTTCCTGCGCGGTCATCATCATGCGTTTCCTTTGATCTCAGCACGACGAAAAATGATGAAAATATGTGCTGGAAGTACATTGGAAATCGCATCGTTCATGTGTCTTACCATATTCGTCGATGATGCCATCCTCTATCATCTTGGGGACGTGCGTCCTTAGCACGAAGATGGCAGCAGCATATGTCGAGAACAAGGCGACGCGCACGCCCGCTTTGGCCACCAGATCAAGCACCCAGCTCATGGACACGTCGGCCACCACCCACTTGATCTTCTTAGACACGACCATCTCCTCGATACGGCCGAGCATCGCCGCCGGCAAGCCCCCGCTCAGCCTGCCGATGTCGGTGCGGTCGCCGTCGGGGCCCATGCCGTCCGGGAAGGAGACCATGTTGATCCCAGCAGGGACTGCTGCTCCGCGCTCTCCTCCTGCTGCTGCCAAGGCCTTGACGACGCGGTCATGGTTGAATTCCGTGTTCACGAAGTCCACGTCCATGCCGTGCTCGACGAGCCGGTGGGCGAGCTCCATGAGCGGCATGACGTGGCCCTGGGCAGGGAACGGCAGCACCATGACACGAGGTCGAGGAGGAGGAGGAGCCGCCGTCGCCATGGATTGGAGGCTGTTTCAGCTTGCGTGTTTGAGATGGAGTGGTTCACGGCCACAGAGAGGTTTTTCGAATAAGAAAACGGATCCTAATAGGCACTGCCAGTCTAAAAAAAAAGAAAGAAAAAATAGCTGCACTGCCGGCCGTAGTGCTGCTTTCTCTCTGCGTGGCGTAGTGCTGCTGTATCTCTGCGTGGCGGCATCTCTCTCTCTCTCTCTCTCTGCGAGCGACGGCATCCAAAAAAGAGGGTCATGTTGAGCTGTAGTACTACAACTTTTCTGTATAATACTATACGGCAGTATCATTTTCAAGATGTAGTGTAGTGTTTAAACAAGGCAACTCGACATTTTTTTTGCGAAATTGATATACTCCGACCCAGCCCTTCGACTCACGTACGACTGGGTCTTAATCAGCTGTTGCCTTCTTGTGATTTCAGCTGTGCCTCCATCTCGTGCGTAGGATATCGAAGTCGGATGCTGGTTGGGCAAATCCGGTCGGATCTATAGCAGTACTTTTTTTTTAGATAATAGGCAACTTGATAGCTAGCATCCAATAAATGAGTCTGTTAGCTGGTGTTATCCGGCGATTAACAACTGATCATCAGGATTGCAGGCGGGCCTTTGCTCCTTCCTCTTCCCCCTGTTTTGTCTTCTTTTCGTTTTAGTGGAGAACGGAGCTCTTTTTCCGGGCCAGCTTGTTGGCCGGCCTTTTCTATTTTTATGTTCCTGGGTGTTCGTTAGTTTCTTCTAACGCAATTCTTGTAAAACTTTTTTTTTCTTCTTAATGCAAGGACAGAGTATCTGCCGTTTCTTTCAAAAAAAAAAGAAGAAAGAAAGTTATCTGGTGTGAGTGTTCAGAGGACAAATGGGAAAACGGTGTAACACTGCTGCTATTGTGCTTCATTGTCACCGAAGGGAGGTCTGCTAACTTCCATGATCCGCCGCAAATGATTGTCCAAGCGCCGTCTGATATTGCCGGGCAATGTTTGACACGATGGCGGGTAGGTGTGGAAATGGACAGGAACGGTCGGGAAAACACCTTAACCGTTTTCACTTTCACATTTCGTTAGCCGGACGGAAACGAAAACGGGAAAGGCGGAAACGGAAACGAACGGGACATAATCGGTTGGTCGGAAACAAACCAATTCGGACGGAAATGTACCAGTAACGGTCCGGTATCCGGTAAAACAAAACGGATCATAGGACATGCCGTCTGACATTTATCCTTTCATATATGGCAACGTATCCTATGAGAACCAGGTTCGCGTGAGAACTATGAGAACTCCAATCTAGATCACAAGATCTTGATCTAAAGGGGGCGCATAGGGAGAGGTGGGAGGGGGGATTTACAAAAGCACCGCCCCCCTCCTACCTGAATTCATGTGCCTCATTAGATCAAAATCATGTTGCTCAGATTGGAGTTCTCATAATTCTCACACGAACCTGGTTCTCATACGATACGTTGCCTCTTCATATATATTGATAGATACAAAAATCCCATAAACAGTTCAATCTATAATTATTTGTATAACCTATATAAAATATCATACAGTTTGTGACACGTGATTTCTTTTTATCACTACACTCAGAGAAATAAAAAATGATATGAGTAAAGGTTAGGAAAAAAGAAAACAAAAAACAAAATTGCCCAAGGCATGGGGCATGGGCCACAAAAGTCACCGTGCGTGAGTCAACATGAGCTAAAGTCATGAGCAAGTATTGTAGGTATGCACTGACGTCTGACTTAACAATGGCAGTTTCACAGGTAGCAGCTAAGTTTAGTGCCACGTCGCGAATTCAGAGACGGTGAGAGAGCTCGTGCTCGTGCTAAGTTTAGACCGAGGAAACGGTCGGGAAAATGCCTCCGTCGTTTCTGATCCCGCATACCGTTTTTGTCTTCCTGTTTTCATCCTGTTTCCGTTTAATACCGAAAAATCGAAAACGAACGAAAAAATTGACTAAGAGCAACTCTAAGAGTCTCTCTAAACCAAACTGGATCGGCAAATACAGCCAAACAGCCTGAAAAACACGATCCAACAGTGTCTCCATCCCGCTCGCTTGGCTATCCGGCTCGTCATCCCCCCTCCTTCCCTCGGCAAAAATGCCGAGCGTGCTGGACTCGCCATCCGCCCTCCCGCGCGCGCACTCGTCCTCCCGTGTGCGACACGGCCCCTTCCACCTCACCTCCGCCTCGACGACCCCGGCGGCCTGCCGCCCGCCCACAGAGCTCCTCTGCCGCCTGTCGCGAAGGTCTTCCACCGCTCGCCGCCCGTTGCGGAAGGTGCAGCTCCATCCCCGAAGCTAGAGCACTCAGCGGCGCGCGAGAGAACTGAAGCTCCATCCCCGGTCCTAATCGAGGTCGAGCTCAAGCTCCATGGCCAAATCTAGACCGGAGTCTCTTTTCCCCATTCCAAGCGTTGCCTACAAATCCGTGAAATTCGCAATACTGTCCAAGGGACCAAATTGATCAAATCACTTTCTTCTATACTCCCGTACGAACCCATTTTATGGGTCATCGAGACCCCTCCGACCGAACATGGCCGCCGGCGATCGATTTTCTGTGGCGTTTGCGTTGTTGGCTGCTGAGAACGAAGGAGAAAAACATACTCTTTTTTTTCGCCGCTGCCGAACGGATAAGGTAAAGGGGAAAAAAATATTGAAGAGAGAGATTTGGCTAGTCTGTTGAAATGTATCCAAATATAAAAAGGAAATATTAGCTAAATAGATAGCTAAATGAGAATATGAAGAGTAAGATTTGACTAGGCTCTAAAAGGAAATACGATGCTAGGGAGTCGGTCGGGACGGGATTTTCCCGTCCCACTTTCACCCCTAATGGCGGGAGACGGACAATCACAGAACTGGCGTCTGCTCTTATGCCATTCGTCAAGAAACGTGGATGACGCCGCAGGCTCACGGTTAGAGATGCTTTGTACTTGCTGGATTCCATAGATTGTCGGGGACCTCAACGTGCTGGCTGTTTGGCAATGCTTACTGTTAGGGCCTGTCTAGAGCCCACCCGGGCAAAAAAATGCCTATCAATACCCGATTTTTTTAACCATTGGATCAAGATCCAACGCCTCCCCTCCTTTCTTCTACCTCCAGCTCGAGACTCCCCACCGCCCAATCGTGCCGCCGCCCGGCCTCGGCGAGCTAGGGTCTCGCTGGAGCTCCGCGCCGGCGGCCGCCGCCTTCCTACCCCCTCCCTCCGCCGCCTCCCCTGCCGCCGTCGTCGTCCTCGCCCCCGCCCTACCCTGGCCCAACCGCCATCTGCCGCCGCCCGCTCCGGCGGCGTCCCCGCCGCCTTCGCCTCCGCCGTCTCTCCCGCCACACCGCCTGGCCGGCCTGCCTCCCCTGGCCCCCCCTCTTCTATGTCCGGCGAACACCGGTGAGCCCCAACAACCCCCAAACCCTAAGACACTAACCCGTCGGAGTTCATGCCGGAGATAGGGAAGGTGGTCGGAGACCCGCCGGAGATGGAGAAGAAGGTGAAAAGGAGTAGTCAAACGCTGCAACAAAAATCCGGTGCGAGAGCTCTCTCAAATGCCTGGGTGGAGTTTAGCAATCCCCTACTGTTATGGGACACGGTGCATGAATTTGCTTTGAATCCAGTGGAGCGGGATAAACACATAGGGACGCCCGAGAGTTCTGGTGGTTTTTTCTACCAGATCAGCGTTCCACCGTTTATTTACGAGTGGAATCACTTTTGAGCCGCACAAACGCCCTGGAAGTCCTGGCACCGGTGAAATCCAAAATATTTCTTGGCTGCTCGTTTGGGATCGATGTTAGACGGCGGATCGTCTTGCACGATGGGGTCTTCAACATCCGGAAGATGTCCCCTGTGTGATCAGGAAGACGAGGACATCCAACATATGCTCGCGACGCGTGCCCTGTCCGGGAGGTATGGTTTCACATACTGCGGCAAGTTGATCTTGAGCAGACCACACCATCAGTGGATGAGACGAGCCTCAGGGAATGATGGAGGATGCCCGCAAAAAAAAAAAAAAAAAAAAAAAAAAAAAAAAAAAAAAAAAGGAGGCAAGCTCATAAAAAGGTATCAATAGCCGGTTATTCTAGTGGCTTGGTCCATCTGGAAACACCGAAATCGGTGTGTTTTTTATGGCGCTCAACCGCAAGCTTATGTGATTATTCGAGAAGTGGCTGATGAAGCTGCTATCTGGAGACTAACGGGAGCAAAGGGACTAGAGGAAATCTTGTAGTGCCGTAGGGAGAGAAGGAAAATTTAGTTCTCATTCTTTTCGATCAACGGCACGAATAAAATGTAAAACTAACCTCGGCACTACAAGACGCTAAGAGTATGCTGCTTCCTACTCTGATACTCTGGTATTAAAAAAAATAATCGAATGGCGATGGAATGGAATGCAGAATTTTTTGTACCAAGCACATCTCACAGGCATATTACAGGCAACCATTCCACCCCCAACATGTCGCGGATCATGAAAGTTTATTTTTTCTCGAACACGCAAAAGTGTTGCACTTCTTTGTATTAAGGAGAAGGAATCAATGTCCAGTATGCTAGTTCCTACCGAGAAGGAAAAACTTTTGACTAAGTATGCTGATTCCTATACTCTTATTCCTATACTCTTATAGGTTGTCTGATACTCTGGTATGAAAAAAAATGCATAAAAAAGGTTCAAGCCTTCGAATGGCCTTGTTTAAACTCTGAACTTGCCTGAAGTTGCTTATAACTACTGGGCATATTGATGCCTCGGTAGAGCATTCAGCCTATGCTCGATCCAGCAAATGGTTCATATTTGCAACTTTCTTAGGGACATTTTGGATCGTGTTTTTGGGGGAAAAAACGGGGGAGATTTGAAACCAACTTCGTAATATGTTATCCGTTGTACATTCAGTATGTGGCCCATAGCAGCGACTAAAGTTAGGAGGTGCATTGCCCTTGCTGTGTGCTGCCACTTTTGATACTGTACGAACCTGCAACAATGCTTACCCAACTAACTGAACTGACCTCTCAACTAACATACACAATTTTCTTGACATGCTAAACATTATTGTTCTCTCAGCAGATTCACAAGCTTGAGTAAATCCCGGTGCGAGGAACCTCCACCTGCGACGCTAGCGCACGCCGCCTTCTTCAAGGCAAGCACCTTCGCCTTGATTCCGTCATCCCCGAGCAGCCTCGCGATCATGTCTCTAATCTCCTCCTTGGTGACGACGCCCTGCTCATCGGCGCAAATCCTCAAGCCCGTGCCCCACACGTCGCAGATGTAGCTCTGGTTGCAGAATTGGTCGGCGAAGTAGGGCCAGCACAAAAAGGGAACGCCGTGCTGCACCCCTTCCATGGTTGAGTTCCAACCGCAGTGCGTCACGAAGCACGCCACTGAGGGGTGCGAGAGCACGCGCTGCTGCGGCACCCAGCCGACGACGAGCCCCGCGCCACCGACACGCCACTTGAACTCATCGAGCCAGCCGTCCCCAACATCGTCAGCGAAGTTCGGCCGGACCACCCACAGGAACGGCCGGCCGGTGAACACCAGCCCGTCGGCGAGCTCCTGCAGCCGTGCCACATCAAAGACTGCCAGGCTCCCAAACGCCACGTACACGACGGAGCCTGGCGCCTGCGCGTCCAGCCAAGTGAGGCAGGTCCGGTCTTCAGGCCAGAAATGGCATGTCACCGACGTCGACGCCGGCATCTCCAGCGGGCCGACGGCTAGCGTCGGCTTGGGGACGAGTGCCAGCGCCTCGGACTCGATCTCATGGAACGTGTTGCAGACGATGACCTCAGCGAGCGCCATCTTCGGATGGTTTTGATCACGCTCTGGATGAGGATTCGTCGCGACTCCGGGCTCTTGCCGAGGCTGGCCCATGGGAGCTCGGGCGTGTCGATGGCCGGCATCCTGGGGCTGAGCTGGATCCGCTGGTTCCTCGTCACATTTCCTGCGCGGTCATCGTCATGAATACCATTGATCTCAACACGAGGACGAAATATGTGATGGAAATTATGTGATGGAAATCGCATGGTTCATTGTGTATTACCAGTTTCGTCGATGATGCCATCTTCTAACATCTTCGGAACCTGCATCCTCAGCACGAATAAGGCAGCGGCAAATGTCGAGAACAAGGCGACGCGCACGCCCGCTTTGGCCACCAGCTCCAGCACCCAGCTCATGGACACGTCGGCCACCACCCACCTGATCTTCTTGGACACGACCATCTCCTCGATACGGCCGAGCATCGCCGCCGGCAAGCCCCCGACCAGCTTGCCGATGTCAGTGCGGTCGCCGTCGGGGTCCATACCGTCCGGGAAGGAGATCATGTTGATCCCAGCAGAAGCAGGGACTGCCGCTCCGGTCACTCCTCCTCCTCCTCCTCCTTCCATGGCCTTGACGACGCGTTGATGGTTTTTTTTTTTTGGAGAACGTGCTGGGCACGTTTTTCATTAGAAGAAGAGAAATTGTTTACAACATGGCCAGAATTAAATCCCCTAAGGAACTTAGCCAAGAGCCGACCACGAAGTAGCGACGAGTTACAAATACAAGAGTGGAGGCGCAAAACAAACCCTTACAATCCAAAATAAACAGAAGAGAAGCGGGAACATGCTCCCGAAACAGAGAAAGAAACGCTAAGCACGCCTAGTGAGGAGCAGCTTTCGTAGTTTGTAGAACCTCGCAGCTGCCCAAAGGTGAGCCTCGTCGATGATTTCCCGCGACAATGTGACCGGTTGAAGCGTTTGGAATTCAAAGACCCAGTTATTCTGTTCCTTCCAAAGCCTTCATGCGACCAAGATTAGAAGAGTATCAAAAGGGGGGGGGGGGGGGGGGGGGGGGGGCAAGAGCTTGGGTACTCTTCTATGCGTCCGAAGCCACCAATCGACAAAAGCGACCAGGTTAAGTGAAGTAGGTTGGAAACCCAAACCAGGTTCTTTGTAAGTCACGGCTTCAAGTGGGAACAATCCTCAACGGAGACCCCTTGATCACCCCTACCGCTTGTTACTTAGAACAAAAATGATTCGGGGAGTCCATTGCTAGCACAGAAATCGACAAACCATAGAGGGGAGAGAAGGGAGAGGGGAGGCGAGCCAAACAAGCCGATTTAGCCAGCGGATAGGTGCTCTGGGCAACGCGACCAAGGGGGGAGCGAAGAGGGAGAGGAAGTGAGACAAGCACGCTGATTTGGCCAGCAAAGAGGTGCTCCGGGGATCACGACTAAGAGGGGAGCAAAGGGAGAGGGGAGGCGGAATGGCCGAGGCTAACTCCTCAAAGATGTGCCGTTCGTGATAAGCTTATCCAAGCATCGACGGCCTCAACCACGGTTCTAAGCACTGGCTCACGCAAGAGCTTGATCTTTCTTTTTGAGGCATGAGACCAGGGTTGATCGAAGTTGAACATTCCCATGAAACTCGAGGCGAGGAATGGCCGGGGCGATTCCGACAGCGACCACGAACAAGCAAGCGACCATGGCCAGGCAACAACGACCACGACCAAGCGACAACGACCACGAGTTCCTCGTCCCAGCGGCGGCGATCACGACCAAGCAACAGCGACCACGACCAAACAACGACGACCACAAGTTTCGCATCCAGACGGCGACGACCACGACCAAGCGACAACGACCACGACCACGAGTTCCATGTCCAAGCGGCGGCAACCCTGGCCACACGAATCTGGCGCTCCGCCCTAGAGGCGGTGGCGACCATGACCACGCGATTCCGGCGTTCCGTCGAAGTAGGAAGCCCTGCGTGACGGATGGCGTTCCGTCGAAGGAAGAAGCCCCGTGGGCCGCCATGTGTTCCCCGTCATGGATCTCTGTGAAAGCACAACCGTGAAAGATTAGCGACCTTGACAACCCAACGATTGCCACGTGACGGAGCAGACTCCAACATGGATGACACACAAAGCTAATCACCATGGTGAACGATCTGCTCAATGATTGGCTTAGTAAACGACCCATGCCTCGCGCCCGCCATCATGGCAATCTGAACTTTGCATCGCAAATGGAGCGATTCTACCGCGATCCTGCGACTGTCCAACTCGCGACCCACGACCACACAACCCACGACCTGTGACCGCTCCAACCGCGACAGATCGACCCACGACCTGCGACTGCACCACCCGCGCCCACTCGACCCACAACCTTGCGACCTGGTGTGGTGGATGCTCGACCCACGACCTTGCGACTTGGTTGGGACGGCGCTCGCCGACCAGCTTGATGACAATGCCAGTAGCTAGTTGCAAAGACTTGACCGGCATTTTGGTTGAAGCAGCGACAACCACGACCACGACCAGGCGACGACGACCAGGACCAGGTGACGACGAGCACGACCACAACTATGACCAGGCGACGATGACCACGGCCACATCTAGGCAACGACGACCACGACCACAACTGGGCTGCGACGATCACAACCATAACCAGGCTGCGGTGACTACAACCACAACCACGACAAGGCGACGACGACCACGACCACGACCACGCGACGATGACAACGACCAAAACCACGACGAGGTGACGACGACCACGACCACGCGACGACGACCACGACCATTCCACATCCAGGGGCGACCATGACCATGAGATTTCAGATAACGCGCAGAAAAAACAGAGTGAGCTCCTAACAGAAGTGTAGCGCAGGTAACAGGAACACCAAGGAGGAAGACAACAAGAGACTGTTGGTCGCTCGGCTTTGCGCTTATTGGAGAGACAGCCACTGGTCTGGTGCGGTGCCGGGGAACATGGATGCCTCACGGCGCCGCTGCTGCGCGAGGATGATGCGGGCGTCTAGCGGTGCTTGGCGGCGGCTATCCGGCGACAGCGACCAATGTGCGATCGAAACATTTGGCAACCCGGCCCGATGTCCGTGTGCGGCGAGCGTGGCCGCGGCAAGCGCCGTGCACCCCGCCGCGATGTGGACAGGAGGGTGGTGGCCTGGAGACAACCTGCCACCCGCCGCCGGGGCGACCGAGGACGGCCCCATAGCTCACCAGCAGGACGCCTTGGGCGGTTGCGAGGCCGGCGCGGCAGGGCTCGACGGGCATCGGCCATGAGGCCAGGAGGTTGCTGGGCTGCGACAGGAGACGACCAAAAGGGAATGCTGAGCTTCAGCGGCCGCGACCGATGCGCACGCGAGGGCCGCGAGGCAGCTCCGTCGCCCCTCCATGGCCTCCACGCCTCCGAAGAAGGACGGCGCCGGCCGCCGAGACGCCGAGGCCGGCCATCGAGGTAGGGGCGCCGCCAGATCTGGCGCCGTCGAGGAAGGGGCGCTGCCGACGGAGCTCGCCGGGGCCGTCGAGGCGTCGTTGGGGAGGTGCCGCCGCCGCCGGATCTGGTCCAGGCCGCCTCGCCCAGCGCGCGGCGTCGTCGGGGCCGCGCCGCCTCCTCGTGCGAGCAGGGCAGCGAGAGGGGAGGGAACTGGGGAAGGGGAGGGGGCGTTGGCAGCGGCGGCAATGGCGGTAAGAAATTATCCCTTGCTGACGCGTTCATGGTTGAAATCCGTGTTCACGAAGTCCACCTCGATGCCGTGCTCCACGAGCCGGTGGGCGAGCTCCATGAGCGGCATGACGTGGCCCTGAGCAGGGAACGGCAGCACCATGACACGAGGTCGCCGAGGAGCCGCCGGCGGCGCCATGGATTGGAGGCTGTTTCAGCTTGCGTGTTTGTTTTGGAGTGGTTCACGGCGATACGGTGGTCATGGATTTGTCCGCTTGCCACGCCAATCCCTGTGGATCGAGGCAGAGAGGCGCTCAGCCCACGGGCATCCATCAACCCGGCGGCGTTTGCTTTTGAAGGCGATCTCGTGGATGCGGTGGCGTCATAGGTTGCATCAGCAAGAATGCACTTAGCGCAGTAGCGCTACACAAATTGAAATTGGCCATCCGCTTCATTTCTTTCCTTATTTTGAACATATCCTCATAACTGCATTGCCGGCCGTAGAGCTGTACTCCTTGCCTGTATCTCCGCGCGGCAGCATCCGAAAATAAGATCATGTTGAGCTGTAGTACAGCTTCTCTGCATAATGTCCGGCAGTAGCATTTTCAAGCTGTAGTGTACTCCAGCATTTAAATAAATAAGGCAACTCGTCAAAGATTTTCTTGATAATTGGCAACTTGACAAATGACAACTAGCTTCCAAAAATTAATCTCTCTGGTGTGTGCGAGTGGGCGCGGAGGAAAATATGGCAACACGGAGTAACATTGCAACCATGCTTCATTGGGCCAAATCCACTACAGAGTGGCTAAAAATTCCCATGAAAATTCCAATCTTCCCGTAACACTCCACCTAGTTGCGAACCCTAAAAACAAGGCGTGCGAGTGCCCTCCGCCGTATCAGAGGCCGGAGGATCAGCGGCGGCTGTTCACTAGGGGGCGCTCAGGGACGTTTGCAACTGGGATGCTGCTAAATTCCATAAACCGCAACTGGTTGGTTTGGGATGGTTGCCTGAACTATACACAAAAACTGCGTTCCATTCAACTGCAATTCGATCAAACAAGACATTTTGCTGAGGCATTCTTTTTTTTCTCTTTTGTTGAGACATGTTGTGAAACAAATTTCTTTCACCAGGTTTCAGGAGAAGTCGGGGTATTAATAAAAGCTCCTGTTTTTCCAAAAATAAACAAATCAAACAAGACATTTCAGAGCACGTGGGATTTCACGGTGCATGATCATCACAAACGTTCCGATCAGCTCTCAGACCCATGTAACAGGTCTACGAACCGTCTGAGATTCCGGTGCGACGACCCACCCACGCCGATGGCCCGCTGAGCGACGTCCCGCAGCGCGAGCGCCCTCGCCTTCGTCTCCGCGTCGCCGAGCAGCTCCTCCACCTTGCTCCGCACCGTGTCCCTCCGCACGATCCCTGTCCCACCTGTCCCTGTAGGCGACGGCTCGGGCACCTTCATCCCCGTCCTCCACACGTCGCAGATGTAGCTCCGGTTCAGGAACTGGTCGGCGAAGTAAGGCCAGCACAGCATCGGCACGCCGTTGGCCACCGCTTCCATGGTGGAGTTCCAGCCGCAGTGCGTCACGAAGCACGCCACCGCGGGGTGCGCGAGCACGCGCCGCTGCGGGCACCAGCTCACGACGCGCCCGCGCGGCCCGGCGCGGCGGCGGACGCGGTCGAGCAGCCGCTCCCCCGCCGAGCCCGGCCTGACCACCCACAGGAACGGCCGCGCCGTCAGCGCGAGGCCCTCGGCGAGCTCGACGAGCTGCGCGGCGTCGAACGAGGCGATGCTGCCGAACGCGACGTACACGACGGAGCCGGCCGGCTGCGCGTCGAGCCACGTCGTGCACGACGCGTCCTGCGGCCAGAAGCTGCCGACCGGCTTCTTGTCGGAGGAGGAGATCAGCGGGCCGACCGGGACCACGCCGTCGTCGCGGGGGAAGAGCGCGAACGCCCCCGGCTCGAGCTCCTGCAGGGAGTTGCAGACGATGGTCTCCGCGAGGTGCGTGGCCGCGTTGTTCCGGAGGATCAGCTGGAAGATGAACGGCTGGCCCTTGGGGTCGCCGGCGCGGTTCCACGAGATCTCCGCCGTGTCCATGAGCGGCAACATCGCCGGAGCCAGCTGGAACGTGCCGTGCCGCTTCGGCCAGCCGTCCTCGTCGAGGACGCCGTCCCGTATCAGCTCAGGGATCTTGATCCTCGTCGCGAACATCGCCGCCGACGACGGGCAGAAGCCGGCGGCGCGGACGCCCAGCTTCTTCGCCACGTGAAAGGACCACGCCATGTTCACGTCGGCGATTAACCAGCTGATGCCTTCGCGTCCCTGCGCACTAGCTCCAATCCTCGCGATGAGCTTCTCCAGCTCGCCGGGCATGACCTTCAGGAACGAATCGGTGAGCCGGCCGAGATCCTTCCGGCTTTCGTCGTCGACGAGTCCGTCCGGAATGGACACCATGTTGATCTCACCGAAGTTGCTGTCTCTGGTGGCCAGGGCACCAAGAAGGAGGCCATGGTTGAGCTGAGTGTTGATGAAGGTGACCTTGATGGAACGAAATCCTCTGCCGTAGCTATTGTAACGGCAAAGTCATGCCGTTTCACCACGACCTATCTAAATTCCCTCTCCTATCGGTAATAATAGCAAAAAGCCCTTTGGGCCGAACGTAGGCCGAAGAAGGCCCAGAAAGATGGGTATCATCGACATGGACAAATCACCATCGCTAAAACTGGAAACAACGGCTGTGATTAAGGACGGCACGGCTGTGCCGTTTTAATACCAACTGCAGACGATTTTGTTCCGACCTTGATACCGTGCTCGACGAGGCAGTGCGAGAGCTCCATCATAGGGATGACATGGCCTTGGGCAGGGAAGGGCAGGACCAGGACGTGAGGTGCCGCCATGAGAGGAGGTGAGGAGATTGGAAGGCAAACCAAGATGTGGATCAGGTATTCAGGTGTGGTGTGTGGTGACAGTGGTACGGACTTGTGATATATATTATAAAGACAAACAACGATAAGAAATGTTTCAGAATTTAGTTTTTAAATTTTGAGAGTACAAAAAGACAGCTAGTTAGCTGTTCGACGAAGTTATATAATAGGAGAAAAGGAGATCTGTGGATCTTGAGCAGTATGATCCACTGCCTGATTGAGACAGTATCATTTTTAGTGGACAGGCGTCAAATGGATCCAAATTGTTAGGTGACCAGTCAAAACTGATTGGCTTTTTAAGAGTGAAATTTTCTTTGGACGTGCACTGGCAAATGCCAAAATTCTGCGGGCGCATGATACGACCGGTAACATGAAGTTTATTTTGCAACCTGAAGTTCTCGTACAATGCTCATTCCTTCAAGAGATGTACGAATCTATTGAAGTTCTCGAACGAGGATCCGCCCTCGGCCAGACACTTGGACGCCATATCCTTGAGCGCTCGCGCTCTCTCCCTAATCCCGTCGTCTCCGACGACTTGGATCACTTTGCCACTCACCTCCTCCTTTGTCACGATGCCGTTGACGTCCGGCACCGTCGCCAAACCTGTCCCCCACACATTGCAGATGTAACTCTTGTTCAGGAACTGGTCCGTGAAGTACGGCCAGCACAGGAACGGCACCCCGTTCCGCACCCCCTCCATGGTCGAGTTCCACCCGCAGTGCGACACGAAGCATGCCACCGCACGATGAGCCAGAACCTGTCGAGTAAGTGAGTCATGAGCAATGGCAATTGAGCTGGTCCAGGTTACGGCGAAGAACACACCTGCTGCTGGGAGCACCAGCTGACGATCATGCCCGTGCTGGCGACGCGGCGCTGGAACTCGTCGAGCCACGCCTTGCTCAGGCCGGCGGTGAAGTCTGGCCGCACCACCCAGAGGAACGGCCGGCCGGTGAGCTCCAGCCCCAGAGCGAGCTCCTCGAACTGGCGCGGCTCGAAGATGGTGAAGCTGCCGAACGCCACGTACACGACGGAGCCCTCGGGCTGCGCGTCCAACCACTTGAGGCACCGCGCGTCCTCCGGAAAGAGCTGGCCCACCGGCTTCTGGAACCGGTGGTCGGCGAACAGTGGACCGATCGGCAGAAGGTTGGGGTACAGCTTGAACGCGCTGGCCTCGGCCTCGAGGAACGAGTTGCACACGATGATCTCGGCAAGGTCTTTCGCCTCGATGCACCGTGTGACCAGCTGGAAGATGACCGGCTGTCGCGCCGGCCTTGTTCCACGGCATCAGCGACGTGTCGAGCGGCGGCATCCCTGGGGCGAGCTGGAGTGTCTCCTGTCGCGTTGGCCAGCCTACGTACGTTGGTTAGAGAATCGTGCATCAGAATGTCTCCTGTTCTGGTGCTGACAGTGCTGATGTAAACACGAGTGCTAGGATCGACTAGGAGTAACAACAAATCAAAGTACTTTAACAGCACGTGCTGATTAATTGCGAACACAAAAACAGTATATGTCACCTTTCTCGTCGAGGATGCCGTCCTGTATGAAGCAAGGGATACTCAACTGTATTGCGAGGAACGCCGCCGACGCGGGCGAGAAGCATGCGCATCTAAGCCCGAGCTTCTTGCCGACCTCGAACGCCCACGTCATGCCCAAGTCGCCGATGAGCCAGCTGATCTTCGTGCCCTCGGACGCTCAAGCCTCGTGACGAGGTCCTCCAGGCAGCCCGGCACGTGGCGCATGAGCCCGTCCACGAGCTTGCTGATGTCCTTGCGGTCCTCGCCGTCGGCCAGCCCGGCCGGCACGGCGACCAGGCGGATGCCGTCGAGCGATCGGCGACCGGCGCCGTCGTCCGCCTGCAAAGGCGTCGAGCACGAGCGCGTGGTTGAGCTCGGTATTGACGAAGGTGACCTCGATGCCGTGGTCGACGAGCCGGTGGGAGAGCTCCATGAGCGGGGTGACGTGGCCCTGGTACGGCATTGGGAGGACGAGCACGTGAGGCCTCGCCATGACACTTTCTGCTGGCTCTAGCCTCGCTCTAGCGGTCTAGCCCCGCGAGACGAAGGAGAAAAGTGAGCCTTCAGAGCTTGTGGCGGGAAGTTGGAGACGCAGCTGGATGGATATATCGAAGATCACTCAGAGCCAGATAAAGCACTGCATGTTTACTCGCGTCCACGACAAAAATCCTCTGGCGCTGATGTGACCACGCTCACCGACCATCTTCAGAGAAATTCAAAATTTTGAGAGGATACTGTGATTTACTAGTGTCAAAGAATAGTTCAGTCAATGGCCCACGGATCTCGTCTTCTCCATAAGTCCAGAGGAGTTGACGCCTCCGCCTTGGCATCTTGGTTCGTGATAATTTCTCGTTGCTGTAATGTCCCTTTCAATATTAAAATAGTACTTTTAATTTATTTTGTGTATCAGTACTGAAATACTAGAACATCACAAATGATTTTTAGAACATTGTGCTTGTGCTTGTCTGATGTACCATCCAGTTTCAACATACCAAAAATACTCATGTGGCTGTGGCTGCAGATGTGCCTGCTTATGAGGCCCAGCCCAGTTTGTCATTACTCTATCTGGTCGTTTCATGCTTTTTCTTTGTGATTGAATGTTGATTCTTCTTTATGACTTGTCTGGCTGTGGCATTACTGTCATGATGATGACATCAAAGACGATAGAATAAGTGGCGCCCAAAAAAAAGTTACTATCCATATTGCTGCTTTGTAACTTCACTTCACTCACAACAATGAGACACATCGTGCTAAAGCAAAACGCGCCTCACTCACGCAGGAGATCGACAAACCTATTGAAATTCTCATGCGAGGAGCCGCCCTCTCCAAGGCACCTGCGGGCAGCATCCTTCAGCTTCACTGCTCTCTCCGCGATCCCGTTGTCACCGATGACTCGTTCCACTTTGCTGCTCACCTCCTCCTTCGTTACGACGCCATCTTCACCGTGCGAGACCGCCAGGCCAGTCCTCCATATGTCGCAGATGTAGCTCTGGTCCATGTGCTGGTCGCAGAAGTACGGCCAGCACAGGAACGGCACGCCGTTCCTCACTCCCTCCATCGTCGAGTTCCATCCGCAGTGCGACACAAAGCACGCCACGGCATGGTGCGCCAGGACCTATATGAGGAAACGAAAAGCAAGTTCAGATCCGTAATCATTCACGACCATGAGCATGTTATATTGCCTATCGGCAGTTGATTGGAAACTAAACCTTCTGCTGGGGACACCAGCTGACCACCATGCCCTTGCCGACGACGCGGTCCTGGAACTCGTCGAACCACGCCTTGCTCTGGCCGCCGGACGTGAAGTCCGGGCGCACCACCCAGAGGAACGGCCGCCCCGTGAGCTCCAGCCCCAGCGCGAGCTCCTCGAACTGGCGCGGGTTGAAGATGGTGAAGCTGCCGAACGCCACGTACACGACCGACCTGTCTGGCTGCGCGTCAAGCCACCGCAGGCACCGCGTGTCTTCCGGCAGGAAGTGCCCGACGGGTTTCCTAAGCTCGCCGTCGGCGAAGAGTGGGCCGATGGGCAGGATGTCGGGGAATTGCTCGAACGCCACGGCCTCGGCGTCGAGGAACGAGTTGCACACGACGATCTCAGCGAACCTGCTCGCCGCCTGGGCGTTCTGGGAAATCGTCTGGAAGATGAACTTCTGCGTACGTCGTTCGATGACGCCATCGATACTCCACGGCATCTGCGAAGGGCAGAGCTTGGGCATCCCCGGGGCGAGTTGGAACGAACCGTCCCGCGTCGGTGAGCCTGTATTTGTTACCAGGACAGGACATGTAGTAAGTACACAGCCAGCGTATTCAACCAAAGCAAATCTAACACTGCGGCTAATTAATATGACGGTCCAACAAGAAACATTATCCGAGATGAATGAATGACAGAACGAAGCAATATAGGTCAGTCTTCCCTACCGTTCTCGTCGAACCAGCCGTCCTCTATCAGCTGGGGGACCTTGACCGTCGTCCCGAAGCACACCGCGGACGCCGGCCAGACGCCGGCGACCCGGACGCCGAGCTTGCTGGCGACCTCGAAGCACGACGCCATGTTGATGTCGCCCACGAGCCACTGCACCTTGGCCCTGCCCGACGCCTCTGTCTCCCGGATGAGCTGCTCCACGTAGCCCGGCACACACCGCAATACTCCGTCCACGAACTTGCCGAGGTCCCTGCGGTCGTCGCCTTCGGCCAGGCCGTCGGGGACGGACACCAGGCGGATCCCCTCCAGCTCCTCCTCCTTGCCTCCGGCACCCGGCCGCAGGGCCTCCGTCACCAGCGCGTGGGTGAGCTCGGTGTTGACGAAGGTGACCTCGAAGCCGCGCTCGACGAGGCGGTGCGACAGCTCCATGAGCGGCGTGACGTGGCCCTGCGCCGGGAACGGCAGGACCAGCACGTGAGGCGCCGCGGCGGCCGTGGCCATGGAGGCCTCCTGCTTCCAAACGCCGCCGTGTTCCGTTCGGAGCTAAACAGGGCAGCACGAGTGTGAGAACAAGAACGCCAATCACTTCGATCACTTATGTTGTGTGTGCATCGACATAAGACGGCACGACACGATCGAGACAATCGATAATAACTGGGCGCGGTTCGTGGGGTTTCCCGTCGTCCACACACGGGATGTGGTCATCGTTTTCGTGCGGGCAATTGTCGATCCGCTGGGGTCGCTGCCTGGCAGTCCCTCTTGCACGCAATGGCCGCCCAGTTGTCGTGGAGGTAACCAGCCAGTGGGTACTCTCCATGACTATGACCTGGGGACGGCGACTCGCATGTCCGGCGGCTCGAGCCACCAGGCACCAGGATTAAAAAAAAAAGCTTCAAACAACGAAGTGTATATCGAACCAAGAAAAAACCAGCAAACGCACTATTTGCGCCACTAGTACTAATCCAGCTTACTCCATCATATTGAATGCTTTGTTAATTTGTTGTTATCTTATCACACAATCTTTTCTGCCGCAATTATTTTCATATAATCATTTTATGTATAAAAAATGAGTATTTTTGAGCTATTTTTCTAATAGCAATGATGTGTAACTTTTTAAAATACGTGAAGGACATTGGGCTAATTGTTTAACAATAAGAGCAGTGGGTAATCTTTTTCTCTGATTAAGATGGTAATTTCTAGCCTTCGAGAGTAAACATTATGTCTCGTTTTCTTGATTAGAGATTAAAGTTAATAGATAACCAAAAATCCGTAAGGAACCCTATAATAAGTTAGAAAAGTTCCGTATGAGTTGCGAGTCAAGCCACCACCGCAGGTTGGCACCTCGTCGCTACAGACAGGTACTGTAAGACGGACATAAGGTTCCCTTTCAGTGAACAATGAACAGATGAGCTCGACATTGGAAAGAGCTTGAAAACCTTGGCGTCGTAGAACGAGTGGCATAAACCATCTAGGCGAGGTCGATGACTCCTTTTTTTTTTTTTTGCGATTACGCGAGGTCGATGACCTTGTTTATCTAGGGGAACAACTCAAAGATGATGTGCTCTCCCCCTCCTGCACGTTGAGATTGCTCAGCTTGATGTGTGGATTGGCGACCTCATATTCTAATTATTTTTTTTTTGACGGAATAATGGCAGGTGCTCTGCCTTTGCATTAAGTTAGAAGAAAAAACAAGCAGTTCATGTTCATACAGTCCAGGCAGCCAAGGCTGGCTCAAGAAGAAGTTTAAGAGAGAAAAGAAAGATTGTGGCTTCGGCCAAATCTCTGGCCTAGCAGCCAACAGAAAGACAACATTAAAAAGCGAAAGCTTGGCGTCATTGTACTTCGACTATCCTGGGCGACAGGTTCCCCTCCTGGTAGTCTTGCCTCCTGTGCACCAGATTGTAGAGATCAATCTCCTCCTTTGCCATGATGGCCACTTGGTAGCAGTTCTTTTCCTTGCTCTCAAAGATTCACCTATTTCGTTCCTTCCAGATATTCCACCAAGTGTAGATGAGCACTCCTGATGCTTGGCGCCGTTGTGGTTGACTGATTGTTCCTGTGTTGTGCAATAGCCAAGTTGCCGTCCCCTGATCAAGTGGAGTTTCGAGTTGCCTGCCTGCAAAACCACACCAAGTCCATACATACTGAACAACCTGTTGAGCGAAGGGACAAGATGTTAGCAAATGATTAGCATCTTCTTGGTTAGATTGGCAAAGGGGGCAAGTTGGGTTATGCTGCCATCCCCACTTTGCCAGATTTTCAGCCGTCAAAATCTTTTCGTGCATAGCCGTCCATGCGAAGAAGATTGCTTGGGTTCAGCTTTAGCCTTCCATAAGATGGCAGTTGGGAAAGGAGTTTGTGCCCCCAAGAACTGTGCTCTGTAGGCCGATGTCGTCGTATAAACGCCGTCCGACATAAGAGATACATCACGCTGCTGTTTTACTTCAGTTCACTCACAACAATGAGATACATCGCGCTGGAGAGAAATGAAGCTCATTCACGCAGCAGATCGACAAACCTATTGAAATTCTCATGCGAGGAGCCACCCTCTCCAAGGCACTTGCAAGCAGCGTCATTTAACATCCCTGCTCTTTCCGCTATCCCCTTGTCACCGATGACTTGTTCCACTTTGCTGCTCACCTCCTCCTTGGTTACGACGCCATCTTCACTGTGCGACACCGCCAAGCCAGTCCTCCATATGTCGCAGATGTAGCTCTGGTCCATGTACTGGTCGCAGAAGTACGGCCAGCACAGGAACGGCACGCCGTTCCTCACCCCCTCCATTGTTGAGTTCCAACCGCAATGGGACACGAAGCATGCCACCGCGCGGTGCCCCAGGACCTATGTGAATAAACGGAAAACAAGATCAGAGCCATAAACATTCATGAGCATGTTCGAGGCAGTTGGTTGGTAACTGCACCTTCTGCTGGGGACACCAGCTGACCACCATGCCCTTGCCGGCGACGCGGTCCTGGAACTCGTCGAACCACGCCTTGCTCAGGCCGCCGGACGTGAAGTCCGGGCGCACCACCCAGAGGAACGGTCGCCCGGTGAGCTCCAGCCCCAGCGCGAGCTCCTCGAACTGGCGCGGGTCGAAGATGGCCATGCTGCCGAACGCCACGCACACGACGGACGTGTCGGGCTGCGAGTCGAGCCACCGCAGGCACCGCGCGTCCTCCGGCAGGAAGTGCCTGACGGGTTTCCTAAGCTCGCCGTCGGCGAACAGTGGGCCAATGGGCAGGATGTTGGGGAATCTGAGGAACCATGTTGAGATGTGCCATGGTTCATAATGTGATGAGTAATTGACAGCGAACGAGTTTGAGTTGAACTTGAGGTTCGGGTTTGAATTGCGGGATTTTGAGGTTTGCATGAGCATGTATATTGATTATGTTTATGGCTAACCGGAGTTGGTGAAGGTGATGGGAAGAATGGAGGAGATGGAGAAATGTGTTCGTTTGTCTAATGATGTGTAGGTCAATGGAGTCAACTTGATGGTCAACGGCGAGAGGATCGGGAGGAACAAGCGGGAGGCTTGGGTCCGGGCGATCGAGAGGCCGGGTGAGGTCAAGGGTGATCCACACCGTACACGTGGCGGACAAGAAGCACGGAGGGTTTCGCGGTTTGGCCTCAAAACCATGGAGGTGATGAAGACGGCGGGTTGACCAAGTCAAGAGGCGAACGGGAGGCCGAGTCAAGTGAAGGGTCCCGACGGGCTGGGACGAGAAGACGTGACGGCGAGGTTCGCGGGACGAGGTGACACGCGTCGACATCGAGGTGGTTTCCCGGTTTATGCCTCAAAACCGGCGGGCGGACGGTTTCCCGGTTTGGGCCTCAAAACCGGCGGAGGCGCATGGTGGTGTACGTGGCACCATCGCAAAGGTTGCGTTGAGGCGAAGCGAAGTCGTGAAGGGCCCGATGGCATTCGGGCGAAGGAAAAAGAGTTGGGCGATTTTGCCCCTAGTGGTAGGTGGGAGTATGTAATACCTTAGGGGTATGTTGGGAAAGAGAAAATGCCCATATAGGGAGGTGGAGATGGCGGGCCACCTTGAGCCTCTAGGGACCAAGTCATTTGCATCTAGAGATAGGACTAGCTAGGGAAGAGCTAGAGAGAGATGAGAGGAGAGGGAACAAGGTGAGAGCTTGTATCTTCAACTTTCAACAAGAGATGGAGGAAGTGGGCGGCGCCCTAGCCTTGTACCTATGAATCTCATGATTGAATCAATGGAATGATGTTTGTTTGAATCAATCTCGTGCTTTTGTTCTTCCTCCCCATCTTATTCCCGAATTCATCTTTTTCCCCATTTTCGAAGCTATTTTCGAGTGATTTTTCGATCTTCCTTTTGGCTGCGATTTGGGTCGGTTTTCTTGGATGGATTCGGAGCTAGGGCGTGTGGGAACATGCCTTGATTGATCTTGCACAAGATCTCCCCACGAGCACATCAAATTTGTGGATTTCGTCCAAGTTTGGCCAAACCCTTGTTCTTCCACGTGATCTGAAATTCGAGGGGATTTGGTTGGGTTTTTGGTATGGATCCACTTGGATGAGGTTCTCCATCATGTCACGCACCTAGGGTTCAAATTTCGTGATTTTTGGAGGTCGTTTGATCGAGTTTCGGATTTTAGTTCGTCTGTTTTCGCGTGCTGTTTCGAGTCTGCCGGAGTATCCGACAAGTTGCCGGAGTATCCGGTAAGTACCGGAGTATCCGACAGTTTTTCCAGGTCCGGACTGTCCGGGTTCGTACCGGAGTGTCTGGTGGACTTCCAGGACCGGAGTATCCGGCAAAATACCAGACTATCCGGTGGAAGGTCTCGGGTGTGAATTTCTCGGTTCATCTCGTGGAGTGCGTGTTCGTTTGATTTGCTTCCGCAAGTGTTCCTACATCATCCATGATCATTCCTAGGGTCACCACAACACTCTTCATGTGTGTGTGTGATTTTGGTGATCAATCTTGAGGCGGGTCGGGACATAGGCCGAATTCTTCGCAAGAATTTTTATCGACTCCCATTCACCCCCCCATCTGGTCGCCTTCTCGGTCCTTCAATTGGTATCAGAGCCGGTGTGATCACGTGTTGAGCTTTACCGGCTTTGTGATCCGAAGGCGACATGGAGAAAGGTGCGATCAAGCTCTTGGTCTTCGATGGGGAAGATTTTCTTTATTGGAAGTCTCGCACTCAAGCCTATCTCATGAGTCAGGGCATCGGGATATGGAGCATTGTGATCCCGGAGAACATGGAGACGGCGCAACAAGGTGCGATCACTCAATTCGATAACAACTCTAAGGCTGTTAACACCTAGCTTTCCGCCATCGGTAGAAAGGAGTACGATCGCATTGCACACCTTAAGACCGCGCATGTCATATGGGAGACGCTTTGCTCCTATCATGAAGGCACTAACCAAGTTAAGACCATGCGTAGAGATTCGTACAACAGGCAGTACCAGACCTTTGCACAGCTGCCTGGCGAGTCACTAGATGCTACGTTTGCTAGATTCGAGTCCATAGTGTGTCATCTCAGAGCTTGTGGTAATCTTGTTTACACTGACAATGAGCGTGCTAAGCAATTGCTTTACTCACTAGATGAGAACACATGGGGTGTGAAGATCTCCGCACTAGAGGAATCCCCCGACTTTGGCACACTCACCTACGAGCAGCTCTATAGCAAGCTCAAGTCTCACGAGCTCTCTAGAAAGTCACGTCCGAACCACAATGCATCCACTAGTATGGCCTTGATGACTGACACTCATGGTAATGCATCTTATGGGACTAACCCCTCTCACAAATCTACTTTGGAGTTTGCTCTTTCTTCCTTGGTTGCAGCTACAGATGAACAGGTGGAGTCCCTTCCAGAGGAGGATCTTGCCTTGCTGATCAGGAAGTTCAAGCGCTCCTTCAACAACAGAAGAGATAGGAGAGGTGGTGATCCACGTGGCTGCTACGAGTGTGGTGATCCTCGTCACTTCATCGCCGACTACTCCAAGCGGAAGAAGAAGTTCGACTACACCGATCGCCAAGAAGAAGAACCCAAGAAGAAGACCCACTTCTCCAAGAAGGGCAAGAGTACCAGGAAGAACTTGAGGAGGGTGCTTTCAAGAGCTCTCGTTGCGTCCTTCAGCGACGTCGACTACTCCTCGAGCGACGACATCTCTGGTGCTGAGGGAGAGACGGAGAAGCCCAAGGACAGGAAGACTACTGACTTCACCGGGCTCTGCTTCATGGCGAGGGATGATCACCACTCCGACTACGACTCCGGCACAGCCAAGGTATCGCAATCTCATGATGAGCCCATCTATGACAATGAGTCCTTGTGTGATGCCTTGTTCAAGCAAGACCAGAAAATGCATGAAGCTAAGCGTCTGAATCGAAAGCTTAAATCTGATCTTGAATTTGCTAATGCCGAGCTTGCTTCACTTAAGTCTATGCTTGATGAGGATATGGTGGTAGAGTGTGAGTCTTGCCAAGTTGTCATGAATGATCTAGTTTCTCTAAAGGATGTGCATGCTCAAGTTGCCAGTCAGCTTAAGAGTGCTTTGAAAGAGCTAGAGGAGCTCAAGGCTCGACCTCTACTCTTGGGTGCTTGCAAGACTTGTCCTAAGCTCACACAGGACTTGGATAGTCAATTGTCCAAAGTCAAAGAGCTAGAGGCAAAATTGCTAAGTGGTTCTCGTGCTACACCACCACCATGTGTTGTGTGTGTTTCTTTGAAAAGTGATCTTGCCACCACCAAGGATGAGAACCTAAAGCTATCCCAGGAAGTTGAGTACCTCACCACTCGCCTCACTAGAACCAAGGAAAGTGAAAAGAGAATTGAGAGTGACTTGCTGAGGGTTAAGGAAGGTTCAACTCAAGGATACAACTTGGGTTTGGGTTATGAGAGGTGTGAGAAGAAGAGTGACAATGTGGGTAAGTTTGTACCAAGTTCCAACCTCCAAGATGAGAGTGAGAAACTTAAACCCACCGACACCTACTACCCATCAAACCCAAAGCCATCCTTTAACCCAAGAGAGGTCAAGAAACAAAAGCAACAATCCAAACCACCTACACAACCAAAATCAAAACCCAGGAATGTGTTTACTTGCATGTTTTGTGGTAGAGATGGTCATTTGGATGAGTTTTGCTTTAGAAGGAAGAGAATTGAAAGGAGGCAAGCTGAGTTAGCTAGGAATGCAGTCTATCATTCCTATGTTGACTATCCGCCTCACACTCCTTCTCGTGCTTACAGTGGACTTGGTCATCGCTCATGTGACTTTGGTTCACGGAACAGAGGACTTGAGTCACGACGCTTTGATGGCCTACGTTTTCCCTTTCGTGGTGTTCATTCCCAGCGTGGATATGGTCATCTCTCATATGACTTGTATCCCCGTGACGCGTGGCGTGAGTCTAGACGCTTTGACGGACCACGTCGTCCCTATCGTGGTACTCGTCCCGTGCGTTCCAATGATCAAGTGCATAGAACTGTTTTTACTTCTGCAGGTCGTGTGGTTAGGTGCTGGATTCCTAAAGCTTATCTCTCTAACCCTAGCACTGATCCCTCGATCTTTTCTTCACGTTCTATGTAGGTAGCTGATGGAGGCCTGGAGGACAAGTGGTTGATGGATTCCGGTTGTTCGCGCCATATGACCGGTGATACTAGATGGTTCTCCAGCCTCACCCCCGTTAAGCAAATTGACTACCTGACATTCGGGGACAACAAAAAAGGTAGAGTAAAAGCAATTGGCGCTGTCAAGGTAAATGACTCCTTCACTCTCAAGGAAGTAGCCCTAGTAGAGCATCTCAAGTACAATCTGCTTTCTGTTTCTCAATTGTTGGATGATGGCAATGAAGTGATCTTTAAGAGGAATGCATCTCGTGTTGTTGATTCCACTGGTGCTTTGGTTTGCAATATTTCTCGAATTGACAGAGTTTTTCGCGCTGATTTTGTTTCTTCCTCTGGCTCTCACAAGTATTTGTTTGCTCAACCCTCTTCTGAGCTTTGGACATGGCATAGGAGACTAGGTCACATGAGCTTTGACTTGTTGTGTCGCTTAAGTGGCCTGGGCCTTATCCGAGGATTGCCTAAGCTTAAATTTGAGAAAAATCTTGTTTGTGCACCTTGTCGTCATGGCAAAATGGTTGCCGCTTCTCATCCACCAATCAATTTGGTGATGACTGAGCAGCCTGGGCAATTGCTTCATATGGACACTGTTGGTCCTGCTCGGGTTCGCTCAGCTGGTGGGAAGTGGTATGTTCTTGTGGTCGTTGACGACTTTTCTCGCTACTCTTGGGTCTTCTTTCTTGAGAGCAAGGATGAAGTGTTTCATCACTTTCGGAGCTTGGCTTTGAGGTTGTTCAATGAACATCCTGGTGCAATGCGAGCAATTCGCAGTGATAATGGCACCGAGTTCAAGAACTCCTCCTTTGATGCTTTCTGTCGAGAACATGGCCTTGAGCATCACTTTTCTGCACCTCGCGTTCCTCAACAAAATGGCATTGTTGAAAGAAAGAACATAACCCTTGTTGAGATGGCCCGGACGATGCTTGATGAGCATAGGACTCCGAAGCGGTTCTGGGCTGAAGCTATTAGCACCGCTTGCTATGTTTCAAATCAAGTTTTCTTGCGCTCAATCCTTAATGTGACTTCTTATGAGCTACGCTTTGGGAGGAAGCCAAATGTTTCACATTTGCGTGCTTTTGGTTGCAAGTGCTTTATCCTCAAGCGTGGTAATTTGGATAAGTTTGAGTCAAGATCTTTCGATGGCATTTTTCTTGGTTACACCCCACATGGTCATGCTTACAGAGTTTTGAACTTGGAAACTAACACCATCGTGGAGTCCTGCGATGTAACCTTTGATGAATCTATGCCTTGTACAAGTGGTGTTGTTGAGTGTGCAGGTGACAGGGAAATGGAAGAGAGCATCTTTGTAGACGGTGATCTACCGGCTCCAGGTGAAGATGAGGATGAACCACTACTTCCTACTACTTCGCCTACTCCTGAGCCGGTTCCTGCTTTCACAGTTCAAGCAGAGGGTCCCGTAGCATCTACATCCTCTTCGGCGGCCGTCGATCCAGCTCCAGCCGTCGTCGAGCCAGCCCCAGCTGTTGTTGAGGGGAAGGTACACTCTGAGTGAGAGGCCCCTCGACACATCCAAAGTCGACATCCTCCCCACCAAATGATCGGTAATCTAAATGAAAGGATAACAAGGTCGAGGTCTGCTCATCTCACATGCTTTACAAATTCTGCATTTGTTGCCTCGTTTGAACCTCGAGATGTTGGACACGCTCTTTCTGATTCCGATTGGGTCAATGCCATGCATGAGGAGCTAGAAAACTTTGAGAGAAACAAAGTCTGGACCCTTGTTGAGCCTCCTCCCAATGTGAATGTGATAGGAACCAAGTGGGTGTTTAAGAACAAACAGGGTGAGGATGGTCTAGTTGTGAGAAACAAAGCTAGGCTTGTGGCTTAGGGGTTTAGCCAGGTTGAGGGCTTAGACTTTGGGGAAACCTTTGCTCCTATAGCGCGTCTAGAAGCCATTAGAATCTTGCTAGCCTTTGCTGCGTCTAAGGGCTTCAAGCTTCACCAAATGGATGTTGTAACAGCCCAAATTTCAAATCAAAGTTTAAACGGAATAAAAATCACTCTGATTTTGAATTTTGTTTATTTCTTTCCTCCTCATCAAATTTTAGAAATAAAATCAACTCAAGTAATTCAAACTTAGTTGAATCTGAAATTTTCCAAATATAAAAATCGTGCTCAAGTGTTTGTTTCATTTAAATAACTCACTAAAAATTTGAAGCTTTTTAACATTTACAACAAATTAAAAAGGTTACATGTTAAACGCTAGCAAATTCATCTTGAATTTAAATTTCAAAGCCTTGCACAAATAACACCATAATGCATTTTGGCTTTTACTTGTTTTTATTTGTGCAAATTGTTTGCTTTCATCCTTGTTTGAATTCTTTTCAAATTCAAGGCTCCAGAAAAGATAAAACCAAAACCTTTTTCCTAAACCCCCTGGGCCGAATCCTTTATCTCGCGGCCCAGCTGCAATCCAGCCCGCCTCCACTTCTTCTCTCTCTTTTCCGCCGAGTGGGCCGCTCTTTCCCTTTTTTCCCTCCGGCCCAGCGCAACTCGGCCCGGCCTGGCCCGTCCCTCCTTTCTCCTACCTCCAGCTCACCCGAACTCGTCCGACGCCGCCGCCGACGTGCCGCCGTGTCCCTCCAGCTCGACATCGCGCCCGTGCACGTGGACCGCCGCAACCTCCCGCCGCGTTCACACGCCACCGCCTTTGACTCCGCGCTGACCCTAGAAGATAAGGTCGCGCCGCTATTTTTGACCGAGCAAGCTCGCCGTGACCTTCTCTCTCGCCGTCGCCCTTATCTCTTCTCTCTCTCTCTTCCTCTCCCATCGCTTTCTCCGACTCTGTAGCCACTCTGTCGCTCTCGTCATCACGGACACATCGCCCATGCCGCCCTTAACTCCGCCGTACCATAAAGGATAAGAACGTCGCCGCCGCAATCTTGACCGGAGCCGGAGCTTCTCGTCGAAGGAACCCCCTCCGCCGTCTATTTAAACCGCCGAGCTCCTCTACGCGCCCCTCTTTCCTTCTCCCCAAGCCTCCGCTCTAGCTCCACCATCCCTAATCCTAACCGCGCCGTGCGCCGCCGCCCGCCGCCGCGCGAGCGCGACGCCGACCGGCTTCCCGGCTCCGCCCCACTCTCTTCGCGCGCGCACCAGCTCCGCCAGACTCCCACGCCCCTCTCGCGCTCCTCAGCGTCGCGCGAGGAGCATCGGAGTAGAGCTCCTTCCTCGAGCCGCCGCGGCGAGCCGCCCCTCGCCGTCGCCAGCCTCCGCCAATGCTCCTCGACGTCGGCAAGCTCTTCTGGTGAGCTCCCCTTTCAATCCTCCCTCTCCCAGTCTGGTTCGCATCGAGAATGGGTCACCAAGCCGCCGGAACGGCGAACTCCGGCGAGCTCCCGCCGTGGCGCCGCCGCGTTCCGTCGCCGCCGGCCGCCACGCGCCGCCCCCTCTGTTTCATTAAATCTCAGCCGCCCGTCTCCCATCCAACGATCCAGATCGTCTAGTCCACCGTGTAGTCTCGTGGACCACTCCCATAAACCCGGTTCACCGATCCGTGGACTTGGTCCATTGTTTTTCCAATAGAAAAATAAATCCGAAAATCTTAGAAAAATCCCTGATCCTGTACATTTTACAGATAAGCCCCTCTAGTTTATTCTATTTCTGTTTAGGTCCTGTCTTTTTACAGAAACACCGCTATACTTTTCTGTAATTACCTTTTAGTCCCTACCTTTTTACATCAAGGTCCCTCAACTTTTCCATAATTACACATAGGTCCCTAGAACTCTTCTGTTCTTGCAGATGGGTCCTTATAACCTTTCTGTAATTGCAAACAAGCCCCTAGAATCCTTAAACACCTATATCTTTTCCATCCGAGCTCCGTTTTGAGCGATTCTTGCGCTCACGCGTTCGTAGAAACGCGAAGTACCTCAGGGTACTGCTCTTGAAGCTCTAGAATGCATCAACAAACCATCAACGCTCATGTTTCCCTTTTCTTTCGATGAAGTCTCCTTCCAACAAATCATTCGCTATCTATCACGCAGATTACAAATGTTCCTTCACCTTTTAAGCGTTGAACCCAACCAATCTTGCCGTATCGTTCCATATCAAAGCATAGCAACCTCTCTTATCGCAACTAAGGTTCAACCCTAACATAGCGCAGCTGTCAATCAATCGAACCTAAACCCGTATTGTCATCAACTGCCATCTAATCTATTTGACTTATCGATCTTCTTGTTATGCAGTCTCTCATAGGATCTTATTGGAGTTCATTGCTATTTCATTTGCAACCATGCATTCATATCATGCATGCATGCCTAGATTATATACGTATCTGCATTTGCACATCCTCTTTTCAAACCACCCATGTTCTTTAATAGAAATAACTTAAGTTTTATATAATAGATATGCACGCAATCACCATCAATAAAGCATGTGCATCTCACCATCCTCACTCTAAGGTTTTAGTAAATAATGTTTCATGCCAAACCCTGCACCTTGCTCCTTTTAAGAGAACTTAGATAATTAATAGCTTGTCTAGGTGAATAGGACCCTTATAAGGCCATGAATATAACTTATAATAAATAATCTTTCGTAAATAGAATGTGCTGCATCATACATAACTCATGCCCTGGTTCTTCATTGGTATTCTATCGATTCTTATTGGAGTTCATCGGATTTTATTGGTTCTTTTCGATCTTTATTTCTTTTACGGTAGTTGTTTATACGTAATGTTTTCATGCGCTAGCTTACACGAAATTCGAGGAAGAGCCAGAAGAATTCAAGGAAGAGCCATCATCAAGGACGAGCCGAAGAATCCAAGCCCAAGAACAAGACGGACGATACAAGCTTTGAGGAAGGACTCAGAGACATCAACTTCGACGGAAGAGCTTGAAGATCAAGAATTGAAAGATTAGGATAGCGTTTTCAGGCAAGCTCTACTTCTCCTTGATCATGATTGAACCTACTGTTTTCGCAATGCACCTATATGGCCTATTCTCGTACTATGCATTATTGTTATTTTACTACTTGTGTAGCTATGGTCCTACTTGCTTATTGATATTGATGTCTGTTACTTAGGCGTTAATATCAGAATCCTTGTTTACCCTTGTTCACCTGTCACTTTGATAACCTTAGGATAGTTCCATCATTTCTATGATGGCACGTTCACCTTGCTTCTAGAACTGCTTAGGACCCCGAAATGTTTCTACATTGCCACACCGTACTCGTATATTATGCTTTATAAATGGGTTAAATGAGTTTGGTGGTGTGCGTAATATTGGGGTTGGGAGTAGCACAACTGTGTTAGGTGATTGTTGGCGTTTCTTACGCAAAAAGATTTAATTCAATTTCCGCAAGCGCACGGAACACCATTGTAGCATTTCACCCGGGAGTATTCCAAGGTTATCGTATTTATATTTTCCTCAGGGAAGCAGGGCTAAGAATATCATGAATCAACAAGGAAACATCTATTATTTATAACTTGCAGACTAGACCAAAGCAGTGATAAGGTATGTGATGAGTGTGTGGCACTCAGGAGAACATCCATCGATATAGATATCAAGGAGTTAGCGTTTAGTTTGGGAGAACAACGAGCAGAAGGTATCAATTAGCCTAGGGGTTAGCATTTAGTATTTCCTGATAGTCTACAACTACTTACTTAAGCTTTTATTACAGATACGTTCCTGCATATCGGGGCACGGATGTGCTAGGTCTGCTGGAGCAACCTAGGGAACCACCCGCTATAATTAAGACCCTGCTGGGTCCAACCCGGACGTGGTGGATTACAGAGACCGGTGTAGCTGTCACATACACTCGCGGCTACCATCCTCCGTGGGGTTGGGTGCAAACTCACGTCTAGAATAATTCCTTGAACCGTACAAGCAATCATCCTAAATAATTTACCCTAAGCTTTTGGGGCAAACCACCCATTATAGTAAATCCGAATAAATTACTTGCATATAGACCAGCGGGTAATCTATCCTTATCTACCATTGCATGGACGTGGAACCAACACAAGAATTTCTCTATAACAATTACTTAAATAAATAAATATAAACTAAAAGGGAAACTAAATTAAATAAATAAGAAAATAAATAAATAAGAAAATAATTATATTAAAGAAAGTATGAAAGAAAAGATACACGAGAGCTTTACTCAAACTCCGAAGAGAACTCCGGAGCTCCGAGCGAAGCTCTCACTTCTACTCTAACTCCCATGACTAAAATACTAATCCTATTCTAAACTACACAAGTGGAGTGATCTTCCATGAGAAAGAGCGTGACCCTACTTGGGGTCTTCTCTTCTCAAGTGTGAGGTGCGAGTTGGAATGGAGCCGGCCACCTCTATTTATAGCCTCCCCAGCAGGGGGGGATACTTATGCTCGAAGCTGGGACGTCGGTGGCGCGAAGGTAGGCCGGCCGGCCACCCTACTAGGCCGGCCGGCCATCCAAAGTGGCGGTTGGCCACCGCCTCGCCTGTGGACGCTTCTGATCGCCTCCTGGAGTCGGTCCGAAGGTCGGTTACTCCGTGGGGGCGGCAGAATTGCAGTGAGGGCCAAGTTAAGGCCCAAATGGCCCACTACCGGTAAGTCGGCGCAAATCCACGTGAGTGGGCTTCAAATTATGAAGTTTGGGCTTGTTTACAGCCCACTGGAGGAAGATCGTAGCCGGTGGCCACCGGGGTAGGCCGGCCGGCCTATGATGGGGCCGGCCGGCCAGTGTTTTCCCTGGCTTGGGCCCACTTTCCTCCATTATCTACTCCTGCATCCAAAAATCACCAAAACTTGTGGAGTAGCATAATTCCTATCTACTATGCATAAAATCTTGGTGTTATGATTTTATTTACCAGTAGGGTGGCGGTCAAAACACGGTTTAACGACCGCCAACAGTGATGATGATGGAGACAGTGATGGGATGGTTGGATTGCGGGCAAGGCCATTAGTAAGTAATTGATGACGTGATGGATTGTGTGATAGTCCCCTAGTGCGGGAGATATGGTGCTTGCCCGGCCACATAAGGACCGGTTAATTCAACCTTTAACAAGATGATTCTCGTACAACCACGGAACCTATATGGGAAGGACTTACCCTACCTTCTTGGTGCCTACCACTTTGATCCACCTGGAGGGCAGTAGCGCAAACGAGCAACCAGGAGAAGACTCCGGAGTTTGTATTGCTTAGGAGATCTGGCCTGTGATCCGCACCTCAATGTGCAGTGGGTCTGCATGATGACTATTGTAGTCTCATGAGAAGCCCCTGGGTTGGTTCGTAGGTGGCATTGTGTGTGGTACTCGGAGAAGATGGACTAAGCGTTATGTTACTCTCCGTACAAGAGTGCATAGCCCGTGGAAAAAGATGTACAACCTCTGCAGAGTGTAAAATTCATCCGGATGGACGTTGTCACGGCACATGACGCATCTTTGTTGAGCTTGATATGATTAGCCACATCTCATTCCTTGAAGTGTGAGTGAGCAGTAGTCTGCTCGTGTTTTGGAAGTGATGGCAAATGTGCCGGGTCGGTATGATCATTGAGGTCAGAAGGCCCACTAAAACTTGGGAACTGGCGGGAATGCCTCATACTCTCCCAGGGCCAACCAACTAAAATATTGACAGTACTTCTCTGTTTTATCTAAGAATTCCTTCACTTGCTTTAGTGAACCTTGCATAAAATCTGCTTGTTGCAAATAAACCATACATCATATTCCTTGCTAAGACCAAATATGCATGTATATATACCCTTGTGTAGTGTAGGGCTTGCTGAGTACCTTATGTACTCACGTGTTTGCAATCGTTGGTTTAGTAGGTGAAAACTTCGTAGATGACGACGACGATTGGGTTTTCGGTTCTGCTTCTCAAGTTTGCTTGTGGCGTTGGGCCATGGTTTCCGCTGTCTGCTTCACCTCTAGTGGGTCGGATGGACTTGGATAGTTTTGAATCCTTGTCGTACCGCCACTAAGGGTCTTATATCAGGTATCTTACTTATTTATCTATTCGAAGTATGCTTTTAATTATCATATCTGTGTTCTTGTGCGTATCAGCTACTGATCCAGGGACTGATACAGGATGCACAGTAGATTCCAGAAATGGGGTCTGACAGATGTCAAAAGCGCTTTCCTAAACGGCTACATAGAGGAAGAGGTTTATGTCAGGCAACCCCCAGGCTTTGGAAATCCCAAGTACCCAAACCGAGTGTACAAGCTTCAGAAGGCTTTGTACGGGCTAAAGCAAGCACCTAGGGCATGGTATGCTAGGCTGAAAACCTTCTTGCTAGAGCGCGGGTTTGAGATGGGGTGTGTGGACAAAACCTTGTTTACTCTCAAGCATGGCACTGACTTTCTTTTGGTTCAGATATACGTGGATGATATCATCTTTGGTGGTTCGTCTCATGCTCTTGTGTCTAAGTTTCAGGCAATGATGGAGAATGAGTTCATGATGTCCATGATGGGTGAGCTGACTTACTTCCTTGGTCTTCAAATCAAGCAATGCAAGCAGGGTACCTTCAAGCCAAGTACACGAAGGACTTGATGAAGAAGTTCGACATGTCGGATGCCAAGCCCATGTCGACCCCGATGGCCACTTCCACCGTGCTCGACTCGGATCTTGATGGTGAAGCGGTGGACCAGCGGGAGTACCGGAGCATGATCGGCTCCTTCTTGTACCTCACGGCGACAAGGCCCGACATACACTTCGCGGTGTGTCTTTGTGCTCGTTTCCAATCTTCACCAAGGGAGTCTCATCGTCAAGCGGTGAAGCGCATCTTCAGGTATCTCAAGTACACCCTTGAATTCGGCGTTTGGTACTCTGTATCATCTACGCTTTCTCTTTGTGGTTATTCGGATGCGGATTTTGCTGGGTGTCGAGTTGATCGGAAGAGCACTTCGGGTACTTGCCATTTTCTTGGATCTTCTCTTGTTTGTTGGTCTTCTCGCAAGCAATCTGGCGTAGCCCAATCCACAACCGAAGCTGAGTATGTTGCTGCTGCTAGTTGCTTATCCCAAATCCTATGGATGACTTTCACTTTGAGGGACTATGGGTTAACCTACAAGAGTGTTCCACTTATGTGCGATAACACTAGTGCCATATGCTTATCCAAAGACCCTATCCTACATGGGAGAGTCAAACACATAGAGGTGAGATACCACTTCTTGAGATATCATGTTGCCAAGGGGGACATCGAGCTTACATACATTGATACCCACAACCAATTAGCCGATATCCTCACCAAGCCCCTAGACGCCGAGCGCTTTGCATTTCTTCAGGGGGAACTTGGTGTTTGCTATCCTTATGGCATTGTTTGAGGGGGAGTTGGCTTCTTTGTAAATATGTATCTTACTTTTCTCGCATTTGCATTGCATTGTAAGATAAGCATCATGTATAATATGCTTCTTTAGAAGAAGCTTCAACCTTTATGTCTCCTTGTTTTTATTGTTGCTATGATTGTGTTTGAGCTAAGTTGTGTGATTGCTAGTAACAAGCTTTTAAACTTAGGCTCTTTTAGATAGTATCGCATAGTTTCATTTGAGCAAGCTAGCTAATCTTTGAGATGAAAATTGGGTTTTGTGAGGCTTATGATCTATGCATGCCTATTTCTGTTCACCATGTGTATGCTTGTTTTTATCCTCGTCAAGACTTGTTTTAAGGCTAGTATTAGAAAATGTCTTGATTTCGGCAACTTATTGTTTGGGGGATGGACTTTGGCAAATGTTTAGCTCATGATGGGAATTTGGGGGGCAAATGTCCTTTTGCCAAAAGGCATACTCATTTGCTTCTTGTGTTTAATTTTCTAAAATCAGTTTGATCTTTTGTGCAAAATGCTAAAAATCCAATACGGTGCCTTGAAGCCTCGGGGTGTTTGCCGTAACCAGTCGTGCGACCCTCCGCTTGGATAAAAGGTTACTTGAGGATGAAAAATATAAGACAAGCAAAAGCTTGCAATCTTCACTTGATCAAATTGAGTCTTTGTTGCATATGTGAGCGTTTGTCAAAGCACTTCTTTCCGAATGTTTGTTGCTTGAGTTGAGATTGACACTTGCTAGTTTCATGGATTCACTTAATGCTTGTTTTGCCTTGGATAGGGATGATCATACGTGTGGTGGCCATACTTCTCATGATATAGCAAATCTGAATCTATCTTACTCAATTCAATCTTCATGCTTAGCTTGTCTAGCTCTTTGTTTTTGTGCTATGCTCTCTATTATGGGCTTTGTGCAATTGTGAGCTCATGCTTTTATACTTCAAGGTTCTATGCTTGTTCATAGCAATGATAAATGCTTGTTGACATGGATTTTGAAGCTTGGTAGGATTCCCACCTCATGCATTGCAGTTTTGGCTCTCTTGTATCTTGATGAGTTCATTGCCAAAGGGGGAGAAATATCGATAAGTTTGCATCTCAGATAGATATCAAGAGAGAAAATACCTTTGAAATGTTTTTGAGGGAGTTTTGGGCGAAAATGCATTATTCTTGTTTTCAGGACAGAAACATCCCACCGGACTATCCGGTCACCAACCGGACTATCCGGCCTCCGGAGTATCCGGCGTTGTACTGGATTGTCCGGGCATTTCGCATTGCATGAGAAGTACAACACTTCAGGGGGAGTTTTTCTTTAAACCCTTTTTGTTCTGATTTTTTTCCTGAGTCCTTGTGGATCTTTGCGACTTTATGCCGCTTTCTTTGCCAACTCTTGGCTTTTGTGATCTTTTGCTACTTGATGGTCTTTTGCTTCCATTTTTTTGGTTTTGGACCATCTAGTTAGCTTTCTTGGTTTCGCATTTCAAACTTTGGATTCTTAAGATCGGTGTTGTTGTCAATGTACTCATCAAGGGGGAGATTGAGGAACCATGTTGAGATGTGCCATGGTTCATAATGTGATGAGTAATTGACAACGAACGAGTTTGAGTTGAACTTGAGGTTCGGGTTTGAATTGCGGGATTTTGAGGTTTGCATGAGCACGTATATTGATTATGTTTATGGCTAACCGGAGTTGGTGAAGGTGATGGGAAGAATGGAGGAGATGGAGAAATGTGTTTGCTTGTCTAATGATGTGTAGGTCAATGGAGTCAACTTGATGGTCAACGGCGAGAGGATCGGGAGGAACAAGCGGGAGGCTTGGGTCCGGGCGATTGAGAGGCCGGGTGAGGTCAAGGGTGATCCACACCGTACACGTGGCGGACAAGAAGCACGGAGAGTTTCGCGATTTGGCCTCGAAACCGTGGAGGTGATGACGGCGGGTTGACCAAGTCAAGAGGCGAACGGGAGGCCGAGTCAAGTGAAGGGTCCCGACGGGCTGGGACGAGAAGACTTGACGGCGAGGTTCGCGGGACGAGGTGACACGCGTCGACATCGAGGTGGTTTCCCGGTTTATGCCTCAAAACCGGCGGGCGGACGGTTTCCCGGTTTGAGCCTCAAAACCGGCGGAGGCGCATGGTGGTGTACGTGACACCATCGCAAAGGTTGCGTCGAGGCGAAGCGAAGTCGTGAAGGGCCCGATGGCATTCGGGCGAAGGAAAAAGAGTTGAACGATTTTGCCCCTAGTGGTAGGTGGGAGTATGTAATACCTTAGGGGTATGTTGGGAAAGAGAAAATGCCCATATAGGGAGGTGGAGATGGCGGGCCACCTTGAGCCTCTAGGGACCAAGTCATTTGCATCTAGAGATAGGACTAGCTAGGGGAGAGCTAGAGAGAGATGAGAGGAGAGGGAACAAGGTGAGAGCTTGTATCCTCAACTTTCAACAAGAGAGGGAGGAAGTGGGCGGCGCCCTAGCCTTGTACCTATGAATCTCGTGATTGAATCAATGGAATGATGTTTGTTTGAATCAATCTCGTGCTCTTGTTCTTCCTCCCCATCTTATTCCCGAATTCATCTTTTTCCCCATTTTCGAAGCTATTTTCGGGTGATTTTTCGATCTTCCTTTTGGCTGCGATTTGGGTCGGTTTTCTTAGATGGATTCGGAGCTAGGACGTGTGGGAACATGCCTTGATTGATCTTGCACAAGATCTCCCCACGAGCACCTCAAATTTGTGGATTTCGTCCAAGTTTGGCCAAACTCTTGTTCTTTCACGTGATCTGAAATTCGAGGGGATTTGGTTGGGTTTTTGGTATGGATCCACTTGGATGAGGTTCTCCATCATGTCACGCACCTAGGGTTTAAATTTAGTGATTTTTGGAGGTCGTTTGATCGAGTTTCGGATTTTAGTTCGTCCGTTTTCGCGTGCTGTTTCGAGTCTGCCGGAGTATCCGACAAGTTGCCGGAGTATCCGGTGGCCGGAGTATCCTGTAAGTTACCGGAGTATCCGACAGTTTTTCCAGGTCCGGAGTGTCCGGGTTCGTACCGGAGTGTCTGGTGGACTTCCAGGTCCGAAGTATCCGGCAAAGTACCGGACTATCCGGTGGAAGGTCTCGGGTGTGAATTTCTCGGTTCATCTCGTGGAGTGCGTGTTCGTTTGATTTGCTTCCGTAAGTGTTCCTACATCATCCATGATCATTCTTAGAGTCAGCACAACACTCTTTATGTGTGTGTGATCTTGGTGATGAATCTTGAGGCGGATTCGATTCTGAAGGACCGAGAAGGCGACCATTGTCCGGGAATGGCCTCGGAGTCGAGGAACGAGTTGCAGACGATGATCTCAGCGAACCTGCTCGTCGCCTGGGCGTTCCCGGACAACATCTGGAAGATTACCTTCGGTCCATCTTTGGCGCCGTCGATATGCCACGGCATCTGCGTTGGGTGGTGCTTCGGCATCCCCGGGGCGAGCTCGAACGCACCGTGCCGCATCGGTGAGCCTGCATTTGGTATCAGGACAGGCGTTCATTTAACACTGCAGTGCGGAGCTAATATGACGTCCAAACAATGGTCTTCGATCCATACCGTTCTCGTCGAACCAGCCGTCCTCTATCAGCTGGGGAATCTCGATAGTTGTTGCGGTGCACGCCGCGGACGACGGGCCGAAGCCAGCCACCCGGACACCGAGCTTGCTGGCAGACTCGAAGCACATCGCCATGGTCAGGTCGCCCACGAGCCACTTGACCTTAGCCCTCCCCGACGCTTCTGTCTCCTTGATGAGCTGCTCCACATAGCCCGGCACGTGCCGCATGATCCCGTCCACAAACTTGCCGAGGTTCCTGCGGTCGTCGCCTTCGGCCAGGCCGTCCGGGATGGACACCAGGCGAATCCCCTCCAGCTCCTCGCCATTGGCCGGCCGCAGGGCCTCCATCACCAGCGCGTGGGTGAGCTCGGTGATGACGAAAGTGACCTCCAAGCCGCGCTCGACGAGGCGGTGTGACAGCTCCATGAGCGGCGTGACGTGGCCCTGCGCCGGGAACGGCAGGACCATGACGTGAGGCGCCGCTGCTCCTTGTTTTCGATACGACGGAGCTAAACAGGTCAGCACGAGTGTAAGAACAAGAAAGCGAACCACTTCAGTTGTTTGCTTCAAAAAAGAAAAAAAAAACACCACTTCAGTTTTTTTTTTTTTTTTGCGACTTAAAAACACCACTTCAGTTGTGTGGGCATCGGCAATAACTGGCGCGGTTTCGTCGCGTTTCCGGTCGCCCGCACACGGCATGTGGTTCGCCGTTTTCGTGCGGGCAAGCGTCAATGCGCTGGGTTGCTGGCAGCCGGTATTGCACGCATGGCCCGCTTAGTTGTCATGGAGGCGACCAACCGGTAGAGATCTCCATGCCCACGAGGTCCACGACCGGGTAGTTGTCGTGGACGGCGACTGTCCGTGCAAAGTGTCGGCGGCTGAAGCCACCGGGATACAATAAAAGAGTAAAAAGATAGAGAGAGAAGCACTACTGGCTGGTACGACCGAGTCCACTGACTACACCATCTGATGGAGCGACATCGATTCACACGGATGCGCGGAACTACGAAGAGAAAGGCAAATGCTGTTGACACCCCTTTTTTTCCAAAAATAAACCCACCCACCCACCTAGATGTTGGAAATAAGAGCAATTTAATCCAAAAATAAACCAAAAAAATGAAGAGAATGCAAATAAAACGAGGCAGGTCTACATCAGATCTAGACAGGCTCATGAAGCAAAAAAAAAAAAAAAGCAACATCAACCATACTTTGCAGCACCGACGTACTAGTATGGAGGATAAGAGAAACCAAAAGAGAGAGATCCAGATAACCCACGTACTAGTATGGAGGACAAAAAAAAAACAAAAGAGAGAGATGCAGAGAGAACTGACGTACTAGTATGGAGGACAAGAGAGAAACTAAAAGAGAGATCTAGAGAGAAACATACTGTCTTCCAAAGCAGATGACGGGAAGCGATTGAGCAGTCGCGACTACGTGTGGCAGCGCAACAGGTGGAAAGGCAAACCTTAATGCATAGACTAACTCTTGAGAGATTTCCCAGTATAGGTTCCTCTAATTATTAGTCTATTTTCTATATATTTTGAGACAAGGGGTCCCATAGATATATATGGAGAAAACAACCCCCACATCTACTTCTATTAGCAATATGGTGCTAATAGACTTTGGACATTTCAGTACCACATAATGGGGCTTTGAGATTGAATGAGTATTGTTATTATTTATGAGCCCATATATCCATATATTCAAGCACTAGACCCTCTTGCTTTTAACTGACTATGTTTTTTTACCTCTTTAGGAGGATTAGAGCTCTCTTCAATGGGATCTCTAATAAAAACTACTTTAATTGTTAATACTTTTCAATTACACATTTCTGAAACATAACTCCAAAATCGTATTACCAAATATGAATCTAGTGTTAGAAATTTGCCAATAATTGGTTGCCAACAATCACAAACTTTGAATTTTAACTGAGTGTGTGGGCTATATTTTAGAATACAGTAAAATTCAAATTAAAATCCACAACTATTTGCACTGGAGTAACGTAACATTATGACTTTTTAGTTCGATTGAAGTAATCTTTTTCCTGTGTACATGCATACTATGCCTCCATATACACATCTCATTGCTTCAAGAGATCCACAAATCTTTTGAAGTTCTCATACGAGGACCCACCTTTGGCGATGCACCTGCCCGCCGAGTCCTTGAGCACACGCACTCTCTCTTGGATCCCATCGTCTCCGACGACTCGGATCACTTTGTCACTGACCTCCTCCTTGGTCACGACACCGTCCACGCCCGCAACCACCGCTAATCCGGTCCCCCACACGTTGCAAATGTAGCTCTGGTTAAGAAACTGGTCGGTGAAGTACGGCCAGCACAGGAATGGCACCCCGTTCCGTACCCCCTCCAGGGTCGAGTTCCATCCGCAGTGCGACAGGAAGCATGCCACCGCGCGGTGAGCTAGAACCTGTCAAAAAGAGCCATGAACCATTGCATGATACCCAATCTTCAATTTAACGATGGCACTAGAGCAGTTGTACGTTCGTTACGGTGCGACACACACCTGTTGCTGGGGGCACCAGCTGACGATCATGCCCGTGCCGGCAACGCGGCGCTGGAACTCGTCGAGCCATGACTTGTTCAAGCCGGCGGCGAAGTCTGGTCGCACCACCCACAGGAACGGCCGGCCGGTGAGCTCCAGCCCCAGCGCGAGCTCCTCGAACTGGCGCGGGTCAAAGATGGTGAAGCTACCGAACGCTGCGTACACGACGGAGCGCTCTGGCTGCGCGTCAAGCCACCTGAGGCAGCCTGTATCTTCCGGCAAGAACTGGCCGACCGGCTTCTGGAACTGGTGGTCGGCGAACAGGGGCCCGATGGGAACAATGTTGGGGCACAGCTCGAACGCGCTGGCCTCAGCCTCGAGGAACGAGTTGCACAGGATGATCTCGGCAAGGTCTTTCGCCTCGTTGCACCGGGTCACCAGCTGGAAGATGACCGGTTGCCCCTCCGGCGCGCCGGCCTTGTTCCACGGCATCAGCGACGTGTCGAGCGGTGGCATCCCGGGGGCGAGCTGGAACACCTCCTGTCGTCTTGGCCAGCCTGCATTCGCGAAGAATCACCTGTCACTGAATGAAGTAACTGATGGGATCGACTGCACCTGATCTGCTGACAAATTGACACCTTTCTCGTCGAGGATGCCGTCCTGCACCAACTGGTCAAGTTTGAACGTTGTCACGAGGTACGCTGCCGACGCAGGCCAGAAGCAGGCGGCTCTGACGCGGAGCTTCTCGGCGACCTCGAACGCCCACACCATGGCCCAGTCGCCGATGATCCAGCTGATCTTGGTGCCCCCGGACGACTCAGCCCCACGGATGAGCTTCTCCAGGTAGCTCGGCACGTGGCGCGACAACCCGTCGACGAGCTTGGCAAGGTCCTTGCGGTCGTCGCCGTCGGCCAGCCCGTCCGGGACGGCCACCAGGTGGATGCCGTCGAGAGACTTGGCGCCGGCGTCCGCCGGCATGGCGTCGAGCACGAGGGCGTGGTTGAGCTCGGTGTTGACGAAGGTGACCTCGACGCCGTGCTCGACGAGCCGGTGGGAGAGCTCCATCAGAGGGATGACGTGGCCCTGGGTAGGGAAGGGCAACACCAGGACGTGCGGCGCCATGGACGTACGGACCTCTCTGGCTTGGCTCCTCCAAACGAATATGCGGCCTGCCCTCCAAACGAATATGTGGCCTGCCCTGCGGGACTGTAGCAACAATATCACCAGCGAGCTGGAGGGATATGGACACTCGCCGCTGCCCTTAATTCAGGACGTCACATCCACTCGCCGCCCAAGGTCCCAACAAAATATACTTAACACAACGCAACATCACGTTTTCAACTTCAATCATATAATTAACCTAAGCAGTTGAGCCATCTTGATCCAAGAGATCGCCTTCGAATGACCAGGATCGCCTCTCTGCCACACGACGGAAAAGCAAGCAAACAACTAAAACAAACATCGTCATCCTGATTAATTCCTGAGAGGAACTGATGACACGATTCAACCACGCATAACGCGTGCACTGAGAACTTGAGATGGGCAGGGGGAGGGGAGGAGCCTGCCATCGCATCAAGTGCATGCCCAATGATAACTTACGATTTTAAGCCCTATATTGTACGTGAATCGGCTAGAGGGCTGGGTCAAGGAGTGTGCGACATGACAATATGAACCAGCCTGGCTCTCCCTGCCGAAGTGCCGATGGCCGAACACGTACGCGGTACAGCGCTCACCGATTCGCGCGCGCCGCAAATGGACTACGAGCTGGCCGATCTACGTCATTCATATCCGGGGCACTAGGCTGTGCGGGCCGTTCACGGGCCAAAAGCTTGGGCTCAACCAAGGTAAAGTTAAGAAATCGCATCAATTTCGTATTTTGACTAGGGAAGTGCCCGAGAGCTTGGACGCGTCGCGTGGATGATCAGAAGCGCACTGCTCCTACGTGGCCCGCGTGGCCACATCACGGAAGCCACGCACGGACGGGCGTGAGCAAACGGCTGCAGCGCGGCAGGCACGGAGTCAGCTAGCGGGACAGGACAGCGACCGGGGCCGCGTCCTCGCGCGGTGCGTGGAGGAGCGGAACATCACCATGCATATGGATGCAATACGCACGTGTAACAAGCGCTACCATTCCGGAACGTAACAGGCACGTACTCCTACGCAAGTACGGGCAGATCCGCGATCGTCTGTAGATATGGCTCGGCGCCTCGGCCCGTGCAGCCACTGGACCCCTCGTTGTTGTCCAACGCAAACGCCGCCGCAGCTGCCTCGCAATCGAGATTAGGGTTAGGGCGATGGAGAGCATGAAGGCGGGGAGTCCGATCGCGTCTATGCAGCCGGAAGACTGGATGCTGGAGGAGAGGTTCGGCACCAAGCGCGCGGAGGAGAAGGCGGCGGCTGGGAAGAAGACGAAGGTGGTGCGGGTGAAGCAGGGGTACATCGACTACCTCCTGGCGCACCCTCCCAAGCCGTTCCGCGGCGTGCCCCAGGAGGATCTTGACCGGGACGCCCAGAGGAACGGGGGGAACCCGAACCTGCGCGACATCATCATGCGCGTCACCGCCAGCGTCAACAAGGAGATTGACGAGCAAGAGGCCATCCTCCAGCAGTACCGCCTCAAGGGCTACGCCGAGCAAGAGATCGAGATCGACGACGACGACGTGGAGCTGGGGAATTAGCTAGGCCATTCAGGGGGAATTAGGCATCAGGGGAGGATGGGTTGAAGGGCATCTTATTTAGTGTGTTGTGTACGTGTGCGGCGTCGTGTGATCCGTCATCTGCCACCGTTTGTAGGTCGCTGCGGTGTTAGGCTTATCGTGTGCTATGATTCTGTTCTTGTATGATGAACCGGATGTGTTCTGTCGTCGTATTTCCTAATATAATAACCCGTCCTCATGCTTTCTCTATGCAATTGTGTTTTTATTCGTATCTGAATCTGGTTTCTATTTTTGATAGGGGGAAATGATCGGTGGTACTAACAGATTCAGGGTTTATATGCTGGAGGAGTGAAAGAATTGTCGCGTTCCAATTTCCATCAAGAGCGTGACGCCTTTTGGTCCTGGGACAAAGTCTGGTGCTGTGAACCCCACAGGTGTTGGTGTAGCCCTCGAAGAAGGACATGGACTTGATCATGGCGCTGGGTAGTACTCCCTCCGATCTTTTTTATATGACGCTGCAGTACAAGTTGGAAACGTTTCTTTTTATATGACGTCGCAGTACCAAATGGAGCTAATCCAACGCGATCTTCCTTTTCTGCCCCGCTTGCTCTGCTCACCTCTGCCCATGGCGCACGACCAAGCAGCGGGATGAGCCTCTGAGGAACGCATGCCCAGTGAACGGTGATGGGGACGGAGTCGTGCGGCAACGGTCCTGCTCTCCGCGCGCGAGGTCAGAAATTTGGAAGCCAAGTGCGCTGGGACGGCCGAGTCGGAGATGGCGTCCGCGGCGATGCCGGGTGTGGTGCTGGAGGCGGCGCTGCCGGAGGCGATAGCACAGATGGTCAGGGACGGCACAGCCGTCAAGCTCCAGCTGACGAACGCAGCGCCGCCGGGGATCTGAAGCGGAGGGTGAGGTGCTGAGATGAGATGGATTGAAGAGGAGTTCCGCCGCCGCCTCGCCTGCCTGGAATTGGTTCGCGACCAGGGGATTGAGGGCAGTTTAGTCAGATCATCACTTCCTTAATCTTGTCAAAGCTGTCGGAAGCGTCATATAAAAAAGATCGGAGGGAGTACCCCGGAGAAGGCTGTGCTGCTGATGACCGGAGGAGCATCACCACCACGACCACCATGCCAAGCACCTGCAGCTCCAGGCACGCACGGAGATGATGGCGAGTGATCAGCATCCTGCCGCTGCTCTCGAGTGAATTCCCAGCATACACAAGCTACTTATGCCTCTTCGCACCTTCTTCTTAATACAAAGATACGCATCCCTCCTGCGTATTCGAGAAAAAAAAAGAGAGCTAGCAGTGCTCGCGAATGGAAACTAGTATCAGTCTGCAGACTGTGGCGTGACTCCGTTTCCATCTCCTGCATGGACCTATACTTGTCCCACCGGCCTCGTGTTGATTGGGGACTCGGAAGCGGTTATGCACAGGTAGAGGGACGATAAAGTGATGAACCTCTCTAAACTGCAAGGCTCACCAAACAAAGTAATGAAAACACTGTGATCGTCCTCACGGCTTGGATGATATGGTGCCAGCGCAATAGTAGGCTCTTCAACGGACAAGCAATGCCGGCAGAGAGACTTGTTGGACACGTTCAAAATGAAGGCCGGTCATGGATCAAGGCGGTGAACAAGGACCTGTCGCGTTTCATCGTTCCGTTGATAATGGATAGCAAGCCGTCAACCATCGCTTTAGGTCGCAGGTCGGTTGAAGTGTTTTACTATGTAATTACAACCTAAGGACAACGGTGGGTATGTAAACATTGGCGCTCACCTTGGGCGCTTATCTATTGTTTGTAACTTTCTCCCCTTCGGCTTAACGAAATGTGTGCCATGAGCATGTTCTCGGAAAAAAAAAAACACTGTGATCTAGCTGCCGTCTCATCACAAGCTTTTTGACAATTGGATGCCAAGACATGGGCTCCTGCGATCAATTGGATTCTAGACAAATACGGTGATTCTTTGTTTAATTAACCTACTCATTTATCTCAAGGGATCTGCCTGCCGTCCTGACTGCAAATGATATGTTAGACAAGTGCTGTATTAGCAGTTAGTACAGCATCTAAGTTTTGCAACTTGCAGCCAAATATTTTTGGGTGCTGGTTGGTGCAGGGACGGAGCCAGGATTTCCGGGGGCACTTGGGCTGTGCGGCCGTAGTTCCTCTGCTGATCCGGGCCGTGCACGGGCCAAGAGCTTGGGCTCGAACAAGGTAAACGAATGGAACGAAATTTTTCCCCACGGACGCCAGCAAAATGTAGGAAATCGCATCAATTTCGTATTCGGAAAGGCAACTGCAGAGCGTGCGACGTGGGGCGGCTCACTCAAGATCCGCGTAACAAGCCAGAAACTACAAGCGTTCGCTACGCTCCGAAACCCTGGATTGGGCTGAGCTCGCCGTGACTGAGAGCGGGAATGCTTGAACGCGTCGCGTGGAGGATCAGAAGCGCACTGCTCCTGAGGCCGTGGCCACATCGCAGAAGCCACGCACGGAGGTCGGGAGCACGGTTGCGTCCTGCAGGCTGCAGTGCTTGCACGGTGTCGGCTAGCGGGACAGGACAGCGACCGGTGCCTGGATGAGGGGAACATCACCATGCATGGATGCATACGTGTAACAAGCGCTACCACTCCGGCGAACGTAACCAGGCACGCGAGTACGGGCAGATCCGCGATCGTCTGCAGATATGGCTCGCTCCGTGCTGCAGCCGCCGTGCGGGCGTACCTTAATTAGCCGCCGGGGCGAGGACGAGATCACGACGATGGTGATGGATGGACAGGGACGCGATCAATTAATCCATCGGACAATGACGGTTGGTGGTGGTGAATTGGTGATCCGGGAGCTGAGCGCAGCGAGCTAGGATGAACCGCCGGGCCAATCCGTAGCGCCCGTCCGTCCTTCCAGGAGCCATGGATGCGTAGTGGCCGATCGGAGTCAGGTCCATGGTATCGACACGCTCCTAGCCTTCGTCACACTCCATATAGTATTTCGTTATGCGTGGGCGGCGTGGGTTCTTCGCCAACAAGATTATTTTGATCCCACGCACACCATGCATTTTAAAATTGCTTATGTCGATGCCGTGCATTGATTTTTATTTAGATCTACCGAGCAACGATACATGTGCCTGTAATTGGTAGCAATCAGATCGTTAATTGTCAGTGACAAGATTTCTAAGTTTGACTAAAGTCAAATATCTTTTTATTTCCGTATACGCAAACTAAGAAATAAAATTACACATTCTGATAGTTGATTTCACAACGATTCAAGTAGCATCGCTTTTATATCATCAATCTTTATTACCCTTCTTTTTTTCCATCATTCGTCGAAAATGAGAATTTTTGCTCTTTGACTAAACCCATCAATCCTTACATGTTATGTTCATACCATAGTATTACTCTTGTCTTTTCGGGAGAAAATATGTTCCATGCAACATTTGAATGTTACCAAAACCAGGAGAGCACCCGTAGTTTTGACATGCTGGCTTGCAATGAGTTCCATGAAATATTTGATGACTTACAACAGAATAACCCCAGTAATATTTGCGTCCTGGTAGATTGGCAGATGCTTCGGAGCAGTAATCTTCATTCACTCAGCAGGTTCACAAGCTTGGTAAAGTTCTCGTGGGAGGAGCCCCCCTCGCTGACGCACCGGCGCGCCGCGTCCTTGAACAGCAGCGCCCTCTCCTTGATCTCGCCGTCGCCGATGACCCGCTTCACCTTGCCGCTCAGCTCCTCCTTGGTCACGATCCCGTCCGCGTCCGGGGACACCGCCAGGCCGGTCCGCCACACGTTGGTGATGTAGCTCCTGTCCAGGTACTGGTCGCAGAAGTATGGCCAGCACAGGAACGGCACCCCGTTCCGAACGCCCTCCATCGTCGAGTTCCACCCGCAGTGCGACACGAAGCACGCCACCGCACGGTGCGCCAAGACCTGTTAAAGTTATTACAAGTGATAATCAGAACCGTTGATCGCAATCTTGTCACCAGCAAGCAACAAGTGCGTATCTCCATATCGGAACAGTTTGTCTGGTCACACCTGCTGCTGGGAGCACCAGCTGACGATCATGCCTCTGCCGGCGACGCGGTGCTGGAACTCGGCGAGCCACGCCTTGCTGAGGCCGGGGGTGAAGTCCGGGCGCACCACCCAGAGGAACGGCCGGCCGGTGAGCTCCAGCCCCATCGCGAGCTCCTCGAACTGCCGCGGGTCGAAGATGGCCATGCTGCCGAACGCCACGTACACGACGGACCCCTCGGCCTGCGCGTCCAGCCACTTGACGCACCGCGCGTCCTCGGGCAGGAAGTGGCCCACGGGCTTGGCGAACTCCGGGTCGGCCAACAGCGGGCCGATGGGCAGCACGCTCGGGAACAGCTTGAACGCGCCGGCCTCCGCCTCGTGGAACGAGTTGCACACCACCATCTCGGCCAGGTCGTTGAGCCCGTTGTTCCGGGTGACCAGGTCGAAGATGATGTGCTGCCCCTCCGGCGCGCCCGCGTTGTTCCACGACAGCTGCGACGTGTGCAGCGGCGGCATCCCCGGCGCGAGCTGGAACGTCTCGTGGCGCCGTGGCAGGCCTGCAGGGACGACAGCAAGTCAGTCGATCCGGCGCATATGGTGGCGTGCGTGGAGTCAACAAGATCCGGTGCTAATGAAAGTTGCATTAGCTTAAGCCATCGGATGCTGTTAAAGTGGTCCTTAGAGAATTCTGAAACAGAGACTAGCGTGATCGATCCTCGGCTAGTGCGCTAACCACCACCGACCAGGTCGAATAAGTTACTACTCCAGTCAAAGATCGCAATAGCAGGCAAACTAAAACAACACATCAATCTGTCATTACCCTTGTCGTCGATGAGCCCGTCCTCTATCAACTCGGGGATCTTGAGCATGATGGCGAGGCACGCCATGGACGCCGGCCAGAACGACGCGACGCGGATGCCGTGCCTCTTGGCGACCTCGAAGGACCACCCCATGTTCACGTCGCCGACGAGCCACCTCACCTTGGGCCGCCCGGCCGCCTCCATGCCGGCGATGAGCCGGTCCAGGTGGCCCGGCATGTGGCGCGAGTAGGCGTCGATGAGCTTGTTGAGGTCCTTGCGGTCCTCGTCGTCGGCCAGCCCGTCCGGGATCGACGCCAGGTGGATGTCGCTGCCCAGCGCCGCCGCGCCGCCGGACGCCTGCAGCGCGGCGACCACCAGCGCGTGGTCCACCTCGGTGTTCACGAAGGTGACCTCGAAGCCGCCGTGGTCCACGAGCCGGTGGGAGAGCTCCATGAGCGGCGTGACGTGGCCCTGGCACGGCATTGGCAACACCAGGACGTGGGTCTTGGCCATGGCGTCTCTCTCTCTCTATCTCTCTCTCTCTCTCTCTCTCTCTCTGATGCAAGTAGGCAATCACCGAGCGCCTTATAGCCGGAGAAAGTACGGATTTTTCTGGCTCACCTTCTTGGACCGTCTCCGGCCTACCAATTGACAGTAGCAAACAGCAGACAAGAGCGTCAACTTCGACTCAAAAAAGAAAAAAAGACAAGAGCATCAACAACGAACTAGTACAGCACAAGCCGCCAGGACGTGTCAACAAATAATACAGTTTCGTTCTTGTATTCCATCTTGACGCGAGCAGTTTTTGTCACCTTTGTTACATGTGGCAAGTGTCTCGGTTCTCTTAGTTCATCAGTCCACACAACTAGAAAGCACGAAAATCCCGGCTAGATGTCTGGAAGCAATGGATCAGATAGACCGGAGCCTTCCATCACATATCCATATTGCAGTGTTATTGTCGCGTTGCTATCGTGCAGTCGTGCTACATTACGCAAAGCCAGCACGGAACTCAGAAGGAAAAATGTGAGACGCTAAACGGGTTTTTCCGCCGAAGTACGGTCTAGTTAAGTTCAGTTTTCCTGCACGTGTGAATCATTCCTGCATGATGATCATCTCCATGAACCAGTATAACGGAAGGAAAAGAAATCCCATCAAACAACATAAATGTTGTACCGGAATTGCCTCCCCTAGCACGAGCCACGTCCCACGATTTCCTGCACCGTTCATTCTTTTCTATCTGATCGTCACGGAGGCGACATGTGGCAGTTGTTTTTTTGCGGTCAAACACCTGAGTTTTGCATTGGATTCAGTTGTGCGAAGTAAAACTCTTTCTCAACAGTAAACAAGTTCATTTTTTTCGCAACAAGGTGTCTACGTTTGTTCATAATCAATGTGAAGAAGAGAAAATGTAAAATTGCCATGTTGACCGGCTGCTTTTTTATTCCTCCTCCATCGGTGTGAATGGTGTGACTTTGAATGTTGAACTACCGGCTGCTTTTTATCCCTCCTCCATCGGTGTGAATGGTGTGACTTTGAATGTTGAATTTTGCACAATGAGTGGTAGCTTGGATTGTTGACTATGTGTGCCGTATGCATGTGGTGCTGAAACTTTGATTTGGTGCTACGGTCGTGTGTCCCAGTATTATGTTTTCTACGCTACATAAGTAGCCTCATCTATCGCTCTGCTTCGTCCTGGTTTGCTTCCCGCGGCGTTCCGAGGCCTCCAGCGCCTGGACGGCTCATCCCGGACGCCTTCGCCGGAATTGCCCAGCGACTCCAGGCACTCAACCTCTCCTACAGCAACTTCTCCGGGCAGCTACTCCAGGCCTTGGTGGACTTCACCGAGGACTCGCTTTTCGGCAACAACCTGGCGCTGCAAGGCCCGTCGGTGCTCTTGGAGCTCAGCTCCCGTGATGTCGTCGGGATGGTGATCGGCCTCATGGGTTATGGCCGGCGCCGGGGTCGCGGTGTCCCTATGCATTGGCCGGGCGAAGGGGAGGTGGAATAGGAGGCCAGCCAATGCAGGGAAGGAGACCTAGAAGAGGAGGAGCAGGGGCGGCTGGTGGTGTTCGATCGAGACGGCCGGCGAGCACCTGACGCTGGAGCAGGTGCTGAACGTGATGGAGCAGGTGGTGGCTAAGGCGGGCTACAGGGCCAAGCTAGCGGGTGGCGTCGGCGGCATCGAGCTGCGGCTGCTGCAATGAGAGCGCACAAGTGGTGGTGCGGCGCATCGGGCGCGCGTGGCAACGACCAGGGGAGGCGCGAAGAGAAGCTGCTCGTCTACGACCACTTCCTGCAGACCGCTGGTCACGTGGCCGCGCTGCCACATGATCGCACTTGCGTACCTGCAGTCCGGGCAGGGTGAGGCGCACGGCGAGTATGCGCGCGCTCCACCAGCTGCTGGTGCCGGCGGTGGCCAAGGCGGACAGTTACCAGGCCCCGGACCTGCACTGCATGAGAAAGTGCATCGCGCACACCTAACGTGTACGCCTTCGGGATCCTGCTGCTCATGGAGAGGAAGCCAGTTGACGATCTGCCATGGTTCGCTGCGCGCCAGCCGGTGCCGGCGGCTTGGCCCACCATGCCGAGGGCGGTGCGGAAGCTAGCTGAAGGGAGAGCCGCCGTAGGAACGAGCCACGCTCGGCGGTCATATGAGTCAGTGTGCCGATGAAGGTCGATAGCTCGGCGCACAGCTCGGCATGCGTTGCCAAAGGTTAAACTAATACTTCTTCATTTAATTGCTTAAACTTTGTTAACTTTCCCGGATGTCGTTGAAACGATCGAGCATGTGCGTGTGCGCATGCATGCCGGGCTGTGTGCGGGGCTCGTGTATCCGCTGCGCTCAGGAGCTCGCATCGTGCTCGCTCCTTGCGTCGCCATCTGCATGCTGCTCGCTTGTTTGATATAGTGTTGGTTGTGGTCGGCCGCGGCGGTTCGGGACAAAGTGCCCGGAGGTTGGAGCAGCTCGGAGTCTCCTGAGTGGGAGCTCAGGTGCGCGGCCTCAGTACACCGCGACCTCGCACGGGCCGCTACCTCGCGTGGCATTGCCGCGGCTTCATGGAGCCCCACGACGTACGGTAACACAAGTGACGACGGCGGCGGCCGCTGCGCCGAACCAGCCACGATGCCCCGACAACGACCTCCCGGGCTGACATAGTCACATGGCGCCCTGTGTCCTGACCAACTGGTTGGGCGCCCGGACCTCCTGGGCGACACGATCCTCCGAGGCATGGCGCGTCCCGACATCTTGACCTCCCCGGTCTGACGCAGCGACGACGACCAGGCACGCCCTGCAGCATTTGATGCACCCGGCAGGGAACGTTCTGGCCGCTGCCGACGCCTCTAAGAATGCCGATGAGGGTCGCTCTGACCGACACCCGCTTCATGCACTACATAGGTTTCCTCGCTCATCATCACTGCTTGCTTAATTTCTTAAGCCTTCAGACGCCCGTAATCACTGTAATACACCATCAATGAAAGTTAAGCGCTCCCTTCATTGCAATACTTTTCTTTTGAGTGCATAATTATTTCCTCTCGACACCATTTGCCATACATTGTCTGACATAAATAAACATTTTTCAGGGATCAGCTAGGTTCATTTGGACAACACAAGCAATATAAATACGGAAACATACATCACGTGACGTAATCATCGTACATAGTCACGCCATTTTAACGAACTTTTAGCGTCAGATGGGCGCGCCAAGGGCGCGCCACAGCTTCTAGTCTAAGAGTAGAAAGATAGCACGGGTTTCGCCCCTCCTCCCGCGGCCGCGTCACCTGAAATTCCTACGTCGTACGATCTTCATTCCGATGGCCGCTGCGATCTTGGCATGTGTACTCGATTTTTTCAACAGGTTGCCATGCTTTGCTGACTTTATGCGAGAGGAGTAGCTCACCGTGATTGACTATTTCGACGTGCCCTCTTTCTTTACTTCCAATACGCAGCCAGCGCCACTTTTGTCTTCCTCTCTTGCGTTGAAGGCTGACTTTGGCGCATGCATTTGTTGAACGTGACTTCTGCGCTCATCGCTGCCTTCTTTTCCTCCTTCCCCGTTTTCAACACGTCGTTGTCTTCTGTGACTGCGTGCACGGGAATTTAAGTCCATGCCTCTGACTACTTCGCGTGCATGGCCTATATATTGCACCTCACTTTCGTTTCTTCGGGGGTGTTCGGATCTTTAGGCCTAAATTTAGTTCTCGCACTAATTTGCTATTTAAGGGTATTAAATAAAGTCTAATCATAAAACTAACTACAGAACCCTGTTCTATTTCGCGAGACGATTCTAATGAGGGTAATTAAGCCGTGATTAGACGATAGTTACTGTAGCATCACTGTAGCTAAACATAGATTAATTAGGCTCGTTAGATTCGTCTCGCAAAATAGCGCACATCTGTACCAAGGTTTTGTAATTAGACTTTATTTAATACCCCTAAATAGCAAATTAGTGCGAGAACTAAATTTAGGCCTAAAGAAACGAACAGGGCCTTCCTCATCCAGCTCTTCTATACGGTGTTGGTGATTGCAAACCTACAAGGCGCCGCTGCTGGCCGAGGTGTTGGATCACGTGAAGGAGCTGAAGGAGCAGACCTCGGCGATGATGGCCGTCGTCAAGGGCGACGACGACGAGGCCGCCGCCGGGCCGTCGTAGCTGCTGCCGACGGAGGCCAACTAGCTGGCCGTGGACGCGGCGGTCGACGGCGCTGGGCGGCTCGTGGTGCGCGTGTCGCTTTGCTGCGAGGACCGCCCGGACCTCACCCCGGACGTCGTGCGGGCGCTCGCCGCGCTCCGGATGCGCGCGCACCTCGCCGAGATCACCACTCTCGGCGGGGGCGTCCAGAACGTGAGCGTGAAGAAGAGGAGGGTGACGACGACGAGGATGAAGACGAGCGCGCCGGCGCCGGCGCCGGCGACGAAGACGCCGTCAGCTTCGTCGACGAGGAGGCGACGGTGATGCTGCACAGGAGCATGCTGTTCCGCTTCGTGCTCCTGCAGCACCCGCCGGACTCGCGCGTGTTCCTGCTGCTCAACGGCGGGGAGGTCCCGTCGGGGCGGTCCCTGTCGCTCGTCTGCATCGGCCCGCGCCCCACCGCGGACCAGGAGCTGGAGTACACCATGGCGGTGCGCGGCGTCGGCGAGCCCCGCTCTCGCTGTCCGCGTTCGGGACCGTGCCGTGCACTCGCCGGTGGTCGGGGCCGGGCCGGGCCCCGGTTGAGGGGTTTCCTGTTCGTGCCGGATGCCTACTGGAGCTCCTCCGGCTGCGTCTCGGTCGCCGTTCACTTGCGGAAGAAGGCTGCTGTCGAGCCTTGACCAAAAGCTTCCCACTGACGTGCCCAGTTCTGACGTGACTTGCTCCCGTGGTGGTGCCCAGCTCTTCTTCCATGCATGGTGTTCTTACTTGTAGGATAGAATCGTGTCGTCGTCGAACTGTTTAGCGTCAGGTGCAGAAGTTGTTTGACTGTCTGTGTGTTGTGTACGCCACGGTAGGCTTAATCACTCTTTCTCTGCATGTGTGTTTCTTATTGCTTCTATCTTCCCTGCATGTGTGTTACTGTTAGATTAGATGTGATTGTTTATGCGTACCCTGATCTTGTTCGTCCCCTATCAACGTAATTCTGAGACTATGACAATGTCTTTTGCGACCTGGTACTCAAGAGTGTTTTCTTTAGCAAAATAAAGAGTGTTTTTTGAATGTGTTTCAGTCAGTTCTCATTTTAGAAATTGTGCAAAGTTAAAGTCACGTGTACGTTAGAGAATTTTCTGTTCCCTACAATCTGTGCATGAAGTTGATTACCTAAAGCTAGAGTCCATGGTCGTCTATAATCGATTTGTCTCCTAAACTGTATGCTACTAAACCTGTTCCAGCCAGTGTAGACATCAAGCACATGTTCTTCATTTTTTGTAGAGTGGTAGTTACCATTTCGGAGTTTGAAATGGCAAATCATGACTGTCAAATGCACTATATGTCTTTACTTTCCGCTCTCACCTTTCTCGCCAGCCATAAACGAAATATTAGCCAGGACCCTTTGTAACATACTATTTGAATAGGTAACTGATCACCCTGCTCTTTTGTTCTGCACCTTGCCCTTTCATTATGGCCTCTATCCTTTCGTATGTCAAAGTCAAGAGCCATTGACATTTGGGCAGTTCATATTATGGACAGTTTGTCTTTTGTTGACTTCGTGTTGGAGCTAGACGCCCCCCACTTGTGACTCATTCTTTTTCCTTTTGACTTTTGGAGAGCTGGCTACGTTAGCATGCAGGTTTCTTTGCTTGTTTGAGACCAATTCCATGCATGGACATCTGGTGGCACGCTGTTAGTTGCATGCTTTTGTGACACGAGTGCAGGTTTCGTCTGGTCAGTTGCGGCTGGACGTCCTGATCTTCCCGCGGGTTTGAAATTTTGCGTGTTCTTGTATCAGCTGGAGCCTGCATGGGAAACAAATGGTAGAAACGAAGCAGGCCCATATACACCTGCACGTGCTTTTGTTGCTTTCTTGTCTAAGACTCAGGCCCATCAACAAATATTCGAGCCTCGTCTACAGCGAGAGATGGGCGCGCCGAGGGCACGCCGCAACGTCTAGTCTAAAACGATGAAAGCCGCAGGGTTTTCGCCTCCACCCACGCGGCCGCGTCACCCCAAATTTTGGACACCGTTCGATCGATCACACCTTTTCTCAACCGTTTGCCTCAATTCTTGACTTTGTTCTACCGGAGGAAGTCTAACGCATCGATCACACCTTTTCTCTGTCGGCAGCCACCAAAGTTGAAGTGCAGTGAGCAGCTCGCTTGCATTTCACTCACAGCGGTCTAAACTTGTTGACTTCTATCACTACCATCAATATGTATTGATGTATTGACCATTGACAATTTGCACAGCCGGCCATGCAAGAGTATGCTATATGACTTGATCATAGCATAGAAATTGATATGCATATATGGCAAGATTTTTCTGGCCTTTGACCTTTTAGCCCCAGGCTGCTGCTTGCTTTGCTTGCATGAGCCCTATAAATAGAGGCATGCGCCTGCACTTTGAGCATCATCGAGCACGGGGAGCATGGGAATTTAAGTCTTGGTCCTCCATCTGTTGTTGAATGGTGACTTTCGAGCCATGTTTTTTTGACTACATGCACCTGCATGTGCTCATTTGCTGCTGTTCTTTACCTTGCCGTGCAATGGAGCAGAACAGCGCTTTCGTCCAGCTTGCGGCTCTCTCTCGTGTTTCGCGTAGTAGGAGCTCCCGTCAGAGTGACCGAGGCCAGGCCACGTCGCCTTCAACGACTCATATCTTCGGCAGTGCCAACCTCACCCTGCTCCACGACGGCCGGTGCGTTCGCCTCTCCCTCGAAGAGTCAACCGGTGAGCTAGCAAGCATTTTAGTTTCCACTATTTTCGGCCCTCATCTTATTGCACCGGCTCTGGGTTCATATATGCTAGACTAATTCCATGGACACACATGGTGCCATGCGTTTGGTTGCATGTCATCTTGTCCCCCGTACGTGCCGTGTTTAATTTCTATCATAGCTACCGAGAGTGATTGTGCTCCGGTTTTTAGTTTTTTGAGGCAGTAGAAAGGTGCTTGGCTTGATCGGGGTGGTGTGATCCAATGTCAATAGGACATCGTCGAAGCACTCATCTTGCGGTCAGGAGTTGCCCACAGGACTTTGTCTCCGGTGGTAGGATGTTTAGGGGAGTAGTTCTTGGTGCTGTCTCTTTTGTGGTGCATTGCGTGTGGTTTAATTTTTCTTGTGTTGTTGGTCGGTGGTCGTCATTCGTGCCGCGAGTAGTCACCTTAGGGTTTGGTGTGTTCAGCCACTTGGTGTCTATACCAAGTTGGCGTGTTGGTCACGTGTGATGCTGTAAAACTCTCTTCTTCTTAATGAAATACGTGCAATGCACGTTCTAGAAAAGATCCAATGGCATTTTTGAAGCTCCGTGAGCTCAATCTAGCTGCCTAGAACTGGCCGGTGTGTGCTAGAGTTTCGCATTTATGGGAGTATTGTGGTGGTCGTGATACACAGGCACAACATCCTCTCCATTTAGATTTGGTTCTGGTGGACGGCGAGGTGAGCTGCGTTTGCATTTCTATTAAGATTTGGTTGAAATACACATGCATGGCTCTATGACTCTCTTGCTCCACGCGTACAGCGACGTGCTCGATGACCCGATCGAGGGAATCAAGGACCAGTACCATGACACGGCGGTAGAGGAGAAGGAGGCCACCGGCGACGCGCGTCAAGGAGCACATGAAAGGGATGGCCGGGGAGGCGAAGGACAAGGCGCAGGAGAAGGGTGGCTGCATGGCGAACCAGGCGTTGGACATGGCGGAGGACACTGCCATCTAATCAACGCGGTGTCTCGAGTGACGGATAAGGCGAAACACTTGAAGGACCCGACGCCGGCTGACCGGGTGCAAGAGACGGCGAACGCGAGGCCAAGGACCGGGGCGTGGATGGGATCATCGTTTCCCGCCGTTAATCTTTCTCATATCGATGCTTTGCCCTGGAACATCTGATTTGTGAGAGGGAACAAATGATTTTCATAAATGGAAGGAACAACAGATTCCTAAGACTGGAACAATTATGTATACGAATGGAACAATTAGTTTTATTGACTGAAACAAGCGAATTGCATGTCTGGAACACTTAATTTATATTGTTAGAACATTTCAATCATGGGTTTATCTATTCTTCGGATGACCTCTCTTGACGCTCATTTCCCTCACCACGGCGCCCGAGCACCTCGAGCAACCTGATGTTAATTGTTTGACTTTTGTGGCACTTTGTAAGCAGGTGCTAGCTATGCATGCAGCCATAGTATGGTCATGCACTCATTCATATGCTCTTTGTCCATGCACGCAGCCATTGAAGTTGAAGTAAGCAGCTACTAGCTAGCTAAAGTCTTTCACCACCGATTGCCATGCAAGAATGCATGTCGATCAACATTTGGTGCTGTCATAGTGTTCACATTGCGTTTGACTTGCTATCAAATAGTCTAGCATATATGGATAGTCTGCTACATGTTATACCTTGACTCCTAGCTACAGCCTTGAGAGAAATTAAGTTGGCTGAATTGGTCTTGGCAGGATCAAGTTGATTACCTATTAGTTGGAGAAAGAAATAGTCAAGATTGGTTGATTTTGAGTCGCAATTGACTTAAGAAGAGCATGCGTTCGAAGAGCAGCCTTCTCAAGAAGAAAGATTACATAAGAAAAAGATCATGAAGATGAGATAAAAGATTGTGATAACTCTACTTTACATACACATAAACATGTTTTTATTACAATATTTTGTGCGGAGTATCAGTGTCAAACCAACTCCTAAGATTTTGAATTATCAAAGATCTGGCAGACTTGTGACCTCCGACCCACAAAAAAAAAAATTTGCTGTCACTTTATTTGTTACTTGGTAGATAATTAAAAATAGCTTTACCTGCATATCTCTACTGCTATGTAGAATCAGCGACAACTTTCTTATACCAGTGCACAGCCTGAGTGCATGAAATGAGCTAGCTCCGAATGTGTGTCATTCGTTGATTACAAAAATGGTCAAGCACACAGCGCGAGGGAGAACTTTATGTCTTCCATCAGGTATGGAAAGTAATGTATTTCCTTTTAGCTCATAATAAGTTTCAACACAAAAGGTCATCAGTAGCGGCAGGGTGAAAAAAGAAGTGGTATCTAATTTTCAAATCACTGATTATAGGACAGGAAACCATTATTGTTTCTGGACAAGTTAGGTTTGTATTTCTTGCGCAGAACTGTCTGGTGAAAATCGCGACTAAATATGTTTTCAGAAATCTCTTCCCATCTGTGAAGTATGAAAACAAAATACACTTTACAAGTAAAAAATCATGGTTGTTCAAGTTGCAGCTCCAAAGAGTTTGTGTCCCCTTTCGTGTCACCCATGAGCGTTCATGTCCTTATGATTGTGCATGTCTGTATGTCCTCGATATTTTGCACAATGACTCACTATGCCTGCCACAGTGGACTACATGTCTGTATGTCCTCGATGAACAATTCTTGGTCAATTGAATCATGCAGCGGTTGGACTACGGGTGTCTTAACATCGAGGCGAAGTGAGTACAATTCAAATCTATATTCAATTCGAAAGCTCATTTCGGCCACGATCTATGATTAAAGATGGATCATATGGGCGCGCCGCAGCGTCTAGTTAATGGTTACTGTTCAGTCGAATGGTTGATGCAGAGACCCCCACCCAAAAAATAAAGAAAGAGAAAAAAAAGGTTGATGCAAAGCGTTTGGCTCTTGTGAGAAAAATCAGAGCTCGTGAATGAAGTGGTGAAACTAGAAGTTGTCAACACGTCTGAAACTCTGAATCACCTGGTCACGCAGTAACATCGCGCTGCCTACAAACTCCGTAAACGACACCACGGAATGGAGTACAAGAATGCATCTGAGTGACAGGAGCATGACTGCATGAGCGTGGACAGTCAATTGTTTGGTTGGCTCCAAGAAGGTTTTCCAGGCGTTCGATTTCGAACGCTTGGAGCTGGCAACACTGGCTGGGAGGGCACGAAGCAAACAGCCTTTCGAATGGGGGCGTGTCGAGGTGATACTGCTCAACCATTTTTATTGCGATACTCTCTAGTTCTCTTCTTGGCTAGTGGATTCATTTCAGCCACTCTCGATCAGTCACCCTTTTCTTTTGAAAAAAAAAACAAGGGTTAGAACCAGTGATAATGCTTTTGTCTCAAATTCGTTGGATAAGTGCGTACGGGGATAGTGGCATAAAACAATAGATTATCGCACGACCCAAACAATCTACCCATTCGGGACAAGACGCCAGGGAAGAGAATGCACTTTCAACCGCCTGTGAAGCTCAACAAATCTTCGTTCTGGCGGCATGGTGATGGCGGCTTCGATGTCGAATCGTCAAAGTTTCATGCAACAAACCCCGCAACGGTCTTCACCAGCGACAGCAACCCCCGAAACATGAAATGAAAAGCGCTAACGATCTTAACGATTGCTATGGCTCATGCAGTGCACTGATAATTAAGCGGATGCGCCTCACCGGATGAGCAGGCGCCAACAGAGCGTACCTCGTGCAGTCGCGTCCGGGGCACCTCGACTGATGATAAATTTGATTTTATTTCTTTGTGATGATGTCAGATAAGATTTTGTTGCTTTTAAAGAACGGATTAGAGAACTGGCTAAGAGTGCTGCGCATATAAAATATGACAAAGGAAGGTTCGTTTATTGACATTTTGGTTTTTATATTGAGCATGCTACTGAAAGCGATTGCTAAACAATTATTTGAAAGTAAAAATCATGTACGATTTAATCAATTAGGGACAAACTTCTCTAATAAAACAGACCCGTCGTGATTCATCACGAGCACTACTCTAATAAAAGTAGTAATTTACAGTAGCAGACATGATGATTAATAACTAGGAACTACAACTAAGCTGCCAGTGGACTAGCCGTTAAATAATATAATGCAGTGTCGTTCTTGTACACGTATTCCCTCCGTTCGAAATTATCTATCTCAGCTTTTTCAAATTATAAGACCTTGTTACTTCCTGAAGCAACCATTTTCAATGTGAATAATGTGGTGGATTCAGTATTAAGTCACTGTCAGCCACTTAAAAAAAGATTGCTTGCTTATCAAAACCTGTGGATGTGTACGAATATACTCTAATGTACTCCCTCCGATCTGCCTTTTTTTTTCGTTATCAGATGGAGTACTACTCTCTCCGGATTTATCATTTCCCTTGACTTCAGGAAAGTGTCGAGATTCTTCATCTTAAGGTACTTCCTCTATCAATTTTTGTTTTTGATATTTTTGTTTGAAGTCAAACTATTTCAACTTTGACCATCTTTTTAATGCCAATTTTTATGATGTCAAAAAGGTATTGCTAGATTCATCATGAAATATATTTTTATATTACGTGTATTTTGTGTCATAAATATTGATTCTCTATAAATTTGGTTAAAGTTGAAATAGTTTCCTCTCGCAAAAAAAGCCCGTTGAAATAGTTTGATTTTGGACAAAACCAAAATATTTTCTTTAATGAAACGGAGAGAGTATAGTAACAATATTTAAATACTACCCACTAAGGAAAGGACAAAGGCGCGCGCCAGCCGCCAGGGAAGAAGGCACTTTCGCTGTGTCTCCGCCGGTTGTCAAGCTCAAGAAATCCTTCCGGCATCCGCATCACTGTCTGGGCGTCACGGTGATTGACATGTGGTGCACTGGTGTTTAGCCTGATGCGCCTTCACCGAATGAGCATGCGCTACAGAGAGCATCTCGTGCAGTAGCGTCTCGGGCAGCTCGATGGACAATAAATTAGTATCGATTTCTTGTGCCCAGATTTTGTATTGCTTTTGAAAGAAAACGGATTGGCCAAGAGCGCGCATGTAAACTCAGACAAAGTCTCTTGCGTAAAGTGGTTCCTATGCAATCCAATAAAAGGGAGTTAATCCAAGGTAAAGATAATGCACGAATAAGTCAATCAGGGGCACAACTTCTTTAAAGCTGATTCACGAGCAGGCGCATGTCCATAAAGATTTATCGGAAGTAACCTCATGGAGCATGCGTGAGAATCGAAGCCATCATCGAAGCCAAAAACCTCATGGAGCATGCGTAAGATGGAAAGGAGGCCTGGGAAAGAATTAAACCAAAACTCAAAAGTGATAAAAACAGGCACGAAAAGTCTTTGACCGCATGGTGGATGTGTTGCCAGTATCTATAAGAAAGATGATATCTGGAAGTACAGGATGAATGCATTATTGAACATCATGCTTGTATCTGTCAATTATCTGATCTAGTACATTTGATCCATGCTCAAAACGAGCCTATTGTGCCCCAACAAATTAGAAAAAACATCTCATGAAGCTCACGACGATAATCCATATATTAGCGCTTTGTGCTGCCCGGACGAGGGGGTCCAAAATAGTTTGTCACCAAGCCCATAATAGCAAACCTGAAAATATCAACAAAAACCGGTAAACTTTTCTAATTTCTCAAAAGTAAAGTAAGCATCTATGATCAACTATAGGAATTAAGGGCCAAAAATACACAGAAGTGGGGCCTAACTTCATGGTGAATGTGATTCTTAGCTACTTTATTCCCTTTGACAATATATGTGTCCAAGCCAATCATGCACATATACACATCAAGTCCAAAAAAATAAAACAGTTGATGAGAAAGAGAAAATAATGCCTTATCGAGCAACATGCTACAACCACTCAACCTCCTTCACATCAATGTAGTTGACTAGAAGGTACGGATATTATGACAGCTATGTTCTTGCATTCTTAAATGGACAGCATTAGCCATTAGGTATGCACTTCCAAGGGGATGAGAAAATATTGTTAAACAGTGGGAGTACATAACTAATTTCTTGCTCTGCAAACATGGCATTACATATGCATCTTTGTTTTGGCATTGCAATTAGATTGAGGAAAGATTAGTGTATTGATCCCATTTTTGTAGATGGGCAGGTGAGCATCTGTTCCTGAAAACAACAACAACGAAGCCTTTTTATCCCAAGCAAGTTGGGGTAGGCTAGAGATGAAACCTGCAGGAACCAACAGGAGAGGCAAAACCAACCAAAACGAGAAAGGGCAAAACAGGATAAAAGAGAAAGAAGAGAGAAAAAAAAGAAAAAAAGAGTGAAAAAAAAGTTTTTTTAAAAAAGGTTTTTTTAAAAAAAAAGGAGAAATCAAGGTTTCGCAGAATGCTTTGTTCCTGAAAACAGAATCACAAAAAATATTTCGAAAGCAAAATCTAAACTACAGAAGCACCGTGCAAAACAAAGCATTCTGCTATGTATGTCCTTTAGTATCTTACTGTTAGGTGTATATGGTCTACAGTTTCGACAGTGTCACAACAGGCAAATCTTTATCTTTAGTTTCTCTACTAATCAACTATACCATTGTCAGGTCTAGCCAATTAGAAACAGTGACAGTAAAAGATTATTTCAAATACATAATATATGTAATTCAACGTGTCGCCTAGGCGTCCAGGCGCCCCCTGGTCGCCGCAGGGACGCCATAGGCTTTAGTGTCTCCTAGGCGGTAAGGCTCCGCCTGGTCGCTGCAGAACACCACACCACCTTAAAACTATGTGCATAATATACGAAGAATCAAGCTCCCTCTAAAATATCCCTTTTGATTCCACTAATTAACTTGTACTAGGATTAGATAAGCAGCACTGGATATAATTTGATAGACAAGAGCGACTAGCACAGCAACAATATTATTGCATTTCTATCAACTTTGAGCAAATCAGCAGCAACTCAGTTAAAACCTCCTTCTCTATCAAAGCATTTCATTAACAGTTTAGACTGCATATGGAATAGATTATATCCATATAGCTAACTCACAAAATCTGACGACTACTCTAATTAATAATCTATGATGTTCCATCAAGTGCCAATTTATCCGTAATGTTCATATGTGATAACTGTTCTTTAGAAATGTAATTACAAACCATTCATCCAAGTTGGCTCAGGCAACATAAAACCACAGCATGCATTGTGATTTTCCATCAGTTCAATAACACAGCAACAAAAACTTTCTCAGGTTATAGGCAATTAATAGTACTATCTTCAAGGTCGAAAATAAGTTTCAGAATGTGAACATTCGATATTTCATTTGAACAACGTCTTCGTGAATATTTAGATCAGCTATACAAAATTGTATGAATAAGTACGTATCGAAAATTCGAAATTGGTGGTCGAAGTGTTTTGGAGACCATAATGATTTATAAAATGACAACTCAAGGTTCAATGCTGGTGCTACACAAAGGTTGTAGATTTCAGAACAGATTTGGCAAGTTGAGGCATGGCTAGTTGGCTACCATAAGCCTTAATCTCCAGAGATGCCATGACTGGCAGCCTGTGCCTTGCCTCTAAAGAAACTAGAGTGTTATACTTGTATTGTAAGACTGACAAAGGCTGTAATTCAGAGTAGTTGTGAGATCAAAGTTATGCAGCGTAATAATAGTAACAGCATAAGTGCTCGTGTTTACACAAATACGCGTACAATAAAAAAATTAACATCCCCCCACAAACTCCCAACAAGAAGCAGCACAACATAGGTAGATATTATTCTTACTTAACTAGGGCACACATCAAACATGTGTTAACAAACAACCCACAAATCATGGAGCTCTTAGGGCAACAACTAAAGATGGGGGAAACTAGATAAACCATTGCTTAATTGCATATTTCGAGCACACACTATGTACAAAGTTTATCAACTTATTTCAGTACACAAACAAGCACTAGATGAGCTCATGAATTGGCGCACATCTTCATCAACTTCTAGTGTGATTCAGAAACCAGAGGCAAGTCACATATACCAAGGAAGCAAATGTTGCTAACTGAATCTCCAGAATTTCCACTGTATAGCAGCCAAACTCATAGTTCCATGCAAAGAACCCAAGTCTGTAAAGAAAACTCACATGAAAGCCATGGAGACCTGCTTGAGATCATTCTCGAAGTTCTTCATGTTCGCCAGCGACTGTGCGCAGAAGATGATCGCGATCCATGAGCACGCCTTATACTGCAAGCACATACCAGTTAAATTTCACATCTAACACAACAGAACCAAATCGCAGCAGCGCCTGACCTAGCAAACCTTAACATAGCATCACTACCCATCGCTCACAAGGCAACGAAGAAATCGCCAGGGACCGAACAAATCGACCACTAACTATTCAGATCTACACATCACCCGGAATATGACACTCAGATCGGAGAGGAGCGGTGAACCGAGTACGTGACTACGTGTGTAGAAAGATAGACGCGAGGTGCCTCGCGAGATCGCTACGTACGCGGAGCATGACGCCGATGACGCCGAAGACGACGGCGAGGAAGCCAGCGTAGTCGATGGGCAGGTCCTGCGGCGATAGCTTCGGCGGCGCGTACGGCTTCGCCGTAGACGGCTGCCGCGGGTCGTTGGCCGCCGCGGCCGCACCTCCCCCCGACGAGGTCCCCTCCTTCATGTCTCACTCTCTCTCTCTCTCCAGAGATTCCAAAGCAAAAAATCGAGAGAGAGGAGACCGAGGAGAGAGGAGGAAGAGGAGAGAAACCGAAGGCTTCTTGGAATTTTCACAAAAAAATGATGTGGGCTTGTACTGGGCCGGTCTCAGTATGGCCCGGTCATCGGCCCCCACCGCCTGGTCGCCGAATACTGATGAGACAAGTCAAAGCGCGCACGAGTCGGCAGGCAGGTTCCTCGTTCACACTGCCGGCCCCTTCACTGCTGCTCTCCTTGGCTGCTTCGCTTCCAGCTCCAAAACCCTAACCCCGCGGCCGGGAGGGGATTCCAGGAGCTGGCCGTAGAGCCTCCATCCGCCGTTCGCCGCTTCCTCCTGCCGATTTCTGGTAAGGCCTTGCTCCAGCTCGCGGTATTCGGTTACTTTTGTCGGTTGCTTAGCTAGCGCGGTTCAGAGGCTGATTAGCGAGCTTAGCAAGCCGTGTTCCTGAGCTTCCATGTTGTTAGATTTTGGTTCCTCTGAGCGAATGTTGATGTCCCCGTGCGTTTTCTAGCTCAAGGGATTTACCTGATGTGGTGCTAAGCTTGGGATTGGGGATGGCGGATGCCCTACGCTGTAGCAGTATAGCTCTTACCTTGCTCCTCTTGATTTGTTTTTCCCCCCTTTGTCCCTACGGTTCAGTAGATGCGTACGATGAGACTTTTGGGTAAAGTGAGCTGATAGTGAATTATTTGAGTGTCACGATTGCAAGCTTTGATAAGCTACTTACTTCTAAGTTCTAACTAAGAAGCCTGAATGTTTTGATTCGACCATCTGCAGATGCTGATGAAAGATGAACGCCACTCCTGTTTCCAGTTTCTGGGGGTCGACATATCCGCAGTTGCAGCCCCAATCTAGCAACTGTGCAGGAACGTTAACAAATGTTGATGTATCCGGTGCAAAAGATTTGTCAGTCGACCCTAGTACATTCGGTTTTCCACAAGATGCTAATCAGGAGTTCTATAACCGAGCTTTACAGTATGGTTATTCAGTTTCGAGTCAGGGATTTGAAGCCCAAGGTTTTGCAGCGAGTGCTCCAGAGTTTGTTCTGAACACTGATTCTACTGGCCTGGGAGGATATAAAAAATCTGACCACTTTTTGGGGCCTCAGCCTGGAGAGTATGAAGGAATGCAGCCACAAAATGTCAACGCAATTATCGCTCACCGGAGTCGACCTTCTAATGCATCCTGTCTTGATCACATAGAAGAAATAACTTCCTACGATAAAGATGATAGAGCTATCTCATTCGGAAGTAGCTGCAGCACAGGATTTGGGAGTTACCCATATAGTAGTCCTGTGCAAAGCAAGAACTGCATTTCGGACACACAGGATGGGACTTGGGCTGCTCTTATGCAAATGCAACAGGCTTTGGAAGCGTCTAACAGTGACAATGGACTCATTGAAGAGTGCAGTGACTTGACTTTCAATCATGCGGAACTTTCTGGTGGAAATACCTTGCAACATCAAATTGTTTGGGACAGCGGCTCTTTAGCAAGCCCATCTTTCACCTCAAATTTTTTGCCTTTTTCTGGAGATGCTGAGGTCACCACCGCAAATGCCTCCCCTGCTTGCTGCTTACAGAATTTTGTTGATCCCACACATAGCATGAGCAACAATGAGCAGCAGAGATCATCTTTTGAGCTTGAAGTGCCCCATCAGGAAGGGCCCGCTACAAGCCATGTTTATGAACATAGGGATGTTATTCATTCTGCTGAATGGGGCACAAATCCTGCTCAGTTTGAATCTTCTGATTTCATGCCAAGTACCCTGGACAGACAAGATACTATACACCATCAACTGTCAAGTTCATATGTAAACAGTGGAGATGGATCTGTGGACAGTGGCTCGAAAACATCACACGTCCTGTATGAATGTGAAGAGCAAATGGAAATTGATTCATTACTAAATTCATTTGGTGTTTCAACCGATTCCTTTCCACAAACATATGGAATGTTCGAGCTAAGGTAAACTGGAGCGGTGTAATTTCCTTATATCATACTTTTTAAGTGTTATTTTCAGCATTTTATACTTGGAGTTTGCAACTTTGCTTGCATAGAGACCTTTCCACTCAAACTCCTTGTAGAAAAGTTGGCAAATGGACAAAACCTATACCTTGCTACTGATAGATACAAATTCTTAATCGATGGTACTATATTACTAACATTAGTTCATAAAAATGGCTAGATGATGTCTGCAACACCTATAATCATGATCATAACTTTTAATAGATAGATTTATGCTGTGTAACAAAAAGATGCCGGCCAGATGCCTGTTTGGCAATGACAGGTGCTATTTCTAGTTAGAATGGGCCATATTGGCTTACAGGAGCACTAAAACTGGCACATGGTCTACATTGCCTCTGTTGAGTCTAATATTCTACCTGTTTTGAAATTTTGCACAATTTGGTATTTTTGTATCTAAATATCTAATAGTACGTGTTAAAATGCAGTGAAACTTTCATCGGTCTTGATACAAAGGTCGAACTAGATGAAAGTGTTTCTCGTACATGCTTTAGCAATACTGTTCCATATATGCAAACTGGGGGCCCTGGGTCAGCTATATCTGATGGATCATCTTATCCTGAACAGTATCAATCTACTTCTCAAACATGTGGTTTACTTTACTCTTCATCATCTCAGTGGCAAAACATGTCAAGTTCTGGATTGCCGTTACAGGATTGTCACAAAAGTATCAGCGAGCCCAATTCAATAATTAGCCCAGGAGCAAATAGTAAAGATCAGTTGCTGGATGCAAACAACAATACCTTAGTTCAGCAACAACAGAGTGTCACTAGTGATACTGGTTTGGAAGTGACTGACAATATTGGCAATCCGTACCTAGAGTTCACTACCAGTTTGGATGGTCAATCTTGTCCAGAAGGGGCGTACATATGCACTGATGGAGCAGTGGCAGAAGCTGTAAAGACAGAAAAACCTGATACGATCGAAGGTTGCTCCGTTGGAGTAGATACTTCAAACCATACTGGACATTCAGACATGCAGCTACCCGTGACACAGACTACTCATGTTCAAGGGCCTGCCCTAAGTACGTCTGAGGACCCCAACTCATCATGTATTGGAGGGACAGAGCTTAACAAGGTTGAACTGATAGCAGCATACAATACCACGCAGAATCACCTGGGACTTAATAGTTCTGAATGCAGTGGCATCCTCCATCCCAAGTCTTTTGGACAGAATGCTCCTGCAAATATCTGTATTAAAGTGGATAACAGCCAGGTTGTTGGTCCTAAGCAAAGTACTGTGTCCTCGGCTAGCAAACCTTCAAACTTGAGTGTTCCGCACATTGACAGGTTTAGTGGATTGGTGTTTTCAAGGCAAAAAAAGCGGAAAAGGGCAACAAAAGGTCTATTAGCATGGCATGCGCAAGTCATGAACAGACGTGGGAGTATGCAGCATACAAGGTGATTTAGAACTTGCCATTCTACGAAAATGCAGTAGAGATTTTTAAATGGCCTTTCCCTTTTCATAGAAATGTTTATGCTACTCCTTTTGAGTTGGCACACATGTTTTTAAGAGGCTGATGTTTGTTATCTTTTTTACTGTAGAACACCTGAGCTGGATTGGGCTCGTGCCACCGAAAGATTGGTTGAGAAGGTTGTATGATTTTCTCCATGTTCTGTTAGAGCCCTTTCTAATGTGCGAATCAATTTTCCTTGTTTTGACATGCTTGCAATGCATAGCAGGTAGATGGTGAGAATAAAACGATGGAAAGTAGCAGATTTGGGACTCGAGCTCACAAAAGACTTGTTTTAACAACTACCTTGATGCAGTATATCCTTCCTGTGTTGCCAGCTAGATTGCTTGCGGCAAATGTTAATGGTTCCAGTGAAACCATTTTATACCATGTTTCAAAACAAGCTCTCAGTGACGCATGCGATGCTGTTCTATCCTATGTGAATGACAACATGTAAGTATTTGTAGAGTTAGGAGTTACATATAGACTAAATAAGAAATCACTTGATGTAGTCTATGTGACCATAACTTAGTCATAACCCATAACCAATTTATTTCTAGTGTGTACGAAGATTTAGCTCTAAACCAATCTTGTATTGAGATCATTACAGTCTCATCTTGTGGTATTTGACCAGGCTACCAAATCAAACCAGCACTTCTGGGAAGGAAGACTCTAAAATCCTATCAGAAGTTATTGAAACCTTTGAGGCGAGGTTTGGCGAGCTTGAAAGTTTGTTGTTGAGGTATGATATACCAATGATTGAACTTCAACTGGCATGGTTTAGCCTTTATTATTTTGTATTTAATATTATTATACAATGACGTGCGTTAGCATTTGAGGTATTCCAAAATTTATCAGAACCAGCTAGCGAACATGCATCTGTGGATCCAGTATCATTTTGATTTTTATCATTACAATAATAACGTTGTACTTTCTTGATTAGTCACTCTTATGGATATTCTTGTTTATCTCAGTGCTGAGAAGGCAACAACACTACGTGAGCTGGAAATGGATGTGCAACACCTGGAACAGTGGCTCATTCTCTATCGGCTTGCGACGTCGCGTGGATATGCAAAAGTGTATGGCGCCAATTCCAGGCCCAACCCGTACGCAATCAAGAGACATGTCGAAGCTGCTGGTGTACCAGTAGACTTGCTGAGTGGTGTTAAGTGTCGCTTACTGAACTAGACCTGCTCAGTACCAATTAACAGATCTTCCCCTGTTCTCCCAGGTTTCAGCAGCCGTGCATTGGCACAAGACGCGTAATGCTGGGCTGCGTAGTAGGAGTATATAGAATCATAGAATGTACTGCCATTTCAGTTGCCTTCTCGGTTTCTTTTGTTAGGAAAATTAGGTGCAACTTCTGGGATGAATTTTAGGAGCATGGTGATGTAACTTATCGTGAACTCGGGAATGAGATGTAGCATGTAGGCAGCTAGGAGCAATATCAATATGTCAGTTTACCGCCAAGTGGTTAGTAAAGAAGTTAGGATTAACTACTGGCTGCGTTAGCTGCCCGTAACTTGCAGGTTGATCCGCTTTCGTTCCAGTTTTTTCTTGGATGATTATTGATGGAAGAGTGGACCTTGGTAATCGCATTTTGCATGCAGAGGACGGGGTTCTCCTGGTTACGTTCAGTTGAAGGTATTTGCACGTTAACTCCGCCGACGGGTGCTTTTTCTTGACGTGCTTTTCAATGAAGCAAAAGCTACTCAATGATTCAACATGTCAAATACGACGAGGGTAAAATCTTTGCAAAAGTTAGGTACCACAAACACCTTGAAGAAAGAGGCAAAGTCCGGAAAACACACTGTGTACCAGTCCTGCGTCCTGCGTATACTTCGGTTGGGGAGAATATTTTTGGAAAATAGTATATCAAGACGATCGCATAATTCAGTTGGGCCCTCCAACGACGTCATAGGTGGGCCCTCTTCCGGTTCCAGAGCCCACTGCCACATGCCGTTAGCGGGTGAATCTTATACGTAGGGCGGGCTATAGTTAAGCTTTGGTAGAACAGTGTTTGAGATTCGTGTAACGGCTGAGATTCGCGCGGGTGGAGAATGGATGGCTGAAAAGATGCTAGGTGTCGCACTCTGATTGGGGCGGGTTGGAAGGTGGAGAAAAAGAAATGAATTTCAAACTTTAAACGCGTTATTCTCCTAAACCGTAAGTCCGTTTTTGAATCCGTTTGAACCTACGTGTTTGTTACAATTAATTCTACATAATGAGATCTAATATGAATATTTTTTCAATTTTTTAAAATTTAAATTTTTGTCAATATTTTGAATGTACTATATCAACATCTTGTTTGCACTATGTCAATATTTTTTTACACTATATCAACATTTTTTAAAAAATATTGATTTTATTTTAAAAATGTTAAAATAGAATTACAAAAATGTTGATTCTTCTATTTCAAAATGTTGATACTCTGATTTAGGCTGGACTGCGTAGATTTAAAGAACTATTAGGCCGATCTATCAAATGTAAGACGCTCTGCGTAAAGGCAGTCCCCCGTTAGCGTGCACTTCCGTCTTCTCGCCGTCCTCTTCCTCCGCCTTTTGACGCACCCCTCCACCTGCGAGCCAGCGGAATCTTACCGCTTCAGCAATCGATTTCCGCGCGATCCCCCAAATCCCCCGAACCCAAACCCTAGCGGCCTGCCACCGCCCCTCCCCTTCCCCCGGCGGGCGGGCGACGGAGATGCGGGGGCTGCTCGAGGAGGGCGCGATGGCGCTGGCGGTGTCGCCGGAGGGAAACTCGTCCTCGGGCGTCGCCGGGTCTCCGGGGCCGATGTGGTGGGTGTCCGAGTGCCACGGGGTGCTGTACAGCCTAGCGGTGATGCTGCCGTCGCTCGCGTTCGTGGGGTTCCTGGCGTGGCAGGCCCGGCGGAGCTTCCGCAGGCTCAGCTACGGCCGCTCGCACGTTGTTGTCGTCGCCTACTACGCCCTCCTCTGGGCCGTCGCCATCCTCAACCTCCTCTGGTGTTTCCTGCAGGTTCCAATTGCTTGCCCCTGTTTCTTCTTCATAAGATTTAGATTGACCTGGGACAGAGCATCCTGCTTGATAACGTGTTAATTTGAGCATTATGCACACGATACGATGTGTTGTGCGTGTCGTTCTAGCAACGAGTAGTGAATGGCAGGGGCATGTCTTTCTGCTAGATTTGGGGCTAAACTGCTAAAGAGACATGAATTCGGTGGTTAAATCCAGATAAATAGGCTACATGTGCCGAGGGGGTGATCAATAACCTTTGGACTTCTTTGCCGGAAAAGGTTAACTGTATGGAATTGCCTTCGATTCTTGATCGACCAACATTAATGTTCCCCATCCCGAGGTGGTGTTGTAAACTTTTATCCTCGAATTGAGTGGCACTTGGAAACCAGCCATTTGATTAATTGTGACTGCAAGAGCATGTAGTGACATGTTTTGTTTGTGTTCGACTGCTGAACATAATCAGCGGGCAAAGATTTTTGTTTACTTGAGTTTTATTGTTGAACATGCCTTGAGCATTTTGATGTTTCAACTTGTTAGTGGAATGATTGGAGCCTGGATTGTATTGGAATCAGATGGGTAGGATAGGTGGGTTAGGAGGTGGTAAGGGAATAGCAACGAGCCAGTGAACAGACCAGCAATGAGCCAATGACTAAACCAGTAGCAAGCTACAATGGGTTTCCAAAATAGGAAGGAACATTGCTTCTGCTAGCCTGGCATTAGCTGTTTGGGAAATGGTAACTTGGTAATGTTGAACAGACAGTGTTGAACAGACAGCAAACTCTGGTGGGTTAAAAATTTAGGCGCTCTAGTGGCCAGGCGTTGACGTTACAAAATTAGATTTTGTGTCGATATGATTACTATGCTTATGTTTCTGATGCATCTTTACCAATGTTCTAATATAATCGGATTAAATCATCTATAGAGTGGTACATAGGAATAGTCGTATGAGTAAATCCTGCTCTTATGCATTTGGAAGTTTCAGATCTATCATATTTGTTATTTGTCCTAATTGCCTGTATCTCTTTACTTATCTTATCCCCTCAAATGGCAGGCTTGGCAGTGTATGCCTGATAGGGCATTCTCTTGGAATGTACTGTCATTGATTACAAAGTCGGGAATGCTGTTCTTGGAAGTTAGCCTCATAGCATTTCTACTTCAAGGAAATGATGCGAGTGGTTTCGAGTCTTTGGCACGCACCTTTGTCATCTCTGGAGCTGTAGTTGCTGCTGATGTATTACTGAAGGTATGATAGTATAACAACGTTAAGGCAGAATAAACATTGCTTATTAGTGTCTGTTTGGTTTCATTATTTAGCTCCTGCAGATATTCTTCATGATTTAACTTGAAATTGCAATACTATTTGACTTTTGCCTTCTTTTTTCCAAGTATCCGTGCCTTATTACTTAACAACAGTATACTAAGTAAATTGACTGCGTCATAAGACAACTAGTCCGTCATGTCCATTTATTTGTTTGAAGAAAACAATACATTGCTTCCACTGTTTCATTATGAATTGGCTATCACAAGAACTAATTTTCTATTGATGATGATCTTGCATGCTTGTCCCATGTCACAGTATCAAAAATGGCTTCTCAGGGGAAATAAGGTCCAATGGCCAACATTATGTATTTATCCTTGGTCCAGTATACTACTTTATGTTGCGGTGGAAAGTAGTTAATATTTTAATCCTTGCCTTAAGTTGTAACTAGAAAGTATCACATCACCTATGAAACTAATGTTTGTTCTTCCAGACCATATATGTTTTTGGCTTTGGTGTTCCGTTGTTCGTTGATGTTGACCAAGGAACTGGCGGGAAATGGGGCCTATTGTTTCTTCACAAACTGGTACTTACTGGAGTCTATGGCCTGATTGTTTTTATGCATCACTCAAGATGGAGAGACAGGCTACCTGGTAATTGGTTACAAGGCCCAGTGTTATCATGTATGTTTCCAAATATTCTTTTCCTTGTCTCATGGCCGTCATCCCGTTGTTTTGTTGCAGCAAAACCGGCCTACTACAATTACATATGTGCAATGCTGCTACTGAATGGCATATCACTGTTTGGCTGTCTGCTTGTTGCAAGTGGTGCTGGATTTGGTTTATGGTACATATAGAACACTATCTTCAAAGTTTATGCCCACTTATTTACCTCCAAGAGAAGTGTTTGAGGATTGTTCCTTTTTGTAGGTTATATAATCTCACAACCGTGTGCTACCATTCTCTTTACCTTCCACTTCTCTATGTGACTTTCTTAGCAGATTTCTTCCAGGTATCTCTTGCTTATGAACTTTAGTGGTGTCCTTCAGCTTGTGCATTGGTATAATTTTCTATGCTTTGTTTATAAATGTTTTTTTGTGCTTGTTTGTTTTGATGTACAGGAGGAAGATATGCTTCTAGAGAATGTATACTACTCCGAAATGAAAGACGCTGGGTTCTTTGATGCTGACTGGGATTAAACTGAAGATTCCAAACTGTATAACCATTTTCATGTGAACTGCAAGCTGTATTTACTTTTCGTAATCTCTACCCTGAACCTGTAGAACAGAAAATGTATGTAGCTAACCACTATGATCAATGAAAGCGATGTAAATTTATTGCTGCATGTTTCAGAACTCAAACCATGTCGCCAATAAGATTGGCACCCTAACTTGCCGCTGCAGTATAAATTCAAGTGTGATAGAAGGCTAGGTTAAGTGAACCGTCAGAATATTGCATTTTCGTAGTCTCATGTGTAAATTTGGTTAACTTATTCCCCACATGTGGTCTGTTTGGCATATTAGCATCTGTTCAAAAGAGTAGCAGACGGACAGTAGACAGAACGTTATCTCACTCATCTCATTCTCGTCTCGACGGATTCCATCGCCACTGCCATTGTGTCGCTTTCTCAGTGGCGAAGTTGGAAAAAGAAATGATGCTTCCATTGTGTCAGCATTGACATTGTGATGCTTGTAGCCTTCTGTCACCGTCCGTATGCCACCCGTAACCTGCGTTAATAAGCTCCTACTCCTCCTACCTCGCACTGTATAGTCAATCCGTTGCCCGTGGTGCAGTGTTCTGTGCCACAGCAGCGATATTAGACAAAAGCTGACCTGCCTGACCACGACAGCGCTCCAACGGGCATGGTCCTCTTCGTTGAGCTGCAAATACGCATCAGCTTGGTGCTTGTACGTGTGCGCAACCCACGTGAGGTTCTTGTGCCTAAACTGCACATTTTTCAGGCGCGGTAAACTAATAAGAACGTCTCCAATGATTGCCTCTAAGCTATTTTTTAGAATTATCTATTATCTTAGTATTTGAAGGTCCAAAGGAGCCACCATGTTTGCTCTCAAGGTCACAAAATTACCACGTTAATCAAAAAAATGAAAAGCTATGAGTCGTTAGATTTTATGAACATCTAACGATCTAGATTAAATGCCATATTCATAACAAAATAATTCATAATAGAAAGAATTCGAAATTAAAAACTATAGAAAAGTAGTAGCTTGATTTGGATACGAATTTGGAGAGAGAACAACTAAAATTGAGTCCATGTAAAATACTATTGATATGGCAAGGTAAAGCCGTGCACCCGGTAGACACGATCCAATCGCAGGTGACGTCCTGGCATTGCAAATTTTTCTTATACGTACAAACAAGTCTACGTACCATAGATTTTTATAAGCACTAACCATGACCATTAGATCTAATTTGCTAAAGATAGAATATAATTAATACGTATACAAAAGTACAAAATCACGTACCAACAAGTCCGAAGTTGATACGTTCATGTACACTACGTAAAAACTAATCAAAGTTTTGGTTGAAAGAACCATCATCTGATTGTGAAGCAATTGGTCGGTAACGATGGGAGCCCGAGGTTGCGGCAGTCAACATATTCGGCTAGAGGTTTGCCAATTGCCATGGCGTTTGTCCGGCGAGTCACCAAAAGTAGAGAAAAGAGATTGGGAAAACGCGAAGCAATCAGATCGACGACACGCGGAGCGTTTGCAGCCAACGCATAATTCCGTATGATCCGACGCGATTAGGGCTGATAAGATACGCCGACACAGACAAGTAGGAGACAATCCCTGCAAATGATCTCTCTTGGGTTCTCTCAGGCAACTCACGGTCTAACCCCAGCGCTCAAATATTGATTGACTAGCGTGTGTCGAGGTGAGAATCAGCAGGATCCATGTGGATTTCAGTTGCATCTCTCGAGTGGTCAGAGCAAGCGAATAAGCAGCTAAGCAAAAGACTGGTTCAACGAGAAGCTCGACGGCCAGGTGCACCGCAAGCTGCAGATCACATTGCTCGAAGTAGAAGAGAGCTAAAATTACGGCGACTAGCGCCTGCTCGATATGCAAGAAGCGGCTCAAGGCAAGGTTAGTAGGGAGAAGATGCAGGGAACTGGTGTCTCAAGCTGCCGGACATGGTGTCTGAAGTCTGATCGACGAGATCGAGCGCGAGAAGGACATGGTGGCCGTAAGGAAGATTGTATATACTATAGCTTTTTTGTTGATAAGATTACGCAGATCACACTGACGCACGGCAACAAGCTGGACGATTTGCTGGGCGTTGCATCCATGGCCAGGCATCACTGGCTTCATGCTCTGCAGTTCATACCCGCTCTCTCCTTGAGGCTTCAGTAAGGATCAATCACGTACCAGGTAAGAATAACTTGCACAAACAGGTTCATCATTTTTCTTTATTGGGGCTGATCTACTCAAGGACATAGAAGATCAATGCCTTAAGTTAGATCGTTTGCTTTGGACTGAAGCATGGAAACGGATGTCTCAATAACAATTAACAACATGCCTCTGTTGAGCTAAATTCAGGCAATCAGGCCTTTGAGCGCTTACAGATAACTTTGCACATCAAAAATCTTAAAAAGTATTATATTTTTATAATCTAAATTAGTCAGTAGCACTATCATTTACATAACTGAATATAATGGTCTAGCTAATTTGTTGGTTCTCAAACGCTATTGGTTAATTGGCATGCACTATTTTAAGGTAATCTCACTTCAAGATTCAAACATAGCTGATTATTTGCAGAAGAAGCTTTTGATAAAAGTGCATAAAGTCAATTTCTTAGCCACAAGTAGCTTTATCTCATTCTGGTGTTGATCTAATAGTCAAATAATGTATCACAAAATAAAAAGGAACATTTATTGAAGCCTTAGATATACACAGCCCCCAATTAATTAAAAAAGGCATTTTTACGGCTGTGGACCATCTATTTAAATAGATCTCAGAGGCACAAGATGAACCTTTGCATCCTAAGGTGCAAGACTTCACCCATATAATGTGTTGTGCTACGGAAAGAAAGAAAACGGACTGACAAAATATGCCATGCTACAAAAAGACACGTGCCATGCAAGAGAATGATCGAGGAGGAGATTGTGGAGGAAGAGACCTCCGTTTTCAGGGAATGGGATTAGCGGTTTAACCACCTAATTATTTTTAATTCTACCTAATTAATTTTATTTTAATAAAATTAACGGCTGATATCGGTTTCTTATCTTGCACCCTACCGTAACACTGCCCATTAAAAAATGTATTCTCACATAGAACATTGATACACTTTCCGTCAAATGTCATTGTTATATGAGAATATGACATATCAAACTAAGTTCATTTCAGACATAAGTTAGGATGGTCTTCGCCAAACAAAAAAAACATAAGTTACTATATTAAGATGGTCATCGGGGGAGCCATCAAGGCAATGGAGCAGAAACATATTTATTTGATAGAATTAATGAAATGACTGGTATCTCACGATGGGGGATGGGGAGCCTCGCTGAGAGCACAACACAATTTACTGGCCAAAGTGGATCATACCAAAATAAAAAAAAAAACTATAGCAATTCTAGCCGCGCAATTCTGCGCGGGCCATCTTGCTAGTTTATTAAAAAAATAAGAGAGAATGCAGCTAACTCTTCATCAAAATGCAGCCTCTAAAAAAATAGGAGACTTAAACATGGACTCCACTCCTCTTCAATTCTTTGCAAAAGCTAGCTGCTACCTCTTAACTGTCCCTACCATTGGGGACACTCTAACCGTGCCCTTGGTTTGGAAGTCCGCAATAGACATGATCCTAGCAGTACTACTACTACGCGTGCAGTGGTAGATCCCTTCTTAATACGTTATGTGAGTTTTAAATTGACCAATTTGCATGCACAACCGCGTGCCTTTTAACGAGATACCGGTGCTACTTGTAGCAAAACATATGAACTTCGTGTACAGTGAAGAAGCATCGAGATGTGCACACGCCGATCGACAGTGTCTAATGCAGAAGACTGTAGGGCTGGGTTTCCCCTCTGGAGCACCACCGCACAGCGTGCAGTGCGGTTGTGCATTCACGCTTACTCCGCCGCTTGTGGGGCCCGGAGCACAGTCGTGGCCAGCGTGGCTGCCAATGCCATGCCACCCACCCCACACAGGGCCCCCAGCCAGTGGCCATGCGTATTTGACCGTTCATGAAAAGCCACACTGCCTTCTGGCTCCTGGTTCTGGCGCTGAACCGGCGGGCAACGCTGCGGAGTGGCTCCCGATGCTACGGGACACGCCACTTGCAATGCTGGTCCGGCCCATGAGCTGCCCTGCCACAGACCGGCCTGCCTGCGTGTGCTCGACTGCTCGTGAAAGAGAAACCGAGTGTTTTGCAATTTGATTGGCTGCTCGGACTCTTTGGCTCGGCGTCTGCGCCCTGTGCCAAACAGCAAACCCTCCTGCCTCTCTCTCTGCTCTGCCTGCCGTTGCATTTAAAGCCACTCCGCCACTCGCATTGTGTGCTCTTCAGCGTTGCTCACTGCCGCCGCGCACTCACAGACCAGTCACAGCAGCGTGCTCCATGGCGAACGCAGCTCGCCTCATCCTGCTGGTGGCCGTGACCTTGGCGCTGGCCGGCCGGTCAGGTATACACGCGCTCCTCATGCTCTCGTGCACTCCGTGGCTTCCGTTTCCTGGTTTCATCGGCAACGTTTCTGAAGCTGTGTGTTCTTGCTTTGTTGTGGGCGCGAAGACGGCGCGTGGTGCGTGTGCCGCCCGGACCAATCCGACGCCGCGCTGCAGAAGACGCTGGACTACGCGTGCGGCGCCGGCGCGGACTGCAAGCCCATCCTGCAGAACGGCGCCTGCTTCGCGCCGGACACCGTCAGGGCGCACTGCTCCTACGCCGTCAACAGCTTCTTCCAACGCAACAACCAGAACTCGCAGGCCTGCGTCTTCTCCGGCACCACCACGCTCGTCACCAGCGACCCTAGTAATGCAATCCGTATCTGTTCAATCTTGGAACGAAATGTCCTTTCTGCCTGCGCGAGGTTCGTTTGAGGTTCTCGGATGCCTTGGTTCGGATTGCTGACCTTGTGTCTGCCTCTTTGTTTCTTGGCTGCAGGCGGCAATGGATGTCAGTACCCTGCATCCGCAAGGTAACCCTTTGCACTACCGTGCTGCTTTACACAGCTCCTTTGTCACCTTTCCTCATCGATTGGCATATGCTGTGTCTCTAGAGCGTTAGTTTGTACCAGAAACGTTTGCCTCTTGGCAATTTGATTGGTTGTGTGGCACGTAGTTCAAATACATCACATTTTTCTTTTGAGAAAAGACATCACATTTTTGTAGAGGAATATATCACATTCTCAGTCCTGCGTAGGCAGGCTCTTCCATGGTTTGATTGAAACGCCATTTAGACGATTGCTTATCCTTTATAACCAGGGCGAAACCAGCTAACATTCCACTCACCCATTTACTGAACCGGTTGAAGGAAGATGGGGATTCTTTATGACTGCTACTTCTGGAGTAACCTGAACGCGCACGTCAGTTTGCTTGCTGTGACAAATTTGGAGCCCCTGGCCATGCGGCGGTGGTGTGTTCTTCTTTGGTTGGAAGTCTTGGAATAAAGTCGATTGCGCGTGGGGTGCCGTTTCTTTCTTTTTCCCGCATTCGGCTGCATACGAATGGCCGAGTCTTGACTTGAGGTAGTCTTTTTAGGGGAGGGGAATCCTGTACCATTCAGGTTCCGTTTCCCCAGCTAGATGAGGCAGCCTCTTTCTGTCACTTTTGTTTGTTTTGTGTATATGTAGTTTCTTGCTCCTTTTGTAGAATAAACTGGATTATTGCTTAGTCATTAGCTGTGTGTGTGTTGGATTTTTTTTTTTGATGAAATGTGTTGGATTATTCAGAGTGGATTCCAAAAATTTTGATCATGCCTCACTGGTCTGGTCCCCTTCTCTGGTAAGGGTATCGTGGCATTGAGCTGGTCTTCCCGTCAAACCTATCTGCAGATTTCTACAATAAATTGCAAGTAATAGTATAGAACATCGAGTGAACAAAAAACACATTTGGAATATACAGTCACCGAAAAAGCAGTACATAAAAGGAACTGATGAACTAATAATACCACAAAGATAACCAAAATCAAGCGTTAACGCAGTGCTAGCAGATTGTATAGTATATTTGTTTTCTTGTATCAAGACCATGTGTGCTTCCCTTTTCTCCAAGACCAAGAAAAAAGGCGGAGGACTGTCTTTCCATCATGCTGAAACTGTCTTTCCATCTGTTTTGCAGCGCTGCTGGGACATCGATGAATGGCGTTAACGGTGGGTCTGGCGCATTCAGTCCTCCTACAGTAGGTCCTTCGGCTTTCGACAACAATGGTGCCGGCATCTCCACGGTGGTTGGAGTCACCAAGCAGGTGGTCATCTTGGCTTGCTGCGCGCTCATGGCTCTTTAGCGTGATCTGATCATCCTTCCGTTTAGTCGTCTTGTCATGAACTTTTCTTCTAGTGGCCGGCACAAAGAACCTTTTGGTGATGTTCCATGTCATTCAGGTGGAGAATTCGGAAGTACGTATGAGAGACTCTGGGGCATGTTGCTGCCGCCATCTAATTCCTTTCACTTTGTCTGCTGTAAATTTAGAATCTGGGAGTGGGTGCTTTTTTTTTTTTTTTTTGCGATGGATGGGAGTGGGTGCTTTGACTTGTGGTTGTGGACATCAAGCTTGATGGCTTGGAATCGTTGATGATGCCTGCTACTCTTATGACCAGATTGATGGGTGATGTTCAAATGCACTGATATTGTAATGGGTGATGATGTTTGCTACTGTTATGACTAGATTGATGCCTCGTTAGGAACATCCCTAAAGGGTTAAGGGCTTTAGGAGCCAAGAGTAACCTTTTTTTTTTTACATCATCTAGAAAGTAAGGAAAGATTTCTAAATCCTCCTGAAATGAATGCTGAAATCGGTTGATAGCACACCCGAGACGAAATTTGTAACCCTGCCTTACAACAGAGGGGTGCGGTGTGATTGAGGACGAGGTCAAGTGCAGGCCTGGGCCTGCCATTGGGTTGATCCTGGCTCTCACCAACTCGGTGGCGGTTCAGCCCAACTAAGTTGATCGACGGGAGAAGTCCATTAGCCCCTAAAGACTAGCCCAACTCTTGTGCCGGTCGCGACCGCCTTCCTCAGCGCACGGAACGAGGACCGAACCCGGATCACGAATCCCGCATCTCCCGCTCTTCCTTCCTCCTCCACCTCTCATGTTCGCCTATTGAGATCGTCCCGTCGTGCATGCCTTGACCCGTCATTCTCTCCCTTGGTAAGAATCATTTCCTAGCTCGCTCGCTCTCTCGCTCTGGATGAACGGGTCTTTCCATTTCGTTTCTCTCCGCACGTAGATCGATCGAATCCGTCCATTTATTTTTCATGGAGACGTTCTTGGTTTGCGGCCCACGTCGGCGACCATGCATTCTCACCTTACTTACTTTGATGTGTCTTGGGAAGGTAGCGTCGACCTTGATCGGCGTCGCGCGCGGGAGGTGATCGGGACAGGATCGATGTCGTCGTCGAGCTCGCCGTGCGCGGCGTGCAAGCTGCTGCGGCGCAAGTGCACGCAGGGGTGCGTGTTCGCGCCCTACTTCCCGCCGGACAGCCCGGCCAAGTTCGCCAACGTGCACCGCGTGTTCGGCGCCAGCAACGTGTCCAAGATCCTCAGCGAGCTCCCGCTGTCGCAGCGCGGCGACGCCGTCAGCTCGCTCGCCTTCGAGGCCGAGGCGCGCCTCCGCGACCCCGTCTACGGCTGCGTCGCCTACATCACCGTGCTCCAGGTCCGGATCAACGAGGCCCGCGACGAGCTCGCCGCCGCGCGCAAGGAGCTCGCGGGGTACATCGGCCCGGCCGCGTTCGCGCCGCTCGTGGCCGCCGCGCCGCAGTACCACCACCCCGCCGCCGCGCAGTACGCCGACGTGCACCTCGGCGTCGGCGTCGGCGTCGGCCACGGCCACCCGCACCAGCAGCAGATGGTGCAGCTCCACCAGCAGCAGATGGCGGAGGCGCAGCAGCTGGCCGCCGCCGTGGAGGTCGCGAGGGAGCAGGGCATGATGATGAGGCAGGCGGCCGCGGCCGCCTACGCGGGGGGCAGCGCCGGCGCCACGGTGGCGGTCGTGCCGCCCGACGCCGCGGCGCAGTACGATGGCGGGTTCCTCTTGCAGCAGCAGCCGGCGTCCCAGGCGCAGACGGCGGTGGCGCTGACGTACCAGATGGAGTCGTCGCCGCCGCCGTCGTCGTCGGGCCAGTCGCCTGCCGAAGAAGTGTCGCAACCGCAGCATACGGATGGCAGCGACGAGGGCAGTGGTGGCGTCGCGCTGCCGGCCTGAATTCACGATCCTGCCACCGAGTCCTCTTCTACCATTTTCGTTTCCTTTGGTGTTCCTTTGTTTACCATGCGTGTTTCCTCTTCTTGGTCACATGTCGGGGGACATGCATAATGTCCGTGACCATTCATAACCTCCACAAAGCAGACGAGGAAAATCCTTCTCAAAGGTACGCCCACCATGCAAGTTTTAGATGTACAAAAGTTTGTTTAAGCTGTGTTAGTGCACGATGATCTCCAATCTAGTAATTTGAATATGCGCGTGTGTGCAGGAGGGAGCTGGAAACATAGAAGGACACAAGAACATGAGGGGAAAGCAAAGGCAGAACGTGCATTTGGTTTTTCCGCAACATCCTTCCCTTTACTCTTCCTTTGTTTTCTCTTTTCCTCCTTTCCATTTCCATATATAGCCAAATTTGTTACATCATCTTTCTTGCATGTAAAGAATAAAGGATGTGTCTTCTTCTCAGATGACTGAGATTTTGCTAATCCCTCAATCACTTTTTCAGTCATTAGATTTGAATCCAACCACCTAAAAAAATTCATTCACTTTTGCTTTGAAAAAACGAAAATTTTCCACATAAGAACTAATTGTTCCAGCAGTATGTTTTCATTGTTTTAGAAATGTGACTAAGATATATACGAACTCTCAGTCACCTAAGAGCAAGCAAATCCTAAGAATAAAAGGCTTTGCTGGAAATAAATGAAAAGAGTTAGCATTTTTTTATCTGGCAATTAGTACCATTTCCCATTATCAGATTATTTGGTAGCCAAGTGCTTACTTGTATATGTATGGAATAGAGATTGTGCAGGGTCTACGGAAGCCGGTTTAGCGCACACCGTGTGTACTCTTCAGGCACCAAATATGTGAGTTTCGAAATAGCCAAATAGGTGGTTAGTGGATCGCTAGGAGCTCGTAGCATCAACATTACTACCTCCGTTTCAAAATGTAAGCATTTGTTGACTTTGATCATTCGTCTTATTCAAAAAATATATTAAAAATATTATTTATCTTGTTACTATTTGTTTTATCATTACATATATTTCAAGCATGACTTATTTATTTTTATATTTTTACAAAAAAATTAAATAAGATGAGCGGTCAAACGTGATGTCCAAAAGTCAACAAATGCTTACATTTTAAAACGGAGGGAGTACCGATCATCATCTTACAAGAGGAACAAGATGTGACGGTGGACTTACTGAGTCGATTACTGATGATCGAAAAATCCATAAAAAATTTTAGGGAATGACAACGTTTTGAAGTTGATGTTGCGATAGTGTGATCCGATACATAAGGTTTTCGCTGATGCTTTTTTTCCTTTTGTCTTTGAGATACATACAACTATTTGGTTGGGAGAGAAAATGATCTCTCTTTAAAATAATATGGCTAAAGACGCAGATGTGGATGCTACAGCAGCCATAGAAGTCTCAAGCGATCACATTGCACGTCTCTTCTATCTGGTTGGGAGCAGAAGTGAGAATTGCTTATGCCGTGGAAGTGGAACTGATGAATGTTAATTTTAAACTCTAATGACAAGCTTGGGATCCTGGAGTAGTGGATTGCATTCGCAGAAAAGGGAAAGAGGAATAAAAAAACGACTCCGCTGGGGATCGAACCCAGAATCTCTGGTTCCGTAGACCAGCGCCTTATCCATTGGGCCACGGAGTCATGGTTGATGTAGATTGCTGTAAGTTTCTCTTAGCGGTTCTTATCTACCACGATGGAAGACATGGGACCTGTGTTTTTATTTAGACACTGAAGTGCGATGGACTCTTCAGCAATCGCGAGGTGTAAACCTTGAAATGCTGGGCCAAAATATTGGCTAATCTTGACCTAACTTGAATTATTTGTTGAGTGCATTCTTGTTGCAACTAGCAACGACAACCAACGGTCGAGAATGTGCGCCCATGGCTTCAGGGCACATGTCACTAGCGGTGTGTCCAGTTTTCCACTAAATTCTGACTTCAGGGCGTGCAACTGCTGCTTACCAAGGTGATCGAGGACTGCTTGGCGCGACAGCGGACGGAACAGAGGACGGCGGGTGCCGAACTCACTCCCGCGATGGCGCCGACGGGGAGTAACAAAGTGAAACGTTAATGGACGCGTGCAATAATCGCACCCTTGTTTAAGCGCTCATAACAGAGCAGCTTTACGAACAGCGATAACCTGGCTAACCATTGCTTTCGGGGTTGCCCGGCGGCGGACTTCGTCGCTGGGGGGCGTGGCCGGTGGCGGCCGAGTCCATCTCGCTTCGCTGCTCGCGCCTGACCAAATTCAGGCTACGCCGACCGACGCGCAGGCATTCCTCTTTGGACGATGATGTCGTCACGCTCGCTGCGGCGCGCCGGGCAGAGGTCCTCGTCCCGGCGCCCCGTCCTCGATCGCAGATAATGCTGCACACGCACGTACCAGCGCTGGCGCGGCAAGCCACCAACGCCGAAACGCTGGTAATGGTGCAAGCGAAAAGTGAGCCGAACGGAGAACATAGCAGAGTGGCAAGGACTGTTACGCACTCTGCTTCACACGCTGCGCCCTTGTGCGTTGAAAAACACCTGCAAGGCAGGGGTTTGTCTCACTGCACCTGCACGATGAAATGCAGAGGACGGAGGAAAACTGCAAGTTCCCCATCATGCACGAGATCATGGCGATGGAGTACTAGAGCTACTTCCCTTTTCTCCTATCTTAATGAAAGGGCAGCACACCTGCCAATTTGCGTCAAAAAAAAGTACTAGAGCTACATCCTTCGCTACGATGGATGACAGTGCAGTTCGGTTACACCGCTAAGCAGTTTGACTTGGTCGACTGTAACTGCAAGTCTGCAACTAATGGTTTTTCTTAGAGTTCTTGATTGCATTGCAACGGCAAAAGTCTGCAACTAATGTTTGCCACACACTGAAACAAAAACAGTTCTGGTGGTAATCAGCTCAGAGATAAGGCTGATTGTGATATTAACCGATTTCGGTGCAAAAGTTGGACAACAATAACAGAGAACAACAAGCAAATTACACCATGCATAATTAATGTCAAACTAATTGGCCTGACCTTTCCATTTGAGACCACTGTCACTCGCCCTCTTGTGTTCCTCGGTGTATCAAAGAGAGCTCAGGGGGTTCTTTTTTTACACTTGCTGGGAGACGCCGCCACTGCAAAGGCATTAGGGCCACGCCGCCACTGCAAAGGCATTAGGGCCACGCCGCCACAACGCATCACTTACCGTGGTGCTTTGGTTTCCGCCAATGTTTCAGAGTTTAGGTCAGAGTGCCCCCAGAGGCCAGAGATGTCTTGAGATTGAAACCTTTCACTGATCTACTCAAGGCCAACGGGTATGGGACAGGCATATATTATTGGCTAGCATGCAATTGTTGCTCGAAATCATCCCAGAACTATTGGTGTGTCATTCATCTATCATGCGATCACTTTCATACTTGCATGCTACTAGTTGCTAATGCAGAACTCGTGTCACCTGCAGAAGAAAAGAACGGAGAATTCCGACTGAACTTTTGTGAACTAGTCTGCTCAAGCTCAGGTCTTGGACATGACAATGACATTCAGCTCATTTCCCTGCACTTTCATGCCATACATGCCGCTTGACACTTCCGGTTGGCGTCACGAAGCGAGGCTACAGCCGCCTGTCTGTCACCAGATCGTCGTCGTGTTCTTACTCATCAACGAGTGGACGCCATCGTCGTGTTCTTACGCATCATCTCACGGCAGACCGCCGTCCCGTCCGGCCGCTGCGGCTCGTCGAACATAAGCAGCCTCGACTTCTCCAATCTCCATCTCGTCGAACTTGATCACAGCGCGCAAAGGACGCCAGAGTCGGCAGGCACCGAAATCACGCATAGCACACTGCATCGTTAGCACATCGTCCGTCGAGCCTCGAGGCGCCAAAGCCAATAGCATCAACGGCGCCGAAACCGTAGCAAACAGACGCAGGCATCGAAAGGCACAGCTGAGAACCGCGTTATTGGATCAATGGGAGACGCAAATGACAGTTAATCTTGAAAGAAGAGCCATAGCCGAGCGACAAGAATTTCCATTCAATCGGGGCATCAATACAATACCATTACAACTTACAAGGTCCTAGCAAGGCAAGCAACTACTGGCCCAACCCAACCTTTTGAAGCAAGTATAGTCTGACAGTTCTTTCGATTACTGACAAAGTATCAGACCCTTAAGTTTCTAGCGGCCGATCTAGTTTGCCACGAAGCAAATAATTGAAGCAATCTTAAAGACAGTCATATTACAATTATACTAGTACTGCACTGTAAGGAAAGATTCGAGTGAAGATCGACCATGTCACATGGGGCGACTTCTGTATGGCGGTTTCTGCAGAAGCAGCTGCGCTACAGACTGATCCATGGGGTTCGTCCGTGTTTCGGTCCATCTTCCTGATCCGAACCTACAAAACATGATGAATATAGGTTCAGGACTTCAAATGGTGGGCCGGAGTACAAAAAAATTCAAAGCATATTCAAATACAGATCCCATGAAAAGTTACGGAAGTTAGCAACTGAATATCTCGACTTTGAAAACTTACAGTTCTCTCCAAGCGTACCTGTTTGAACTTGAAGGTCCCACTACTCTGCTTGTACTAGCAACATAATGCCTTTCTTCAACAGAATTGGCCAAGCGGTACAGGGCATCCCTTATGCGCCCTTTGGTCGCCACGTCCATCTGCAAGGTACATACATATACGGCTATACAACGTAAGTACTGATCACATGAAGAAGTGACAGGTTACGAGACGTTGTGCTAATCACTGTAAACCTACCTGATTCATGCCGTTCTGAAGCTTTTCGAAGCCCAAACCCTTTACGGGCACGGCTTCCAGAATCACCGTTGAGCGAGGCTGCTCGTGCAACCCTGCAGGGCTCATATCCTTCGAACAAAACTGCATGCCTGCATGGTTTGGCACGCTACTGCTGCATACAAATTCTTCAGGAAACTGATGGGCCTGTGTTGAAGTGTTACTCATAACCACTTGGGGCTGTTCAAATGTTGTCAGTGGAGGAAAGTACATCTCCAGTGGGTTTTCAGCCATTCCCTCGAGGAGCATGTCCGGAGGAGTCCCATGCATTGGATCATTCAGCTTCCTCTTGGAACAGGTAGCAACAAGATCTGGCCCTGAGCTAGTAGATGAAGTAACTACTGATTCATCCGAGAGCATGGTGCTTGAAGCCGTTGGGACTTGCATTTGCCGATTTGAGCATACAATGGCCTCTAGTCCCTCACAGCGTCCAGTTTGTTTCACGCTTGCAATATCATCATCAAAGGGGCCGAAAAGTTCAGCATCTATATACAGTGAGAATTGGTCAACTTCTCCAGAAGAACTAGCATGTGCCTCATAACTCCAAGGCGTATGATTCCTTCCATCACTCCTGGTCTGTTGTTGTATGTTGGCAGAATGTGTCGTATTATCCTGCAAAAGATGAAAGAAAAAATAAATACTTTCCTAAATGGAACCTTTATTCATTCAGAAAAATATGGTCTGGAAAGTGGTCATATATTGCATATGGGACAGGGCAAATGTATTAACTCTCAGCATGACAAGAAATCTACCCTCCGGAGGAAATCCGTCGCACCATACGACCTTCTAGGAGATAAAAGTAATTAGGGAGAAAAGTTTTTGATGTACCTGATCAAGAACTGGAGTTGTGCACGGATTCTGAACACTCGAGACACTTATGCTGTCAAAACTGCTGCTTGGCACACGCTGAGCATCTGCTGACAATATTGATGACCATATTGTATCATCAAAATTATTGTTCCCAATCTCAAAGGTGGGGTCGAAATTTCTTCAAGCAAAAAAGGGGGGAAATGTCAAAAATTGAGAGAGAGAAACGAGAGTGAAAAAACTGTGGAAACAACACACACACACACACACACAAGGCAGTATTGCTGATGGTAAGCACACATGCTCAATGTTGCAAGGGGGTTACCTCATGCTTGTTTCGAAGTCGTCGAAGCCGCCCAGTTCAGGCAAATCGCAGAAAAACAAATCTTTCCCCTTGTTCTTGTGTTCATCTTTCACTCGGACAGTATCGCTTCGTGATGAATAACTGGCGACACCAGCGTATCCATCAGCAGCAAACATGCTTGCATCTGTGCCTCCGTCGAACATGCCGCGGCTTTGAAGTAGAGGATTATGGTCAGTGGTCAGACGAAACCCATCCATCTCTGCTCGTGCAAGCTGCAAACGAAAAGAGTTTATGTTAGATTGGGGAGTAAGTAAAAGCAAGGAAAAATTTCCCTCTAGAAAAAAGCAAGGAAAAATTTTGGTAGGAAAGAGTTAACAGAGAGAGACGCTTCTTTTGGCAGCTCTAAGAAGTTTGTTCTACGATTGCGTTCAGTTAGTTCGTAGTGCAAGTCATGATCAAGTTCATAGTGCCAGAGCTGCTCAAGATCGTGCGCAAAAGGAAACACAACAGCAACCCGAATAACAACAGAGGCAAGCAAATAGAGGAAATACCTCGTCGGGGCGCGACGCTTGTGGCCGAACCTTGGAGCTTGCAGGGCGGTGTGTGCGTGGGTTGGACGGCGCTGTACTTGCAAGCAGAGGAGAGAGTTTGATGGCACAGCGCGGCATAAATAGGAGCCAAGCCAAGCCAAGCCAAACCATCCATTCGGCGGACGGGGAGTGGAGTTAGGCGTGCCGAAGTGCCGGATCGCACATGTCTGGACGCGATCAATGTCGACGACGAAGAGGAGGAGTGCGCGGACTCGTCTACTCCTCCGAGAATGGCCGTTCGGTGCAGCTGGCCCTCGCCACGACGCTGACGCGACGCTCCCGAAACGGCAAGCGGCTCGCCCGGTTTCGGAGTGCGGACAGCGACGCCGCGGCCGGGGTAACGTGCTCGGCTCGGGCGACGTGGCGTCGCGTCAAATCGGCTCGGGATCACGTCAGGTTTCGCCCGCTATATATCCGTTTGCCTTTTCGCCCCAAGCTAGCTAGCGAACGGCCTCGCCTACGCCCACGTCTCCAACTGGCGCGCTCCGGCTTTCGCGAGAACGGCGGTGACGACGACTCGGTGGTGGCCCTGACGCTTTGCAGTGCCTGCCCGGCCGCTCCGAGCTTTCGAAGTTGGACGTGTCGAGTCGATCGAGGTGTTCCGGCGTTTGGGCGGTTCGGCAATGCTTTTGACGTGCTAGTTGGCACTTCACATGGCGATCGGGGTGAGCTGCAGGCCTGCAGCGAGTTGCCGTGGAGCGGTGGGCGGTGTAGAGGCGAACTCCTACGCGTGTAGATCTGCTATTCCACACTTGCATCATTGTGTGTGTGTGTGTGTGTGTGTGTGTGTGAGACTGATGAGCGAATGCGGATGTCAGCTAGACTAGAATAGGTTGGGTTGGGCCAAAACCATTTCAATAAAGTCAAATCAATGTAAGGTTAATGTTATGTCAGCTCCATTCTTTTTAGGTAAAATCTAGCGTTGTCAGATGTAATCCATTGGATCACGATCAAACGATTGTCACACTATCCACGTCATAATCCCGTTTGCTAAAGAAAATAGAGATTCATATTGTACAAATTTGAGCCAAAAGAAAGGTGAGCTTTTGAGGGGGAAAAAAAAAGAAAAACATATATGTACAAATTGATTCGCCATATCTAGTAATTAAATGTTGATATGGAAACTTTAGCAAATATTACTAACAGGGGGAAATTAGTCTTTTCTCATTCTATTTAGAGAATCGCTATGCATGCGACCAAAATGGCATACTCGCGTATGACCAGCTCTGATCTACTGTCGTTAGATCCTAAGTGAAACTAGCTAGTGGACATGATTCATCAGTCGTACGTGAGTCTACCACTTTGGTCGAACCGTTGATGGGTTGAAGCAAGGTAGGGTCTTTAGCAAGCAGTCATGGCCACCTAATTGTAGTGGATTCCTGACATCTCTGGTCATGTTTTCCGTTGCAGCGGGAATTGGCAATGTAGAGAATGATGTTGATGGGAGCATGTGTCTTGGAGGCCATGACGACAAACAATATGAGGGTGCTTCTATTCCACATGTGATGCATAATAGTAACCTCCCTCAGTTAAGATCAGATGAGGCAGAGAAGGACACCTACTTTGCTATTTCAAATGTCATTCAGAGTGATATTGAATACCAGGGGCAGAACAACATGGAAGAGGCTATCACTTCCGCCACTACTCTTCCCATCGTGTGCAATGACACCTTTCTTTTGGGGCGAGAGATGGTATGGGAGGAGGACAATTTGAATAATGAAGAGTCACAATTGTTTGGTGATGTGAGTGCACCGTTGTCAAATATCCATGAAGGGAAAATGATGGTTCAAATGGTGGCACCAGCAGTAGAAAAAGTGGACTATTGTGGCACCGTCGCACAAAATGATCGCATGGAAGCTGGTTTGTTGGAGGAGAATGAAGTTATGCCCATGTCCCTCGGGTTGTCTGAATCTAGAAAGTATGTTGCATCTGCTGAACAAAGTTATGGTAATAACCTTTTCCATGGACAATTTATTGTTCAATTATGGATGGCTCCTAAGAAATGCCATGGGAGACAAGAATGGAAATTTTCTGGTAATATTTCTCAGTATCTTGCTCCTATCACCCGGCTACAGGGAAAACGCACTACTCGAAGGAAAAATTTGTGGGGATGTTGGACCTCTTGTGATTTGTTCAAAGATGATGTGACAAAGGGAAGTAATGGTTCTTACCTATATGGAAATGGAGAATCCAGGGCACAATTTTCATATGAAGAAAATCAAGCAATATGTGCCATTGAACCCTTCGGTATTCCTTCCAGGTTTATGAGATCTAAGATTCTTGATGACGCAGATGCTCGAAGCCAAGTTATGAAGTTACTTCAATTGTTCAAGGAGGCTTGTCAAACATTTAAAATCGATAAAGGCCGCCAAGCAGCTCAAGCCGTAAAGAAACATCCTATCTATACATAACTTGGGCCAGTCATTGGGAATGTTTATGGAGCTGAAATTGGAATAAGTTTCACTTTAGAGCTGAGATGTCAATAGTTGGTCTCCATGGTCCCTTTGTATTAGGTATTGGCACTTCTAAGGTGAATGAAGTTCCCATTGCAATAAACATTGTTGCTTCTGGTGGTTATCCAAATGAATTGAGTAGCTCCGATGAACTCATATACAGTGGTCTGGAGGAAACTTTGATGGTAAGAAGGAAGAAGATGAAGATCAAAAGCTTGAGCATGGTAATCTTGCCTCGAAAATTGCATGGAAACTAAGACCCCCAGTCCGAGTGATTCATGGGTTTAAAAGTCTATATAGTGGTGAATACAGTCAATCAAAACACAAGAGGACCTCAACATTTACTTATGATGGATTGTACACAGTTGTGGGCTTTTGGCAAGAAAACCCAAAAGGGTCAATGATCTTCAAGTACAAGTTGCATAGGATGCTAGGACAATCCAAATTAATCTTGCGTGCAATCAAAGAAACTAGAGAGTCCAAACAACCTGAAGGTCTTTATGTTACTGATATATCTCAAGGAAGCGAGAGGACACACATACGTGTTGTCAACACAATTGATGACACTAAACAAACATTATCTAAATACATCACTGAACTCATATATCCAACTTCGTATAAAAAGGATCCTCCAAAAGGTTGTGACTGCTCGAATGGCTGCTGCTCAGAGTCTAATGATTGTGTTTGTGCAGCGAAGAATCAAGGAAAACTACCATACAATCACAATGGTGCAATCATATGGACTGAGCCCCTGGTGTATGAGTGTCTCCCATCATGCAGGTATGGTTGTAAAACTTTTTTTGAGATTCGGGGTTGCCTCTTCACCGTCAACATGCCAGCCACCTTAGTGAAGCGGGAGGTGCCCAAGAACGTGGTTGTGATTGTGAACAAGAAGAATGACCAAAAGACTTGTGTGTGTGTGTGTGTGTGTGTGTGACATGATGAGCGAATGCGAATGTCATTGTCCATGTAACAAACTAATATGTTAAATCATGATTAGATGTAAGGCTATGTCAGCTCCATTTCTTTTTAGGTCCAATCTAGTGTTGTTAGACATAATCCATCGGATTACGATCAAACGATTGTCACACTATCCACGTCCAATCTGTTTGCTAAACAAAATACAGATTCATATTGTATAAATTTCAGCCAAATGGAAGGTTAGCTTTTGAAAAAAAAGGAAAAAAATATATGTACAAATCGATTCACCATATCTACTAATCAAATATTGAAATGGAAAGTTTAGCAAAACTACTAACATGGGCAAATTAATCTTTTCTCATTCTATTTAACAACGTGAGGTCGCAAAACGGATGGCAATGGCTAGAAAGAAAACAAAGATAAGGCTGATTGCTAATAAGGAAATACAATTTTTTTATGGCGATTAAGGAACTTTAACGTATTCTGATGACGGCTGATAAGGAATTTTCCCATAAATCATCCCGAATAAATGTTCCAGATTTCCCGTAACGTTTTCTAATGGCTGGCAAGGAGTTTTCCGTTGGCAGTGCTTTGGAGCCAAGCCGGTCTTCTAAGTCAGACAGATTTCTTTGTAATATGAGCAGTGTCTCTTGTATCAGTGAGTGTAGCTGTAGGTGTAGTAGTAGGTCGTTCTTTTTTTGTGAGTATATCGTGTTCGTCTCGATGTGTGTTGGCCGCCCCACCAATTTGGTGCGGCGGTGTGAGGTGAGTTGTAGATTCTATTTTTTTCTTAATGAAACACAAACGTCATACGTTCTCGAAAACTACCGAGGAAATGTTACGAAATCCAAGCCGAGCGGGAAAAATCGCCATGTGCTTAAGAGGAAATCTCACGCCGGTAATGCCCCACGCGAAAGGTCAAAGATAACAAAGCCCACGCTACCCGTCCCTCCCTCTCCATTCCTTCTCTCCTGCAACTACCTTCCTCGTAATGTCACGTGTCGCACCTCCTGCCCCAAATCCCAAACCCTAGCGTCGGTGAGCTGCCAGATCCCGCCCGCGAGATGCCAAGCGGATCCGCAGAAGCGTTGCCTGCCTCCGTGGCTCCGTCAACTCTACTCCAGCGGCTCTGCCCCTTGATGCAGTGGCCCCATTAGAGCTCATGATGCCTCCGCCGCCGCCAGCGATGTTCTACCTGGAGCCATTCCAGTGCCCCGATTCTTGCATGGGCAGTCTCGAGAGCCCCGCAGCTGCCGTTGGTGAGCCCTGCGAGCTCAACTGCTCGCCATGGGACCTCATCGCCGAGCTCCCCCACTTTAGATTGTTGTTCTTGTATAAGGTGGGTGCTACGGGAACTGACGTTTGCGGCAGGTGGAAAATAGAGTACTAACTTGGTTCATGCAGAGAATCACTTCGTCCACCCATCTAACTGTGTGTCCAGGTGACAATAATCATAGACACCTATGCACTCATCTAAGTGTGTGTCCTGTGACAATGATCATGGAGACCTATCTACGCTGTGACTTTGTGTCTGATCCACTCCCAGGTTAGCGCCACATCACCACTCCCATCCTCCTCACTCTTCTATCATTTTGGGTTGCTCGGTGATTCTTGTTGCTCTGCCCGGTCGCTCGCTGCTTCCGTGGGGTTATTATCGGGTTCTCGCTGCTTGCGGGTCTGGTTTGTGCATGTCACTAGGGTTGGCCGACGGGTCTGAATAGGTAGGCAGTGGGTTATGCCAGCCGGCGAGGTCCGCATTTTTGTGGGTGCACCAACGTCAACTAGGCTTCCTTCATGGCAATTTTGGCGGTTGCTCGGCTATGGTTCGAATCGTCGAGGCGGCGGCGGGGTCGAACCTTAGATTCGTGCTCCACATTTTGTACGACAGTGGGCTATAGGGTGCGGCATATGTTCTTGTTGCTGGTACTAGTTGGAAGCTGGCTCTTCACGATAAACGTGGTGGCCGCCTCCGTGAAGTTGGAGAAGCTGCACATGGACACTGTTCCGAATAAGTGGATCAAAAGGACTCCGAAGAAATGGATCAAAAGGATATGTACATCGATTGTGTGTGTGTGTGTCCTACTACTTGATGTCAGTGTATGTGTGTGTCGTACTACTTGATGTCAGTGTATGTGTTGGACTTGGTAAATTAATAGTACAACGCGCCTATCCTTGAATCGTGAGGATCGGTCACATGGATGCGATCGCGCACTGGAACGTTGTGTTAGTTTCTTCCTCTCTTTTTGCAGTTGTTGATTCTATCTCTCCTAAAATTTTGCCCTCCGAACTCAACAATTCCGACATACAGAAATGTAGTTTTTGACATCAGAATCAGAAATTAATGATCCGTTCATTTTTGGAGTCCAGCCCTATGCAACAAATTTCCAAATAGAAAATATGCGCGACATGAACATGAACCGAATCGCTAATGGCCATTACGCGGTCACCGTGCGTACATGCGCGATCGATGCGATTGCCGTGTCGTGAAGAAGTTTCGGCACGACTTGAGCTCACCCCTGCAGGATGCCTCCAAGGCGCTAACACCAGCGCATGAGGATTCTAACTCTCTATTCGGGAACGGAAGGCACGGGCACCGGACGCCGCCGGCGTGGTGCCGTGCACGTACGGTACAGGGTCTGCACATGACGGCGTGTTGCGAGAGCTGCGAGCGACGTTGATTTGAGTTGGCCGCAGTTACTACTGCCCTTCTGGCTCTGCCTAACCGCCTGCCGCATCTGGATGGCTGGAACTGTCAAGGCTAAACGTGGCCTAGACACCGGCACTCGGTTTCCTGGAAGGGAAAATCAAATGCCAGTGGTACTATGCGTAATATTCAGCAAGCAAAACGTTTCGAGGCAAGCACCGCTCGCTCGTTCTGATAACAAAATTGAGCTGTGGTGGCAAAGCTATCGCCGAGCGAGCGAAACGAAACGAGAGCAGAAAACGTCCCCGTCGACGCACCGTCTATTTCACCGGGGATGATCACCGTCGCGCCTCGCGCGTGCCGGCGCTTGGAACGTTGAAAACTCCGGCGCGCGTGGCGGTTTGGCGGCCCGACCAACCATGTGGGTGTGTCCCTGCGTGTGCAGTACGTGTGCGTGGTGCTCGCCCACGTCCGGAGGCAGAGACACACTGCTCGAATTGGTGGTACTGGTCTACGGGTATAGCTCGACAAGCTGCCTAGCTGATAGGAAGGTGAGCACGTTTGTCGAACACGTACGTACTGGTCTACAGGTATGGCAGTATGGCTTGAATCTGCTTGGCTCTTTTCTGGCATTTTTTTGTGACTTAAAACAACAAAGCATCAACGCTGATACCGTATGGAGTGGTGATGACGAAGCAGTAACATCGGCGCACCACACATGGTGGTGTGCTTTATCACCTAATCCACGAGTCCTCACCTTCCGCCGGTGCGACACAGGACCTGAACTTGGAGACCATGTCATGTGCTTGGCGCGCGCGCGACGCGTCATCGACACAAGACGCAGCAGAGCTCGCGGCAAAGGTTTGGCACCGGGCCACGCTACTCCGCGTCTTGCCTGCAACGTGAAGTTGGACGCCCGGATCACGTCTCCGAAGTCCGAACGATGTTTGCAGGTTCTCGACACGGAGGAAGCATAGAATAGAAGAGCGTCGATCAGCAAGCAGTCAAGCACTTAGAGCGGCGACGCTGGCGAGCTGAGTCAAAGCCAGAACGAAAATTCAGAACAGCAAAACGCATGTGATCGATCTGCGGATATTTTGCCGCCCTCGGTTCCGAACCTGATGTGCTTGAGTTCCAGGGTTCCAAACGGCACAGCTAGTTGCCCGTCCCGCGGCCTTGCCTACGCCCATGTCCCTAACTGGCGCGCTCCGGCTTTCGCGAGAACGGCGGTGGCCGTGACGCTTTGCAGTGCCTGCCGCTCCGAGGTTTCGAAGTTGGACGTGTTGAGTCGATCGAGGTGTTTCGGCTTTTGGGCGGTTCGGCAATGCTTTTGACGTGCGAATTGGCACTTCACATGGCGATCGGGGTGAGCTGCAGGCCTGCAGCGACTTGCCGTGGAGCGGTGGGCTGTGTAGAGGCGAACTTGTATACGCGTCTAAATCTGCTTTGCTACACTTGCATCAATTAGATTAGAATACACACACAAATTGATTCGCCATGTTTACTAATCAAATGTTGATAAGGAAACTTTAGCAAAATTACTACCAGAGGCAAATTAGTTTTTTCCATTCTATTTAACACCATTGGACCACAAAATGGATGGCAATGGCTAGAAAGGAAAGAAAGATAATGTTGATGGCTAATAAGGAAAAGCAAAAAAGTTTATGTCATCTAAGAAAGTTTAACTTTTTCTTATGGTTTTTGATAAGGAATTTTCCCATAAATCATCCTGAGTGTCCATGTCGTCGTGCACTGCAGCGGAAATCCCTCGCCGGCAACACCCCACGTGAAAGGCTAAAAGAAAGCGAACCCCACTCCAACCATCCCTCTCTCTCCTGCTACTACCTTTCTCGTGGCGCCATGCGTCTCACCTCCCGCCCCAGTCCCAAACCCTAGAGTCGGCGAGGCGTTAGATCCCGCCCGTGAGACACCATGCAGATCTGCAGGAGCGTCACCCACCTCCGCAGCTCTGCCAACTGCCAACTCTGCTCCAGCGGCTTTGCCCCTGGACACGACGACCCCATTAGAAGCCGCCGCTACCGCCAGCAGTTGTAATACTTAGAGCCATGCTCAACGCTCGAGAGCCCCGCCAATGCCGTCGGTGAGCCATGCAAACACCACTCCCCTACCAGCGTCAGCTAGCCTTCCTTCATAGTAATCTTGGCGGTGGAGCAGCTATGCAGGGTTCCAATCATCGTGGGAGGGGGGGGGGGGGGGGGGGGGGTCGAGCCCTATATTCGTGCCCCACATTTTGGTATGACAGTGAGCCGTAGGGCGCATATACATATTATTGTTGCTGGTTGGATTTATTAATGTGTTTGCACCGATTAAGAGGAAGGATTTAGCCTTACGGGGAAAACGGGGCGGGGCCTCGAAATGTAACAGGTCGGGGACGGGGATGGAGATTTCTTCCCATGGAAGACTGTGAGGAAGCGAAATTAGTAAAATAGTGTGGTCCGTTTATGAAATCTCAACCCAATAGCCCACACATATATATTCTTCCATCGAAACCCTAGAAGGCTTCTCATTTTTTTCTTCCCCAAACCAGCCGTCACTCTCAGTTTCACATCGTTCTGTTGCCTTATCTCTCCCTTTGCGTATCTCCACAAGTGCAGGACGGACAGCGCGCGTGTGACGACGCAAGCATGCGGCGTGAGGCCATGATGGCGACGGTGAGAGACGTCAATGGGAGGGCCTCGGCTACACACAACGTTAGCACGAAGCCGATATGTGCGCGCTCGTGTGTGTGTGACTCGTACTACTGGGTGTTAGTGTATGTGTTGGACTTAGCGTATGTGTCGGTCACATAAATGCTATCACACAAGAACATTGCGTTGTGTGTGTGTGTGTTTTGCAACTGTTGATTGTATCTCTCCTAAACTTTTGCCCGAACTCATCAATTCTGACGTAAAATAAAGTTTTTGACATTAGAATCAGAAATGATCCGTTCGTGTTTGGAGTTTATGCAACCAATTTCCAAATAGAAAAATCGGTGCGATGAACATGAACCAAATTTCTGGTGGCTATGACGCGGTCACCGTGACATACACATGCACGATGCGATTGCCGCGTCGTGAAGTTTCGGCACGATCGAGTTGAGCTCACCCCGACCCGAAGCAGGATGCCGCCAAGGCGCTAACACCAGCACACGATGATTTGAACTCTCTCTTCGGGAACGGAAGCCACGGGCACCGGCCGCCGCCAGCGTGGTGCCGTGTCCAGTGTGCACGTACAGTACAGGGTCTGATGCACATGACAACGTGTCGAGGCCTCGAGGGAGTTGCGAGCGACGTTGAGTTGAGTTGGCTGCAGTTATTACTGTCCTTGTAGTTGTAGCTCTGCCTAACTGACTGCCGCATATGGATGGCTGGAACTGTGAAGGCTAAAGGTGCGTTCGGCGCACCCCCTCTAATTTTTAGCACCCATCACATCAAAGAGAATCTTGTTATTTAAAACTACTTTTATTAATTTAATGACAAAATCTATGTCACAACCCCCCTCTAAATCGCGAGACGAATCTAATGAGCCTAATTAATCTATATTTGTGATGCTACAGTAACCATCGTCTAATTACGGCTTAATTACCCTCATTAGATTCGTCTCGCAAATTCGAGAGGAGTCCTGAAATTAATTTTGTAATTATACTTTATTTATAATTAAAATATTCGTTGCAAAAACTCCCTAAAATTTAGACCCCATGCGCCGAACGCACCCTAAACATCACCTTAAATAGCAGCATCTTTACCTGTTCCCCATACTTGGTTTCCTTGAAGGGAAAATGTTTTGAAGCAAGTACCGCTTGCTAGCTCGTTCTCATGATGAAATTGAACTGGAAGTGTGTGGGCAAGCTGTCGCCGAGCGAGCGAAACGAAAGGAGGGCAGACATAGCGTGATAGCGTCCCCGTCGAGCGTCGACGCGCCAGGCGAGTACTTCGCTTGGTGCTTTGGCGGCCTGACCATGTGTCCATGTGGGTGTGTCTCCCTCCCTGAGTGGTGCGCGCCGTGCCTTTTGCGAGTTATGGTACTACGGAGTGATGGTCGTGTTCTCATCGACGAAGCAGTAACATCGACATATGTGCTCATATCACCTAATCCACGAGTCCTCATCTCCCAGATCCCGCAGCCGACGCGACACAGACCTGAACTCGGAGTCCAGGTCATGTGTCTGCCGTGGCGGCTCATCTCCAGCGGTTGTGGTTGAGAACGCAGCAGAGTGGCAAAGGTTTGGCAGTGGGCACGACCGCACGACACACTACGCAGCGTCTTGCCTGCAATATGATCACGTCTCCTATGTCTGGTCAGGAATTCCGGAGATGGCGAGCTGCGAGTTAGCAAGCCCGAACGAAACTCAGAACAGCGCCTCACACCTAAACGCAGGTGATCAGCGGATATTTTGCCGACCTCGGCTCCGAACCTGATCTTCTTGTATTCTGAAAGAAATTCACAACAGCCAGCGCCTAGCTCGTTATGAAGACAGACGTAAACCGAGATCCTTATTTCCTGGTGATGACCCTGTTCGCAACATTGCTAGAGATCAGCAGTTAGCTGGGGGTAACTCTGCACGCGCCATGTCTATTCAGTCAACCTTTGCCGCCGAGGTCCTTTGTACAGTCCACGATCACGCGCATCACAGCCAGCCCGTCCAGCAAAACGTGATCGTTTCCGATCAATAATAATCAATTTTACTCGCTACTCATAATCCGAACAAGAGGCATGCTGGACAACAGATACCGTCTGATGCCTTCCATTTTCACACAATCATTCATAACGAAGCGTATACCAAAACATCAACAATTTATAAACGAACTACCAGGATACTACGCTATGGCCTTAAGCTGAATTCAGATGAAAGTACCAGATACTTGACACATTTGGCAAACGAAATAGTTCATTCATCGACTAGAAAATTCTCAAACCAGAGTACCAGATGCTTATAGATAACACGGTTCACCAAAGATTTTACTGTCACAACAGTATTACCAAACTACTTGAAATAAGGGGGCAGATGTTCCACAAAACTGATAATGCACGAAAGCACAGGTTTCTCAGTATTTGATCGGGGCAAGAATCTCCAGCTGAGATCCCAGCTTCTCGTCCGCGGCCTTCTCAGCCTTGACCCGCAGCTTCGCCAGTTGCTTCCTCCTCTCATACGCAACCTTGGCCTTCTCCTTCCTCTTCTCCTCAAGCTCCTGAAAGAACAAAAGAACAAGACACGATGACCAACAGACAATATTTGCCACAAAGAAGTCACAATTTAAAACACAATGCATTAACATGTTTTCAGAAACAGACTGCAAATAGAAATATTTACATAATCAAATTATTAACACGAGCAATTCATGGAATGTAATGGCCTCAGAGATCTTGGTGGTTATGATCATCAAATGGGAACACCCATCAAGAGTAGCAAATATTTTGATCACATCACAGGCTCATCAAACAATGCAACCACAAATAACAAAAATGAGATAAATCAAAACATACAATGTCACAAAGAAATCCTACAAATTATCAACAAAACAGAAGTGTACCACATTGCATGGTAAAATTGGCATGATTCTGTCAGAAGTAGCTGGTTGATAAAATCATATTTCATAATCAGTGGGAATCCGATTGATTTTCTTCGTCACTCAGAATCATGCACATTTCATCACAACAATTCAAACATTTTGCATGCTTATTCTGTAACTAAGAAATGAATCATAACTGAACAATTCCTGGAAAATTAGGTACCGATCCTAACAACACATGATGTACCACATTAAAAACTATACACGGGTAATCTGTTGGCAGTTCCAACTCTAGAGTCAATTTCATTTGCATAATACCAGACCATCCATCTCCCTATACGCGTGATAGCTAATAATTCATGCCTGAACATCTACAAAAGGAACAAACAGCTCGAGAGGGGTAAACATACCCTGATGGTGTCGTGGTAGTTCCATCCGACCTCCTTGGAGAGCTCGCCGAGAAGACAGTACTTGTGACCAGGCTGCAACCTCAGAACCCTGAAAGAGCACAGAGCAATACGATCAGAACCAAGCACGCGAGCACTAATCAATCACAGATCCAGATAACGAACAAATGAGCCACACGTACTTGAGTGCGTCAGGGATGACCATGCGCTTGGTCCTGTCGTACGGCGGCGGGACTCCCTCGTAAGTCTTGAGCCTGGCGAGAGCTGCCTCTCCCCTCTTGGTCTTGTGCGGGATCATACTGACAAATCGACGCAACAAGTAGATTAGTAACAAAAAAAATGGCAGCAACGAAGCTTATGCAAGACTAATCGAAGCGGAAAAATCTCTTACCCGCGGATGGTGCGCCAGAGGATCTTGGCGGGGGAGCGGAAGTGGATGGGCCCGTGGGACGGCTTGGTGTTCATCCTCTTGCGGAGGAAGCGGAGGTACTTCATCTTCTGGCGGACGAGGCCGCCGGACAAGCAGATCTCCTCGCAGCGGACCACCACCACCTTCTGCCCGTTGAGCAGCTCCTTGGCGATGATGGAGGACAGGCGGCCGAGCATGTGGTTGCGCGCATCCACCACGATGCGGCGCACGGACAAGCCGGAGCCGGACACCATCTCGCCGGGCCTTCTTCCGCTTACCTGTGGCGGCGGCGGCGGCGGCGCTAGGTTTTGGAGTGGGAGGGTGGAGGCGGAATGGAGTGGAGGCGCGGCGCTAGGGTTTCTTATTTATAGGCCTCGTCGATTAGGGTATCTGCTGGCTTGGTGTTGGGCTGGACTGCTGGCTGTTTTTGTAAGGCCCAATACATGGTCCCTAGGATGGGCTCTAGTTCTGTTTTCGTTTCGTTTCGTTCCTTTCTTCTTTTTCTGCTTGAGATGCTCTGCAGCAGCTCAGGTTCGTTAAATAAATATAAATTGTGCTACTTAGTAAGAAACAATCTTATTAAATTAGTTTTGAATATATGCCTCTGAACTTACAGGACGCCTCGGTCACCAGTCGTATGCGACGATCCTGAGTCATGAGATGAGGAAAAAAAAATGTGACATTTTATAACTATAAAGTTTTTTGGGGCTACAATGCGCTGACAGTGCAGTTGGAGCTCACTCAAAAACTGAAGCACGGCGTCGCTTGAATGAAGAATCAACTAACGTGGATAATAATAGTCTAAGGAAAGGCAAAGACAAGTGAAAGCACGATGGGATTTGCACACAGTTCAAAATTCTGAGAATCTGTCACGCCATTAATTCATTTGATAGCTTTCCCAGAGCTGACAGTTTGAATGATCTCCAATACAGGGCAACAAAACAGGCACTTCTTGAAGAATATTTGTACAAGCTAAAGTGTCTTCACCCATGACCAGGGTAGAACAACAGGGAAGTTCAAGCACAGCAAGTTAAGGGGGAGGCCCCATTATGAGCAACTGCGCTCCTTTTGCCAGCAATTTGAGCATAGAAGTTCCAATGTGGATCACTCTCAGTAATGAAAGATTGACCGAATGGATTATTACGTACGTAAGACTCAACATCATATGCAGCGGCAAGATTCTGTAGATACATACGAAGGTCTCCACCTGGGCCTGCTTGTTAGGAATGAAATGTAGCATGAGTAAGTTAATAGCTTAAGGTAGAACATCATTAAGACGATAAGCAAAGAGCACATACCCAATGAGTTATCATTCCTGTTCATATAACTGTAGGGGCGAGGAAAAATTGCCGTATGCCGCTGCACAAAATAGACATGAAAGGAGTGTGTGTCATATTGAATATCCTCAAGTATTGAAAAGATTGGCGCATAGAAAGCGATGGAGAAATACAGGATTGCGCAGAGCTTTGTAAGGAGAATCATCCACAAGTAATGTATTCGAAGGTGAGTAGTCCCCCATTTCCCATGGAAGATCAGGTTCTTCCTTATTCCACAATTTCCTCAGTTCCTTCAGAACTAATGGTTTGTGCATGTTCTCCAGTGTTTTGTGTCCGGTAAATGTGCATTTAGACATGTCCTGCCCATATTAAGGTTATAAACATATTAATACTAATAAAACATATTAATACTAAATAAACACCTTTAGTTGACCTACCCAGCAAAATAATAGCCGTGGTTTGAAATCTCTCATAACGATATTAACCACCGAATCAACATTTTCTCTGGACAAGTCAGAATGCCACAATAAGTACCAAGTAATGAAGAAAACCAAAACGGGAAAGCCATGAAAGAAAAAGAATGAGAAGTGATCATACTTTTTTCTGGAGGACCATATACCTAGGTCGAAGTTCCAGGAGCAAAATTTGAGAAAATCATCACAGTAAGGTCTTCGAAAGACTGGTAATAGAAAGCATATCAGTTTGTACCATGTACCAATATCTTCCATCACATAAAAATCAGCACTGTTGCAAACAATAAGCATAGGCAATAATAAATAATTTACCTAATTTTCCTCGAACCTTGGCATCAGCCATGTGAGCATTGTGGTAGTCTTGGTTGATATCCGCAAGTAAACCATTAAGATCTAGGATAAGAAGCTTTTTCTTTGGAAATTCTATGAAGGATCGTCTTGGTGAGAATACAGTTTTTAGCTTTTCCACATGTGCCTCAGCGAAACTGGAAAAGCTGAGGCAGTTAGCGTTGCTATCTTCTGCATCTTGCTCTAGCAGTCCATTTCTCTCAGTACTGGTGCAATCCAAATTACTCTTTCCCGGTTCACACCTTTTATCAATGGTGCTGTCCAGATTCACAGCTTCTCCTTTTGTCTTTGCATTATCCACTGAGACTGAATTAGTCATGAGTCTAAGACATGAAGTATTTTTCTCAGATACCATTCCCACCAAACCAGAGTCATTGGCACCATTTGACAAAGGACAATCCTGAGAGATAGTGTTCTTGCAACGATTACGCCTTTTCCTGCCTTTCCTTTTCTTTCTTTTCTTCGCTTCCTCCTTTAAGTTGCTAGAGTCAATAGAAGCTCCATTTTCATTTTCCGTATGTTTTTTTAATTCCTTCAAAGAACTACAGTCAGGCGATGTTTCTTTTGAGTTTCCTGACAAGCTAGTTTTTTCCATCACTGGCCATTTTGAGTCTTCATTCTGATAATCCATATTAACATTACCATTTCCCGATGCTGTGCAATCATCATTAGATTGCTTAAAGAACTTGCTCCTTAAGGTTCCGATTTCTCGGACTGAATCCTCGCGGGAAAGAGAATAGCTGGCAGCAGCATCTGTATTATTTGAATTGACTATTTTCTTGGTTGTTGTTTCCGGCAAACTAACACTCAAATGTGCTTTCACTGCTTCCAAACAACAACCTGATTGCAGGGATGAATCTCCTTGCACTGAGGCTATATCTGACACACAATTAGCGGTATCATGCAGGTCTCCTAGAGCACCCGTCCATTTTCCCCCAAGCGCTGCTGACATATAGAGCATTCCATACCAAAGTTAAAACTCAAGAAAGTACTACAAACAAAACATACTCTTATATATACTCTTCATCGCAGCGTGTAACTTTAACCATTTTTAAAATGCTGGGTAGAAACCTGGAATCCCAATTGAAAGGGCAGCAGTTATTATGAGGCTTTATTCTCTATTCCAATGTTTGAAGTTTTTGTACTATGTTCCTTTCTCTTAATGAATAGGCAGTTCACCTGCCTCCTTTTCATAGAAAAAAGGACAAAACATATCTAGAATTAATCTAAGTTATGATGTTCAAACGATTGCAAACGTAAGAGAATATCCAAACATTTAAGCAGCACCACCGCACTTCACACATCAGTAAAGCATTGCGGCAAAGTATGCATAACTGAAGAGGTGGACGCGACAAAGGGGACGTGAAGTATTTCACCAAACAAAATGCGAGCAGTAATATCGATCTCGGTGCGTTGCCACGACCACGAGGGCACGCAGAAAAACTAGCGAGGCAGTGAGGCTGACAGCATACCTGAACCAGGCGCTTCCGGACTCTTCGACACCTCCACCGCCGCCGCCGCAGCCCGATCCCGCCGCCGCCGCCGCCGGCGGTTCCTGCGCCTCGACGACGTTGCTGCAGCCGCGGCGTTCCCGGGCGCGGTGCTTCCCCGCTCCGCGGCCAGCACGTCCGGGCCTGCCCCCGTCGACGCGGCCGCAGCAGCACGCCGGCGGCGACGCCCCCGGCGCTTCGACGCGGGACGCCTCGCCGGCGGCGGGTCCATCCGGATCTGGCGCACCGAGGCGACCCAAAATTGGAAAGGATCAGGAGCGGGGGGAGGCGTCCGGGCACAAGTCAGAGTGCACGGCAGGCATGGTGGCGCCCGCGTGAAAAGCCCTCGTGCTCGTCTGGTCTGGGGGATGAGTGATGACGGTGCAGGCAGGCAGAGGCGACGGCCGACGGGTTCGGGACTTCCGGTTCGATGCCTTTGCACGGATTGAGGTTTGGGTTCCGGATTCACAGCTTCTTTCTACAAACTGCTGAGTGCTGTGCTGAGACTATCTCCAACGAGGAAACCTAAAATCGGAGACCAAAACAACTGAATGGGTGGTGGAGGGACTGAAAGGGTACCTGCTGAATTTGCCGATCTCCAACGGAGCACCGAAACCCGACACCCTCTTCCTCCTCCAGCTCCCACCACGCCTCCGGTCCCGCGCCGCCATCCTGGCCCGCGCCGCCGCCCTGGCCCGCGTCGCCGCGCCCGCGACCCCCACCGCTCCCGTCCCCGTCTCCTCCAGCGCTCCCGTCCCCATCTTTTTTCCATCGAACCTCTCCCATCCCCGTCTCCTCCAGCGCTCCCGTCCCCATCTTCTCCAGCGCAAATCCTAGGATCGCCCCAAGAAATCCGGCCGCCCCCGCCGCCCGGACCTAGCAAAACGGATTGAGGGTGATGCTTGGACCTCGCCGGTGAAAGGAATCGGCCCAGGAATCGGCAGAGGCAGAACGGTGCGCTAGATTGAGGTTGAATGGTCGTCGTCGTCCATGGCAGAGGCCGAGGAGGCATGGGCGAGGGCGGCGCAAGCGCGGGCAAGGGCGGCGAGACAGGGGCGAGGGCAAGGGCGGCGCGGGCGTGGGCGAGGGCGGCGCATGCATGGGCGAGGGCGCCGACGGGCGTGGGCGAGCCGGAACAGCGCCGCGCCGAGCTTGTGGTCGGGTGGCAGCGCGAGGGAGAAGCGGCTCGGCGCTAGAGAAGGAGGAGGAGGGAGAAGCGGCGCGGCGGCGGAGGTCTCGGGCGAGCTCGCCGCGTCGGGATGGGGGGCGCCCGCCTGGGGCGACGGCGCGTCGGGATGGACGGCGGCGGGGTAGGTGGCTTCTGTTCGTAGAGAGAGAGAGGAAGAAAATAACGATTCGATCATTGGGTGGGCGAGCGAGGGAGACGCACTTGTGCGTCGCGGCGGGCGCTGCGCGCAAAATGGGTAGGGTGTTTGGGTGTTCCGTTGGAGATAGTTTTTAGAGGTTTCAGTACCTATTTTGCGTATTACTTAGGATTTGGGTGCTCCGTTGGAGACAGTCTGACACCGGAATACTTGTGTCCGTTGCGTCTCCTAGATACAATGGTTAATGGCCAGGACACGACATATAACATGATATAATAGGGTTTCTAAAATTCCTATCAAATAAATGTGCATGATACTGCATTGGGATTTGTCTTCGTTGGGTTAGACCAGCCCAGATGGTTAGGAAGTTATTTGCTGGTGGCCAATTGTTTAATGCATTTATTCAGAAATTTATCAAATGGCCAATGTATTTCTACTGTAAATTAGACATTCCCAAAGGTCAGGCGTTTATTTAATCCACTTTTAAAGTTAAAAAATAGTTGTAGACAGCTTGATATTTGAGGCCGGGTCAAAACTAGTTTCAGAGACAATACTCCCTCTTCCAAGGGTTTGTTGGAAAGAGAAGAGTCGGGACCCTAAACTTGTGATTCAGTAATTTATAATTTCGAAAGTAAAACCCGGTCTTTTTGTCCTAATTAAGAGCAACTCCAACAGCCTAGCTAAAACATGTTTTTTCTCTAAATATAGCTAGTGATGTTGAAAATAACTCTCCAACAGTCTCTCCAAATCCATATCTAAAATAGCTAACTCTTTATTCCACTTTTCTAACTAGTAATATTTAGCTAGGGACATTCACTCTGTATTCCCTTCCCGCGGGCCCTTGGTGGTTTAGAGAGTCTGTTGATTTACTCCAATATTTTTAGATGTACTTTATTTTAAAGACTAGCTAAACCCAAAGAATTTAGAATATATTTTACCTAGTCTCTTGGAGATGCTCGTGTATTCTGAAGTTTTAGCGGCCTCTTTCAAGTCACCACTGGTGAATCGACTGACACAACCCAGCAAGGTCCATTGCAGCGTGTGACTGATATTAAAGGTATTTTTGCGTTATTTTAAGTGGCATACATCAGGCTAAGAGTTACATACAAATGCAAGTCGACTTCCGATGAAAATGCTATTGACCATTCCCACTTGGTTCTACTACTTCTATCTCGGCTGTCCCGCCAAAGCCGCCGGTGGCCTCAAATTTCGGACCTTGCAGCTGCCGCTTCACCAAGGCCGTATAGATGCCATCGCGGCTGAGAAGCTCATCGTGCGTGCCCCTCTCCACAATCTGGCCGTCAGAAACCACCGCTACGGTGTCGGCGCTCTTGACGGTCGAGAGCCGGTGAGCTATCACAAGAACAGTCCTCCCTTTCATCAAGGAGTCCATTGCATCCTGCGCACATGCACCGGAAAAACAGTGTCACATTCCAGCCCTCAAAGAAATGGACACATAATGATAGTGCATCACACCAAAGGGTGTTACAGCAAGAGGGCCGATTACTGCGGATTGACATCAGTTCATGAGATGAGAGGTATGGAGTACCTGGACAAGATATTCGCTTTCTGCATCCAGGGCACTGGTGGCTTCATCCAGGAGAAGCACTCGCGGGTTCATAAGCAAAGCTCTCGCGATGGCGATCCTCTGTTTCTGCCCGCCAGATAACCTGATCCCTCGCTCTCCAACAACTGTCTTGTACTGGTCCGGAAAGCTAGATATGAAGTTGTGCGCATTTGCCATTTTCTGCATACGGAAGTTAACTAGTAAGGGTGTGCAATGCTACAGTCTTGCAGTAGTGTTTCTACATGCAGATACTTACAGCTGCGTTCTCAACATCAGCAAAGCTAGCTTTGCCCTCTAATCCATAAGCAATATTCTCTTCGATGGAGCAGTTAAAGAGCACGGGCTCCTGGCTAACTATGCTTACCTGAAATAAGTTGGTTAACATTGGTCATCACAAGATCTTGTTTTACTGGTCAGCAGCCAGTTGCATAAATAACCTCTACATAAACTGCAAAGCTCTCATATAGATTTCCATTCTAACCAATTGGCGATTTTCATGTTGAATAGTGGAACTGTATATGTGTGCATAATCATTTCTCTAATTTAAAGTCTCAAGAATCACATCACAAAAAAATATTTTCAGTATTGTATAATATAGAAAATTTAATAGAATATTTCAAGCAGCTACTCCTAGTTGGCTAGTTCAAACTGCCAAATCTAGTTTCACATTCCTGATTTTTTTTTTCTATTTGGGATAATTTTTCTCCTGAACTCGAGTTTTCTTAAGGTCATTGAAACTTTTAGCATCATAGTTCACACCAGCATTTTTTCCAAATTAGCTGAATGTTAGTACATAGTAAATTGTTTCACAGTCTATTAGGTGGATCTACTAATTGGTAGTTGGGCACAAATTAAATTGAAGGAACAAACTAGTATATCATGATATAACATGAAACCAGTTCCACAGCACAATAAATAGTTTCATAGACTACCTTCTGGTGGAGATATTGATGCGATATTTCTACCAATGGTACTCCATTAAGCATGATTCTTCCTTTCAGGGGGTCATAAAACCGTTCAATCAAATTCGCTATTGTAGTCTGCAAAAAAATGGTTGATGTTATAAGTGAGCCAGCAGCTGGAACACAATTTCTTCTGTAACATAAAGCATAGCAGTAATTAGCATACAGGAAATATATATTCTTACTTTACCACCACCACTTGGCCCAACAAGGGCAACCTTTGACCCTGGGGCTAACTTCAAAGTTATTCCCTGCGATTTTGATCATACAGACAAAAAGATTAACTGAGATGTAGCATGTACATATTTCCTTGGCTGAAAATTGTATACGCATCTGCTGATATAACTACTTTACCCTGTTATAAAATGCAGTGTTTTTACGGGTTGCTAGTAAAATCAAGCAATAATGGTGCATCCATACCACTACAAGGATCATTCAAGTTGGTCAACAACATGATTTATCTTGCAAGCAAATCCACTTATCACTATCAGCTTCATAATAGATGTTATTTTCCATATTCACATATTTTTTATGGTGTTCAGCTGATTTTCCCCATAATCAATTAGGAGTACTTATTCTTGAAATAATGCTCAAGTACCCATACATATAATCATGAAAAACAATCTCATACATATCAATCGGAGCGTATTATTTTGAAGGAAAGCCCTTAATTTCCTTAGTGTTTTTCTCTTTTGCTGTATAGTTAAGGTGTTCAGTCTCTAGTTTGGTAGTCTTTTGGACTTTTATTTAATAAATCATGCAGTGCAAGCCTCTCCTACTGTCATCGCGTCAAAAAGAAAACTATTGGCACCGTAATGTTGCAATCTGCAGCCATGTATGGCACTGGATCTTAAAGATGTTATTCTTATGTTACAAGCAGAGCAGACACAAAAAATGGATTATTAAACTATTTCTTTGGAAAGAACCTAGTAATCCAGGAAAAGCCTACAAGAATATGGATGATAAGTGGTGCAAGTTTGGTACCTAGTTTTCTAACTGTGGATAGTGTACACAAAATGAAGAAAATGTCAAATCTTCTAAGGAAACGTATCAGGTGGAAACCAACCTCTCCGTGCAAACTATAGAAACTTTAACCTGAGCCGCAAGATCTTGATCCAAAGGGGCGCTCAGAAAAGGTGTGAGGGGTGATTTGCAAAGTTGTTTTTGTAAATCACCCCTTCCACCTCCCTAAGCCTACAAATCACCCCTCCCACCTCTCCTGAGTGCCCCCTTGGATCAAGATCGTGTGACTCAGATTGAAGTTTTCATAGTTTGCACGAAGTGGTTGGTTTCCACCAGATATGTTCCCATCTTCTAAATGATCATTTGAGCTGCGAAAAAGTACCTTGAGAATCATATGAGAAGGGCGAGAAGGATATGCAAACCAGACATCATCAAGTTCAACTTCCCCATCATTTTCACTAAAATGGAAAGGAAATATATCATTACAATAGGTACAACATAGTATGTACTGATTGAATAAGTAGAGCCACTCGAGAAAGCTGATAGAGAAAGAAACTAACTTCATCGGGCATTTGTCTCCAGAATTCGCCATTGATGAAACACGGTCCAGAAGTTGAAAAACTCTACGGCTTGCACCAGACGCTTTCATTACAGTTGTATATAGTCCTGACAAGGCAGAGACCGACGAGCCAACTGCACTCCCACAAATGAGATCCATTGTTTATACAAAGATAAATAAACCCTAATTGATACTGTTAAAATCAGATGTGCATTGCCCCTTGTATTATTGCTGATTTCTAACTCACAGGCATAAAATATGGTAGGATGATAGGTAGTGGATTCAGTACCTGTAAGACTGTATAAGATGAATGATGTGAGAGAACCAGTTGTCATGTAGCCATTGATGGTTAAGTTGGCGCCATATATCACAACAATAACCACTGACAGAGTTGATGCTGCATTAAGCCCTCCAGAAAACATCCCAACAACTTTCTACAGAAAAGAAAATTATATTGAATTAGATCGTTAAAATTATGCAATGCAGTGTTGCTTCTAATTGAATGATATGGCACCCACAGCTTGCTTGAGACCAAGTTTCAGCGTCTCCTCTACTTTTTCACCATAGCGTGAAATCTCGTGAGGCTCCTGAGCAAAGGATCTTACAGTTCGAATGGCACCAAATGATTCCTGAATGGCAGCAGATAGACTTTTCAATAAATATAAATGATAAAATATTATAAATATGCTTGGAACAGAAGTCAATACATCAATTCCTTATTTTAGGTGACAGTACCCAAAGAAAGGATCCAAGAAAAACTTCCTCACAGCTCATTAACAAACCATAGAGGCCATAAGAAGCTCTGGCAGTACAAACCTCAGCTATGGATGAAGCTACAGCAGCCGCAGCTTGTGTTTGATGTGAAAGCTCACGAAGAAAACGTCCAAAGCTACGCACAGCAACTGATATAACTGGGACAATTACGAGCGCCAGCACTGTGCAACGAAGTAAAAATAATATTTACAAAATTAAAGAAAAAGGGAGAAGAAATGCTGATAATTTGACTGTACACCCAGTTACATTCCTTTGCCAAGTTACAGTAAGCATATGAAGCTTCTGTGCATAATAAGCTTCCAAGCAAAAATAAGATGCCAAAGTATAAACATATGGCATTTGTACTCACGTGTTAACTTCCATGAAGTTGAGAACATGAAACCAAGACCAATAGCCGTAGTAGTGATGTTGCGCAGTGCCTCTGATAAGTTAGTTGTGGCAGCATTCTTTATTATTTGTGTATCTTCAGAAAGCCTGCTTAAGAGCTCTCCTGTCCTAGTCACATCAAAAAATGCTATTTCCTGTGGTGGCACAAAAGAAGTGATGAAAGAAAGAATGATGTGTGCATGAATATAAACGCTCTGGACAGAGAAGACTTGCTTGCCTGGTTTATGAGATGACTGAACAAGTCCTTCCTAAGTCGAGCAACCACTCTCTCACTAGCAGAGTTGAACAGCCACGCTCGAAGAGCAGTACAAACTGAACTGAAACAGGGCAAGAATTCGTTTTCAGTGATTCCAGGGACCACCCAAATAATATAATCGGTTTGTAACATAAACATGTCTTCTTTTCTAAAATGAGGAAGTATTCAGACGGATATTGTTCAATTAGTGACACATAAAGTGTAGAATGTAGCATCTCCGTTGATATTAAAAGTCAAGTTTAGTAAGAAAGAAAGATACCCGACTACAACGATAATCACAATGTACAAAATGGTGCCCCTCACGTCCTCCAAGGCTTGAGCTTTATCTTCTGGACGTTGAACATCTCTTGACACAATGTCGATTATCTTGCCACCATATTTTGGCTGCAGGACGCCACAAGATGATCCATCCATTACAACATGAAAAAAAAATGTTTAAAACGACCCTCTTCAAGAACCAAATCACTTTTCTCTGAAAAAGGGACCACACATCACTAGTTCATAATAGCAACAGTTCGTTCAAAAGTCTCCACTTATATACAGAAGAATCGACTTATTTCAATTGGATCATGATTTATGCCGCTAGCTACATTTTATACTATCAGGATACATGCTAATAAAAGAACCGGAGTTACTGCACGCAGCGCAAAGTTCCATTAAAGACAGTGGAGCTTTAATAATGAAATTCAGCAGTAACATTTTTTTATAACAAGTGGCGGGTACCTACAACGAGAATGTTACTGAGGGAGGCGATGAGCAGAGCTATGGTGGCAAGGACCAGCTTCCCGGCGTCATGCTTGGCCTGCACACGCGTTCGGCGTGACTTGAAGATCATGACAAGAGACCAGGTTAAATATCAAACGGAGCAGAGCTCACTCACCAACTTGATGACCCGGCAGAACCCGACGTTCGCGGCCTGAAGGAGATGAAAAAAAAAAACAGAGAGAGGATTAATCAGCTAGCGAGTGATTCCAATTGGACTGGTTTGTGCGCGTGAACGGAGAAATTAAGTGGGCAGGGGAGGGACGCGGTGCAGGTTGGAGTTTGGGTGCGGAACCTGGACGTTGCTGCCCTCCTCCAGGTCGGAAATCGCCCTCGACGTCTCCTGTGCGCGCACACACACCCCAAGCACCAGCGTAATCAGAACGCGTAAAATCAAAATTGAAGAAGGGAGCTGCGCCTGCGCGCGCGCGCGAGAGAGAGAGAGATATAGAGAGGTTGCGGCGCCCACCGGTTTGTCGAGGAGCGGGGCGCGGTTGGCCTTGGGCGCCGTCTTGATGCGCAGGTTCTTCCCCATCGCCGCCGCCGAAGCCTCGCGCCGCGGTGGTGGAGGAGGCCGGCCGGCCACGCGCACTGCTGGCCTACGGCGCCAAACCAGTGGGAGGCGCGGAGGAGGGAGGAGGAGGAGGAGGAAGCCTGGGCGAGACGACGAGACGACACCGAGGCGGAGACGAGCGGACCTGCTTTTGTTGTTGCGTAGCGCAGTGCCGCGGCTCGGGGAGGTTGCTCTTCACATCACATCACATGGAGCACAAACAGACACAGGAGTCGCCGGTACGGCCAGGCAAAAGCGCCCCCAAGCCAACCAAATGGCGGACGCGGCTGAGACAGGTACACTCAGGCTAAACTATGCGCTGCGAGCCAATTGCGCGCCACATCCGGCGTGTCTCCCACTCCAACGAGAAGAAGTACGTCGCCACTTGAAAATCATCCAGGTTTGTATAATATAATACTAACAAGAAAGTGTGATTAGGATTTGCTGCTTCATCATTGGCGGAAGACTAGGCCTGAGGACGGTTCGAGTCGATCCGTTAGGGTCGTCAACCCGACCCTAAATTTTGGATACGGAGCGGATCGGTTCGAACCGTGACGAAGCCGGTTCATACGGATCAACGACCCCGTCGACCCTTGGGTCGAACCGAACCTCGCCCCCATCCCTCGTCCTTCAACAACCAGGCTGCGCCGCCGCCGCCGGCAAAAGGTCGCCACCACCGTGTCGCTCATCTCGGCGCCGCCGGCAAGGTTTGGTAAGTAAATAAATCTTAATAATGAGGATATGAGAGCTGCTAATCGTGTGTGCCGTGGTCAAAACGGAGAAACGATTGCTCGAATCATCTGGTGTTCACGCGCTACTGCTAATCAGCTGGGAGTTGCCGGTGCGGAAGACGGCGCCCCGTGGTTCGATGGTTCGCAGCGAAAGATAGGATCGGGTTGACCCTTAAACCACCTCTTCCACGGTCGGGTCGCAGGTTCAGAAAACGGGTCGCTCCGATCCGCCCCCTTTGCAGCGCTACGGAAGACCCATGTTGCCCAGGAATCTCCCTCTGTCTGCCCTTCTTCGACAGAGCAAAGCCGCAGACAAAAATATCACATGTGCACTCACCTACTACTACCGCGGTTTCTAAGTGCTGAATCTCTGCGTGATCTATTGATAGAATATACGCGTACCATTACGTGCTTTCCTATTAAACCAACGTAGTATACGATATGTACTCTAATTAAGATGCAATTGATTGGGGGCATCATAATCGGTTAGTAGGAGTGAACATCTCCTCCTAATTTTGGCGAGTGGCATCAGCTTTCGCTATAATGGGTGCTGATGAACTGATGATCGTGGTGCTTCAGTGATGAGTCGCTGCCACCGTGGTTCAGTTGGTGCAGCATCGGATCCCAGGTTGTCGCTTTGAGCTTTCGTCTGGTTCCCCCTTTTCGGTGAGGCTTCCCCAAAAAACCTAGCCTACTTGCACTTGTTTCCGAAGGATCAGTTCGAGATAGTTACAAGTGGAAACCTTGTGTACGTTGAACGAGTTCGGCCCACGAAACCATGGAGTAATTCGAAAGTCTGGATAAATGGTTGATTTACAAGCTACACATGCGGTCTCCATGACCAACCCAGCCAGTCTTTCCCATCGTCAACTGGGACAGGCACGAGCGCCCATAACAAAACACGCCGTTCACAAGGGCCGACAGAGGAACGGGCACTCGTAACGACAAGAAATGCGCCGTAAAATGGTCAAAGCACAAGAACAGGCGGCCGTGGCGGCAACAATCACGCCTTCAAAATAACAGGTGACGAAAGGACTTAGGAAAACCTTATCCGCCTCATCAAACATATTGAGCAAAACAAAATTTTCTGTTTTATTTCCAATTAATTATTCTCCTTATTTTGGGGAAGACAATTCGTCAACGATGCAAAATCAGAGTATAAATCGGCTCTAATGCTGCAAAATTTGATTAGGAAACGGTCGATGTAGTCTCTAGATACACCGACCACTAAAATACCATGAAACTATAAACATGACTACATGAGCCAAAACTTTCCATTTCCAGAAGAGAATTCCCTGGTCCATCCCAACTTCCTGTCCAAGCATCCATAAGAATTGGTCATGGGTGCCACTAGCGTTGCTCTGCTGACTGGTCTTACTCTTATCGCACCATGTCACGCCTGCTTTGTGTCCCAGGATCTCCGTTGCAGAGCAGGGTCAATGTCCACCGTCTGGAGCCAAAATCACCCTAGGCTCCACGCAACACTCCAGCGTTCTCCAAAATTAGTCTCCATTCATGCCTATCTACAACCTAAGTATGGTTCGAAGCGTATCACAAAGATTCTGTATAGTCTGCTGCTCCTGGGTCGCTTGTGAATCTTGTAGAGGCATGTCCTCGTAACACCTAAAACATTTACAGTAAGAATATAAGACTAATCACTTACCTAAATCACACTTAAAAAAAAAGAACAGACTAACTCACGTCTTATGGTAAGCGAGAGCCTGGGCCAGGTTCATCAATGTGGGGCTTGTGGTCAATCTGTGGTGCACACCAGGAGGAAGAGCGACCTGATGCAACCAAATCCAGTATCAGGTAAAATACACCTGGCATGGAAAACAACACCACTCTGCAAGAGTGAAATGAAAAGAGACTGCAGCATACATCATTTTGCCCTTTGCGTCCTTTCTTTGCCTGCCCGTCACCACTGAAAAGATCCCTAACAGCCTCCAAGGCATCATTTGTACTTGAACCAGCCAGGCTATTTCCCGCTACATTTTCTGATACTAGGGCTAATGGTGAAACATCAATGGCCTTAAGAAATGGAATAGGTACAGTGTTGCCGGCAGCATAAATTGACCATAGCTACAGAAGGAATATCAAAGGTAAATTGGAAAATTAGTCAAGAGGTGTAAAGGGAAAGGCATACAATCACAAAGTCCAAATACAAGCTTGGTTTGGCATAAGAAAAATAATTGATATTAAATTACAAAACATATACCTTATCCTGAACTGAAAACGCTTTACGGCTCGGACTGCTGCTCAACTTACTCATTGTGTTTGCAAATCCAGGCGACGAGGAGCTAATTTGATTGTCATTGCGTGTCATAGTCCCATCAAAACCCATATGTTTTTTTACTGTTCCAGATGAAAGTGGGATTGATTTCGTTTCCTGTACGTCAGGACGGTCATCTAAATCATGTTCTTTATTGGCATCATTGTCAGCTGTGTTCTCAGCCCTATCGAAAAATCATGCATAAGATTTCTGATAGAATACAGAAAAATTTCCATTTGTTAATTATGACTAAAAACATTTATAAGAAAAATAAATTTCTACATCTCATACCAAAAATTTGAAATAAGTTCGGCCCTCTTTGGATCATGTGTGAAAGAATTGATGCTACCAAGGCCTGGTATGAACTCTGTTCTTGGGAAAATGGGAGATTCTGCCACTTCATCTCCATCTTCAGTATGAACTATCATCGTACCAAAAACACCTACAATGGAAAGAATTAAATTGTGATTTCAAGGGCAATAGGACAAGAAAATAAGATGTGAAACATAACTACATTTGGAAACATTCCATTCAACAAACCACGGACTACCTTGTTCACCGAACTATGACAATCTCATAAGCAGCTATCTACATGAAGTATTACAGGAAGTCCCCGTCAAGGTAAAAAAAAAAAAGTATTACAAGCAGGAATACTCTGTTCAATTCACATCAGACTCATGGTCGACAGAAGATTAGTAAGAACAAGCAATTTTGATCGTACTCAAACTGTTTTTTTTCTTCGAACACACAGGAGAGCTGTCTTTGTATTAAGAAGAAAAGTTTAGGGTAAAGTACCCTAGTACAACACACCCCACACACGCATATTATTCAAAGTTTACATTCGCGCCTGTAACAAAGAAAAGAACGACCCCAAGACTAATGTACCAACCAGTTCAACAATCAAGCATTAGCATCCCTACAGTGAGATTGGAAAAATTGAAGGACTACACGATGAGAAAATATAATCTTCAGATGAAAATAAATCTCAATTATTTTAAGAAATTGATGTATAGCAATATGAAAAGAGAATTCAGATGTATTAGATTTGCGCTGACCACCGTTATATGTTTCATGTTTCGTTTCTTCCTGAGAGCTTGCAGGAACTGTTTCCCCATAGTTTTCATTTATTCGAACAGTCGCATCTTGCATTGGCTGCAGATATCAGAGTCAATGTTATAAGCCCAGTGAATACCAGAGCAACCAATCTTAAGTACATAATACTAAAAAATGAAAGAGTGAGGCATACATTGTCAGGGACAGACAGCTCGTTTTGTGCAGCAAGTGTGTCTCTGATCTTCTTTGCTTCCTTAATCTTTGCAAGCATTTTTGAAGCTCCAGTATTGCACTTCTCAATAAACTTGTGCTGCAAAGGAAATATTTATCAAAATTAAAAGTTATAACACTAAGTAAATATAGAAATATGAAATCATGAAAAATCACAAAAGTTCCTAACACGAATAACTACCTTTAGCATCTCAATTGCAGCAGGCCGAAGTCTTGGATCTTTTGTTAAACACTTGGCAATAAAATCATGGAAGAGGAGAGACCTGAAGAATGGTAGGATAATGAGAATTTAGGTCAACTGATGTTCCAAACTTCCATTATCAAATGTTTAAACTTCGATGCCTCTTGACTAAAGAGAAAACAACTTGAGACACCGGTATAATAAGTATTGGTGGCTGTAAAGATGGATAAAGTCAAATTAACAGCAGCAAACAAACATAGCCTTTCACTCCCAAGTAAGTTGGGAAGGCTACAGATGAAACAATAAAACCGAATTAAGATGATCAGCGGAAGTTGATATTTTAAATGACGATTCTGGCATGTGGATTGGTAATTTCCAGACACTCCTATCCATGGATAGCTATTTGTTAATAAAATCCAATTAAGTAGCCTATGATTGTGCAGCTTCCAAATTTAGAACAGAGCTTTTCATGCTCTAAATAATGTGTTTCCAAATATGGTATTGTATCATCTGTCAAAGAGACTGCTGTTAGCCTGTTAGGAAGCCTATAAAATCTTAGAGTGAAGGATAATTTGCCAACTTTCGAACTAAACACTAAGCAAAGGAATCCATGATTGATAATTATGAGTAAACTGTATCACGCTGGCTGCAACTTGCCTCTAGCTGTACCTAGAATGAGCATCTATATCATACAATTAAGGCCAGTGAGGTAGATAGGTGACTTTAGCTGTCGATTATAGTAACAAGTTCAGTCAAACGTTAAAGCCAAACAGAAAAGGAACAAAATGCTTGGGATAAAAAGGCTTAGTTGTTGTTGTAGAAAAGGAACAAAATAGATGCATAATAACTCCTCAATTAATAGAAAGCGACATATATTGCTGTGCATAACATTTTGTTCCTATAGTCATCAAGCTATAATATATCCAAAATACAAATATACAAAAAGGATTTAACATATGCTTGGCAAACAGTACTAACAAACAATGAAACAACTGATTTGAAGTCTCATTTTTTAATTAGGATAAGGGCACCTCAAGATGAATGGAGATTAGGTCCAATCCCTTCCAAGTTCCAATTAATATGGAGATAACCTTGTTTCTCTGTCAATTTGAAGTGGTTTTGGGGTATCCCTAGCTATCCGCCAAGCTTTAGTACACACTAGTAGTGAAACAGATGATGGCATTTATCGCCAGTTATTGCAGTAACCAGTCTGTCACCTAGCCGGCCAGGCGGCCCCTCGTCGCCACAAGGATGCCTTACGCCGTAGTGTCACCTTGTCACCTAGGCACAGCTACAATGAGCCTAAACCGAGAACCACCATGTCTCATCCAAGGACCAGCTGAAAGCTGTTGGGAACAAGAACAACCACAATAACAACCTCAAAACATCAAAGCCAATGTCCCAAGCAAGCTGGTTGTAGGCTCGATGAAACCCATCAAAAAGTAGGAAAAAGAGAGAAAATTAAAAAACAGATCGATGAATAGGCAACAATGCTCTAATTCGCAGTAGCAACAATAAGAAACACACTTGTAAGCAAAGAAAATGTAATCTCATCTGACATCGGCAGAACTAGCTAAACTATCAGCACAATTGTGAGACCCAATTTCATAACACAGCTGTCCCTTATGCATCTCTAACAGTACTGTTGAAAATTTGAAAATATCACCGGTCAGTATGCATTGTTAATCTAGCACCACCAAAATAAGCAGGGCAAATTTCTATCTTTTTCCTCGATAAATGATAATTTCTAGGACTCTAGGATTTCGAGAATCTAAAAACAAAGGAAGTGCCTAGTATCAACAGTTGTATATAGTTATATGATTCTGTTTGCAGATAAAAAATATTTGGTCAAATGTACTATGTTTGACACACTTAAATCCGGTGTTGCAAGCAAAAAATATATTATCGGATATCCCATTATTCAAATAAGCAAAACAGTTGCATTGCGAATAGAAGACACTCACCACTTCTCCTTATCCTCCAGCATTGGTGCAGGTTCACTGGATATCATGAAGATAACCTGAGATAAGTGAGGGACGAGAGACAGTTTATGAATATAGCAAGCTAAATGAATATGACACAATAAGTTGAAAGGTAAACCAGACATTTACCTATATATAAAAAGTAAGGAAACAATACATCAGGAATGAAATAATGAAAGTAAAAATACAAGAAATACAGTACATCAGAATAAAGTAGCTTTTTTAATATTCTGTCATAGCTGTATTAAGTTTGGGTGCCAATAGGCATTGTTAAGCATTGTACTTACTCGCATTGGATGCACAGTGGATCTCGGCGGCATGCCCTACAGTCAAAGGCAAGAAGAAATATGAAAACATTGGCGTGACACAAAATATGAAGGAAAATAACATAACTGAACATACAGTTACAGAAGAAAGAAGCAAAGAACATCGTCTACCTCTGCCATCTCAATCGCAGATACACCTAGTGCCCAGACATCTACCTGGGAGGCAAAAGACAAAATGTTTTGGTTACCTTAATAATGAAAATCAAGAAAGAGAAGAAAAAAAATCTATGTATTGTCACTTGACAAGTTCTACAGTATATAAAATACTGGATGTGTCAAGTACTTTTACATATTAAATGCATACCTTTTTCTGAGACATGTCAACACATTTTTCAATCAATAGAGTATATATTTTTTTAAAAAAAAATCTTACTAAGAAATCTACACCCGAAAAAATTGCAGCCACTAAGTCAGAAAAAACTGCCAGAATCCAGAATGGTAAAATGTACTATTCAGTAGCTATACACTGCCGATAGGATGGGATGATACCTTTCCGTCATAACGACTTTCTTGAATGACCTCTGGTGCCATCCAATGGGGAGTACCAATGAACTGAAAGCATAAACATGAAACATCGAGTTAAGAAATTATTATCCGACAAAATATATCGTGTTTTCCGCTATTCCAAACTAAATTCCATGGGTGAAATGTTGTCAGCTTGTTATGCATCAATGTTATTTTGATGTAAATTTGGGAGTTTTTTCCTATTACATTTGGATCGATAATTTGCGTTCCAACAATGGAGACATGCAAACAATGCATGCGTGTGTGGTTGAATTTGTATTATGCAGTCATAAGGGGTCCAGTGCCAGTCTGCATGCCAGCTTGTTTATGCTTGTTGAAAAGAAATAAGCTGTGTTAAGAAGAGGAAACATTGTTGCGGGCACATTTCGGCGTCGATTATAGAAAACTAAATATATTGATTTGTTGGATATGGGCCCCGGTAGCAAATATGTCAGGGACTCAGGATCGGCAACTCAAGAAGGTTTGCAAAGGTAGAAGAGAGAAGCTAGAGGGCAGGGGAATAGTTGGAATGGAGTAGACTGATTTCATTCTTGCAAGAACATAGCAAACTCTTATGTTGTATGAGCTGATTGAACCATCCCAAAAATTGAACCATGGAATCTCACATGTACTCTATGTCCCTATCTTGGTTTTACAAAATCTGGCTCGATATTAACTCTTCTTAAATCTACCCATTAACTCCTTTAACACACTTGGACTCCCTCTTAGCCAATTCTCCACTATCGCTGGATTTTATACACCCAAAGCACACAAGCTGGAGTCATCTTCAACGCAAATTTGAGTGCTTATTTCTTATTTGCAGTGCCACCTGGTTCCTCCTAGGTTGGTCGAGTTTTTCCCCCTCCATCACCAAACAAAGTACACAATAATAATATAAATAGAAAGAATATGAAAATTAGCGCAGTAGCATAGCATATACGTCTAAATTGGAAAGTGTCATCAATTGTGAGACAATGGACAGTGTTCCGAATTCGGTGATCTTTGCGATGTAACTTAGCAATACTGTGCCGAATTGTTGGCTGGATATGCTCCTGCCAGTGACTACTTTCTTCTGACTCCCTTGTTTTGCCTGCTTCAACATACATGACTGCTTGCAGAGAAACAACGCCTTGCAATCATGAAGCATGGGGGAGCTGTTGAGTAGTGTCCATGGGGAGAACTTAAAAATGGGGAGCCAAAAGACTTATGTGTGGCAGTCTGTGGACTGGAGGGTTCCATAGAAATAGAAGGAGCAGTGCCATAGTATTGGAGCAGGATCCATGTGCTTCAAAGATGTGCCAAGGAATAAGGTAGTACATAACACATACCCAATATTTTTTTTCCTATCCTCATTGTTAACCTAACCGAACCTAATCATTAAACTCGAAAACTTGTTTCCAAGCTACTATAAAGGTACCAGCATGCAAATTAACTATGTACAGCTACATAGGGGAGCGCTAATGGTAAACTGTACGTAATAAACAGGTTTCATCTGTCACTTCACTTTCTGTTACATCGCTGCATAGGATTCTGAAACTTTGGATACAAAGTAGCAAAACAAACACTGTCAAGAATACCGTGTTGCGCTTTGACATGGTTCTTGTCAGCTGGGCAGCTACACCAAAATCGCCTGTTTGAAACATCATAGTGGTGACACACCATACCAATCCACAGGTTACGATATGCAGAAATATCAAGCGCTAAGAACTGAAACTTAAGCATAATTGCAAAAAAATTTGCATACCCAACTTCACTTCGCCTTGCTCAGTTAGAAGGATGTTTCCACCCTTTATGTCTCTATGAACTTTAAAAATTGAGTGCAAGTAAGCAAGACCCTACATAAGATATAGAAAAATAAAAGTAAAATATCTTAAGACAAAGGAAGAGTGATGAGTGCAGTACAATATAAGTAGCAAAGCTAGTACTTATTCGACGTAATATTTAAAATCTGAAACTGTGTTCGATGAACATTACCTTTAGTGCTTCTCTACATATGTATGCTATTTGGGATTCATCAAGAGGTTCCTCTGTGATGCCTATCAAGTCAGCAACACTTCCACCACCACAGTACTCCATAATTATCTGCAAGTAGAAAGCATTTGTTTAATGAGATGAGATGACAAGTAAGCATGTATCACAAGGATAGAATAAAAGCAGATATTTTGTAAGAATAATCAAGTACTAGCTAGTATCAGGCTATTTGGTTATACCCATAGGTATTCCTCCCCTTGATAACTTCCAAAGTAGCGAACAACATTTGGATGGCTGCATTGCTGCAACATCTCAATTTCACCCCTTATATCTTCATATCCTTCTTCCTGATAGCCAGAGATTAAGGATTAGACTTCGGACAAATGCAACAGCTCGTAGAACAGGTAGCTTGCATATTTATAAGATCATCTCACATTAAGCCAATAAGAAAAAAAAAAGAAGGCTCACAAAACAAGCAAAATATGTCCATGGTGATCTTTACAAGTTAACAGGAATTTATTTATAATAAATGAAAACTGACCCCCTCCGTTAAGGAGATGATCTTGACAGCCACAAGCTCCTGCGTCCTAAGATCCCTTGCTTTGTACACTGCGCCATATGAACCTTTCCCTGCATTACCAGTTGAATTTTACATTACAAAAATGCTCAAATTTCAAGCATTTACAATTATATTAAAATGAAACAGAAATCCCAAAACACGAGGCGCACCAAGTTCATGGAGCAGCTCGTACTTGGTGGAAGGATCCTCTTTGGTAATGCTCTCTGGCACTGAGCTCACCGACGGCCTTCGCCTCAGCTGCTCTTGCATCAGAGGCGACGGCTGTCGACGCTCCTCCAGTTGCTCCGCTGCTGGACTCCAGAATGAAGACCCAAACCCCCCACCACCGCCAGGGGCGGACTCACGGGGACTGGAGTCGCCGCTGGTGTGGCGAATGAAGGTGCCGGAGAACGATTCCCTGGGGCTCGAAGGGCTGCCAGTGCGGCGGATGAATGTGCCAGATACGGACTCACGGGGGCTCGATGGGCCGCCCGTCCGGCGGATGAATGTGCCGGAGACGGACTCGCGGGGGCTGGACGAGCCACCCGAGCGGCGGATGAAGGTGCCGGAGGCGGATTCGCGCGGGCTGGACGAGGCTCCCCCCGAGCGCGCGGTTGAGTGTACTACGAAGGTGGAATACGGGTCTTCCTCAGCGGCGCGGGGGCTGGAGCGCCGCAGATCCAGGTACGGGGATCGGGAGTAGGCCGAGGTGGACGCGGGCGCGCCGCGCTTGACGACGACGGTGGCGGAGAGGGACGCGTCGTCAGGGTCGGAGGAGTAGGGGTCGTCGTCTTCATCGAAGGAGGCGCCGCCGAAGTCCTTGGGGAGGCGCTGGAGGAGTGGGGGCAGCGAGGAGGGGTCCTCGTCGTCGTCGTCTTCCACCCTAGGGGCAGGCCTCCCACCTCCGCGGGGGTCTTCATCGTCATCGCCGTGGACGACGACGGTGGAGTAGACGTCGGGCTTCCTGGAGCGCGACCACGGCGAGCGCGGGGAGAAGGCCATGGCGTGCCACGCGAGGTGCGAGGACGACGAGGAAGGTGCTCGCCGGCAAGGGCAATTGGGGAAATTGGTTTAGTTGGAGCCAGTTCACTCGAATCTGGCAATATGGGTTGGGCTCGTATGGGCCATCCCATTTTAGGGCGACCTGACATAGATTGGGCTGAATTCCATCTCCCTATTAGGCCCACCGTTACTCTGAAAATAATACTAGGCCCACCGATCCTCTGAAAAAAAAAGAAATACTGCTCCAATTTGCTACCCTTGTCCGTGTATTTCCTCAAAAAAAAAAATCTATGGTAGCCAGAATGACACTTTTAAAATGCAAAGAGTATTTTTCTACGCTTGAACATCTTTGAATATAATTACAACATATGATAACCACATGCAGAACGTACAAAGACGATATTTGTTGAGTTGTTGAATTTTCTCATTGGGGCCACAAATATATGCACAAGGAAGCATAGATAAGTAAGTACAATTGTGCTATTTCACCCCGACACATGATTTTATATTTTTTGCCAACCTCTATTTTAAATTGTTTTTTAATGGTTTGTGTCAATAGTGCGAAGCCAAGCATTAGTATCAAGAGGATCCTCGGCGTGAGTGAAGATGGGTAATTGAGTATGAAGAAAGTCCGAGTAATCATCTTGCCGCTCGACTCCACCACCATCACAAGCAGTGGTGTTCTGAGCAATAACACGAAAGAATTCATTTTATGACGGTTCTCCTCCATCCGCATGAGCACATCCGTCAAGGTTGGGACCAGCTGGATATTATTTCCCGCATGCCCATCATAACCACCAGGAACACTCATCCTGACGCCATAAATGAAGTTAGTGACGATAAGCCTTTTTATCCAAATGGAAAGATAAGGAGGAAGGATATCGAAAGAAGATTGAAACATAAGAACAAACTTCATCGAATCTATATATATGAAAGGATCATATAGTTCACCAAAGATGTGCCAAAAGGATATGTAGAAAAGACATGCCATGATCATGATATATAAATGTATGCATCATGTTAAATATGAAACTAAATACTTTTGCAAGGTTAAGGATGGTTGCTTTTTCCCTCTTATTCCTAGAGTTTTTTTTTTTTTTGCTTCATGAATTAAATTGGTTAAATTGTTCGTTAACTTCCCCTCAAAAAAATTTATTTCTGGTTCCGCCATTGCTAATAAGCCGCCACCAACCCTTCTTATCGTGCCGTTCCGCCATTGCTAATAAGCCGCCACCAACCCTTCTTATCGTGCCGCTCGGATGAAATTATGACCAGCACTATTTTTTGACCGAAGTCAGTAGAGGAAACCTCAACCTATTTTGTTTTACTTTTTTTTTTCAGCTTGGTTATTCGCTTTCACGAGAAGTTGAACCTAGGTCTGCTAGATGCTACTCAGGTGCTCTAACCACTAGGCTAGAGGCTCTTTCGCTTTGACAGCACTACGGAACATGTGCCAGATTTGTGAAACAAATAATGTGACGCCAGTTCCATGTTGATTCCATAGTTTCCGCAATAAGCACTTACATGACGACATAGAAACATGCAATGATATTTTCTCGCACTTAACACTTGTTGTCCAAAAAGAAAATAAACAATGTATTAGACACTGAATCACATGAGGCATTGTGACACACTTGCAAGGAGCTATCACGCATTGAGAAACATGTACTAGAAGAACATATTCCATATCTCCATGGGGAAAAGATCGTCTCCTCCATGCAGAGGTTTACGACCGCGCTTGTCGAAAATGATGTCATAGTGGCAGAACTAAGAGGGGGGCTTAACAGAGGGCATAAACAACCCCCCCCCCCCCCCCCAATCCCACCAAACAAACAAAAAAACCATGCTTTGTGCACACCCATTTCTACATTTATTCACCACCTAAATATATCCCAAAATTATATTGAGTTCTCTTTGAATGTTTCGTTGCCCCCCCCCCCCCCCCCCCCAAAAAAAAAAACAAAAAACCATGCTTTGTGCACACCCATTTCTACATTATTCACCACCTAAATATATCCCAAAATTATATTGAGTTCTCTTTGAATGTTTCGTAACCCCCCCCCCCCCCCCCCCCCCCCCCCCAAGAAGAAACAAAAAACCATGCTTTGTGCACACCCATTTCTACATTTATTCACCACCTAAATATATCCCAAAATTATATTGGGTTCTCTTTGAATGTTTCGTAACCCACCCCCCCTCCCCCCCCCTTCCTTAAAATTCATCTCCAGTTTAGCCATTGCGTGGATAAAATAAAAATATTTATGTTTTGCAAACACAATGGCTGAATTGAATTATAGTTCATGAGATGGCTGATTCCCGAGACAACGACCTCCTTTCTCGCATCACTCTTGTTTTTCCACGTAATGCATTGTCGACATACAAAATCTCTAGCATTGTGTATATCCCTGTACGCTGCGACTATGGGTGAGTTGGCAGAATCCACAAAGCTTGTTTAGACGCCGGAGCTTCATCGAGGTCTCGCACAGTCCTCGTTCCATCTCTCACGTTGAATATCATCACGCGTTTGATCCCTGCATACACCATGTAGAGGCAATTCGGCTCGAGCCCGCACTCCTCCGCCAAGCGTGAAGCGCCGAAGTACCACGGGGACAGCAGGAACGCCCGGTCACCAATGTCGTGGACGTCACTCCATTCCTCCTTGACGAAATCCATCTTGTGGACACTGAATCGTTGGACAACGTTGAGGTCGTAGAACGACACCAACGAGACCATGTAGAGCTCTTCCTCGACTCGACCATGATCACTTTCCGGAGCCCCGGAGGTCCAGTAATGGCATTGCGGATCGTGATGGAGCTGAACACCGGTTCAGGGCAGAACTCGAGAACGCCGAGTTCTCTGAAGCCGCTGCCGTTGAAGTAGAACTTGCCCCGGCACGCCGTGATGGGAGATATGACTAGTTTTTCGGTACAGCCGCCACAAAGATTCAGGGTTCCGATGTCGTACTCGTGTCTCGTCCAATCCTTGTCGTCGATACGGCAGTACCAGATGACAGGGCAATCAGTCTCGACAAGAAGCACGACGCACCTGGTGTGTTGGGCAGGATCATCAGGGTACTCGGAGAGCAAACAAGTGCAGTATCTCGACAAGTTCTCTTCAGGTAGATGCGGCAGCGAAATCTTCCTGTCACGGTTGCGAGGATCGAGCAGGTAGATGGTCGACGACAAGCCATCACGAATCAGTATCCAGCCATGCCGAGTTGCCCAGCAATTGTTGTTCGTCAGCTCGCCTACGCCGCGGTTGCCGTCGACGTCGATGATCTTCTTCTCCGATATGCTGAAGAAGACCGGTTGATCTGAACCCGTCGCGTGCTTCAATGCGAGATAGGGCTTCATGGCTGCGATTCTCAGACTGGAGATAGGGTTTAATTGGATCGATTGATCGTTTGGGTCGAGGCGAGGAAAAACTTGCGATGGCTGCCCCTCTAACATAGGCGGGGTTGAAGCGCGGAGTTCGAGTCCCATACCAAATCCGGCTACAAGATCACCTAAAACTATCCTTTTTTTTATTTCCTCTAAAATGACAATATTTTGCAAATTAACTTGTAAACACATAAAAAAGACTCCGACTAGAACCTCACAACTGTCATGGTCATGCAGGGCCAAAAATTTCTCACCCTAGTTTGCCACAGAGTAACAAATGTATAGCTTGTTCAATTTTCTCACGTATAATACAACTATACTCCAGTTACATGAGCAATTTTTTCCTTCCTAACGTGGTAATGCTACAACCCAGTTTTCAGTTGAATGGTTAAATCTACAAGTCTAGACAGTTTGTCTCCAGAATCTGACCGATCTATCGTTTCCGCAAGTAACAAACACTGGCTCCACTGGGGAGTGGTCAAGCCACCGAGGAGCACCGGTGTTGCCAGAGGGCAATTTTGCAACCTTTTCAGCAGTGAGTGCATCCCAGACAACAACCTGAAGATCAAACACTGTCATAACTAGGTCCTATTTTTGCCCTCCTGAAAGACAAACATAAATGCTATTCTCAAATCAAAATTCACCTCATTGTTTTGTTCATCAATAGACAGCACAAACTCCTCCGTTTCATTGAAGACAGCCTAAACAACAAGATAAATTAACCTTAGCAAAGGTATACTGGAAAGGCTTAGCGTCAAAAAGAATGTTGTCTACTTCACTTGGAATTTACACTAATGTTTCTGAGCTTTCAGAACCAGACCATACAGGATTGAAAAATAAATTTAAATAATACAATCTCAATTTTGAAGCCACGATGCTTAGGACAAAGAATTTGCACTACATTGGGGTAGTAAAAAGTAATCTTACAGAAGCACAGTACAAACTAACCTGAGATCGGAATTGTCTGTGGACAGCGCCTGCATATTGCTTCACAAGTCGTCCGGTGCCAACTTCCCATAACTTCACAGAGGAATCCTTACCACAAGACAGGATGTACCTGAAAAGAATATTGTAGCGTACATAACATATGGTCAATCTACATGTGTAAACAATTTACCAGATCCAGAGACATTATCAAACCACATTTCAGGTTGCTGACATTACTACACCAGTACCTTTGTACAATGAGTAGTATGCAAGGGCATTCAAATTGTAATTAACAATGTAACACAAGGCCATTCAGGCAGTAGGTGTTCACAAAGTTGTTTATAGGTAGGTTATAAACATATTGAGGTCAGAGGCGAAAGACTTGATAGCCACTCCATGGAACCATTTACGGTTTGTCTGGATGAGTGGAATTCTGAAGGTTATGGTACAACCCTTCAAAATTCCTACAAGATTTCCGAGTCGAAACAACTTAGATTGTTACCATCTTGACTCAAGCATACAACCCTCTTCTTTGTTTTCCAAACCCAAAAAAAGAAGAAAAAAAAAAGATCAAGTCTTATCTTGAGAAAACAGCATCACACATAGGCTGGCAGTTCAATTACCTCTCATCTTTAGTGAAAACTGCGCTAGTGGCTTCCATGGATCCATGTGCTCCAATGATGGGCCGAACGCATTCAGCAGATACACCATCCCAGACGCGCAGAGAACCATCTTTAGAAGCAGTCACATACAAGCTCCCAGTACAAGAGTAGCGCACCTGGCACCAACATCAATAAGCATGACTAGCAGATTAAAACTGAATCTTTAATGAGCAAATAATCAATGCAGTTTAAGGGAATCAGAAGGGGAAAAAACCTGGTTAATGGGAGAGCTAGAATCCTGTGGATTAGCTGATAAGTAGCATGTGAAAGTGTTTATATCATAAAGATGAGCAACTGCGTGGTCAGTGCCTGCAAATATTTTTATCAGTTTCAATAGCTTCCATATTCAGTTTAAATAAAAACATTTGACTACAGGAACAAAAATCAAATTGTTTAGTTTAAAAAGAGCAATTATATTACTTTACTGAATGATAGCTAAAATATACAATAATTTTGCAATCACCCGGAAGATGGTGACTTAACATGTCATAAATGTATCTTGAAAATACTTGGCTATTAAAGATTCAAAATGGTCAAACATCAACCAACAAATCCACTATACCGCATGACAAAAAAGGTTGGGTCCAACCCAAACTGACATCATAAATCAAGAAACAGTGCGTAACAGCAGGTAAACTTAAAATTAAGTGAAAAGAGTGGTGTACCTGCTAAGAGGAAGTCCCCAGAAGGATGAAAACATACAGATCTAACGTTGTGAGTATCCTGTTTAGGTATTGACAAATAAGGCTGGCTAGATGCATATTAACATGCTATTTTAGATAAAATATGGTGAAATCAGGTTACCAAGAATTTGTTACCTGAATAACTCTGAATGCTTTCCTTGCATTGGTTTTTGAGAAATCAAAGAATCTGTTGGGGAAGTTTCAGGTCCAAGGGATAACAAGGGATCAATAATACCCAAAAAAAAACCCGTAAAACATGAAAACATATGCTAACTGTGAACGGCTCGAAATAGCAAATTTAACAGCAAGGACAGTAGATATCAAGGATAAACATACTTTATTGTATTGTCTTTTGCAGCTGATATCAGAATCGGACTCTCAGGATGAAAATCCAGATCATTAATGGGCTGCAAAAGGCAAATATATTTATTATCTGACGGAGATTTGAGATATGAAATGTAAAGAAGCAACCAGCAAAAAACAGAGCACATCAATTTTGTTACAATCAGAAAACGGAGCAAATAATCTTGTTACAATCCAGATCATTAATGCTGGTCGAGCAAATGTTAAACTATACAAACTGCGCGAGTACTAATAGGCAGCGATCATTGGAAAGTAGTGAAAAGAGTATATACGGTAGGAACAAGCCATGCTTACCTGCGTGTGATCATAAAATGTACGTATCACTGGACGGGCAGTTCCATCTTTGGAATCCCCTACAATCGTCTGCTTAACTTTAGCAACCTGCAAGAGAAACAACAATAGTGACAAACAAGTATAACTTAGCAGAAGCCCACCTTTGAAATTGGAGTGGCAATTCAAAGCTCACCTCAAAGAACTTAATCGACGTGTCTGCACTCCCAGTTGCAAAATACTTCCCATCAGGACTAAATTTCGCACACCGGGCAACATTCTACACAACATATTAAAATAAGCCAAGAACTAGCTATCAGCAAAATCTATTGGCAACTGACGTTCCCGGCAATTTCTAACTACTAAAGCATTAACTTCTATTCTTTTTTGATGCAGGTGCAAAGTGTGTGAACAATAACAACAAAATTTCAGACATAGAAAACTACAATCATATCAACCTTATGATCAGAGACGTGCCTCGCCTCATGCTTGGGAAAGCTCTTGGACGACCCCTTGACATCCTGCATACTGCACACCACCTGGATCACCACCTCATTCACCACCAAAGCCTCACAAAGCCACGCCACGAGGGCGCGCATCACCAATCGGGGCTTACCTGAAATCCACAGCACTGGAGCCCAGCGCAGGCATCACCCCGCCATAACCCCCAGCGGCTGAGTCGAACGCGGAAGCTGCTGCTCCACCCCGCTCCGCCGCGAGGCCCTGCGAACCAACAGCAAGGGTTTAGGCAGGGGCAGAACAAATCCTAGGCAGGAGCAAAGGGAGAGGCAAACCTTAGCGACGAGGCGGATGAGGTGGTCGGCGGGGACGGAGTCGGCGGCGGAGAGGGGGGTCATGGTGGCGGCGGCGACGGCGGAGGCGGCCTGCCCGAGGTTCTGGCCGCGGAGGTGCGCCACGATGAGGGCGTTCACCTGCCGCAGCAGCTTCGCCTCCTGCACCGCCTCGTCCATTCCTCCGCTTTGATACCTTCCGGTGCCGCGGCCTTCAATCTGTGTTGTGCTACGATCTGTCACTGGAGCTGAAGTACCATAGTGTGGACTGTGGAGCAATATTGCTAGACCAAAAATTCATGGAGATGCTAATACGTGTCGCTTACATATGGGCCCCAGCCACCTCGAACTCTTGGTACAGACATGAATAAACCTACAGAATCGGAATTCCTTTCCTATAAGCCTGCAAAATGCTGCATAAACGCAACGACAAAGGTTTGAGTTGCCCTAAAACCTTCTTTCTCAAGAAAGTACACTAATTAATCCACCAGGAAACGTTGCCCGAAATCGGCAATGGATGCGAACCAATTCAACAGCATAGCATGATACTTGCCGAATCGGCTTGGGCACCCAATTAAACACCACCAATGTCCAGCACAACCAAGCGATGGCATAACAGCAACGAACATAAAGGATCAAATAAGTGAATAACATAGCTTCCCAAGATGAATGTTAGTATATGTGTCAGAAACGAGTTGCTACAGATCATAAATATTGAAGCAGCAATGTTTTCAACATTTTTTGCATTCCGCAGACAAATCAAAATGATCATAACAGCTGCATGTTTGTATATTTAAGAAAGCACTACTCAAAACGAGCACTATTGAAACCATTGCTCCATGTCATTACAGCTGGTCCCAACCATCCAACCTCGCTATAAGGAGCGTTGATTAAAAGAATGAAAATTGTGTACATGGGATCTATCGTTTACATGTCCATCTAAAATATTAATCTTCCTAATCCGGCAAAAAAAAATAGGGCCTCTGCATTGTTCAGAGAACCAAAGCTTGTAAGAACCACTGTCTAGCACCAAATGAAATCTTCACACCATCAAACATCCATGCCTTCGCCTATGTCAGCAAGAATTGGAGCTTCGGGTGGGTGTCATTGTTGTCGGTATACAGAATTATTTCTCTTTGCTAACGCAAAACTTTCAGCATTGTAGAGATTGCATTCATGTTTAGGATGACCAGAAGTCAGACCTCTTCAACTTTGGCACACAAGCGCTCTGGAGGGAAACAAAAGCAGAGTTACAAAAACGAAATAACTTCACATCAGGTTAATTTAAATGTATATGTTGCCATATCTAGATTCTAGATGTTAGAGCTTTAGATATAAGAAGCCCACATCGACACCTTAAACTTGTTTAACATGTGACATCCATCCAGTAAAAATAAACCATACTATGATTTTATTCATGATATGCTAGTGCCAAGCTTCTAAAAAAGACTATTGGTTTGTTCTGCAGTTGTTATCCCACAGATGGACCAGATTGGTGCGCATGTAAAACGACAACATGGCACCTGATAGCATGTCCTGTATGCGTGTGCCGATGTTGAAGCAAGGCAGCCAGTGGATAGGAAATGATGTGTGCTCTTTGGCATTAGACTGAGCAATTTCAAATAAAATAGCAACAGCATTATAGGGAAGAGGGGAAAATAATCCAATCCTATAGTTTTATAAGACATTTATTGCAATGGGATTATACCACAACTTCGATTAGCAATGGACTGATGATGAAAATTGACCAAAATGACACCAATACCCAATATTCTAAATGAGAATTGTGTATGTAATGTTCATTTGCATGAGCTGTAGTAATACATGGTCCTACAAATGTTTGTGAAAATTGCTGGTATAGTGATCATGCAAAAGACATAATATATGTTTAACAAGGGGTGATGAACATACTTAGGTACTCATAGCATACAATCATTGAGGTACCCCAAGCAGATGAGCTGAAAAATCTTGGACCTAATCCTCTGTAGAGTCCTTTCCATCCATCTTCCGCAATCAATCTCTTAACCACTTCACTGGCTTTTGGCTTATTTTGATTATCCATAACCTAAACGACAAGAAACAAAACTCGATAAAGTTATTAAGAAATATGGTTTACCCTTTTTTTACAGTAAAGATCACAAAATAGCACAACTGAAAAACATGGCAACAATAGAGAGAGAAATCTGCTGCAAACAGACATTTTTCTACAATATCCCAACAAGTAAAGTTTATGGATAGACAGAAGAGAAAGGGAATGAACATAATGGTGAAAATGATTCTGGACACTTAAGTTATCTAGCTGCATACTTGCATTATCACTACAAACACAACATGTGATATTTGGAAAACTGTGAAAATGCATTGTTAAAATGCATACAATATCCCTGAAATGCTCTAATGTCACTGTGAAATTGACTTATTGACAATTTTTTGTTGGTTACATATACAGTGACGTAGCCAATATATCAGGTTTCCCCATGAAAGTTCCATTGAAGTCTTAGACAGATTGATGAAAAAATTATCCGAGTAGGTAAGAAGATTTGCCTTTCAAATAATGAGCTGTGAACATAGAAGAAGGTTGAGTTTCATGGATACAACATTCAAGTCTAGCACTTTAATGCCATGAACTGATCACCATAAAAGTCAGTGAAGTATTATATTCTGATATCTTACGCTTCCAAGACAACATCTCCATGCTAATAAATCCAGTTCTAGTGGCATTGTATTGATGATGAAATCAAGTAATAGCACAACAAGATAAATGTAAATATCAAGCAGTAGTCACAAGGGTAGGGCTAATAAATGAAGTGGGGCAGATCCAGTTAGAATGCAAAACAGCACCTGCAACCTGGTCTTGATTGTATCTATTGGAGTTGTAACAAAAGAGGTCACCGCACCAGCAATGATCCCCCCTGTCGCTTGAACACCAGCTATTTTCAACTGGCTAGGAGCGTCTCCTTTATCATTCAAATGGTCCAGAGCACTGTCCCGACATGTAAAATAAGCATAACATGGAGATGGAGTTATCACAACTATCAAAGTTCACATGATAAGTAATCTGTATTGACCAATCGATGTAGCAACAACAAAATAAACTTGCAAAAAGTATTGATTCCAGTACACTTGCATACTAGCTCTTAAAACTACCAAAAGCATACATAAAGTTGATGCTTCTATCAAGTTGTGTAGACTGTTGAACATATTGTTACTTATTGTATTTTCTTGACAATATGCTTCGATTAGGTCATAAAGCCATCTGAGCTACATGCCAATAGAACTATGGAACTAATCTACTTATTAAGATTTAGCACTTCATATCTACTTCTAGTCAGTTATCCAACTGATTATTGTGACTGTTTTTTCCAATATAGAAAATGTTAATTAATCGCCAATAATCTAGGCGTCTAGGCACTTCAGAGCAGCGGAAGAAGACATGAATCAAGATGCATTTTTCTAAAGAAATATATCAACATGACAGAACAGGCATCAGTAAACTGTAATAGAATTTTAACTGAGTTTGAGCATCAAAAGGCGCAGTTTCAGAAGGTTGTGGCGGATGAAAAAAAATTCATATGATCATTATGTAGAGGCTTTTCTAATAGGTAACTGTAACAAAGAGTGCAATTAAACATAATAGCATGCAGAAGAATTGGAGCAAGTGACAAGCCAATCAGATTATTGCTAACCTCCAGATTATACGCTGGCTGGATCCATAACTCGCCCACCAAACAGCACTCGATGGTGCATAGGTCATAACAGACAGTCCAAATCCTCTGTATAGTCCCCTTACCCCATCAGTCTTTATGATGTTTCGAGCAACATCTATTCCACCTTTGTATTTGGCATGGCCAGAATATCCTCCAACCATCAATTTCTGGCTTACCTGAGATAGTCAAAGGCACAACGCGATGAACAAGCTCTATTGTAACAACAGTAACATCATTCTACGGTAGTTCTTTCTCTGTACAAAATCATGTAAAGGGTAAACAATCGGCATACCACATCAATCGGCACAAACACAGCCTGCGAGAATGTCGAAGCCGAAAGACCGCCAAGGCCATTGGCAATGGCAGCCTGCACCGGCTCCGACAGCTTGAATGGCTCGACAAGCTTGAGCGAGGCCGCCTTGGTTGTCTCAAGCGCCGTGAGGAAGATAATCCTAGTGGGGACAGCCCCGGTGATAACGGTCACAAACCCCCGGTAGAGGCCTGGCACACCGTCCACCTTGAGGATGTTCTTGAAGGTGGCCATAGCGTTCCTCTTCATGGCTTCCCCGGAGGCCACCTGCATCCGGGTCTTGACCACCGAGACCGGGTACAGAGCCACTGTGACGCCGCTGAACATGCCGGCGCCCACCACATAGAGCTTGGTCTTGTCGAGGCTGCAACATTTCACACAGCAATTTGAGAAATACAAAGAATTCACAAAAATTTCTACCAGAATGCCAGAAACATGTATGATTCCCTCAATTGCGCCTCATCCGGAAACAAGAAAAGGCACGGCAAGTTCACAAACAACAATTCCTAATTACTAACTGCAATCCCGGATAGTGCGTACGAAACAGTGCAAGGATCGGAACTGAATCTCGAGAAATACTAGCAAGATGGGAATGAATCGGAACGAAAAGAAAACCGAAAAAAACAGGACGCGGTGGTTGCTTACTTGTCCCAGTTGATCTCCGTCTGCTGGAAGGACGGGATCTTGGCGGCCCTGGTGGACGTATCCATGGCCTCCCCAATCCCCCTCCCTCCCCTCTCCAGTCCGCGATTCGCCAAGGGGGGCGCCGCCGCGGCAGGAGGCGTGGACTCAGGCGAGAATGGCTGCTACGCTGGCTTCCCCGTTTCCCTTTCCGCTTCCGTGCTCTTTTTGTCAACAGCAACAACTTCCCAGGAAGAGGAGAGGGAGCATGTGTTCGGTGTTCCTCGCTTCCCAGGAAGAGAACGGCTGCTACGCTGGCTTTCTGGGGGACGAACGGAGGAGGAGGGCGTCAATGGCGTCTAGGATGAGGCCCCTGTTTCTTGGGCCTGAAGGCGAAAAAGCCCAGACGTGCTCGTTGGTGGGCTCGGTTGTCAAGCCCGCTCGCTAGTTTGGAGTGAGTGGCCCATGCGCCCATGTGGTCTTTGTCGTGTTGCGCACGTTTTCTTCGTCGGTGTGTCATTGGGTGCTCGAATGATTACGGACAGGTTAGCAAACTTGAAGTTAATTACTCAAGCTAATCTTGGGGGAAACAACTTTGAAGTACTAGTTACGACACTTTTTCTCAGAGCTCACGTCACGGTTCAATTGTCTCATGAATGTAGTGGTGGTACTATGGTTTACAGTTTTAGAAAGTGTCGTCTCTATCAAATAAACAAGACAGTGTTAATGTTAACACATTGATCAAATCACATTGCTCATTAGTGAAAAGCTCACATAAACAGAACCGTCATTCGTGAAAAGCTCTTCGATCTGATCGTGATGATTCAAAGTCAACAAACGCTTAGTAGAATGGATAGAGTACTGTGTCAGTGCGCCTTCGAGCCACCCATCTGGTTCGTGGTCAACGACCCAACATGTTCCACGCTCATCACAAAGGACGGAGTTATTAGTGTATGTGTCGACGTTTTTGTCGGCAATTATATTATAAGGGGCTACGCAAGAACCAAGAATACGATGGTGAAGACAAGACGCCGAGTTTATACAGGTTCGGGCCTCCCGGAGGATAAAAACACTACGTCCTGTCTTGGGTGGTATTGTATTGTGTGTCTTGAGATGAGATCCCTGCCCGCCTTATATATCCGGGGGAACAGAGTTACATGGAAAGTATCCTAGTTGGTTACAGCATAGAATTACTTGGATTACAAGATAATAGACTTGCCGAACAATCCGCGCCTTTCTTCTAGATGTTTGAGGCACTCGGGCTTGTTTAGGTCAGCCCGACTACCCTGTCTAGGTACTCGGCTTTGCTTGTCTTGAGGTACCCGGGGGTCATAGTAACGACAGTAGCCTCCAAGTGCTTTTTGATTGATCTTGCTTGCTTCCCGACTAGGAATTCCTTTATGTACAAATAGTCTTCTCAAATGATATTGAGAGATTAAAAAGGACTTGAATAAGTCAAATAATACAAAGGAGAAAACCTTCGGTTACTAGCCTCGGGTAGACCAAGACTAGTAAGGCCTCAAATTAGGCATACCGACTGTTGATAGATGATATCCGAGTGTAGGCTTGCATGCAACTTGCATCCTTGATGGAAAGTTTTTTTTTTTTTTTTTTTTTGCGAAAGGGAAAGTATATTAAGAATGAAAACAGATTACATCCCTTATTACAACCAAGGCTTAGCAGAAATAAGAACCTACAAACCATGTCTTGTCACTATTCATCTTCTTCCTCAGATCGAACCAGAAAAAGCCTCCGCAACCACTCTATGAATCAACCAGGAACATCCGAATCCGATGTCGATCATCAACTCCTCCACCGGAAGTCAAGGGGACAAACTTTGAAAAAGCCGTAACATGCACCATCTTGAAACTATCTCCAAAACGGATTGAACACGAAATAAAATTCGATCTGGTTCGATCTCCAAAGGTGCATATTCAAACTATTGTATTGTGTGTCTTGAGATGATATCCCTGCCCGCCTTATATATCCGGGGGAACAAGGTTACATTGAAAGTATCCTAGTTGGTTACAACATAGAATTACTTGGATTACAAGATAATAGACTTGCCGACCAATCCGCGCCTTCCTTCTAGATGTTTGAGGCACTCGGGGTTGTTTAGGTCAGCCCGACTACCCTGTCTAGGTACTCGGGCTTGCTTGTCTTGAGGTACCCGGGGTCATAGTAACGACATTATGTGGTTCTTTCTCATTAGCTCAGCCTGACGAAAGCATTTCCCCACTACAAATAACCATAGGACTGGAAATGAACATGGACAGACAATATTAACTCTATTTTGAATAATATAAGAAAGGAACATATCTGGTGGAAACCAACCACTTCGTGCAAACTATAGAAACTTCAATCTGAGCCACACGATCTTGATCCAAGGGGGCACTCAGGAGAGGTGGGAGGGGTGATTTGCAGGCTTAGGGAGGTGGAAGGGGTGATTTACAAAAACGACTTTGCAAATCACCCCTCCCACCTTTCCTGAGCGCCCCTTTGGATCAAGATCTTGCGGCTCAGATTGAAGTTTCCATAGTTTGCACGGGGAGGTTGGTTTCCACCTGATACGTTCCCATATAAGAATGCCAAGGCAGAAAAAGAAACCATCATTTGGTATCAAATCATTGAGTCATTATTAGATAGCAACGACTACTAGTGAGCGACCGACGGAATTAAGTTGTGCTTCTCTTTGTTCCCGTGGTACATGAATGTCGCAATTGTTTGTTTGCAGTTAGAACACGACTAACATACTGTATTGTTGAACCACTGCCACTGCAGGACAAAAAAATTGAGCTGAGCACTGCTCCGATAATTATATTTATAGGGATGAGAGTAACGATCTCATCCAATGCGATCATTCCCCTGAGTTTTTTTTTGCTAGCTTGTTAATAATAACCACGTCAAGAAGATTTGCCTGAAAATATGGAGATATCATTTGCTTTAACAGAAGACAGAGCACCGTTGATTCATGTAAAATGAACAACACTTGTATGAAGAAAAATGTGGAGAAATAGGGACCGGGGTTGGATATAGGGATAACTGTCATCGCCTCCCCTCTCAAAAAAAAAATCAATCAAAATTCTGCATATATATGAATATACAACATGGACACGATAGAGCATGTTGGAGGGTACGCCATCTGTACACCATAGACTAGGGTACCACTTTGTAAAAGAAGCCCTAAATAGAGGTTTGGGGACTAGTTTGTGAGGACTAGGGACTTGGTTGCAGCATCCATGGCCTCTTTGAACGGTTTGGAAACTTGTTTGTAATATGGTAGCATCACTAATGGAATAAACACGAGCCCAAGGGCTTGGGGACGATCTCTTAATCGTTAGCTCACTTGCTAGTTCTCTCTCACTGTTCATAGATGAAAATGCCAACGGGCAAAGAGGGACTTAATTTGTCGTGACTCAACTCTCACTACATGCGGGTGTCAAAAAAAAAACTCACTACATGCACATTGTTCACATAGCTTTAGAACATATAGCCTCAAGTACTATCGTGACATGGAGGCTGGAGCTGACCAACAATACCAAGAACGACCATCATAGCAATGCCTAGTCATTTTAAATTTCATAGAAAAACTTAAATTTATGATTATGAATTGTGATGTAGGCTTAGTCATTTTAAATTTCACAGAAAAAACTTAAATTTTTTCAGTCCCAAAAATGATGTCCTCCTTTAATCTATTAGTGATTGTTGCTTCCATGAATTCATTGTTACTTTTTGAAATCTTCCGTGAAGTTCTTTTTTAGGTTGTGAACAAGATCATGATTTGATTGACATTAAATATAAAAAAATTGAACACATGCACTCACCTATGAATGCAAGCATGCACATCAAAACTACATTTATGAACACTTACGAGATATATTAATAGGTTCATATTGCAACTGAGACACCATATTCGCCTAGAAGTCAATATTAAAGATAATTTAGTTATAAATACAACATACATGGAATGCATAGAGTTAGATATGAATCCGGTTGTATTTCACTCCACAGGTAAGGCAACGAAGTTATGTGACTTATGTCCAGTTTGGTAGCACATTGCTTGTTCAGTGTGGCACACATATCTCCTGCGCTAAATCTGGCCATACAGACTTTTAAGCAACCTTTTTTTTTTGTTAGTGTTTAAACAACATATCGAAGCTGTCCACTGCCGTTTGTTCCGGTCACTGACACATGCCCCTAAAGTATTAAGTTTTCTCATATTCAAACTCCATTCGTTTCATGCTCCCAATAGGAAAGGGAGCAAACAACACATGGAGCAAGGTTGTTAGAGCTGGGTTATAGACTCCAGCTGGAGATCTTGATGCTGATACTTTAAATAAAAATAAAATGTAATTATATTGTTATGTACAGCATGGTCACCATGGGTTGTTGGTACGTCCAGATTGCAGCAACAACCAGATGGGGTCTACGGCGTTTGTTGATGGACCGGGCTCACACGCTCTCCTCTCTTGCCATCGTCGTAAGCTGCAATTTGCGTGTGCTGCATCGCTGTTGATTAGTGGCGCTGTTTTTTTTTTTCTTTTCTTTTTCGCTCCCTCCACCGACAGAAAGAAGGGCGAGAGGCTCGTCGTCCTCTGTTTGTTTATTCCCTGGAGTGTCGGCTCGCATGTGTGCGTTTAGTCTTTCTCTCATGGCTCATCACCCTCTGTCATTATTTTAACTAACTCCTAAAGGTTGGCGCTGATTGATCGTTCCGGTTTTGCCCCTTGTGACTGGGACTTGCAGACTACTTCTCGGAGACTGAAAATAGTCTGTCCCGTGGTAATGCTCTTTTTTTTTTAAGAAGGAAAATGTATTGATCTTAGCATGTTACACCGGCCCGATTACAAACAGGATTCTAAAGAAAAGAAAAATTACAACGAAGTTCAAAACTCCTGATCATCTTTCTTGAAGCCCTCAGGGATCCGTTCGTCACCGCCGCTAAAGCCGCTTCCCAATCGTCGCCGGACGCCAGAGCCAAACTCCACGAGGTGGAGGCCGCAGAGGAGGGCTTACTGCTAGGCGAATCAGCCGAGTATACGCTGCCTCCTAGGCGCATCGGCCAACTCTAGCACCCATGACGCAACCTTCGTTTCCAACCGGCAACCCGAGCAAAGCTCAGATTTTCACCAAAGATCATCTTCCTCGAGATTAACATGGTCAACAACATCATCATCTGAAGAAGACGACGATGCGCCGGCCCCGGACTCCTGGACAGGTCTCCCCAGCCTCTCGATTGGCGTTGGAGAAGAACGCCACCGGAGAACGGAAGAAGCTGGGAGAAATTATCCTCTGCAACGCCGTCGCTTCCGCATCGTCGGCGCCGCCAGGAAAACCAAGCCGCAGAGAAGCCACGCTCCTCCGGCAAAAACTAACTCCACCGCCGAGTATCGGCGGCGAGCAAACCCTAGACCTAGATGGACTCGATCTACTAAAGGATAGACCCCCGCTCCCCTTGCCACCGGCTAGGAGGCCGGAGACGAGGGAGAACGGGGGCCAGAAGCGGACGGCGGCGGCTGCGCGAGCACGCGGTGGTGGTGGCGGTTCCGCCCGAGTCGCCCCTCGGGAGCGACGCGGGGGACGGGGATGTCGTTTCGTGGCCCGTGGCCCGTGTTTGACTGGCACGTCCGACCCCCCGTGGTAATGCTCTTGGGCTGAGCGCTGTTTACTTGCGGTGGAGTGCTCTGATAATTCTGATCGAAAATTTAATCTAAGCTCAAAATAAACATTGTTTTACATTTAATCATAGAGAAATGTGATTTATATTATTCGTTTTAGCGTAGCCAATTGTGGGCATACTACTTTGCAAAGTACGAAACTTTCTTCCATAAAAAATATTTCGCTGGTAAATTACAGTCTATAAGGAGAGCAGTAGAATTTTTCATCATACCTGTGTAATACTACTGCTTTTTCTGTAAAATCCAAACGAAACCCTTGCCTAGCATACCGTGTTTTAGGGTGCGTTCGTTGCATGAGGTCTAAACTTTAGAGGGTTTTCCAACGAATATTGTGATTATAAATAAAATTTAATTACGAAACTAATTTCAGGACTCCGCTTGAATTCGCGAGACGAATCTAATGAGAGTAATTAAGGCGTCATTAGAAGATAGTTACTGTAGCATCACTGTAGCAAAATATAGATTAATTAGGCTCATTAGATTCGTCTCGTGATTTAGAGGGAGTTGTGACATATGTTTTGTCATTAAATTAATAAAAATATATTTAAATAATAAGATTCTCTTTTATGTGACAGGTCTAAAATTTTAGAGAGGTGCAACGAACGCACCCTTACAGTCAGTTTTCACTGACCGATGATCACATGTCGCTGTCTCAAAGTGACCATCACCAACAGCTGTGTGAGCAAGGGCATTTCCGTCAAGTTTCGCCGGAGGTTGAGCTGTCACATCTACTCCCTCGCGGCAAGGAACGTCCCCGATATAACCCGAGGCGCGGAGAGAGAGGGAAGCAGCGATCGGGGGCAGAGCAGAGTGTGCCTGTCGTGCTGCCGCCGCAGTAAAAATAGGGGAGTGGAAGGAGACGCGGCCGCTGCCGCACATGCTTTAAGTCGCGCTCCCCACCGCCCCAGATCTCCGTCCCTGCCAGCTCCAGTCCTCTTTCCCCAGCGCCCCGCGGCCGCACTAGCCGCCGCTATCCAGTGCGAAGCGGGCGCGGGAGAGATCGGCTGCTGTTGGAACAGAGCGCGTGTGTCGGTGCTAGGCGGGCGGGCGGAAGAATGGCGGCTCGCGGCAGATCCGTCGCTTGCTGCGCCGCGGTGCTGCTCGCGGCGGCTGTGCTGCTGTCATCACCAGCCACCACAGGTTCGGCTCTTCCCTGCTCTGTCTCATCCTGTTTTCGTGCTTCGAGTCGGTGAGTGGGCGAGGTAGTTAGATCCGTGCCCGGGCATGATCGCCCGCTTGGTCGGATGGCGCTAGGTAGGGCAGCTGAGATGCCGCTTTCGCTTCGGGGGTGTTCTGGGACAATGCCACCCCTGGGTGGTTGGTACGGTCAGTGTCGGTGGCTCCAGCGCAGTGTCGGTGCCTTCTAATTTTGATCCCGCTGGGGTCCAACTCAGCTCGATCGTTCGTGCTTGACCAATTCTGATGCCAGATTAGGCTGCTTAGCTTCCAATTGGTAGAAGGCTCAATGGAGCTGTGGCTCCTCAGCGGACTAACCTGGGCCACACTCTGTCGAATCCTGTCGCGTGCTGCTCCGATGTGGAGCTACTTGATGATAGATCTGTTCAATAAAAGTGCAGATTAGTAAGGATCTTTATTGTATGTAATTCACTGCTAAGGGGTTCCAGTAGCTATATTAAGTGTGCAGATCTTCGAAATTAGCACTAGTATTTCACTTATGCTTCATTTATTGTACCAATTAATCCATGCTTCTTTGTGTTGGATCTGTGTTTGATGTGCACCCTTTATTTGCTCTGCAGAGGCTTATGATTCCCTGGATCCAAACGGCAACATCACGATAAAATGGGATATTATGCAGTGGACACCTGATGGATATGTCGTAAGTAGCACACCTGCGGCCATAGTTGTATCTCTTCCATATTGAACCTAGAAGGTTTGACCTGTACAATGAAAACTGTGCAGCATGACCAATGGCTGAATTAGAAACATACACTACATAAAAAAAAAAAGAATAGCATCCACAGTTCTGTCAGTAGCATGTTATGCACATCTGATTCATGATTACTGAACAGGGTGATTGTCAAATGTCTCCTGCAGGCTACTGTCACAATGTTCAACTACCAGCAATTCAGGCACATTGGGGCACCTGGGTGGCAGCTGGGGTGGACATGGGCAAAGAAGGAAGTGATATGGTCAATGGTTGGGGCACAGACTACTGAACAGGGTGACTGCTCAAAATTCAAGGGAAACACTCCCCACTGCTGCAAGAAAGATCCCACGATCGTTGATTTGCTTCCTGGCACTCCGTACAACATGCAAATTGCGAATTGCTGCAAGGCAGGAGTTATAAATACATTTAATCAGGACCCTCAAAATGCCGCCGCCTCCTTCCAGATTAGTGTTGGTCTTGCTGGGACTACCAATAAGACAGTTAAGGTTCCGAAAAACTTCACTCTAAAGGCTCCAGGTCCTGGGTACACATGTGGGCGGGCCATTGTTGGCAGGCCTACTAAGTTTTTCACCCAGGATGGGCGCAGGGCAACCCAAGCTCTAAGTAAGTTACCCATCTACTGAACTTGTCACTTGCTAAAAATTCATCTTACTATCAGCATGTTCTCATTCCTTAATCATGCTTTTGAAATGTGAGTTACAATGCCTGTCAGATTACTGAAAGAAAATGATAGCATTGTTCATCACCTAGAGATATAATTGATTTTTGTTGACATTAAGTTACTGCGAGGGCTAATAAAATTCAAGTCTCCCAGAAATTATTTATTTTAAATGCAGACAATATTAGGAAAGGTTCGGTACCAGTTGTTGTTTTGTCTAAGTTTTATCGCAGGGAGTTTACTTTGCTTATTGATTCTTAACAAGGACATTTTCTTTATTTGCAGTGACATGGAATGTGACCTGCACGTACTCCCAATTTCTTGCCCAAAAGACTCCATCCTGCTGTGTATCTCTCTCATCGTTTTATAACGACACAATTGTGAACTGCCCAACATGCTCTTGTGGTTGCCGAAACGCAAATGGGACAAACTGTGTGAAGTGAGTAAACATACTTTTTAATCTTAAAATGCTTCATATTGAGTTTTTTTCCCCCCTGTATAAAGGTTCTAATGGGCTTGGTGTATTTCACAGTGAGGATTCACCTATGCTACAATCTGCAATTGATGGTCCTGGCAAATGGACTGGCCAACCTCTTGTCCAATGCACATCCCACATGTGTCCGATAAGAATACACTGGCATGTGAAGCTCAACTACAAGGAGTATTGGAGAGTGAAAATCACTATCACGAACTTCAACTTCCGCATGAATTACACACAGTGGAACTTGGTTGCGCAGCATCCAAACTTTGATAATATCACTCAGCTATTTAGCTTCAACTACAAACCACTTACTCCATATGGTGGCATAAGTAAGTTAATTTGTGTTCCTTCTTAAGAAAGTAACCAAAATGAACCTCTCTCCTTGCCTCTCTCTGATGTTTTCTTTTTCTTTCTATTCAGATGATACGGCAATGTTCTGGGGTGTAAAATTCTACAATGATTTGCTCATGCAAGCTGGTAAACTTGGAAATGTGCAATCGGAAATACTTCTCCGTAAGGACTCTCGGACTTTCACCTTCGATAAGGGATGGGCTTTCCCCCGTCGAGTGTACTTCAACGGTGATAACTGTGTCATGCCACCACCCGATGCTTACCCATGGTTGCCCAATGCAAGCCCCCTAACAAAACAACCACTGACGTTCTCATTCTTGGTATTCTGGGTTGTGTTGGCTACCTTGTTGGCTTATGCATGATGAATGGGATTTAAAGACTTAGCGAGCTTCAAGTTGATGTCAGCTTCCATGAGGTGCACCGCAACAGGTCATTTGTTCATTCAATTCTACGGTTGCACAGAAGAGATGGTGTCATGCAGAGAGAAGTTAATATGTGTGTGTTTTGTAAGTTAAAAGGGCTGAAATGTATTTCTTGTTTCGTATATACTGGCCACAGCACTTTGGTGTACTTAGTTACTGCAAATTAGGTGATTACGTTATAGCAATGCCAGAATTTTTCATTGAATTATATGACTGCTCTTCTTGTAGTAAATGTATGGTTTTTCCTAATAATGTTTTTATATTGCCAAACAGAAAAGATGATGTTGGGTGGGACAACTAAGTTATGTTGTCTTGATCCATTTTGTTCCTCAGTGAGCTTCATGAGCCAGTATTCACTGAACCGAAAGTGCATAATTCAAAGATGAAGATAACACGAATCACTACAGTGCTTGTATAGTAGAAAGTATAGTAGAAATTGGAAGCCGCGACCATGGTTTAACAATAAGCGCTTGTTAATTTGCAGAATCCGTAGATGTGAAGGAGCTTTGAGGATTAATTAATTGTATCATTAACAGAGAACTCACACTAGAATGATCTTGAAAAAAGAAAGGGAAAAGAACCTGGCGCTAAAAGTCTAGAATCATGACAATAAAAATGAAACCTGGGTTCCTTGAGAATTCTAACGCTACGCTACTTGTGCTGCGTACTGAAATAGTATAGTACTTCTATAGATTGTTGTGGTTCCTGGAGTAGGAAACAGCTCTGACAATAATTGAAAAATAGAAGAAGATGAAATGCTGACCACTGGGCATTTGTATCTAGAACAGTTGGAGATGGGAGCTATGTAATTTTTTCTGCTAGCAGAAAGTCTCCACACAGCATATATCCTTCAATGAGACCAACACATACGAGTATTTCTGAACTGGATACTGAAGTTCTTGCCTTAAAGCAGCACAGAACCACAGATTCTGGAATTTATCGAACCGGTGTAACGGGCACTATTCAAATTCTAACACAGAAACACAGCAATGAACATATCAAAAGCACCGCAAGATATACGCTACGACATCATAGAAACAGAAACAAACAAATTCCATGAAACAATTTACCTTTTTGGGATGATGCTGGACCCTGAGTCCTCCGAAGCAGGACTGCTCCGAAGACATTCCCTTTGGCGATATACCCTGCCTTCGATGAAGAGAAACAATGTTCTCTCATGCTCAACTTCATGATGGTGGTGCTGCTGCTATGGATCACCAGAGATCAGAGGAGAGCTTATGGCACCTCATGTCCTGGTATAAATATCAACAAGGAAGCAAAGATGCAGTGCACTTGAAGGATGGGTAGATGGTTCGCCCGTAGCTTTTGGTTTGTTGGCTAGTTGCCGTTCAAAGCAAACCCCAGCTTGAAGTTCATCACCCTCACCTTCCACATGTCAGTTTTTGCCATCCGTTGAAGCAATGCCATCCAACCTTCCAGGTTACTCAGGGCACATGAGAATTCATCTTGACGGGTTGTAGTGACACAATTGCAACGAAATGAGCTGGAGGGACCCACTGAAGTTACCTGTTAACCTTCTGACATCTACTGCCCAACTAGGTATCAGCACCTTAATCAAGATTTGAAAAGTTTAAAAAGGAGGCAGTAAAATGGAAGAAAGAGTTTGGGGCAGATGTGATGTTTGTTGGCTTACAAAATGAGGATTTTTTTATATATAAATCCACTTTTTTTTACACCTTTCGAATACCATGAAAGAAAAAATAACACAAATAATCTTCAAAGCATATTCTAAAGCTGTGGAGTAGAACATAACAGCCGCCTCATGAGGGCTTACATTGCACAAAAGATTTGAAGAGAGTAACAAGATCCACCGACTAAATGCCATATGGTTGGAATAGTGGCATCAATCAGAAAAATGTTTGATATAAAGTATTAAGAATTCAATATCAGTGTATTTTAATTCAGAAGTACACATCTCCATACATGGACCAGGTAAAAATGGGTTGTTCCCTCACAAATGGTTTGTCCACTAGCTAAACAAGCAATCTTCACTTCCTTCGCGCATATAGTATGGCAACAACAACAGATATCCCAATTGCGGCTGCTGGAATTGCCCAGTACTGCACCGCGTTATCCACCAGCTTGCTGGCAAATCCCACGTCCTCCTTTCTGAAAACCTCCATCTCAGGCATCTCAGGAGTCGGATCAAGCTCCCCAATGAAGTAGTCTTCCATTAACTCCTTCGCACTCTTGCTGTGCCCTGCATCGTCAAATTCTTCCGTAGCGTCCTTGCCTTCAAAGTTCAAAGAGATTGACAGATAGTCAGTGAAACATGCAGGGAGCTAATACTCCCTCTGGATTTTAATACACGACGTTAGGACAGCTTCGCTCAGTTCAGTTTGAGCTAAAGAAAGTTGTCCTAAAGTCGAGGATTCAAAACCAAAGGGATTACCACAGAGATTAGAGTAGGGAAAGAGAATGTGAGAGCTGTACCTGTTGCCGCGAGCAGAACATCACCACCTCCAGGATGATCGTCCAAATACTTGGTCACATCGTAAATCTGCAACACATCATCAACAGACCTTAAGTTCTCTGGCAGTAAGATCAATTAAACACATGTCCAAGCAGTATTTCGATCCTTAACAAAAGATAATTCTACCTTAACTGAAGCTTGAACAACTGCTATTGCGATGTAATTAAATAGGTACATCATAAATCAGACACATTCATCATCAAACCTTAAGTTCCCTTGCAATAAGTTTCAGTGGAACAAATGTCCAAGCAGTAGAGTGATCCTTAACAAAGATAATTCTACTTGACCAGAAGTTTGAACAAATGCAATTGCGATCCTTAAATAGGTACTGGAGAAGAAACTTTCAGGGGGATACTAATGCTGTGACAGCTCAATCAATGTACAATCAGATGCCTTCCTTAAAAACTACGTGCCCTCAAAATCTCCCGTAGCACAAGAAATCTAAAGTCCACTACTGCTACCATAGGCAGCGCGCGGAGGCCAAACTCGTCCGGGCATTCCATCGAACACATTGCGCTCGAACAGTGCGCTCTCCCCCGGAGCGTTCACATCTCTACCTACCATAAGCCATACATACATACATACCTATGCCGTAGGTACGAGAAACACGCAAGGCGGAGAGGAGTGAGGGGGGCGCCGCTAACCTTGCCGTCGATGACGACCCAGCAGTCGTCGGGTGTGTTGTGGAGGGCGGCCTCCTTCATGCTGTACAGCTTCGTCAGCGTCGGCATCTTCGCCTCCTTCTGCCTCCTCTCCCTCCCGAACTAATCCAATCGGAGGCGGCTAATACAAGATTATACGGAAGCAACACGCTGCACGGCGTGCCGGGTAAGGAGAGAACTGCAGGGCTCTCGGCTCTTGAGATGCGCGGCTGTCTTGCTAAGGAAGAAGAAGAAGCTGGGCGGATTTGGTAGTTGGTTTTAATGGTTTGGTTTCGTCAACGCTGTTCCGGCGTGGCCCAGTAGTATCAATCTACATACGGAGGCCTTCACGGACTTTCAGGCCCATTGGGTCATATGTTTCAGGTCCGTGTTGAAGCCCATTTTCTCATAAGCATTCTTGGTTTTCTTGCTCATGTCTTACGATTCTCTATCACAAGCAAATACACTTCCCGGTCTAAAAACAAAAGCATGCCATTCTTACGATGGCAGTCAGTGTAGCTCAAAAACGTTTTGCTTTAGTGGAGGCGAGAGTAGCTCAAATACGATGGAGTATAAAGTTAGTTTGAATGGCAGTAGCTTACTAAGATAATAAATATAGTTTGGACTTAGATTTTTTTTTCCGAGTAGTTTGGACTTCGATTAGCTGTTCTAGGGACTTGTTTGACATCTTATTTCTCGATATCTTTAAAAAAGCAACAGTCATGCCACAGTCAAGATTCTTTAATAGCGTATTAGTTAGATTATGGGTACAAAGCAACAACAAACAACATCGCTTGAGATGGTTTGTGCATGTATCAATGGAGACGGGATAATACAACGTTTTGAAAATGTGAAGATAGGCGGAATTTGTGAAGAGGGACTTGAAGGATTGAAATATTGCTGATGAGCTAGCCATGAATAGGAGAGAGTGGAAGCAAGCAATCCACGTGTCGGAATCTTGATTTTTTTCTCTCTTTTTACCTTAACTTTTTGGTCTTTTACCTTTTCACCCCTTTCTTTCTTTCTCTCTCTTTCTACTCTGTTTTTCTTGTTTTTTTTCTTTTTAGTTTGTCTCTCTTGTTGGTTTCTGCAGGTTTTATCGCTAGCATATTCTAATTTGTTTGGGATAAAAAATCTTTGTTGTTGTTGAGAAGAGATGCAAAATGGAGCCTCAACGATGTGTAATTAGGGTCTGTTTGGTAGTGCTTCTTGAACCTTTGAAAAGAAGTGATTATGTGGCAGTGTGGTTCAAAATGATTATATCTACAATAAACTCTTAGAATCAGAACAAAGAAACAGTTCACAACATTAAACTCTTAGAATCAGAACAAAGGATCACTTCACAACATTAATCAGTAATGCTCGAAAAAACACAGCCCTAAGAAAAACAAAACAAAAATGTTAGCACGTACGGCGCCGCGGCCGTGCCACCCCGGCCAATAGGAAATGTCTGGCCAGCGCCATTGGCAGCAAGTGGGACTGGAGGGCCGTGGCCTGCGGGGACTGGCGCCCAGCGCGGCCTCGGAGTCGTCGGAGGCAATTCCGATGCATCACCCTGCCCCGGCGCCACGTTTCGAGCTCGCGTGCCGCCGAGCACGGTACTGGCCACAGGGACGGGCAGAGAACGCCCGGGACGCGCCGCAAGGACCAAGGACGCATGGGCGCAGCTGCCGCCCGCGCTGCAGTGGCCGGGTTAAGCACGGCGCGGACGGACGGACGCATGGACGATGGGTGTACGTAGAGCCTGATCAAAAGCGTGGCTGGAGTGGTGGCGTGACGGGCGACGGATGGACGGATGGATGGATGGATGGAGACGCGCGGGTGGACGCGGCCGTGATCGGGTACGGTTACGGCCGGAGTGGACAACCGATCAGGACGATGGCCGCGCCGATGGAGCTTCGATCGGCATGTTTGTTCTGAGTAGTTCCTACGCGGCGATACAGAAAGTGTACATGCAGGTAGTAGCTAGGTCGCCCTTTTCCGGCTGCCAACTCGATCTTCACATACGCGCCGACGCTTTTCTTCTCTCGTGTGTGCGTGTCGTCCTCCGCTCCTCGATCGCTCATCTAATTTAACTTTTCAGGCACGGATATATACTCCACCTTTAACAAAAGTTGTATAGTACTAGTAGTAATACAGATAAGCAGTGTTTTAGAAGTGGTACTACTATTATTTAGCAGTTCCAGAACGAACAGATATAAGGAGAGATGACATTTTTGGTCGACTTCGTGCCACTTAATTACTGTTCCGGATGGCACCGAATCGATGCGCGCGACCGATGTCCACATCATATCGCCCTGGATGGCCATCGCCAGAAAAATTTTACTGTCGTACGTGAAGGCCGAATTCCATTCCATTCCATTCCGTGTGTGTGGGTGTTGACACACACTATATCGCACGTAGCTAGCGCGATAGGATCTCATATCACATGTCCTTCCGAAGAAAGTGCATTTTTATATGCTAAGCGGATAGGTCGAACAAAAATGGCACAACGTATATATATAAAGGTGAGATCGAGTTGACGGCAGTGGCGGAGCCAGGCTGAGATGACTGGGTATTCCCAAGCCTAAAGATTGCTCATTCACATAGGTTTTGGGCTATAGAGAAGGCTGTTTTATTGGGATATGACATGAATTGCAATAGGATGCAGACATATACTCAATTTTTTTCAAAGAACCTGGGTATTCCCATGCATACCCAGGACTTATGGGAGCTCCGCCCCTGGTTGACGGTGATGTATAGCAAACGGGATCACGACAATATGTCTGTTGGATATTTGTTGAGTGGCTGGCTTTCTGTGGTAGATATAGCCTGCTTTCAAAATGCACTGATGATAGCTTTTGTGTAGTAGTAACTTCAAAGTTGTTACTCCATCGAGAATGGAAGTTGGGTACGAGTCCACCAACAAATTAAGCCACCAAACAAAACCGCCAAACAAAACCGCGGCAGTGTGTTTGCATCGTGACCAGGGTTAGCGGCCGGCGACGACTGTACAGTAGGTCCATGCATGCGTGCCCCGGTCGGCACGGGGGTAGTTGTTGCGATCGATCCACCGTGCGAACGGAGGCGCCTTCTCGTCGCCGGCCGACCTGACATATATCCCTGACGAGTGACGATCGACGACGGAGGCCGGTGGGCGCTGGAGCGCGAGGGATCGGCGAAGGGCGTCGCGGTCACGTGAGACGGGACGACTAGCCGGACCGGACATGCCGATGGATACGGGTCCGACGGATGACCCACCCCCGCGACGCGACGTGTACTGTGCGCTCGTATGCAAGCAAAGCAGGTCAGCCCGCGTCCAATCGCGCCCGCCGCGCGGCAACTGCCGTGACGACGAGGCCGCACGTACGGACGGTGCCTGCCAGGCAGGCAGGCGTGGGGGCGAAACCGAGGCGGGCGACGCTCTCGCTGCCTCGGCCGTGCCGACCGGCCGGTCGGGTGCATGGGTGACGGTGGCTGTTGCCGGAGGAGGAGTAGAATAGTCGTGCACGAGGATTGGGTTTAGACGGTTTCGTTTGTCACTCCGTGCGTGATGTGATGAGCTGAGGTCGACGACGAGCGGCACGGCAGGGACTGTGGGCTACAGGAGCTGGCTAGCTAGCTAGTAGTAGAGTTGCAGTGGCTAGAGCGGCCTAGCCTGTGGCGTCGCGTGAAGCTAGGCAGGCCAGGCCAGGCAGGCGACGGCAGCGGTAGCTTTTGGGCACAAAGGCGCGGCACCAGCGGCGTGTCGACACGTCCCGATTCGGGCCCTGTGCGCGCAGCGACCCGGATCTCCGCCTCGGTCGCCGCTCCTGCCCGCTCTCGGCCCCATCGCTGCCGCTCTCGCTCTCGCCGTCGCGCGCGCGCCGTCCACCGACCGCGGTCTCCGTCCGCCCGTCCGCCGAAGCAAAGCACCCGTTACCGTAGGCTAAAACAAATTGTTGTAGCAATAGGATATACTCCTACTTAGCCATATGTTCCTCAGGTATATATATCCTCAATCTAAGATGTCCTTGTAAAATCCGCTTTACATTACTATATATAGGACTCGTGAGTAGTATGGTTTTACACTTCGCACGCATTGGGGTTTTACTGTCGGTCGTGTGCATTGCATTTGCATATATAGGCATGTATAGATGCCGGTATTGCCATAAGCTTTTTTAGGTTTGGTGAAATTCAATCTTTTTCAACTTTAACCAGCAATATAGGTAAAAATAAATAATTATAAGTAAAAAGAATTACATATTTTTATGAAAGATTGTTTAATGATGAACCTAGCAACATTATTGTGACTCTTAAAGATATTTTTGGTATTAACAGTCAAAATTGAGAATATTTGACTTTGACCAATCACAAAAATGCTTATACTGCTGGACCCAGTGAGTAATGTTTTCACTTTTCACGGCTACTGCTAGCATTATACTCTTATATACTCCGACCTCCTCAGTAAGTGTGGCCGTACGTAGTCGGAGTATCTGTCCAGCTATACGTAGGAGTACCCCGTATTGTACCTGCGCGGCCGGTGAAAAACCTACTCCATTGGGGTAGAGCCTAGCGACCATAGGTGAGGATGCGAGACGAGATCCAATCTGCACCCCACGAAAGAAAAGATTCTCTTCCCCGCCGCTGCTCCGTCTCGGTCTTTCCTGTCTCGGCCATATAGATAGCCCACCACCACATGGCGCAGGGCCCCTCGAGCAAGACTGAGTGGAAGCCAGAAAAGCCCAGGAGCTGCTGCTGCGTGCGGGAGAGAGAAGCTACTGTGAGATCAATTTCATGTGTAGTTGCAGCTAGCGAGAGAGCACACACAGATCGTAGCTAGCTAGTGGCAGTAGAAATTGCGAGCGATCGGAGCGAGGCTTTTCATTGTTAGGAGTATTTATTTGGTTTGGAGAGAGGGTGAATTTTGGAGAGAGATAAGAGGAGATCAGGGTGAGCATCCTTCTTCAATCCATCGAGGCTCAGATCAGCATGGGGCGCGGGAAGGTTGTGCTGCAGCGGATCGAGAACAAGATCAGCCGGCAGGTGACGTTCGCCAAGCGCCGGAACGGCCTGCTCAAGAAGGCCTACGAGCTCTCCATCCTCTGCGACGCCGAGGTCGCGCTCATCCTCTTCTCGCACGCCGGCCGCCTCTACCAGTTCTCGTCCTCATCCAAGTAATCATCAACAACCCCTTCCTAATAAGCTCAATTCCCCCTTCAAAGCCGTTCCCCTCCCGTCCTTTTGTAATCAGCATCTGCTTAGTTAATTCGTATCACTGTCTAGCTGCAATACGTAGTTCGATCGATCTGTGTCCTCGTCGCTGCTAATGCGTACAGTACTTGCATGAACTCATGGCGGTGGCACTCTTTAATTCGCCCCCTTTTTTTTTTCTGTTCTATTGGGCGACTGGTACGGTCTGCCTACAGCAGCTTGCATAGAAAGGCTACAAATGAACAGAAGAAAAAAGCCAGCTCGTAAGCTGGAGACCGACACATGTATTTGTATACCGTGAATGCCACATGAAAAAGAAATTAAAAGGGTTTCATTTAATTTGATGTGCACCTAGATCGGTACCTCGCCTGCACATCTCAGTGAATGCATAAATATTTGCATTAGGCATTACAAATTGGACGTGCAGATTACGCAGTACGGCTTGCTTTGTACTGCGTAATTAAATCAGTTCTTGATTTATGCCTTGAGTACTTGTTCATAGCATGTTTGTTTAACATCTGCACTTGTATTAGGTTTAACTGACCTTGTAATTCCCTGAACAGTTAAGGTAGCATATATAATTTGATGTTTAAATGGTAATAAAGTTCTATAGATTGTAGGGCGCCGTACAGTAGTATGCATGTCTCTCAGTCAGACATCTATATATTGCTTTGTTGCAAGGATCTTGTGTGTTCCACGAACACAAGGAGACTAAATGTCTTGCAAGGAAAAATAATCCTTTGACTAAACTGAGATCTTGTGGAAACTAGTCATCTATGAGCGTAACTGTGATACATCATGCAACTGCTAGAAGTCGCATGATTTCACATGTGTGATAGTACCGAGTACTATTGCATTGTGTGTACGTTGAGAAAGATCAACTGTACCTTGTACTTTCTCTAAAGGACATGTACTCTAAAACCATGTTACCTAGTATATTGCATATTAGTGACTTTATAGGCAAGTTCTCAGAAACCACATAATCTGGTCATGCATATTAATTTGTCAAGATTCAAGTCGGTGATGCATAAAATCTGGAAAGTACAGCTGGTGGAAACAGTATCACCAGAGTAGCCGTGTAATGGGTTTTTGCATATATATCAAGACAACAATAGTGCTCATGGTCGATTTTTTGATATGTTCACAGTTACGAATTGTTTTTAAATATTTTGGCTGCGGTCCCCACCTTTCCTGTACACAAACAATTTTATAGGCTGCTATTACTACATCGGTCACCACAATACTTTGTTACAATTGCATTTTGGTTTTTTCTGGTGTCATAGAGTCAGCCCTTCAAATTTTTATGGTCCAAAAATATGTATCTTGTGGACCATGTTGGTGCTCCAGTTGAAGTATAAATAATTCATGCTGGTTTGTTCTTTTGTTCTCAAGTTTTACTTCCATCATATAGCCATGGCCTCACAATTTTATCCATTGTCGTGGTTATAGTAATGAGAGCAACTCGTAAATGCCTTCTATGATCCAAACAAAAACGTTCACTGGATCCTTTCTACTCTTGTATAATTGGCTGAGAGGATCAACCTGGGGAAACGAACTTTGGGCTGGAGTAGAACTCTGAATGGTAATGCCAAACCTGCTTTTATCCCATTCATATAAGCTGATAGAAGCTTATAAAATCCCCAACGCCCAAAGTTAACATATAGACCCTGAGCTTCTTAAAGACTTCAACTGATCGATGTAAGAAATGTATGATAAGATATTATGAAGGTTCTGATCCCTGTACTATCGGCATCAAATTGCCAGCAAATCTCTTCCTTTCTATACTTATTTTTAATTAACTAAAATTCCCTGAATCAATTTCCTGGTTGAATGGAACCTCCAGTCAACTGAAAGAGCATATGTATTGTTGTCCTAGTAAGGCAAAATTTTCAATAAATAATGTTTTCCCTTTGCTACCTGGCATGGTGTTCTCGAACTTTATGGATTTTTACCTCTTTTTTCCTGCATTTATATATACATATAACTGCATCACTTATTTGCATTGTGATTTCTTCTTATTACAGTTTGCTCAAGACCCTTGAGAGGTACCAGAGGCACATCTATGCTTCAGCTGATGCTGCAGTGCCATCTAGTGATGAGATGCAGGTGTGAGGATTATCCATTTTAGTATGCGTAAATGTATAATGTTACTATAGGTTTTACTGTTTTTTAATCAACTTTCTTTCGCATAAGTCTTTTTCTTAATACCAAAACATTGTTCAGGCTCTGAAGCTACATATATAAAAACAATGCCTTTTAGGTTTCTTATGAAGGCCACTTGATCAAGCTGTACATGTTATATTTTTTAACATTCTGACATAATGTATTTTCATGAAATTAACTGTTGTATAAACTTGGGTGTGAACTTTATGTGACTAGCATATTTACAAAACTGTGTACAAGTATTTTCTTTTTGTTAGCTTACCTAACTACGATTTTTATTAGAAAGTAAAGAAATAGATAAAAAAACTCCATGTTCTGTTTATGTTGATATATATGACTATGGCCTAACATCAACCATTACCGATGATTTTATTAACATATTTGTTGGACTTGTGTATATGGTACTAGAGTAATTAGGTCACACCAATTCATGTCAGCTTAGTTGTACTGTCATCAACATCAAGTATAATGTGCATTGGCCGAGTGCATTTCATGCCATCCAACATCATGGCAGTACTCCATACTTTGCTCCAGCAAACAAATTTCATGAAATGCTCATGTTGTGTCCCCGTTAACGTTACTAAGAAAAAGTAGAACGTCCAATAAAACAACCGCATGCATGCTGGATCATAGCCTGATTGCCCAGAACAGTACTATGAAGTTAAACAGGGAGAAACTAATCACGTAAAGATCTATTCTTTTCTCAAAATAAAGGAATTAAATTAAAAACCTATAGCTGAAGTAATCTTTTTCCATACAATAGATCACTATACCTTTAAAAAAATTCTCTGACATAGACTACGAGCTGTTCAATGGCCTCAAACCCTTCAAGATGCAATGGCGGCAGACTTGTTTTCTTCTGATGTGGCAGTATTTACATTTCTTTGTACAGCTAAGTTAGGCGCTGTTTGGCAGGGCTTCTCACCGGCTCCTGGACCATGATCACTGATTCACTGCGTTGTCTAGATTAATAGCAATCATTTTCCGATGCTACAAATGTGTATTTATGTTCCAACAGAGATGTTATCTCATTATATATACAGTTAACATTTAAAATTTGACCACTACAATTAAAAAATAAAATTAATTTAATTATACTTCTGAATGAACTAGTGCATTCATTCCGAATGCTTTTGCTGACATATAACTGTAACACCGTAATTGTCAAAGATTTGTATAGCATGACATATCTCTTCGGTTAAAATGATAAGGGACTACATGGGGTATTTTTGAAAAAAAATTGTGTTTGTGTAGACATCATTTACTTCTAAATTGTGAAATTATGGGACTTCTCTATCCAATGTCTTAATTTTGAAAAATGCAGAACAACTATCAAGAATATGTGAAGCTGAAGACACGAGTAGAGGTTTTACAGCACTCGCAAAGGTGAGATGTCTATTTGTGTTCCTCTCATCCTTCAATCTTTATGGTTATACTCGTTACTGTTTTTGGTAAACAAGTACTGGCAAACACACTGTAGGAATCTTCTGGGTGAAGATTTGGCTCCACTTAGTACAAGTGAACTTGATCAGCTCGAGAGCCAAGTAGACAAGACCTTAAAGAAAATAAGATCGAGAAAGGTAAAAATAGATAGACATTCAGGATAAGCAATATCGATTATATTTTTGTGTCTAATAACTAAGTCTGATGAGCAGCTTTCTTAAACTGTCCTATGAATGTTTTCATTTTCATTTTGCAGACTCAAGTACTAATTGACGAACTCTGCGACTTAAAGAGAAAGGTAAGATTCTCGCCAAATAATAACATAACACCACCACAGCAATGTTTCTGTGAGTTTCTACTGCAGTGCATGAGTCCAATCATCAAGTGTCTGAGAGTTTGGTCCTCAATCCTTGCAGGAACAAATGCTACAAGATGCAAACAGGACCCTGAAAAGGAAAGTAAGTGACCGTTCAACTAAAACCTCCTAAGAAGTTTAGCATTTGTAGATAGGGACCGCATGAATCACTGGACCACTCCCAAGAACATGTTATTCTCTTCTGAGGAGATGTTGAGTGCTGAGTGATTGGAAGGCCGATGCACAAGTAGGTGTGTAGGGTCACACTGCGTCAGTAGCAGTGGGATAGTGTATAAATTTGGCCTTAAGCTATTGCAGTTCAAGCTTCATTCTCTGCAGAGTGCAGAGGCAAAACATTCTTTCTCATGGCTATTTTGCCGGATCGTTTTATTGTCGGATTGCTATTTTTTCAGTTGAGCGAGGTCGACGCAGAGGCAGCTCCATCCCCACAGTTGACATGGCAGGGCGCCACCAAAGCCATGTTGTCGGATGAGCCTCCGCAGCCAGAGCACTTCTTCCAGGCCCTGGAGGGCAACACGTCACTGCAACCTGCGTAATTCCACCCTCTTTCACTGTCCTGAATCCTGATGGCAAATGACGATCGCTGACAGCGTGTATGATGGTTTGCGCTTGTGATTGTGCAGATTTCAAACCATGGACATCAACGAGCCGCCGATGCCGGCACTGCATGGCTGCTACTCTCCTGCGTGGATGTCATAGCCAATTCCCAATGCCACACTGAATCCAGTATAAGTACCTGAGGCCTGCATAGGTTCAACGAATTCTGCTGCTGCTTTTGCCTGCCTCTTTTGTTTCTCTCATTGCTTGCCGAACTGTTAAAATGACGTTATATGTATATTTTGTTGCCTTATCTTTTGTTGCTCAGTGCTCAGCTGCTTTAGCACCATGCAAAGTGGCGTGGCGATGCTGAAGAAGAAAATTTACATCGCCTGGCAATAAGCATAGGCTTGTATGACATTTTGGACTGATATATTACTGTTATTTTAAACCTTGAGGCGTTGATGGATTTGATCATACGTCGCCTCATTCCGCCTTAAAATTCTCTGCATTCTCTCAAGCTTGTACCTTCTCACGATATTCTTTTTTACATGGTTCATTTTGGCACTATTCTTTGTTTAATTTCCAAAGACCAAGGAACAGGCATATCATTGGTGGTGTTGACTCACTAGTCTCTTGGTCTTGGGACATCCTTAATATATCTCTATTGGTCATGTCCAAATTTCTGTTATGGAGAAGCTGGGGAAGCACTACATAGTAGTATTTGACTGCACGTACATAAAGTTGCTAAAAATGTGTCGATAGGTATTTGCTTTCGACATACACATGGAGCTAAAAGTAGATGGAACCATGGAAGGTGATCCACTAATAAGCGGGCAGGCAACTGTGTCGATTGGACGGCACTCACATGCTGTGTTGTGATGTTGCCGGAATAACGGGCACTCAGAGTGGTAGTCTCAACACCGATAGATGCAAAAGTGATTCGTGAAACAGCGCTTGGGTGAGACCCACAGCACTGTCTTTATTCCGCTAGATTTCAAATTTTCTTTTTACGGGTATTCGGCTAGATTTCATCATAGTGAAAAGAGGAGAAGTTCGTCTCAGTTATTCTAAAAAGGAGTCGGAGATGATATGTGCCACGCTTACTTGTCCAAGCTACGACCATGTGTCAAACTGACAAGGAGGTTTCTGCTTTCACAGCTCATATACTACTCTACGCCTTTTGCCATATTTCTTTTTGTCGGCAGAGGAATATGATGAAGCGACATTCGTAGCAATGTTCATTTGTTTGTTCCACTCTTTTTTCTTTTTTTTTTCCATGATTCTTCAACACCTCATCCACTGAATATGATGAAGCGACATTCGTAGCAATGTTCATTTGTTTGTTCCACTCTTTTTTCTTTTTTTTTTCCATGATTCTTCAACACCTCATCCACTGAGAATCATTGCACAGTGGAATTTTAAGTATTCTGATCATGAAACATTACCGAGGCGTATCATTAATTACATCTTGGTTGGTATGAAAAGCTTAGTACTTAGGTGTCAGATTTTGATACGATCCAAAGAACCGTTAAGAATCTCTACATGGAAGTAACCATTTCACCTTTCCCACGAAACCCCAGCAAAGTACCTTGGAGAGATGTGCACTTATTGATTGTTGACAATTTGGAGCAGCGGGGCTGGGCGACTGGCAATGGACAAAACAACACAGAGAAGGTGCTGTACATATAATTTTGCTTTGTCTGTGCTCTAACCAATCTTCGCTCGACAGAGCCTTGATGATTATATAGCCAGTGGACGAACTTTTTTGTCAACGTAGTGCTTTGTCACCTTTCATGACCATGTGCTTTCTTTTATCAATTGTCCTAGTAATTACTTCCACTGATTGTAGTTGTTGTAGATAATTATTTCAACTATAATGCTGTGTGCAGATAACATGCAACCGAGAGGATTTTCCCCTACCTTTCGCGGGAAGGTGCATGACTGCGAAAGCTGTCACCGTCTGCCGTAGCCCGTAGGCATCGCCGACGGTGCTTGACATCCAATGAGTATCCATTTGCCTGGCTTTCATCTCCTCGGACCTTTGCATGTCAGCAACTCAGCATAAAGCGTTAGTGATAAAAAGGTCAAATTCATGGAGGATAAGTCAGCATGCATTGTTCTCTAACATATGTCTTGCACCAATAGCACAAACATTTTTTGATTCTTGCTGGATTGCTTTCTTTACTGTGGTTAAAGGTACGGTTGGGAACAAGGAATATTACAATTGGCGACGTACAGAGAATAGATGGGTTCCTTTAAAAAATCAGATATAATATCAGCAGTCCAAGCAGGTGCAATGCTGCTTAAGCTAGGTGAACAAAGTCATCAACAAACTCTTGCTTAATATAACCAAATACTTCCTCTGTTGTTTTCTTTAATGGAGTACATAACTGAATTAGTTATTGAAAAAATGTTACTGTATATCTGCATCTCCTAAACAACGACGAGATCAAACTAGCTTCACCCCTTGTCTTGCATTCTTAACAATATATATAGCCTATCGACGAGCGGTCCTTACTTTCACCTGAAAAACCTTAACCATTAGTTCATTTTTTTTTCCTAATTCACACTTCTTATAAGCTGTAAATTGAGCGGTCCCTTCTACCTTCTACTCAAGCTGCTATGCCACCGATCAGCATCCTGAGAGTGACACACAAAAACTTTGCCACCCAATTCGTCTCAACCACCACCAAATAAGTACTAACATTTCTCAACCACCATTACATTACAGTCATCAGTACAAAAGTCACTGGTTAGATAATTGACCTGCCGCTACCATCCACAGCTGGTTGCATGGCTGTCGTGCGAGTTAATCAGCGTACTGTTTCGCAAAAAAATATGTTAATCAGCGTAGTAACGATCGTGACCCCGTCGAGCATGTGTGGCGCATGCTCAAGCTCGGCGAGCCCGCGGTGTGTGGACGGAACAGAGAGTCAGCACAGTTAATAGTCGGAGCCATACGTACATCTAGCGCGACGTCGCAAGGTTTGACAAAAGTACAATCGAAGCAGGCCAAAATTGTCCTTCCATGCCATGCGCATCATGGTTTACTAGAGAACAACTTCATGTGTTACCGCCTCTTACCGATCGAGTCATTCTCTGGTTTATTATTAATATTAACCCAAGAATGTGTGAAACAAAAGCGCTATTCGGAAAAAAAAAACAAGGTTAATCAACGTACTAATGGACTAACGGATGCCCCGTCGCGCATGTACAGCAGGAGAGGAGGATGCCATGTCAGCTGGGTAGCTGTCGATCGTGCAAGTTGATCACCGTACCACCATTTCGGAAAGCCCAAGGTTTGTCAACGTACTGCTACCGGACCGTGACCCCGTCGCGCATGTGTTGCACATGCTCAGCTTCGCGAGCTCACGGTGGATTCGTGTGTTCACGGAATGAAGGACCGAGAAGGCGACCAGAGGGGGGGTGAATGGGAGCCGATAAAAATTCTTGCAAAGAATTCGGCCTATGTCTCAACCCGCCTCAAGAATGATCACCAAGATCACACACACACATGAGGAGTGTTGTGCTGACCCTAAGAGTGATCAAAGATGATGTAGGAATACTTGCGGAAGCAAAACAAGCGAACACGCACTCTACGAGATGGACCGATGAAAATCCAACCGAGACCTTCCACCGGATAGTCCGGTAACCTGTCGGATACTCCGGTATCGGATACTCCGGTGAGGTGTCAGATACTCCGGTCGGATACCAGGTCCGGATACTCCGGTAGTGTGCCGGATACTCCGGAAGGTATCAGGTCCGGATACTCCGGTAATGTGTCGGATAGTCCGGTCGGGTACCAGGTCCGGATACTCCGGTACTCGGTCGGATACTCCGGTAGGCGATGAACAGCAAGAACAAAAACGCGCGATCGGTTGCTTCAAAATCCGAAACCCAATCAAACGACCTCCAAAAATCACCAAACTTGAACCCTAGGTGCGTGACAAGATTGGGAACCTCATCCAAGTGGATCCATACCAAAAACCCAACCAAATCCCCTCGAATTTCAGATCACGTGCAAGAACAAGGGTTTGGTCAAACTTGGACGAAATCCACAAATTCGAGGTACTCGTGGGGAGATCTTGAACGAGATCACTCAAGGCATGTTCCCACACATCCTAGCACCGAATCCATCCAAGAAAACCATCCCAAATCGCAGCTAAAAAGGAGATCGAAAAATCACCCGAAAATAGCTCCGAAAATGAGGAAAAAGATAAATTCGGGAATAAGATGGGGAGGAAGAACAAGAGCACAAGATTGATTCAAACAAACTTCATCCCATTGATTCAATCACGAAATCCATAGGTACAAAGCTAAGGCGCCGCCCTCTTCCTCCCTCTCTTGTTGAAAGTTGAAGATACAAGCTCTCACCTTGTTCCCTCTCCTCTCATCTCTCTCTAGCTCTCCCCTAGCTAGTCCTATCCTCTAGATGCAAATGACTTGGTCCAAGAGGCTCAAGGTGGCCAGCCAACTCCACCTCCCTATATGGGCATTTTTTCTTTCCCAACTTACCCCTAAGGTATTACATATTCCCACCTACCATTAGGGGCAAAATCGTCCAACTCTTTTTCCTTCGCCCGAACGCCATCGGGCCCTTCACGACTTCGCTTCGCCTCGACGCAATCTTCGCGATGGTGCCATGTACACCACCATGCGCCGCCGCCGGTTTTGAGGCCCAAACCGGGAAACCGTCCTCCCGCCGGTTTTGAGGCATAAACCGGGAAACCACCTCGATGTCGACGCGTGTCACCTCGTCCCGCGAACCTTGCCGTCAAGTCTTCTCCCCCTCAAACATGATGCATATTATACATGATGCTTATCTTACAATGCAATGCAAATGCGAGAAAAGTAAGATACATATTTACAAAGAAGCCAACTCCCCCTCAAACAATGCCATAAGGATAGCAAACACCAAGTTCCCCCCGGAGAAAGGCAAAGCGCTCGGCGTCTAGGGGTTTGGTGAGGATATCGGCTAATTGGTTGTGGGTATCAATGTATGTAAGCTCGATGTCCCCCTTGGCAACATGATCTCTCAAGAAGTGGTATCTCACCTCTATGTGTTTGACTCTCCCATGTAGGATTGGGTCTTTGGATAAGCATATGGCACTAGTGTTGTCACAAAAAAGTGGAACACTCTTGTAGGTTAACCCATAGTCCCTCAAAGTGAAAGTCATCCATAGGATTTGGGATAAGCAACTAGCAGCAGCAACATACTCAGCTTTGGTTGTGGATTGGGCTACGCCAGATTGCTTGCGAGAAGACCAACAAACAAGAGAAGACCCAAGAAAATGGCAAGTACCCGAAGTGCTCGTCCGATCAACTCGACACCCAGCAAAATCCGCATCCGAATAACCACAAAGAGAAAGTGTAGATGATGCAGAGTACCAAATGCCGAATTCAAGGGTGTACTTGAGATACCTGAAGATGCGCTTCACCGCTTGACGATGAGACTCCCTTGGTGAAGATTGGAAGCGAGCACAAAGACACATCGCGAAGTGTATGTCAGGCCTTGTCGCCGTGAGGTACAAGAGGGAGCCGATCATGCTCCGGTACTCCCGCTGGTCCACCGCTTCACCATCAAGATCCGGATCGAGCACGGTGGAAGTGGCCATCGGGGTCGACATGGGCTTGGCATCCGACATGTCGAACTTCTTCATCAAGTCCTTCGTGTACTTGGCTTGATGAATGAAGGTACCCTGCTTGCATTGCTTGATTTGAAGACCAAGGAAGTAGGTCAGCTCGCCCATCATGGACATCATGAACTCATTTTCCATCATTGCCTGAAACTTAGACACAAGAGCATGAGATGAACCACCAAAGATGATATCATCCACGTATATCTGAACCAAAAGAAAGTCAGTGCCATGCTTGAGGGTAAACAAGGTTTTGTCCACACACCCCATCTCAAACCCGCGCTCTAGCAAGAAGGTTTTCAGCCTAGCATACCATGCCCTGGGTGCTTGCTTTAGCCCGTACAAAGCCTTCTGAAGCTTGTACACTCGGTTTGGGTACTTGGGATTTTCAAAGCCTGGGGGTTGCCTGACATAAACCTCTTCCTCTATGTAGCCGTTTAGGAAAGCGCTTTTGTCATCCATTTGGTAAAGCTTGAAGCCCTTAGACGCGGCAAAGGCTAGCAGGATTCTAATGGCTTCTAGACGCGCTACAGGAGCAAAGGTTTCCCCAAAGTCTAAGCCCTCAACCTGGCTAAACCCCTGAGCCACAAGCCTAGCTTTGTTTCTCACAACTAGACCATCCTCACCTTGTTTGTTCTTGAACACCCACTTGGTTCCTATCACATTCACATTGGGAGGAGGCTCAACAAGGGTCCAGACTTTGTTTCTCTCAAAGTTTTCTAGCTCCTCATGCATGGCATTGACCCAATCGGAATCAGAAAGAGCGTGTCCAACATCTCGAGGTTCAAAGGAGGCAACAAATGCAGAATTTGTAAAGCATGCGAGATGAGCAGACCTCGACCTTGTTGTCCTTTCATTTAGATTACCGATCATTTGGTGGGGAGGATGTCGACTTTGGATGTGTCGAGGGGCCTCTCTCTCGGAGCGTACCTCCCCCTCAACAACAGCTGGGGCTTGCTCGACGACGGCTGGAGCTGGATCGACGGCCGCCGAAGAGGATGTAGATGCTACGGGACCCTCTGCTTGAACTGTGGAAGCAGGGACCGGCTCAGGAGCAGGCGAAGTAGTAGGAAGTAGTGGTTCATCCTCATCTTCACCTGGAGCCGGTAGATCACCGTCTACAAAGATGCTCTCTTCCATTTCCCTGTCACCTGCACACTCAACAACACCACTTGTACAAGGCATAGATTCATCAAAGGTTACATCGCAGGACTCCACGATGGTGTTAGTTTCCAAGTTCAAAACCCTATAAGCATGACCATGTGGGGTGTAACCAAGAAAAATGCCATCGGAAGATCTTGACTCAAACTTATCCAAATTGCCACGCTTGAGAATAAAGCACTTGCAACCAAAAGCACGCAAATGAGAAACACTTGGCTTTCTCCCAAAACGTAGCTCATAAGAAGTCACATTAAGAATTGAGCGCAAGAAAACCCGATTAGAAACATAGCAAGCGGTGCTAATGGCTTCAGCCCAGAACCGCCTCAGAGTCCTATGCTCATCAAGCATCGTCCGGGCCATCTCAACAAGGGTTCTGTTCTTTCTTTCAACTATGCCATTTTGCTGAGGAACACGAGGTGCAGAGAATTGGTGCTCAAGACCATTCTCAAGACAGAAAGCACTGAACGAGGAGTTCTTGAACTCGGTGGCATTATCACTGCGGATAGCTCGTAGTGCACCAGGGAGTTCCTTGAACAACCTCAAAGCCAAGCTCCGAAAGTGATGAAACACTTCATCCTTGCTCTCAAGAAAGAAGACCCAAGAGTAGCGAGAAAAATCGTCAACGACCACAAGAACATACCACTTCCCACCAGCTGAACGAACCCGAGCAGGACCAACAGTGTCCATGTGAAGCAATTGCCCAGGCTGCTCAGTCATCACCAAATTGATTGGTGGATGAGAAGCGGCAACCATTTTGCCATGACGACAAGGTGCACAAACAAGGTTTTTCTCAAATTTGAGCTTAGGCAATCCTCGGATCAATCCTAGGCCACTTAAGCGACACAACAAGTCAAAACTCATGTGACCCAGTCTCCTATGCCATGTCCAAAGCTCAGAAGAAGGTTGAGCGAACAAACACTTGTGAGAACCAGAAGAAGAAACAAAATCAGCACGGAAAACTCTGTCAATTCGAGAAATATTGCAAATCAAAGCACCAGTCGAATCAACAACGCGAGATGCATTCCTCTTAAAGATCACTTCATTACCATCATCCAACAACTGAGAAACAGAAAGTAGATTGTACTTGAGATGCTCTACTAGGGCTACTTCCTTGAGAGTGAATGAGTCATTTACCTTGACAGCGCCAATTGCTTTTACTCTACCCTTTTTGTTGTCCCCGAAAGTCACATAGTCAATTTGCTTCACGGGGGTGAGGCTGGAGAACCATCTAGTATCACCGGTCATATGGCGCGAACAACCGGAGTCCATCAACCACTTGTCCTCCAGGCCTCCATCAGCTACCTACATAGCGTGAAGAAAAGATCGAGGGCTCAGTGCTGGGGTTAGAGAGATAAGCTTTAGGAATCCAGCACCTAACCACACGACCTGCAGAAGTAAAAACAGTTCTATGCACTTGATCATTGGAACGCACGGGACGAGTACCACGATAGGGACGACGTGGTCCGTCAAAGCGTCTAGACTCACGCCACGCGTCACGGGGATACAAGTCATATGAAGGATGACCATATCCACGCTGGGGATGGACACCACGAAAGGGAAAACGTGGGCCATCAAAGCGTCGTGACTCAAATCCTCTGTTTCGTGAACCAAAGTCATATGAGCGATGACCAAGTCCACTGTAAGCACGAGAAGGAGTGTGAGGCGGATAGTCAACATAGGAATGATAGACTGCATTCCTAGCTAACTCAGCTTGCCTCCTTTCAATTCTCTTCCTTCTAAAGCAAAACTCATCCAAATGACCATCCTACCACAAAACATGCAAGTAAACACATTCCTGGGTTTTGGTTTTGGTTGTGTAGGTGGTTTGGATTGTTGCTTTTGTTTCTTGACCTCTCTTGGGTTAAAGGATGGCTTTGGGTTTGATGGGTAGTAGGTGTCGGTGGGTTTAAGTTTCTCACTCTCATCTTGGAGGTTGGAGCTTGGTACAAACTTACCCACATTGTCACTCTCCTTCTCACACCTCTCATAACCCAAACCCAAGTTGTATCCTTGAGTTGAACCTTCCTTAACCCTCAGCAAGTCACTCTCAATTCTCTTTTCACTCTCCTTGGTTCTTGTGAGGCGAGTGGTGAGGTACTCAACTTCCTGGGATAACTTTAGGTTCTCATCCTTGGTGGCAACAAGATCACTCTTCAGAGAAACACACACAACACATGGTGGTGGTGTAGCACGAGAACCACTTAGCAATTTTGCCTCTAGCTCTTTGACTTTGGACAATTGACTATCCAAGTCCTGTGTGAGCTTAGGGCAAGTCTTGCAAGCACCCAAGAGTAGAGGTCGAGCCTTGAGCTCCTCTAGCTCTTTCAAAGCACTCTCAAGCTGACCGGCAACTTGAGCATGCACATCTTTCAAAGAGACCAAATCACTCATCACAACATCACAAGACTCACACTCTACCACCCTATCCTCATCAACACGAGACTTGAGAAAAGCAAGATCAACATTGGTATCTTCAAGCTTGGACTTTAGCTTACGATTCTTGCGCACAGCCTCAACTAGCTTCTTATCTTGCTCAAACAATGCAGTACGCAAGTATTCATTTTGAAAGACGAGCTCCTCACGAGTTTGTGATACCTTGCTTGTCTCGGAGTCGGAGTCGGAGTTGGGATCATCCTTTGCCATGAAGCAGAGCCCGGTGAAGTCGGAAGTCTTCTTCTTGTCCTTTGACTTCTCCGGCTTCTCCATCTCCTCCTCAGCGCTTGAGATGTCGTCGCCCGTAGAGTAGTCGACGTCGCTGAGGGAAGCCACAAGTGCCCTTGCGACCACCTTCGCTATCTTCTTCTTGGTGTTCTTGCCCTTCTTGAAGAAGTTGTTCTTCTTCTTGGGTTCTTCTCCTTGGCGGTCGGTGTAGTCGAACTTCTTCTTCCGCTTGGGGCAGTCGGCGATGAAGTGACGAGGATCGCCGCACTCGTAGCAACCACGGGGATCACCACCTCTCCTATCTCTTCTGTTGTTGAAGGAGCGCTTGAACTTCCTGATCAGCAAGGCAAGATCCTCCTCCGGAAGGGACTCCACCTGTTCATCTGAAGCTGCAACCAAAGAAGAAAGAGCAAACTCCAAAGTAGATTTGTGAGAGGGGTTAGTCCCATAAGATGCATTACCATGAGAGTCAGTCATCAAGGCCATACTAGTGGATGCATTGTGGTTCGGACGTGACTTCCTAGAGAGCTCGTGAGACTTGAGCTTGCTATAGAGCTGCTCGCAGGTGAGTGTGCCAAAGTCGGGGGATTCCTCCAGTGCGGAGATCTTCACACCCCAAGTGTTCTCATCTAGTGAGTAAAGCAATTGCTTAGCACGCTCATTGTCAGTGTAAACAAGATTACCACAAGCTCTGAGATGACACACTATGGACTCGAATCTAGCAAACGTAGCATCTAGTGACTCGCCAGGCAGCTGTGCAAAGGTCTGGTACTGCCTGTTGTACGAATCTCTACGCATGGTCTTAACTTGGTTAGTGCCTTCATGATAGGAGCAAAGCGTCTCCCATATGGCATGCGCAGTCTTAAGGTGAGCAATGCGATCGTACTCCTTTCTACCGATGGCGGAAAGCAAGATGTTAACAGCTTTAGAATTGTTATCGAATTGAGCGATCGCACCTTGCTGCGCCGTCTCCATGGTCTCCGGAATCTCGTAGTCGGTTTGCACAATGGTCCATATCCCAATGCCCTGACTCATGAGATAGGCTTGAGTGCGAGACTTCCAATAGGGAAAATCTTCCCCATCGAAGACCAAGAGCTTGATCGCACCTTTCTCCATGTCGCCTTCGGATCACAAAGCCGGTTAAGCTCAACACGTGATCAAACCGGCTCTGATACCAATTGAAGGACCGAGAAGGCGACCAGAGGGGGGGTGAATGGGAGCCGATAAAAATTCTTGCAAAGAATTCGGCCTATGTCCCAACCCGCCTCAAGAATGATCACCAAGATCACACACACACATGAGGAGTGTTGTGCTGACCCTAGGAGTGATCAAAGATGATGTAGGAATACTTGCGGAAGCAAAACAAGCGAACACGCACTCCACGAGATGGACCGATGAAAATCCAACCGAGACCTTCCACCGGATAGTCCGGTAACCTGTCGGATACTCCGGTATCGGATACTCCGGTGAGGTGTCGGATACTCCGGTCGGATACCAGGTCCGGATACTCCGGTAGGGTGCCGGATACTCCGGAAGGTATCAGGTCCGGATACTCCGGTAATGTGTCGGATAGTCCGGTCGGGTACCAGGTCCGGATACTCCGGTACTCGGTCGGATACTCCGGTAGGCGATGAACAGCAAGAACAAAAACGCGCGACCGGTTGCTCCAAAATCCGAAACCCAATCAAACGACCTCCAAAAATCACCAAACTTGAACCCTAGGTGCGTGACAAGATTGGGAACCTCATCCAAGTGGATCCATACCAAAAACCCAACCAAATCCCCTCGAATTTCAGATCACGTGCAAGAACAAGGGTTTGGTCAAACTTGGACGAAATCCACAAATTCGAGGTGCTCGTGGGGAGATCTTGAACGAGATCACTCAAGGCATGTTCCCACACATCCTAGCACCGAATCCATCCAAGAAAACCATCCCAAATCGCAGCCAAAAAGGAGATCGAAAAATCACCCGAAAATAGCTCCGAAAATGAGGAAAAAGATAAATTCGGGAATAAGATGGGGAGGAAGAACAAGAGCACGAGATTGATTCAAACAAACTTCATTCCATTGATTCAATCACGAAATCCATAGGTACAAAGCTAGGGCGCCGCCCTCTTCCTCCCTCTCTTGTTGAAAGTTGAAGATACAAGCTCTCACCTTGTTCCCTCTCCTCTCATCTCTCTCTAGCTCTCCCCTAGCTAGTCCTATCCTCTAGATGCAAATGACTTGGTCCCTCAAGGCTCAAGGTGGCCAGCCAACTCCACCTCCCTATATGGGCATTTTCTCTTTCCCAACTTACCCCTAAGGTATTACATACTCCCACCTACCACTAGGGGCAAAATCGTCCAACTCTTTTTCCTTCGCCCGAACGCCATCGGGCCCTTCACGACTTCGCTTCGCCTCGACGCAACCTTCGCGATGGTGCCACGTACACCACCATGCGCCGCCGCCGGTTTTGAGGCCCAAACCGGGAAACCGTCCGCCCGCCGGTTTTGAGGCATAAACCGGGAAACCACCTCGATGTCGACGCGTGTCACCTCGTCCCGCGAACCTTGCCGTCAAGTCTTCTCGTCCCAGCCCGTCGGGACCCTTCACTTGACTCGGCCTCCCGTTCGCCTCTTGACTTGGTCAACCCGCCGTCTTCATCACCTCCACGGTTTTGAGGCCAAACCGCGAAACCCTCCGTGCTTCTTGTCCGCCACGTGTACGGTGTGGATCACCCTTGACCTCACCCGGCCTCTCGATCGCCTGGACCCAAGCCTCCCGCTTGTTCCTCCCGATCCTCTCGCCGTTGACCATCAAGTTGACTCCATTGACCTACACATCATTAGACAAGCAAACACATTTCTCCATCTCCTCCATACTTCCCATCACCTTCACCAACTCCGGTTAGCCATAAACATAATCAATATACATGCTCATGCAAACCTCAAGTTCTCACATTTCAAACTCGAACCCCATGTCAACTCAAACTAAGTCGTTGTCAATTACTCATCACATCATGAACCATGGCACATCTCAACATGGTTCCTCAATCTCCCCCTTGATGAGTACATTGACAACAACACCGATCTCAAGAATCCAAAGTTTGAAATACGAAAACAAGAAAACTAACTAGATGGTCCAAAACCAAGAAAAATGGAAGCAAATGACCATCAAGTAGCAAAAGATCACAAAAGCCAAGAGTTGGCAAAGAAAGCGGTACAAAGTCGCAAAGATCCACAAGGACTCAGGAAAAAGTCAGAACAAAAGGGTTTAAAGAAAAACTCCCCCTGAAGTGGTGCAACTTCTCATGCAATGCGAAATGCGCGGATAATCCGGTACTGGGCCGGATGATCCGGTGGCCGGATAGTCCGGTAGACAACCGGATAGTCCGGTGGGGGGTTTCTGTCCTGAAAACAAGAAAAGATGCATTTTCGACCAAAACTCCCCCAAAAGCATTTCAAAGGTAGTTTCTCCCTTGATATCTATCTGAGATGCAAACTTATCGATATTTCTCCCCCTTTGGCAATGAACTCATCAAGATACAAGAGAGCCAAAAATGCAATGCATGAGGTGGGAATCCTACCAAGCTTCAAAAATCATGTCAACAAGCATTTATCATTGCTATGAACAAGCATAGAACCTTGAAGTGTAAAAGCATGAGCTCACAATTGCACGAAGGCCATAATAGAGAGCATAGCACAAAAACAAAGAGCTAGACAAGCTAAGCATGAAGATTAAATTGAGCAAGATAGATTCAAATTTGCTATATCATGAAAAGCATGGTCACCACATGTATGATCATCCCTATCCAAGGCAAAACAAGCATTAAGTGAATCCATGAAAACTAGCAAGTGTCAATCTCAACTCAAGCAACAAACATTCGGAAAGATGTGCTTTGACAAACGCTCACATATGCAACAAAGACTCAATTTGATCAAGTGAAGATTGCAAGCTTTTGCTTGTCTTTTATTTTTCATCCTCAAGTAACCTTTTATCCAAGCGGAGGGTCGCACGACTGGTTACGGCAAACACCCCGAGGCTTCAAGGCACCGTATTGGATTTTTAGCATTTTGCACAAGAGATCAAATTGATTTTAGAAATTAAGCACAAGAAGCAAATGAGTATGCCTTTTGGCAAAAGGACATTTGTCCCCCAAAGTCCCATCATGAGCTAAACATTTGCCAAAGTCCATCCCCCAAACAATAAGTTGCCGAAGTCAAGACATTTTCTAATTCTAGCCTTAAAACAAGTCTTGACAAGGATAAAAACAAGCATACACATGGTGAACAAACATAGGCATGCATAGATCATAAGCCTCACAAAAGCCAATTTTCATCTCAAGGTTTAGCTAGCTTGCTCAAATGAAACTATGCCATACTATCTAAAAGAGCCTAAGTTTAAAAGCATGCTACTAGCAATCACACAACTTAGCTCAATCTCAATCATAGCAACAATAAATACAAGGAGACATAAAGGTTGAAGCTTCTTCTAAAGATGCATATTATACATGATGCTTATCTTACAATGCAATGCAAATGCGAGAAAAGTAAGATACATATTTACAAAGAAGCCAACTCCCCCTCAAACAATGCCATAAGGATAGCAAACACCAAGTTCCCCCCGAAGAAATGCAAAGCGCTCGGCGTCTAGGGGCTTGGTGAGGATATCGGCTAATTGGTTGTGGGTATCAATGTATGTAAGCTCGATGTCCCCCTTGGCAACATGATCTCTCAAGAAGTGGTATCTCACCTCTATGTGTTTGACTCTCCCATGTAGGATTGGGTCTTTGGATAAGCATATGGCACTAGTGTTGTCACAAAAAAGTGGAACACTCTTGTAGGTTAACCCATAGTCCCTCAAAGTGAAAGTCATCCATAGGATTTGGGATAAGCAACTAGCAGCAGCAACATACTCAGCTTCGGTTGTGGATTGGGCTACGCCAGATTGCTTGCGAGAAGACCAACAAACAAGAGAAGACCCAAGAAAATGGCAAGTACCCGAAGTGCTCTTCCGATCAACTCGACACCCAGCAAAATCCGCATCCGAATAACCACAAAGAGAAAGTGTAGATGATGCAGAGTACCAAATGCCGAATTCAAGGGTGTACTTGAGATACCTGAAGATGCGCTTCACCGCTTGACGATGAGACTCCCTTGGTGAAGATTGGAAGCGAGCACAAAGACACACCGCGAAGTGTATGTCGGGCCTTGTCGCCGTGAGGTACAAGAGGGAGCCGATCATGCTCCGGTACTCCCGCTGGTCCACCGCTTCACCATCAAGATCCGGATCGAGCACGGTGGAAGTGGCCATCGGGGTCGACATGGGCTTGGCATCCGACATGTCGAACTTCTTCATCAAGTCCTTCGTGTACTTGGCTTGATGAATGAAGGTACCCTGCTTGCATTGCTTGATTTGAAGACCAAGGAAGTAGGTCAGCTCGCCCATCATGGACATCATGAACTCATTTTCCATCATTGCCTGAAACTTAGACACAAGAGCATGAGATGAACCACCAAAGATGATATCATCCACGTATATCTGAACCAAAAGAAAGTCAGTGCCATGCTTGAGGGTAAACAAGGTTTTGTCCACACACCCCATCTCAAACCCGCGCTCTAGCAAGAAGGTTTTCAGCCTAGCATACCATGCCCTGGGTGCTTGCTTTAGCCCGTACAAAGCCTTCTGAAGCTTGTACACTCGGTTTGGGTACTTGGGATTTTCAAAGCCTGGGGGTTGCCTGACATAAACCTCTTCCTCTATGTAGCCGTTTAGGAAAGCGCTTTTGACATCCATTTGGTAAAGCTTGAAGCCCTTAGACGCGGCAAAGGCTAGCAGGATTCTAATGGCTTCTAGACGCGCTACAGGAGCAAAGGTTTCCCCAAAGTCTAAGCCCTCAACCTGGCTAAACCCCTGAGCCACAAGCCTAGCTTTGTTTCTCACAACTAGACCATCCTCACCTTGTTTGTTCTTGAACACCCACTTGGTTCCTATCACATTCACATTGGGAGGAGGCTCAACAAGGGTCCAGACTTTGTTTCTCTCAAAGTTTTCTAGCTCCTCATGCATGGCATTGACCCAATCGGAATCAGAAAGAGCGTGTCCAACATCTCGAGGTTCAAAGGAGGCAACAAATGCAGAATTTGTAAAGCATGCGAGATGAGCAGACCTCGACCTTGTTGTCCTTTCATTTAGATTACCGATCATTTGGTGGGGAGGATGTCGACTTTGGATGTGTCGAGGGGCCTCTCTCTCGGAGCGTACCTCCCCCTCAACAACAGCTGGGGCTTGCTCGACGACGGCTGGAGCTGGATCGACGGCCGCCGAAGAGGATGTAGATGCTACGGGACCCTCTGCTTGAACTGTGGAAGCAGGGACCGGCTCAGGAGCAGGCGAAGTAGTAGGAAGTAGTGGTTCATCCTCATCTTCACCTGGAGCCGGTAGATCACCGTCTACAAAGATGCTCTCTTCCATTTCCCTGTCACCTGCACACTCAACAACACCACTTGTACAAGGCATAGATTCATCAAAGGTTACATCGCAGGACTCCACGATGGTGTTAGTTTCCAAGTTCAAAACCCTATAAGCATGACCATGTGGGGTGTAACCAAGAAAAATGCCATCGGAAGATCTTGACTCAAACTTATCCAAATTGCCACGCTTGAGAATAAAGCACTTGCAACCAAAAGCACGCAAATGAGAAACACTTGGCTTCCTCCCAAAACGTAGCTCATAAGAAGTCACATTAAGAATTGAGCGCAAGAAAACCCGATTAGAAACATAGCAAGCGGTGCTAATGGCTTCAGCCCAGAACCGCCTCGGAGTCCTATGCTCATCAAGCATCGTCCGGGCCATCTCAACAAGGGTTCTGTTCTTTCTTTCAACTATGCCATTTTGCTGAGGAACACGAGGTGCAGAGAATTGGTGCTCAAGACCATTCTCAAGACAGAAAGCACTGAACGAGGAGTTCTTGAACTCGGTGCCATTATCACTGCGGATAGCTCGTAGTGCACCAGGGAGTTCCTTGAACAACCTCAAAGCCAAGCTCCGAAAGTGATGAAACACTTCATCCTTGCTCTCAAGAAAGAAGACCCAAGAGTAGCGAGAAAAATCGTCAACGACCACAAGAACATACCACTTCCCACCAGCTGAACGAACCCGAGCAGGACCAACAGTGTCCATGTGAAGCAATTGCCCAGGCTGCTCAGTCATCACCAAATTGATTGGTGGATGAGAAGCGGCAACCATTTTGCCATGACGACAAGGTGCACAAACAAGGTTTTTCTCAAATTTGAGCTTAGGCAATCCTCGGATCAATCCTAGGCCACTTAAGCGACACAACAAGTCAAAACTCATGTGACCCAGTCTCCTATGCCATGTCCAAAGCTCAGAAGAAGGTTGAGCGAACAAACACTTGTGAGAACCAGAAGAAGAAACAAAATCAGCACGGAAAACTCTGTCAATTCGAGAAATATTGCAAATCAAAGCACCAGTCGAATCAACAACGCGAGATGCATTCCTCTTAAAGATCACTTCATTACCATCATCCAACAACTGAGAAACAGAAAGTAGATTGTACTTGAGATGCTCTACTAGGGCTACTTCCTTGAGAGTGAATGAGTCATTTACCTTGACAGCGCCAATTGCTTTTACTCTACCCTTTTTGTTGTCCCCGAATGTCACATAGTCAATTTGCTTCACGGGGGTGAGGCTGGAGAACCATCTAGTATCACCGGTCATATGGCGCGAACAACCGGAGTCCATCAACCACTTGTCCTCCAGGCCTCCATCAGCTACCTACATAGAACGTGAAGAAAAGATCGAGGGCTCAGTGCTGGGGTTAGAGAGATAAGCTTTAGGAATCCAGCACCTAACCACACGACCTGCAGAAGTAAAAACAGTTCTATGCACTTGATCATTGGAACGCACGGGACGAGTACCACGATAGGGACGACGTGGTCCGTCAAAGCGTCTAGACTCACGCCACGCGTCACGGGGATACAAGTCATATGAAGGATGACCATATCCACGCTGGGGATGGACACCACGAAAGGGAAAACGTGGGCCATCAAAGCGTCGTGACTCAAATCCTCTGTTTCGTGAACCAAAGTCATATGAGCGATGACCAAGTCCACTGTAAGCACGAGAAGGAGTGTGAGGCGGATAGTCAACATAGGAATGATAGACTGCATTCCTAGCTAACTCAGCTTGCCTCCTTTCAATTCTCTTCCTTCTAAAGCAAAACTCATCCAAATGACCATCCCTACCACAAAACATGCAAGTAAACACATTCCTGGGTTTTGGTTTTGGTTGTGTAGGTGGTTTGGATTGTTGCTTTTGTTTCTTGACCTCTCTTGGGTTAAAGGATGGCTTTGGGTTTGATGGGTAGTAGGTGTCGGTGGGTTTAAGTTTCTCACTCTCATCTTGGAGGTTGGAGCTTGGTACAAACTTACCCACATTTTCACTCTCCTTCTCACACCTCTCATAACCCAAACCCAAGTTGTATCCTTGAGTTGAACCTTCCTTAACCCTCAGCAAGTCACTCTCAATTCTCTTTTCACTCTCCTTGGTTCTTGTGAGGCGAGTGGTGAGGTACTCAACTTCCTGGGATAACTTTAGGTTCTCATCCTTGGTGGCAACAAGATCACTCTTCAGAGAAACACACACAACACATGGTGGTGGTGTAGCACGAGAACCACTTAGCAATTTTGCCTCTAGCTCTTTGACTTTGGACAATTGACTATCCAAGTCCTGTGTGAGCTTAGGGCAAGTCTTGCAAGCACCCAAGAGTAGAGGTCGAGCCTTGAGCTCCTCTAGCTCTTTCAAAGCACTCTCAAGCTGACCGGCAACTTGAGCATGCACATCTTTCAAAGAGACCAAATCACTCATCACAACATCACAAGACTCACACTCTACCACCCTATCCTCATCAACACGAGACTTGAGAAAAGCAAGATCAACATTGGTATCTTCAAGCTTGGACTTTAGCTTACGATTCTTGCGCACAGCCTCAACTAGCTTCTTATCTTGCTCAAACAATGCAGTACGCAAGTATTCATTTTGAAAGACGAGCTCCTCACGAGTTTGTGATACCTTGCTTGTCTCGGAGTCGGAGTCGGAGTTGGGATCATCCTTTGCCATGAAGCAGAGCCCGGTGAAGTCGGAAGTCTTCTTCTTGTCCTTTGACTTCTCCGGCTTCTCCATCTCCTCCTCAGCGCTTGAGATGTCGTCGCCCGTAGAGTAGTCGACGTCGCTGAGGGAAGCCACAAGTGCCCTTGCGACCACCTTCGCTATCTTCTTCTTGGTGTTCTTGCCCTTCTTGAAGAAGTTGTTCTTCTTCTTGGGTTCTTCTCCTTGGCGGTCGGTGTAGTCGAACTTCTTCTTCCGCTTGGGGCAGTCGGCGATGAAGTGACGAGGATCGCCGCACTCGTAGCAACCACGGGGATCACCACCTCTCCTATCTCTTCTGTTGTTGAAGGAGCGCTTGAACTTCCTGATCAGCAAGGCAAGATCCTCCTCCGGAAGGGACTCCACCTGTTCATCTGAAGCTGCAACCAAAGAAGAAAGAGCAAACTCCAAAGTAGATTTGTGAGAGGGGTTAGTCCCATAAGATGCATTACCATGAGAGTCAGTCATCAAGGCCATACTAGTGGATGCATTGTGGTTCGGACGTGACTTCCTAGAGAGCTCGTGAGACTTGAGCTTGCTATAGAGCTGCTCGCAGGTGAGTGTGCCAAAGTCGGGGGATTCCTCCAGTGCGGAGATCTTCACACCCCAAGTGTTCTCATCTAGTGAGTAAAGCAATTGCTTAGCACGCTCATTGTCAGTGTAAACAAGATTACCACAAGCTCTGAGATGACACACTATGGACTCGAATCTAGCAAACGTAGCATCTAGTGACTCGCCAGGCAGCTGTGCAAAGGTCTGGTACTGCCTGTTGTACGAATCTCTACGCATGGTCTTAACTTGGTTAGTGCCTTCATGATAGGAGCAAAGCGTCTCCCATATGGCATGCGCAGTCTTAAGGTGAGCAATGCGATCGTACTCCTTTCTACCGATGGCGGAAAGCAAGATGTTAACAGCTTTAGAATTGTTATCGAATTGAGCGATCGCACCTTGCTGCGCCGTCTCCATGGTCTCCGGAATCTCGTAGTCGGTTTGCACAATGGTCCATATCCCAATGCCCTGACTCATGAGATAGGCTTGAGTGCGAGACTTCCAATAGGGAAAATCTTCCCCATCGAAGACCAAGAGCTTGATCGCACCTTTCTCCATGTCGCCTTCGGATCACAAAGCCGGTTAAGCTCAACACGTGATCAAACCGGCTCTGATACCAATTGAAGGACCGAGAAGGCGACCAGAGGGGGGGTGAATGGGAGCCGATAAAAATTCTTGCAAAGAATTCGGCCTATGTCCCAACCCGCCTCAAAAATGATCACCAAGATCACACACACACATGAGGAGTGTTGTGCTGACCCTAGGAGTGATCAAAGATGATGTAGGAATACTTGCGGAAGCAAAACAAGCGAACACGCACTCCACGAGATGGACCGATGAAAATCCAACTGAGACCTTCCACCGGATAGTCCGGTAACCTGTCGGATACTCCGGTATCGGATACTCCGGTGAGGTGTCAGATACTCCGGTCGGATACCAGGTCCGGATACTCCGGTAGTGTGCCGGATACTCCGGAAGGTATCAGGTCCGGATACTCCGGTAATGTGTCGGATAGTCCGGTCGGGTACCAGGTCCGGATACTCCGGTACTCGGTCGGATACTCCGGTAGGCGATGAACAGCAAGAACAAAAACGCGCGATCGGTTGCTCCAAAATCCGAAACCCAATCAAACGACCTCCAAAAATCACCAAACTTGAACCCTAGGTGCGTGACAAGAGTGGGAACCTCATCCAAGTGGATCCATACCAAAAACCCAACCAAATCCCCTCGAATTTCAGATCACGTGCAAGAACAAGGGTTTGGTCAAACTTGGACGAAATCCACAAATTCGAGGTACTCGTGGGGAGATCTTGAACGAGATCACTCAAGGCATGTTCCCACACATCCTAGCACCGAATCCATCCAAGAAAACCATCCCAAATCGCAGCCAAAAAGGAGATCGAAAAATCACCCGAAAATAGCTCCGAAAATGAGGAAAAAGATAAATTCGGGAATAAGATGGGGAGGAAGAACAAGAGCACAAGATTGATTCAAACAAACTTCATCCCATTGATTCAATCACGAAATCCATAGGTACAAAGCTAGGGCGCCGCCCTCTTCCTCCCTCTCTTGTTGAAAGTTGAAGATACAAGCTCTCACCTTGTTCCCTCTCCTCTCATCTCTCTCTAGCTCTCCCCTAGCTAGTCCTATCCTCTAGATGCAAATGACTTGGTCCAAGAGGCTCAAGGTGGCCAGCCAACTCCACCTCCCTATATGGGCATTTTTTCTTTCCCAACTTACCCCTAAGGTATTACATATTCCCACCTACCACTAGGGGCAAAATCGTCCAACTCTTTTTCCTTCGCCCGAACGCCATCGGGCCCTTCACGACTTCGCTTCGCCTCGACGCAATCTTCGCGATGGTGCCATGTACACCACCATGCGCCGCCGCCGGTTTTGAGGCCCAAACCGGGAAACCGTCCGCCTCCCGGTTTTGAGGCATAAACCGGGAAACCACCTCGATGTCGACGCGTGTCACCTCGTCCCGCGAACCTTGCCGTCAAGTCTTCTCGTCCCAGCCCGTCGGGACCCTTCACTTGACTCGGCCTCCCGTTCGCCTCTTGACTTGGTCAACCCGCCGTCTTCATCACCTCCACGGTTTTGAGGCCAAACCGCGAAACCCTCCGTGCTTCTTGTCCGCCACGTGTACGGTGTGGATCACCCTTGACCTCACCGGCCTCTCGATCGCCTGGACCCAAGCCTCCCGCTTGTTCCTCCCGATCCTCTCGCCGTTGACCATCAAGTTGACTCCATTGACCTACACATCATTAGACAAGCAAACACATTTCTCCATCTCCTCCATACTTCCCATCACCTTCACCAACTCCGGTTAGCCATAAACATAATCAATATACATGCTCATGCAAACCTCAAGTTCTCACATTTCAAACTCGAACCCCATGTCAACTCAAACTAAGTCGTTGTCAATTACTCATCACATCATGAACCATGGCACATCTCAACATGGTTCCTCACGGAACGGAGCTGTGGCACCACGCACTGACGCACGCCGATGCCATGTCACGTACAAACAATTAGTACTTACAACTACTTGTGCTATTTTGGTAATCTCATCAAAAGTTACCTCTCCCATGAATACCTACATACTGCGTATGTCATGTACTCTTCAGTTTTTCTTTTCTTATGTTTGGACAACAAAGTATAGTGCAAAATTGAACTAGCTTTCTTATCCTCGTAACAACAACAACAACCCATTCGCTGTTTTTCATCTGCTATTCTTTCAAATAGCAAATGCCCAGTACATAATTAGCAAATTGATTTCACTTCGTACTCCGACCAAATTTTGCTAAAACTGCTTCCCTTAATCTCACTCCCTCATATTTTATTGATATCTTGCCACTTCAAATTAAAACTCCATGGAAATCATTTGACTTTCACTTGAAAATTGCATAAATTTACTCGTGTGTATAGCCTAATGGTGTGCATCTAGCAACTTATTAGTGGTTGCGGCCCCACCTGTCAATGAAGCTAACTCTCCATTCACTCGTTCACACACAAGTGAAAACAAAACTGAACGCCGTTGTTGCTCTTTGGATAACTTGCCTCCACCGTCCCGAGCAGCGGTAGGCCTTGAGGAATAGCCGAATAGAATGGATTCAGGAATCAGGAGTGAGAGAGGTGACGGGTTCCGGCCAGTGCCAAATCCCGCGAAATAGAGATTCCTCACGAACTTTGGTGGTCGATTCCACGGGACATGGCGTGAGACTAGGGACCGGGACGGGAGGGGTTGGGGGCAGGAATGGCTCTCGATAGCAAAGCAGACAGTGTTGTTTAGATGTGGCAAAGCAGGGACGGATTATAGCAATGTGCTACTTTTAATTAGCATTTCGGTGGGAGCTCCTTTTTTATATAGTCTTTTTACTTCGTTTACTAAAAAAAACAGGGCAGCAGACGAGGTAGCAATTCTATTAGAGTTGCTCTAACGGCAAGAAAACAAAAACGAATAGAGTATAGTAGTAGTACTATAATTGCCGAGTACAGTACAAAGTTTGGCAAACTTACAAGCTACTCCCTCTGTCCCAGTATATAAGGGATCGGGGGAGTTCCCGAGCAAAAGAGCAGATGAGAGAAAAGACGAAAATACCCCCGCCATTATTGCTCGCCATCCCACCGAGCAGGCCAGCACATCCTCTTTCTGTCGCACCATCGCCGCAACCTGCCGCCGCTGGCCGCCGGATGTCGGCCCCGCCTCTGCTGCAACGAACACGAGCGCGGGAGGCATTGGCGATGGCGGCGAGCCTCGCCCGCGCTACGGCGACCTCAGCCCCCACCCGCCTCCCTCGCGCCGCCGCGCCCCTCGAGCTCGGCGGCGAATCCTTGGATGGAGGCACGGCGGAGCCTGGGCGGCAGCTCGGCGGCGATCTGCGGAGCCTCGAGCTGGCGCAGCCCTTCTTCCCCTCGCCGCCCTCGAGCTAATGCGCCCTGGGCTCCTCCACGACGGAGACCATGAGCTCGGCACAACGGGCTGCTCCATGACGAACTCGCGAGCCGTGGAGATGGAAGGAGCGGAGCTTCCACCGGAGAACCGAGCCGCGCCCGTCGACTGTGGGGCGGGCCGCGCGAGGCGGCGGAGAGCCGAGCTTCCCCCGATGGCGGAGGGACGCGAGCTTCCCCCCGCGGCGACCGGCCGGGTGCGGGCGCAAGCTGGAGCGCTTGACGGATGGGATTCGATGGACGGGCGCGTGGCGGCGGCGGTGCGCGTGCTCTGATGGCGGCGAGTGGCGCGGTAGGGGGGCGAGCAGAGCACCCCGGCGGATGGGATTCGGTGGACGCGGAGGGGACGGGGAAAACTCTAAGCGTGGGACCCACTTATCCCTCTCAATCCTTTATATTATGGGCAAATCTAACTCCCTCCAATCCCTTATATTCTGGGACAGAGGGAGTAGTATAGTTTGCAACCGAGGCAAGCCATCATGACCTAGGCACCTAGCTATTGACCCAAGAACATGCAAACGAGGAGGATGCATGCACGTATCATGTCATGTGTGCTCACTATAGTCGATGTCTAGGGCTTAGGGCCTGTTTGTTTGGGCTGTTGCTTTTAAGCTTTTGGAAAAGCTGGCTATTTGAGTAGCTGAAAAGCTGGCTGCTAGAATTTTAATATTGACTTTTGTAATATATATTAAGCTTCTCAGCATGCCAAAAGTTAGAAAAGCAGCTTTCAGTAAGCTTTTCAGTTTTTAGTTCATTTCATCAGAAGTTTGTTGTTTGTTTCAGCTTTTCAGCTAGCCAGCTTTTCAACTGGAAAAGCCAACTGAAAAGCTATAACAAACATGCCCTTAGACTCATGGAGTGGAATTTCAGGACCATATCACGAGTTGCGCCTATGCCATCCATCGACGGACGCTACGGTTCGCTCGCACGAACATACTCCTATCTATGTATTCAGTGGCTCAGCTTAGACACCGTGTAGTAGCACTGTCAGTTGTAGCAATGGTAAAGATTTTTTTTGCGGGTAAAAATTTGCACGTACTCCCATCATTTTATTTTAAACGTCATTCTAGCTACATAAATATTTTAAATGTCATTTTCTCTTTTTAATACATCTCTCTCCTCATTCACTGTTCATCGTTTTCATCACATTTTCTATTTTTTCATGTGTATTTTATTTATGTGTCAAAGCTTAAAATGACATTTAAAAGGCAACAGAGTATTTGAGTACAATCAACATAGCCAGAGTAGTAGCACTGCCAGTGGTACCTTTGCTACACTACTAGTACTGGATACTCTGCTTCCGCCTTTTTCTCTCTACCGGTACATTGCCAAAAATACACACGAGCAGAAGTGGAAAAAAAATCCTCTACTGCCCTGGCAGGGGCAGGGCTCATCACGTGACCCGACTCCCGAGTCACCTCAACCCAACTCACATCGGTTGCCCATTGCCGGTCACGATCCGGCAGTCGTTGTTGGGCGACACTGTTGCTGTAGACCTCCATGGACTCGTGCCGCAGCCGGACGGCGTCGCTCATCGGTCATCACCAGCCCGTCATGGCCCACGCGTGCCATCGGATCGGCCCAAAAGAGGGCGCCTTCCTGCCCGTGGGGACCGCACGAACAGAGCGTGGATCCTATACGTAGCCCGTCTGACGGGATCGTTTTAATCGAACAGCTTTAAGATTCGTGCTACGTTGCATCCAACGATCACCAGCCTTTCTTCTTCCTCCGACTCGCCGATGCTATGGGCGCCGCCGCCGAGCCCGGCGCCGCCGGATTAGCGCGGCGGAGGGCGGCGGCCGCAGCCGCCGGAGACGATGGAGGAGGGCGGGGCGGAGGCGTCTCGCCGTAGAATCCCTTAATACGTAGGATTTGTACCCCCAAAATTCTCCTCTTCCTCCCCTGGGCATAGAAGGGCGGCCGGCAGGCCGAGTCGGCGGTGGGCGGCGCGATGCGGGCGGGGGGCGGCGAGGCGGCGGGAACGCCGCCGGCCGCGGTGGTGGCTGCCGGCGATGGGCGAGGCAAGGGCGAGGGCGTCACTTCTCGCCGGGTTAGCGCGGCGGCGGTCGAGGGTGGCGGCGGGGACGCCGCCGGAGCCGGGCGGGAGGCGGAGGCGGCGAGGGCGAGCACGATGATGGGCGGCGGCGGGGCGAGCTCGGTCCGGCGGCGTGGGGAAGAAAAAAAACACCGCGTCGTGGGCCGAATTTTGCTGACTGTGGGCCGTTCGATCGAAAGGATCCCGTCGGATAACCTAACCCCAGCCACGCGAACTGTCACAAGCCTTTCCCGTTTTGCCCAGACATTTCGTCTCCGCTCGAGAGCGGCCGTCCCGTGCGCTTCACATGCAACAAAAGTAACGCAGCATTCCAATGCAATGCTCCATGTACCGTGCACGTGAGAAAATCTAGTCATATTTAATGATGACGTACCAATGTTTTTTGTGTTGATTTCGAGACACGAACAGTCGGGAAAAAAATTACTACGTTTTGGAAGAATATCTAGCTCAAATTTATTTATTTTTGGAACAATGGCGAACATAAATTTATGACTACTATACTCTTTCTCGAAATAAAAAATTATTACTAGTGCTCAAACCTTTATGAATTATGAGTGCTACTATATAATAATCTGAAGGATGAATCTCAGGAGAAAAAATATCAATATCTGGAAAAGAAAACAATGACTTTTGTGTGTGGGCGAAGCGGTTTCGACCGTACGAGGACGTAATCGTACAAGCGGCATCCCTCTCATTCGACGAGCGGCTCGTGGACCCGGATATGCCCGTGGACCCGGATATAGATAGGGCCTCGTCCAATGGTAGCTCGACAACGGCTGGCACGGAAACCAAGCCCACCGCCCTCTTCCTCCGATCCGTCGCGGCAGCGCCCCCGCCTCGCCCCGCTTTAAATTCTCCACTCCCGGGACCGCCGCTTCTCCTCCCCCGCGCCGACTGGTCCCCCCCTCCCAGTCACCACCTCCGCCGCCGCCGCCTCGCATGTTTTTTTAGATAATGGGAAGATTGCATTAATCCCGGCCTTGGCTTTCAAAGAAGTTACGACCGCATTGGCCTTGGCTTCCAAGAAAGTTACGGCCAAATACAACCACCGACCTAAGTCGGCCCATATCAGAAGTGCACATGCGCACACTGATTCACATAAAAGACTAAACAAAAGAAAAAAGAACATCTCCGAAATACAGCCTCTTTTGTTCGCCGATTCAGCTCTTCAGGTAAAGCAAAGCCACCCAAGCTGCATCTGCTTCTATTGAAAGCTGTCGAAGATGTCGAAGTAGACTCCAACGGTGACCTCACGACGATCCATGCCTCGCATGAAAGATGTCCGAGATGACGCCTTCAAGAAGGTCACGCCATCAAAGATGCCGCCGTCATCCATCTCGACTGAGACAAGGTTTTCACCTGGACATCTTCCACACTTGTAGTACCTCAACGACGCCTTGAAGAAGGATCTAGCACCCAAGAGTGCTACCATCATTGGCACTGGCACAAGCCAGGCAAGCTTTCGCCCGGTGTTGATCGGAATCCAGACCCCAGCTACTGCCACTGCACATCACAGTGGCTGCAACCCTACCACAGCCACCAAGTTCTGCCCAAAGGCGTTCCCATGCCAGCAGTAGTACAGCATCGGCAACATCCTTGCCTCAGGGAAGGTCCGACGACCCAAAATCAGCCGCAAGCACAGCAACTCGGAGCCAACTGCCCCGACACCACATGCCGCGCCCAGTCGTCGTCGAACGCTGACCCGGATCGACGACATAAGAGCCGCCATCACATGCCACACGGATCGAGGAAGGAAGAGCCACCACCACACGCCAAGATCCAGGTCGCCGCCGACCCAACGACCCAGAATCGCGACGGAACAAGCCGCCCCAACGTACGTGGAGGGAGGCCTCCACCTCGCCGCACAAAGAGGAAGGACGCCGACGAAGGCGGCCGGAGTCCAAGACGACAGGATCCAAACGCCGTGAAGCCGATCTCGAAGTCCACCAAACGAGATGGGGGCGATGCGAGAAGGAGACAACCCCGCCGCCGCCTTCCTGGCTACTGCGCGGGTTGTGCCGCCAGGCAGCTCCGGCGGCGGCCGGGTGGGAGGAGGGAGAGGGGAGGTCGAACGGTGGCGGCTGGGGATCGCCGCCCGTGTCGCCTGGAGGACGACGCGGGGGCTAGGGTTGTTTTTCCCCCGCCGCCTCGCATGTACGACTGATTTCACGCAGCTATTAGCTCTAGCTCTAGCCTCTAGCCGTCGCCGATTGCTGGTTGCAGCCATCGATCGAGTTGATCGTTGGAGGATTGAGGGAGAGAGAGGTAGGGTTTGGTAAGGAGGAGGGGGGGCGAAGATGGGGCGCGGGAAGGTGCAGCTGAAGCGGATCGAGAACAAGATCAACCGGCAGGTGACCTTCTCCAAGCGCCGCTCGGGGCTGCTCAAGAAGGCGCAGGAGATCTCCGTGCTCTGCGACGCCGAGGTCGGCCTCATCATCTTCTCCACCAAGGGCAAGCTCTACGAGTACGCCACCGACCAATGGTACGCGCCTCCGTTATCGCTCGCCTCAATTCCCCGCGTTTCGACGCAATCGGTTGCTTCGTCTTGGTTACTTTGCTGCTCCCTTTCTGTGCGGATTTCAATAATTCCGGCGTTTGATGTGTTCGGTTATTATACTGTTTAAATTTTGTTGAGAATTTTCTGGGTTTGGGTAGACGGCGCTTGCTTTGCTTGATGATTCTAGCGGGTATTGTTTGTAGCTCGTGCTCTCTGTGTTAAGCGTAGTACTAGTACACATATATGGTAATTTTATGCTACGCTTTCGCTGGGGGATGGCGTCGGTGCTGCTCTATTTGGGGAAATTTTTGTTGCCACGTACGCTACATGTTTTGATTGCTTGACTGAGTTGACTCCTACAAAGCTTTGCACCGAAAGGGAAAGTTCCTTTAATCTGTTCCTCTTAGTCTTAGTTTGGATGATTTGGGGATATATGAACGGCGCCCATGCATGGTTTCTGTAATTCGGATCTCGCTCATCCAGAACTTCAATTCTTTCTAGAGAAAGATACGTCGCTCTCGCTGCTGGCTTAACCCTCGTTGGCCGGCCTTTTACATCTGTTAGACTGTTACCCTTTGTTCTCACTCACTTTTGTGGATTTTGGCTTAGCTTGCTGCGATGACTTCATTGAGTCAACTTATCTTTGAAACTATTGAGTCAACTTATCTTTGAAACTATTCGTGTGTTTTTGTCTTGCTGACTGGTACATACATGGTATCATGCGCTGTCTAATTCACGTACTAGGCAATCAACTAGTATCGTCATAGTATTTTGATCGTGCTGAAATCCTCCAAGGGCATGCACATATCGCGTGCCCCAAGAAGCACACATAAGCTTTATTTTCGCTACTTAAATTGCATTTGAAACTACTACTAGTACTTGTTGACGATGCCATGTTTTCTGTCAAAGAGTAGCGGGTAGGTTACTGGATCTGCCGTCTCATTCCTACTAGTAGCATCTTGTACTTCTATCTGCTTCCCATGTTTATGTTCGGAGATACTAGTGGATACCCATGTTTTCCTTGTAGAAACACTCGTTTGAAGCGCATAAGCTACTGTGGACAATACTGTACCGACTGCCACAGTTGTATTTTCTCAGACTGATGCTTTTTGTTCGCCAAAGTTGTGCTTACAAATCCCGTTCTTGGACTATCATTTCGTAAGAGGTTCTTAAATGAACTCAAGGTTTACGTGTGTAATCAATCTTATTATTCATGGACCGTGTAGAGCTATCACAGTTTTATCTAGCTTATATAACTGAGCAGGCCTGAAAAAATGTTTCCAAGCACGATAAGACAAACACAATCACTTTAATTAACCAAACAAAACTCGACAATCATATATTCTCCTATTACTTTGCCACACCACCTCTTAATTAGGTGAACTAAGCACATGAAAAACTGTAGTTATTTCAATTTGCTTTGACTCTTAGAACCCCCAGATCCGAACAGTGAACTATATGAACCTGCTCTACTAGAAAGTCTCCAAAAAAATTAAGTCCAAACAATCTACAAGATGCTTATATATTTAGGTAGATTTACTATATTTTGAAGCTTTTCCGGTTTTTGAAGATATTTTAAACATTTTAAGATTACAGTTTCAATGATATACGTACTGTTGAATGTTGATAAGACTCTGAATGGATGTTGTATGATCCCTAATATCACATGTATGACTTTCTCTCTTATAGCTATCATTATATACCAATTATCCAATCCCTTGAATAAAGGTCGAGCATTCTCGCTTATCCTTTAGCCCATGAATGCCCATGCAAAGGAGCATCTCACCATCAATTAAATTGATCTGAACTGTTATTTTTAGTTTACTGTTGTTATTTGAGAGCGGAAGTTGTACGGATTTCCCACAACTTGGACTTTCAACCTGATTTCTTAAATGACTCTGAAAATTTCCTTGATGTTTTGATTCTCTCTAGCCTCATATCTAATGCATCTATTTTTCCCAAGAAATTACCTATGCACAGTTGCTCACATGCTGTGCAAATTCTGCACCTTATTGTAAAGTTAGTGCTCACTATACTCTACACAGTTTGACCAAATTTCTTACCTACTTACACTTTCAGCAACTCGAGGAACAAGAACTACAAGATCAGTGTAATGTGCTGCCTAGATTATCCTTTTACTGTACAAAACAGCAAAATCATTTAGAAAAACTCCTGAGAGTCACAAAGCCATAAATATATTTAACATTATTCAGAAAACATTATTCAGTCGCCATGAAAAAATATCTTGCAAACGTACTGCATGAAAGATAGAATAAATATTTCATTATATATCATGATGTTTCAAATGTTAGTAGTATTTTTAAATTTACCAGCTAGCTATTTATATTTATTTGAATTCTTACAGTGCTCCGTGCAAGTTATCTCGATAAGAAATATGAAACAGTAGTTCATGGTACTTGCACAGAAATGTGGAAACCTACTACAATATGCAAAGAAATGTTGGAACCTGAAAGTAATTACACAGAGATTGTTCATGGTACTTACTACATAGTAACATGTTCTACTGTTTGTGAATGAGAACATTTCTATCTCAGGTCAAGATTCCGCTTATTTATTACTGCGCTTCATTTTTGGTGATAGCAAAATTGGTAGAGTATTAACAAACTCTCTCTATAAAGACTTGTATGATTTCTTTAAAAGTGAAGGGTGTCCCGAAATAATTTCACATTCAAACTGATTGAGTGAGCTAAAATGTAGTTAGAAAGTCCATACCATTTTTTAGTTTGGTTTCTTTGATTCGGATTTTGGAGTTTGGACCTTTTGGTCCTGCTATAACTTTTCTTATTGATAACTGGGATGTCATAATTTAACTTTACACCTTTTCACAGCATGGACAAAATTCTTGAACGTTATGAGCGCTACTCCTACGCTGAAAAGATTCTCATTTCAGCCGAATCTGAAACTCAGGTATAGTAGATCAAGGTCTCATGGTTCATTTGGGTTTATTTGGTTCATTGTTGTAAATATTTAGGGTTCGCTTCTCAAAATGGGTCAAAATTAGGAACTTTTTTGTTGATTGTCGTCAACAACATATATTTGCTGTCATGTTTTGATAGAACGTTTTCCCCCATCACCTTTTCGTAAGGGAACCACCATGACTTTGGGAAAACAGCTAATCTTGTACCTGGGAGCAGTAAAGTGCTTATCCATTTTAAATAACAAATCTGGATGTTATGAAATGCATGTAGCGTGAGTGTGCAGTGGTAAGGTATTTTGTAGTGAGCCAGCGGTATATTTGACGCAGAAAGTGAACTATATTTATTTCCACAAAGTTTCAATCAATTACAAGTAGCTGGTTGTCGTGTCTTTTGCATAGTGTAGAGGTATATAGTGATTGTAGTGGTTTTGTGGATTTATAGGAAACAGTAGCCAATACATAACTAAATCTTTCATAATCAAATTGCATTGTTAGCCACATTTAAGAATTAATTAAGCCACTTATCTTCTTATATTTATTTTATTTTGTCCATTAGGAACGCCATGACTTGCTTTTTCCCTTAGATCAACTCATTTGGCTCATTTGTATGTCACAAGGCTACTAGCTACTGGGTAGGCACCCGCTAAAACTATGACAGGTTTTAGGTCCAAGCACAGAACTACAGATTTGAGGCATACTTCCAGTCAGCTTGATTTGATAGTAGTTCAAACAACAACAAACTCACAAAGGAAATTTACCTAGCATTTTGTTTTTGATACTCACAATAAATGAGATGGTCTTGATATTAGAGACAACCTCTTCGCCACTTTGGATTCATTAAGAGTCTAACCATGTAACTTAAACAGCAGTGTTTTATTAGAGGAAACAGTTGAGATTTGTAGAATTCTGTGGATGAACTGAATGATTGTTACAAATATGTACATGACCAATTTTATTTGGCACTTGTGGGGTAATCTTCTAAAGTTAGTTGCATCATATTATGGAGAATTAGGTCTCTAGAAGACATTATGCAACCATAGTACTCCACCAATCATCATTAGTCAAAATAAATTGTCGAACAAGAAAGAGGCATCTATGATGGGACATGTTAGGAAGGATAAGAATCTGAAATACTGATTTTAATAATTGAGTTTCTTCGATTCTGAGATGCTATAAATCAGTAGAATTCCTGTTTATGACATTAACGATTTTGACTGATGCAAATCTTATTTGCTTGTGTAGGGCAATTGGTGCCACGAGTATAGAAAACTTAAGGCGAAGGTCGAAACAATACAGAAATGTCAAAAGTAATTGTAATTGACTTAAGGTGCTGCAAATGTACTAGGCATAGTAGTTGAATGCAACTATGACCAAATCTACTGTCTCCTGCAGGCACCTCATGGGAGAGGAACTTGAAACTTTGAACCTAAAGGAGCTTCAGCAACTAGAACAGCAGCTGGAGAGTTCACTGAAACATATCAGATCCAGAAAGGTAGTAGTAAAGTCCAGTAGCAGAAATAATATTGTTGTGATCATGTTTGTCAGACAACAGGGTATCACTTTGCGGTTTCTTTGCCGCAACAATAACATACGACGTATGTTCAGAAGCTGACATTTATGACGCTGCATGTGCAGAGCCAGCTTATGATTGAGTCAATTTCAGAGCTTCAACGGAAGGTAAGTTTAGTTTGTCCTGGTTACATTATTAGAAGTTGCTAGTTAGAAACAACACTATGAAATTGTAGTACTCTGAAATTTGTGTATATGTCCAGATGATGAGTTGTGATCCTAACTAGCATCCTAATAAACTTGTGTATACTACTCAACTTTGCTAGTTAACATATCCGAACTTGCTAGTACTAGAATTTGTGTATATATCCATAATATGATGTACATATCCGAACTTTCTAGTACTATAATTGAGTTGTGATCCCAACGTCCATGCAAAACTTTCTCCTCTTGTTCTGACACATGCTGCATTATTGACGCAGGAGAGGTCACTGCAGGAAGAGAACAAGGTTCTGCAGAAGGAGGTAGAGGCTGCTCACGCCGTTGCCCCCATCCATTCTCCATCTCGCCCTCTGTTTTTGCATAGGCTTGTTAAACTGAGAAATCGCTGCTCCTTGTTCAGCTTACGGAGAAGCAGAAGGCCCAAAAGCAGCAAGTGCAATGGGACCGCACTCAACAACCACAGACCAGTTCGTCTTCCTCGCACTTCATGATGCGAGAAGCTCCTCCAGCAGTAAATGCCAGGTACATCACATCAGAGCTTAGTTTCAACGTTCTCCAATCTTTCAAGAATCCATTATTCGTTTCAAAAAAAAAAGAATCCGTTATTTGGTTTACTGAATCCCTGCACGGTGTGGGCACTTGCAAACTGAACTATTTTTCTGCAAATCCAAAGGCTTTGTGTTTCCCTGCCCAAATAAGTGGGTACGTACTGGACGTTCTTTGTGACATTTCAAAGAACAGCTCCACAGCAGCCTTTTGTCGACATTTCAGGAGGAAATAACAGAACACGTTTGTTTTTTGTTTTCTCCAGTAATTACCCTGCGGCAACAGGTGTAAGGGTGGACGGGCCAGCAGAGCAACCGCAGGTTCGCATTGGATTGCCACCTTGGATGGTGAGCCACCTCAGCAGCTGAAGACTTCCCTGATGGCCCGTTCTTTCCCTCGGCAACTGGTAGCATCCTTCCCTGATGGCCTGCTCTCCACCCGATTTGCTAGTGTTATAATCATCGATCTAGATGATTCAAGCAGATGTTTACCGCGATTTCAGGATGAGCAGCAAGCTGCAATGTGTATATTTGCATCGTGCATCACCGTTTCTCCCTCGCCTCCCCCAAACAATAGTTATTTACCCATGTAATATATGCGTAGCATGAATGGCAAATTCTCCATTTCCCATGGCAAATGAGCGTGACTTGTGAGTTACATTTGAGCCTTGTGTATCACATAGTAGCCACATACATATTTCAGTTAACACGAATCGTTTATGTATCATCTGCTCACCTCTGAGCAGAATATAGCGCAGGGTACCAACGGTACTCTGAGCCTTAAGTCGTTCGCAACGAAACGGGAGTATATTTCAGTTAACACGAATCGTTTATGTATCTGCTCACCTCTGAGCAGAATATAGCGCAGGGTACCAACGCTACTCTGAGCCTTAAGTAATTCGCAACGAAACGGGAGTATATTGCCTCTGGTGCCTCATGCAGTTGGTGCGAGGATAATCGATGCGCCCGCTAGTCGGCTGCTCGAGTACGACCAATTCACCAGGCGATAGCACAAGCGCTGGCCCATCGAATGTTCCCATTCCTCCACCTCAGCTCTTCGCCGGTCATAGAGAATTGCTCGACTACCAGGGTTACCTTTCTTAACAGTCTTTCCAAAACATGAAGCATCAATAAATAGAAAAGATATCATCGAATTGCTAGCCTACTGAGTTGATATTTCTTGAGCGTAACAAAAGATGAAAGCTCATACAAAAGAACTAATCCATGATTTATCTTTCTTGTAAACAAAAAGGGATAAGAAACCATAAGAGCTGAGCAACCAGTATTTCCAAAACATGATAACCTGGTATTGTGTCAATAAATTATGAAAGATCGTCTGAAAGAGAATGATCTTTCTGCCATCTGTTCTGTACAACCATTTCCCCATCACAGACCAAAAAGAGTGCAACCATCCCAATACACAGCGAACATAAATCCTACCACTTCACAAAGTAGTTTAACCAATACTCCTAATTCTAACGACGACAATGAATGTATTGTCAACTCTGGATTTGAGCCTGCTGGTAAGATTTCTGCCTCCTTAAAGGAAAATACAGAAAAAAAAAGGACAGAAAAGAATGTGTTGGGGATGGTTTGGGTAAACTAGAATATGCCATTAAGGAAAACGGGGTAGCTTCTCTTTCAGGCGTGAAATAAACTTAAATGTCTCCTCTGCTTTGACCTGTTGATAAATATCGGTTCTTGATACCCTGTCTGGATGGAATTTCACTTGAGCTTGCTTAAGGGCAGCTCTAACCTGAAAAGGAAAGCAGTCTCATCATAAGTAAATAATTATGAGAGAATGAGAGATTCTTTTTCTCTTGAGAAAAAAAAAGAACACCAGAGATTCTATACGGTCCTACCATAGCAGAAAAATGGTGGTCACTGTCAGAATGCTTATATTGGAAAAAAAAAATTATTAAGCTTTTTGAAGAGAACACTGGTTTTATGAAAGATAGGTAGCTATTGATGTTCCCAACTACACAGATAGGATATTTTCTTTTTGAGAACATTGTTGATTATAGGCGCCTGCAATCGTGGGAGAAGCTAGCTACACTTGTTCATGAAACTTTACTTCACAAACAATTTTTTTAAGGTCAAACAAGTACAAATCCAATGCAGCAGCAAAGAAACCAGCAACAAATAAACCACTTTACTACAATTATGTGAAGGGTCATGTGTCTCCACAGTAACAGGGCATACCTCGCCACCTTCAACAGGAATGCCTAATACACGCAATATTGTTGCCATATCTCTATATCTCCTTTCAGTGTCTTCAAGCTCCTTTCTTACTACGCCTCGATACTGCTCCTTTAGCTCTATTTCTTCTTCATTCTGCAGGAAGAAAGAAAATTAAGTACCATAAGAAACAGAGAGCAGAATGTTAAAGCATGTAAGTTAACAAATAATTATGCCAGTAACACGTACTAGTGTGGTTAATTAAAATACGATACCTTTTTCTGCGATTCACGGACTTCTTGTAATCTTTGCTTCTGTCTCTTCTCCATGTCAAGCAATCGTAAAGCTTCAGCCTTCTTTCTCTTTCGCAATTTCTTTGCTTCCTCAGCCTGCAAAAGATGTTTTTTTCCCAATAGAGAAGAATCATGAGCCATGACATGAGTGCCAATACATGTTACATCTGTCTTTCTAGAATGTTGTTAAACATGGCAAGCCAAATTTGCAAGTATTTAGCCTAGGGCAAGTAAAAGAACACTGGTTATGAATGCTGAACTTTATGTCCCAAAATGTATGCATGTTATCACATAGCTTTGGCACAATTCAGGTGAAAGAAGCAAAATGCTGTACCTGTATTTGTAATTGCCGCTGTCTGGATGCCCACTCCTCCTCTGCTGCCCGTTTGAACTCAGCAGATTCTTTATGTTTTTCACGTTCACCAATCAGGCCATTCTGAAAGTTTGAAGCTTCTTGAACCAAAGTAAATTGTCCTAATCCTGGATCACCAACCAAATCCTTTTGAGCATCTGATGGTGACTGATCCTTATGTGAGCATGCGCCCTCAGGTATCCTCTCATCCACCTTGTCAGGGGTACTGACAGAAATTGGAGGACTTCCATCATTCCAACATGTTGAGGTGCTTGCGGGAAATACTCTCTTTGCAGAGACAAAGCTATCGACAAAGGTTTGATCCAGGCGACGAGATTGAATTCCATCTGAGGCTTTTTCAGGTACAGCACCGCCGTGGAAATGAGCTGTTTCATCATCACGAGCTGTATCAGGGTCTAAAGAAGGACTTGCACTGTTGTTAGGTCCTTTTTCATTTGAACCATTTCTATTAGAACATTCACTGGCAGTTAGCCCTGAAGATGGGTCACGACCATCCTTTGTGTCACCGGTAATGTTGTGCTCATTTTTCTTGCCGGCGTCACTAAAATACTGATGTACTTCCTCATTTAGATGGCATCCTGCAGGGCCATCCTTTGCACCACCATTACTATTTTGCCCGCATGCTGTTTCTTTTCCATCAGAAACGTTTTCATTCAAACACTCTTCAGCATCTGGCACTGAAGAAGGGCCATTGAAATTCTTAGCACGGGAGCTACCACTTTGCTCACCTTTCCGCGCATCAGTGAAATGCATGTTCCCATTTAGATTGCAATCTGCATAGCTAAAAAACTGGAAGTAGTCCTCATCTAAATGGTCTTCTGAACCAAAGAGGCCCTCCGCATTTCCCGCCGCTCGTGTCTCCGACCCAGAACTTGATGCGGATGCAGTAGCCTTACCCTCTCTGGCCTCATGGACGCCATCTGGCATCTTTTTCCTCGACGACGCAGCCGTCTCCCACATCTTACGGGCTGTCCCACACATGTCATCCATAATCTCGCAATCCGAGGCACCGCCGTCATCAGAGTCAGAGTCCCATCTTTCGGACAGATCACTCTCAGAGCTATCAGATTCAGATGTGCAATCCAAGCCGTATCTGTTTCTCGGAGAAGCGCGCCCCGGCGTCGTTGCACCTGGCGACCCTGCGCCGGGGGCGGCAGTGCTGGGGCCTGCCTTATCCCCTCCAGAAAACTCCTCCACCTCCTCCTCGTCATCATCTAGGTCGATCACATTACCAGATGAGCCTTCCCCTTTCTTGGCCTGGGACCTAGACGCCGTGGGGATAGATTTCCCCGCGGCGCCATCCACTATGTAGACCTCCGAGTCGGAGCCTTCGTCCCCGTCATCGTCCTCATCGATAACCACGACGGCGCAAGGCGCGGGCTTTTGCGTGGAGCACCTCCCGAGCGGCCGCTGCCCCGACCAGGCCGGGGGCCCCTGGCGGAGGTTGAACCGCCCCCACGACATGGCGACCCTGTCAAAGAAACGATCGCCGCAGGTTAGGGCAAGCCGAAACCCTCAGCTGCCATAAGCTTCCGCTCCGATCCTGCCGGAAACACAGCGGGAATCAAGATTTAATCGCACGGGACCGCCGGGGTACGCGAAATCAAGAACCCTAATAGGCAAGAAATGGGGGATGGCAGGGGAAGCAGGGCACGTACCGTGGTAGTGACTCCGTCGGCGAGATTGGGGAAGGATTGATCGAATCTAGAATCAATCCGCGAGCACGAGCGCGAGCACTTGCCTTGAACGCGTCGATTGGGGAAACTTTTGAAGTGGCGATTTGGGAAGCCGGAGGGGGAAAAAGGAGGGGATTTTGGTGGTGAGGGGGGGTTCGGAGCCGGTGGTCGCGGATGCGATGGCGAGACGACCAAGGGCGGACTGGGTCCAGGCGCACGGCGAAATTCGGCTCTCTGTTTCTGCGGTTTTGGAGCCTTTTTTTTCAACTTTCGGAATAGGAAAAGCGGCGGAGACCGCGGGCACGGGGGGGCTGGCCAGCGCCGTAATTCAGCACGTCTGTTCTGTTCCGGGAGTTTTCTAGATTTTCACCGTGGCGCACGGTAATTTTGGGGCGTTTTTCCTCAGTCGGCGCGCGCGTGCGTAGTGGGTTGTGAGCCGCGGAGCACGGGGTGGTGGTGGGTGGTGAGCCGGAGGGGCCTATTCGGCGGCGGATGTGCGTTCCACGGCAAGTCGCGCGAAAAGAAAGCAGGGGAAGGGAAAGCGTGGGAGCGGCGGAGACCGTGGGGGCGCGGGCGGGGAGTTACCGGAGGTGGCGTAACCCGGCACGTCTGTTCCGGGATTTTGGATACTTTCCCCGCTGCGCAGGTCGTTTTCGGGGGTTGCTTCGCCGGCCGCAAGCCGGGTTGGTGGTGTGCGACGTGCGTTGCCGTATGCATGCACGCTGGGCAGCGGAGCACGGGGCAGACCAAAAGTCCGGCTTGTTTTGGAAAAGCATAGCAAGAAAAGAAAGGGGATTGCTAAATTTTATCAGGGCATTTGAGAGTCCTTCAGCACCCAAATTATCTCTTCGCCTCCTTTTTCACCTCTGGCGAGCAATTCCGTCGCCGTCTTCGTCTCCGGAGTTGCAGCTGCTCCGACGAGGTTATGGTTCGGAGGTTAGCGTTTGGAGTTGGGGAGTTCGGGGCCAATGAAGTTCACCGGACTTAGAAGAGGGACTGTGGGAAGCAGGCCAGATCGGCGGTGGTGGCGGGCGAGACGGCGGAGACGAAGGCGGCGGGGACGCCACTGGAGCGGGTGGTGGGAGACGGTGGTCGGGCCAGGGTTGGGGTGAGGGCGAGGAAGACGACGACCGGAGTTGGCGATGGTGACGGGAGGCGGTGAAGGGCGTCGCCGAAGCTCCGCGCGCGCGACGCCCTAGCCCGCCGAGGCAGGGGGCGGCGACGCGTGGGGGAGGGGGTGGGGGCAGGGAAGCTGGAGGAGGAAGATGACGCCGGCCGTTGGATCTCCGGATCGGACGGTGTAAAATTCGGGTGCTGAGGTTCGGAGAAATATCCGGGCATGATACAGACAACCCCAAAAGAAAAGGAAAATTTCCAGTTTATATATAACCCCTTAATTTACAGAATTTACTATTTGATTGTGTGTTTTTGAGGAGTATACTTTGAATTTTATCCGAGTTCAGTTAGTAGTCCTTTTTATTTTAAAAGGCAGTCCCTGGTTGTTCTAAAATTTATAATGTGACCCTGATTTTTTTTTTTTTGTAAAATACGTTTGTACTTTATGGGACCATACGAGTCATATTAGTAGCAAATAGCATCTCGCGAAATAAGAAATTATTTTAGAAAATTTGAACTTACTAATATTCAAGTGTAAACTTTTAGTTTGTGCGTAATAATATAAGTTTACAAACTAACGGTGATATGTTACCACCACAACTATCGCCGTAAACTGCTAATGAGTAATACATCTGGCGGATAGTAGTGATACGCCGAGAAGACAAATTCAACAATGTTGTGTTTGCGGGGGACTACCATGACGAACTACATACACGAAGTAACATAATTGTTGAGTTCACATCAAAATACACTTCATTTTGTTGATTTCAGGCCAATCTGAACAATACATATCCATATTCATCATCGCAACTGTGGGACCGCCACTACTTAACCATCTACACACATTGTATGATGTCGATAGAATAGTAACTTGCTTTATACTTCGTACACACTTTCGGTATCGATTAATGTTAACCGGGCCAGGAAGTTTGCAACGGCACCAAACCATGCATGCAAGATGCAAACACCAAACCATGCATGATGCATCGCTTATACGATGCGATGGCTAGTCGTTGCGATCAAGTATTCAGACAGGGTAGGACGGCATCTTGGCGAGGCCGCAGACGCCCTCGCCGCGGACGCCGCGGCGGATCCTGACGTAGCCGCCCTCGCCCCACGACCTCCCCCACGAGTTCTTCATCACCCAGTAGTTGGTGCCGTCGCTGGCCGTGCCGTACCCGACGGCGGTGATGGCGTGGTCCAGGTCCGTGCCGCAGTGCCCGTCGATCACGCCGCCGTCGTAGAACTGGAACGCGTAGTCCCCGCCGCTGACGGCCACGGAGACGGGCTGGTGCGCCACGGCCGCCATGAGCGCGGCCTCGTCGTTGCGCGGCACGTCCTCGTGGCCGCGGATGGACGCGGCGGCGGCGGCGGACGAGCGGCACGACCCGTCGTCGCCGCGGTACGGGTACGCGGTATCGGAGGCCAGCCCGCCTCGGCGCGCGATGAAGTTGAAGGCGTCGTCCATGAGGCCGCCGTCGCAGCCCTGGTCGTTGCCGGTGACGTCGCAGTCCACCAGCTCCTGCTCCGACAGCGAGACCAGCCGGCCCGTCCGGATCTTGTTCAGGCCTTCGACCGCCGCCACAGCCGAGAACGCCCAGCAACAGCCTGCACGCATGCATGGATGTCAGGTTTGGTTCGATGACCGGAAGAATACATGGAACATATAAGCACCTTCATGCCTGAACGTGTACTGCTTGTACTATTGCTACGTCACGCGTGATAGGATTGGATAGTGAAACAGAGCACTAAGTTGATCGGTGATGTCTCAGATAGAATCATCAACCATTTAATCATTTTAGGTAAATTTTCTTTTGACCTCCATGGCTTTGCCTTCCAATTTTTCACTGCACGCGTGTCGTTGATGAGAGTTGGATCGATGCATGCATGCGCGATACATGAAAAATTGCACTCTAGTATTTACCATCTTCTTCTTCGTTCATTCGAAAATACTGTATCATATATTCGGATCCTAGCAAGTTACTTCTATGTATGCAACTAGGCACGCATCATGCATGAAATGTGAGGTGTGTGCGCGCCGATATTTGAAACGTACCACAGCCTTCTTGGTCTTTCACGGCGGTGACCGCGCCCATCTTCCTCCAGTCGATGCTCCGCGGCGCGTCCTCCAGGCTGAAGTTCTCGTACCTGAACCGGCCGCTCCTGGCGCCGGCCGCGGCGGCCTCCGGCATCCGGAACCCGGTCCTGGCCGCCCGGAACTCCTCGTTGGTGAGGTCGGCGAACTTGTTCGTGGCCAGCCGGTAGCTGTGCTTCCCTGCAGCGTTAAACGAGTCAATCAGCTTCGCGTTGCCCCGGAATATCTCCAGCCGCCGCGCCTTCTCCGCCTCGTCCTTGTACGTGCGCCCGTGCTCCGCCATCCACTTCTTGTGCCGCACCGCCATGGCGGCGTCCTCACCAGCAAGTTCGCGCGCACCGAGCGCAACGGGAGCGTTGCAAACGCTGCTCACCATAAGAACTGCGAGGATTATCTGTGAAACAGGCATGTTTTACAACAAAATATTTCAAGAGCTATGCACCAACAGCTCAGGTTTGTTCAGGTGGCTAGTGAGCAGCTGCTTGGCCAACCTGCAACGCAGGCAGGGGTTTATATAGAAGTCTGGAGGAGAGGTTAGGCATGGCTTGCTACTAACAAAAGGAGAATTAGCAGCCTAATAAACTTCATATCGCAATCATGATTATCTCGAAGAAAGTTGATCAAAGCACTGACGTAATCTCGATCGATCAACCTCACGAATGGATCAAAGAATCACGCGCATATGCTTTATTTTCATGACTTGATGCCGCTAGTGGATATCCATGCAGTGAGTGATTTGATTTGTATTATTAGATAACCAACATGATGTTGCCGCCACTTTAACTGAGTGCGTCGTTCTAGAACATGGAGATCAAATTTGCGTGTGTGCCTTGGATCGGCTGTTTGGGATTGGATCGGAGGCATGACACAGCGGCTCTGCATGATCGAGGCGTGTGTGATTCCGTTGATGGCCGACGGTATACATGGAATCTATTTGTTCGCAGTTGAGGGAGCGGGACCTCTCTCGGAGAGATTGCTCTGCATGCCAGCCATGCTCGATCGCTTGGGATGCTAGAAGTGTCATTCGTCGTTGCGATTGAGGTTTGCTTGACGAGGCGAGAGGTTGTTCAGTAATTATGCAACTCGTCACATTGAATTGTCCCTTTTGCATTGAAAGATCATGATCCCAGGGTTGTGGTTCATCTCCATTCTAGCTACCATCTCCGCCGCTGCCGTTGCATCCGCTCTTAGCTCCCACTACTACACTAAACCGGCTCCATGCATGGAGACCGTCGCCTTGATGCACTACCCGCCGTGTGCCCTGACTGCCTAGTCAACGACCCGTCGCCGCCAGAGCAACATGCGGCGTTGCGGCGCCAACAGCCCGCGACCACAAGGGCACTAGAAGCCTAGGAAGCACTATGGTAAAGTCACTAAGCGTGAATCTCATTGCATTTGCATATATGACAACTCAGAAGTCAATTGACTACAAACGATTTAACATTCGTCCCCGACAGCTAATATAAGGAGCACTAACTTTGACCCGACGTCATTTTTTATAAACTTTTGACCCAATGTAATTATTTAAAAAAAAACTTTTCGACCAATGTTTTTAAAATTTTTTTTGATCTGCCACTAACTCTACTGCAGCATATGATTCACCAAAAGGTTCCCGTAGTGCTTTGCACGCATGATTGCATCCAGACTAGATCTAAATGTGATTGTCAAAAGTATTTCCGTTGTTATAGGTGGCCGACTCGATGTGAGTGTATCTTTCTTATCTTATAAACTAGCATGTCATCCTTGCAAATTGTGCAGCTAGCCAAGATCGTACGATCCTTAGATTCCTTTTGTGAAAGAATTTGCCAGCACAATTCTTTCAACCTGTCTATGTTTGCTCGAGTAACTAAGAACAATCATTAGTAAGCACTGCATGGTTACTGTTATATGGGATACAAGAATTTTTATGCCACATTTCTTTGATACATCAAAGTGTTATTGATTTTGTTGTGGTGGTGGTGGTTGGGCCTGGGGGGGGGGGGGGGGGGGGGGGGGTCATTTTTTTCATGTCAAATACCTAGGTCTTACATTATACACTGTCATCAGGGAGTTAATTTGTTTCATGTGAAATACTCCCTCCGTTTAAAAATGTGTGTCATTCTAGCCTCAGACACAGGAATTAAGAAGAAATGAAAAAGTAAAAAACTGCTGAAAACAATGAGTAGTGAAGGCGGAGATAGATAGAGAAAGCTGCATTGGAAAGCGAGAATAACACTTACTTTTGAAAAAATTGTGTGCTTCAGGAATGACACTTATTATGGAACGGATGAAGTACCTAGTAGTCACATAAACATGTTTTGGCCACCTAGTTAAGCATGTAACTTTAATTCCTAGATCATATTTTTCCTTTTCTTTGGGTGCAAAATCGCATTTATTTTAATTGCGATGATTTGTCTTCTCATCACAAGTATTAATCTTTTTAATGTGGGAAATTCAAATATTTGTTAATTTTTCACGAAGGTAAAGCTTAAGAGGATGGCTTCAATGGAGTTTTACTACGCCAGCCTTTTTTGCTTCCATAGATATGATACAAATTTTTGTTTGGTATGCAATCTTATCAACACCTCTTAATATGCTATATCATGTGAAGTTCAATGCTCCTCCATCGGCGTAATTCCTAGTTCCACTAATTATCTAAAAAGCTCATTGCTCAATAAGTTCAAATTAATTTCGCAGATCAAACAAGGACAACCCTAAATATTAAAATAGCATATTTTCCCTCTTTTCTAGGATCTATTGTTCTCGGTTTTGTTTAGCTACTTCCTTATCAACATTCATTGATCACTACCCCTCATAATCTGCTAATTAATGCTTCGTTAGGCTTTGGCTCCCAGCTTGGTCACTTGATGTAATTTTATTATGGCATATCGATAATCTATTATTATAAATGTGGCACTCGTACACCGACTTTCTTTTAGCTGCTTCGATCTTACGTAGAGCTATCCTACCTTTGTGCTCTCTCCTACAAGCTTCAAAGACAATCGTGCATACATGAAAGTTGCTAACTAATGAATAAAATATTTGGTGGTATTACCAAAAGAGTAACGTTAGCAATCTTTTTCGAAGGTCTAGAATTTGATGTTTGATTTTATGATTGTTTACCAAAACGAAGAGGCCCGGTTTTGTTAGGACAAATAAGAAAACACAAACAACAATCTGTAACACCCGCGAACACTGATGAAGTCACAAAGCAAGTAGTCAATCAAGCTACGTACACACATGTTATGCCAATATACATTCATCTTCTTATACACTTTGCTGGTTCCAATGACAATCATTACAAATTACTATGCAATACACATCCATCATTTTCAACCCCGAGCATTCTTGCTGCTGCATGGGTGCACGGCAGATCGAGATTATATTCGGACCACCGCTACTTAACCGTCTAATACACACATTGGGTGTTACTATACCATAGTTCCCTGCAATTATGCATATGTTGATCTTATAATTTTAAATATCAATCTAGTATTGCTTGTGTTGCGCCAGTCTTCCATGGACGTGTCAAGGTGTGAACCACCAAGCCATGCATGCATGCGGTCACTGTCGGTGTGCGGTCCTTCGGTCAAGTAGCTAGACAGGGTAGGACGGCAGCTTGGCGAGGCCGCAGACGCCCTCACCGCTGACGCCGCGGCGGATCCTGACGTATCCGCCCTCGCCCCACGACGTGCCCCACGAGTTCTTCATCAGCCAGTACTTGGTGCCGTCGCTGGCCGTGCCGTAGCCGACGGCTGTGATGGCGTGGTCCAGGTCCGTGTCGCATTCGCCGTCGAGCACGCCGCTGTCGTAGAACCTGAACATGTAGTCCCCGCCGTCGATGGCCACGGACACGGGCTGGTGCGCCACGGCCGCCATGAGCGCGGCCTCGTTGTTGCTCGGCACGTCCTCGTGGCCGCGGATGGACGCGGCGCTCGCGGCGGACGAGCGGCACGAGCCGTCGTCGCCGCGGTACGGGTACGCGGACTCGGAGGCCAGCCCGCCGCGGCGCGCGATGAAGCTGAAGGCGTCGTCCATGAGGCCGCCTTCGCAGCCCTGGTCGTTGCCGGAGACGTCGCAGTCCACGAGCTCCTGCTCCGACAGCGACATCAGCCGACCCGTCCGGATCTTGTTTAGCCCTTCCACCGCCGCCACCGCTGAGAAGGCCCAGCAACAACCTGCACGCACGCACGCACGCACGCATGCTTTGTTAAGTTGGATTATTGGGTCGTCGTCAAGCCTTTTTCGTGCAAGTCGCACTACTTTTCTTCTTGTCTGTGACCCACCAGATGATTGGACTAGCTTGATGGTGAAACAGAGTCCTAACGAAATTGAGGTCACGTCACACAGAAAGAGTCATCAATCGTTCAATCATTTTGGGTTAGTTATTTCGACTCTGGTGTCTTATTTGACCAAAACTTCTTGGACTCTAGTCTCCTACTACCAGAGTCACATAAGTAGACTCCGGTCGTCTAGTGTCTGCTCTGCTTTACCTTTCAATTTTTGACCGCTCTAGAGCGTCACGTACCAAAAGATAAAAGTGCATCCACGCGATATCATTTTATCATATTTGCACGCTAGTAATACTTATCATCTCGTCAGTTGATTTTACGACCATCCATTCACTCCATTTCCATGTATATATTGTATTCAAATAGCACTCATGCATGTAGTGTGTGTGTTTCGTACCGCACTCTCCCTGGTCCTTGACGCCGGTGACCGCGCCCATCATCCTCCAGTCCATGCTCTGCGGCGCGTCCGCCAGGCTGAAGTTCTCGTACCTGAACCGGCCGCTCCTGGCGCCGGCTGCTACGGCCTCCGCCTGGAGCTTGAGCTTGTAGCCGGTCCTGGCCTCCCGGAACTCCTCGTCGGTGAGGTCGGCGAACCTGTTCGTGGCCAGCCGGTGGCTGCGCTTCCCTGCAGCGTTAAACGAGTCAATACGCTTCGCGTTGGCCCGGAATATCTCCAGCCGCCGCGCCTTCTCCGCCGCGTCCTTGTACGTGCGCCCGTGCTCCGCCATCCACTTCTCGTGCCGCACCGCCATCACGGCGTCCTCACCAGCCAGCTCGCGCGCACCGAGCGCAACGGGAGCGGTGCAAACGCTGGCCACTACAAGAACTGCGAGGACTAACAGTGTCGACGAAGGCATGTTTGCAGGAAAAAAAAAATTGCTACCTAGTGCTTAATTTGCACCAGCAGCTCGGGAGTGTACTGTTTAGTACTCTAGAGCTTGTTTTTGCTCAACTGAGTTGTGCTTCTTGGGTAATTCCTGCAATGCAGGAAGGGGGTTTATATAGGCGGTCCGGAGCAGGAAATGAACAAAAAAGAAGTTAGGCACGGTGAACTGCTGCTAACAGGCCAATTAGCCTAATGTGGCGCACTCGTCCTGATTATTAACTCAAACAAAGTTGAGAGCCGTGAAGTAAGCTCCAACATGGACAATGCATATTCACTCGTTCATCATTCGTTGGAATGGATCCAAAAATCACACGCATGAACATAATTTTGATGCCGCTAGTGGACACCGATGCATTGATTAGATAACGAACATGATGTTGCCGTCATTTTTAACCGAGTGCGACGTGCAAGAACGCCGAGGCTATACGCGCGCGTTTGCACAAAATGGCGGGTGCCTCTCTGCTGGTTAATTGGAGACGGGGATTGGTGGCGTGAGCCAGCAGTTCTCCTTGATCGAGCCGTGAGTGATTCTCCGGTGGATTCCTACGGAGCCTTTGAAACTCTTGGCTCGCAATTCTGATGTCGCGACCCTTATCCTCACAGAGAGTGCAGCTATACCATCCTTGTTCTGCCTGCGTCGATATACGAGTACATGACGTGCGCAAGATTCCTCCAGAATTTCAATCAGATGTTCACAAACCTTGCTTGACATGCAGCGAGAGGTTGTCTACTCATTATGCTAACTCAACTATAAACTATTCGAGCACTGTCTCACTCAAATATTAGTTCCTTTGCTATCACATTATCAGATTGATTGTAGTTGCTCGTAAAAATCTAGGTGCTTGGGCAATTTAGCCAAACTTATCACTAAGATTATTAGCCGTCAGATCACAATCAAAGGGTTGCGGTTCATCTTCCACACCTATCCACTCCTACCTTGCGTGGCCACACCAATCAAACACTACCAAGGCCACTGCCAAGACACCAAACCTGCATGCACAAGACCAAGACCCCGCTGGCCGCTGGCCTGGTGGTTCTGACGCTCAGCCAGACCTAAGCCATCCACCCAACCAATCACACTCTTAGTGTTCGCCACGACAATGTTTGACACGATGAACGTTTGGCATGACAATGCTTCAACAGGGGCGGAGCCACCTTAAGGCCAACCTGGGCCCCTCTTGCTTTGTGTGATTCTTCAACGATTTGAGCAAGGTCTAGGATGCTAAGGAGAAGAATATGATTAATCACTATGTAAATCTGCTTAGTTGTTCAGCTCGGCCCCCTCTGCCCACACAATCTGGCTCCGCCACTGCTTGACAATGAACTAAACATACCATGAATCCTTAACATTTAGCTTGAAAATGGTCTGTAAGAGTCTTTGCCATCGGAACCAGAATCTCGTTGCATATACCCAGAGGTAAACCAATCTAGATGATCGGACAGCCGTCGTCCACGATAGCGCTGATCACGGAGCACCAACTTTTGTTTCGATGCCGCATGAATACCACACCACTAACTCCACTGCAGCTGATTGTTGACGAACGTGTTCCCATAGTGCTTGCACGTATGATTGCCTCCAATCAAATTGTTGTGAACGGCGGCTGGCCGGGATCCATGTCGCGGTCGCGGTATCTCCGTTTCCATACGCAATACATGGTGGCTCTGGCCGCATAGTACAAAACATAAAACTATATTTAAGAACTGATGAAGAATCCTGGGCGGAACCGTCAACATATGGGTCTCATCTTTGTCCGCTACTACGAATTTGATGATAAGATTCCAGTTCGGTTCCTGTCACTGCCCCTGCTGTGTGCCACTCATTCATTATGCACTCTATGAAGCTCCTGCTCACCGCTGCTTTTGGAAGCATCATAGTTATGCAGAGGATATTTCAGGTTTTTTGCTAATTTTCAGTACAAGTCCATAACCAGGAGCAAAATCAGTAATCTGTGTGAGCGCAAAGTAGAGTGGCATCCTGGGAGGCGAGGCGACTCTATCTGTGGGGTTTCCTGTCCGTCACCTTGCTTCCACCCATCTACAATCCATCTCCCTAGCAGAAATATCACTCTCGGCTGAATTAATTCTAGCAACTGTAACAACAGCGATGTGGTTTGAGCAGCTGTATCCACGTAAAACGAGGGAACAAATGGCGGCGCTTTATCCCCTTGCTCGCCGCTCGCTGTCATCTGGGGAATTCGCCCAAAAATTGATCGGCGCACGCGTGCATATACCTCCAGAGAAACGGCCTTGTCAGCTAGATAGCGTGAGCCCGCAGCTCTCCTCTCTCTCGCTCATGTTCCAGTTTCGTCTGCGGACCATGGTCCTTGATGCACGACATTACGACGTTAGACGGTCAGACAAAATTCACATTGCTTTCTGCCATTGTGACAGCTGCGAGCTTCCCTGCCATTAACAGGATGAAGAAAAAGAAGTGGACCAGGACGAGCCCTTCCTAGGCAGCTAAGTGGACGAAGACCGAGACTAGCACCAATGGCGACGGAGATTTTGGAGTGTGGTTCATGACTGAGCTCGACTGATGGGACCGTTTTTACGAGTCCAGGTGTGTTCAGAATTGAGAAGAACGGAGCTTGATGAGCCTGGCCCTGATCCGGCGAGAAATAACTGTATTGGTTTTTCTGATGTCGCCAGAGTATTAGAATTGAAATGGTAAGCACAAAAAAATGGTAGGCTTTCCGAGGCTCGAGTGAAAAATAAATGCTCATGTATCAACAATATAGAAGCTACCTTAACCTTTTTTTTTCGACAATATAAAACTAGCAAGGTGGCCCGCGCTCATAGCGCGGCTAGCCATAACTCATTTAAAAGTGCAAAGTTTTTATTGTTTATTTCCTTAATATTTTAATTATTTGTCCTGTATTTCTATTTGGGCTTTTTTGCATCCGCAATGGCTCGGGAGCTCATGTTTCTTTCTTTCTGTTACCCTGTGAGTTGATCTCCTCCATCTTAGCTTCATCCAGGTCTTTTTCTCCCTCTCTCCCCACTCACTCGCCATGAACGTCGGCAGTCGTAGATCCATTGTTGGCGGACTGTAGATTAAGTGGCTGACAGGTCGAAAATGTAGTTATGGCTGACTTCTTTATAGTCCTACACAAACACCTTAACTTTGCCCTTGCCTAGTTCCGAGTGACCAAGCTCGTCTTCATTTTTCCAGCTCCACGATTACACGATGTCACTTGTTAGTTGCAAAATAAATTTCGTTTAGCGAATAGATAAGTATTAGCATAGCAGCGTGTTAAATGAAAAGCTTATATTACTGAATTCTCAGCTATTTTCTTACTCCTTACACAACCAAAAGTGCAACACACGTGCAAGTCTTGGACTTGAACCCGCATGTGTTGGTTCCACCATAACCAGTTGAGCTATGCTTGCTAAGCCTGACGTTAGGTACTTGAAGCAGTACTAACATTCCATTTTGGACGCCGAGTGCCAATACTGAGATAGCCATTGTCGGCATGCCTAAGTAGTTTTCGGATTCTGAATGACGTCATTTTTCTTTTATCTAGTGCATGGTAGCCGCGGTGCAGGGCGAACCGGCGACATTGAAGACCTATGTGTCGTAACTCCCGACAGTGTTAAAACGATCTCTAGGATGCCATCTGGTCTTCATGCGATAGATCAATGACTCTATGGAATACATCTCATGGATCTCTAACTTGACCGATGTCGCAAGCTACACTGCGTCTAGTTCCAATCATTGATGTCAGAATGATGCCATGCCACCTGATTCTCAATTCAGGTCGAATGCACACGACCGCCATCTGGGCGACCCGCTCCACCGTATCGCTGCATGTTTCAATCATTGTTTTTCTCGGATTGATGCTATTAGTAAGGTGGCCCGTGCATATTGCACACTAGACTCACCATAATGTTATTTTTATAATTTTATAAAAATTTTAGTAGATGATTTCATTGCATTCCATGGTGATCATCTCATCGCCCCTGTGGACGACTCATGTGGAGTGGCGCCGCTGCCACCGCTTGCCCTCCGGTTCCTACCCTCGTCCGGTTGTTTCCTAAGACATTATTGAGCCTCATGTGGCTTCCTTTAGATGGTCGATCCATATTGAGATGTCTGTAAACTTCAGTGATAATTAATCTTAATCAATCTTGCTCAAGAACACTGACTACTGTTGTAGCAATAGCTAAGAGATCGATACACATATATATCTTTGTGGTGAGTACAACCTCTCCTTTCTCCATGGTTATCCATGAAGCTTTTCGCGTGCTTCTGTGTCGCCGGTAAGGTGTTATTGTCTACCATGTTTTGGGTCATGCATTTCTGACATGCAGCATGTTGGACATCTGACGCTCGTCATCTCCTCGCCGTTTTGCTTATCTAGGAGCATATTTTGTATTTGCAATTTAAATAAAGAAGAGGTGATACCTTAATTTGTCGATTTTCTCGGTGATAGGTAAATGCTATCGTAATACGGCCACTGCTATCTTTGTTCTTGAGATAAAGAAACAAATCTGTCCATACATTGTTCTTTACTTGTTCTAAACTTAACTTTGTTGCATACTTGTCCCCGAGCTTCACAAATCATCGGTCCCTACGTCATTTCTGACCCCATTCATCTCACTTGTCCTTCCATCGTACGCAGTTGAGCTCAACCACTGGTACATGGTGTCGCAGCACCTCAAGTCCTCAATGTGCCGTCGCACATGGTGACTACTATTTCTTAGTCGGTGTGTGGCTTGCTTGTCGGGGGTGCCACCTGCACATTGGATTCATAGATGAATCCGTGGCAACATTGAGCCTGCTCGCTTCTGTTTGCTACTCCCTCCGTTCTTAAATATAGGGCTTTTTAGCATTCAAACACAAAAATAGTTTGAAAGTCAAGGACCATATCTCTTATTTTTACCTCAACTCATCCCTCCATCGACCCTCCCACCAACCACAAAGTTTATTCTATGCTTGAAATGCGCTACATTTAGAGAAAAATTCAAACTTCAAAACACCCTACATAAAGGGATGAAGGTAATATCTTATACACTATCTGTCTTAAAATATAAGCATTTTTAGTTTAGTCAAAATCATAAATTCTTAAATTTGACATATATATAAGAAATATTTATATAAGTAAAAATATTTATACACTATGATAGTTTGTTTCATCATGATCTAGTGGTACTATTTTTATATTGTCAAAATTATAAATGTTTGATTTGACCAAACATAAAAAATAATTATATTTTGAAATAAAAAGAATACAACAATCGTCAATGAACAAACCCTTGCCGACGTTATTGTGTCTAATACCTCACTGGCGTGGCATGCAGCCTTTTTTTTAGCAGTGCGGGAGCCTGCTCGTTGATCCTGGAGCCGCAGTAGAATGCAATTGCAAAGGCCATGTCACATAGGTAGCCTGAGCCCATAGTTTGCTTCCCCTAGTAGAGCTAGGTGACGACTGCAGCCTGGGTGGTTTTGCGCTTGACATGGATTTGGTGAGAAGTGCTGACGCTATCTTCATCTTGAGAAATTTACAGCCGACCCCACCGGTATTTGTTCACACGAAGCTTCTAGTATTTTTTACTTGGCTGAATATGACTCGATTCAGGTGAGAAAGGTGGTCAAGGTGACGTTAGGACTTCTTCAACTCACAATAGGATTCGAATTGTGGTGTCGGCTTTACTTACACACCAACAGTATTTTACATGGACTCTTTTAGCTATTCTCTTTCCAACTTTGTATTAAAAAAACTGCTTCATTTTAATTCCGAATTTTTTATATCTGGGATTTTTTTTGGCAGAAATATGCTATTTAATCTAGACCGTTAGATGTTCATAAAATCCTACGGCTCATAGCTTTTCTTTTTTCTGATTAACGTGGGAATTTTTAGGCCTTGAGAGCGAACGTGATGGCTCCTTTTTCTCTTCAAATACTAAGATAATAGATGCTCATGTAACGGAAACGGTAACGGAGTTGTGTTACATCCCAGAAACGGAAGTTTCATGTTCAGCGACAGAATACCACCATCAGAGAGTTACAGATGGAGAAGTTCTCTCAGAAAAACAGGAACGAAACTAGGGGACGGAATTCGACGGACATCCTATTTACTTCTTTTGTCCAGAAATATATGTTCATTTAGTTTTGTTCTAACCAAACTTGAAGCTTGTATGTAGGAGGAAGCTGACAACTAACATACTCCGTGGATAGTAGAATTAGCCATCTCGGACTATCATCCTATTCTACTAATAAAAAGCTTCTATGCTGACATCACCTTGAAGCTTGTATGTACTATGAGGAAGCTGGCAATAGATCGGGTTCAAGAGGGCTCGAGCGAAAATGAACCCGCCACAAACCCATGCCCACCCCGGGCATTCACAGAGTCTCGGGAGACCTATTGAGTTTGACGTATCAGCACATAAAAATACATTTTAAGAACAGACGTACTCCGTATCATAAAAACTAATTCTCTTTTACTCATTCAAAAGAGACATTTCCATGGAATGATGAGTAAGTGGTGACCTGTTGTATTAGGAACTTCACTGGCATCCCTCGCAAAAAAAAAAAAACATTGGCATGTCAGGACCCTTTTTTTTAAAGCCTCTTCTACTAGGATGGATGTAGTATTTGTTCATGTGCGTACACACACTCACACCACAACACTCACCCACAAACACGTCCAATGAACAGCTACACTCAACATCGCAGACCGTATCTTTCCATAGATCACCAAAATATGTTATTTTGATTCAAACTATGTTATTTTGATTAAAGAAAGTACAGAAAAGAGCATGAAACTGTCTGAAGAAAAAGTAAAATATAGCATACTTATCGTTGTGAAGAACAAATAGAGGAGCATATTGGTTACAAGAGTCTCAGTAGCACCTGAGGTCCTGGGTTTGACTCCCCGTGGGAGCAAATGTTCAAGGATTTAACGGTATTTGTGCTTTCAGTGGTAGGCGACGCTCCCGTCGACAGCGAGGCGCCAATGGTGACTTCGTCAATCTCTAGAATTTGCCGGCTCAGTCTTCGAAGATGCTCATAGGGGTAGTGTGCGAGCGTTGTGAATGTCTAAGCTGTACTTTGTAATTAAAAAAAATAGAGGAGCATAGTTCAGATGAGAAAGACCAATAGGAAACAGGCCGATGCAGCTTGTATGCAATATAAAATGCAAATGTGCTGATACAACACTCCCCGCCGTCTCCGCGAGTTAGGCCGGGCCCTGCTGAATTGTTTACTGGGCTGGATTTTTAGCTATCCGGCGTCAGAGCTCCGTACCCACAGCTGCAACAGGCCCAGGAGTACTGCATCCATTATTCGCTCCAGTTGACACAAAAATATAAACAACGATACAATAATTAGGCTAATAAAGCGACGATTCAATCATGCATGTGAACAATAGCTCAGAGAGGTAAGGCGCGCACATCCATCCAACGCAGCTGGCATTCTGTTTTGCATTTCCTCCACAGGGAGGCATCAAATCAAGATTCCAAATGGAGATCGGGATCAACAGATGACTGGCAACAAGTTTTGCGATCTACTACTATCATCATCTTATTTGTTGTCGGTCCCTGGTGATTAAAAAAATGGCACTTGTAGCATGTACTACCAGTCAGCGGACCTGCAGCTTTTATACCTTCTTCCATCGCCTCGGAATCAGGTTGGAAAAGGCCTGTCGGCAGGCTCAAAAAATATACTAGCGCGGATGACACGCGTAGCAAACGTCGGGAGCCTCGGTCTTCTCGGATCAGCTTGAGTTGACAAAAAGCGACGCAGCAGGCGGCAGGGGAGAAGAAGAACCTGAGAGAGCAGAGCAGCCGCTGAGGGAGCGCGAGAAGAGAGCCGAAGGAATTCCTTGCTCGGATAGCTCGAGCCGACTTTCCCAAGGTAAGGAAGCCGTCTTCCCCAACTCGCCTCGTTTGCTTGCTGCCAGTTCTCCTTCGTAGTTCGTAGGCACTGCTGGTACTGTGATCGCATTAGGCGTGGGACTGTTCGAGGCTGTAGTTCCCTTCCTGGATCGTTCATCGTCATGCATCCTTGCTTGGATAGTTTGATGCTTTGATTTCATCTCAAGGCGAGAGAAGGGAATGCGGAAGAAGGAGCCGAAATGTTCGTTGGGGATGGAGTCCAGGAGCGCGAAGCATATCGATCCGGTGTTGATCCACGAGGAATTCGTCATGAGTGATGAGGTGCGGACTCCACCTCGAGGACCGGTGGTGGTGAGTCTGCAGGACTTGATACAAGCCACCGAGATGAGGAAGGAGAAGCCTAGGAGGAAGATTCAAGTGACAGGAAGAAGGATGGAGCGTTTTGTGCCACCGATGAGGAAGAGGGATGTGGTTGAATCTCCAGAGATCCTTATGGATGATGGTCAGATGATCAAGGAGGAAAATAAGCATAAGAGATCAATGGGATTCAGGAAGAACAGGGCAGTTGGCGGCGAAGGGTGTTCAAATTGGAAGCAGAGGTCCCACAGTCCAGTGAGGCGTGCCGCCGACATATGGGGACCGGATGCAGAAGAGAGAGAAGAGATTGTGGAATTTTTTGGACAGCTTTGGCATATTCCAGATACCACGCCGCCGCCAGATAAGAGAGGAAAGCAAACCCTAGTCTGGATCAGAAAGGATCTCTTTGAGAAGAGGAGTTTCGGAGCAGGCGATTGCTACCCAGTGCAACCAAATGATAGAGTAGGAGAGCCGAAATCCATTAGCATCAGTAGGGAGAAGTGGTTTGAGGGGAGAAAACCTACCTACCAACAAATCGAGAGGAAAGTGCTGATGGCGGATTGGGGAAGAGGAGGAGGAAGCCGAGGTGGAGGTGGTGGTGGTGCTGGCAGATGGAGGCCGCCGAACTTCTACGGACAGTATCCCCCGCCTTTCAATCCTTTCTTCTTCCCGGACTACTATGATCCGTATCAGTTCCAGGAACAGCAGCAGTTCTACCCGAGAGGATCTGGGCCAAGAGGGAACAGACCAGGGTACCAGCGCAGCCAACAAAATCAACAAACATCAAGACAAATCGGACAGAATCAGGCTCAACCAAGGCAAGGTGTGAAACATGGGGAGATAGTGGGAAGCTCCAGTGATCTACCTGAAATTGACAAGGGGAAAGCAACTGTCAGGAAAGAAGAGAAGAAAGGTGAAACAATCACCAGTGCCAAACCTATGGTCACCTCTGGAGGGGGAAAGACAGGGGCTGGTTCTAATGCAGGGAAAAGTGTACAGTTTGTGAAGGTGATATGTTACAATTGTGGAGTTCCTGGTCATCACAAAGCAAGCTGCCCAAAACCCAAGATATGCTTTATCTGCAAGAAGGAAGATCACGTGGTGGAGGGATGCCCAGTTAGACAGGAGGGTCAGTTGGTGGCCAAATACATAGGTAATGCAGCATCAGGTCTGGGTTTCTATCAGGTGGAGATACCAGCAGATGAGGAACAGATAAATGTTGATTTCACCAATTGTGGCAAGGTTTATATTGAGTCTGGGGAGATCACAAAGGAGGAGCTGGTCAGGGAATTTGCAGCCTGTTTCAATCCTCACTGGCCTTGGCAAATTCGACAGCTAGAAGAGTGGACCTTCTTAGTAAGATTTCCACCAAACAAAAAAGTGGAGGACATGGCTGACTTCAATTCCTTCAACCTGAACAAGGAAGGAGTATCAGTCAGAGTGGAGCCTTGGAATGGTGAACTGGAGCCATATGCTTATCTGGAAGATGTATGGATTCAGATCAGGGGGCTGCCACCCAAGTGGTGTCAATGGAGAGTGATAAATCAAATAGTAGCCAGCTATGGGCTCATTGAGGATGTGGATTGGCAAGGTTTATTCCAGAGCTTCTATGAAGTGGTCAGAGTTAGGCTGAAGTGCAGGGATGCAACAAAGATCCCAAAGGAGAGACTGTTCTGCCTAAACAAGCAACTGTACATGTTACAGATTACAGTAGAAAAAGCGCCAGATATCAGTGACCTGCAGGGTACTAACAAAGGAGATGATGACAATGATGACGACGAGGCTGATGATCTTGATGACCCACCTGAAGACAAAGTTGATGGGAAAATGGATACAGATGAAGGGGGGGCTGGGAGTCCAAGCAATGGAGGAGCAGGGGCTGGAGGACCTAGTGCTAGTGTATCAGTGGCATGTAAAGACAAAAGACCAAGTGGAAGTGGAACCAGACAGACAAGTGTCAGTAAGGATTACACAATGAGAAGTATAGAGGAGATAGGATATTTGATGAGGGACAAGGAGATAACACATATGTCTGAACAGTTGAGGGGTGAGCATAATGGGGTCATGATGATAAGCAATGACAATGCTGATAAGGATGATATGAGTGGGTTTACTGTCAACAGCCAGTCAGAAGACAGTTTTGAGATAATACAGAGCAAGACTATGCAAGAATATGAGGAGGGTGTTATCTGGCAACAAAGGCAAGAAGAGAGGATGGAGCCTACCCAGGTGTATCAACTGTTGAGGGAGATGGAGCTGATACCAGATGAGGGAGATGATTACTACACTGACAACTTTACAGATATGGGGGAAGAGAAAGTGCAACAAGTGAGTGAACAGGAATCAGAACAAATTCTACTTGATGATATTCTGCCAACCTTTGCCTCTGTGGAAATACAAGGAGATACCAGGTCAGAGACTAAGACAACACAGGGAAAACAGAAGCAAGAAGCAAATAGCATGGAAGATGATAAAGACTCAAAGATCTTGAGAAGATGCAACAGAGGGCACAAATGGGGCCCAGTAATTGCTGAGAGGAGGAGTGAAAGATGCAAGAATGATGGGAAGACAATACATGAGAAGGCAGCTGAACTGACTGCCAGGAGGAATTTGGAGGGCATTTACGCCAAAAGCAAAGGTAAAAAACCTCTTTCCAAACCTAGTAATTTCAGTAAAGTTACTTCTATTGCACAAGCTGTGGATGTAGATTTGGGTGCTGATGAAAAGGATGTAGTTGATAATGTTATAGCTTGCAACGAGTTTGATAGATGTAGAATCAAAATCAACATTGAAGCTCCTGTGGGGGGCGGGAATGTTGAAAATGATGAAGAGTTAGACCACCAGGCCTCAAATAATGAGGGTGGCCAAATTGAAAATAGACGGGGCGAGCACCCTAGGAAAATGGTGGCCCAATGAAAGGTGTTTTCTGGAACATAAGAGGGTTAGGGAGACCTGGTAGAAAACAATATGTCATTGACATGATTAGAGATCACAATCTTGACTTTATTGGTATACAAGAAACAAAAAGAGAGTCCTTTTTTGTAGAATACTTAGATGCTTTGGCGGGTAACAAACAATTCTGTTGGAATTGGTTACCAGCAATTGGTACAGCTGGGGGTGTCTTAGTAGGTGTCAACTCTGATACACTGGAGGTGCTTGAGTGGGATATTAAAAATTTTTCTGTCAGGAGTAGAGTTAAATGTAAAAGAAGTGGTGTTGTTTTTAATTGTATAACTGTATATGGGGCAGCTAATGATGACAACAAGCAATGTTTCCTAGATGAAATCGATTCTATATGCTCAAGTCTAGTAGATCCTGTTATAATAGGGGGAGATTACAATCTGGTCAGATCCCAGAATGACAAAAACACGGGCAATATTGACTTTAGGTGGAGTGATAGATTTAATTCCTGGGTTGACAAGCATGGTTTACTTGAAATAATTTCTTCTGATAGAAGTTTTACTTGGTGTAATAATCAGGATAATCCTGTTTTTTCTTTAATAGATAGAGTCTTTTGTAGTACTAATTTTGACTCTTTGTTTCCTATGGCGTACACAAAAATCTTGGTTAGGAAACCTAGTGATCATACACCAATTCTGTGGGAATCTGGTGAAGATCAATGCCCAAAGAAGCCTAGGTTCAAATTCGAAAAGTGGTGGACGACTAAAGAAGATTTTAGAGAAGTAGTTAGGAAAAGTTGGGAGAAGCCAGTAGAAGGGAGAAATGCTGTAGATAGATGGAATAATAAGATTAGAAGATTTAGGAAAGCGGCAAAAGGGTGGAGTATCAATGTTGAGTCAGCTAATAAAAAAAAAGAAAGAAAAGTTAAAAAGAGAGATAGTAGATTTGGATGTGCTCTCTGAGACTCAGGTGTTGACTGAGAATCAGAAAAATAGATTAGATAGGGCTGGAAAAGAGTTAGATGAGATTCTGCTCATAGAGGAGATCAAAGCAAAACAAAGGGCAAGAGATAGAGATATAACTGAAGGGGATAGGAACACTAGATATTTCCAAACTGTAGCTAATCAAAGAAGGAGGAAAATGAGAATTCACAGTATTGAAGGACCTGAAGGGGTAGTTAGTACTGATGAGGAGATAGTTAAGGTAGCAGTTGACTACTATAAATCCTTATTTGGATATGAACCTAGACCTAATATAAATGTTAGTGATAGATTTTTTTGCAGAGAAGACAAGGTAAATGCTGAGGAAAATGACCTTTTAGAAAAGGAATTTTCTGAGGAAGAAATTAAAAGAGCAGTCTTTGAGAGTAATCCTGATGGAGCCCCAGGTCCTGATGGGATATCATTTCTGTTTTATCAGAAATACTGGGACATCATTAAAGGAGACTTGATAGCAATGTTTGAGGAGTTTCATAAAGGAGAAATGGATTTATATAGGATAAATTTTGCGATGCTCACCTTGATCCCAAAAGAGCATGGTGCCAGAATCATGAGTAAGTTTAGGCCTATTAGTTTACTTAACTGTAGTTATAAAATTTTTACTAAGGTCCTAACAAATAGATTGGGCATGATTATTGATAGGCTTGTCTCCAGTAATCAAACTGCGTTTATCAAAGGCAGATTCATCCTTGAAAGTGTTGTAACGGCACATGAGATCATTCACAGTGTGCATCAGAGTAACAGTAAAGGGTGCATCCTGAAACTAGACTATGAAAAAGCATATGACAAAGTTAATTGGGCTTTTTTGCTGGATGTGCTTAGGAAGAGAGGTTTTGGTGATAGATGGGTTAAGTGGATAGAAATGATTCTCCAAGGAGGTTCTGTAGGGATCTCCATTAACAATTGTGACAGTGATTTCTTTTTGACAGGGAAGGGGCTCAGACAGGGAGATCCCCTGTCCCCTATCCTTTTTAATTTAGTTGTAGATGTTTTTACTAGAATGTTACAAAAAGCTGCTCACCACGGGTTGATTAAGGGTTTAGTCACTGATATTTTGCCGCAAGGAGTTATTAGTCTTCAGTACGCTGACGATACAATCCTTTTTTTAGATGATAACAGGGAGCATGCTGGAAACCTGAAATGTGTAATGACCAGCTTTGAAATGATGTCAGGTATGAGGATCAATTATCATAAAAGCGAAGCTATTCCTCTGAATCTGAGTGAATCTGAAATTAATGCTGTAGTGGAAACTTTTGGATGTCCTGTAGGGAACTTTCCAATTAAGTACTTAGGCATCCCTCTTCATTTTACTAAGCTAAGTAGAGAAGATTTGCAACCTCTAGTCGACAAAATCATAAAAAGAATTGCAGGCTGGAGGGGAAAGCTTCTATCACATATGGGTAGATTGACTCTGATTAAGACTTGCCTAGCTAGCATACCTATTTACTTGCTGTCCTTTTTTAAATTTCCTAGCTGGGCTTTAGAACTCATAAATTCTCATATGGCCCACTGCTTGTGGGACAATTATGAGGGGCATGGGAAAATTCATCTTGCAAATTGGCATTTGGTTTCTATGAAAAAGAGCATGGGGGACTGGGGGTCCCCAATCTCAAGGACCTCAATCTAAGCTTGCTAGGGTCCTGGGTGAAAAGATATATGGAAGATGAGGGAAAGATTTGGAGAGAGCTGGTGAATAGAAAGTACCTCAGTAATGTAGTTAACATTTTCCAGGCAGAAAATAGAAATGCCTCCCCTTTTTGGAAGGGAGTGCTATGGGCCGCAAGGGCAATTAAATTTGGGTACAGATGGATTTTAGGAAATGGCAGGTCGACTAGGTTCTGGGAGGATACCTGGTTTGGTTCTGCTCCACTTGCTGTTCAATTTTGGGATTTGTTTTGTTTGGTGAATGAGAAAAACAAAGCTGTAGCTGATATTGTGGTTGAGGGGGAGATTAGGCTGACCTTCAGGAGAAGTTTCTCTGAAGAGTTATACGAAAGATGGCTGGAATTGGTAGAAGTAGCCTCTACTGTATCCTTAAATAATGACATGGATGCTTTAATATGGCAATATGAGAGCAATGGGAAGTATTCAACTAAGTCTTGCTATACTAGTATTAGCTTTAGGGGAGTAATTCCAGTGTACATACCGTCTATTTGGGAGATAAAAGTGCCACCAAAAATTCAGCTCTTTGTGTGGCTCCTGTCACATAATAAGTTGATGACTATGGATAACCTCTTGAGGAGGGGTATTCATAAACCTAGCAAGTGTAGATTCTGTGAAGAAGAGGAGTCTATTCAGCATCTCTTTTTTGATTGCGCGATAGCAAAATGGATGTGGAATCTTACCTCAGAGTTTCTGGGTTATAATATTGGAATGAATTATGAAAATATTGCGACCAAATGGCTGTCACAAAAACGTTTTGTAGATGTAAATGTAATCTCTGTAAGTGTGCTGAGGGCACTTTGGCTAACCAGAAATGATATTACTTTTCGTTATCAGAGTTGGACGAGCATCAAGGTGGTGGTAAGACGCGTTATGAGCTTAATCAAATTGTGGCGGCCGCTGTACAAGGAGGAGACCTTGGAGAAGCTGACGAAGTGGAGTTCCTTTTTGGAGACCACAGCCCAAGCACCGCTGCGACTAACAAGCGTCTGAAGATCAGTGAGTATGATGGTGTGACGGTAGTGAGTGAGATAAAGTAGAGGATGGTCTGGAGATGAAGATGTAATGTTTTGGGAGCTAAACGGCTGTTTTGCTGTAATACTTTTAGCTGGCTGCTGTAGGTTAGGTAGCTAAGTATTCCAGTATGTTTTGACAAAAACTTGGATGGGGCTGTAAACTGTGATGTCTCTTAATAAAGGGGCGGGGCTGCGGCCTTTATTTCTAAAAAAAAATTTCATCTCAAGGCGGGCTCCCATCCCATGGTCAGCTCAGGAAATTCCGTGCTCGATTCACGGATTTTTAGGTCGCAAGGTGATATAGTGGTTGGTAGCGATCCGATCTGAACGAATGCGGAGAGATCAGCGTAGACGAGAAGAGAAGAGACGGGTAGAGGACAAGCGACTCAAGTGCCCTTTCCGTGCCTAAAGGGTCAAACCGCTGACTTGCCTTTGCCTATGAATTGCATTCACCCAGTCGGCCAGTCCCGTGACTCCGTCTCATCTCTTTGAGTTGGCGTCAGTTCACAGCAGGCTACCGTGGTTTAGATGAGCTATGAACTCGAGAAGATCACGATCTCGGTGATTTGTGCAACTCTGTTGTCTTTACCTTAATTTTCAAGACCTGATACAATTTCGACATGTCTCCAAACGCCTTCATTCCCAGCTATCAACTCTGTTTGTACATAGCATGTCTTTACCAATTTTCACTACCTGTTATGTTACATTTTTTGTCTTCCAAAAAGCCTTCGTTCTCGGTTATCAGTTTCACACTCACTATATCTGACAATGTGTGCAGGTATCTGAATATTAGGTCACAGCAAATTCAGGCAGGGCCAATGGCTGATAGCAGCATTCAACAAGCATTGATAGAGGATCCTCCCAATAATATACTGAAAAGGAAGCCATCCGAAGGAACCAAACGGATTCGACGATGCAGGACGATGCCCTCCTCAGATCCTGATAAAATCCCCGCGGAAGGAGGTTCGTTGCGTCAGGCCAAGGAGTTGTTCAAAGAGTTACGGCCGAGCTTCAAGCTAGTAGGCCTTCTCCTCTTCATCTACCTTCTGGTGGGCGTCATCGTCTTTTACCTTGTCATGGATCAGATATCTGGAAAGAAAACCAACAGAGTGCTTGATGCCTTGTACTTCTGTATTGTGACAATGACCTCAGTTGGCTACGGGGATATAGTTCCTAACAGCGACGCAACGAAACTGCTTGCTTGTGCTTTCGTCTTCACCGGCATGGCAATCATCGCTCTCTTCATCAGCAGGGCTGCGGATTACCTTGTTGAGAAGCAGGAGCTGTTGTTCTTCAAGGCATTGCACATGAACATGAAGGGTGGCGAGGCAAAAATGCTCAGAGCAATGGAGGCAAACAGGATAAGGTACAAATTCTACACCGCGGCTCTGCTTCTTGTGGTGACTATCGTTGCTGGGACTGTATTTCTGTGGAAGGTTGAGAAGCTGAGCCTTGTCGATGCTTTCTACTGCGTCTGTGCCACAATCACCACCCTGGGTTATGGGGATAAAAGTTTCTCATCCGAAATGGGACGTGTTTTCGCCGTATTTTGGATAATCACGAGCACCGTAATCACGGCTCAGTTCATCCTATACCTTGCTGAGCTCTACACGGAGCGACGGCAAAAGACGCTTGCCAAATGGGTGCTCACACGGAGGATAACAACGATGGATCTTGAGGCAGCCGATATGGATGGTGATCGGCAAGTTGGGTAAGAACAAAACTCAATCATTTTCAGCTACCCTCTTTCTGTCAGATCTGTCATATTTTGAGTGTTGATGTCACTGTTGCTGACTTCTGATTCTGAATCTTCATTTGTGTACAGTGCTGCGGAATTTGTACTTTACAAGCTCAAAGAGCTCGGGAAAATCAGCCAGGATGATATATCTTCTTTTCTTGAAGAATTTGACAAGCTCGATGTTGACCAGTCTGGGACGCTCTCGGCTTACGACCTTACTGTGGCACAGCCAGCTCAATGACAGATATTTGCTGATGTATATCATGTTGCTGCTTGAATGGTTTTGACTCACACTGTTAATGTTTTTTTTTTTTGGAGGGCGACTCACACTGTTAATTTTATGTTGTTCATATGCACTGTAATCTAGTAAAGGTGTAAGAGAGATGACTGAGGAATATCCCACTTTCCTTCAAAAGCAACTTACTGAAACGAAGCCTAAACATCTGCAAGAAATTTCTTTGAGCATGCACACCAGCATATTTATGAAAATTTATAGCTGTAATCCTATGACTGCCATGTTTCCAGCACATAATGTGAAAATTACTGTGTAGATGTGATGCTCACCTGGATAGATGGACACTTTTGGGTTTTCTATTAACATATGGTTGGGCACTGAAGCTACAGGCAAGCGACAAATCTGACGCCCCTGATGCCTAGAGATATTCAGGGAGAATGCATACAGAGTTAAACACATTACTAGTTTTGCCAGAAAGAATTTAAGCACTTCTATCCAAAGAATTGTAGCAGAATTCTTGTGGCCAGTAATTACAGTCATTTGCAATCCAGCTTAAAAGATGTCTACTACATTATCAGATATGTTGGTAAACTGCAGACAACATAATAACTAAAGTCTGAAAAAAAGACAACTCTTTCATTCGCAACAGTTCTGGACCAGTACAATTATGTTCAATCTTATAAATGTCTTCCTTGTTTGATCTTCCGGGGGATGTATTCTTCCGTCAAAAAGGAAATGGAACATGCAGACAATGCCTCAATCTCAAATTTGACACCCTTTTGCAACATGGCTTCTAACTCCGACCTGCCAATGACCGAATAATGTGAAAATTTCAGAAAGAAAATTATTAGATAACCAAGAAAAGGGTATCTGTGAATCGTGCTAGCCAAATGACGCATTTAACCTCTTGCCAATAACAACTAATAAGTGCTTGCACCTCTGCCTTTACTGGTGAAAAAGCAGGCAGCTGTAGAGCTATTGAAACTGAAAAACTGACGCTGAAGGCACTTAACCGCAATGATTATATCATAATAGATAACTGTACGGATATCAGGTTTTACTGACTTCATTAACTAGCTCACTTGCTGCATTTGGTCAGCTAGCTTTGCTAACATGTACTTTTATTAGTCTTTTTAAGAAATAAATTTTTAAAATTTGAGTTTAACCAATACTGAAATTCCGAAAGTCTTGAGCTTGAATCAGATAATACATCAGTCGCAGGAAATACTTTGGAATACACCTAGTTCAACTATAATCTCGGCTGCTTCTTTACCTCCATTCTGGGGCTTCCCTGTTCAAATAGCACCTAGTGAGAATACCTTCAGCTTTCCTCCTGTCTGTGAACCAGAAAACATGGCTCAACCAGTTGGCATTTGAAATGCAGCAACAAAGTAGGGAGCATTCGCTCATCAAAACAAAAATACATGATAACTATATCACTACAGTTTATTGACCTTCAGGTGATAAATGAAGTCGGCAGCAGTCTGGAAGGCAATATTCCTCCAAGTCAGATGTGAAGACCCCAAGCCACCGAATATTAGGCACCCGGAGCAAGTTTGCATCATATGCCAATTTCTCAAATAGAGAGAGAATGCATAGGTAGCAAAAGTTGGTCAGTTACAAAAGAAAAAAAAATTATTTTGCAGTTTCAAAGAGGAAAGATAGGAAAAGAAAGGTCATGTTTGCCAAAATTTAAGAAAGAATTTCGTGAATAAGATTAGTAATATGGGCATAATCATATTTTATTTGTGTGGAGAAAAAATGGCCCTGCCGCAGACAGAATTCAGAAAGCAAACAAAAGTTCAAATGCAAAGAGGACAAGGCCGGGAATCGAAGGTGAACGATGAAGAAAGGTACTGCAATGTTAATTTGAATCCGTTAAGAACATTACAATTCATAATAGAAATAGATGAGCGGAAGAGCATTAAATAAATCATGCTTACCAATGAACCGAATTTATAGGTGGCCAGAATGTCAAAACCATAAGGATCTGAGTCCACTAAGCAATAAACAGGCAAATGCAGCTGTTCAACAAGGTAGCGCAAGAATCTGGAAGGGTAAAAAGTAAAAACAATGTTTAAGTGGGATAGCATTTGAGTAACACACAAAAGAAACTTCAAGAATAAAGAGCATGCCTTCTTGTTGGAATGTCTGGGTAGCCTCTTCCCTGAGTAGACAATGCAACAGCATGAAACTAGATTAAAAAAATTAACAGGGAATACTTTCACTGTAATATTTAATGTATGTAGCTACTTACTGTAATAACAATACAACGGTTTTTTTCACAGAATTTGTCATTGGCCAAACGCTGGAACACTGCATAGGGAGTACAGAATTGACTTGTAGGAAGTATAGTAAATTATACATGCAAACAGAAAATTTTAAACCTCATACCTGTCTCTTTCTCAACTACAAGTATGTATTCAGCAACACTAACCAAATCTGCATGATTAGAGGAAATCAAAATTAGCATAACAAGAAAAGAAGCCTGTGCATAATTACCTGGAATGATAAACATATTCAACTATGTACTTGTTCAATATTTAAGTTAGATACAAATTGTAGTTTTTTTTTTCTCGCTCAGATTTTCCTTATAGCTGTGTTGGCATGTCTTAATATTACTTGCTAAGCAATGACATACTAACTTGATTAGAAATTGTAGTCCAGAAAAGCATTGTTCGAAAAAAAAATTGTAGTCCAGAAATGCTATCTTTAAGATCCAATATAGTTATTAAATTCAAACTTTAGTTTCTTCAAAAAGACTATGAAGTTGAAGATCTCAGTTAGCATTTGAGAGCAAAATTATCTTAAGAGTATATTGTGTGGTACGCTTTAAGATATCTTGTAAGGAGTCAATGTTTTTCCCCCTCTTGTTCACATTTTGCAATAGCATAAAAAGGGAGCTGTGTTCTTAAAATTGATTGAGAACCTTTGATAGCCTCAATGTTAACTGGGATGGAGAAAATCTGCATATACACAAGGTCATAGCAAACCAGATAAAAGAGATTTAATAAACAAGGCACTTGGCAGTGCTTAGGGAAAAAAGAACATAGAGGCTTACAGCATTGACGTTTGTTATACAGTACACTTTCTTTTCGCCCTCCATAAATCTTATCCAGCCCATCACCAAACTGGTGTAATGAAGGCATGCACAAAGTGCACAAAAGGAAAAGAATGAATACAACACTGTAAATCTACTAAAAACCGAGCAAGCAACGGCAAAAATGTATACGAAAATGGTCGTGGACTTATAGACTCATATAAAGTTTCACCAGACCTCTCTGCTATGCCGGGATATTTTGTATCCAGATGAATCAAAGACAAATCTCCATGGGCCCAGACATGACACATTATAAATGCGTTAACCTAGGCAAATTTCGGTGCAGAACCATACTTGACTTTCTGAATGATCCATGGATGCATAGCACAAGTAAATGTATACATTACACTCAGACGATAAAGAAAGGAAAGTACCCCATTCCCACTAGTTTGTCAACCAAATGCACAAAATATTTTCATATAAAGGAGAGAAGTGCTTTGGAGGCTTAATAAATAAAAGAAAATATGATCGGTTTGCGTTATCAAATCAAAGCATCATAACATCATGAAGAGATATAGAAGAGATTATTATATCTTTGGAGCTCAGAACTTGACGACAGAGTCCGTACCCTTTTACTACAGGAACCTGCAGACAACCAAGGGGGGACAAGGTGCAGTTAGCTATGAAGAAAAAGTGAAAATGCAATTAATTGAAGACATTATGCATTATTTCAGTCATTGTTCTACACTAATAAAGGAGTGAACTGAAATTTATGCAGAGGTAGTTTCTAGAAGCATAACTAAAGCTTCAGGTAAGATAGCAGAATAGTGATACCTACCACATTCAAATTGTGCCGGCTGCACTTGAAGAGTATGCAGATATCGTTGATGGCACGGTCAACAGTGGCTTGTTCTGCAGCAAGCAAAGATGCTAACATTAAGTCAGTTACACATAATGGCAGACACTTTCAGTTCAAACTCTTAACTACGCTGAATATGATCGACCATGACAGTTAATGAGCACAGACCTCCGAAAAAGGAGGGGTACATGTAGTAGATGTCCCTCTTGGAACAGTGCTTGTTCTGCTGCAGGAGCTGCTGCACCACGAGAAGAACCCTCAAGAGCACGCCTGCACATCAACAATGCACCACAGAGTAATCAAGTGATCACATACATAGAGAAGAAACATCTATCGATTCTGAGTGATCGGGCAAGGGGATGCATACTGAGGCGGGAGGTGTGGCAGTCCTTGTGGAGCAGAGAGAGGACGTCTGTGCCCACTGGGGCATCGTAGCTGCAGGCACTGCAATTACAGACGCCCCCACGCATATGGGGGCACAGGGTGAGGATCTGAAGCAGTTGGTCGAAATTGGACGAGCGATTTGCAGGTGGAGGAAGGAGGTGGTGTGGGGAGGGAGGAAAACCATGGGGACGGGGACGCAGCGTCGGCGGCGCAGTAGTTTTGGTAGCGGTGGAGCGCAATAGACGGGGAGCGCCCGGCGGCCACCTCCTCCACCACCCAGCGCACGAGACCTACGCAGGCGGCGGCCACACGTGTTAGCACCAGGCGCGCGATCGAGAAAAGGGGAAAACAAATGGAACCTCTAATTTTGCGGAGGAGGAGGGCCGCCTCCTCCTGCCGCCGCCGCAACCGCTTCTCGTCGCTGTCGAGCGCCGCCGCTTGCCTCCGCTTCTCCCTCCCCGCCATGGCGTTAGTCGATCGCGTTGCGAACCCACGCCAGCGCCGCAGCTCTCTCCTCCGACCTCCGCACCAGGTGCAGCCTTGGGCCAACAACGGCTAGTCGAGTGCTGCGGCAAAGCTTGGGCTGGGCGCCCCCAACTTGTGGGCTTCGGCTGAAGGGTTTTGCGATGAATGTGGAATCTCAAGCATTCTTAGAAATTATGCTAAAAAAAAGCATTCTTAGAAATGTTCCGTCTAATAAAAGAAATGAAAATTCCTCAAAATTTCACGGAAAAACTTGAATTTCCAGGAACGGTGAAAAAAATGGTTTCAGAAAATATTCCCATTTAACATAAATGACGGCCATCTCATAAAAAAGAAAGGACACAAGTGAAGCTTTTATTCATTCTCAAAGTTGATCACTCACATACAAGTGTCTGTTAAGTTATACTACATCTAGCCAGCTAGCTAGCTCTCCAAAGAACCAAATCTACACTCATTACACAGTTCGTGCCAGATATCAAGTATACTCAAGCAGCTACATTTTGAGTTTTGACACAGCCGAACTCTCCCTGAAGGGCCTAGTTTACAGTTCCGTCTTCCGTGTGCAAGAGCATCAGAATTTACTTGTCGAAGGCCTGGACCGTTTGCTGCTGAGTTGGGCGACCGGGAACTCCACCAGGACGATGAACGAGGACCTGTCGGCTTCCCGGAGGTACTGTACCGTGCCACTCATCGTCTTTACCAGCTTCTGGCTTATATAGAGGCCAAGTCCCTCCCTGGACACCCCTGGGCTGTGCCGGAACATCTCCTGTATCAGAGCCTCCGGGATGCCCGGTGCTGGATGGACGATCCTGCAGTTAGACAATCAGCTTAGAAAGCTCTGCTTTCACTTCAAGATTAGGGTTGTATAGCATTTTCCAGTGAAGTCTATCTTGCATACTCCCTCCGTTTTTTATTTGATGTCGTTCCGACAAGAATTTTTGAGCTGCAACCAGTACAAAATGGCTGTCCGAAACGTCACCAGAGGGAGTACTAAGAAACTAGCCAGGCAATCTACAACACCTTGCCCTCCAAAAGGAGGTATAAGCTCATCAGCTTTTACCACTGTGACTTGTACTCAGCCACTGCAATGCACAACAAGTGCGGTGGCCGCACCAATTTTAAAGAGGCGACATTTTTTACTCTTTTAAACTGCAGAATTTCGTATGCCTACTTGTGATACTTGCAATATGTCTCACAGCTTGACTGATTCAGGGATATAAAACATGGAAACTAAGATGTTCAGAGGTGAATTTGCTAATCTTACAGCTTATCTGTCACATGTGAACAGGCAGTCATTTTTGTTCAAGGAGTAAAAAATAAAACTGAAGCACAGTGCCAAAATTATTTAAGAGAGAAACCAGCTGAATGAGACAACTGTTAGGAGTTGGATCAACAGAAACCAATAGATGTATAGTAGTTCGTCTACTTCTGAAGTTATCCTTTCAGTCATAAGTAATAAGAATTAAAAGAACAAGAGGTAATTGGTTGTTACCTGAACTCTAAATGAGCAATCTGCATGCCAGATCCAATATTTTCCTTCTTGGGAATGACTTGGAGTACAATAGGTCCTTCTGCCGGCTGTGTGAATTGAAGAGTGCATGCAAGGTAGTCTGCTAGAACCTGCTGAAGCCTTAAATTGTCTCCATATAGGTACATACATGATACTTCGACAGGCCAATCACGATCAATAGAAATTCGTTTTTCCTTGCTAATAGACATGCCTTGCATTAGGACTGTATTGAGTGCTTCCTCGAGGTTGAATTCTACTGTGTTCATCTCCATATAGCTGTTACATCAAGCATATAACTACAATAGTTAATCAATTATTTTTTTTGTCATGCATGTACAAGTGAAAGGGCCAGGCTCATGATAGTATCAGAAGCATTGCTACACTGAACACAACTTTTATTTCTCAGCATTTCTAACCATCATATACAAATATAAATAGAATGTCTATCTTATGTGTATCATATGTATACTACACCATAGATCGATTCTAAGAAAGCACGAATTCTGACAGTTTTGATGAGCAGAGTTTGCTAGCATTATTAAAGAGATAATCACAAGAAAGGCAACTAAATTAACATCATTACTGATGATCCAGACAGTATGAACTTACCACTGTTCAATGCTTTCAAGGTCAGTGTCATGTACAATCTTTTTAAGTTGTTCTTGACAGAGAACATTGGATGCAAGAAGCCGCCTCTGTTCCTCGGTCAATTCAGAAGGCTCTAATAAATTGCGAGTAAATTGCATGCCATTGAGTGGGTTCCTAAGTTCTTGACGAATATATGTCAATTCCTTAAAGCTGTTTGCAGCAGCTTGTTCAGACATTTTCTGGACCTGCAGAGCATGCTGAAGTTCTGGGCTGGCCACATGGAGAAAGCAAAGAGCACCAGTGATCTTACCCTCAGCATTGGTCCTCTTGTTTGCTGTCAGCAGGGATTCTACATGCCTACCATCTGTGTCAAAGAAGCCAAATAGGAGTTTCTCAGGATCCTGACCAGAGATAACTGTGTTCATCAAAATGCTAAGTTTCGTTAGTGTAGCATGATCCTTCACCCTACAGCCATAGTCATGAAGGGTGAAAACCTCCCCGATTAGCAACTTATCTATTGCATCTTCCCTCTTCACACCAGTAATCTTTTGCATAGCTTCATTCCACTCTAAACAGGAGCCAAGATCATTGATCATAAATATGGGAGGCATGAGCTCACTGGGGTTCTTTACTATTGCAACATAGTCGCCTTGTATACGTGTATACTTATCCATAATCATTATCTGCCCTGTCAAATCCTGTGCAACAAAGCAAACTCCAACAACTTTATCTGAAATGTCACGACTACAACAGGAATTAACCATCAAGATCACAGGGCTGTTGCGTTCCTGGTGATGGAATGTTTTGAGCTTGATTTCCAGATTTTGCTCTTCAATTCCTGAAACACAACAAGGAGGGACTGAGCTGTCATAGAAAAATAATGTACACATTCAGAATTTCAGATTGAGATGGAAAACATGTAAGATCTCTTCGCAAAAAAAAAAGGAAAACATGTAAGATCGAATTCCAAGGAACTGTAACAAACCTTGTAAGGCTGAGTTCAATATCTGCTTAACCACTTCAACAGAATCATCCTCGACTAGATCTACCAGTGGCCTCCCTATGGCTTCACTGACAGGTAATCCAGTAAGTTCTGAGGCTTTGTTGTTCCATCCATTTATGTTACCGGCAATGTCGACAGCCAAGATAGGGGCAGTGGCTGTCTCAATTAAACGGACCATCTCGTCTGTTACTGTTCTTAGTTCAAGTAGCCCCTGTATCTTCTTCATATCATCAGACGAGGCTTTTACAATTGACCTTGCATTGTTTTTGTTAGCATCTTCATCCTGAAGCGAACCACGCAATATTAGCTGCAAAGAATGGATAGCATCCATTTCAATATCCTCCCAAGGAACACTCCTCCACTTAACCACCTCCAAGAAGGCCTTGAAGGAAGATCGTGGATGCATCTTCCTGCCATTGTCATCTGTGTCAACTGGTTCATGCTTAGCTCCACCCCACTTGATCTCCTTTGCTGTGTGTGACCGAAACCAGAATATAAAATCTCTGGAAGTGATCTTTATGGCAGCCATGCCACAGACAACCTCCCGAAGTGCTGCAGCACCAGGATAACCCGCTTCAACTAAACTGTCAGTACTCAACCCAGTTGAACCATCATGGTACTCCAGCAGCCACGCGACAATGTTCTTTATCTCTGCCTCAGAGGGTGTTGATCCTAGCACCCAAAGCTGGTTTCGGTAATACAATGCAGCACCATCGCACTTTACCAGATCCATTACATTAGGTGTTTGAGTGAAAATCCCAACAGGAGCATCCCGCAGAAGCATATCACAGAGGAGGGTCTGCGTTCGGAGGATGTGCCTCTCCTTTGCCTGAGCAGCCAGTTCCACTTCCTTGTTGAGCTGTACGCCAAACACTTGCAAGAGAAACTCGCAAGCATACCTTAGGGGGAAAGGGACAAACCTCGGGCTTGCGTGATGGCAAACCACAAGCCCCCACAGCTTCCTGCCCTTCGGCTGCTGGTCACTCCCAGTATCCCCGTCGTCGTCCTCATCCTCATTCACAGTGACTGACATCACAAGCGACGCAACGGACCCCATATTTGCCATGTATTGCGCATGGCAACCATGGGGAGCCCGAAGTGTCGAACCACAGAGGCTGAGAGGCTGTGCTAGGCTGTCATCTTGGATGATCTTCACAGGTTTGGCAGAGCAATCACATATCATCCGCACTTTGTTTTTCATAAACAGAAACCTGGATGCCTGTGGAATGTCTGTGGCCGGGTAGTGCAGGCCAAGATATGGCTCCAGATCAGACCTCCGGCACTCTGCAATGACCTCACCATGCTCATCCTCATGGAACTTGTACGCCATCACCCTGTCGTAGCCAGTGAGCTCACTCACCTCACGGACCAGCACGTCGCACAGCAGCGAGAGGTTCCCGCTGGGCAACGACTGCAGCCTGGAAATGGCCTTAGCGGCAAGCTTGTAGGACTTGAGCGCGCCGGCAGCGGTGACAGGCACATCAGCGGGATTGACCGGCTCGAGGTCGATGACGAGGCCGACATCGACACGGTGCAAAATGGCGTAGAACGGCTTCCCGGACGTCCTGGCGTGCACGAGGATGGGATTGAGCAGGTTGACCTCCCCGTAGCTGGCAGCCTTCTGCAGCGCCACGGAGCTCTGGGAGCGGAAGAGCGTGCGCACGTCGGCGCCGACGACCAGCGCGTCCCGCTGGTCGATGGTGGGGACGGCGTGCGGCGTGAGGTCGAGCATCTCGGCCGCGTTCTCGCTGTAGGCGAGCACCGTGAAGGTTTCCGAGTGGACGGCGAGCAGACAGCCGAAGGGCTGGATGTAGCGGCCCCGCTGCATGTTCTGGAGGTAGGCGGAGACGGTGCTGGTGCTGGCCCCCGACCGGTTGGCCGCGCCCAGCGACGAGGAATAGTCGAAGTGGCGCTGCGAGCCCTCGAACTCGGCGTGCAGCTGCGCGTCCACCGGCGTCTGCGCCACCACCCGCGCGCTGTGCTTGGACCGCGCCGAGCTGCTCCGGGAGCACGTCCCGCGGTTGTTGGACCGCGACGACGACATCTCCGCCGCCCCAATCTAAGCCCCCTCTTCCCCCTCCTCCTCCTCCTCCTCCTCCTCCCCTAACGAACCAGCGCCGCTGCCGCAGCAAAGGGCTCGAGCAAATGGGCGGCGCAATCGGCGGGAATCATGGGCGCCGCAGGCGGGGAATGGGCGAAGACCAAAAGCAGGCGGGGGGCTTTGCTTTCCTTTCGCTTGGAGAAAGACGGGAGCTGGAGGGGATTGGATTCCGCCGCGGATAAGCACGGGGGAGGCGAGGGAACAAGCACGACTGCCCACGAGCCGAGTCCGCGCGAGTGGGACAGCGCGCGGCAGCGCGGAGCAGCGATAATATCTCGCGGCCCGCTCTGCCCTGTTCCAAAGGGGAACACGAAACGAAAGGAGCAACAGCGATGCGCGACTGACCGCGGGGAGGGGACGGCCGCCGGCGCGGCGGCGCTCGACCGGAGCGGGAAGGGGATGCGCGGACGGAGGTAGACCCGCCGCCGCAGCTGGGCTGGGAACGAGATGTCGGGACACCGAGAGAGGAAAGCCTTAGACTGACTCCAACCCGGCAGACCCAAATTCAACATAGAAACTCATGAGAGGGTCTTGAAAAGGCTGAAAGGGCACCACCAAAAAATGCCCATCTCCAACCGAAGTCCGATTCCCAGTCCCAAATTCATCTCTGCCGCCGCCGGTTCCTTCTTCTCCGGCGAGTTCCTTAGTCTCCGGCGACGGATCTGGAAGGCTCGCCGCGACCGCTCGCCTCCCTGCCCGCCGCGCACCATCCACCCGGTGACCGGCGAGAAAGAAGGAGAAGGAAGAGGAACAGAGAAGGAGAAAGAAGAGGAACAGGGACCGGCAACCACCTTCACCCGGCGCTCAGTTCGATGGTCTCCTGCCCGGCGTCCAATTCGACGGCCGCCGCGGCTTCTTCTCCTGACCGGCGTCCAATTCGACGGCCGCCGCGGCTTCTGCGCCGCCGCGGCCCCCTCCGCGCGCCTTGGATTATCACGGCGGAGGTGCTGCCCTGCGCGAGCGCGACGAGAAGGGGAGGAGCGTCGTGGCGGGGCGGCGCTCTTGGTTGGCGGCGGAGGACGGCGATGGCAGCTCAGCCTCCATGGTCCGGATCTTGGGCACCGCCCGCGCTCGCACACCACGGGCTCGATCCGGAGGAGCTCGGCTTGGCGGAAGGAGGAGGGGATGTCCTCCCCGTCCTCGTCGCCCTGCTCGTCGTCCGCGGCGAAGGAAGGGGACGTCCTCGCCGCGCGTCGCACGTCGGCGGCGGCGGGGTCGGGGCGGAGGTCGCAAGGGGGCGGGGCGGAGGTCGCGAGTCGCGACTCGGGCGGCACGCGAACCGCCCTATTTCTCGGTCGCGGGGCGAGGTGCGCCGAAAATGCGTTGCGCATTGGGGTGGCCCGTTGGAGAGCTGAATTTCGAGTTTGCTGACCCATTTCGGGTATGGGGTGCCCAATAGGGCACCCGTTGGAGTCAGTCTTACGACGTCATCCGGATCTTCTTCCTCGCAGCAGTAGCCGACTTTCCCATCTCTGGTAGTGGTGCGATGATGAGATCGGTGATTAGATTATTCAATTCAATATTAGATTGGATTAGAGCGTGCCACTTGACTAGATTAGTTGTGAGCTTGTCGGCCCTTGTCAAGAGCAATGCACTGCAGCGTGATCTCCCTCCAAGTTGGGATAAACTTTTTCGCTCTCATTTTCTCCGAGGACACCAGTTGAGTAAAAACTTTCACATCATTGAGCAAGTGGTCTGGCTGAAGAACACACCTCGGATGACAATTTCTAGGCATACTGAGGGAAAAAAAGGGTAAGTTTACTTTGAAAGTGTAAGATTGGTCGATTCCTCCATGCCACTTCACAGCTTGGCATCCATTTATTCAATGAACTACGGCTTTGGACCTGCACGACATGCAGTGGTAAACCCCTGAAGAGCTGGAGACCCTGCCAGCGTAAAAATCATGCTAATGATTGAACATTTAACTGGACGCAAATCCTGGTCGTCTATTCCGCGAGCTCTGACTAGCTTTTGGGATATAAACATGATTAGCAGTGTAACCATGTTCCTGATCTATTTCTCGCTTCTCATGTGCCTGTGTGCACACCGTTGCCGATAGCTCACTGGTCAACTTAAGTTGACCTAACAACAACAAATTAAGTTGTCCCTAGCGGGAGGTATCATTGCATCGAACCGTGATACGACATGGCCGCTTCACTGTATTTCCTTGCTTCATGTTTCTCCCTACGCCGAGGACTTGCTCGTCAGGCTTGGACGTTATTCCATCAGTTATGAGAAATAGCTGGGACAGCAGATGAATATGCTGTGCATTAATGTTGAACACAACTTGGTAATGCCGGTTCTAAATCGATCATTTTTTGAAGCAAATTCTAAATCGATCATTGGTGACAGACTGGACACCAATTCCATGCATGTGTCCAAATTGACCCCTGATTGCCTATCTTCAGCCTGTTCGGCTGCCCATTTCGCAGCCAGCTTCTTTGCAGCAGCTACAGTGTTCTATTTATTTCTTCAGCAGCCGCTACAGTGTTCTCATTTATTTCTTCAGCAGCCGCTACAGTGTTATCAGCCTGCCGAACAGGCTGCTTGTCCTCAAACTGAGATAAGAGCATCTCTAAGAGTTTCCAATAGAAGTTCCCAAAATCTAGTTTTGGGAATGAAGGCAAAAAAACAAACGTCCAACAGCATCCAATCCTGCTCCCAATTTTCTCGCCACTCCCAATCCCAGCGCCCTGGGTTGCCAGATATTCGCGTTTGACTGCGCTCCCAATCGGGGAAATCCAGCACAAAACGGCAACTCGTGACAAATTCGTGTCTTCCTCCTTCGTGCGCCATTCGTTTGCCCGTGCTCGTTTTTTAGACTAAAGGCCTCGCCCTGCTTTTATTGAAAGCAAAATGTTCGTTACACTGGTGATACCAGTTTAACCATCTCCCGCACAGCACATTGGCAAACCCAAGTTGTAGAGTTCTAAAGCTTTCTACTTTTATCTAGGCTAATCTATTACATCCAGACAAGAGTTCGTCCAAGGCTAAGAATTTAGCGATTTCGCGGCGCAAAAACAAAACACCTCCCCCTAAGCCTGAGTTATGCTTCCATTCATCAGGTTCTCTTCAGCAGCGAAGTATTTTCTGAAGAGCTCCACGGTCACCTCCACCTTTACACGCAGCTCCCGGCTGGATAAGGCCTTCCATCGCTGCATGAGTGCGCTTGCCCTGTGTGCCACCGCCTGTGGAGAATTGCAGATTTTGTCACGAAAAATATAGTCATTCCTTGTAAGCCAGAGCGCCCAACAGAACGCTCCAAGCACAAAGAACATCATGCTATTATGTTCATGGCTTTTGTTTTGCATATTTATATCTATGTAATCTTGTAAACTATTAGGACTCCATTGCCATCCAAGCACGTCTCTACAAAGACACCAAGTGTATCTGCAATCGGGCATTCGAACATAATATGCTGTGGTGTTTCCTTGGCATTGCACATCTTGCACAACTCGCTACCCTGCCATTGCTTCCTCTTAAGCTGATCTGCTGATGGTATTCTGTCTTGGAACAGCATCCATATGAAGATCCTGACTTTCAGTGGTAACTTTGCTCCCCACATTTCTATCATTCTAGTATCTATTACCCCTTCAAATGTAATGTGTCTGTACATGGATGCGGTTGAGAATCTGCCAGAACTCTCAAAAACCCATTTTACTGTGTCCGGTTCTTCTGTTAGCTGAATTAAGTCTAACATGCCCATCAGCTGCTCCCATTCATCTAACTCCTCATTTCCAAAGGATCTTCTAAAAGTCAATCTAATCTCATCCTCTACCATGACTTCAGCAACAGTATTTGTTTGTTCCCTGCATATACAGAAGATTTTGTTGAACTTGATTTTTAATGAGCATGGATTGAAATGAGCATGGGTCAATCCATACATCGAGCCAAAATCTAATTTTATCCCCTTTGCCCAGTATATATGCTAATCCACGAATTGTGTATTGCTTTATGTCATGTAAACCTCGCCAAAATTGGGATCCACCTTCTCTTTTGCTGCTGTAGAAACCTTTGTCTTTCAGGTATTTTTTCCTCAGCAACCTGCAACAGAGTTCTGTATTTCCACTTTCTAGCTTGAAAATCCACTTGGATAGTAAACAAATGTTCATGACTCTTGTTTCAGTAAAACCCAGACCTCCATATTCCTTAGGTTGTGCCATTATTTCCCATTTCACCATATGATATTTCTTTTTCTGTCCAGGACCATGCCAAAAGAAGTTTGCTCTGGCTGTTTGCATTCTTTTATGAACAGGTTCTGGTAGTAAATAGAAACCCATAACATAGGTTGGGATGGAGCTCAAACTTGATTCTATAAGGATCGATTTTCCTCCATAAGATAAGTAGTTGGACTGCCATGTTCCCATCCGTTTCTCCACTTTTACCCCCACAAATAACAAGTCTGCAGCACATAGATGAATGTTGTGAACTGGGATTCCAAGGTATTTCATAGGTAGCGAGCCCACCTGGCAATTGAACATATTTGCAATTCTATCTTGTTGAGTCTTCTCCATACCCAGCACATAAATTTCACTTTTCTGGTAGTTGATCTTGAGCCCAGACATGATTTCAAAGCAGTATAGCACTAGCTTTATATTAGTTATGGATGTCTCATCTGGTTCCAAGAAAATGACTGTGTCATCTGCATACTGCAAGTGAGTAATTCCTCCATCGATCAAGTGTGGCACCAGCCCTCTAATAAGGTTTTCTTTCTTTGCTTTGTTTAGCATAGCATCTAGGGATTCAGCTACAAGGTTAAATAGCAGTGGGGAGAGAGGATCCCCCTGTCTGAGACCTTTGAAGGTTCTAAAGTAGTTTCCAGGTTCTCCATTGAAATTGATGCCCACTCTGCCTCCTTCAACCACCATTTTAATCCATCTGCACCATTTCTCTGGAAACTGTCTCAACTCGAGGACTTCTTGGACAAATTTCCAGCTTACTTTGTCATAGGCTTTCTCGAAGTCCAATTTCAGGATGATACCTTTCTGTTTTGTGATTCTGAGTTCGTGAAGGATCTCCTGCAGAACAACAACCCCATCTAGGATGAATCTTCCGGGTATGAACGCTGTTTGGTTTTCGCTTATAAGTCTCACTGCAACTTCAGTCAATCTAAGAGTCAAAACTTTTGTAAACAATTTGTAATCCACTCCCAATAAGCATATCGGTCTATATTGTCTAATATTATTTGCTTCTTTCAGCTTTGGGATAAGAGAGATCAGCCCATAATTAAGCCTAGATAGGTTGAGCTGCTCCTCATGGAATTTGTTAAACATTTCCAGCATAGTTTGCTTTATCTGCGGCCAGAACTCTTTGTAAAAGGTTACAGATAGCCCATCTGGTCCGGGTGCCGTATTTGTCTTCATATCTTCTAAAGCATATTCTATTTCCTGCATAGTAAAAGGAGCCACCAGTTTGGCTTTTTCCTCATCAGTGAGACATTGGTCCTGGGTCCATGTGCCTTCACTTAGTGAAAGACCTCCCTCAGGTTCACTACCAAACAGTTTCTTGTAAAAATCTTCTATGTGTTTCTTTAGCACCTCATCCTCAAAGGTTTCTACACCATCTATTTCTAAAGAGGTAATAGTACATTTCTTTTTCCTGCCATTAGCCACACCATGGAAAAAACCTGAGTTAGAATCTCCTTTTAGCAGCCATGTCTCACCACATCTCTCTTGCCACATGATTTCTTCATACAGGTATATATTCTCCAGTTCTTCTTCTAGATTATATCTAAGTTGCCAATCATGGATGCTGACATCATTTTGGTCTGTTCTAGCATCTATTTCTTTGATAGCATCTAATAACTCAAATTTCCTCTTCTTCAAATGACCTCCACAGTTGGCACCCCATCCTTTACAGAACTGTCTAATGCTGGTCTTCACCACTTTCCAGTAATCCTGCACATCTAGGTCCCCTCTTTCTGGCCATTTGTTAATTACCTGTTCCTTAAAACCTGCCTGTGTTAACCATGCACCTTCAAACTTGAAAATATGTGTTTTATTCCTGTGGTTCTCCCTTGTATCAACCAATAGTGGGCAGTGATCAGACCCAAGCCTTGTTAAGGTCTTGCATATAGCCAAAGGATAGTGCTGATCCCAATCATCTGACATGAAAACTCTGTCTAAGACACATCTAATAGGATTGTCCTGTTTATTTGTCCAAGTGAATCTAGAGCCACCTCTATGCATCTCTCTGAGGGATGTGTCATAAATGAAAGCATTAAACATGTCCATCCATGCTTGATCAGCATTGTTACTGGATTTTTCTTGTGAGTATCTAATAAGGTTGAAATCCCCTCCAATCAGTACTGGCACTTCTGTCTTGATGACCTTTTAGTACATTTCCTGTAAGAAGATGGGTTTTCTCTCATATTGTACAGGGCCATATACATTGATCACTTCCCAAATCACTTTGTCCTTCTGGTTTCTTATTACAACACTAGAGAAAAATTGTCCAGAGGTCTTCTCTAATGTTTCTATATCATCGTCTCTGACTCCTATCAATGTCCCTCCTGAGTGTCCATTTGCAGCAGTCCAGTTCCATGTATATGGGTGGCCATTTACCAAGTCCCTGAGCTCGTGTAATACAATTTCTCTTTTGATAGTTTCCTGCAAACAAAATACATCAACTCTATTGGATCTAAGCATATCTTTCAACTGACTTCTTCTTTTTGCCTGCCCCATCCCCCTGATGTTCCAGAAGAGGACTATCATTTTGACTTTTTGCCCCCCCCCCCCCCCCCCCCCCCCCTCCACATTTGATTTTCCGAACAACCCTTCTATTCCTCTTGGATTTCGAACTTGGGCTTTCTCCTTTAGTAGGCTTCTCATTGTCAGTGCTTTCACTAGCTTCTTCAGGATTAACATCTCCACTCTTGAGCATCTCCTCCTTTTTACTTGTGTTATCTGTCGTCTGCATTTTCTCTTCTTCTTGTCTAGCTCTTGCCGCTGCCAGGGATGCTCTAGCTTCCTCTAGTGCTTGGATGGTTATAATATTCTTACTTGCAGTTGAATCATCCTGACCTGTATCTATATTACAAGCATTTGCAATCCTAGCTAGTTGTAAGGGATCAAAAGAATTAAAAAGGGAGAATTTATTACCTTTTGTAGTGAACTCGTTTTTCTGCTGTTTAAGCATTTGTGCCTTCTGCATAACTGGGTCATGAGCAGCAGTTACTCTATCTCCTTTTCTATTGCCCATCACAGGAACTGCTCTGTATCTTCTATTTCTTACTGGAGTGAAGATATCAACCTCAGTTGTCTGGCTCAAGGTGCCCTCAGAGATCTCTGCCTCATTGTTCCCAGCAATGTTCATCAGAGGAGCTAGCTCCATGGTCCTTTTCTCAATTCTGGTTTCCAGTAGCAACATTTCAATTTTCTGTTTTTCTATTGGATCTATTGCTGGTTCTTCAGCTTGATTCTCACCTACTGTGTCCTGATGGAAGTTACACCCTTGTTGAGAGTCTATTACTTCTTGGTCTGGGTCAGAGTTGGGTTGTTCCTTCCTTTCAGCAGAGGGCGTCTCCTGTGAGGCTAGAACTTCATTACTTGAGCCAATTTTTGTGTTAAGTGCCTCCACTTCCATTGACTTGGTCTGTTCATAGCATTCGCCCTCTTCAATCTCATCTATATTACCTTGAGCTTGCTTTCCTGTCACCCCAGTCTTCCCTTTGTCTGTGCCTGGTACATGTTCATCTATCAATTTCTGAAAGCCTGGGTCATGGGTTCTGGAATCAGATTCTTCCTCATCTTCATCATTATCTTTGTCTTTAAGTCTATCAAATTTTGATGGATGATTATCCTTTGGTGGTTGGGTCTTTTTCCCTTTTTTCTCTACCTCCCAGCTGATCTTGTGACCTTCCCCATTGATAAAAATCTGTGTGTCCCCTTTAACCTGATTCGCATCTCTACAATAAATTTGGATCCTCACAGGGTCATTACCATGGAAGGAGTTATCATCAACAGCCATTGGATCTCCTGCCAAGTATGCAATTTCAGTTACAGCTTCCTCATATTTTGCATTTGGTGGGATGCCATATGCCTTCACCCATGCAAGGTCCAACTTGGTTGTGTTCTCTATGGATCTATTGGTTTCATCCACTTTAGCAGTGATATCCGCATATCTGAATTCAAACTTTCTGAATCTAGTGAGCTGGAATCTCATATCCTCTGTGGGGAAGTTAATTAGAAATTTGTCATCATCTACTTGTCTGATGGACAGACCTTTAGTGTCTGGGAACATTTTGTTCATCTCCTTTTCTATAAGTTCAATTGACGCTGTCCCAGTCTCTATGGTCATTAAGCCAAGTATCTCCTTTTTCTGAGGGACACCCCTTTTCTTGGGAACATGTAGACTGTAGAACCCCATTCCTGGAAATCCATATCCACACAATTTAAGGCCTCTTTTCTCTGGGCAGTTTGTAGCTTTATGACCATAATCCTTGCAGTTGTAGCAGAGGGTGAGATTGGGGCATTCAAAACTCTGATGTTCAGGGTCATTACACTTGAAACAGTATGGCTCTATGTTTTCTTGGGGACCTCCTCTCTGGGTATCATCTCTATTTATCTTGATGTCAGTATTTGCCCTCTTGTTCCTGTCCTCCTGCTCTCTGCGAAGTTTGTTCCTCAGATCATATTCATCCAGATCTTTGCTGTCATCCTTTGTAAGGATCGTGTGACCGAGAGGGGGGGGTGAATCGGTGCACTCTAGAATCTATTTCTAAACACTTACACCCAAACAACTCCTAGCAAGTAGTTCTAGTAACAAGGTAAAGCACACTAAGGAGTATCCTTAACCTATATAGCTAGTGCATATAGATAACACAATCACGCCACACTAGCAACCTAGCACAATTAGAAAGCGGAAGACTTAAGCTAGGCAAGGCAAGGCAACCAAGATACTAGGCACACTAAGTAGAGTCCTTAGAGCTACTAGATAGGCTATAACAAGTAAGCACACGAGCAAGGCAATCAAGCAAACCTAGTGAAGCTAGTAGGTACCAAGGTAAACATACAAGCAAGATAAGAGCACAACTCAAGTACTACAAGCAATCATATGAAGTGCGATAAGTAAATGCGAGTAGTAAAGGAGAAGGGATAGAGAATGCTCATGATGTTTTCCCGTGGTCTCGGAAGGATGGCGCCTTCCCCTACTCCACGTTGGGTCACTCCCGCCGGAGTCTCGACCCCGTCCCTCCGCTCGATGGCGATCCCTCCTAGAGCACACTTCACCCTCCGAGTGAAGTCGCGGGCACGTCCCGCCGGGCTCGATCCCGGGTACTCTTCCGGAGGTAAGGCTCCGCACTTGATGCGTGCCAAAGGGCGCTCCACTAGTGATGCTTCTTTCGCACGGGAAGCTCCAAGACCGTGTACAAACTTGTGTCGACTTCCACAATCTCCTTGGACAGCTCAACACCGACGCCTAACCGGTCTAGGCCTTGCCATAGACCAAGAGTAACAGCCCTAGATGACTCTCTCAAGCCCACACTAGCCTAGAGATCAAAGGATGCAACTTGCTACTCTCTCAAGCACTAGGATCACTCCAAATCCCTGTCAAGTGCTTCACACTTCTTCCTCTTGGCTTCTTGGCAGCACATTCCCTCTTTCCTGGGTCCAAGAGCACCTCAAAGAGGTAAACAACCGACTATATATAGGCCTCCAACCTCAAACTAGCCGTTGTCCAAAAGTGCCCAGTCTGCGTGATGACCGTACAGTAGACCGTACTGTCCGGTCTCCATCTGATCGTACTGTCCGGTCTTCACCAGACCGGCATCCAGGGAGTGCTGCAACTCATCTCAAACCAGACCGTATTGTACGGTCCCTAGGACCGTACTGTCCGGTCTCCATTCTTCTTCAGCCAACAGAAACTTCTCCTTCTCTGTTGCTCTTCGCCTGTAAGACCGTACTGTCCGGTCCTCGACCGTATTGTACGGTCAAACTGTCTGGTCTTCATTCTTCGACTTCCAGAAACTTCAGCTTCTCTGTCTGGAAAACCCAATAGAGACCGTACTGTCCGGTCCCTAGGACCGTACTGTCCGGTCCACTGTCCGGTCTCTATTCTTCAACTTCCAGAAACTTGAGCTTCTCTGTCTGGATTTCCTCTGTAGACCGTATTGTACGGTCTCCATGACCGTACTGTCCGGTCTCTTCTGCCTTCGCAGTTTCGATCTTCTTCTTGATCTTCTTCTTCAACACTTGATCTTTTTGGTTCCTTCAACTCTCTTCTGCCACCTTAGCCCCTGAGAGACTCACCATGCATCCAATGATCTCTATAACTAGTGTGTACTAAGAGAACCACCTCGAACCCTCTTGATAGTCCGGTTTTTCCTATGGACTCAAGCTAACATCTAACCAAGCAACACCCGCTTGGATCTAGCATGTCCTTAGCCTTGATCCATGTCTTCTCCGCGACTCCATCAAGTCCGTTCTTGTGTAGATGAAGGCAACCAATCATCCTTGTCAATTAAGTTCATGGTGTGTTGGCGTTCACCACCAACGGACGGGGCTTTCTTCATATGTGACCTATAAGATCTCACAAAGAGTGTTAGTCACATTCATGGTTCTCATCCTATCACCAAAACATTCATACCTTGGGGTTTCCCTAGCTCCAATGGTCATGAAGCTTACATCCTTCCCCTCCTCAGATCTCCTCTTGTTGCCAAATCTTCTCTCCATCTCGTAATTTCTATTTGGCTGATCATTCCTGCCTCTATCAAATCTACTCTCATCATAGTGGCGCCTTGGATTCAGGTCTGTTGGCCCTTGCCTCTGCTGTTCATACCTCCTACCCTGATCCTCTCTATAGAATCGTGGCAGCTGTTCCCTGCTCCAATTCGAGGGGCCCTGCATATTCCAGTCTTCTCCCATCCTCCTACCGTTGTATTTATCCCTTCTACCTGGATCAGCGCGATCGAACTGCCTTCCTTCGAACCCGCGCTCTCCACTTCTATCGCGTGACATCTTGTCTTCCAGAACCGAAGCAAAGGATCTCGAATCAACTCTACGAACTCTAGGCTTGACAACTTTCTTCGCAAGGTGGCCAAATCTCTTGATTTCTCCCCTTGTTGCTGGGAACCCTAGCTCCGCCGCCTCAAGCGCTCTCCCTTTGGAACCCAAACCCATCGAGATGTAGCTTTGCGATATGAATATGCGAACAGGTCTGCCCGTGCTCGTTCGATGCAGGCCATCGAGTTCCAGCGCGTCGCGTCGCCGCCTTCGTTCTTCCGGACCAGAACGCTTCGTCACCGGCTTCGTTCTTCCAGACTAGCGCGCGGCCATCCTCGACCCAGTCCAGGGCGCAGCCTCCGTCCGTCCGTCGATCAGTCCAGGCACGGACTGCTCCAACGATAGCTTCGTCTCCACGTCGTTGATTCTTTGGATTAAAGCTGCCCTGCTCAGTTCAACGGATGTTGAGTTCAGTTGGATGATGGAGCAGAAATTTAATCGTTTCGGGAATCAATCTTTAAGAACTGTTGGAGGAGATTTTTCTTTTCACTTTCAATAATTTTTTGGAAGCTCCCAAAATCAGTTTTTTGGGAGTCATTTTATTGGGAACTCTTGGAGATGCTCTAAGCCCTTAGCTGATCTGTCTTACCGAATGCTGATGGGGTGAGATCTATGCCTAATACTGTAGGGTTAAACGATGATTAATAAGCTCCATGCATGACTAGGAGGCCGTAATCCTCGTTTTGCTTCTTACATATACTCCGAACTATAACTGTGATTATCCCAACTTTGGATGTCTTTTTGATCTATGAAAAGTTATGCCAAAATGAAAACCAGACCCACAATGGAAAGCTACCCAGAGTATAACAACTCGATCATGTGAGTATGAACAGGACATTTTGGAACATTTCGTTGCTCAAATAGACATCTTAAAATAGGTGCAAAACAAATCACATTTCTAGCTACTCCCGCAATCGAATTCTAAGGGCATGTTTCCTTGGACCGGAGCTTTTGGGCTTTTGCCTGAAAAACTGCTTTTCTATTTGGCTGTTGGGTTTTTGACCTTGGCTTTTTGATAAATTTTTGGGTTAAAATTGTTTAGCTTCTCAGCATGCAAAAAACTTTGAAACAGCTCTTAGCCAGCTGTAAGATTTTAGTTTATTTTCTCATAGGGTAGCTTTTCAAATTTTCAAAAGTCATCTCAAGAAATGGGTTGTTTGTTTCAGCTTCTAGCTTCTGACTAGTAGAAACCAACAAAAGCTGAAAATAGTGTCTAAACATACACTTCATTCTATTTCAATAACATTTTTGAAGTTTATTTTATAACATAGTAATAATTAGGATGGGATACACTCTTAGAATCTATCTATTATCTTAGTATTTGAAGAGAAAAAGAAGCCACCACGTTCGCTCTCAAGGCCTAAAATTCCCACGTTAATCCGAAAAAAGAAAAGCCGTGAGCCGTTGGATTTTATGAAACTTGAACGGTCTAGATTAAAGCACAAAGCCGTGTTAAATATAAGAGAGATTCATATGAAACTAATCACACAAACATGGAAGCCTCCGTAGGCACCAACAAGTCCTATCACCTTACGGCATTAAAAAAGGAATCCTTCGCTTCCTAATCTACACGAAACCGTGGCCCATGAAAGGAAAAAATTATAAAAAAAAGTCTACCAACAATACTTGAGGCAAGCAAACGGCATCATATCTAACTACTCGTGCATGGACATCATCAAGCAGAACGACACTGTAGAGAGGAAGAGGCACACGTATGTGGAATTAGAACACGTGTCACTACTGCCAGGAAACACGATTCGAGAGCGTCAGAACATGGATCGCATTCACGGAAGCGGTCGTCAGGCCAATGCCGGCTACGCACTAGGGATTCCAGGGCAAGATGACCGAGCATATAAGTGAAGCCGCAGCAGCTAGCTTAGCCGCGTGTATGTCGACGGGTTTGGCGCGACAGTAGTTCAGAGCCTCATAGACAATGGCACCTTGACGTTCTGGCGCTGCGCAGACCAACAGTGGACATAGGATACTCGGAGGGGGAATACCATGTAGTACGTACTTGACCCGAGTGATCGATGAGGATGTGTGTCGTCGTCTCTTATACGGCTGGATGAGAGCTAGAAGAGCAGCTACAAGGATCGTGAGGGTCAGGTGGATGGGCTTAATCAAGCATGCAGGATTGGGGACAAGTTTGGGAGCAATCGGGTGAAGCAAGGTTGCTAAGATGATGCAGCTGTCCTTTCATCAAGCAGGTCGATAATTAACAAGGTCGGTACTGTCAGTGGTCATACATGGTTCTACTTCTTCAACATTGTTGCTCTGATTTCTACTAGCCAATAGCCAGGCTGATAATGATATCTGGATCCTTGGGTCAAGAAAAGGAAAGACCAAAGCTACTAGGTCTAAAAAGACGATTGTACTATAGGCGCAGTTAGCGGCCGGATTGCAGCAGCAAACAAGAATGACCTGTCACATAACCAGCACAGGGGGAGAGGTGATCATCCACGGCACACGGCATTCATCATATTTGATTTGCCACCAGGTTCACTGCGTGCTGCAGATTCACGTTCCTCATAGAAAAAGGAACATGACTGCAACAGAATAGCCCGTGAGGCAACATATGCGTGTTGCACTGGTGCCTGGAGCTGCAGGACAAAGTTGGCATGGTGAAAGACGTACGACAACAAGTATGGTTGATGAGCTCTCAATAATTAGGACGAGGGAGTGGGGAGCAGCTAAGAAAAACACGCACAAGAAACAATAAGATTTTTCTTTTGTTACTTTAATATTTGATTTGGGCTCTACGAAAGCTAATCAAAGGCAGGTGAAGACGGGACTAAAGGAAGGACAACCCAAAACATGCATTGTTTGCTATGGTTTGATTTTGGGGCATGGAAAAGGAAGATTAAAAGAACAATATCCCTCTCTTCAGGTAAAGAGGCAAGCAATATTTCCAGCATAGAAAACAAAGAGATCCAATCTAGAAGGAGCTATGTTGTTTTTCATTAAAAAGATTTCCATGTATAGAGAAGCATCTTCACTCTTGGTGATGATGACTTCTCCCGTCACTCAGTAAGTGGTTACATGTTCATCATCCTTTCAATTGATCAATCTATCATATCATTGATTCGGTATAGGCAGTCTATCTAATCTCTTGGTTCTCAAATGCATAGTGGTTCTGATCAATTGGCATACGCTACTCATATATATTTTGTATACAAATAAAAAAATGTACGATGATATATGATATGCTATATAGAAGTCGTTTTGAAGGAAATTTTGCAGAAGAAAATTCATATTCATATATCAAAACACAATTTCTTGAACACAATAACTATGGCATATCTTTTATACCACTGCTGGTAAATACATAACTGATTTATAAATTTTGACAGGAGTATCCAACTAACTATTGTAGTGTGTGTGAAGTCTTATATAGATACTCCCTCTACAATAAAAAAACTGTTTGTCATATTTTAACACTTTCTCCAATATGATCAATTACGAAAATATAAAAAATTTAATTTTATATTGCTATGCCATCTAAACTTGATAAAAGTCCAGAAATATTTAAACAGTCAGCTTGGTATCCTACATAAGGATGCTGAGTATGTAATAGTTTTTTTTTTTATGAATTTGAAGGGTTTGTAACAAACTGTTTGTACAAATATTTAATAGTGCTTAGAACATACTCCCTCTATTGTTAAATTGTTGTTGTTAGGAATTTTTGAACTAAAATTATTGTATTAACAATAACAATTTAATAATGTGTCACAATATAATAAAAAGCACAAAAAAACAACTTATTTGTCAAAAACATAAAAAAACCCTCACAACATCATGTAAACAGACAAAGTCTTGAGAAACCTTAAAATAAAGTAACATGTCTAGCTGCGCAATATGCGCGGGCCATCTTACTAGTTTTCGTGGTAATTTGGGACTTTGGATGGCACAGAAGTCCATTGCAAAGTCTTGCTTGTATCACGACACCAGGGGTTAGAAGTTGCAGACTGCAGCACACATCAAGTGCCACAAGAATTTAGCAGGGCACCAATGTTCCGCACCATGTCAATGACAGTTTGGTCGTCACCATTCTGTTGAACCAGTGCCACACCACATCGAGCCTTGATATAGCTTATGGATCTGCCTTCAAAGCCACAATTCATCGAGCGAATGGTAATGGTTCCGGTGTTTCGGAACAGCTTATGGGTCTGCTTTCATTGTTGTACGTTGTTGAATAAAATCCTAAGCATGATTAGGTACTTCCCATTCTTTCAGATCTTTTTTTCTTTATGTAGAATCTGCCTTTCTTGCTTTAAGGTAAGGCGAAAAAAGATACAGGAACCTCTTATCTAATTCTCTTTAGTAGATCAGAGATGTTTCTAGGACACCCACCGCCTCACACGAGTAAAAAGCCGAGAACAGCATATTCAGATTCCGGATGAGTGGGCTCCGTCAGTCGCCATCGATCGAAACCTTGCTGCTCCATAACAGGAGATGGACGCTCTGACCCGCCCCATACACGGTCGAAACAACGTTGATGTTCCGGACTGAGATCGCACCGCGGTACTACCAGTTACGGCCCATGAAAGCGTCGGATCACGCTACTCCACGCTGGCTGTCGGCACGGGCGCACGGGCGCGCCGGAGGGTCGCGACAGCATTTGCATCGCAGGGATGTACTGTATAGGTGACGGCATATAAAAAATACCACACGCGCAGGTTCCGCCAGCGAACAAACCACACGCGCAGCGGGTATGGCGGCGGCGTCCGGAGCAGAGGGAAATGATCAGCGCTCACTTTGAGGCGAGCAGGTGCGGTAGGGATCAAACTCAGAAAATCCATCTGAAAGTCAGGAACGGAATGTATTGGTACTCCAGCGCACGGTGATGAGCTGCACCGCAGATTAGGCGCGTCCTGCCGTGCGCCCGTGCCTGATAGGCACGGGCAGGAGTAGTATGGTTGAACTAGAGGGAGAAAATTCAGTGGATCACCATGCTGCCAGAGCCCGAGCTGAACCGAGTCTTTACCACGTCGCCATGTCCCCCAAGTCACGTTAGACAAGGGCCCCCCATGGGCCTCAGTTGATCACTCCTTGGAGGCCCAATTAGGTTCCCAATCTGACTGTGGACCTAATCGTATATCCAAAAGGAGAATAATAAAAGGAAGGCCAGTATCCGAAGGAGAATAACAAAAGGGAAGGGAATTAGGAGCTGGCCAGTCCAGTCCAGTCCATGGGATAGGTCAGGATCAGGGTGCTGCTACTTGCGCTCACACGCACGCAGCCAAAAGACGAAGGATTTGGGCGAGAGGCAAATCAGCTGCCGCTGGACCATAAAGCGAGGCCGCAGTGCTCCGCACGTAAGCGCCACGCATCCCAGTCAGGCTGACGGGACACTTGAACGACCGGAGTTGCTAATTGTCGCTGCTGAGATGTCCTAACCTCGCACTGTTTCAGGGTAAGAGTTGGGAGGCAACTGCCGGTCCTTGGGTGATGGTCAGGTGTGCCAATTCAAGTAAGGCTGTTTGGTTGGTTTCGTGCAGTGAGTAAATTCTAGTAGGAGCGTCGTCTGAATAATCTTATGAAATCGCATTGGGTTGACAGTAAGGGTACTATATGATGATATACTATAATCCGAAGAGTTGTGGTTATAGGCGTGGTGCTGGGTCAGAACGTAGGAAATTGAGCGTGGTTAAGATTTTAGAGCGACTCGGTGTCCTGTCACTGATCGAGGCTCTAAAGCTCGTGGTCACCGATCCGGTGCTTCTGCGAAGATGTATGAAGTGAACACGTTGCAGCGGCAAAACAGGTGAGCCCACGACGGCTTCTCTGTTCCTGGCACTAAGCCATACTATAAGTCACACGTGTAAACACAAGCGCGAGGCATGCGAAACACAGGCGATCGAGTCCCCGGCCGAGGCCCACGGCTGCAGAAACAAAAGCTCGTTGAGGCAGCTACCGGTGGCCCGTCGAAATCAGACGTGGACGCAGAAGAAGAAAGCGCCGCGTCCACCACGCTCCCGTCCGTCCTCCATCCGCCCCCTCTCCGGTGGACGAGTGAGTGACCCACCACACAAAGCGAAGGGAAGGTTCCGCGCGCGACCGGGCGTTGGAGGACGCCGGAAGAACGAAGGGTCGGTCCCCCTTGCGTCCCTGCCTGCCCCAACCCAGTCGCATCGCTCGGATTGCCCGTTTCCCGTCGTCACACGTTTCCCTCACTTCTCATCCCTCTCTCGCGGATGCGCCATCCGCGAAGAACGAGCTCATCCGCCACGTCGCTGGCCATGTCGCGCGCTACGAGATTACGAGCGTATGGCCCCGTCCGTCCATCGCGTTCTGTAAAAATCCATCGATCCGTACACTGCCCTATCCATACCCGCAGTTCACGGCCATACACGCATCCAGCTTTGGCTGTCGCTTGCTTGCACTCGACCTGGCTGTGCATCACTCGAGCGGTCTCAATCCTCACAGCTCACACCCGCCTCACCATTTCGCGTGCGCCGCTTTGCTTAACACACTGTCAGCGCCCGGATTAGCACGTATCGGTCACACTTTCAGCGTCGGTCCTAGCTATCTTTGCGCAATAAGATATCCCGAAACGCGCCGCATTATGTCGCTTGCAGTGGCAAATGGAAAACAAAAGTGAAACTGAAAAGGACGGTGAAAGAAAGCTTTCCCCGAGTGCAACATAAACAAAGCAAGTGAGGTAGTGTGGCAGATAGACACTTCTCCTGCCTTGAAATCTCCCTCCTCCTCTTTTGTACAGAACAAATCAAAACATGAGATTGCTTGCTTATTTTAATTCTTACATCACCCACTTCCCCTAATTGTTGTAACTAAGCATAGCACACCAAATTAATTAAGGAGATGGACAGTATATATGGAGTATAAGGGTGCATATACGGTATACATGATGCTATATACGAATCTGTACGGGGCCTAATTATACAGTAGGCATCGGCATTGATGGAGGCGACGGCGGCAAGGGGGGTGCAGTGATTAAGGGCGGGCGGACTAATGATGGTGAACTAATCACATGATGGTGCAGGCGTAGGAGGGGTCCTCCTCGCAGACGATCCGGTAGCCGCCGCCGCAGGGGTTGCAGGGGTACGGCTGCGGCACGTACTGCGGCGGCTGCGGCGGCGGGGCCTCGGGCGCCTTGCCGCACGAGCAGCAGTGGCAGCCGCCGTGGCCGTGGTGGCAGCAGCACTCGGACGGCCACGCCGGCCACGGGCACGGGTACGGCCACGGGTACGGGACCTCCACCACCTTGGGCGGCGGCGGCGGAGGCGGCTCCTTCTTCGGCGGCGGTGGCGGGGGGTCCTCCTTTTTCGGCGGCGGCGGAGGAGGGTCCACCTTCGCCGGCGGCGGGGGCGGCGGCACGACCTCCGGCTGCGGCGGCGGGGGCTTGGGCTCCTCTTTCTTGGGCGGCTCCGGCTCCTTGGGCTTGGGCGGCGGCGGCGGCGGCGGCTCCACGATCTCGATCTCCTTGATGATCTTGCACGCCTTGCAGCAGAGCTTGTCGGCGAGCTTGTCCGGGTCGAAGGGCCCCGACACGATCACCCGGTTGTTCTTCTGATCGTACTCGATGTCGTCGATGCAGAACTCACCCTTCTCTGCACGCCAAAAAGAAAGGAACACGCAATATTTTAAAATCGGTTGATTAGAGAGAACTCGCAGCTACACAAATTTAGCAAGCAAGCAAGCACGAACCTTGGATCCTGGTGAGCACCTTCTGGATCTTGGTGTAGCAGCGGCAGCATTCCAGGTCCACCTTCACGATGATGGTCGGCATCTGCACCGCACACGCACAGCACTCTGATCAGAAAGGAACTCTACCTAATTTCCTTATCTACTTTTCCACACACATGAGAAAAAGAAACACACAGAGATAGAGATACATCAATTGCATGCAACTGATGAAGTCATCTGTTGATTGCAACTGATTTATGACTACCAGCAGAAAAGAAGAAAACAATTCAGACGAAGAGGAAGAAACCAAAGGGCCAGTTTGAAGCGTATGGAAAACTCTTCAGAATAAATTATCCAAGTACAGGACGGACCGATGTATTAATTCCTCGGCTTCTTGAGGAGTAAAGAACGAGAAGGACATGGGAGGAGAACCTCACCTTGCAGAGCACCCGCAATGCGGGTGAGGGTGGAAGTGAATAACCAGAGGTGTTGGTGGATGGGGGAAGGGAAGGGAAGGGATGGGGAAGAAGAAGAGGTGGTGGAGTGGCGTGAACGCGCAGCTATATATGCACCATCTGGTTTGCCCCCCACGTCATCTCAGAGGCGGGGAGCCGTGGCGAGGAGAAAAGCAGGGGAAGGTATGGAAGGAAGAAGCCATGGAGAAGCAACTGGAAGACAAAAGCGCCGTGGAAAGGCAGCGCCAGCCAGCAGCAGCAACACTTGGCTCTTTCCACTGTCTCATCGACCGCGCCCACGTCGTTGTCAAGGCTGTTATTTGGCACTCCTCTCGAGGATGATCACTGCACCTGGAAAGCCTGCTCCGCTGTGAAATACTGGCACAGGATTACATACTCTGACGGAGACAACTCTCACTGTCTGTGCGTCGCTCATGAGGCTCGTTTTTCTCCTTGACACTGATGGCGCTGCCGTGACGGTGTTTTTGTTCTCGATCGTTCTAATAAAGCGGGTGATTTCATCTCAAAAAAAATAAAGCGGGTGATTTGCCTTTTGCTTGTCCGCGCGCTAAGGTCATGTTCTCACATCCCAGATACGCACCCTGGTCTTGGTGAATTCCACGTGTAGGGAATCCAGTAGAAAAGGCACATCCGCCTCGTAGAAGCAGCAGACGGTGACTGTCTGGTACTGAGTTGGTAATGTGTTTTTCAGAGACCACCGACCATCTAATCCTCTCTCGTCCCTGGAATAGAAGTCTCTGTATATTTTGTATAGAGCACTGACTGATCCTGCCAACAGAAAGGATTGAGGAATAACAACGAGTGACCTAAGCAGCGAAACGATTTGATATCATCATATCTGATCAGATTACATATTCCTCCGGGATTTTGGTCCTTGCTCAGCTGTGATGACGCGATGCGCAGCGGTTGCAACCGGTCCACTCCACCTCCCAACGCCTGATGCTTGTACCGTGCCATGCCCACACACGACGTATCTCTTGCACGTTCTCTTTTAGTCGTTTGCGAGTGGCGGCACATTGCGAGAGTTCGTGACATGATCTCGGGTCCACGGCAACGGCGAGCGTTCAATGAGATCGGCTCCCGCCGCAATTGATGGGGGAACAGGGACTCGTCATCCACACAGTACGTGAGCAACCAACGAACATCACCATACGCCATACCACGGCATTTGAATATTATTCGAAACATTAAAATACTAATCGTTACTATTTGTCAGCAAAAGAAATGTGTCATTGGTCAAGGAGAGGTGCAGTTCAGTGCCAACTCATTCCGTCGGCCTACTAACAATGTCAGCAAAGAAATGTGTCATTGGTGAAGGAGAGGTGCAGTGTAGTACCAACTCATTCCGTCGGCCTACCAACAAGGAAAAAGGTGCTGTTTTTTATTTTACCACTCGTGTGTGCCAAGGTAGGAAGAGATCCTCTGCCTTTCGGCGGGGAGAAATAGCAGATCGGACAAGGTAAAGTACCGTGTCTTCGCTCTTACACTACCCACTCGATCCAAAAAGGCAACGCGTGAGATGGGCAGGTAGCGGTGCTGCTGCTACCGTGTAGTGCTGCAGTACCTGTATTGTACCGTAGCGCCATGTCCGCAACGGCAGCACCTGGGAGTGACGATGAGTTCGAACTCGCTTCTGGCACAGGCAAACTGCGCTGTCGCTTTGCACGGGAACGCCGGCCGGTCGAGCGTGGTTCATGCATGGGGCGGGAAAGGGGGTACCCGCGTCCGCCGCGCGGGCGCGGCGCACATGCCCTACGCGACGGCCAAAACGTGGCGGTAACCCGGCAGGCCAGCCGGCCGCCGTCCTCTTCCTCGGTGGTTGCAAACAAACCGTGGCGGCCAAAGCCGCAACAACCGAAGCAGGCAGAGCCAGCAGTCCACCACCCATCCAATATGGATGGATCCATGCCTCGGCAACGCGACGGGTCGCGTCGCGTGCCGGCGCGCTTCGATTGCACGTCGGCCTCCCGTGGCCCGTGCACAGTCCCGAGGCCCCCGCCCGCCCACTCCCACCTCGCGGCCTCATGCGCGCGCGCTCACGGCAGCCCGGCTTCGCCTGCGTGGTGTGACCAAACCCGCGCGCTTAGCTTAGCTGGCGCCGACGCACGCCACGCGACCCCGACGCCAGCACAGTGCGGCGACTGCCGCCCGCGCGCTCCCATCTCGCGCTGCACCCGGAACGGGCGCGCTCGCCATCCCATCACGGCCTCATCATTGCCTCCTTTCACCGGGGTCGCTGTCGCCTCCTCGACGGAGCCCCATCACGAACCGAACATTTCACGAGGAGGGAGGGACGGGCGGGCCTGAGCCGCGCACGCCTCGGCTGCCCCCGCTAGCTCCGGTGTCGGTGCATGGTCGCCGTTTCTATCACTTATTACAACTGCAGATTGAGTGAGCACTGCACCTCTACGCATGTGCGTCAGTGCGTGTACTGGCCAGTGGTACTGAACTACTACCACTGTGACGTGTAGATTGAGACGTACGGAGGGAGGGCGGAGACTTGGCGACGCCGAAAGTGCACCGCCGGCGTGCTTTACATTTGAGTGAGATTAGGAGCAAAGGAAGCTGTAACCAGCAAAAAATAATTCGGGAGCGGCTGCTGCTAGCACTTCGCTTCCTAGTTTTGGTACAAGGTCATTTGTTTCGATTCCAGCAATAGCTCATGTTTAGATAGTTTAGATATCCACCTCCTACCTGCAGCTCCTACGGCCTGCCAGTGATACGACGAGGAGGACCGCACTGTCTGTTCGTGCCAGGAAAAGAAAGCGCCAGTGTGCAGCACATGCGTATGCAACTGGATCCGTGCTGCTCTGAACTGCCGGTAGCTGTGGATTTACCTGCGGAGTCAAAGAAGCCCGACGCCACCGGCCACCGGCCTTCCCAGATCGTCGAGAATTGCTTGGCGCTCACATAAAGCTGGGAATCATTCTCCGCAGGAAAACCACAAAGGAGGGAGGGGTTGGAACATCTAGGCCGAAGTAGCTGGTGAATTCAAAACGGAAGGCGTTGATCGGTCGGTTGGGAAGCACCTGCCGGCGCTAAGAGAAGGGGAATTGACAAAAGGCACCGAACAGTGAAGGTCTGGTTGGTTGCCGCGTTACAGAATCCAAGTATAGGACTCGATTTGGAGGAGTGGGTGCCCAGGCCGGTAACAACTGACCCACCTAGCACCGCACAAAACGAGAACCAGTGCACTTCAAACAACGGATGCCAAAAGATAATGCTGTTGTAGCCTAGGCAGAGCAACTTGGTGGTCATAGTGGTGGCATAGCCGTGTAGAGTCTGGTTCCTAGGGGCCGGGCCATTGAGACTGGGCGTTACGAGACTGCTAGAAGCTTCCTGGAGCCTGTGGTTCGAGCAGGGTCAGAGGGTCTCATGCAGCGGATGCTTCAGCGACCAAATGATCCGGGCATCCGGCCGACATTGCTTTGCGAGGCCGGCCGGGTCAAGGCTTTGAGCTGTAAAGGTCGTGCGATTCTCTCCTCTGTTCGTGCACGTACATTAAAGAATGGCCTAGTCATGTTCTGCGATAGCCGGTCAGCATTGCATCGGATTAACGGGCTCGGCTGGATCCGGCGGTCGCTTTCGCCGGCGCGTCAGCCGGCGACATTCAGTTCCATCAGACTGCGGCTCAACGATTTGGAAGGACCACGTGTGCATCTAACTTCTCAGACTCAATAAATTACGCAAGACTTTCCGACGCATCCGTATTCCGGCGGCTGTTGTTGTTACTCCCTCTGTCCCAGAATATAAGGGATCGGAGGGAGTTCCGGTTGTCCCACAATATAAGAGATCGTAGGACAATTGTGGGACCCGTCGGCTTTGGATTCTTCTCTCAGACTCACACCACTCAACAACCAGCCTTATCCCCTCCCCGCCGGCCTTCCTCTCCCACCGCCGCACGCCGCCTTGCTCTCTCTCTCTCTCTCCTCCGGCCTCGCGGCTCGTCCCCCACCGCGCCGCTCGCCGTCGTCGAGGCTCGTTCCCCACCGCTCGCCGCCGTCGAGGCTCGCCCCCACCACCCGCCACGCGCGGCTCGCTGCCCGCCGCCCGCCACGCGCTCGGAGGCGGCAGCCCCGCGCAGCTGTAGGAGGGGTGCCGCGGCGCCGTCGTCAAGGACGGCGCAGCTCGTCGTTCGCCGTCCCCAGCCGCCGTTCGTCATCCGCCACCCGTCGGCGAGGTCGACCGGATCTGGGTCGCAGGGAGCAGCTTGAGGGGACGACGACCGGATCTGGGTCGCATGGCTGCCGTTGCCGGAGAGGATGATGACATGGGAGCTCGAGGAGGAGGGAAAGAAGAGAGAGGGAGCGCGCAGAGGGCGAGAGGAGAAGGGCGCCGTTGCCGATTTGCGCACAGACGAGCTCAGACGGGCTGCGCGCAGGCGTGAGCAAGCTCCGTCGAGCGGCGCGGGGCGAGCCTGGTCGGGCAGCGCGGCGTGGGCCCGGCGGCGAGCTCGGGCGGACTGCGAGGGGGCGAGGCTGGGCGGGCCATGGCTGCGACCTCGCGACAAGAGACTGGCGCGGCCGTAGCGGTGGCTCGGGAGGAGGATGCGGGCGTGGGGGACAGGAATAAGTGAAGGGCACTATGGTCTTTGCACACCCTGCTAGTTTTTTTGGGGAACTCCCCCGATCCCTTATAATTCGGGACAGAGGGAGTAGGAAGTAGTCCGTTTGACCTCCCTCAATTATCATAAGAGTTGCAACTTTTCCTTCGAACTATAAAACCGGGTAACCAGACTCCCTCAACTCCTTCTGTCGCTTCAATTTACCTCCCTCGGCGGTTTTGTAAGCGGTTTTGTCCGACATGGCATGTGTGGGACCCACATGTCAGTGCCACGTCATTTTTCTTTTTCTTTTTCTTTTTTTTTTCCATCTTGCTAAACAACAGCCTCGCCTGGCATTTCCTCCAGCTCGTCGTTCGTCGCCGTCCACCTGCACTTCGGCCGAGCCACTCTACCCCAAGCTTCACCGAGACTCCCTAGACCTCCATCTCACCATACCACCTCACCATGCCCCATCTTTCGCCGTGAGCCGCGGGAATCGCGCACAACTTTGCCAAGTCCGGCCGTGTGGCCTCCTCCGACCTCGCCGTCGATTCCGCGTTGTCCGGTGAGTCTCCGGCCGATTCCTCGCACTGGAAGCTCCTAAGCAAAGCCGCGCACCTCCCTAATCTCTTAATTCTCCGTTTCCCAGCAGCGCAAGGCCGCCACGGAAGTTTTCCCCGCCGTCGTCGAGCCGTCGTCCACCTCCACATCAACGACCATCCACCGGCCGTCCTCCATGTCGATGTGTATGCGAAGCGGTCCGCCCCAGCTAGTTGAAGCCTGTGCTCGCGCCATCTCCGCCGGACGCCCTTGCCGTCGACTGGAACACCGTCGTGCCACCCCTCCATTGTGCCGCCTCTCGTCGCCGACACCCTTCAAAACCTCTTCGTCGTGCTCAAGCCCCTGTTCCAGGTTCGCCCCTCTCGCCTCATCGTGGTACCAGTGGCTCCTCGCCGTGTTCGCGCTCCATTTCGTCGAAACACACGCCATGCCACCATCGCCTCGATAGCGCGCTGGCATGCCCGTGCGCCCATGGCGGCGCGCGCAGTTGGTGACTGTGGCGGCGTCCGGACCGCCGTTGCCGGTGCTGGTGATGACGAAGACGCCCAACATGACGATGGAGAAGCTCCCGACGGCGGTGTGGTGGTTCACGGAGGCTGGACGAGGAGCTGCGCGTAAAGTGTTTGATGTAATGCTGCTTTGGGACTAGCAGGAGGAGGAAGAGAGAGAAAATGAGAGAGAGGAGAGAAGGTGACGTGGCACTGACATGTGGGTCCTACACATGCCACGTCGGACAAAACCGCTTACAAAACCGCCGAGGGAGGTAAATTGAAGCGACAGAAGGAGTTGAGGGAGTCTGGTTACCCAGTTTTGTAGTTCGAGGGAAAAGTTGCAACTTCTATGATAGTTGAGGGAGGTTAAACGGACTTCTTCCTTGTTGTTAATCTAGAGCGCTGGCCCATTAGGAACGGCCCATTGAATCAACGGCAACCGGATCCTGTACGGTTTCCTCTTGGTGTATGCCGAGGAAGAGAAAAAAGGGAAACACGAACACCTCCCGCCAGTTCCGGCGCCGTTCGTGCGTCTGAATTCCTTCTCTTCTTCTTGGCCGCAAGGTTCCCGTAATAACAAGGATGCCAAAGCGGCGGTCCGGTGGGCGGCGCGACGGCAGCCGCGCGGCGCCAAAGCGTCGGCGGCGGCAGCACCTCTACCTCGTCTTGGATGATTGGACGTGGGGATACAGCATTCGAAAGATTGACCTCTCGTCGGACCACGACTCCCACGATCAGGCCGACGTGGCCATCAGTAGTAGTACTGATGCCGCCGCAACCCATCGCAAATCGCAGCGCCTGCCGCCGGCCGTTTTCCGCCTGGAGGCGCCACATGGGTCGCCCGATTGCTTCGGCGGCGGCATTCGGCAACAAAGTAATGGCGCTGCATCCCTGGGACGAGTCCGACATGGAGGACGAGCATCCCATGGTGCCCAGGCTTGTCGCCCCCGCCTTCGACGTCCGCACGCGGGCCATGTCCTTGCACCCTCGGCCCAAGGGGCGCATGTCCTCCTACATCCCCGTCGGCAACAGCGTGCTCGCTCTGTCGTCCTCCAGGTCATGCCAGCTGCTTCGCCCGCCGGTAGAGGCCGGTTCATCCAGCAGCGAAATAATCAGCTCCTGGCGCAAGCTCTCGAAGCCGGTGCCCTTCAAGTGGTACCACGTCACCGCCTACGCCGCGCACCCTGACGGACGGACCGTCTTCTTCAGTACCACGCGGCGCAAGGTCGCCGCCACATTCAGCCTCGACACGGCGCAAAATCAGGCGTGTGCCGAGTGGAAACATTGCGGCGACTGGGTGCTTCCCTTCGACGGCCGAGGGCACTTCGACCGCGATCTCGACGCCTGGGTCGGGCTCTCGGGTGATCCGGACACCGCCGGGCACGTCTGCGCCGTGGACGTGGTGCCCGGCAACGGCGGCGATGGGCGGTGCCCCTACGTGAAGAAACTCAGCGATGAGAAGCTGTTTGGCGATCCAGTGGAGAGACGGGTTGGAGCTGCAAAACTGGTTTACATGGGAGAAGGGAGCAGGTTCTGCCTCGTGCAGTGCATTGGTATCCTGGCCGATGAGCACTGGGAGGAGGAGCTTGGCTTGGAACCTCCACAGTACTACCATTTTCGGCTGACAACCTTCTCCCTCAAGTATGACAAGAACGGAGACCTGACGACCGGCAACAGCCGCCGCGTTCGGTACTACGAGGTGCCTGATGCAGCCACTAAGTCTACCCTGCGTGATATCGTGGCTCTCTGGATGTTTTTTCCATGATTTATGTCATAATAATTTAAGTGCTGGATGTAAATTAAACAGCAGTTTATATTTCTGTAGTGTGCGAGCAGGGATGCCAATCATAATGAGGAATGCTGCAATGCTTCTTGAAGCATCAACATAGCAAAATATTTTATTTCTCAAATACTACAAAAGAGTGATTTGGTGATGTGTGCTTGATGAAAGTATCATTTCTCAATCACTTTCATTGATTTATGTGTATGCATGCATGATCCGACTTTTATGCTAAATGTCCTCTGTGCGAATATCCCAAGACAGTTTTTTTTAAAAAAAAAAATCACATAACAATATTGTAGAATAGAAATAACACAAAGAGAAACGAATTCAAGTCGTTATTCCAGCATGTCCAGTTTCAATTTTTGCATTGCAAGTCAGCAGTTGACAAACTCTGTACAATTCCCATTCCAACAAGGGAACGTATCAGGTGGAAACCAACCTCTCCGTGCAAACTATGGAAACTTCAATCTGAGCCACACGATGTTGATCCAAGGGATGCGCTCAGAGGAGGTGGGAGGGGTGATTTACAAGCTCAGGAGAGGTGGAAGGGGTGATTTGCAAAAGCGACTTTGCAAATCACCCCTCCCACCTCCCTTGAACGCCCCCTTGGATCAACATCGTGTGGCTCAGATTGAAGTTTCCATAGTTTGCACGGAGGGGTTAGTTTCCACCCGATACGTTCCCAACCAACAAATTCCCATTCCATTCCATTTCAATTCCATGAGTTGAGGTAGGAGGAATTCCACGAGTTGAGGTAGGAGGAATTGACACGAACTGCATTCCCATTCCAACAAATTCCCATTCCATCAATCGTTTGTGGGGCTCAGGTCAACATGGATCGCCTCAATTCAACCTCGACGAATTCGGACTGCCAGCCTTCGTGTCCTGCAGAAAAAAGAAACGGGAAAGCTAAACACCACCCGGGTGTTTCTGGAGCTGCCAGCACCCGATTTTGTGACCGTGCGATGCATCCTGTGGCGTGAACGCGAGCCGTTGGTTTTGGCATCCGCCTGACATGTGGTCCTGTTCTTTTTATCCTCTTTGGAATTTAGTTGTCGCGCTTCTGTTCATGCTGTTCGTATTCCCCGTTTCATTTCGAGCTCATATCCTGCCTTGCCAGATGCGATTCGCCGGCAATCTTCTGCTTAATCCATGGAAATTTCTTCCTTCCTCGTTCATCTTGGTGCTTGTGTGATTTGTTTCCCTGACTTCGTCTGGTTTGATTTGATTTTGGTTCGTTCGAATGGAGATGATTCGCGGGCAAATTTTCTAGTTATTCATTGGAAATCCCTTCCTTCCTCCTACCTCAACTCGTTCGATTTTATCCCCTGCATTTTCTCTCTTCTCCGTTCGTTCCCCTTTTGCTAGGGTTTATCTCTTGCCCCGGCCCATATTAGTTCTGAACTATTGCGATTCCTCTTGTTTCTTCTACAATTTCTGTTCCTGTATCCCTTTGTTGTTGCTTGATTGGATTCAGATCCCTTTTGTGCCATTTATTTATGCGATCTGTGGCATCGTAGATTCAGGGTTCGTTTGATGGGATTTGAAATGGAATTTGATTAGGATTTGTAAATTCAGTTCGAATTCCAGATATACTACTTGATTCATATATATCATCTTCCATTTGCTTGATTTGTACTTGGTTTAGGGGCCCTCTGATTCATGTGGAGGGAACAGCAATTGAGTATGCTCACATGTTCAAGCTCGCCTTGCATTGCAATTTTTTTTTCAGGTCTCAAGGAATGGCAACAAGCTCCAGCAAGAAGAAGCTTAGTGCTCACCTCTGCCCTTCTCCACTGTATATGCAGGTCTGAACTGCAATAATTGATCAGCCTCCAACAGTAAGCATATCTCGACTTTTTGGATACTTTTAGCAGTTAGAGATGTATGCTTCTGATGATGTTATCTGTTGTTCAAAGCACTTTTGTTTCCTCTGTTTGGGTGTGTCGTTAGCAGTAGCAAAGCATCGCATCCAGCTTCGGGTTTCATATAGTTATGAATTGCTCCTGGTTGCTAGTACCTCAATCCGTAGACCTTAGTTTAGCAGCTTGGTTGGTTTATTTATTCGAGAGATGTTACAGTGACCTCCTCATTTCTTGCTGAGCAAGTTGTTTGATCAAGTGTAGAAATGAAGCATAGTTCTAGGTGAGTGATGTTCTGACCTGGTTGTCTATCCATATACTTAGATACTGGCTCCTGACAAATGTTAGACAAATCTCTTTCAATCATATAATCTACATGAATTTTTTCACGGGAAGGAAACGAATGGTTACCAGTTCTAACCTTTGATCAATATTACATATACAATTTGTTAAAGCTACAGATCTGATCTGCTAATATTACACCTCATTATTCATGTAATTTTAGTTTTTGCGCTATAACTTCTATTTAAAAAGGAAATCTGTGTACCTGTAAATGTGAAGTTTGGTACTGTCCAATTTTAGATATTTTAACTCACTATGCTTTTTGCTATAGAGCCAAAACCTTGTCATATTTTTCAGTAGCTCAACTCTTTTAGTTTTGGCTCTTCCTGTTCACTTCAGAAAGGTAACCAGTGTCAATTGCTTTACGGTAATCGAATTCCTATAGCTGTTGTCTTTTCTCTCTTGATCAATTAGAGAATGGCTAAATAATCTTGCTGTTAATCTTATAGTATACCTGCATGTATGACTTGGCAGCAAATTTTCTATTCTCTGCACTTTGAAACATGTGTATGTTCCTATTTTGCTTGCACTGTACTTCCTGAGGGTCGATGTGCTAGACGAGTAGCAAGTAATTTTTCATTGACTATTCTTGACTTTTCGTCAATTGTAATATTCCAGTCTCCTAGTTGCCTGCCTTTTCTGTACTAGTACATTTAATATTTGGTGGTTAATTAGTGCCTGGTTTGGATGTTTGTTTAGTGTTCTCTTTTTTTGATTTGCGGATTCACACTCATATATCCTTTCCAGTGTCACTTTTGTTATGCTACAATCTGTTCACTGTATTTGCGGATTTAAACTCATACCACATATCAATAATCTGTCTATAGGATGTAGTTTTGAAGATATTAGACATTGTCCTTTTTGGATTATGATTTTGGGATTTTCCCTATTACCCAAAAAACCTGTGTAGGACATACATTGTTTTTGAAAGTATCTGACTTTTTCTTCTTGGACTATGACTTTTCCATTGAAACTCAAGCCTTTTGGTTTCTCCAGGCCATATTTTACATCTAACCCTAACATTACTTTGAGTCCTTTTGAATTGCTCCTGGTCTAGTATGACTTCTTCATCTTCTTAGTTTTCTTGGAGGTACTTCAATAAGATAGCAAATATATATGTATATTATCACGTAATCTGCTAGAACTTTTTCACATAAGGAAATGATGATTACCGCTTCTATTCTTTGATCCATATTACACATACAATTTGTTAAAGTTACAGTTCTGATATGCTAATATTACACCTCTTAGTTCATGTAATTTTAGTTTTTGTGCACTGTAAGTTTAATGTAAAAAGTAAGTGTACTTGTAAATGTTATGTTTTGAACTCATTTGAGATGAACAGGCTGCTGCTGTCCAACTTTAGATATTCTAGCTCATTATTCTTTTTTCTATTGTGCATGGCAGTGTCTTGTGTATATTTTTTATTCTAAGAGTTTAGATCAATTTTAGTATATGCAAATAGCTTCATTGATATTCGAGTAGGATTTCATCATAATCATTTTGAATGACCAGTAATTCGTTCACCCATTTCATTCATATTCTCTTTGCATTGGGGAATTTGTCTGCGCATCCGATTCTGCATGGATTAATGTTATTTGAGCTCACTTTTTACCTTTTTCGTTTCTCTAAATGATGCTGTATGGATTTTTTGCTCTCTATTACACATACAATTTGTTAAGGTTACATGTCTGATTTGATAATCTTACACCTCATTATTCATGTAATTTTAGTTTCTGTGCATTGTAACTTCTTTAGTGTTCTTGTAAATGTCATGTTTGGTACTCATTTGGGATGAATAAGTTGTTGTCCAACTCATAACACAAGTATGACTAGTTAGTGAAAAATTGATCCAAATTGCAATAAATATTTTCACTAAACTCATAACCTTATGTAAATTTGCACTACGTAAAATTTGTTAACAATCTACCAATTTGTCCTTTCTAGCTTTACACCACACCATTGTCTTCCAGTAGTCATCATTGGATTTCTTAGTTCAGTTTTAACACTAAACCCACCTCTGTGTTTCATAATTCAGAAGAAGGCCAAGTTCAGATTAAGCTTATTCTTACCCTCTCCTGTCTAGCAGAACATAGATGATTTTGTTGTTGTGAAAACGTGTTCTAATGATTTACGTTTGGATGAGCTTTTTTTTCTTGTGCAATTGGTCTCTCTTCTTTATTCTTGCTCAGCTTGGATCTGCAGACAAACTCTGACCTTTGGCTACATTTGTAGGAATGTTCAGAATGGAAAGAACTTGACGCTGGTTCCAACAGCGAGGGGTGAAGATTTGTTGATTTGGTGCCTTGCCTGCTTGTCATGCCTTAGGAATTCATGGCTCCTTTCCTTATTTGTCCCTCACATGGTAAGAAAAAGTATTTCTTTTTAGCTGAACTGCTCATGCGGATCGATGCCCAACTCTGAGCAGCTTGCATGCCATAGTGATGTAATGTAATGACCTTTGCCTAGTTTAAAAATAATTAGTTCTTTCCTCTACTCCAATTTGATTAGAACTATTAGCTTATTTATTTTTAGGCGCTTTAACGAGTAGCTGATTTACTTCATCATTGATTTACTTAGTTCAGACTAGAAACTCTGACCTCTGTTAGTTTGTAGCTGTCTGTCTTGCAGTGGATCAACAAGAATATGCCAACTCAATATTCTACAGAAGATGATGCTAGATATCGAGGTGACAGTGTGCTAAGTATGGCATTTGTTTTCTTGATTTTTTGGGACTAAGGCATTACAGTCTTAGTCGTCTTCTGCTGGACGTATGTATGGGTCCTCAAAAATTGCCATATAGTATTTGAGTATATGTTATGTATAGTTATTTGAGACAGTTATTTTGCTATTGAAGAATAATTCATTTGTTATGAACATTTTCTATGTATCCAAATGATCAGAGTAATAATTTGGTATGATTTTTTGTGATGGATTTTGTTTATTCCTGCTTTTTCTGATTGATGTGTAATTCGTGGGTTATGGCCAATTGTGTTCAAATTTTTTTATTTTCATCTCATACTAGTTTTGTTTCTTTTAATTTTCTGCATGAACATATGTGTCCAGGCAATTTAGAGAGAACCAGGACAAAAGACCGAAAAAAACTTGTCTAGATCCTGTTTTAATTTGAGCTTTTAGATCTTAATTGAAGGGTTAGAAATTCGGGTGCTACAGCTCTTAGTAGCACCCGATTTTTCTTCCAGCCAGAATCGGGCGTTTCAGTGCCTGCAAACACTCGGGTGTTGGTGGCTGCAGAAACACCCGAGTGCCACATAGACGGGCCCAGAAAGAAAAGGCGGAAGGAACCGCCAGTATGCCGAAGCGGCGGCGACCAGAAGACGACGGTATTGACGACGGCGCTCCGCCGAAGCATCGCCTTTATCTCGTCTTCGATGACTAGGAGCGGGGATACAGCATCCGCATGGTTGATGTCCAGTACGACGACGACGACGACGCTGGGCTCCTGCCCCGCCCGCTAGCCGTCGGGGTCGTCTCCGGCAGACGCGAGATCGATGCCACCGATCAGCCCCCGCCACCTGTCTTCATCCGCGTCGAGGCTCCGCGCGAGATGCCGCAGTACATCTCGCCGGCCTTCGGCACCAAGATCCTGTTCATGCATCCAGACGCGATCGACGGCAAGCCGCTTCGCAGTTGGGCGCCGAAGGCAGCCGTCTTGGACGTCCGCGCACGGTACTTCCGCTACGGGCCTCGGCACGCGGCGCCGGCGGGTCTGGCCGACCCCATCTACATCCCCGTCGGCGACGGGCTCTTGTTCGCTCTGGGCGCCGACGACTCCTTCGAGCTGCTCCACCCGCCGGCGCCGGCGCCGGCGCCTGAACCCGACGCCTCGGTGTGGTCGTGACACAGGCTCTCGGCTCCGCCGTTCGATCCCAAGAACGTCACCTCCTACGCCGTGCACCCGGATGGGGGAACCCTCTTCGTCAGCGTCGAGAAGGACGCCTCGGTCGCAACCTTCGCCTTCGACGCGCCGGCGGGTCGTCAGATAGCGATGGGGGATGGCGGCGTGTGGAGTCGACGCGGCTGCCGTTCACCGGCCGCGCGTACTTTGACCGCGAGCTGGACGCCTGGGTTGGGCTCTCCAGAGATCCGGACAGCATTGGCCATATCTGCTCCTGCGATGCCGCGCCCGCCGACTCCAACGCCGGCGTCGACGGGCTATTCCGGGACAGGAAGCTGAGCAAGCAGAAGCTGTTCGGCGAGGAACCCGTGCAGAGGCAGGTAGGTGCCACACTCGTATCCATCGGAGGCAAAAGCAACTTCTGCCTCGTTGAGTGCATTTCGACCAAAGATGACTCTGTTGCTGAGAAGAAAATTAACTCCGTTGACGCGAAGAATGATGGTTATGCTGAAGAACAGAACGACGGCTGTGTTGATGATATGGAATGGAATATACAGATGATGTTTCGCAGGTTCCGATTGGGATGCACGGATGAATTTGTCGATGATGAGATGGATGACCCCAAGATGGAGGAGCAAGACGTGCCCAGACCATATTTGTTTCGCTTGACAACTTTTTCTCTCAAGTATGACAAAAATGGAGACCTCAGGACGGGCTACAACAGCCGGCGGATTCGGTACTGCAGCGTGCCTGAAGGAGTAACAGAGTCAACCATGAAGCATCCTGTGGCATTCTGGATTTAAACAACACCCTATAAATTTACAGGATATCGAACAGTACCAACTACAGAGAGATAAATGGATGATCCGTCGACGCTCACTGCTGTATCAGAGAGTATACCATAGGTATCATAGTTCGTTCTCTAATGTATCACCCAAACTATTACTGTTCTCAACAACATCAATCAATATACTTCAACAAAAAAACAAAACATCAATACAATTGATACGAGCCGCGAATGAAACAAATGTGGGCCCCTTCTTTCCACCAGGATTTAAGCTGCTCGTCAACCTTCCCTCCAATCACGTGCCGCTTAGTACCTCTTCCGATTGTTAAATTCTCAGGAAGCCTTTTTTTTTTAAAAAAAAAAAACTAACCTACAAATGAACAGACACACCCTTGACGGACTGGCCAGCAATTTACGTGCATCAAAAGTTACTTGGGCCCTGAGCTCTCGTCTTGGAAGCCTTGTAGAATTGTGTTGCATGTATTCATGGTGCGGGCATCTAGAAGGCTATGGTTCCAGAGTTTAATCATGAAGAAACGCCACCCCCTGTTCATAAAAGCGAGAAAATTGCAAATCAACGACAACGCATAGTGGAGAGGTTTAACATACTCCTAAAAACACTCACCATAGCATGGCAGGGTTTTGTACAAGCTGTGGTCCATGGAATCTTGAGAACGCTTCACAGGCCCAAGGTATATGCCCATCAGCTAACACCCTGCAATTTAAGTTTCAATAAGAAACAACCATCAAGTAGCATTCTAGATGCATAGTTGGGTCAAGTTACAGCAATAAAATCTAAAACAAATGAACATTAAAATTAATATTAAATCTATAGATGGAACAAAGCATTCTTCAGAAAATGGAAGGCGCGGAGAAAGAATCGCAAACAATGATGTGCGGCATGCAACACACACCTACCTATATCCTTTCCCGGAAACATCTAAAACTTCACATATTCTGAAATATCCTTAAGATCTATGAAGATAAAAATCCATACATTTTGGTATTCATAATTTGAGACCCAAACTAGACTATAGTGGAACCCGAATTTGGAAATGTTAACTCTATCAAATTTCATCATGTCAAAATCTGAGCATTTTCCTTAGTAAAATGGTGAATGCAGCATCTACTGGTGAAAAGCTGTTGAAGAGCACAGAATTGCAACTTGTAACGTGTCACTGGTTCTGGGTACTCTTAGATGGCAATTGTGGCTTTGTTTCTCTCTTGGATTGGCAATAGAGGAGGAAAAGGGGAGGCTAAAAGTAGCATTTTCACACAAACTTGTTGGCAAATTTGTAACTATGCAACTTTCATTGCATTCCAAACAACAGATATTTACTTATCAAAATCTTCCCAAGGGTGCAGCTTAACAGCCAAACACTATTCCCAAATTAAGTGCAGAACTTTTGCAACATTTAGTTGCATACTGTTCCGGCCAACACAAGATATAGGCGTAAAGATTAAAGGTTATTTCAGGAAATTGTATATACAAATGAAGAACCATCTAAAGACAGAAAATAATAATAGCAGGACAAATCATTCCTATCAACTGTGATAGAACTAAGGATAATTCGAGGATAGACCTGACCTTTGTTTTCGAACAAATGAATTCCACATATGCATAATATGCTTCTCATCTTTTGTAACATCAACAAAATCGTCAAGCATCTGCATTTACTCATGAAAGTTGAAATAGCATAAGTTAAACATCTAAAAACAAACAATATATTTTTCACAACAGCAGAGGAAAATAATTGTCATGTGTTACCCTTCTGTCCTCAAAGTCAGCAATATCATCATCAACTTCGTCTTCACTATCACGATCTGAGAAAACTTGCTCCAATGCCATTGGCTACAATAAAGTTTAACAATGTGATCAGCTAGATTTCAAATGAAGGCATTAAACGTGCAAGGTGTCAAGTCATGGTAATAAAAGTAGGTACCATTTTTGTTAAAGGTATAGTAGATGTATAGGACTCTAATTGTAGAGTCCTCCTCCTAGTCTAGAATTGAGTCATGTAACCATATATTGCCCCCTATGGGGGCTATTATCAATACAATTCATAATCTTATAAGAGTAAAGTGCATGGCCGGTCCTCGAACTTGCTAAATGGTTCACTCCAGGTCCAAATCTCTCTTACTAGTGTCATAATCCACCAGCTTGATGTCTTTGAGACATTCATCTCACCCAATTTTATCAGCTCACAATTTGAATTACTATCTGGCCCATGTCAAAATAAAAAAGGGAAAACAAATCAAACAGGCTCCTTGTGCTTCCTAAATGATACCAACACTTTTTTTTTGACATTTTATTTTATTTTTGTGACCTTGATAGTAACACAAATCCAAAGTTACTGTTCATATAGCTGCCACGAAAACACTGAGAAGGCAATCAATGCTAATTATGGGTCGAGTGAACCACAAGTTCAGGGATCTGGATGTGCAAATTAAGAGTGCGGGAACTTAGATGGCACAATTTCGAGGACCGGCCATGCACTTTACTCATCTAATAAAGTAAAGCAAACTACCACTGACCTACCATCAACATAACAAATAAATAAACAAAATATTCATTATTTTTGTCAGGAATATGGAATCACAAAGGTACGCAAAATAGATGGAATGAGATGAATGGTTTCCCTAACCTGTGCCCTGTGTGAATGGAAGAACTGACGCTTTTGCAAGAGTTGCCGACTGCCAGATGATATAAACACAAACAGAAAATCAGGTAAACATGTTCCCACATATGCATTTAAATAAACAATATTACTTCAAATAATATGGTATTAAAACATAAACAGAAAAGACTACTTTCTGGGGTCAGCTCGCTCAGCAGACAACTTCCTTGTTTTCCCAAACTGTAGTACTGTTGGCAGTGAAAGATTGCTGCCATGTACAGAGTGCGCAGGGTCTACTGAAGCATGTGCAGCAGAAATCCCTGAAATATTTTACCATCAGAAATTCGGAGTAAAAAAAATGCCCAACCGCTCAGGCAATAAGCAACAATGCAGGACTTTCATAGGTGTAACTGTAATTTAAAGGGACAAGTAACAAGTTCAATGACACTAGCTAATTAGCAGCCGATACGGAGGGCTCTCTAAAAATTCATGGTTCAACTTTTGCTGCTCCCAGGAATGCAGTGCAATAAGTGTTCAAGAAAGATTTTATGCACGGCATGATGTGTCCAACATATTATGTCACATTTGCCTAACAAAAAACTACAGAATGAAGTACAGAAGCAAGGAGACAACACATGTGAGGAATTTGTATCTTTCCCGTCATAGCTGACATATACTAAGCCCAGCCAATATTACACGAGAACAGACATATTTCAAAACCACTTAAAGCGGACAAGAGTGTAGATCGTGACGACAGTCTGTGTTTCATAGAACTGCTTTACGAAATTTTATAAGTTAGCTAACTGCTTTCTTTAATCTATGCACATATTTAACCTGTTTCAAATGACATAACAAACTACTCCTAAGAAACTACATAATGACTACATACCGTTGTCCCTTTGCACACAGTCATCTTCAGATCCAACCTGGGCATCTTCAGGGGACCCTGACTCCATAATATGTGAATGTACATGCCTGATTTTCTCGGTTGTAGTTACCAATCGTCTACGCCTCTTAAACCTCGAGCTGATGGAATAGAATTAGGCAAATCAAACAGATAAAGAACATAAAAAACATTTAAGAACAAGGCATATACCGGTAGGAAAATGTTTGATGTCTAGGATCAACTCCCTCTGCCACAAGCTGGAAATAAATCGCCCATAAATTATTAAAAATACAAAAGATTATGAGTTCTAGTTTACCAAATATAAACAGCAGACACCATGCATGATCATATGCTAACAATGGAGATCCCTATCGCAGAATAATCAACAATGCTGCATATTATTCAAAGACTTTTTATGGAACTGCAACTCCAAGAAAAACAAAATGTTACAAATCAGAGATTAGAAACATCTATGATATAAGTCATGCGAGAACAAACAACACAGGATGGCTGAGACAGCGCACAGCACTGCCGCAGAACTGTGCCATATGTGCATGAAGAAGTATCTGCAGTCCCATGTCCTTCAGGTACACAATTAAATTCAGAGTCAAGAAACCGTTAAAAAGAACACTAAACATCATTCAAGTATCGTTATGTTCCTGGATATATGCCAACACCAATTACTTCCTATTGAAAAGCAGCTTCGACCGAAGTCTTATATCAAAATTTACCTCAGTTCTCCACGCATCAGCCTTCAGACTAACATTAACAGCCTGGCACTCTTCAGATATCTGTGTTTAATAACAATAAAAGAAAACTAACTATTAAACAATGAAGACTGAAGCTTTGCAATGGGAGATTCCAGTGAGTTACCAACCCAGAATTCGTAGTGAAATAGGTCATGTGATGAGTTTAAGTGACATCCCAGCCCCTAGTATCACCATAATAACGATATATCATTAGACATGAATCAATAAAAGGAAAAGGATGTACGTAGAAAGAAAAGAACACGGCATAAGTACCTTATTATGAACAAAAAAACAATTTATTTAAGCAGTGTGAAAAAACAAAAAGGATATGTGTGAATGTAAAATGATTTCATATTATAGCAACATGCTAAATGTTTTTTTTTATTTGAGGGCACAACATGCTAAATGTTAATAAAGATAGTAATACAAAAGAAAGCTTTGCTCTAAATTTCACCTTGAAGCTTCCACACCGAACCAAGCAAAATGGGCAAGAAAAATCTTCTGTGACTGGTAAGAATAGATAAACAAATCATATAAGAGATGGTGAAACATAAAGAGAGAACACGGACAAAAGAAAGATGCAACAACAAATGACACTAACAATTCAAGAGAAAAAAGTAACAGCGTCAATCAGCTACTAGTTTGCCTTTTCTGTATGCTAATGCATCCTAAAAATTGTAGAACAAATTCTAAAGTACTACCTCCATTCCAAATTACTTGTCGTTCCAGACATTCTACATCTTTCTCAAATTACTTATAATTCTCACTTCCCAATGCACCTCTCTCTTCCCAATACATCTTTCTCACCTCCCAAATTATCTCTCTCTCCTCCCCGTTTCCTGTGTACTCACCTTTTCAACCTCTCCTTAATGCCCGCGCCCAGAGCTAAAATGACATCTATTTTGAAACAAAGGTAATAACAAATTTCTATTTGTAGTTTTACTTTTTAGCATGTAGCCACAGTATAAGTGATCTTGACAAACCAATACACCAACATCATAGTTCAGCAAAATTTCATAGTTCATAATACATAAAAGTGCCTTTGCATTAAGAAATTACTTATATGCACTAACACCACCAGTCAAATAGGTTTAGCAAACCATAAAACGAGAAAAATTGCAGAACCTAGAAACAGGAGCCAATGTATGATGATATCACGGGAGAACTAAAGTGGCAATGTTCAGATGATGTGTGTGCATGGAAGGGAGTGGGAGAGAGGGGAAACCTTCAGTCTTTTGCATCATGTTATTGTAGTACTTGTAATTAAAAAGCACATTGCCATCTCTTAACCTGTATGGCAAACAAAATTTCAAGATGTGTACTAAGTTCCATTAAAACAATAATGTTCTTGGTAAAGCAGAAAGTTAAAAAGATGAATTAAACACTGATCACAATTTCTTCTGCGGTTACTAGGCAATATTAGCATACGATGATGACTACAACTTGCATACTTTATCTATCTACAGTCATGGCAAGCAAATGTAGCACAATGTCAAGATTAACATCCTGACATTTCACGAGAGAAAAAACAATTGGAAGCTGGTTGTATAATCACTACCTTTCTCGACAACAGTGAAGCATGCAAAAACGAATAAGCAAAGAAAATGGTATAAATTATAGATAGTGGGCTACATATGTGGGTTACCTTATGATATCTGATAATGATGAGGGTGGAACATCATCATACGAGTAACTACTATACGGAGACTCGGACATGTCTCTTGCACCAGCTTCTTGTGCGGATATGCATACCTGTAATTGATATGAACCCTGCAACAAAAGAGCTCAACAACCTCAGCTCTCTAAGCTGCTGCTATGCAACATTGACAATATTTCCCCAAATTCATTAGAGACAACTGGTTTTAGCTCCAACAACTCATCCAAAACAACATATATGGTAGCGTTACAGAGTTTACGAATTGGTTGCAACATGCTTGATCTCACGGATATCCATTTCAAGCATTCATTAGCAGTTGAAATTTTCCATCTCCTTACAGTTTGAAATTTCAACAGAAAAAATAAGGCAATTTGTGCGAGACACACTGAGAAACGGTGGCTTCATCCGCAGCACACCAACAAAGTTTCATCAGCAACACACTACGATTTTGGAAACTCTAGTCTGTGACACACTATGACCATTTAAAAATTATTTTCAACATTTTTATCTCAGTTGATAAGATACATTAGAATTTGAAACTTGGCACCAATGTACATTGTTGCATTGTCTAACATTAAAAAATAGAGCCAATTTTTTTTCAATTGTTTGATGATTTTCTCGATAAATTAAATATTGAAACAATGAGTAAACAATCCAAACAATCGAAAAAAATCAGGCTCCATTTTTATGTCTCAGACAAATTTGCCAAAAAATAATGGACCATTTTAATTTGAAAAGTGCAAATTAAGTTGAATTTGAAAGTACAGCAGGGCGACCAGGGTGGCATTAAAACCTTTGATTACGAATACACTAAAACTAATAAACAGGGAAAAACTTACCGTAGCATCAACTTTGTGGGAGCAAAATGTCAAGCAACTGTCTTGCTCCAGAAATTTTGGCTACATGCATAAAAAACATGAAAAGAAGTAGGTAAATGAAGAGTTTATAACCTTTTATTCTATGGTAAGCAAAGAGGATAGCAGAAACTCTGAAACATTGGAACAAGGAGAACACTACAGCCGTCAAACTTATCCTGGACTGCCGCGTCCAAGTTGTACTGTCGATTCCGGTAGCTTATACGGTTGCATTGGTGCATTTTGTTTTGTTAAGTGTAAATTGCTACACATACTTTAGTTCTGACAATTTGCCACCTACTATATGGTTAGAACTGTAGGTCCTAATTGACAACAACAAATTTGGCTACACAAAACTATCCTTCCTCTTCAGTCAACAAAGCGAAATGTCAATGTCAATTCGCTCAGTGATACAGTATATAAAATACAACGAAAAATGTAAACAAAATCAGAAGCGCAAACAGTCTCCCACTAATATAATGGTAAAGGTGGAACGTAATGTACAAAGTTAGCAGTACATGTAGAATAAACTAAATCGAAGCATTTGTTGGTGGTGGGTGTCAAGTACCCCCTGGAGTTGTCGTCAAGGTTCAATGTAAAAGTATGGTGGAATTCTTTCAATGAAACAAGTGTTGTGCTACCCGTGGCAGTTAATCTAACCAATATCATTATAAATTGAAACAAAACCCGAAATGCCGACAAAGAAATGTAACATTATGGTACAAGTTTCAGAACCATGAATCTTAAATACAAGATCAAGAAGAAGAGGTTTGATCTGACAGACCTCTAAGAAGCTTGGGCTCATTGTAACTGTAGAAAACAAATCCACAGTATCTCCCAAACTTAAACTCACGCAGCTCGCCAAAGATGAGGCAATTAAATCAGTCGGTATTTTACCCCAGGAACATTTCCCTTCAAGATCTGTCAAAAAAGTATGACATGGATGATATTTAGTTCATTCAGCAAGAAATACAAACTATAATTGGCGTTAGAGCTTTAAGTTTTAACTGCCTGTGTGCTTAATACTTTCTTTGAAAATGAGGATCGTAAGAGAGAAAAATCAGATTCATCCAATTACATGAAACAGTTCTGTCAATAACCGGTCGATAGTGGCTATTCTATTCGTGTGCGTGTGTGTGCGCGCGCGTGTGCGTGTGCGTGTGTGGGTGCGTGTGTACGTGTGTGTGTGTGTGTGTAACCAATTTACCTCCAACAGCCCCTTAATTGCTACAGTATGTATTAAGAATTTAAGATAACTGTACAGTTTCAAGAAAGAAGTAACTTATTTTTGGCAAGAGCTGATATGTCAATATGAACTTACTTTGGAGAGAAGAGCCTGCAACATCGTTCTGAGAGCAGTTATCTTCACCAATAGTGTGTCCAACTTGCCCTATTGAAACAAAGAAGAATTCAGAAACACGAATGGAAAGAACAAATAATCACATCGGATGAGCATTGTACCACAGCTGATAAGGATAATGTTAAGGTTGCAAGCATTGGAGGTTGACAAATTCATCACATCAGGAATGATGAATGTAGCTTCACTGTTGTCATTATTTCCAAATTCGCTAAACGAGGTAAGCAAACAAACCCGACTGAATCGATATATTGGAGTATGCTGCAAAATAATATCACGAAGGAGAATGAGATCAATTGATCGACAAACTTTAAAACCCATCATTCATTTCACAGATTAATTGAGGGAATACACTTACCCCTTCAAGAGAAATATTACTTGTAGGTCTAGCTAGTAGAACATAAAGAGGGAATATATTCTGCGCTTGCAATTCGGTATTTGTATTCCCAGAAAGTGATATGGTTATCTGAATCCTGCATTTTGATGCAAACAGTCAAACGGAGTTACAACTAAAAAATTTCTAGTTTGAACAATACACATCAATATCACAAAAATTACACCTAATATAAATAGTGCATTCTTATCATTCTGCCATGCTACTGTTCTGATTAAAAGCGGCAAGTTAAAGTCACAAAATGAAAAGAAGAACAGTATCGCATAATGCTAAGGCTTCTCTGAGTTTCTTACAACATGTTTAACCCTTGAATGAAAAAATATAACTTTTTTTTTTGTAAATTATTAAATTCAGGGGAATCCTGTTGTTATCTTAGCTGCTCAAGCATTCAGAGCGATGAGACACTCCAGATGTCCCACACAATCGCATAAATTGCTATAGCTCCCACCAAGTGACTCCAAAACAAAAAATCAATTCTACAACCTTTTGAACTAGAATTATATCTTGTGTGTGTCTGCCTGTGTGTGTGTGTGTGTGTGTGTGTGTGTGTGTGTGGTGCATGCATGGCTGGGCACACACCATGACATTGAACATGCAGGATATAATTTCCAAATCTGTCCTCAAGGTGGAGCCCAGCAAAGAATAATACACGCATAGGGTGGAAATGTTTGAATATATGATTGTTCCTTCACAGGCCTAACCTCTTTTTCCGCCTTGCATGTATCTTGTAAAGTAGACTTCTTTGAAGAAAAGGGGGCTGCAAAATTCATAGAATCATCACTCATATCTCATAGCACCAGATGACAGTTAGCAAGTATGCACCTAATAGGTGAACGATGTCAAAAGTAACTGTAGGGTGATACTTACATTTTTAATGGCTCGCCGTTGAATGATATTGTACAACTCGATTGGCTTGCAATACAAGGCAAAACTTTCTTCCGCAGCAAGTTGCTCGTCTGGAGACAATCGAGCTCTCGAGTGCTGAAGACACATCTCGTCTGCAGAACTGGGATAACCAAATACACGTCCAATGTTCCTGCATAGAAGCACAACGGGCTCAATAAAATCCATCTCATTTCAATTTAAGACCAATGCACATACACACAAATAACATAGCAATAGTGCAAACCAATAGAGCAGCTCAATTATATGCAAAACACATTGACTGGTTTCTCGAATCAACCAAAGTTTCATACACATAGATTTCCAATAAGCAGTCAATACCAGCTCCCAAATTTAGACAGCTACCCACAGGTGATAGGAGTTTCTATATTTTTGCCCAAACACAACACTCGTAAAATGAGCATGGAGATTAATAATGGTCGATTGTGCACCCTCACACTCATAAATGACCATGGAACTTAATAACCTTGTGCATGGGCAATAGACCTGAATTTGTAACTAATACAAAATTTGTTTTAGGAAACAAATTATCACATTGTCACATTACTACATTAGTAAACAACTCAATCCACGTGCGAAGAACTACACACTCCAACTGCCTTAAAGACCGCGTGACCAGCTAGTCAGCAGCAGCACGGGCAGATTTCACTAGGGTTATGGGGGTCTATCTGAACTCCGCCTTTATGGTGACTAAACTAACCTGCGCCATCCTAATTAAAGGCAGCACTACGCAGCGCACAAAACTAAGTGAATCTGTAGGGGAAGGAAGAAGGATTAGGGTTTGATCGTGGCCAAAACCATGGCCATCCTTTAGAACGACGGAATTCATCCAAGTCAAGTCAGGTGCCCAGGACTACTACTAACCAAGACGAGAAGGAGGCAAGCAGTCCTCGCCGGGACCGATCTCCGCTCCTACGACACCGAGAGAGAGCGCTTCGGCCGGCGGGTCGGGGATACGGCGGAGAGAAGGAGGGACACCCGGCTCTGTGCTCGGCGGCGACGCGTCGGAGGCCGCGCGTACGCGCACTCTCCTAGGAGGTGGAACCGTACAGTGTGTCCCGAGCCGGCCTCCGCTCCGGTGGACGGCGGCCGCGAAGGGGATCGGGACGGGAGCTGGGAGGATTTGGGGAGCGGCACTGATTTCCGCGCTCGGTCGGCTCGACTGCGGCGAGCTGACGTAGGGACAGAGTTTGTGTCGAGCAGCTGTACTGCTGCTGCGTTCAGACTTTCTGGGGGCTAGCTAATCCGCTGAACGGCCCAATTTCTCTTCACTCTCTCTCCGCAGCCCAAGGCGGCCTGTCTCTGCAGCCCAGCAATCTGAACAGACGCGCGGGCCAGGCTTTTCGTTTGACAAAATGCGATGAGGATTCAGTGGTAAATCAATCGAGGCGATCGCTTCGCATGATCCTGACGCCGTCGTCGACGCAACCAACGCGACATCACCGGCGCAGCCGGCCGGCCGCAAAAAGCCATGGCCGTCCACAACTGACGCCCATGACGTCGACGCGGCGAAACTCGCTTGTGCGAGTGAGAAACCAGGCGGGAGATGAACGCGACGCATCGATCCCCCGCGACGGGTGGCCGTGCATGCGCGCCTGAGCGGATCGGATTTCGATTTGAGAATCCAATCCACGGCCGCCTCCTCCGTGGGGGACCCCTGCGGGAAAAAGCAGAAAGCGAAAGAGCCGAAGCGCACACGACTCGCCGTCGCCCGTCCGCGGGGGTCAACGCTGTCGCTCCCGTCTACAGTGATCTGTGTGTACCAGCAGCCGTCTCGGCCCAACGCGTGGACGAGGAAGCTAGATGCCCTCGAGTACCCGCTATGGCTAGCGCGCTGTAGCTACAGGACGTGAGGGAGTGGCTACGGCCTACGGCGACCATGTCCATGAACAAGACAGCCACCGGAGAGATTTCCACCCACTACTAACTAATCCCGCGCATTAAGCACAGGCGTAACGCTTGCGTGCGTTAAGCGTAGCGGCGCCCCGGGTGGCGCCACGCCGGCGCCCGCCGTGGCGCGCGCGGGTCCGGGTGGCAGGGTGCGGCGGGAGCGTGCCGCGCGCGCGCGCCTCGCGCTGCCCACACGGCGCGCGCATTTGCCGGCCTGGCGCGATCGCGGCCATTACATATGCACGGAACGCCCCCGCGCCACCATTAGCGGCGTAGCTTAGCCACCAGCCGCCTATGGCTGATTGGCGGCTCTAAGTTTCGCTTTCGCTTTTTCCGGCACGCACTGCCACAGGGGGGCTGCATAAACGGAAAGCGGAGTACTAGCCAAATCCATGCCTTGTGCTGGAACCGACTCCAACCGGTAATGACCCAAAGCATCACTTATACCAAAAATAGGTTTTAAAATATAAAAGAAACTACCTCCAACAGAAGGCTAAAAGACGTACCCATTTTTCGGAGCCGCTCCCTCCATGACCCAAAAATGTGGCGCCTCGCGCCGCGGCCAATCTCTTTCGCCGCCGCGCCCCTCCTCCTCCTCCCTACGCCAGCCGCCGCCGTCGGCGCCGATCTCCTCCACCGCGCGCGCGTCCGCTACTCCTCCGCCGTCGCGCCCGTCCTCCTCCTACCCGCGCCGCCGGCGCGGAGCCCCTCCACCGTCGCGCGTCCGCTCCTCCTCCTCCGCCGCGCGTCACCTGGATCCAGCGATTCGTCACCGTCAGGGCCTGATGCGACGCGAGCAAGGCGGCTGCGAGGGGCGAGGCTTCGGCAGCGGCGGCGCGGGAGGTGTCGGCGCCGGCGCGCGAGGCTGCGGCAACGGTGGGATCTGGGTATTGGTCGGTCCGGTTGCGTCGAAGGAAGGACCCAAGACGTATTTGGTCTTTTGGGTCCTTTCTTTCGTTGGACACGGTCTTATAGTGCAAGGCGCAACTAGCAGCACTCCCCCGCCTGAGAATCGAGCCGTGCTCTCGGGCGACACGTGTATGGATGTCGTGAGTCTTGCCATCTTTGATGGTTCTGTTTCAGCCAGCTCCACCGCACCACCCCAACTTATTGACCAAGATCAAAAATTAATTTGTCGAAGTTACTGTCCATGTATGCGCTTGTACTCCAATATACTTACTCCTACTTGGTAGCAACATGCGAATGGCATCTCGGATGTAACAAAAAGAAGTGTACTTGGTTCAAAAGAAGAGGGGATCGAAATCAAACGCTAGCGGATAATTTGTCACTTTGCGCGAAAGAAAACCCGAGCTCTCTTGCCCTCCTCTAGTCGTCGATCCGCGACCCCAACCCAACTCCGCACTAACAAATCAGCTTCGAGCTCCCTCGCCTCCAACCCCACTCGACCACCACCTATGGCTCCGGTGGCCTGGCTGCACCACCTCATTGCTTCTCATTGCGGTCTGCCCACGTCTTTGGAACCCTTTTCTTACTCCGAAAGACCTACAATCCCCCAAATCACTTAAAGCTAACCTCGTCATAGCCATGTTTTCACACTAGTCTGCACCGAATGATGGAACCATCAATAATTGAGACACTTGAAATTTAGGAGGCATGTGTTGGGACTTAGGGAGATTGGCACCCGAGAATTACCCTCGCTACTAGATAAATATTTAACAATATTACTCTCTCTCCCTCTCTCTCTCTTGTATCATGATGTTTTTTGATCGAATAGGTTGCCTAGGTCACTGAAGGTCGCATTCGATGTTTTCAAGAGCTTTGTGCTACCCCGACACTTTCGGACTATTGTTCGAGGTCAAGAAGGAACAAGTTCAAGAGAAGAGCTTCGAGGCAGGCATCGTTGGAGGTGGTCTGAGTGCGAAGGTCTTTTCCAAGATATCGACGGACACCTCTGTAAGTCAAATAACCGATTTGGACTGCGATGACACTTGTGTACGGAATATTCGTGTGGTATAGGAGGTATTGATGGTATTATGGTTAAGTTAACGGTTATTGGGCTCCCCTATAAACAGCTGTTCATTGTCAATATAACAGAGGAGAATTTTGGATGAAACTAACAAGTATTATCATTTTTAACGACCTTTATATGTTGGTAACCTCTGTCTCCTTCATTCTTGTCTCCACTGTCGGGTTTTAGCATACTCACTAGAACCAAAAAGAACCCAAATCAAACGATAGCAAATTGTTCGACACATTGCGTTAACGAAATCTGATACTATTCATGTATTCAAAACGGTTTATTTTATGTATCAAATCAAACTCGTTGCTGATCTCTTCTCCATATGGAAAGCTGACTGCTGACACCAGATATTCAAGCTCGAGGCATGCTCTGAATTTCATTTCAGCAGGAACTGCGAAATGCTGTTGGTTCCACGTGATCGACGCAGGATCCCCATCGTAAAGTGATTGGTACTGCCGTCCTGGGGCAGTCTGGCCTCTGCCGCGCTCGTCCTCTGTCCTGTCCTCCGACGGCCGACGGAGAGTCAGAGAACAGAACGGAGAAACCGGCACGCACGCCACCACCCATGTGACCAGAACCGGATGCCCCGCCCGCCTTCCCCGCGTCATCCACTTGTGCCCCGGCAGGATCCTTGCCCACGCCCCCGATGGATTACAGAATCCTAACTCTCGCGCAGTGGCGTGGATGACGAATCTGTGCATGCAAGCTGCGGGCTCGCGACTTGCATGAGGGCCATTTCTTTTCTTTTTCCAGCTCGCGACGGATGAGGAATATGGTTTCCGCATCTCAGCCAGACCAGAAATGGTGCTCTTTTTGTTTACTCATATACGGATGAGCAGCTCACTCGCTCGGTCGGCAGTGGACACCGTGACGGCACCAGATTCCCGCTGAAGGTCCAAGGTTTCGTCTCCGGTTTTCTTTTGGAGAGTTGATTGATGTTTGATGTCATCCTAGCTAGATGTTCGACAAATATTCTACACTGGCTAGCATGGTCGGAAAAATTAAGATATGGGAAGAGTTGGAAGTAACAGCTGCCGTGCTCGCGCACTACAAGACAGTACGTGGTACAAATGCTCTGCCTGGCTGAAACCACGCAAAATTTACTTGCGACGACAGGTCAGCTTGCACATTGTAGCGCGAGGATTGAAACGCGGTTATTGTAGCAGCCTGGCCGCTTTTTTCCAAAGCAATCACTACTAACCTGCGCGCGATTACTACCTCCGTTTTTATTTTGATGTTGTTCAGACACAAAAGTTAGTGCAAATTTGCACTAAACACCATGTCCTAACGACATCAAAATGAAAATGGAGGGAGTAGATTAGAATCATGTGTCCATGCGCGCCGCGCGCGTGCCCCCGCGCGCCGGGGGTTCAGCCGGCGCGTGCCTGGCCAGTGCCTAGGTGGCGGCTCCCCTCGCCGTCCGATCCCACCCACGAGCGGCCGCGATGCGCCTGGGCACTCATCCCCGTCGCTTTGCCGTGCCGTGGCGTGGTAGTACAGCTGGTACGAGGAGCAGCACGGAGCGGCCAAGTGCGAACGGGAACGGAATATAAATAGGGGGAGCAGGGGTCAAGCGCTCCCGTCCACAGCACAGGCAGTCAGGCAGGCAGAGCAGCGAAGCATCAGCTTCAGAGAGAGAGAGGGAGACGGCGAACGGGATGGCGGCGCCGGTGAAGCCGCCGGTGGCGGCGGCGGCGGAGGAGACGGAGGCGAAGGGCGAGCGGTGCGCCGTGGAGGAGGTGGCGCTGGTGGTGCCGGAGACGGACGACCCGACGGCGCCGGTGATGACATTCCGGGCGTGGACGCTGGGCCTGGGATCCTGCGTCGTGCTCATCTTCCTCAACACCTTCTTCACGTACCGCACGCAGCCGCTCACCATCTCGGGCATCCTCGCCCAGATCCTCGTGCTCCCGGCCGGGCGCTTCATGGCCGCCGTGCTGCCCGACCGCGAGGTCAGGCTCCTCGGCGGACGGCTGGGAAGCTTCAACCTCAACCCGGGGCCCTTCAACGTCAAGGAGCACGTCATCATCACCATCTTCGCCAACTGCGGCGTCTCCTACGGCGGCGGGGACGCCTACTCCATCGGCGCCATCACCGTCATGAAGGCGTACTACAAGCAGACGCTCAGCTTCGCCTGCGCCCTCCTCATCGTCCTCACCACACAGGTACGCACGCTTCTTGTTGCTAAGCTCCTCCATCTCCAAGTAAGATTTCACTTAGCTGCGGCAAAAGTATTTGCTTAGAAATCACCCGGAATATATAATAATCGATCACTCTTCGTTCCTTTCTTCAGTTCCATTGTTTCTTTACCAGTACTGTGTAAGCAGAAAAAAGGTTGAGTAATTTTCAGCTTCATTCAAAAAAGGGGTAATGTTTCACTTCATCTTTATCAAGCGAATGTAGCTGACATGTTTTGATAAGACATGTGTGCCAACCAATCAATACGGGTGATGTGTTCTAGTGTCTTTGCGTAGAAGTTACTTAATCACCGCCAATCATGGCCCGGGGAGAAAACGCAAAAGGGAGTCGCGAAAAAAAAAAAATCTTATGCCCATAGCGTCACCATGAGACCGCATTTTGCAGGAGGCCCTACCAATAATTTGCAAGTTTTTGTTCGTTTCGCCCACACGCGTCTTTGCATATTCACAGTGGGGGATTTTGGAATTCCTGCCTTGTTCTAGTTTTAAAATATGGGTCTTTATCTAGTCAACATTTGCAGTAGTCTTATATTACATCATGGAGAATATCACCAAGATATTTAGTTACTGATAGAGCTCTCCTTTTTGCTAATATAATCATCCACTTTGTCGCTTTCAGAAAAATAATAGTTGCTGATAGAATAAATCCAAAAGAAAAGAGTTTGTGGCATCATCTGAATAAAATGGAAGAAAGCACGAGGATGCCCGTGTACTGCAGACTGCTTACGTTTTAGCTAGTGTACTACCGGAGTACATTCGTAGGGTCTTAAATTATATCATGGAGAATATCACCAGGATATTTAGTTACTGATAATCCTCTCCTAATACAATCAACCAGTGGCTTTCAAAGAAACAATGTCTCCTAATGTATACAATCGTTCACTTTGTGGCTTTAATTTATGCTTCTGATAAACTAGTCTGTCCACCGGGAAAAAAAAGAGTTTATGCATCATCTGACTAAAATGGAAAGTACGAGTATGGTGATGTTTTTAACTCGTGCAAACTGCAGATACTGGGGTACGGCTGGGCTGGGATGCTGAGGAGGTACTTGGTCGACCCTGCAGAAATGTGGTGGCCCTCCAATCTAGCCCAGGTCTCACTCTTCAGGTGATCAAGCTAATAAAGCTGTTAACTCACTCTGTTTTTTGCGCTGGATAACCAACCCTGTGTCGGCAGTGTAAATGCTACTAGGCGCTAATGATCATTAGGTGCGTGTGCGTGTGCGTGCAGGGCGCTGCACGAGAAGGAGGAGGGCGAGAAGTCTCGGGGCCCGTCGCGGATGCGCTTCTTCCTCATCGTCTTCTTCGCGAGCTTCGCCTACTACGCGCTGCCTGGTTACCTGCTCCCGATCCTAACCTTCTTCTCGTGGGCGTGCTGGGTGTGGCCGCACAGCATCACGGCGCAGCAGGTCGGGTCCGGGTACCACGGGCTGGGCCTGGGCGCGTTCACGCTCGACTGGGCCGGCATCTCGGCGTACCACGGCAGCCCGCTGGTGGCGCCGTGGGCGTCCATCGCCAACACCGCCGTGGGCTTCGTCATGTTCATCTACGTCATCGTGCCGCTCTGCTACTGGCGCTTCAACACGTTCGACGCGCGCAAGTTCCCCATCTTCTCCAACCAGCTCTTCACGGGGACGGGGCAGAAGTACGACACCACCAAGGTGCTCACCAAGGACTTCGACCTCAATGTCGCCGCGTACGAGAGCTACGGGAAGCTCTACCTCAGCCCGCTCTTCGCCATCTCCATCGGCTCCGGCTTCCTGCGGTTCACCGCCACCATCGTTCACGTCCTCCTCTTCCATGGCGCGTATGTTAGCGTTCAGTACTTCTCTTCCTTCATGTCGTCATGCATTGATGGGATTGCTGCTAATCTTGTGTTGAATCGGTCTTGGACTCATCCATTGATTGCTGGTGTGTGTCTCGTTGGGCAGTGACATGTGGAAGCAGAGCAGGTCGGCCATGAACGCGGTGAAGCAGGACGTGCACGCGAAGCTGATGCAGAGGTACAAGCAGGTGCCGCAGTGGTGGTTCCTCGTGCTCCTTCTGGGCAGCGTGGTAGTGTCGCTGCTCATGTCGTTTGTCTGGAAGGAGGAGGTGCAGCTGCCGTGGTGGGGGATGCTCTTCGCCTTCGCACTCGCCTTCATCGTCACGCTCCCCATTGGCGTCATCCAGGCAACCACGAACCAGGTATGCAGCTGATTGTCTGATCCGTTCTGCAAGCATCGTATAAGCCATCATCGCCAGTCTCCATCGTCGTCAGCATCCTCTGATTTTTTTGGCTGTTTTATGGTGAAACTGTTGCAGCAACCGGGGTACGACATCATCGCGCAGTTCATGATCGGTTACGCGCTGCCCGGCAAGCCCATCGCCAACCTGCTCTTCAAGATTTACGGCCGGATCAGCACGGTGCACGCCCTGTCGTTCCTCGCCGACCTCAAGCTCGGCCACTACATGAAGATCCCTCCACGGTGCATGTACACCGCCCAGGTTAGTAGTACAATTCTCAGCTTCAGACACGCAGCCCATTTCGGTGGGTTGATCACACACATGAATCGATCCTAATTAAACATGCGCTGCCATCGATCGTTTTGTTTGCGCCGCAGCTGGTCGGGACGGTGGTCGCCGGCGTGGTGAACCTGGCGGTGGCGTGGTGGATGCTGGACAACATCGAGAACATCTGCGACGTGGACGCGCTGCACCCGGACAGCCCCTGGACGTGCCCCAAGTACCGCGTCACGTTCGACGCGTCGGTGATCTGGGGCCTGATCGGGCCCGAGCGCCTGTTCGGCACGCACGGGCTGTACCGCAACCTGGTGTGGCTGTTCCTAGCCGGCGCCGTGCTCCCGGTGCCCGTCTGGCTGCTGAGCCGCGCGTTCCCGGAGAAGAAGTGGATCGCGCTCATCAACGTGCCCGTCATCTCCTACGGCTTCGCCGGGATGCCGCCGGCCACGCCCACCAACATCGCCACGTGGCTCGTCACCGGCACCGTCTTCAACTACTTCGTCTTCAGGTACCGCAAGGGGTGGTGGCAGAAGTACAACTACGTGCTCTCGGCGGCGCTCGACGCCGGCACGGCGTTCATGGGTGTGCTCATCTTCTTCGCGCTCCAGAACGCGCACCACGAGCTCAAGTGGTGGGGGACGGAGGTCGATCACTGCCCGCTCGCATCATGCCCGACCGCGCCCGGCATCGCCGTCAAGGGATGCCCGGTATTCTAATTAATTAAGCTGACCGTAGTAGTAAACGGGAATGAAACGTATGTATTGGGAACCATGCATGGAATCAGCCATGCGTCGATTAACCAATTCTGGTCTTGTCTGTCACTCATATGAATGTAACAGTGTGTTTCGTTGCAAAGGAACTCCGTCGAAGAATGTCCTCATGACACCATTCATATCACTGTCAAATGGTACTTGTATGCTACCTCGTGTCATGGATAAAGTTTTGATGAATTTTGAAAACTTTGACTAGACGTATATTTCATAATAGAGTAACATGAAATCGGTACAGATAGATTTGTCTCGAGAGGAGATCTTTATAGTTATTCTCGTTAATTTCAAAAGACAGTGATCAATGCCATTCCTTAAAGATTGTGCCGTTTGTTCAAAGTACAACTCCACCCGGCCTGTTGAATTTTATTGACGTTAGGACATGATCGTCAAAAGAGATACAAATCGTAATTCTTCAATGAAGAAAGAAATAGCTTCCTCAAGTAGTTGACATTCTGTCAGCTATTGATCAGTATGAGCAAAAGACAAATGGAAAAAACATACGCCGTGAATAAAAGATGGTCGGTGCGACTGAGAGAAAGGCCTACATTGAAGATTACATTATGTTTATGCATTATATATATATTTGGAAAAAAGGGGAACAACATATGCGTTCCACTGTTCCAGACATATTTGCAGTATCTCTCCTTCCGTCAGTAACTAAATAAGAAAACTGGATGGTTGCATGCTGATTATTAGCAAGCAATTACAGGGCACTTTTCAATAATGCCGTCGAAAGAACTCAATCACTGGATGTAGGTGACTTCTAGTACACATATTTATGTTTTTTTTAATTTTTCTTTTGAATTATGTAATAAGCAGGCTATGTGTGGGAATGTAATTCCATTTTCTAAAAAGCATAAACATGATTTTTTAATATTTAGAGATTTTTTTTAGCACAAAAATGTGACCCTGGCCCGACCAAAAACAGCCCAACGAGGCTGAGCGGGAAAACAGGCCCTAGTAGGGCAATATCTAGGCCCGAGGGAGTCTAGATCCGCTCGACCTCACCTTCGATCCCCGTGGATTCGACCCGTTGCTTGACCTCGCACCGTTGCTCGCCCGCTCGTCAGCACGCCGCTCCGTTCCCCGGGATCCGACCGCCTCCCACGACGCCGCCGCTTCTACCTCACCCTCTCGCCTCTCTCGCCTCTCTCACCCGCCGCCCAATCATCCGGCTCCGGCACGCATCGGTCAGGAATGCTGCGGTCTCGTCTTTAATTCTGCGAACCTCAGGTACCAGTTACTAAGCTAGGGTTGTCTCTGTATCTGTTCCCTGTTCTCGTATTCTTCAAAAGCTATATTTAACTAGCTGAGCGCAGACGATGAACACAGACTCCATCTATCTAGCTGCATGTAGATAACTTTGGCCAATTTGACATTTAACTACTGCAGATTAGATGCCAGTTAATGGCTCCGAAGGTTGTAACTTGTAAACATGCCGAAAGTCGCTACCTTTTTCTTGTCCCGTGCAGTATTTAGTCACAGTTTGTAATTACTTGCCATTGGCGGACCTAGCCTATAGTTTTAGGTAGGGCAATTAAGTTTACATGTATCGTTTATTTTTATATGTATTATTTTTATTTCATGACACTCTACATACTTATATTTGGTAATACATGACAACTTTGATTTCTAATGTTTACATTTTGACTAATGAAATTTTATACATGTAATATGACTTTAAACTTATGACACTTTGAACAACAAAAAACTACGCATATGGCTAGTCTGTTCGACCTAGTCGTCCTACCCGTGCAAGCCTTAGTCATTGAACATTAATTTTTTAATCGATTGAACTAGTTGGACGGCTAGTTCCTCAGCCGTATGTATTGCAGTTATTTTTGAACAAGTAATTATCAAGAAGGCAAATAATGAAATTATGAATAGCGTTGATTATATCGTTGGAAACCACATAAAATGTTAAACAAGAAGTAATTTATGACAAGTTATATATATATAACTATCCTAAAAGATATAAGATTGCTTTACATAAATATCCTGTCTATAAATATCTATAGTATTGTGAAAAATTTATAAATTACTCTAAGCTATAAACGTTCTAGAATATTTTTCATTTGTGGTAATGTGCTTTGATGGTAAATCTATATATTAGGTAGAAGTAACACATATAAATATCAATCATAAATTATTCACACGAAACAAATGAAAAACCGCTGGTGGCATGGACCAAAGAAGAGACAACTTTAATATCATAATCTTATAAACAAATGGTGGTTGTAAAACTTCGCACACGTTATATATTAAGATGTGTTTAGTTGGAGGGTTCGGACGATACAAGACGAGTTCATCTCAGTTTTTTTTTATGCCAATGTCACAGTCTCAATTTTTCAAGTGCTTGTAATTACAACTTTATATCATTTTTCTCTCATAAGCACATCTCACATCCAAATTGTAAGTAAAATTAAACGTATGTAGACAAGCAACTAATTTTCTCACTTCAAGGTAACCCTATGCTAGAATCATGTCTACTATTTTGCTCCATGTTTACTGCACATCAAAACATCGTTTTGTCCTGCTCTATTTCGCGGCCGCACCACAACTGCCTAATTATGCGGCGCGACGTTGGTAGTCTGCTCGTTGGTTAACAACACATTCAAAGCGTTTACAGAATACGTCTGTTCTAAAATTTGTGAAATACTGTCTATCTTGTTTCTTTTATCAAACTAAAACATCTCTCAGATGTTTTCCTCAAAATCGAGAACTGAGCGTGAGCTTGGGTGGCTAGCACCGCGGGTGTGCGCGCAGCCGGCGTAGGTTCGATTTCTAAGAATCGCACTCTCGTCTCTCAACGAGTACAAAAATTCCCTCGTCCTCCCTAGGCCAAAGCATAGGTAAAGACTCGCTCCACAGCTCACACGACCAGCTAGGTCCATGTGTATTGTTGGGAAGGAGTTCAGAAATTTTATAGATCTGTGTGAAAAGGTCTATTTCTTAATAAAAAAACTCGGGGTTGCTTGCCTCCGCAGATCTAGTTTTTTTTTTTTCAAAATTCTCGTGATTCTATCCTCTAACAAATCTCGAATTGTTCCATTCCGTGCCCGAAGCAAACACAACCAGGCCGAGACCGAGACCTCTTTATCCCCTTGTTCCATGGACTCAACTACTCTCCCCGTAGGCCGGCCAGAACAGAGGCAGCCCATTCTTTCTCCCTCCCAGTTCCTCTGGTTTTCATCTTGGTCGAGGGCTCGAGGGGTCGACCAGCACGCCGGCGGCGCGCGCCCCCCCCCCCCCCCCCCCCCCCCCCCCCCCCCAGGTGAGAAACGAGATCTCCGTCGCCGTCCTCTAGAAAATCCTCCCCCTTTTAGAGTTGACATTTAGGCTGGACGTAGTGGTGATGGATCGATCCCCGAAGGTTTCATACGAATCAGGAATGATATAGGGATTGGGAGGGGAATTTTCATCTCTCGGAGGAGAGGGGTTTCTCTGCTCTGCTGGCGTTAGGTAGGGCGGCGGCCCTACCTCGCCCTATTGCTCGGTCCGCCTCTGTTACTTGCTAATTATTAGCATCAGTAGCATAATTTGCAGCAACTGCAGTAACATAGGCCTATCATGGTCAATTTTTAATTGTTGCAGCCCAGCTATATACTTCGACAGTCCGTTGCCCTTTTGAGGTAAACTTCGGGAGAGCAGCTGGTGGAAGATAGGAATCAGATGGAGGTGTCTCACATGCAAGAAGGAAGTGAACTTGGCGACAGCAAGGAGCAGCACCGACCCCGATGCCCAAACAGCGTGCAAGAAGGTGGAGCAACATCGCCGTTGTCATTGACAGGAAGGGCTCCAGTGGCAAGATCGTCTACCGCAATGAGGTCACCTGCAGCAGTGCCTACACCAGTTTCCCATGGTGAGCTTTCTTCCTTTTCTTTTTATGTTCTCTACTGACCCCTTAGGTGCAGTTGGTTTTCTGCTTGCAATTTTGGTTCCAACTTCCGGAAACACTTGCGTGCACACACTAGTTTCCCGTGGTGATCTTTCATTTATTTGAATGCTTGGAGAAAAATGTGCATTATAGTTTGCAGTTGCACAGAAATTCAGAAACTGATGAAGAAAGTTCAGAATAATTTCCAGAGGTCATTTATACAATTTTTATGCACTGGTGTATGGTGGCTCCCTCATAACATGAACTTGCCAAATGTTGTTTGTTTTGCAGGTGCAGAAGCCAGAGTGCACAACATGGTCTCCGGTTTTAACAAGCAAATCTTGGTGCAGAAGCTTGCAAAGCTTAACAGCTTACAACAGAGTATAGAGAGTATCCTTCTCGATAGTTTCAATTCATGGTCCTGTAATTTAGTCTAGCATCATCAAATTTCTGCATTCTTTTCAACAAGTGCCTCAGTGTAATTAGGCCTGTTGCTTCTCATGGAGAGGGGTGGTTATATATTATTTTATTTATTTACTCCCAGGACAACCTAGAACAAACTATCGCCTGTCCTTTTTCTTTTTGGAACTATCCAATGATTTAATCTCACAATTTGTCAGCTTGTATGGTTTGCAAAGTCATAGTGAGTCATTTTTTTTCCTGGGGAGGGGAACATTGCGATTAATACTTTAGAAACCTATCACTAAGAAGTGTGCTCACTGAAAATCAAACTGTTCATATTTGAGTTTATGAATGGAAGCTTTCGAGGTATCGGAATGTGGCACTGTTGTTAAGCACCATTCCAGATCACTGTGAATGGTTACATTCAGCATTATCAATTTACTCTGTTTTGTAGCTGTGGTCCTTACTTAAGCATGCACCTTCATGAACCATGGATGACGCAGCTAGACTGCTAGACTGCCTTTGTTGACTGCAACTATTTCCTCATGTAGTCTATTAATTTTCTCATTCACATAATGTTGTACTTAACAAAGAGAAGCTTTGTCGAATTGGTGTGTCTTTCATCATCGATACTGCCGACAAGTTGTTGAAACATGGAATGATGAATTTCACTCAGCTACTTGTGAGAAGAGGGTGTCTTTGCTGTACCTTGCAAATGATATTATGCAGAATAGCCGAAAAGAAGGTAACGGATATATAACTGAATTCATGAGGGTCATTCCAGCTGCCTTGAATGAAGTTTTCACCCACGGGGATGATTTTGGGAGGAATGTTGTAAAAAGACTGGTATGTGAACACATAATTGATATTTATATGCTTTTGGATTCATGGTTTTCATTTAATATGATATTTTCATTTGTGCATGGGACTGTTATGCGGTTAGCAGTGCGAAATGACCATATCACCCCTGTCACAATTTGGAGATGAGAAGTGAGAATCCCATTTGTCTCATGATTTCTCTGACACTGCAGATTGGCATATGGGAGGATCGTAGAATATTTGATACTCAAAGTCAAAGCCTCAGGGATGACTTTCTTAGAAGGTTAAAGTACCTCAGGAGCAAGTTGGTATGTAACTTGATTCGATCTTCTTCTGCTTTCATACGTCTCTTCATCGATTTTGATACCATCATTCATTTATTTTGCTGGTATCTATAGTGCACTACTTCTTATTCTTTTCACATATTCCGATGTTCACAGAAAAACCCTGGAGGAGAGCTGCTGGAGAAGGTTATAACTAGCTACAAGCATATGCTGAATGCTCCTGTAGACGAGGACACCATGATGCGGAAATGCCAAGCTGCTGTTAGCATTTTTGACAACCTCAACAAAGCGTATGAAAATAACTCTTATTTAGGTAAGATATATATTCACGAGAGGTTTCAATATCATAATATGTCCTGTTTAAGGTTAATATGTTTAATTTATAGATAAATAGTCCAATCCTGCCCCCTTCGTGTTTGTTTGGAATATGTAGATTATACTGGTTGATCAAGTTAATGTACAGACTGCTTGTGTCACACATGACTTGCAACTGAGAAATATATTAGCTCAACTGGTTTGTAGACAGATGTACTGTGTCTGAAACCCTCAACCCCAGATAATTGCTGGAGGTGTTACTTTGACTAGACTTCTTGTGCTTTCTCCCCAACGTCCAACATCTCTGACAGCAGCGTGAGGAGCACTCCATCTGTCTCTTGAGCTTTGACTTCCTTGGCAATGCAGGTGGCAATAATGCTTCTCCATCTGTGATTAGTTCTTCAGCCTTAACTAGACATTATGTTTGGTGGAGATGTCAATGAAGCATACCCTTACCCTTATGACTGCACTAGGTGGCTCCATTGGATGGGCTTGGGAGAGACACACGAAATCAGCAGCAACAACAGCACAACAACAACAAAGCCATTTAGTCCCAAGCAAGTTGGGGTAGGCTAGAGATGAATACTCCCTTTCTGGGAACTGATGTCATTTCCGACATGAGGTTTCTACTGGTCACAGATCAAATTTTCTGGTCGAAACGACATCAATTCCCGAATGGAGGGAGTATCTTCTAAAGATCTATGCGCTATGACCTACGGAGAAGAGCTTTGTTGAAACCAGACCAACCTTTTCTTGAAAACTGCTGATATGTTTGCCCTCCCCACATATCTAAATCTGCCATCCTGCATGACCTCAGTTGTGTTTAACTTTACACCCGTGTGCTTTAATAGTTACTGAAAAATAGAGGTACTAATCAAGTAGCTTTGATTGTCTTGCTTATTGACAGGTAACAGTAATGGATCTGGCTTCGTGGAGGAGCTGCAGCAACAACATAACGCCCTCAGAAACTCCATTGAGCAACTCAAAATGTCAGAATCTCTTAAGATCAATCTGATTTCTCATTTGAAGGAAGCGCTGAATGAGCAGGTGCTTTATTTTAAATGGCTACTTAACGTGTTAGATTTTTTTGGTTGAACGAAATATTTGTTGGATGGGTCTTCTGATACTCGTATGTTCTCAGGAGTTCAGAATGGAGCAAGTCAGAAGCCAGCTCCAGGTATTTTTTTTTTGTGATAAAACTAATTTTAAACCATAGAACACTTGCACAAAGAAAATAAATTTTAAAAAATGATATTTCGATCTATGCTTCTTAAGGGCTTATATCAATGAAAAGCTTCGGTGCATCCATCCTCATGTAGCCCAGTGCCGGTTTATGCAATATTAGCAAGATGCCAAGGAGATGGAATTATATGATGTGAACTGTGTGCGTTTTAATTTGGTTGCCACCTTACTGATTTTTCATCATTGACCAGGCAGCACAATCCCGGTACAAGAAAGCAGATGAGCTCTGCCAGGAGCTTGGAGTTGAAGTTCAAAGTCATCAGACATCTAATCAAGTACTTAAGAAGCCCAGCGGCTCTGAAATACATGGTACCATTGCCTCAGATTCAGTTAATGCTGGCGGTTCTCTTCAGAAAGAATCTGCAGTGCTGTATTTGAATGAGGGAGATGGTGTTAAGCACAATGTCGCAGCAACTAATGTTCCGACAAAGCTTTCTGCTTCTGATGGGATTCGCAGTGATGTTTCTTCTTCACGAGCCAATGGGGGCAACCATGTGCAGCAAATAGAAGAGAACTCTTTGGGCAATAAGAGGCAGAAGCTGGAAGATGATACTTATATTTCTCAGCCTCAATCACAGCCACCTCCGCCACCACCGCCGTTCCCACATCCTGATACATTTCAACCACCACCACCTGAGTATCCTCCCTCACCGGAGCCTAGCCCGCCGCCACCACCAACTTCAATCGAACCCCAATTATCCCCACTACCAACTGTAAATACAATGCCACCCCAACTAGTCTCGCCTCTACCACATGCGACAGGCACATTTGTCCCCTTTCCTGCCACCCCCCCTGGTCCAATGACAGCAATGCCATACGGCACTTTTCCATCATATACACCTTTGATCAACTTTCCCATGGGCAACATGCCACCTGGTTTTCCCGGTGCTCCAAATCCACCTCCACCTTTCCAGGGATTCGGGGGAGCGTTTTACGGCAGTCCGTACTCCCCGGCGCCTCCTCCAGTTGACAAGAAACAGGAGTAGCTCTCTGCCTGTTGTCTGTAGATTAGTAGGACCGACTAGCATGTCAGTCTGTACAATATGGAGCTTTGCAGATTTCGGATACTCTATTTCGTTGAATAAAAATCGATCCAAATGATGCATCTTACTGCATGCGTACTGGAGCTCAGGAGACTGCTCTAGTTATGTACATTTAGTTAGTTCCCTAGATCTTAGCATGTTCAAATAGTTGATTATGATGTAACTGTTCTGGTCATAGTCGTGTAGTAACACCTATAGATTTGAACTGCTAGAGAGAATTTGAGTTCTGACAACTGAGAGCAATTTAGTGTGCCTGCCTAGTTTTCCTGGTCTTGGTAATGGAGTGAAAAGTGTAGATTTCAACTCAGGGAGAGATTAGAGCATTTTACAGCAAGACATGCTTGCAATTTATGATAGCTGTATTGTTTGATAGCTCTTCTGAGAATATACTGCTGTTCTCATGATGTTTGGAGACAGTATTTTATAGCATGCTGTAACATTGATTGCTGCTGATGCTTGAATTTTTTGATCAGTAATTATCTTTGTTTCTGTGTCTTGGTTCCATGTGGAATGAAAGTAAGTCCTCCCGTTGCTTCTGTATACTCTTATTAAGATCTTGGATTGTGACATGTGTCAACAATGGATGGTTTTGATCTTTGTAGAACCCTCATAAGTCAACAACAATTTTGCGAGTGCTCCTTAATGTCATTAGTTTATAATGCATACGCGGTGTCTTTTCTATTACCTGATAGACCTAATAGCTGAGGTGATTGCGTGCGTGCATGGAGCACGCGCTGCAGTATGCCTGGGGATTGGCCATATTTTTCTGGAGACGGACGCCTTCATGGTGAAGCTTGCGGTGCTGTCTGATGAATGCGACCGAAGTCCTGTCGGAGCTGAGATCTTGTGCTGGAGCTGAAGAATCTATTTAGATTTGATTTCATTAGTGCTTATATCGTGCATAAATCAAGAGACTAACAGTGTTGCCCTTGCTCTAGCAGAAATGGGGTGGGTGTGTGTTCTAAGTTGTAAAGATTGATCCCTATAAATTTAGTCGTGATACATGATCAGTGTGATACTTCAAACTATGAATGTTATAAACCATGATCCGCAGTCACAGAGAAATAAAAACACCACATTACAGTTTGATAAAATCAGGAGGGTGATCTCAGGTGGTGAAGCGCCTGTACAAGTTGCTCTATGTGCTCCTGGTTGGCTGGTTCTGAGGTACCCAATCCATGCTCCTATTCACCATTACGGAGTTGCACGCTTCTTTGGAGTCTGGACCATAAGAAAGGGCTCTCGATGATGGCTCAAAGTGGCAGCTCCAAGATTTCCTCCTCTCTTGCGATGATGTGCTTCCTGCAGACCCATGCAATGTGGCCGTCATCTCTGTACCTAACACGCCACAGGCCAAATCTCTGTGCGAGGTCCATCCCTGTCAAAATCCCTTGCCCTTTCAAGAAATCAACAAGCCACTGCCTGGCTGCTATCATATCCTCTCCCATGTCACTTGCAGGACTCTGATTGCTGCTGCTGTTCCTAGCTTTTCCGTACAGTGCTGCTGCACCTAACGCTCCCACTGACGCAGCGGATGCAGCAGTGCCATACATGACTGAGGAGTCTAGCAGGTGCACCACTTCCCTGCTCAGGTCGGGTATCATCTCCCCCATGCCGACGATGAAATGTGCGCCGATCTTCAGAGCGAAAGTTAGAAGTTTCATGAACTTGCTCATGTAAGGCAGCAAGGATTTCACTGCTTGGTTGTCCACTTGAACTAGATCACAGCCGACCTGATCCTCTACCACATGCATTTCCCCTCGGAACTCGCACAACATGTGCACCCGTAGGGATCGCATTCCCGGCAGTATTCTTGTGACCAGATGTTTGGAGCGGTTGTCCAGGCTTACAAAATAGAACAGCTGAGGCACTTTTCTTTCCTCCAACTGAATGTTGTAATTCATTACGTAGTCCATTTTCCTGTGGAGTTCAGTCACCAGGTGATACTCGTAGTACCTCAAACTTGCAATTTCCTCCTTCAAATCACTTATTCCTTGTTCCACTCTCTTCAATCTTTGGAGAACCATTTCAACACCTTTTGCAATGCCTAATATGGAAGGATCAACCACGTCTGTTTCATGGATGGTTTCAGATTGCTGCTGATTGTTGGGGGTGACGGCAAGTTCAGTTGCAAGGTGTTGTAGATCATCGTACCTTCGGTGAAGAACTTCATGGAAGTCATCATCTGATAGCATATCTCTGGCATGATCTGATCCTGGTTGTAACAGGATCCTTTTATTGCTTTCAATAGCACCCCATGGATGCTCATAATCGTACATGCTTTCTGCTGGCAGTGACAAGATAATTTGCTTTATTCTTTTCAGAGGCAGCTGCTGCGTTTGGAGAAACCTATGTGGTATGAGGTACTTTACACATTCTGTCCTGATAACACTTTCCTCGAACATCATACTGGAGGACAAGTTTAGTATGGTAGGGATAATTATCTTGTGGAATAGCCTCACCATGTCAGTAACACTTTTGCTGGAGCACGCAAACACAGTTATTGATGAGTCTAACTTCATTCCTAGTTCCACTCTTACATGGATACCATTGATCACTGTATAAATAAGGTTTTTCTCCAAGTTATATAACGCACCCTGTGGTTTACCTAGACACATGATTTTGTTGTGCAGGCGAACCTGAAAAGAAAAGTAGTCATTCAGAAAGTAAAAAGAGAGAGAATATAATCCTTGTCATATTCAGGTGCTATCAGTACAAATATCCATATAACATGCATGTAGTTAAATAAACAACATAATTTACCTGTAGCCTTGGAAAGAAATCACTTGTCAGAAACATGTGGGTATCTTTGCATTCAAGACGCCTTCCAACATATCTGCATCCTGGTATGGTTAAGTGCCACCCTTGGGTCCCTTCTTTGCTTTCCTCAAGAATAGCTGGTACTAGAAGTAATGTGTTTGGGTTACCAGGATCCTGTTCATAGCACAGTTCAAGTTTTAACAGCATATTTATGACATCACTGCCCTGGAATGATGCACCAGCTCTCCAATTTGACCCTTGAATTTGGTTGCACAACTTCTCTTGTAAAATCTTCTCCAGGTCCTGTTTGCTGACAAAGCCACTTCTTTCTTTATTGATTGATTTCAATGTACCTAGCTGGCCAAGGACATCTCGGCAGAACCAGTCACAATCCATGATCAGTACTCCAAGCTCCTCCAAAAATATTATTTCACCCAAGTTATGAAGTGATTTTGCAACAGCACGCCTTCTTGCGTCCACTTTCTCCACATTATCACGCCTTGATCTCAATCTTAGTGCTGGAATGTTGAGCTGGCATATCTCGCGGTATTCAGACCATCTGATTGCAGCTTTATCATTCTTCAACCTCCAGTCATGCAAAATTCTAACCAAATCATTGCATACTTCATAAACTTGAGGTACTTGCTGGAGAATTGTCATTGTTGTCATCCGCAGGTGATGAGTGAGTCTACTAACTGAAACCAACGACCTTGCATCCACGGCAAAAACAGTGGGGTAAATCTCTGCATATGAATGGAACTCTTCTCTGAGCCTTTGTACAAGAGTAGCAATTGGCTGTAGCCCTTCTGGTAGATGAGCTACCTTGTCATAATGGGTCAGGACTATAGTTACAGTGGGAAGAAACAATTGCGAAACTCTCCTAGCATTTGAAACCAAAAACTTCAGCCAATATATCAGCTCCTGTTCAATCTGATCCAAGCTTTTGGGGTATCTATTAGCAGGCTTTATAACCAAGCTGGACAGAATCATGAAAAAGCATGGACCACCATGCGCCAGAAAAATAAAATCATGTAAGGCAAAACTCTCCTCGTGTTCACCAAGATTACGCATTGTCAATTTTGTATTGCCATCAAAGATAGCATTAATCTTGTCCTCGTTGGTGCATGCCCTTTGCTCAACTGGAGTCTTCAGAGTACTTATTACATCCATGTGAGGTGACTTTATTGGGTTCATGCATTCATATATGGAGTTATGTAGCGTACTTTTACCTGCATGACCACATAAATTGAATCCTCAGTCACAATTAAAATGTTAGATTTTTTTCCTTCTTTCTTTTTTCTTAACTTTATCTCTTCCATGTGCAAGGTACAGATATTCTATGTCATCAGTTGAACATGCAATAAAATCTAGATATTAATTTAGCAGACCAATATTGCAAGCGAATGTGATAAATATTCCAGGAAAACATTAAGTTCATGATTTAATTAGTAATCCTAAGTTAAAGAAAACAGGATGAACAACATATACTAAGGCCTCCTTTGGAACGCAGGAATCGCACAGGAATGTCACATGAAAAAACAGAGGATTGGGGAAAATTTCCTTCAATCCAAAGAAGTCCTAAACGATTTAGCAGCTTCATTACTGCTTACAACCAGTAAAGAAGAGGACAGTATTGAATAATGCTGATGGTACCTGCTAATTCTTTGCCACATAGAAAAACTCGGCAGCAAGTAGGAGCACTCAGTGGCAAATCGAGAAAATCATTTGGAAGAACAAGACCCTCATTCTGACAGAGCTTCTCATAAATTTGTTCTGTTTTTCCAGCAAGATGCAAAGGTGTTTCATGCAGGTCAATTTCTTCAAGCCAAGGATTAACCTCTAAAGTGCCCATAATGGTCTGCAAAACTACCTCCCCGTCAACTCCCTTGCAACCTCTCAAAGACAGGCTTCGAAGAGTAGCATTCCTTTCTAAACTTGTAAATATTTTGACAACATCATATGGCTTCAAGCTTGCATCATTGCGTATTGCCAACTGAATTAGACTCTGGTTTGTCTCCAACATCTGCAAGATTGCAGTTACACCATACCTGCCTATATTTGTTCGCTCTCCTCCGAAACTCAAAACTTTCAACGCAGTATTGGCTTGTCTCTGAAGTGGAGAAAAAGTGCTTAGAGGGCATAGCAAATGCTCCAACCCTACTCCACCAAATCTGTTTCCATCCAAACTCAAGCTCTCTAAATGGGTGTTCTTGAAGAGCCCTGCAGCTATGTACACCACAGCTTTGTCCTTGAGGGAACACTTGGTGAGCTTGATAGCTCTTAGGTTCCTGTTCCGTTCAAGGACTCCTCTAAGCTCTTTGGTCCATCTGGACTTAAGCGGGACACTTGACATGTCTAAAGTTGTTACCGTGGTATTCCATGCCAGAGCACAAACAATCCGTTGCAGTCCTTTGGAATTAATGTTGTTGTAGATCCTCATGCTCCCAGTTTCAGGCAGGAACTCAACAATTTTACAGCGATCCGTGATATTGCTAACGGCACGAATGCGTCCCCATATGTGCACCTCCACCCTGCGATTGCGGGCCACCACAGCAGAGATAAGTGGAGCCGCCGCAATTGAGCTGTTGTCAAGTATGACCAACTTCTTCAGCAAATAGTTCACCTCAATCATCTTGGAGAGTTCCTCTGCCCCCTTGGATCCTATGGAGTCCTCCCATACTTGGAACTCCTCCACACTTCTATTTGTTGCCAAAGCTGAAGCAAGCAATGTAGCTCCAGTGGATCCAATTCTACAGTCAGCGAAAACAACTGTTCTAATGGTGTTGCTCTTTTGAAGCATTTCTGAAAGTGGAATGAGAGCAAGCGCTGATTTTGTGCCGAAAACATTCTTCTGGAATTCCACCTGCTTCACACTCGATCCAGGAATTAAAAATGAACAGAGAAGTTGCACCCCCTCAGACTGCCATTCAATACCATGGAACAGGAGGTTCACCACACATTTGTACTTCTCTTTGTACTCCACAAGGTGACGAAGGAACCTGTGCAGGAAGTTGACATCATTGTGCTCTTTGCAGACATGGACCCTTAGTGATCTATCACTTTCCATGGACAAGCCTGATCCCAAGTTTGATGGAACCTGGTAGAATGCGATGTTCTCCACATCCTTGAAGGCCTGCAAATCAATCTCTGAAACATCTCTCGTATACTCCCTCCCAGATGATGATGCTATTGTGATCACCCTGTGATCCATGTTCTAGAGGGTATGAATATGAATAAGGGGGAGGAAGTAAAGACAAAGGTTGCCTCTACCATGCAAGGGAATTCAGATGTATAGCTATGGAGCAATGTGCATTTCGCAGACAGATGTCACATATTGGAATACTAAAAGTGGTTTGGAAAGAACTGAGTATTAACACATGGAGAGGAGAGGCATCAGATTCTTGCCTTGTCAAGGGAGCATCATAAAGAAGGGGACAACCTTTATCTTTCTTTGTTAGCCTGAAGAGAGACCTAGAATGAAAAAATAAAGTTCAACCATAACTATTATGTTCTCAGTTTCTCATGCTGTAAATAAAATTTGCCTTGGATCTTATGCGCACTATACGTATGTCCTATGCAGCCAAGGTCACCCCATCCTAGCAAAAAGATGCACTTTTGCAGCATCAGCACATGCATCATTCAGACAGAAATTTTGCGATATATTTATTTTCATTGACATCATTCAAAACAGAAAAGAAAAGGAGTTATCTGAGCAAATGATGATTGATGTCATTATATTTTCTAGTGTATTTCTGTATTGCATTGCGGCAGCATCACGTGCTTCATTCAAAGGGAAGACAGATTCTCTTTTTGTGCATGAAGTTAGGAATAAGATGCCTTCAATTTTTAGACAAGCAAAGGGACCCTGTGCTCCATCTATCCGTTATATAGAACCATTGGGCATTATATAAGCACCACAGAACTCAAACAATCCATTTTTAGGGTTATTTCAACTCGAAAGTTGAGTGGTAGCACCTAGTAACTGAGAGAAAGCGGAATGTATACTTCCTTACCACCAAATGATGACAAACTGAAGAACTGTCATCTAAAGAAGGCAGAAGCAAGACACAGCAAGGATGACAGGTGCTCCTTTATTTGATCCTCCACTTCCTTACAGAGTCAGCCTGGCAAGATAACAGAATAATTGGTTCCTGATTCCAGAACGCTCACGTGCTCTTCTTCCTGTTATTTCTTCTTTCAATATTCTTCACCTGATTATCCAATGTTTTGCCCGGAACAAAATTTGAAATACTGTGCATAAGTCTAAAGTAACAAAATTAAATATTCCCATCAGACTGATCTTAGACAGTAGCAGTTTGAAAACGTGATGGGGTCAATTCGAGCAACCATGAAAAATAACTTAAATCAAAGCTGCTGATAAATTTTAAGATACCTACAAACAAGAAACACGACTTTTGAATTTTATGCCTGGAAACAAAGACTTGCAAATCTGGACAACACATACTGAATAGTTAACTCTATATGATAACATTTTAAGAAATGCAGACTTCTGACCGCTCCTAACAAAGAGAATATTCTACCAAGCTTTGCAATCGACTGCACAAAATATCAAACCATGACTTTTTTTTTAATCAAAGTAGTTATGTTCACTGATCTGTAATAAGGACGAAATGTCTGGGATGCAATAGACTCCGTATTCCTAATTACTATGCATATTTATTCACGGGGCACTACCCTAAGAAAATATATTCAACTTTGTTGTTAGACCATATTATGTAAACAGCAACACTGCATTGCTTTATCACGAGGACAAATATACTGGTACTCAATTCTTTTATCTTAGTTTTCATGCAGATCCAAAACACATATCAAACTGGAAAAAGAAGGATGAAACGACTGAACTTTGGATTCTCAAATCTCCCAGAAAAAGAAAATAAAAATAACAATCATATCTAAAATTCTTACACCTTTCAGATAACTGCAATTGGGAGAAACAATGGTGCAAAGAAGATTAAACTAGACGATGTCCTACAACATGCTCTTAACTGCACGCAGGGCTGGTGGTAGTGTGGTACAGACTGCACCATGATTGAACCAAACAAATCTTGTAACCTTCCCAATACTGTCAGGGACGACACATCCTATGCCTTTAACAGCTACCAGCAAAAATTCAAGAAACAAGGTGGAACTTGCTACTTCAATGCAGCAGCAGCAACCGTCACCGACCTAAATCCAATAATATTTTTAGTCTGGACTTTAAAAATCTGAACTATTACGCATGGCACCATGCTATCTAAAAGCTATCTAATATTTTTAGTCTGGACTTTAAAACATGTTTATTGCATGCCTTACTCCACGATGCACTTAAAGCCATCTTGCAGGCCACCGTTCTTGTCTCTTTGAGCTTGCAGCCTAATCTGCTGATAAGAAAAGTACGAAAAGAAGGAAAATATTCCTGTATTCCTAGAGTATCTTTCGTCGAGTCAGAAAATCAAAAGGCAGTTCTTCAACACAAACTTTCTCCTAGTGGGAGCATGTTATTTTTCAAAAGAAACATGACAGACTACAGAAGGCAACAGCTCACATGTTGCTACATACTCCATCATGTATCTTGTTTAACATTAATGTGAATGGTTGGAAGGGCTTTCTACAATATGTAAAAGCATAGTCGAGTAGCTAGGATAATTAGCCCAAAATTCAATAACTATTTTGTCCAGCATCTAATTGGGGCCAGTGACAAAACGTGATACATGAGTAAGATGACACCTCTGTCCAGAATATGGTCAGACCGTTGCTATACTAAATTGACCACAAAGTCGAAGTCCAGAGTGGCACCTACAGAGTTAACATGTTTGAAACAAGTTATGGAAGGACTGAACCAAGCTGTAGCAAGAAAATGAGCTCATATTGTGGACCAATGATCTAACTGGCCATGTTTGCATAGCAAAGAAGAAGGCCACAACATTACTTTATCGTGGAAAGGTGACTCCACCCTTTCAATAAGACAAAACTATCTGATGGAACTAAATTATAGAAACAGGATACATAGTTCCTCTGGCACGGTCAATTGATCTCAAAAATCATAAGCAGTACATCATATTCTGGAGGAAACGAGAAAGTATGTACTCAAAGTAATATTATTAATCATAGGTAATAGGTGCATAGCCTACCCCAACTTGCTTGGGACAAAAGGCTATGTTGTTGTTGTTGTATAGGTAATAGGTGCATACCATACAAGTACAATTGCATCACCTAATAAAGGACCAGATACAGAACTACCAGATTGAAACATTGTTTTCATTGGCTAAAACAAAATTTAATCAGAAGAGAAGACTGGCCCAAGCGGCAATGAACGCAAAGCCACCAATTGGAGCTGCTGAAGAAAACTTCCTGTCTTCAAGATAAGCCGTGGTGTAGCACCTAGAGAAAAAAGTGATGGGTCCTCCGTCAGTAACGTCTTTGCAATCCACGTTTCAGATGCAAGGCGTGATAACACAAGAAAACCTTCCTTCCCTATTACATTATTCTTCTCGTGATAATCTGAATTAGAGTTAAAGAGGACCGTAAGCTTACGTTCCAGAGAAGAGCACGATTCCAGCAGTGAGGAGCCCCCCAAACTGCAAGCACGGAAAGGGTCATACAACGAGCTTAAACAACGACAACAATTCAGCAAAGTGTGAAACGGACGATGCTGCCACTCACAATGTTGGGGTTCTTGGTGATGGGAGCCCCGACTAGTGCCGCTGTGTGGACAAGGTGGTACAGGGATGCGGTCTGCCAGACCTGACAAAAAAATTTCCCCAATTATCGCACGGATCAGACCCCATAAATTGGGCGCAACAGGTTGGAAACAGGAGAAGAAGGCGACTGTGGCATCATCTACCTCCTTGTACCGGGGGTTGTTGGGGCGGAACATGTGCGCGCCGTAGGTGCCCAGCCCCAGTGCGGCGACCCCTGCTCAGCTCAACCCAACCGCTCACCCAGTTAGTCAAACAGATGAAGAAAGCAGGAAGCGGAGGAGGAGGAGGAAGAGGAGATGGAGGAGGGAGCATGCGTTACCGGAGACGGCTGCCACCTTGTGCCACAGCATCGAATTCGTCAACGCCGCCATGATCTTCCGCTTCTTCTTCGTCTTCGGCTTCGCCTTGCTTCTGCTCTGCACTCCGTCGGCGGCGCTGCGCTGGTCGCCGGTAGTCCATTCATTTTGCGACGTTAGTCACCTGTGCCTAGCACACTAATTCCGCCACCCTTTCGCGGCCCAGGAAGAAGAGAGAAATCAGGCCCGATACGGCCATCAAAACCCAAATATCGTGCGGCCCGCGCGGCCAGACTAGAAAACGCGGCGAAATGGCGAGAGATTCGCGTGCTTGGCGCTTGACCCAGTTCGAAACTTTGAAAGTCCCCCTGCCCCGCCGGCCCTGCTCGGCGTGCAGCAAAAGGTACTGACACGACTCGAGTGGCAGGGGATCGCCATTACCAAACAAAAGCGCCAGCGACGGCTCCCAAAAAAAACAAAATGAAAAAATGCCGGAAACGCGACGTTGTACTACCACATCGGCAAGCAGGGGCATTTGAATTTCGAACGCCGCCGGCCGCTCCGCATCCCCAACCGCCTCTCCTCCACCCTATCCCTCCCCCGCTCCTTCCACTTCCACTGAGGCAGGCGAAGCCGTGACGCGCCGCGGCGGCCGAAGAGAGAGAGAGAGAGAGAGAGAGAGAGAGTGAGAGAGAGAGGATGAAGAAGGCGCGCGCGGCCTCGCGCTACGCGTCCTACGACTCACCATCTCCGTCCCCTTCACCGCGGCGGGCCGGTCCTCCGGCGGCCGCCGCCGGGACGCCGACGCACGGGGGCAGCCGCGCGCTGGTCGCGGCGAGATCCGGCCGCGACCTGATGGGGGCCAAGCCGCAGCCGCAAGCCCAGCATGGGAACCTGGGCTCCGTGCTCCGGCGGCTCATCTCCATGGACAGGAAGCCGCCCGCCAAGAACCACCACCATCTCCCGGTCCCTCCTGCCGCCGCCGCCGCGGCGAAGAACAACGGAGGAGGCGGCGAGAAGCTTCCGGGGCTGTCGCGGAAGCTGTTCCAGACCAGCAATAAGAAGAAGCCGGCGGCGGCCCTCACGGACGTGAAGAACGGCGGCAACAGCGCCAACACGCGGACGCTCGCCATGGTGCTGCGCAGCGAAAGGGAGCTCCTGGCGCAGAGCAAGGCGCAGGAGGACGAGATCGCCGCGCTCCGCCTCCAGCTGGAGAACAAGGACCGGGAGGTGGAGCGGCTCAAGGACCTGTGCCTGCGGCAGCGGGAGGAGATCAGCGCGCTCAAGGACGCCGTGCTGTTCCCGGACGCCGAGCCGGGGCCGGAGCCGGACCGCCGCCTCCGGGACGAGATCTCCACGCTCACCGGCCAGATCCAGTGCCTCGCGCAGGAGCTCGCCCAGGCACGTTCCCGGACACCGTCTCGACGTGTTGCCCCTCGGTGACAGAATTCTAATGCACCATTTTGCTATGTGCAGGTTAAGGCCGATAAGCACACGTCGAGATCGTGCTTTGATGACGATGGGTACTGCTCTTCCCCAAGGACACCTGGATTTAACGAGGAGACCGCTTTCTCCCTGGTGTGTTCGGTCGCTTCATCATTTATTTGTTGTTGGGATTACATTACATGATGCGTATGCTGATACATTGGTTGTGAAAATTTGCTTATTGAGTCAAATCTTATGCAATCTGTTTGTCCGCTAGGTATAAGATCGTTGTTAGCTATCAAGAAATTTTTTCTTTAGATGATAGAAATCAACAAACCTCTAGGTTACTTGAGCACATTATGGTGGATAAGTGATGTGTTTCTTTTCTTGATAACATTGTCACGTGCGAAGCTCATTGGATTGTTGCTGTCACGTTTTTTTTTGGGGGGGTAAACTAGTTTTTTTTTTTATCTGTCATGGTTCCTGTGTTCAATGGTTATATGCATTACCGTGTACTCTTAACATCATTGGTTATTTCCATTACTGCTTGCTGGTCTGAGGGAGTAGAAGCTAATCTGTATCAAAATTGGGTCTTTGGAATTAGGGACCTAGTGACTCACTCATTAACTTGTATATTTCTCAAGCAGTGAACACCTAATATGTTCCTATTTGCAATGTTGATAGACATAGACTGATTCCAATCCTTATTTATCTTGTCTGTTTGCTTCTCTCTTCTGATCTACTTGACGTGGAATACTCCCATCTTTCACTTTTTGGGTAATGCAACCATTTGCCCACCAACAAATGAAACATTTTTTAGCAGTTCTTTAAATCGTTTTCATGGTATTTGGAATGGTTAATAAGGGGCTTCCAGTGCATGCTCCTTGTTTTTGGAAGCCAGTTTTCGATACATTATAAATGATTATCCATAGTTCCCTTGTGCTTCATGATTTATTTTGACCCAGCTTCCAGTTCTTACTTTTTTGTTTGGACTAGCCAATTCCCCGTGCTTCGCTACGGATTATATAAACGAAGTCCGTTCATTTCTCAAAACAAGTTATTTAAGGGTGTGTTTGGTTGGGCTGTGGCTATGAGCTGTAAAAAGGCTGCTGTGGTCTGTGAGCTGTGGAAAAAGCTGAAAGTCGTTTGGTTGAAGTAGCTGTGGCTGTGAAAAAATTATGAAAATGTCTGTAATGCCTCTAAAAGTCTGAGAAACAATTTATATGAAAATTGATCATAAAGCATTCTCATGTTTGAAGATTAACATGTAAATGGTTGTTTTAAAAAGGTAATGTTATTTTTTAATGTGTGCATCCACTTTTAGAAAGAAAAACTTAATTTGTTTAAATTGTTATTCAACCATTAACATATGGTCTAAATTTTTGAACTCTTTTTTTGGAAATTCTCTTAACTTCTAGTGGTTTTGGTAAAAACATTAAGGCACAAATTACTACGATTAGTTACAAGTTTTTGTGAGGGCCTTTTTGCAAAAGATTCTTTCAATGTAGTTCGTTCTTGTCCAGAGCTGCAGTCTGCCATGGGCGACGCTAGGAAGCTCAAATCGGCAACGGAGGAAGGGGAAATAGTGGTTGGGGAGTGAGGGAATCGAATCCTCGGTCCATGGCGCATCCATTTGACGTGGAATTTTAGATCAGAACCATGAGGGTGGCGGTTGATTTTGTGGAGTGGCGGCCATGGCAGGTTGAACTCATTGGTGAGGCCATGACAGGTAAGCTTCGGGCTTAGAACTCCTCCGAGGTCAGCTACGGGCGCAGGACCTTCCGAAGAGGGCGGGCCTGGCTGAGGCCTCGTCTGAGACGGGAGGCGACAGGAGGAGCGCGCTAGCGCCGCCGTCGACGAATCTACGCCGCGTGCGCGACGTAGAGCAGCAGCACGCGGGGAGGGAGGACGCGAGCAGCAGGAGGAGGAGGACACGGCGAGCAGCAGCTGGACGCGGGGGAGAAGGGAGGACGCGAGCAGCAGCGCAGAGGAAGGGGTGCCGCTGACTATGCAGGGCCTTGGGCTCGCCGGCGTGAGTCGTGTGAATGGCACGGATCTTGGGTGAGTTCAGGAAGAGGCTGGGTGGGTGTGGGACCCACCTGTCGGCGCGCTCCAGCTGCGTGAGGGGCGACGAACCACGACCGCCCACCACCAACAGCCTCTTTTAAGGGTAGTAAAGAAACGACTCAGTTCATGTTCTTTTATCATTGCCGCTCAAATTTGTGCACTCTTCAAGCTCTGAAATTTTTGCAGATTATCTGATACATCATATTGAGTTCCAGTTGTGATGGCAACTGATTGTATCTGGCTTTAGTGATGATCGATTGTTGCTATCTGTTGTCAACCCAGGAGTGCAGCATTGGGGAAGCTGAGACGCCAAACTGTGGTAGCCCAGATGAAATGTTCAGCAAGGATCTTAATCCTTGCCTAACCCCGTGCATTGCCAAAAGCAAATCTGATGTGTATGCACAGTTCCATTCCACAAAGGTGGGTTCCTTCTACTATCCTTATTGTTATTCATTAACATGTTAACCTCAAGTGAAAACAAAAATACTTGAAACGAACAGTTTTCTCATTTAATCTTGACCTCCAGGGCAACCAGCAATCGACGGGATCTCATCGCAGCACCAGCAAGGCAAGAATGAACCAGTCATACAGTTCTGTTGGCAGGCCAATGTCGAAGAGCTCTGATAATATCACAAGCCAACCTCAGGCTCCAACAGCAAACGACGAGTAAACAGATCTGACCAAGACCAGATCTATCAAAACCTGTTTTGAGTTCATCACCATCATGAAGGCAGCTTCTAGCGTCTGGCATGTGAAATATTATCTATATGCATGTGGACTTGCATGGTCCATTGATACCGTTTTCAAGTTGTGTAATAACAGTGCCCATGATCAAGCAGTAATGCAAACATTGGTTTGTGCTTTGTTGTGTGGTTTTGTTTTCTGCCCAACTTCTTGCGATGTAAGTTAGATTATGATACTATCATGGACCATGATTGGGCAACACCGGTTTCCATTTTTTAAGATGTTCGAAATCAATTTGATCGTAATCTGTGGCATAAGGGCCATATTCAATGTGATGGTCTGTTCATTTTACTTTTCTTTTGGCGAATGATGTGTGATGGTCTGTTCATTATACTGTGGGAATGACGTGTGGATTGCCAGTTGCTTAGTGTCATACAAACTGTGAAGCAATTTGTTTCTGACTTGTCTTATGATTTGAACTTGTGCCCCCAAAATTGGTGTCTTGAGGGCTGTTTGCGAAACTTTTTTTTTAATGACAAATTAGCCAACTTCGTCCCAGACTTTACTATGAGGCTCACTTTGGTCCACTGAAGTATCAACTGGTCCATCTAAAATCCTCTGATTTTTACCATTGAAATAATGATAGTCCTTGGAGCGACGTAGCATGCCACATGTGTGCCTAGTAAGCTATGTTCATGTCAGGTTGGATCTAGTCACGCAAGAACCACGTGCTGTCATTTGAAGTAGATCCGTTAATAAGATCTCAACATTTCCTATCTATGTTGAGTACTAGATCCACCTATAAAATTCAATTGAATTTAACAAATACCAAAAATGGCAAATGGAGAGAAGAAAAACCTGATTTGGACACAAGTTGATCGCTCATTAGTCATATACACAGCACAATTATGCGATGAAAAATTAATTTTCAAACACTAAACTTAGTTTAACAATGATAGAGAAGCGAGTTTCATATGTGAAATATGTATATCAAAACCCAGCTAACTAATCGCTGACTAGACATGCATGCATGGCCTACACATTAGCCTAGGGACCAATTTGACCCAAAAGTGGAATTTTGAACATAAGATTATCATCTCGATAGTTAAAAGGACCAAATTGAGCCTCTGAGCAAAGTTTAAGGATAACTTTGGCAGTTCTATTTTTTCATTCAAGTAAGTTTAATTATATTTTACTAAGGAGGATTGTGAAAGTTGTTTCCGAATGATTAGTACAAAAAACAAGGGTCTGTAATCATTTTTTTGTTTAAAACAAGTTAACTAAACATTTTAAGGGATCAAATCTTGTTTATGCGTTGTTGTGTTCCTTCAGCAAAACCGTTTTAGCCAGAACTCTTTTGAGACGAAAGGTGAGAGCCGTCGGATGTGGCGATGAACGGCCAGATGTAAGCAAACGTGTACGCCTCGAGTCTACTGCCCCCCGGACCGAAGTTCACCTCTCTTCTCTCTCTCTCGCGTCGAGGGTCGTCTTCTCCACGACACCGACTCTCCCAAATCCCAAACCCAAATCTCCCCAAAATCCCCAATCATTATTCGCTCCCCTCTGTTCCGATCACGCCTCTCCAATCCAGCTCAAATTCCGTTCGATGCGATTAGAGGCGGCGGCTTAGCGAGCCCGCGCTCTCGGGCTCGCTAGGGTTAGGGTTTCTAGGGTTTGTGCTAGGGTTTGGGGCGCCCGCGATGGGGCGGTCCCGCGGAGTGCCGAATTCCGGCGACGACGACACCGGCCATAGGTTCGCGCGACGTTCCTTACCAGCTTGCCATTATTGTTTCACTGCCTGGTGCTCGGACGGGCTAATGAGCCTATGGTGCTGGTGTGTTGGTTGTTGCTGGGTGCAGGTCGAAGCGGAGGAGGGTTGCCTCGAGCGGGGATGCGTCGGACTCCATTTCCGCGGCATGCGGAGCTGGCGAGGGTGGGGGCAAGAAGGCGCTCTACCATTGCAACTACTGCAATAAGGACATTTCCGGGAAGATACGGATCAAGTGCTCCAAGTGCCCAGACTTCGACCTCTGCGTGGAATGCTTCTCCGTTGGCGCCGAAGTCACCCCACATCGGAGCAACCATCCATACAGGGTCATGGTTAGTATCTCACATCTATTGATTTTGGGAAAATCAAAGAGAAAGTGAAACAATAAATAAGGCCTCTAGACACAATAACACAACATTTATCATCACCCGTCGAATTGCTTTCATGATTATTGCAGAACTCTACATGCTTGTTATTCTTGCATCTTGCTTTACCTAAGTATCGACACATTAATGCAACAACAACAAAGCCTTTTTATCCCAAGCAAGTTTGGGTAGGCTTATCAACACGTTAATGCAACCTTTTTTTGTTGACACACTGAATCAGACTTGTGCCTCACATAACTGCACATGTAACTCTTCCTTTACCCCCTGTATCTAACCTTGTGCTTAACCAAAGTGCGCTCAGACTTCCATCCTTGCTGAACCTAACTACATTGACACATTAACCCTTGCTCAAGCCAGTATCTAGAAGGGCTGGTAATTGGTATGGTTTGACGACTTTTATTCCACCAGATTACATATTCAACCATGTCTAGACACATGGTGAAAATTTGGCTAAGCACGTGCACAAGTACACCATCCCAGGCCACCATAGGCTGGGTCGCACACTTAAATATTTTGTACTGTATCTCGTTGATTGTTGTTCCTGTTCTTTCTGACAATGTGTTCACTTAAATGCAATAGGACAACCTGTCGTTCCCGCTTATTTGTCCCGAATGGAATGCTGATGAGGAAATCCTTCTTCTAGAGGTAATGTATGTGTTCATTTGGCCTGTGTACTTTCAGGGTGGTATGTTTGATTGTTTGCTCGTTACTATTGAAGGGAATTGAAATGTATGGGCTGGGAAACTGGGCTGAGGTTGCAGAGCATGTTGGTACCAAGTCAAAGGCACAATGCATTGAACATTATACAACGGCGTACATGAACTCACCTTGTTATCCCCTCCCGGTGATTATTCCTTCCACCTGTTTATGTCTGCATCACAAAAAGATACTGGTTTTCTTAATTTAGTATCACCTCATGATTACAGGATATGTCCCATGTTAGTGGAAAGAACAGGAAGGAACTTCTGGCCATGGCTAAGGTTCAAGGCGAGAGCAAAAAAGGTGAGTTGTGATCATGTGCTCTTTTTTCATGTTATGTGGACAGTTTTTGAGGTGGCATCAAATATTGTACATTTTGTTGATCAACTAATTCAATTTTAGCTAAAGCACATGCCTCAGCTAACAGTAAACTAAAAATAAAACAAGGCTGCTACTAAACCTTAATGTTTAGAATTGTGGGAATGCTGAGTATGTGCTAGTTACAAAAAGAAGTTAGTTATTAATTTTTTAAAATATACGAATCTTGCTATATTGGTATCTCATTCCTTCTCCATTCATACAGGGACTTCATTTTTACCTGGGGATTTGACTCCTAAGGCTGATTCCCCATTTTCTCCCTCCAGGGTCAAGTATGCCGATATTTTCTCTATGATATATGAATGCCTGTGAACAGGTCTATTATAAGCTTCAAAGACTAGTTACAAACTATTTGTCTTTCCTAGGGTGGAAGATGCACTTGGTGAAGGTCCAGCTGGTCGATCACCTTCGCACATAGCTGGTGGTATGTATTAGGAATGACTACATCCGTTCTTTTATTGATGACACCCTAATGGACGTCATCAATAAAAGAACGGAGTGCTTTTCTGGACTCAATCCAAAATTTATGTCAAGAGATGATGCCATATCGGACTGATTTGTTCTGATCAATCGCAGGTGCAAATAAAAAGGCTTCAAATGTTGGACATACTAAAGATGGCGTTAATGTATCAAAAGTTGAAGGTACAATTTAGATGAATGCTACTTTCGCTTATGATCTATGCTCTAGCTCAAACAATGCCATAAGACCCATTTGCCGTTCACTTAAGAGCTACAAATGAAGAAAATGAATTGAGACAAAGCAACTTTCTTAGAATATAGATCAAGTATGGGATCAAGGCCCTAGCGATGCCAGTTCAATACTAGCACCCATTTGCCATTCTTTTTAAAAGGGATGAATGAACTAAATAAATTGAGACAAAGCAATTCTTCTTAGAATATTAATCGACTTTGGGAAGGAATACACACAAAAATAAAAAAGTGGGATGCAGTGATTTTTTTCAATCAAAAGTTATTTTTTTAGAAAAACATACTTGCAATATGAGCAGAAATGAACTAAAGATATAAGTCTCTTACAATCAAAGTGTTTAAAAGTAGTTTTTGTCCTTCATTTTTCTGTAAAAATCACTTGTTGAACCTTGCCCTATTTAATTTGCGTGTGCCAGATGGTCATGTTGATAGAAGCATTGGTGTAAAGAAGCCCAGATATTCTGCGGATGAAGGCCCTTCATTGACTGAATTAAGTGGATACAATGCAAAGAGGCATGAATTTGACCCGGAATATGACAATGATGCTGAGCAAGCACTTGCTGAGATGGAATTTAAAGAAACTGATTCAGAAACTGATCGTGAATTGAAGCTGCGCGTGTTGCGTATTTACTTATCCAGGTTCGTTAAGAGTGAGGAACATATTGTTCAAAGTGAACACAAAAACAAGCTTCTATTGCAGTTAAATTTACTTATAGTCCTCATATTTCTAGTTCCCCTTGTTCTTCATTCGTTTCCCTCTGATACCAATGGTGTGTATTCAGATGAATTTCATGTTTAGAATCCTTGCTAGATAATCTGTGTGAGTAGGCAAATTTATATGTTGCTCTCAACTTATCATGTTTATAACACAGAGTGCCTTTTTGAAGCTCTCAGTTTTGGAACCTTTACTGTATTTCCCATTCATATTTTTTTTCAAAAATGTGTTTTTCTTTGTAGGCTTGATGAAAGAAAAAGGAGAAAGGAGTTCATATTGGAAAGAAACTTACTCTTCCCTAATCCCTTGGAGAAGGAGCTTACAAATGAAGACAAGGAAGTTTACCATCGCTATAAGGTCTTCATGCGTTTTCTCTCCAAGGAGGAACATGACGCCCTTGTTAGGAGTGTCATTGAGGAGCGAAAAATTCGGAGGAGAATCCAAGAGCTTCAGGTGCTGTATTTTCCCCATTTTTTAAATGAGCGACTTGCCTGTCTGATGTGTTGTATTTGGAAAGATTCCTTTGAGTTCTGGTTTCTTAGAAACAGCAAAGAAATTATGCTTCTGATCATTGTTAGTCTCTTGCCATTCTGTATGGGTTTCATGATAGGCGGTACCATACTGATCATACACATAAGATTTCTGAACCTGTGTGTTTAACTGCATATGCATTGTTGTACTTGTGGTACCTATAAAAAGGATACGGTTATTTATTTTGTTGAATTTCAGGAATGTCGTTCTGCTGGATGCCGTACACTGGCTGAAGCAAAGATACACATTGAGCAAAAGAGGAAAAAGGAGTATGAGCTGAATGCCCAAAAAGCTAAGGAAAGTGGACAACTTATTCCAAATACTAAATCAGGACAAAAGATGAATCGACCTGTGAAAATTGAGGTTGATGGGAGTTTGGATCCCAAGAAAGGTGGTGCTGGCTTAGATTCTGGTGGTAGGGATTCTCCTAAAACCACAGGGCATACAAGTCTTAAAGCGTGGGATGATTGGGATATAGTTGGTCTTCCTGGGGCAGAGCTATTAAGTGCCAGTGTAAGTACATTTCAAAATTTAGTGCTGATTCGATGACCGTGCTCTAGTTTTTGTGTATTCTCTCTCGTAGACTTGTTTGTACTTCTGGTGCATGATACAGTGAAGAATGATGATCCATCCTTTTTGTTTCAGGAAAAGCTTCTGTGTTGTCAGAACAGATTGCTACCCAGTCATTATCTGAAAATGCAGGAGGTGTTGATGCAGGAGATATTCAAGGGCAGTGTACTCAAGAAAGAAGATGCCCATGTATTATTTAAGGTTGACCCTGTCAAAGTCGATACTGTTTATGATATGGTGACGAAAAAGCTGGGTAACCACGAGGAGGCACCAACTGTCTAGCATGTTTTTCTGAGTCTTCCTGGTGTGGTTTCACATTTGCAGCGTGACTGAGCCACCACAGTTGAAAGCTGCTACTCAAAAGTTGACTTGCCCGTAGTTGAGAACTGAAATTTGTGCAAGATGTTTGGAATACAATAAGGCATTCCCGCCAAATTGTAAAATTAATACCGCATGTGCAGCCTGAGTGTCACCGTTGCTTTCAAGAGGATAGTTGCCATTGTTGAGATTGTAGTGTCGTGTCATAGAGGTGCCTTGTAGTCTAGGGCCTGCGTCTGTACCAGCATGTATGTAACATTGACGCCCTATTTTATGTCATTGTACCAATCTGAGACATGAACTATTAAAATTCATCATGTATACAGACTATTTGGCAACTTTATATGTTCAGTTGAGTGTGCATGTTAAGGTTACCTCTGGACCTCTTATCGAAATGAACGTCAGTCATTCGATCACTCGGAGGGGCGCTGCAATGATGTAAAAGCTTATGCACATACCATCCAGAGGTCGACCTCTGTTTGTACCTTCAGGGGAACGGCCCAACATAAACTCGTTCTATTCTGGAGTCTACCTTCTGGGGCCAAAATGGTTTGTAGCAGTTGAGGTGAGCAGGCGAATAGATTCTTGAGGCTGAAGCTTTATGTTGGTCCGCATGTAAAGCGTTCAGTTTTTATTATTTACTCGAAGGTTTATTAAAGAGTATTTGTTTGAGTTTGAGTATTTAGGATTTGTTTGGATCCAAACGAATAATTGTTAGTTGACTAATTTTTAGTCCTTGAGACTCCGAACAGAGGGACTAATAGGTGTGGCTAATTGTTAGTGCATCAAAGGACTGATAGTAATCCTATTAGTCAGTTCAATCCAACTAATAGGAACTAACGGTTGCAATAAAACATGAAAAGACAGAGTTGCCCTTTATCCCTTCCAAAAAATACACGGACTAACAAATTAGTCAAGGACATAATAAGCATTTTTTTATAGCTTGGACTAACAATTAGTCAGGTTTCAAACATGCAACTGACTAATTATTAGTCGCTAATTTTTAGTCAAGAACTAGTTGTTAGTTTCTTGATCTAAACAGGGCCTAAATCGTCTTGATCGCTCAAGCAACTCGCACCACTTCATACTGGGTCCGTTTGGATGGAAGAATCGTTTCTGATTCTCCATCCAATCGGTAGGAACGGTACCAATGAGTAAAAAGCCGAAACGTTTCAGATGTGAATCGGTGCGAATCGTTCCGCGATTTTAGCCTACGAGCGTGAAACTGCTGAAGAGGTGTTCCGCAGTGTTCCGCTCCGATTCTCCTGCTCCGATTACTCCTTTGCCCCTCTCTCCTCCGCTCAGTTCCTCCATCACCGCCGACGGGCGGAGCTCCGCCCAGACTTGTGCTTCAAATCTAACCTCAAAAATGGGTTTCCCTTGATCCATAGATCATTTCCGCTAATTTTCCTCTTCTGATTAGTCACTGGAGCACCATCAATCAATCTCTTTCTCTACCTTTCTCTCTCTTCCTAGTCTGTGTTCTGCGTGCGTGCGTCATGAGGAAGAGACCGGAGGAAGAAGATAAGGAGATGTGTTGGACCTGCTGATGGGCTTGCTGGGCCTAGCCGGCACACATATAATGAGCCCATCAAATATGCTTCTTTTTTCTTTTTCTTTTTCTTTTCTTTTCCTTTTTCTTTTAAATTAATTATGACATAAAAATTATAAATATTGTATATTATGAGACTATAATGCGGCAGAAACAACAAAGCTCAACTAAGGGTAAATGAGTCATTTTGATCCCCTCTTCTCTTTGTTGAAACTAGAACCAGACAACTAGTCAAACGGTTTCTGAAGTGATTCTGATTCAGGTCGAGAAACATTTTGTCGGTGTTATAGGAACCGGGGTCCCCCAACACCGGCTAAACATACAAGAGCGCCACAGAAGATCCCAAACTAGTGGGCCACTTTGACAAGACAAGACATAATGAGGAGAGCATCTCTCCTTCTCTCTCTCCCTCTCTCGCATGCCTCCTGTGCCTGCACCAAGAGTCAGAGGAAAAGATAGGCATGCAGGCATGCATGCATGTGTGGGGCCCGCACTTTTTGGCTTCCCCCACACGCTTCTCTCACTCTCCACGCCAGGGCAAGATCGAATGGTCAAGGCAAGCTGGGGCCCACGGCATGCAGCCTGCACATGCGTCGCAGCGGCAGCAGCTCGCCCGGGTTCAAGGACCGAGGCAGCAGCGCGCCGCACGGAAAAAGGGCGCGTCATATCTACAGTGCACCCTATACCGCCTTCATTTCTTCTGTACGGCCCAATGTGGGATGCCCCTTGGCTGATAAAAGGGAGCACCCGGGGCAGGCAAGGAGGAGGCTTCTTTCAGGCTCCTCTTCTTCCTCTCTTCTTCCTCCTTCGGCTGGAGGCTCTCTAGCTCAAGAACATGAGCTCTTCTCCACTGTAATATTCTACCAAAAATACCCAAATAATCCAGACATGCAGGACGTAGGGCTATTAGCCTCCGGGCGGCCCGAACCTGGGTAAAATGCTTCGTGTGTTATTTATTTTACACTAATCCTCTACGAGATTTGCAGCGTGTTCATCCCCTAACCGAATCTTAAAGGGCGGTTCTTACTAACCCTCCATATGTTGGTTTCGTACATCGACATTTGGCGCGAGAGGAAGGGGGATGAGGCGCTGTTCTCTCTACTCTCGATATTTTCTCGTTCTTGTTCTTGCAGTTTGGCCACCGGCAAATGGCGCGCTAGCGAACCTGTTCCGAGCGTGCCTTTGGCCCCGGGCGGGTGCCTCTGGCTCCAGAGCACGGTTCCCTAGCGCAGCCTGCTGCTGCTGCTGCCGTTGCGTGAGGACGTGGTAGTTCCGGCACTACTACAAGAGCGCATGCTACGGCCTGGTCTTTTCTAGTCTTCTCCCTTTATTTTACTACTAATCTTTATTGAATATTATACTCGGGTGTCCATGGGATGAGGCGCATGCAGGACGAGCTAGCATCACTCTTTTGGCTAACTTTTCTGTTTGTTTATTCCCTGGAGAGCACTCGATGCCTTTCCACCGCCTGCCCACGTCCTTGATGCCTCTCGTCTGCGCGCACATGAGAGTCTCTCGGGCACGCGTGACCGGGCAGCGGTGGTCAGCGAGCGCGGCTGCTCTCGCTACCCGCCGTCGAGCAGGCATGGGAGCCTCCGCAACGATGCCAGCGACGAGCACGCGTGGCGCAGCGATGGCCGACGGCACCGCGCCCAAGCAACGGCAGCGCCGCGGCGTCGGCGACTTGTCAAGCTCAGGGACAGGCCTCGACTCGTGGCCGGAGTTGCGGCTTGGCGACGCCCGACTCGCGGCCGGGGTCACGGCCCAGTGATGGCTCACCCAGCAGCTCACGGCGACGCGTCATGAAGCTACGACCACGGCGACTCCACATTGGCCGGCGACAACAGGGCTCCGGGGGCTTAGCGGCAACGGTGGCGGTGGCGCCTCGCCGACGGCACGGTGGTGTCGGGCCGGGGGTTGCCACGTCATCGACCCAGACAACGGGGGGTTGCCACGTCATCAACCCGGGACGTCGTGCGTTGCCCCGTCGTCAACCCCGGGTTGCCACATCACAAACCCGGGTTGCCACGTCATCGACCCAGACAAGGGGGTTGCCACGTCATCAACCCGGGACGTCATGCGTTGCCCCGTCGTCAACCCCGGTTTGCCACGTCATCAACCCCGGGTCGCCACGTCCTAGTCCGGAGCTTCACGGTGCGGGGACAGAAGCGTCCCCCTAGATCTGGAGCTTCACGGTGCTGGGTTCCGAGCCGGCATGTGCATCTGCAACTCTGCGTGCATCAAGCCTCATTCATGAGTAAACTAATCTTTCTTTCTTTATTCCCCGGCGAGAGGACTCCACTGCATGCAGGTCTCCTTTGGGTAGTACTCCCACTTGTGCGTGCGCCCACATGGGCATGTCGGGCGTGAAGGCAAAAGCGGTCAGGCCTGACTGTAGCCTGTAGCAAGGACGGCCCGGCGGCCCCTGTCGGCGCGTCACTCCGCACCACATCACGCCAGCTCGCCCGGTTCGGGCTAGCAATGCTCAGGATGGCCACCCTGTGGGCCCTATTGGGACCCGTGCTTCTGAGCACTCGCCGGGGGCTAGCGGCTTCGCGAGCTCCAGCGCATCATGCGCGGGGAGATGACAACGCCACCACGCGCGGGTGTTCGACGCATGGTCAACTCGCGCAAGGACGCCCGCGCTTTGATGAGGCTAGACGGCAGCTGCCACCACCCGACAACCAAGCTCTGCGTCCTGGCACTCGCTTCCGCCCACTACCTCGCGCCTGCCGCTGCCCTCGTGCGTAGCTCTGCTGCGCGCGGGCCGGGGGCTCGGGGGCTGGAGCGCCCTGCTCGCCTCGGCCCCAACCCCGCCACAGCTCGAGCGGCAGCTCGGACTTGCGGCGACGACGGCGATGTCAGGGTCGGTCGCGGCGGTAACTCTGCGGCGCGCACGCGCGGTCGTGCGGCGTGCGTCGTGGAACCCGGACCCGCAACTCGGTCGTGCAGACGGCGCGCGGCGTGGAGACGCCCGAGTAGTGACTCGCGGCAGCGTGGCGACGGCCATGTGCAGCAAGGGCACAACGCCGCTCGGCCCGACGACGGCTTTGCGCGGCGACAGAAGGGCTGGGGGCTGCACATCGAGCGACAGCAGCTCTGGTGCACGGCGCCGAGTGCCGCGACGACGAAGACGCTGAATGGCTCCTCCGGCCACCGCGTCTCTGACTCGCGTTCGCCGGCCAACCCCGACTGTCGTGACTCCAACCCGGGGGCTCGCCCGCAGCTCGTGCCATCATTCTGGGGGCTACCCCGAGCTCGCGCGACCGGCTCGCTGGCTTCCCGGCTTGCGTCATCTCGGCGGGCGAGCAGCGTCTTGCCACGTGGCTACCCATGGCGCGCCCCTCGGGTGGCTGCGGATCCGGGCAAAGAGAGCGCCTGGGGGGTAGACGCGGGCATGACATATGGCTACCCCGGGCGCCCTGACGTAATAGCACCACCGCAGGACGGGACGTCCGGAATCACGCGCGCGTGGCCCCGTGAAGCTCGCGGCCGCGAGCGGATCTCGCGGGGGTCCCACCAGACAACAGGAGGGGCGCGCACGCCCGAGCAGGCGGACTTCAATGCGCACATGGGCTGCGCAGTCTCTGGTCAGGCGACGTTAACAGATCAGTCACGGCAATGTGACCCCAGGCCAAGCGTTCTTTAACTGATCACTAATCCACACTTCTTTGTTTATTCTATTTGTTGGCTACTTCTTAATGGTTGCGGGCGCATGGGTTTACGGGCACGTCCTGGCATGCCTGAACTCGTTCGGGAGTAACCAACAATCCACAGACGGTAGCAGCGTGCTGCGCTACGACGGCAACCGGGCTCGGTGCTGCACAGCTCGTTGAGGCCCCGCGGCTTGCGGTGGTGATTCGCAACTTGCCTGGCCATGGCAACGCGCGCGGGAACGGCTCCGTGACGGAACAACGCCTGAGTGGCAACATCGGAAGCTTACTTCCCCATTATAAACCCTCAGCGGGGGACTCGGCATGGTTGTGCCGACGTCTATGCTAAAGCCAGCTGTCTCATGCACTCACACCAAAGCCGATGCCGGTCGCACTAAGCCGACCACAGTCGCACAAGGCCGACTGATTTGCTACGGTCGCACCAAGCCGACCGTCTCGTACAGCCGCACATAAGCCGGCCGTTCCGCTGCAGTCGCACCACAGCCGATTGTCCCGTCACGATCGCATAAAAGTCCACTTCGGTGGCCCGCTCCGGCGGAGACCGCTGGCCGCGGTCGCCCAAGTCCACTCCGGTGGCCCGCTCCGGCGGAGACCACTCGCCATGGTCGCACTAAAGCCCACTCCGGTGGCCCGCTCCGGTGGAAATCCGACTTCGGTCATGGTGTCCTCGGCGAAAGGCAACCCCTTTCCCGCCGAGCAAGACCACTCTTCGCGCAACGTTCGATCATCGATATGGATAGGCTCGTGGTGCCACCATACGCGAAGGATCGCAGCGCCGCTACGTGGGAGTCATGTGGAATTCACGACCTCAAGCGCAATCAAGAGCAAGGCTCTTGCCGAGTTCGTGGCAAAATGGACGCCCGGTTCTGTGGAAGAGCGTGAAGAGCTCGCCGCGTGTCCAGCCAGAGACGAACCCTGCGAAGGCGACGATGCTCGCAGTGCCGCCATATGCGAAGGATCACAGCGTCGCTACGTGGGAGCCTAAAAGTGTCAGAGTTGCTACCTGTGCCCTGGTCGTCATGCTTGGTCCTGCACCCGTGACACCTGCTTGGCTTAAGGTCGCTCCGACTCCGCCGGTTCCCGAAATTTCACCCAAGAGCAAGATCATTTGGCGCATGGCGCCAGCCCATATGAGGGAGGCCTTGTGGGGTCGCAATGTGAGCTGCTTAAAGGGTTGGGGTTACCGTCTGCGTACTGGTCGCCTAGCCTGTATATACCCGTGGCATCGGCCTGGCCCAAGGTCACCCCTGTGGTCGTCACCTAAGCCCCGATCGCCTAGCTTGGTCACACACACGTGGCACCAGTTCGTCCGACTCTGCCACGACTCTTGAAGCACTCATATTTGCACCCGCAAGTCATCACTCCAGAGACAACAAGAATAAGTGCAACAGATTAGGCCTCATCGCCGGCCTCGTTGATGTCCTGCGCCCGGCAATAAGGCCGGGGGCTCCTGTCGGTGTTATAGGAACCGGGGTCCCCCAACACCGGCTAAACATACAAGAGCGCCACAGAAGATCCCAAACTAGTGGGCCACTTTGACAAGACAAGACATAATGAGGAGAACATCTCTCCTTCTCTCTCTCCCTCTCTCGCATGCCTCCTGTGCGTGCACCAAGAGTCAGAGGAAAAGATAGGCATGCAGGCATGCATGCATGTGTGGGGCCCGCACTTTTTGGCTTCCCCCACACGCTTCTCTCACTCTCCACGCCAGGGCAAGATCGAATGGTCAAGGCAAGCTGGGGCCCACGGCATGCAGCCTGCACATGCGTCGCAGCAGCTCGCCCGGGTTCAAGGACCGAGGCAGCAGCGCGCCGCACGGAAAAAGGGCGCGTCATATCTACAGTGCTCCCTATACCGCCTTTATTTCTTCTGTACGGCCCAATGTGGGATGCCCCTTGGCTGATAAAAGGGAGCACCCGGGGCAGGCAAGGAGGAGGCTTCTTTCGGGCTCCTCTTCTTCCTCTCTTCTTCCTCCTTCGGCTGGAGGCTCTCTAGCTCAAGAACATGAGCTCTTCTCCACTGTAATATTCTACCAAAAATACCCAAATAATCCAGACATGCAGGACGTAGGGCTATTAGCCTCCGGGCGGCCCGAACCTGGGTAAAATGCTTCGTGTGTTATTTATTTTACACTAATCCTCTACGAGATTTGCAGCGTGTTCATCCCCTAACCGAATCTTAAAGGGCGGTTCTTGCTAACCCCCCATATGTTGGTTTCGTACATCGACACATTTCAAACTAGAAACTGAAACGTTTCTGATTCTTGGTGAATCTGAAACGCACCCTTAATTGAGGGTGCGTTTGGTACAGCTCCAGATTCTTCGAGAAACAGAAACATTTCAGTTTTTCTCCAGAAAATAACGTGAAACAGAATCACTTCGGAAATCGTTTGGCTACTTGTCTGGATTCAGATTCACCAAAGAGAGTAAGAAGATTGAAGTGTCGCATATACCCTTGACTGTGTAGTTTTTTTTTCTATAACTTCGCCACGTATACCCTGCACAAATATATTCCCAAAAAAATATAGTATGGACCAACTCATGGAATAACTGAAGTAGTCCAGGGCAAAATGAAAACAAATCAATTAAACCAAGGACTTGTTCGGAATTTCTAGATACTTGAAGTGAATATTCCATAATAATTCCCCACCTTATCCTTATTTTTGGTCTGTCTTCTTCCTCGCGTCCGCACAAGATCAGAACTGTATCTATCCTCTCATCCTTCCAACCATGGCAACTTGGCTCCACGAAGTAGCGCTCCTTCATTCCAAGCAAGTCCACGGTGCCACTAGCTACTTTCTTCTCTGTTTCACCTCTCAATCCTCTCCTCTCGTCCAAATCGGTTCACAATCGCCATTAGAGCAGAGGCTCGATTCTGTGCGGAGCCATGGGCATTCGTTTCTCTTCGAGCCATGCGGCGGCCACCAGCCACCGGGCTTTGCGTGGCAAATTCATGTACTTCTGCCGTTCGCTGGGACGAGGTCCGAATCAACGAAGCGTTTCGCTGGGTGAAACACCACTTCTGCCGTTCCGCATCGGTAGGCCAAAATAGCGAATTGTTCCACAGCGATTCTCTGGAGAAACGTTTCACATTTTGGGTCTTTGGTAGCGTTCCGACAGATTCACCTCAGAATCAGAATCGATTCTGCTTGCCAAACGCACTCTGAATTTCTAAAACGTTGCTATTGTATTGGAGCTGCCAAGTCACCGTCTTTTCTTCTCCCTTGCCATTTTTTTAAATTATAAAATCTAGACACGGTCTTTTTCTTACTTCTATCGGGTCACATTCTTCTCGTTGGTACATCATTAACTCCGAGAAGAAAGGGAGACGAAAAGAGGAGCAGGTGCGGAGCCATGGGACCATGACCGATGCGATGCGTAGCTGCCGTGGGAGCCATGACCGATGCGTAGCAGGGAGCCATGACCGACGCGGCCACGTGCTAAGCTGCCACGAGTCACGTGCGAGGCTGGACGCTTGAGTATCTCGAAGGTAAGCACGGAGTAGTTGGCATGTGTGGAGCGCGCACGGACGAATGGACAATGAGGCTTGTTTAACCGCGCGCAATCCACATCCTTGGCGAAATATACAAAGCAGCTTCAGCGCGACGAGTTCCCCTCGCTGAGCCGACCCGCCATTCACAATCCCTCCACTTGAATCGCTTGCTTGTCGCGCGCGGGCGGAGAAACCCAAGCGCGGGGAGGAAGAGAAGGGGAGCACGCGCTCGAGGAGGATGGCGTCGCCGGGAGTGGTGGCCGCGGCGCTCGCGGTGGCGGCGCTGGCGGCGTTCTGCGGCACGGACCCGCTGCGGTGGGGCAGCATGGTGGACTTCCCGGGCTTCGAGGCGTACCCCGTGGACCTCCCGAGCGCCGCCGAGATGCCGCCGCACGCCGACGCCGTGGAGCGACTCCGCGGCGCGGAGGTGCGGTTCCGCGGCGAGGTGCAGGGCCCCGAGAGCGTGGCGTTCGACCCGCAGGGCCGCGGGCCCTACACGGGCGTCGCCGACGGGCGGGTCGTCTTCTGGGACGGCGCGCGGTGGGCGCCCTTCGCGACCACCTCCCCGCGCTGGACCGACGAGCTCTGCGGCGGGCCCAAGGCGTCGCCGTTGGAGTACCTCCCCAACGAGCACGTCTGCGGCCGCCCGCTCGGGCTCCGCTTCGACAAGCGCACGGGGGATCTCTACATCGCCGACGCTTACTTCGGCTTGCTCAAGGTCGGGCCCGAGGGCGGCCTGGCCACGCCGCTCGCCACGGAGGCTGAGGGCGTGCGCTTCAACTTCACCAACGACCTCGACCTCGACGACGAGGGCAACGTCTACTTCACGGACTCTAGCCTCCATTACCAGAGAAGGTCTGTGCTTCCACCTACCCTCTCATCTCTCCCTCTGCTCTGCTGCGTTATGATTTCATCGCATCATGTGCTGGTTGTTTGGATGGTTGGTTGCACATGTCATTGTGACCCATTAACTGGCTCACCACATTGTTGAGTTAACCTTAATTATTGCTGAAGTTTTGGGTGAGAACACTAGGGGCTAACAATTTGATTTACTTTGTTTAGCTCGACAGCTAATTGCTTGCTGTGACAGCAGACACTATGCGCCTGTTTGGTCCTTTGATCACAACACATCAACGCACAGTACCCATCAGTAGGTAGAACCGCAAGCTTTCCTACAAAAGAATGAAGGATTAAAGGAGACGATATGAAATCTAAAGCCGTTGATAGCTTGTTTTATGCCATCGTTCAACTACGATGTAACCTCACCTGTTTTAGGGGCTAATCTGTCTGAAGGTACTCTTATGTTTTCCATTGATGTATAGGGGGGAGGTACTACAGTATGCTCTTTTTGCGTTACGTTTGTGTCCAAGGGTATTGTTCAGTCAGAGCGTTTATTTGGACCTTGTTTCAGCATTTAGTTCTTTTTCGAGTTAACATTTTAAATCCAAGTATATTCTGTAGCATATCTGAAAAAATGTCATGTATCAGTACTCGTGGTCATTCATTTGCAGGAATTTCATGCAGTTGGTTTTCTCTGGAGATCCATCTGGGAGGCTCTTGAAATACAATCCTCAGACAAAGGAAACAACTGTTCTGCATCGCAACCTCCAATTTCCCAATGGGGTGTCCATGAGCAAGGATGGCTCATTTTTTGTCTTCTGTGAAGGATCACGTGGCAGGTCTCTCTACGCTCTTTCCTACATTTCGTTTAGGCTTTGTTACTTTTAGCTCATAACAGGCACTGAATGTTGTGTTTTCTTGAGACAGGCTAAGCAGATACTGGTTGAAAGGTGAAAAGGCAGGGACTGTAGATCTTTTTGCTATTTTGCCTGGCTTTCCAGACAATGTGAGGACCAACGAGAAGGGCGAGTTCTGGGTTGCAATCCATTGCCGACGCAGCTTGTATGCCCGGGTCATGAGTCGGAATGTCAAGCTGAGGAAGTTCATGCTCAGCCTTCCGATCCCCGCCAAGTATCACTACCTAATGCAGATCGGCGGCAGGCTCCATGCGGTGATCATCAAGTACAGCCCCGAGGGCGAGGTGCTTGACATTCTGGAGGACACGAAAGGAGAGGTCGTGAGAGCTGTCAGTGAAGTGGAGGAGAAGGATGGGAAGCTCTGGATAGGATCTGTGCTGATGCCATTCATTGCTGTCTTTGATCTTGCGAAGGCGTCTTAGGTACCTCCGTTGCCGTGATACACAAGTGAAAATGGGGAATTACTGCACTCTTTTCTCTGAGGATCAGTGATCCCAATAAATTTGTTGTTCGAGCAGATTGATGCGCCAGCTTTCGACATCAGTGTAACTTTCTGACGTTTTAGAACGTGTCTCGGACCTTTAAGAATGAAGTAATGAACACCTTGTGTTTCTCGGTCCATGCTGTCTAACTTGTTATTTGTGTTTGATTTGTTTCAATACTCAACTAATTTTTTCTTACTATCGATCGGCCCACGTTCCCGTCGTCAGTGGAAAATAAATTAAGACCCTGCAGATCTGACCGTGAAAGTTGAATCTTCTCCCTCCTCATCTATATTCTTCAGAGATGCTGCTCTTTTTTTGTTGTTTTATTTATTCGCGCAACCTGAACTTTGAGCTCTAATAAATCCCACGTTCCTTTGCAATAGTATTGTTTCAATTCTCTCAGAAAAAATAGCATTGTCTCAACAGTTTTCCTGCATACTGTAGATTTCAGTCCTTGCTCCTTTCAACGCTGCTACTTTCTTTCCACTTAAGGCCTGTTTATTTCTGCATACTGTAGATTTCAGGGAAACACCTCCTTTCAACGCTGCTACTTTCTTTCCACTTAAGGCATGTTCGGACATGATAGATGCGATCCAAATCCTGAGTAGAGTACTCCTTTCTCAAGGCATAATCTGTCTCTCGCTTTGTCGTGCTGCAAAAAGTGGCCCGGTTACAAATCCAGCCTGAAGTTTTTTAGAGAACTGCTATACACGTGTTATTAAAGAGTTTTACAAGCTAGTACAAGATGGAGTATACATCAAGAGAAGAAACCATCTTATATGCAAAGAATGTGTGTGTTACAATTTGACAAGCAACAATAAACTTCTATTGTCGACATGGAGAAGGGTACAGATATTGTTTTTGTATAATCATTGCTCATTGATTCACTGCTATTGTCGACATGGAGATGTATGCAAGCAAAACAATAAACTGCCATGTTTGCCATGTTTGGTAATAGCCAGTAGCCAGCAGTACAGTAGATTGTTTGACCACAAGTTCTTTGCTGCACTCACAGGATTCAGTAACCAGACGGGGAAAATTGCAATGAGGACCACAATCATTCATGTGATCCTGTCAGCTATATCTGAAGCTGCCGGCGCGGTCCATCCCTCGAAAACAATTGCAAGCCAAATCCAATATCCAATCTGAGTTCGCACGAGTCGACCAAGAACAAGTGCAAGATCACTCGCTGTACCGTATGGCACAGTGCCGATGCCATGCTGAACTCACAAGCCAAGAACGCCTAATACTGACGAGGAGCGAATTTGATCTCGTCGTAATAGGCAATCCGGCATGCTATAGCTATAGCACTATTATGTACTCAACAAAACTGCGAGAAGAAGATGAATAACTATGCTATTGGCGATGCATGGAGGAGGCGCAGGAGCTGGAGCCGGAGGAGACGCTGCGCCAGAAGCCGGCGCCGTAGAGCCTGGAGTTCATGATCTCCCGCTCCAGCTGCGACGCCGCCGACTCCGCCTCCTCGATCTCCAGCGCGGGCCCGGCGGCCGCGATCATCGCCTTGCTGCTCGCGGACGACGACGAGGACGCGTCGCCCGCCGCCGAGAGCCTCCTCTTGCGGCCGCTCCGGCCGTGGCGCCGCCTCCTGACCCGCCGCATGACGCCCGCGGGGAGCCTGACGGTGACCATCAGCAGCACGTCGAGCAGCGCCAGCGGGCAGCAGCAGCACACCGCAGCGCAGTTCGCCGCCGCCTGCCCCGCCCCCTCCGCGCACCCCGGCTGGGGCTCATGCTCCTCCTCGCCGTGCCCGTACCCGCCGTCGCGCATGCGCCCCTGCTCGCTCTTGGCGCTCGTGGCACCACTCTGTGGCGGCAGGAGGCGGCGACGGCGGCGGGTACCGAGAACACAAGCGAGAATCCACGGAGGATATCCAATCCTCGGACCGATATTTAGAGAGAGAGGCGACGGTCTCGTCTCTCGTAGTTGGTGGAGGAGAGAGAGGCGGCGATGGCGTGCGTGGCGTTGCCTTGCCTTTCTTGTCCGCGCCGCTCTGCGCCAGAAGAGGAGGGAGGAGAAGAAAAAAATCAATCCCCAGTTTTCTACTCGCCCGTGACGTGTATTTATCGCTCCCGTCCGCCGAATGCTGACCGCAAAATCCCAAAATCATGAATTTTTTTACGCTACACCACACCAAAACACGGCGGATTTCTGACGCCAAGCACGCGATAGGAACGGCTGCGGGCGCCGTCGCGTGCCAACCGCGGACGAGTGGAGGCCGAGTCGGCTGCTCGCTGGCTCCGGCTCAGGACGAGCGCGCGCACGCGGTCGCGTGATTTTTGCCAAGGATTCGCAGTTTTCTCCGTGATTTATGCCGCGGCAGGTCCTTTAGTTGTACCACGATCTTAGTACGTAACTGATTGATCCGGTCAAACCATGGTCGCGGCCCTGGGCACGCGAGGTTGAGCCACTTGGCTGTCGCGTTTAACATGGTTATTATTATATCTGTATAACTGCTCTTGGAGTGGAGCAAGAACCAAACTAAGCAAGGGGGCAATAGCTGTAGAATCTTCCAGACTCGGTCCAAACTGACTCTAATCCTTCGTCATCAGTCTTTCTTAATAAAAAAACAAGAAAAGACAAACAGCCTACCAGCACCCAACGGAGGTTACTGGTAGACAAACAGCCTACCAGCAATCGAACACATGTAAATCTGCCAACTCCCCCTCAAAAAAAAAAAAAAATGTAAATCTGCCAACTCTTCGTCCGGCAGTTACTAGAGCTGAAACTTTCTACACAAGACTGGAGCACAGCATTATTCAACTATCCAAAGGATCAATGTTAAAACACACTTAACTTATGATACAAGACAGTTATTATAAGTCTAGAGAGTTACAGAAACAAAAAGGTCAAGCTTCAGTTGAATTAAGAGCCATGCTGAAGCAGTCCTTGTCTTGCACCGGAAGTGCACACCGAAGGAGAAATCAGATCACGCAGCCTGTTGCAGAGTTGAAGCAAGATTACCATAGAACAGGTGACCCCACAGAACAAAATTAGCACATTCGGGTCCAGAATTTCTATCCTCTGAAGCAAATCACATGTAGCAGCACTTTGGCCTTCAATGGGTTGCTGCCTAGGGGGCTGTTACTAGCCTGTCAACCATTGCATCTGTGAAGCATACTGATGCCAGTAGCACAGCTTCATAAATTAGCTTGGCTGTCGAGAAGCAAAAGCTGCTTTGCTTCAGCGACATTGATCCTGATGGCCTCAAGATCCACCTCGACCTTCTCGCCAACGGACATCATGGATTCATCTAAACTGCAAGAAGAGGTTAAGCTTCTTCTGTCTCGTAGAAGCTCACTGAGGTCCCCCATCGCTTCATTCAACTTCGAATGCAGCTCATCCAAGCCCCTGGCTTGATGCTGCAAGGACTTCTCACATGCTTTGATCTCTTCCTCCTTCAGGTTGACTTGGAAAACACAGTCCTGATAGTCGACCAGCAATGCCTCCATATCCTTCGCGCCAACCTCCCAAATCTCTGTCAAGGCATTGTCGCGAACAAACTTCTCGATGTCAGCCTCCATCATGGAGAGGCAGCAACCATCTATTTCTTTCTCAAGGAGTGTGATCTTGCAATCAATATCATCGCATTTATTCAAACTTTTTAAATGCCTTTGCACCATGGCGTGCTGTTCTCGGGCCTTCCTCAGTTCACATGTAAGTTTTGTGCGTTCCTCCTCAGATCTCAGTAGGTCAGTTGCTTTCATGGGTTTATGCAATGGTGCAGTGGAAGTATCAAGATTATCAATAGCGAAAAGGACCTTTTCTTCCTCCTTCCGTTGAGTTTCATAGGTGCGAAGCTTCAGTTTAAGGCCATCAATTTTGTTTCTCAACTCAGTATCAGATTCCTGTGCTTTTATCCTAGCGGCAGATAATTCCTTTTTGCGTCCTTGGAGACAAATCAACTGTTCCTTCTTTTGATTCATTAATTCAAAGGTTACATTGAACTTGGACCCAGTAAGGGCTTTGGTCTTCAAATCAAAGTTCCAACATCTTGCTGCAGGCAAGAAATACTTGCGTTCAAAAGAATTTTTCTTCTCCTGTGATTCAGACAGCGCATGCTTCAGGGCATTGATGCCTTCCTGACCATGCTGCACATGTAGGGAATGGAGCTGAATGCTTGCTGAAATCTCTTCCGCCTTACTACTAGCCACTTCGAGTAGTTTAAAATATTTTACTGCGTCCTGAGCAGACCCAAGCTTGTCTTGGACAAGCTCCAGCTTAATCCGAACATGCTGCAGCACTTCTTTAAAAGCTACAATTGTGGAGTCATGAACATGTTTCACTTCATGATTATCAGGATCTGCTGCTTCACTCATTTCAACATCTTCCTCATCTGACTGAATCTGTTTTCTAGTTTCAGAACTACTTTGCTCGAAAATTTTCCTTTTGAATTCATCTCTTTCCTGCATAGCTTTCTCATACAGACCCATAAGTCTATCATTTTCCTCATGCATCTCTTCAAGTTGAAGACGCAATTCTGAGCCAGATGAGTTGTGTACAGGCAAATCTAATGCTCCTACTGGTTGGGCATCCAGCAGATCTTTATTTACAGAGTTCCTTTCAAGGGGGATATGGCTAGCCTGATCACTTGCATCTTCAGTTTGAGGAAAGGTAGGACAGTTTCCTTGCTGACTCGCCTCAACGTTCGCAATAGTGTGTTCATATAGCTCAACCAATCTCTTGTTATCCTCAATCAAAACCTTAAGCTGCATCCTTAATTCCTCATTCTCTTTGGCCAAACCAATCGCAGTTTCATGAGCTTCTGCTTCCCTTTGACTTGCAGAAGCTATTGCGTCAACCAAAGTCTTAAGTTCGATCTGAGCATCAGGCAGGTCATGAGAATCTCCCTCTCCTTGCTCCTGGAGCTGCAAAGCCTTGATTTCTTTGTTTACGTCAGCATGTTTCTTTGTAAGTTCCAACTCTGTGGCCAACTCGTCAACACGCCTGCACATTGTTCAGCGTGTCAAAAAATGGCATCAGAATAGTAGCTACTAGCTGGCATCAAAGCTCTGTACAATGATTTTAATTTTTTAAAAGAAAAAAGAAGAAACACACAGGGTGTGGAAGGGAATAATCAGCAGGAATGAACTACTAGATATAATCAAAACCAAATGATCAGTAAATGGTCTACTGATTGAGCGTTTGAGAACAAAAGGACTGCTCATTAACATGACTGCGTAAGTCCTGAACCACAACAAATGCTATAGCAGCTACTGTGGCATGCAAGTGAATCAAAGGCCACATAGCACATGAGTTGAGAATAACAACCACGTTCCCTTCTGAATTTGGGCCATCCTGTTTTGTTTAACATACAAGCTATTTCCTTTGTACGCTTCAACAGTACAAGAGTAATTGCCATCTCTAAAGTTGTTACTACCTCCGTCCCTTTATAAAGGGCGTTTTGGGGGTCTGAATTTTTCCCTAAATGTAGGGCGTTTTGAGAATAAGACAAACTTTGTGGTTGGTGGGAGGGTTGGTGGAGGGATGGCTTAAGGTAAAAATGAGGGGTATGGTGGTCTTTTGACTATTTCTGTGTTTGAATTCTAGAAAGCCCTATATTTAGGGACGGAGGGAGTAATATCTTAATAGACAATGTAAAAAAGGAAACATATCAATTATTAAGATTTCCTAGTACTAGTAAGTACAGGGTGGAAAATTAGTCACACAATTCTTTTTATACTATTGAGAAAGCATTTTCCAAATAGTAAATTTGATAGTTTTTAACATATTAATTGTCTAAGCTTACAAACGTTGCAGAAGGAATTCAAGGAAATCAAATAAAAAATGGAGGCGTACCTCTCAAGTTTCTCTTTTGCTTCAAGACTGAAGGTCAACTTGTTACGCAATGACTCGATTTCTCTCTCATTTTGAATAGCCTGAGGTGCAAAAAGAAAAAAACGGTGTTTAGCTACAAGAAAACTAGAATACCATACTCAAGGGCATAGCTGGAGATAGCTATGTATGGAGAAATCTTCTAACACCAAATCACCAACCTGCAAACGAAGAAACTCATTTTCCTCATCACCAGCTGACTCCCCGAATAATGAGAGACCCTGCATCAGTTTTATACGCAGAATTGAGTTCGAGGTTTTAAGTTTAGCTGTAATGCAAATGTAATAAAAAGTAATAATTTTGCTTTAGCTGCCAGTTTCATGAAATTAGGGATTTAATATTAAGTTCAAGACTGACAAACTTAATTCCGAATTCTGCAATCGGCTAACCTTATTAACAGGATCCTTCTCATGCATAAGCTTCCAGTCAAGTGCTTCTAGCAGCTGCAAATAAAGTTACAGCTATTTAACAAGCTCACTAGTTCAAGAAAGCGACGGTACATAATGAACATTTACCACACCCGAGATCCAAATGACATTATGTTACTTTTGCGTACCTTATCTTGTAAAATAATTATTTGCTCATGCATCATTTCCCGTTCACCTTCATCAACAAATGACTGCAACCTGAGAAAAAAAGGGGGCATCACACTTAAATTATATTAATACTATGCGAGAAACCAAAACTTATACATAGAAAAAGCTAATTTCTGAACCGGTGGCTATTGTTAACAGTAGACACAACAACAAAATTGAATTGATAGCGCCATATTGAAATATTCAAGAAAGATTAAAAGTGACATGTAATGGCAAAATAAGGTTAACATGATAAATGAACCAGATTATTTCAAAAAAATAACATATTCAAGAATCAGTTATTATTTGCCAATACTCAATAGCCATGCAAGAAATAAAGAGTCGAGCCACGAAAAACCATTTGTAGAGCAGAAAATATTTACGAGAATGCTAACCTTCGCAGATCTTCTTTTAGTTGTAAGTTTTCCATTGCAAATTTTGTAATTTCTGGATTGCGATCAAGTTGACTCCGCAGGACCTCCAATTCCTTCTTAAGGTCTTCCTTCTCTTGCAAAAGATGTGCTTCAGCAGATAATTTCCCTGAAGCAACTTGTTCCAATCTTTTGATCCGTTCTTCACGAAACCTAAGCCTCATCTTGAAACTTCGTACCTCTTCTGTTCTTTGAGCTGCCTGTGGAGCGAAAGGTATATAAAAAAGTTAACACGACTATTTGCCTCCCCCCCCCCCCCCCAAAAAAAAAAAGAGTAAGGTAGAAATACAAAATCTTTTGAAGAACTACATACCAGCTGTTCGGCAATCTGCTTTGCAGCAATTGTTGCCTTCAATTTTGCATCCTTCTCTTGTTCCCTCCTAAAAGCACCGACAAGGGCAGCATCATAATCGTGCCTCTGAAAACAAAACATCAACAATAATAGTGTAAGTAGCCATATTCCCATCCATAAAAGAAAAACTTGTCAAGCACATCAAGATCTACAAGCAAGAACAGCTATGAGTTACCTGTGTGGTCCTTTTATCAACAGTTAGTGGAGTGAACATGCCATAACCTTGATCCCATTTGAATGTGCCAGGAGACTCACATACAGATCCGACGCCGCCTGTTTTGTCAGAATTTACTAGTCCTTGCAAACGGCCAACTTCTTTCTGCAATAGTAGAGCAAGCAGTTCTAAATTCAAAACCCAGACTAGTATGAATGCCCTCTAGTACAGTAAGAATTCAAAAAGAATGTAATCATCTATACCTTAAGGTGCTGAATCTGTAGACGCATGCTGAGAACATCGCCTGAAGCATCCTCATTTATGATAGCCTACACAGAGAAGCAGTCAGCTAATGCTTGTAGAGCACCAGGTGAGAAAAATGCAAAGTAATTAATATGTGCCAATTACATACATTATTCCTTATATATTTAGCCCGTTGCGCAAATTTTAAAGTGCTTAACGTCTCAGCAGCACAACTGGTAAGAAAAGGATTGACATTTCAGTAATATGTCAAGCTCAGGTATAGCAAAATAGGAGGTATAATGGAATTAAAAAGATAAGTCAGGATTAGAAATCAACCAGCTAGATGGGCTTATGTTTGCGATTATGGTTGTCTTTGAGTTTCCTCCAAGGGAATCCTGGAAAGCAGAGAAAAGGCGTAAGCAAAATTTTATCATCAAAGAACATTCAAATTCACACCAACATTTCTAATTAATCTATATCTCTAGCTGTCAATCTAACTAAGATTACCTGGAGGAGAAACGTTAATTTTGAATCTCGGTAGGGAACGTGGTGTGATTTTTTGTTTGACACAGCAATGAGGTTCGTAATGACAAGCCTGCAAGAATGCCATTTGACCAAAATGATGAGGAAGGAAAACATACAGTTCTATTGGACTCACTACAGTAAAGTAAGTTCAAAACAAACTTCAAAATATTTATATTGTTTGAGGTAAATTTGAGAAGATGCTCAGCTAACCCTAAAGTCGAGAGTGATTTGTTGATGTTGGTAGCTTCCTTCAAGCGTTCCCCTTCAGCACCTGAGCTCTTTTGCCTACAAGGCAGAAGTCACAAATGATGAGAGGGGTGAAAGATAATGACAAGGCGCCTGCAATGAAAATCTAAGAAATTCACACTTAAATATTTCTACCTCTGTTTGCCGATATATGACGCTGATTGAACTGCAAACAGTTCAACCAACATCATATATTAGCAAACGAAGGGAGTACTTTTGCAGCTTACCTCTCTGAGCCTGCAAGATCCACAAGGTTGAGACGAGAAAATCTGTGGTGGTTGATGCCTTGTGACTCCCACTGTATGATTAATTTACAAGAGTAAGAGAGGAACACATACATGTCCAACAGGTTACCCATAATCATAAGCTTGTGGATATTGACATCTTTTAAATCAAAGACTAATAATGAATATGCTATAACATAAAACACATAGAAATAGGTTTAGGGAATATTTATTTGCGTACCTTGCTCTCTATGAGGCAAGTGAAAACACTATGAGAGCGGCTACTTGCTCTGTTCATATTGGTAGCAGCCACCTTTCTGTTTGCTGCGCCCTGAAAGAAAATGAGAATGCACATTATGCTATGTCATGTAAACCTAGAAGCTAGAAGTGGTATTTGCAGGTTAGTTCCAATTGAAAACTGATAAAGATGTTGAAGCTTGCTGCAATCTCAAAGATGAGACAGCCTTTGGCTAAATTTGTAAATAAAAGAAAATGCAGCAATTTGATTAATCTAACCTCAATAAGTTGTTGCATCGCTTCTCGAGCATTGGAAACCTCGTGTTCAGTCAGATTCTCAACATGGACACCCTTTTTAGCATCCTCTCGGATCTGCAACAAAGAATGTAGCACCAATCAGGTATTGGTCCAAATAATGTATATGTCAACACATTTGAAATTTTATAACAACACACTGAAAAGGTGCAAGAACAAAAATACAATGAACAACAAAAGAACGGGAGACATTTCTAGACTAGACATAACTTGAGCCACAGAAATGCAAAATAGTAAATAGCATAAAATTTAAGTGTGTGTTCCAGATAATTACATGCAAGTTTACAGCATTTGGGTTCAGTAAATCCAGAATCTGTTCATTATAGATCTCCAAGAAAGAGCATTTGCAAGTGAACCTAAGCTTTTCCTCTTTCCTTATTTCCTTTTCCTGCAAAGTGTGGTAAAAAATAAGCTAATGTAATATGCCAGGGATAGCTAAATGAGCCTTCCACACAGACAAGGAAACTTGCCTTTTGGATTCTTGAAAAGAGATGCTCAAACACTCGTGGTGTCATACCACAATTCACATTGTTCCTCCGCGTTCCATTCTCTATATCACCAAGCATCGTGTGTGTTTTTCCGCTGCCAGTCTAGCAGACGCAAGTACATTTGTAAGCATAAAGTTCAAAGGCAAATTGAGAATGACACTCTATCCACGATACACAGAAAACTTTGGAATCTGCTGCAGGAACTAGAATGCGAAACATGTAGCTCACCTGCCCGTAAGCAAACATGCAGCTGTTATAACCAGCTATGCAGTTGTCCACCATAGGCACCCCAGCAACCTTAAACATGTTCTCCTGAACAGCACAAAAGGAGGAGTTACACAATTTGCACAGATAATCAAGTCATACGAAAAATTGGTGGCCTATACTAGGCTGGGAACTGGAAGCATCAAAAGCACCTGCGTAACATGCTCATCCGCGACGAGATCGAAAGTGAAACGGGACTCGGGATGCCCCGTCCAGGTGAGGCTCTGGCTGCTATCCTGCCTGACACACGTCTTGTGCCCCTGCAGCGATAACTCGCTGCTGCTGAGCGGCCGGATACGGATCACAACCTGCAGATTGGAAGGGTTAAGCAGCCACCACGAAGTGCTCGACGAAATGCTCGCAGAGCGGGATAACCAGCGGATGGGAAGAAGAGGGGGAGGGGGCTAAAGGCGAGGCGGAAGAAACTCTACCTGCACATTGTTGTCCTTCCAGAAGGAGGGGTCCTCCTGGAGCTCGAACCGCGCTGGAGTGGGGGCGGAGCTGCCGCCACCGAGCTCGTCGTCGAAGTCGTCCGACGGCATAGCGGGGACGTGGCGGATAGCGGCCTTGGGCAGGTGCGGCGGCGGCGGATCGGAGGTGCGGGTGGAGGAGGACGATGCGAGATGGGGGTTGGGTTTGAAATGGGGAGGGGACAGCGGAGCTAGCAGCTGAGGCGAGGAGACGTTGGCCGATTTCGAATTTGGGGCCGCGTCCGCCCACGCTGCGCAGCGAATTTGGGGTCTGCGGTGTGGGCCCCGTCCAGGTCAGTAGATTTTGAACGCGGTACTTCAAGGAAAATTTGAAACTCATCACTCAATTTTGAAATGATTTACCCATGTTCAACAGAATCTTATTAAAGAGTACTACCAAACGAGGGGCCTACAAATTCACTCCATCTACCATATTCAAAGGGTATTTAACCTTTTTCTTTACATGATGATGCTATATCATATATAGGTGAAAACTACGCATGAATGTTGGAATGTGCAAACAGGAGCTCAACAAATGGATCAGAATGTAGGGGTGAAACCGTGAAATTTCTTCAAATAGAAAGCAAAAAAGATATGGGAAACCATTTTTTTGGAAGCCATTGAGTTGCATTTATTCACCATTTGAGTACTTTCTTAAAAAGGCGGAGAGCTCTATAGCGGTTCCTATTGTAAAGCGGATAATCTAATTATCTAAGGGGGTGATTGGTTGGGTGTACCACCCCGACCAGGCCCTTCGCGTGCAGCCTTCATTTGATTGGTTGACTGGACCATCTCTAGCTAGGCTCTGTGCATGCAAATCCGGTTGATTGGTTGGCTGCTTGAATAAAGCCGAGCGTGACCCGCACGATGCAAAAAGCAGCCTCGGCCAGGCTCCGGGGAAATGAAACTGGAATTCGTTTCTCCCGGGCGAGGCCCGTGCGCTGCAGTCCAGACGGGACCTGGCTCCCCAGAAGCAGGCCAGGCAGCGTTCCGACGACAACCAATCACCCCTTAAGTAGCACCAGAGCTGTTGGTGCTATCTGCATCACATATCTGCCCAGCAGACGATGCTGATGTGCTGCTACGACTAACATATGTTTTTTTCGGCCTGGGAATTGAAGGGAATGGTTTGAAGAGTATCAAAAATAATTGGTATAGGCTAGTGTATCTCATCTGTTTTTGATACGACCTCCACAAGATGAATGGTACAGTAATATAGGAGAGTTGAAGCAAAAGACATTGGGCTAGGAAGAAAATGGCATGCAATTTCATACTAGAACATGAATTGTTGAGTAAGGGATTGGTTTGGCATACTTTTTTTTTTGGCTTTGGTTATACTTTATACGACAGTTTTTGGCTTTGGTTATACTTTATACGACAGATATACAAAGTGTCATCATTAAACCGTACAGGCATACAGCGTAAAAATAAGAACTTTTGTGCAGGAAAAGAAAAAACTGAAATGGTTTTAGAAAGAAATAAATAGCAAAACAATGATTCACGCGCCAGGTAGGGGTCGAACCTACGGCCTTCTGCTTAGGAAACAGACGCTCTATCCACTGAGCTACAGGCGCCGTGATGATGAAACACTCTCAATATTTTTAATTACTGTTTCAGCGGGACCATAGGGCTCTGTTTTCACTTTTCAAGCTCGAAGTCTCGAAGAGGCTAGAGGAGTCCAGAAGCGGCGGCGGCGTGGGGAGAAGCGAGGAGCGACGCCGGCGCAGCCGCCAAAGCACCAACAAACAACTCGACGACCATGGCGCTGCTGATGGAGCCCGGCGCCGAGCCCCTAACGGAGAACGAGCAGGCCGACCTGGCCGCCATAGCCGCAATCAAGGAGTCGGCGGCGCGCGACTACAAGGAGCAGGGCAACCAGTTCGTCCGGAAGGGCCGGAAGCACTACGCGGACGCCGTCGACTGCTACTCCAAGGCCATCGCCCAGCTGGAGCCGTTCTCCTCCCCCGACGCCGCCGCCGACGCCTCCGTCCTCTTCGCCAACCGCGCCCACGTCAATCTCCTCCTCGGCAACCAACGCCGCGCGCTCGACGACGCCGAGCAGGCTGTCCGCCTCTCTCCCTCCAATGTCAAGGTCTGTGCCACCCCGTCCCCCTTCTTGTTACGCATTTTGGAGCCGATGGAGGACCCGCCGCGTGATGTGTGAGGTTCTTGTAGCTAGGCGTACTACCGGGCGGCGAAGGCGGCGCTTGCTCTTGACTTGCTGCCGGATGCCGCGTCCTTCTGCCGGAGGGGACTCGAGCAGGACCCCGCCAACGAGGAGCTCAAGAAATTGCTGTCGCAAGTGGACGCGCGGCAGAACGAGCAGGAGCATCAGAGAGCCAAGGTTGCACGAGCCATCGCCAATGCCAAGGTGTCGTCCTCTTCAAAGATGCCCCCCAGTTTGATACTGCCATTGTGCGTTACTACTCCAATCCGTGGAATTAACTGGCACTATTGTGTGTGTGTAGGATCTTGCTGCTGCTATCGAGAAGAGAGGGTTGAAGCTTGGGAAGGCATCCTATCAGGAACTCACTGGATTGAAGGAGCCAAAGCTGGATGACCAGGGCGTGCTCCACTGGCCTGTTCTTCTGCTCTATCCAGAAGTCATGTCGAGTGACTTCATTGAGGACTTTCCAGAGACAGATACATTCGCGCCCCACCTTGATGTCATATCCTTCACCAGTTACATGATGTGTTCTTTCTTTGATTTAAATGTTTAATTGTGTGAGCATCATTATTGAAATGACCTTAAGGTGTTCTCGGAAAGCTTGATATCCTTAACTATCAAAATAGCCTTATTGAAATTTTGATATCCTTAACTATCAAACATGTTCTCAGAAAGTTCACCACCATTGCCGTGGGACGAGAACCATGCTTACACAAGGGAGGCTATTGAGTTGTATTATCAGGTTTGAGTTGACCGCTAATGCTGCTCATAGAAAAATCTGAATACATTCTATGTGGCCTCTTTGTAGTACAATGATGTTTCTGAACGACTGCTAATGTCCCCCTTTTTTTTTGGTTTCACGTTTCCTACTGAATAAATCACCATGAATTCTGGTAAATTATAATTAAGAACTGTTATAAGTGAGCAAGCTTGTATCCTGGCATATTCTACTGAACTTGCATAAGATTGCAGATATAAGCTGCCACCAGGATAAGGAAATAAAGCTTAATCATCACATGACACTTACTCTGGAATTCTGGTCTATAGTTTACTTTGTGATATATTTGTATTGGCTTTGCTTGAGGTAGTCATTGGTTGTATTTCAGTTAATTTGTAATATTTCTAAACTTGTAACCTTACAGTATGCATATCTGATTTTGAAAATCGTAGCACATGAAAATCAAGTGATATTGATTAATGACTACTCAGATTTTGATCATCCATCATCTAGTTCAACGTTTGTAGTTCAACAGCCTTTTTTTTTCTCTCTCCTCAATTCACTGTACCTACTTGTTGGACAGCCCAGCTTTATAGGATACAGAAGCAAGTTGTTTGCTGTTCTTTTAGCTGACTCTTCACTTTGATCCATTAGGCTGGTGTTGGCACACGTATGTCCAGAAGTGAAATATTACAATATCTTCTAGAAGGTACTGTAGACTCAAAATCACTTCCAGAAAGCCTTCTTGATGTGGAGGATGAAGATACTGGCAAGGATAGGACAGTTGCATCACCAGGTATGCGGGCACATCACATTCTGATTTTCCTTAGCATCACACCGATTCAGGACACTGCCAATGTGCCATTCTTTTACAACCTCCATTGTTTTTAATTGATGACGTTAGGACAACTTTCTTTGCTAAAAAAATGAACGAACAACGTTACAACGCTGTCCTAACTTCTTCATCAGTAAAAGAAAACGAGAGGGAGTAATTAGGAAGGTCCCGAAGGTGTTGTACTACCGAGCCTTCACACTTACTTGCATTGTGCCTGGATATGCAGGTGAAAGCTCTGGTAAATGGGTCAAAGTAAAAGAAGGCACAACCCTACAAGAAGTGCTGCATCATAAAGACTATATCATTCCTGCAATTCCTGGTTTGTTCCTTCATTCTCAAGACACTTTACATTGTTACATGTCCGACACATGGCAGTGAACAATTTGCACTCCATCTTTCTACATGCAGTGTTCTTTGTTGTTTCGAGAAAGTCCACCTTCTACATGAAGTTCAAGGCTGGAAGTTGGTCTTTGCCATAAAACCATGCTACGTTCAACTTAACATATTTGGAAGATGGTTGACGGGGCGAAAGATACAATCAGAAATTTGAAGATGTTCCGATGATCCTGATTGTCCAGTTGTAGATGAATAGGTGTGCTCTAATCAGCATCTAGGACAACGCTGGCTATAAGAAATTTTGCCAGTTTTCTTGATCGATGCCTTCTGGTTGAGTAGTAGTTTTATGGAGAAATACCCACAGAAATATATTGTAGCATGAATCTCTGGACGTGGTTCAAATTGTTGGCTTGGTGCCGTGGTGTAGTGTGTTGCTGTGACATTTACAGTTGATTTGGTGAGCTTCCATATCTCTATTTTTCTTTCAATTTTCCAAGTGGCTGCCAGCAGTACACCACCATGGATTAGCTTCTTGCAACGCTCGTATCATGAATACAGCTTACAGAAGGCGTCCGTTTCTGATTGTTTTGTTTGCCTCCCCGAAGTGGACACTCGGATTTGTATGCTGGTCGGAGCAGATGGTCTGCGCTGCCATGCTCGTTTCATACGGAAAACCTACAGCAGCAAGGCGATGCGGTTTTGCTGGCATGGCCTGCTGCGGTGGCGCTCCGCGGTGCGCAGCCAGTGCCAGGTGTCTGGGTCGGAAAACCCGGGCGCACGCGTCGAGGACGAGATGGCATCCGAACGCAAGCACTTGCTGAGAAATGGGCAAGAGAACAAGAACGGCCGCTGCCCCGTTCAACTCGCCGTGATCATATAAGCTGCGTCGAGTTGCGAGTTAGCCGGTAACACCATGGAGGAGGAAGAGGCCGTGGCCGCGGCGATTGTAGCGGAGGAGGCGGCGGGCGGGACGGCCGGAACGCGAGTGGAAGAAGCCGAGAGGTCGACGAGGAAGGTGCCGGCGCTGAAGGTGTTGGCGGCCGTGGACGCCAGCGACGAGAGCCTGCACGCGCTGTCGTGGGCGCTGGACAACATCGTCAGGGGCCACCCGGACGCGGCGCTTGTCGTCGTCTACGCCCAGCACGTCGTCGACCACCTCGTCTACCCCGTCGCCGCCCACGGTATCGGTACTGGCTAACTCAGCGCGTCACTCTTTAATAGCAGTTCTTATTACGCACTGCAGCTGACACTGGGTCCCTGACTCCTTGAACTGTGCGTGCGCGTGCGCGTGCGCGTTCGTGCGCCGAAGCCGTCGCGTACGCGCCGACCGGCGCCTTGGAGTCCATGCGGAAGGCGCAGGAGGAGAACTCCCGGAGGATCGTGGCCCGCGCGCTCGACATTTGCAAGGCGAAACAGGCAAGCTTCAAACAGATCATCGACTATGACTAATAAGATACAAATTCCAGTGGAACCGGCAAAAACTGAAAGCGCTTTGCAGGTGGACGCCACGGCCGCCGTCGTGGAGGGCGACGCCAAGGAGGCCATCTGCCAGGCCGTGGAGCGGATGCAGGCCGGCCTTCTCGTTCTCGGCAGCCGGGGCCTCGGGGTAATCAAGAGGTAGCAAACCACTAAACCTATCATTCCATCAGCATGCATCAGTGAGGGACTGTTCAATTAATTCTCCATGGCTGATATATGTCCGTGATCGCTTGATGGTAACGCAGGGCGTTCTTAGGCAGCGTGAGCGACTACCTCACCCATCACGCCTCCTGCCCCGTCCTGGTCGTCAGGCCGCCCAAAGCACACGCCAAGTGAAGAACTCCCACAACGAACGGACTCATGGGGGGCATGTGAATTAGTGAACTTGCTTTAAGCGTATGCAGAGAGCCCTGTACTGTAAACAGTTGTATGATCAAGTTACTATGTGTTTCTTAATTACAGTGTGCGTACTGAATAATCAACTGATATACTAGAAGAGAATGAGCGATCTGTGTACTACACGAAGCGCTTCTCTTGCCTGCACTGTAAGTGGAACGAACTGAAAGAAGGGGAAAAACTCTTTTAAGAGCTGCAGCGTCAGCTATCTTCCCTGCAACTTCTTCGGTTTTACTGTCCCTTTAATCTCAGCCACAACCATGACGAACGTGTTAAACACGAGTTGTCAGAGGTTGAGATGCTCCTATATCAGTGTCAAACCATGTTGCCGAGTGCCGAACACTGACCAGATTCCGCGCTCGGCATGGTCATGGTGTTTCTACGGTCCTGCGGACGGATATGCATGCATCAGGGAGCCGGTGACGCCACGCCGTGCCGTGCGCTTCCATGCTCGCTTACACGCGCCCGCTCCTGTGAGCCGAGACTGGATTACGTCTGGCCTCGCGGTGCTGGCACTGGCATGCTGCGTTGGCGCACGCCTCTGCACCAGGTGTCCGGGCACCCAACCCCACGATGCATGCAGAACGGAAGAAAGCGAACAAGAACGACCGCCCCCGCCGCTCATCTCTATCCCCTGCCGCTGTCCACGCAGCCGCACAGGACAAACCGGGAGAGAGGCGAACAGACGCCGCCGGTTTGCGCGCTCCTCTGCTAGCTGTGTGCGGAGATACACGAGCAGTCTCTCTCTTGCAGGGAAGACGCGTCGACGCCGTCGCGACAGCGCCATGGACGAGATGGCGGCGGCGGCCAGCGGCGGGGCAGGGGGACAGCATGCCGAGAGGAAGCCGGGGCTGAAGGTGGGTGGTGGCCGTGGACGCGAGCGAGGAGAGCCTGCACGCGCTGTCGTGGGCGCTCGACAACATCGTGCGCGCCCACCCGGGCGCGGCGCTCGTCGTCGTCCACGCCCAGCACGACGCGGAGCACCTGGCCTACCCCCTCGTCGCGCACGGTACCCGTAAGTTCCGTACGTACTGGCCCGTGTGGCAAACAACGCCCGGCACTGACATTATCTCGAATAATTTTGTGGCTTCTGTGCATGTACGTGCGCTGGTCCAAGGCATCGGGTACGTGCCGCCGGCGGTGGAGTCCGTGCGGAAGGCGCAGGCGGAGAGCTCCAGGAAGGTCGTGGCGCGCGCGCTGGGCATCTGCAACGCGAAGCAGGTTAGTGAAGTCGATCATTGTGTTGCATTGCACTGCCACGTTTTCTCTTCTCGTCGCCGCGTCGAACGCCGGCGGGCGGAATTGACGGGTGGCGCGCGCGCGCGCATGCAGGTGGACGCCACGGCCGCCGTCGTGGAGGGCGACGCCAAGGAGGCCATCTGCCAGGCCGCGGAGGATATGCAGGCGGGCCTCCTCGTCCTCGGCAGCCGGGGCCTCGGCAGAATCAAGAGGTAGCGAAACGTGTCGCTGAATCTCCTGTACGTGGTCAGGACTGTAATTTTGCTCTGCTGCTCTGATCGTGTGTGTGCTGGTGACGATGCAGGGCGTTTCTTGGCAGTGTGAGCGATTACCTCGCGCACCAGGCGTCCTGCCCCGTGCTGGTCTTGAAGCCGCCCAAAGCGCATGCCAAGTGAAGGGAAGTCTCAGATGATTCTGGAACGCCGCTTGTCAACTAGTTACTAGATTTTTTTTTTGTTGAGGGAAACTAGTTACAACCTCCATTTCGTTTTACTTGTCACTGGCTAGTTACTGTAGCAACTTTGACCGACCGTTTTTTTCTACAAAATTTTGATGAATACTTCAAAGTGCGCAATGTTGTCAAAATATGTTTAGTGATAATTCTATTGATAAGAAAGTTTTAGGCATCGACGACGAATTTGTAGAAAAAGACGGTCGGTCAAAGTTGCTACAGTAACTAGCCAGTGACAAATAGCCTGATTCCTCTCTCGCGTCTTCTCCCCTCGCTACAGTAGAGCGGAGGCGACTCCGAGGCGAGTTTCCTTCCGGCGGCGGCTCCGCCCGTTCTCCTTCTCCTCCGGCGGCCCGCGGGGCCTCGGAGGACCGGGAGAACGGCGGGGCTGCCGTCCGGCCACCTTCTCACTACTAGTATAGGTAGTAGATTAGGTTTCCCTTTCCTAGGGTTAGGTTTGGCGTCGCCGTCGTCCTTCATGGAGATGGCGGTCGTCTTTGCTTTCTCCCTCGGCAGATCCGGTGGAGGCTTCGTCGTCGGCGGCGGCTTCCTTTACGGTGAGGCCCTGTGGAGCTTGTGGTCCTCTTTTTCCTTTGCGAAAGGGTTGAGGATCTTTTGGTTCCCCTCGCCGGCTGCGCTGGTGACGGTGGATTGTGGTTCCGGGTTGTTGGTGCCATGCTCTGGTGCTGATTTCCTCGGATTTGTGCTACGAGTTGCTGATTCCTTGGTGGTGATGGTTTGGTTCCGTTTCTTCTTCCCGGTGCTGATGCGATGGCCGGTTCTATGCTATCTTCGTGCCATGGGCTTGAGTGCCCATCTAATCGGCGTTTTCAACCATGCGTTGTGGTCGCGGGCTGGGAGGAAGGAGCAGGCCGGCTGCTGCCGCCGGAGGACGTCGGCGACGAGAAGCTTCTGGATCGGGACAGTTCAAGAAGAGAAAGGACTTCGTTGTAATTTCTTTTTCTTTGAGGACTGTTCTGTAAAGTTTCTTCGGGGTTGTCCCTGTAAAAAGTGTGGGTGTACTGTGCTACTCTTTTAATACAATCCCGCCCTTTTCGCAAAAAAAACTAGCCAGTGACAAGTAAAACGAAATGGAGGTTGTACTAGATTTGTTATTATTGCCTTGTCCTGTCAATAAGGATGTGATCAAGCTTCTACTTTGCTTGTTCGTACATTCATGTACAAAGCTGCGTGCACGGGATGCACACCTTCTTGATGCAATGATCAAGCTTCTACTTTGCACGTCTCCTTTTTCTCGTATGCTGTATCATCACTACACACATCCCTCTACTTTATTCTTCTTTTCGCAACAAGTATAGGAAAACACAGATTCGAAACCTTCTTTCAATTTTTTTACTGAATGTCCCTACAAATCTCCCATCCAGCAAGGTGTGTATGGGAAAGAGTTTTCTATAAACTCGATACGACCGGATGTTGTTTTGGGGTGCAAGTTACCCAAGTCCTCAAGCTTGGACCTATTCAAATGATACGCCAGGCCTCTTCGAATCGATCTATGCAAGAAGACGATCTCCTTATAAGAATGAAATCCAAGGAACCCCACGTCATGTTGGTAGAACCTTTCCACCCTGCCTTCAGTGGGGATAATGTTTTCATCATCAGAATTCCATGCGTGTTCTTGTTCCACTTGTGGCTCGTCGCTGCTGGCACCTTCACTGCAATGAGTAGCATTTGCTAACATCCAGGGCCCGTGAACTCGCAGGTGACATTCTAGACTGCGCGAATCTAACAGAAAACCACTGTGGTGTTTCACGATCCACTCCATTTGTTCACCCGAGCCTTCAAGGACCCAAACCCAAAGGTGGGATTTGCCATCAACTAATGCACAATAAACGCCCTTCTGCGACTTTCTGGTGTCAGGTGTCAGGTGTCTGGGTCGGAAAACCCGGGCGCACGCGTCGAGGACGAGATGGCATCCGAACGCAAGCACTTGCTGAGAAATGGGCAAGAGAACAAGAACGGCCGCTGCCCCGTTCAACTCGCCGTGATCATATAAGCTGCGTCGAGTTGCGAGTTAGCCGGTAACACCATGGAGGAGGAAGAGGCCGTGGCCGCGGCGATTGTAGCGGAGGAGGCGGCGGGCGGGACGGCCGGAACGCGAGTGGAAGAAGCCGAGAGGTCGACGAGGAAGGTGCCGGCGCTGAAGGTGTTGGCGGCCGTGGACGCCAGCGACGAGAGCCTGCACGCGCTGTCGTGGGCGCTGGACAACATCGTCAGGGGCCACCCGGACGCGGCGCTTGTCGTCGTCTACGCCCAGCACGTCGTCGACCACCTCGTCTACCCCGTCGCCGCCCACGGTATCGGTACTGGCTAACTCAGCGCGTCACTCTTTAATAGCAGTTCTTATTACGCACTGCAGCTGACACTGGGTCCCTGACTCCTTGAACTGTGCGTGCGCGTGCGCGTGCGCGTTCGTGCGCCGAAGCCGTCGCGTACGCGCCGACCGGCGCCTTGGAGTCCATGCGGAAGGCGCAGGAGGAGAACTCCCGGAGGATCGTGGCCCGCGCGCTCGACATTTGCAAGGCGAAACAGGCAAGCTTCAAACAGATCATCGACTATGACTAATAAGATACAAATTCCAGTGGAACCGGCAAAAACTGAAAGCGCTTTGCAGGTGGACGCCACGGCCGCCGTCGTGGAGGGCGACGCCAAGGAGGCCATCTGCCAGGCCGTGGAGCGGATGCAGGCCGGCCTTCTCGTTCTCGGCAGCCGGGGCCTCGGGGTAATCAAGAGGTAGCAAACCACTAAACCTATCATTCCATCAGCATGCATCAGTGAGGGACTGTTCAATTAATTCTCCATGGCTGATATATGTCCGTGATCGCTTGATGGTAACGCAGGGCGTTCTTAGGCAGCGTGAGCGACTACCTCACCCATCACGCCTCCTGCCCCGTCCTGGTCGTCAGGCCGCCCAAAGCACACGCCAAGTGAAGAACTCCCACAACGAACGGACTCATGGGGGGCATGTGAATTAGTGAACTTGCTTTAAGCGTATGCAGAGAGCCCTGTACTGTAAACAGTTGTATGATCAAGTTACTATGTGTTTCTTAATTACAGTGTGCGTACTGAATAATCAACTGATATACTAGAAGAGAATGAGCGATCTGTGTACTACACGAAGCGCTTCTCTTGCCTGCACTGTAAGTGGAACGAACTGAAAGAAGGGGAAAAACTCTTTTAAGAGCTGCAGCGTCAGCTATCTTCCCTGCAACTTCTTCGGTTTTACTGTCCCTTTAATCTCAGCCACAACCATGACGAACGTGTTAAACACGAGTTGTCAGAGGTTGAGATGCTCCTATATCAGTGTCAAACCATGTTGCCGAGTGCCGAACACTGACCAGATTCCGCGCTCGGCATGGTCATGGTGTTTCTACGGTCCTGCGGACGGATATGCATGCATCAGGGAGCCGGTGACGCCACGCCGTGCCGTGCGCTTCCATGCTCGCTTACACGCGCCCGCTCCTGTGAGCCGAGACTGGATTACGTCTGGCCTCGCGGTGCTGGCACTGGCATGCTGCGTTGGCGCACGCCTCTGCACCAGGTGTCCGGGCACCCAACCCCACGATGCATGCAGAACGGAAGAAAGCGAACAAGAACGACCGCCCCCGCCGCTCATCTCTATCCCCTGCCGCTGTCCACGCAGCCGCACAGGACAAACCGGGAGAGAGGCGAACAGACGCCGCCGGTTTGCGCGCTCCTCTGCTAGCTGTGTGCGGAGATACACGAGCAGTCTCTCTCTTGCAGGGAAGACGCGTCGACGCCGTCGCGACAGCGCCATGGACGAGATGGCGGCGGCGGCCAGCGGCGGGGCAGGGGGACAGCATGCCGAGAGGAAGCCGGGGCTGAAGGTGGGTGGTGGCCGTGGACGCGAGCGAGGAGAGCCTGCACGCGCTGTCGTGGGCGCTCGACAACATCGTGCGCGCCCACCCGGGCGCGGCGCTCGTCGTCGTCCACGCCCAGCACGACGCGGAGCACCTGGCCTACCCCCTCGTCGCGCACGGTACCCGTAAGTTCCGTACGTACTGGCCCGTGTGGCAAACAACGCCCGGCACTGACATTATCTCGAATAATTTTGTGGCTTCTGTGCATGTACGTGCGCTGGTCCAAGGCATCGGGTACGTGCCGCCGGCGGTGGAGTCCGTGCGGAAGGCGCAGGCGGAGAGCTCCAGGAAGGTCGTGGCGCGCGCGCTGGGCATCTGCAACGCGAAGCAGGTTAGTGAAGTCGATCATTGTGTTGCATTGCACTGCCACGTTTTCTCTTCTCGTCGCCGCGTCGAACGCCGGCGGGCGGAATTGACGGGTGGCGCGCGCGCGCGCATGCAGGTGGACGCCACGGCCGCCGTCGTGGAGGGCGATGCCAAGGAGGCCATCTGCCAGGCCGCGGAGGATATGCAGGCGGGCCTCCTCGTCCTCGGCAGCCGGGGCCTCGGCAGAATCAAGAGGTAGCGAAACGTGTCGCTGAATCTCCTGTACGTGGTCAGGACTGTAATTTTGCTCTGCTGCTCTGATCGTGTGTGTGCTGGTGACGATGCAGGGCGTTTCTTGGCAGTGTGAGCGATTACCTCGCGCACCAGGCGTCCTGCCCCGTGCTGGTCTTGAAGCCGCCCAAAGCGCATGCCAAGTGAAGGGAAGTCTCAGATGATTCTGGAACGCCGCTTGTCAACTAGTTACTAGATTTTTTTTTTGTTGAGGGAAACTAGTTACAACCTCCATTTCGTTTTACTTGTCACTGGCTAGTTACTGTAGCAACTTTGACCGACCGTTTTTTTCTACAAAATTTTGATGAATACTTCAAAGTGCGCAATGTTGTCAAAATATGTTTAGTGATAATTCTATTGATAAGAAAGTTTTAGGCATCGACGACGAATTTGTAGAAAAAGACGGTCGGTCAAAGTTGCTACAGTAACTAGCCAGTGACAAGTAAAACGAAATGGAGGTTGTACTAGATTTGTTATTATTGCCTTGTCCTGTCAATAAGGATGTGATCAAGCTTCTACTTTGCTTGTTCGTACATTCATGTACAAAGCTGCGTGCACGGGATGCACACCTTCTTGATGCAATGATCAAGCTTCTACTTTGCACGTCTCCTTTTTCTCGTATGCTGTATCATCACTACACACATCCCTCTACTTTATTCTTCTTTTCGCAACAAGTATAGGAAAACACAGATTCGAAACCTTCTTTCAATTTTTTTACTGAATGTCCCTACAAATCTCCCATCCAGCAAGGTGTGTATGGGAAAGAGTTTTCTATAAACTCGATACGACCGGATGTTGTTTTGGGGTGCAAGTTACCCAAGTCCTCAAGCTTGGACCTATTCAAATGATACGCCAGGCCTCTTCGAATCGATCTATGCAAGAAGACGATCTCCTTATAAGAATGAAATCCAAGGAACCCCACGTCATGTTGGTAGAACCTTTCCACCCTGCCTTCAGTGGGGATAATGTTTTCATCATCAGAATTCCATGCGTGTTCTTGTTCCACTTGTGGCTCGTCGCTGCTGGCACCTTCACTGCAATGAGTAGCATTTGCTAACATCCAGGGCCCGTGAACTCGCAGGTGACATTCTAGACTGCGCGAATCTAACAGAAAACCACTGTGGTGTTTCACGATCCACTCCATTTGTTCACCCGAGCCTTCAAGGACCCAAACCCAAAGGTGGGATTTGCCATCAACTAATGCACAATAAACGCCCTTCTGCGACTTTCCTATGCGAAGCTCTTCATAGTAATCGGTTACGATCCCTCTAGGTGGCTTGATTACTCGGTACGTATGGTCTGACAATGACAATCTGCATAAGAAAACCATACACCCCAATAAGCAAAAAGCAATAATGAATCAATCATACTTGTACAAGCGAAAAAAAAATCAAATCGAAGTGAACAGAAGGAAATTACCGGAGAAAGAAAAGAAGTACCTTACGACAAATTCAGTTTGGCAGTGGACGTAGAGCGCACCGCGCCAGTATACTCCATGTCGAGTTTTTGTTATTCGCTTATCTTCCTGCTCCATGTCGGCGAGTTTTCCTGCAGCCTCACCTTCGCGGACGAAGGACCGCTGCTCCCACCGGCCCGTTCTGGACGAGAACACGCGTAGGATGAACGGCGTGGGTGGTCATTCCGACACCAGAAGCGCTGGGTCCGCATCGCCATCGACCAGAACATACGGGAACAAGCTAGAACACCTCGTAATGCGGCGACACGGCAGGATCGAAAACAAGATACTGTTCATCCATGAAATAATACTCCTCCAAGCGGGAAGGCGGGGGTTCAGGCCAGAACGCCCGCCTGCACGTGGCCGGGTTGAGCACGAAGTAGAACTCCAGGATGAGGCCGTTGCAGTGATCGGCCGCGTAGGTGGGCACGGAGTGGTCGGCGACGTCCGCGTGGGGACGGGCGAAGAGCCTCGGAAACTCCATGCCCTCTAAGTGGTCGCTGAAGCAGAGGAAGAGGCCGGCCAGCGAGAGCTGGAGGAGGTCCGCGCGCAGGAGGCGGGGGTCGTCGACGAGCGAGCGCCACGCCTTGCAGACGCACCGGGAGCCGCGCCGAGTCCTCCATCTACGACGCTCGCTCGTTCGCTCCTTCGGCTCTGCACAGAGCGCGGCGATGATCGCGCTCGCGTCCACCGTTGTTGTGGTCTCCGATCGAAGAATATGGGGTCCGTGACCTCTCCTGAATCGTTTCGGTTTCTCTACCCGGCTCCGTGACCTCTACAAAAAACCTTTAAATCCTGGCGCCCTCACTGCAGCCGACACAGCTCGCGCGCCCACTATGCTCAGGCTAATTCAGATATAAGTCACTCATGCATAGGATTTCCTGGTATCCAAAGCCATTCGACTGTGCGTGAGCACACGTGATGAACTGATTTCCAGAATCAACCAAACGACATGAACCTACTAGGCAAGTAAAAAATTTCAAAAGGCCCACTTCTATCGGTGCATCTTTACCAGTGATGCATTGACACTCTTCACTCAACAGCCTAACAACATGAAATGGAAACAAAAACAAATATGCCGCATGCCGCATTCACCGTCACTACAACCTCACAGCACTTGGATAGCTCGATCAAGACTCAAGAGGCTTGCTGACCTTCTTCATAGCCACCTTCAGACGGGTGCTGGAGCTCCTTGGTAGTACATGAATAGCAGCGACCTTCAGGCACAACAGACATCAATAACAGGAGTCTATCTGATTGGAACTGTGCATCACTACATTAGTAACAAGACCTGTATACAGTAATGAAAAATGGCCAGCTAATATTCGATATGTTATCGGTTGCTTGCAATATTGACCCGGTAGCTGTTGCAGCTCTTTTTTTTTTAATGGTGAATAGCATAGATTACCAAATTATATGGCATTCTTTATTCCTTGAAAATAAAGACGACAGTCCCCAGAGGAGGGCTGCTTGACCATTAGTAGCAACTAGGTACACGAATTCTGATTCCCTACGCCATATTTTCAACCGTGGGAAATTGAGGGCTCAATTGATGAAGACTCCTAGTCGGCATCCAAAATTGATGCATCCCTAAAGCTAACGGTACTCCTAACAGACATGCCTTTTCAAGTTACCACTATGAACCCCTAATTTACAGGAATAAACGATATCTGCATCCTGCAAATCGAGAATTCATTTCATGATTCTGCATGTAGTGTTACACTATATATCTCCAGTCCTAAAAATCATTACTCGTGCCATACGCACAGCTCTATGGTTTAGAATATAATTTATTCGCAACAGTGGGATGCAAATTTTAAATTGCAATTTTTGCTATGCCTACTCTTTATATATGTGTTTCACTGGCTAGCGTCATCGTGTGTGTCTGATGAGCAAGGAAAGCCTGCATCATGCACAGATTCAAGCGAGGATTCTAGATTTTTGTGAAATTGCTAACATAAACGCAATAGATACTGATTCGGTTTATGACATGACAAACAACTAAGTGAAATTTAACGATATATGCATTTTAAAAATCAAGTTTTATTTCACCCAGATCAAGAGACATTGGGAAATCCTACGGTGAATTTGTGCATGCTATGTAGGCAACTTGCTCATAAATTTACCAAATCAATCAAAAATAGAGGTGGGGCAAGTTTGCTGTGAGAACAATTTCATTCCAGAACCGAAAACAAAAAATATATATATGAACAGCTGAATACTCCAGAGGGCAGGGGAGTTCTTAATACTAAGAAAAGTCCCAAATACATTGCAACCACTTCAAATATACTGCCTCCGGTTTTGTTTTGATGTCGTTAGGACACAAAAGTCAGTGTAAATTTGTCCTAACCATGATGTCCTAACGACATCAAAATAAAACTGAAGGGGCTAAATCCATAACCACATCATTCTTCTTTATGTATGGTGACGATGGTGATGTTTGAGCAACAAATGTTGAATAAGTCATAGAATAACACGTACCATCATTAACACCTTCGAGTGGAGCGCAAAAATAAAACTTGACACCGTGCTCCATCTTAGCTTCAGCAAAATAACGCCTAGAGGTCCAATCATTCTCATCATTCTTCTTTATGTCAATGGTGAAGTTGTAGTGAGTGTAAACCTTCCTGTATCCCTCAGCAGTAAAGCAATGGTGCAATACTTCACCCAACTGGTATTCAGAATCCTAAAAAAAATAATCTTAAAATAAGAGAGCAGTGATGGCAATGAAAATAAGGGATAAGAAAGAAGGAAGTCATGCAAACCTCAAAAAGATCATGTTCTGCAACATAGTTTGTGAATGCCAAGAAGGCTTCCTCTTTCATATATTGAAATCCGTTCTTAACTATTTCCTCTTCATCAAACTTTTGCTTGTTGATCCTTTTAAAATAGGCCTTTGCTTTCCTGCCAAGTTCCTCGATGAACGCATCAGACGTGGCATCTTTCGCCTGGTGGATATTTGAACTGTGTTTCACTTGCAAATTAGTGATCATTATATAAATCAGAGAGATTAAAAATCTTGTAGCTTACAATGCCACAAGTATTAAACCGGAAAAACACAGCAGAAATAAAACAATGGTTACAGGGGAGGATAGTCATTCACCTTCTGTTGCTTAGAATTTATTTATCTAAACTAATAAAGCACGAGTTGCCTGTGTTTAGTTGGCTCACTTAAATCTTATGTACCCAACCTCTAATCCACCTTTGATTTTAAATCTTGATCAACCCCTATGAGAGCCTCTACCCTCGGATTTTAAGAATGGTGGGGCCGTTACATAAGTGTTACACCTCTTGTCACACAATTCCACTGTGGAGGGTTACACCTGAAGGTCAAAATCATTGTTTTTCTCACCCGATCACTATCATACCCGGCCACAAGACCCACCCAATCCCACCCCTATAGAATCCAGCCCTTCCCTAATTACTTTCTTTTTCCATTGATGGAAAACAAAGTCGCCTTCCCAGGGAGATTTGATCCACGTCGTCCCCTAATCACGTTTTGGTTTCTAAATTTATATTCATTCCATCGCCTACGCGCTTGATTAGAGTGATTCCATAACCACGCAACAATTCGCTATCTCTTCCTCTCCTCCGCGGCGGCAAGCAGGCCGGCGACGCGACCACCAATCCACCGATGAGGTTGCCTGCCGCGTACCACGGATCCGATCCACCGGTGCCCGTCTCCACCCGAGCGTGCTCCTGCCTCCTAGCTAGGTTCCGTGGAGTAGCGATACCATCGGCGGGGGCGGGGTCCGGGGGACGCGCCGACCCGACCCAGCATCTCCACCAGCCGCTCGACGACGGCGGCGGACGCGCCAACCTGGCGCAACAGCGCGTCGTCGCCGTCCCCGAGCGCAGCGACGTTGACGCCGATGCGCTGCTCTTGGTGGGAGCCGCTCAGGAGACGAGGTCCATGCGGAGGCCGTCGTAGAATAGAGATAAATGTACGTGCGCATTGGTTCAATTGAAGAATCATCGGGAACGACGAAACTGGTATGCAGAACTGTCCCAACAGAAGATGAGATGAGCATGACAGAGATAATCATCCGAGTGTTACTTCCTTACATTAGAATTATTACGTTTGGGATGTGAACTTTTTGCATTGCGTCAGTGCTGTTCCTATATGACGCATGTGTGCTGGATTCGAAAGGTAATATCACCGCAGGTGAGCATCTCATTATTAGTCATAGTACATTGAAGTGGTGACTAAGGAACTAAACAACGTGTGATACTGTTGCTCTATAATAATCTCTTCAAGCAAATTCCACTGGTTCTCGCTGTGTTTTTTTACTGCAGTCTTTTTCGAGTAATGTGTGTTTCTACCGCTAATATATCTTACTTGGATGCTAAACATTATGTGAGTTGATATGTACTTAGGACTATTGAAGATGGTTATAGATACAAGCCACTGCCTCAGCTGTGCAAGTTATTATATCTTTTTATATTCATGGATAAAGACGCGGCACTAATGTTGTTTTTAAAAAAGATCCAGGCCAAAAAATGTGGTTCACTGCATATTATTATTATTTAAGATATTGGATTCTGCCAAAATGTAATTTTGTGATTTGAAATCAATAGAGATCCGTATATATGGACCATTTGATTTATGAACGCCATAGATAATTATTTCTTGATTTTGCACTCCATATGCTTATATGTTTTCCATCAGGGTTTCTGAAACCTGTACCAAGTCCCTGCACTTCTGATTGTTCCTGATGGATAATCATCTACGCGATATAACGAACACTGAACCTGGTGGTGCGTATCATTCTTCTTGTCCACTTGTTTTCTCATCAATCGTACTGGCCTTACAAATTTTGGATCCAGGTTATTTTCAAATGAGTGCTTTCAGCTTACGCTTTGCCATCGTTATTGAGCATCTCAGTGCTCTTAGTGGTTGTTTAACAATCTCATTCAGAATCTCGGGTCAAGCCCAAAACCCTGTTTCTCTTGTAACCAGTCATAGTGGGCAATTATATTTCATAATTTTTTTCATACATATTTCTATGAAACACTATTGTTTTGGTTTGTCCTCACTAGGAGAGCATGAGGATGAAACGCTTGACAGGAAACGCACAGAGTATATAAAGACTAATCAGTATGTGAGTTAGTGGGATCTGCGGATTGCGTCTTGGCAAGATGTGAGTATGCATGGAACACTGCAACTTGGAAGATCTGAGCCAACAGTCCTATGATGGAAGGTTTCAAGTTCCAACATCCTGTTAACACCAACTCTATGTTGGAAAACTGATTTATACTGAATTAAGGTAGGTCCATCGAGGTATGGATGCATAGTGTTTTCATAAAGTGTTGATACATCGTTGTGTTTATTTCTTGGGGAGATTATGTATGAATGGTTTTTGTGCTCTCTGTCATACTACTGAGATGGCGATAATCATGTTAACTGAGTAATACAAACATTGGTTTGGCTCAAATATGGAGTTTTTCAAATTTTCTGTTACTTGTTTGCATAACCACTAATGTACTTTTATTACCAACTAATAAGAACAAACAACAATATAGCATGTCCTCAATGAGATAATGAAAATTTTCAATTTTCTAACACAATAATTTACATTTATACTATTATTGCTCTAATTTTCTATGCCAGTTTTGCATTGTTATTTGCTAGCTAGATCAAGTGTTTTTGCCTGAATTAACTGGATTTCTTTATTTATATGGCAGGGTCTTACAAAACTTAGTGGGTTGATCGAAGGTACAATCTGGTGTGGAGCAGCATGCAGTTAATAACATGGAGCAACGAGGAGAGGATGCCACTGGGGATGGAAGTGCGTAGTGGACAGTAAAGTACAGTTTATAAACATCTTTTCTTTAGTTTCTTAACATATATTCAGATTTCTATCGGTCAATGGCCCAATGCATATCGGCTGTCCATTATTTGAGTCGTTTCTGGCACCAAGGCTCAAATGGTTTTCTATTTTGTGATTGTTGATCATCTGATTGTTAGCCAAGCTGGCGGGTTTTATCCTTTTTGACATGAAATAATCTTTGGAAGAAAGTGAGTTGGCTTTTAGTACCATGTATCTTCTGAAATGATTAGTGTTTTTTATCTGAAAATGTAGGCACTGCAAGGTGTCAGGGCAGGCCTCTTATTTGTTTTAATTACATCTGCATGATTACCTCTGGAATTATGTAAAAAGTTCTATTCCTGTGATAAATAGCGTGGGCTCAATTGAATTATTTCATTTCTTGCCAGTTTCTTGCCTGGATCATTTTAGGTTAGCAGACACTGTTGGATCTTATTGTGTGCCTCAGACTCTCTAATCCTTGCATTCTCTATATGATTTTTAGTGGCAATAAATGTTTCTGATTACAGTGGGAAGCAAGCCATCTCAATTACTCAGAGAAAATCAATCTGATGTTTTCTGGAGAAAAAAAATGAAACATGGAAAATTTGGATAAGCGAGATTGGAGCCTTTTTTATCTGTAAAAATGATTGTCCACACTGAGATGTCATTTTATTTCTTTTCGAATATGCATATCTATGTAGCCCAAACATAGAGTGGCTCTCTACTCTTTATTTAGTATTTGGTACTTCAAATCGGAATGTTCATTGTGTTGTGAGCTCATGTGCCTCCAATTATGCCCACAGCAATCATGCCTTCTTCTAATTGAATGTCAGCCCATCCAGTGAAACTCCTCGGTATGATTATATTATACGCTGGATCTTGTGTTCATTTCATTAATGCTTCAATGTTTAACCCTTCCTTTTTAGGTTCCTTCCGAATATTGCAGTTGGAAGGAGAATAAAAAATGTGGCAAGGAGAGCGGGAAAACATAGCAGCCATCCTCAAGAGGTGAGCCAATTTTGCTTTCTGAGTTATATCTGGTTTTGGTGATCTTATCAAGTACTTTTGTCTTTCATTTTTTGAGTGCCAGTGTAAAAATCCGACATTTCTAGCATATGCCATCAAGCAAAAAAAATCCGACAAAATCTGGTTCTATGCTTTTTAAGTTCAAACATGTAGTAAATTGAGTAACAGTTTACTGCAATAACGCTGCAGTTGCAAAAATCATTGTGATACAAATAGTTTAATCTCTTCTTTCATAACTGACACGATGAAGGTAGGACGGACACAAACCATGACAAGGCAGCCAGGGACGAGTGGCGGATGGTGGTGTCGCGCACAGTGATAGGCGCTGTGGCCAAATCCCCGTTGGACCACGGGGATCACTTATTGGTGTTGCGTGGCTTGTGGCCCTCCGACGCGCAGTCTGGCCAGCGGTGGCAACGGTTTCGGGGTCACTTTTTGGATGCAGCATCGATGGGTTTAGATATAGGATATGTGGGTTGTTTCTTTTCTTTAGTAGAGTGGAGGCTTATTTTTAAGTGGCATAACAAAAAATTTAGGTATTTCTGATTTGCCTTGTCATATAACTTGTGTTGGCAAGTATAAATTCTCCGAAGCTAGGTATTTCTGATTTGCCTTATCATATAACGTGTGTGCTATTCTGAAGGAGCGCGCTCAAGATTGTTTTGCAGCCTCATAACTCTTAAGGCACTGCAATTAATGAAAATATTTTTGATAAAAAATCTTATGGCCATTGTCAGTTTCAATAATTATAAGTGACAGAAAACGTTTATTTAGAGAGCATGTTTAGCTAAGGACATACATGCTTCCATGTGTTGTGCTTGCTGATATGAACTGGCATTGTGATGAATAATTATAATCGATGCCTTTGTTTTTGGTTGAACCTTTACTGTCATCTTTAATGAATTTAGTCTTTCTGTCCCATGAATCTGCCATGAATTAATGCATCGGCCATTTGTTTTCAAAAGAACTTACTACTTGATGTTTTCTCCCGGGTACAACAAACTACTGCAATGGTGAGTCATTGGGATCTGCAGAATTGCATCTCGGCAAGATGTGAGTTTGCAAACCCTGAACCTTAGATGATCTGGGCCAACAATCCTATGATGGAAGGTTTGAAGTTCCAACATCCTGTTAACACTTGCTCTATGTTTGGAAAAACTGATTTCTACTTAAGGTAGGTCCACGGAGGCATGGATGCATAGTGCTTCCAAAAAGTGTTGATACATCGTTGTCTTTTTTTTTTCTTGGGGAGATGATGTGCGAATGGTTTTTGTGCTCTTTGTCATACTACGGAAATGGCGATAATCATGTTCATCGAGTAATACAAACTTCTACTTGATAATACATTGCTATGACACTTCGCTTAAGATTTGTGGATTTATGGTTCCAGAAAATTGAATTTTCTACGAAATTTTGATGATTGACTGATCGGTTGTCTTGCAGAATGTTCCTATCGAGTAACCTGAAATTTAGTTTTCTATTGGCTCTTTCACATTTTACTTTGTGGTTAACGGCTTAGAGCACTTGGTTTGATACTTTTTTATGCACTTTGCTGATTTAGATATACTATATACTTTGTTTAGACAATCACATTAATTTAGCTTATTAGTGTTTATGAAGGTTTAAGAACTCATTGAGGGCAAAGATTTTTTTTAATTTTTTTAGCGTGCAGTGTAGTTGTAGATAACGCTATCAAAATTTCTATCTTAATTTTATTTTTAAATAAAAATAGATGCCAAGGGTCATAAAGAAAGGTATGTTCAAGGGTGAACTTTCTATCAAAACAAAAAACATGGAATATAAAATTCACATCGTGATGACAACATCGAAGAAAAGAATGCAAACTCCTAAGATGAGGTTCAACTAGATGTGGTTGCTACTATCCATGATATTGTTCATGTCGTCCTTGGCAAACCATTGAGCTTCGCTTTGCAATTTTATTGGAAGTAGAATTGCGCTTACCAAAATGTCAGAAACAGATGTAACACATTATATTTGAATGTGAATTTTTGAATAATAAAATTATACATTTCATTTAATGTTTTTTATCATGATGTCACATAATGACCTCAAATTATGTCGTGTTGAAAAATATTAGCGCGTGCGTGTCGCACGGGCACTATAACTAGTATTAGATAATGATGACAGCAAGAGTTGGACACTTTAACAGAATGCCTTTACACTTAAAACCGCCAACTTGAAAAGGCATGAACACCATCGGCAGAGAAAGAACATAAATTACCAACATAGCAGAGTTAAATACCACACGTTAAATTCTAGAATATGTCAAATTCTAGCAAAGAGAAAAGGTGTGTGACCTTGGTATATCAGAATATTCCGCGGCAGAGATACCTTAAGACTATTATAGAAAGTGATCGTGATGCGATTATCAGGAAATTACCGAGTAAGTCCTCCTGACTGCTCTGGCAGTGATGGCGACTCTGACGAGTGGCCCACATTTTCAAGATTAGCAGCTGCAAATTCTTTATAAGGAGGCTTCATCTCGTCAGTCTTCTCAAAGAGAACCTTCTCGTCTTCCTTAATCCCCGCATCCAACTTGACCCTGAAACAACCAATATTTAGTGGAAAGTGTATGCTTGCAAACGTACGTAGAATCAACCACATTTTGTGTTCCCAAATATGAAGCGAACCATATATAGCTTCTACTGAAGACAATACAGTTTGCACTTGTATAATAGATAAACACATAGATAGGTGGAAAAAGGAAAGAGCAGCTGTCCTCTTGCCCTATATGAATGAATATGCAAGGGTTCAATGGATGAATAAACAGGGCCAATGCAGGAAAACTTGGTGCAACTTTTAGCAAATAGAAGTCCAAATTGTTGTAGCGAGAAGACTAGATAGTTAGGAACTAGAACAGTTATAAACGAAGCAACATAACAAGTCAACCAGATACTGGCAGAATGGTTCTTATACACCTCTATAACCGTTAACGTATTAGCATGTCTCGTATGAGAGCAGCCGCACCGTTGCAAGTTGTACTTGGCACGTATAGCTGGACCTATACGGCGAGCATACTCCACCAGCTTTAAGCCTTCTTCGTCCGTAGCCTTCTTGGTCCAATCGGATGTCATCCTGAATATAGGAATAGCATTAGGAATGTATTTGTTGCACACACCAGCAAGCTAAAAAAACCATAAATAAATATATATTCAAAGTCGCATGTGGCCAGGAGGACATGAATCAAACCCGTTGCTTGCCTGAGAAAATTAGGCCGTAGCTCACGGACAAAATATAATACGAATGAGAATGAGAGAGAGATGTAGAAAACAAATGTCCAACACCACAACCGGTGACTAGAAAGCATGACGATTAAACATGACGTTTTATATTGTCTAGTTTTATATTGTATAGTATAAAATAAATTTGGAGTATTCTATGAAGGAGATAGGAAAGGCAGCCCCACCAATATGGATCAGGCCAGTTCCTTAGCAGGGGTCCTCGTCTCGCCGTCTGGATCTGTTGCTGGCGCGCCCTTTTCTGTTCACGCTCAATATCCTCGGTCAATTGCAACGGATGAGAGGTGACCTCATCGGCATCCATGCCTTGCACGAGGTCGGATGGGAGGGAGAAGGGTGGACTCCAACTGCCCGTATTGATCGTCGGCGGGGTCTCACCGTCGCCCAGGGCAACGACGACGGGGTAGCTGTGGGGAACAGGATCGTCCGACGAACGTCAGATCGCAGTGCGTGCGAAGATGCCGAAACGAACGACGATGGCTGCGCTTGCTCGCTTTCTTTGTTTGCGCACACAGGCCAGGACAGCCTACAAGTTCGAACGGCCCAATCAGCCCAATACCACGACGATGGTTGTAAAGTGTATGATCTCGATTTGAAACACAATCATGATCTTTACTTGCCTGAAACATTTCACTCGATGATGTCACAGAGAAAACTTTCGGATTTGCAAGCTTTTGAAATTGAAACAGCTGATGATTTGGGAATAGGATCAAAAGCAGCACATGAATTAGCATGTCGCCATGTGGGAGGACCGCTTAATCTCAGTTATACCATTAGTGACCATAAAAACTACTTGCGAGGCAAGCGGCAACGAGAGATGGAACATGGTCAAACTGGAAGCATGCTTAAGTATTTTCAGGATAAAATTGCAGAGAACCCCATCCATCCAATATGCCACACAAATGGATATTGATGAGAAGCTTGGGAATATATTTTGGGCTGATGCTAAAATAATTGCTGACTATGCACACTTTGATGATGTTGTTTCTTTGGATACTACTTTTGGAACAAATAGAGAGTCGACCTTTTGGTCTTTCTGTTGGATTCAACCAGTTTAGAGAAACTACTGCCGTTCTCAATGGGGCTTCATAAGTACTAAATGAGGTGTCACATCAGCAAAAAAGATGTTATGGCAAAACAATTAAAATGAAAGAGAACAAATGAGTTTCACACATATGAAACCTCCATTGAAAGCATAACGTTTCATTCCAACATGTTTTGACCTTTTTTTTTTTGCGAGGAATGTTGTGCCCAATCTTTTTTTTTTTTGGAAAGGGATGTTTTGACTTTTGACCAATCTTAATGCAATAAGTTAATGTTATAGCTTTGTGTATGAAATCTCAAGATAAAACTATGCACCGAGTGAGGCCATTTCATTCATCAAACCAAACATCTAGGGCTGATATGACACTTTTAGAAACTCTGAGAGGCCTAATCCATCAGTTCTGTAAAACATCACAAACGAGGGCAAAATGGGTTAACACTGTGTATAGGATGGTTGACCAAATGACCATCCATATCAAGGCACAAAGATTTAGCAAACAAATGTTGTGATTGTTCCAACTCAAACGACAACTGAGTGAGCTAGCAACAAGGTTTAAGCATGTTCATAATGGTAATAGCTAACAACTTCAGGTATGTATCCATTTCACCAGTTACATAAATCATGAATATATCAGGATCAGCAGCACAGCTAACTGGAGGCACCATCACTTTGATCCCAACCGCCAAGTCTGTCGGCGGGATCGTAGTTCGTAAACAACCGGAACTCGTTGCCCAATTTGTTTGAGTGCCGAGGCCTGAAACAACAGGGACGAACGTTGAGGAGCTCCAGTGCTCGGTCCTTCTGAACTTCCCCTAAAAATGGATGTGCGAGTTATGTTAATTTTCGTCAGACATATAACATCGGCTGAATGCATCATTAGACTAGCAAAAAGAGACATCATTAAAGTTCCAAAACTACCAGTACCATGATGTTTTGTTGTTACGACTGTTTGAGGGGTACATAGCAATACACTACAAACAACTGAACAACTTATAGTTGGATATATGTAGAAGCAGGTGGTGTCATTCTGAATACTGCAGCAGTTGCAATAGCACCCATCTACATTTTTTCCCCTCAAATACGCAGGAGAGCTACGCATCTTTGTATTAGAGAAGAAAATAGAGTTTGTTTACAACGCGGCCTTATAGAATGGCACACACTGGAGTCGAAAGACTTGGCACAACCGTACACCGAGTAGACTACTAGCAAAAAAGACAACCTAAAGCTTTGGCTCCTGCTAACACCCACATATCAGCCTCCATCTTGATCTTCACCGAAACTTGCTGCACCTGAGACGCTTGGTTATTGAAAAGCTGGGCATTCTGCTCCTTCCACATCTGCCATGTCATCAGCATGAAGAGGGTGTTGAAACCCTTTCTCTTGCTTGCCACTAGCAGTCTACGGCAACGCATCCAACACCCGTGCAGAGAGTGAACTCCAGTGGCTTGGACATTGATTCCCAAGCGTGATAGAATTTCCCACCATACCTGTCTTGAGAATGAGCAAGATAAAAGGATATGGTCACACGACTCTGGCTCCTGATCACACAGTAAACATGTAGCATGTGCATCCAAACCATGGAGGATTCGTCGCTCTGCAGTCCAAATCCGGCGCCTAAGAGCCAGCCACATGAAAAACTTGACTTTGAGTGGTGCCCATGTCTTCCACATCAGCTTTGCACCTCGGAAGGGGATGGATCCCTGATGTAGCATCTCATAGGCCGATTTAGCAGTGTATTGCCATCCAGTGTTCAGCGCCACGAAACTGTATCCGCTGCCCATCTAAGTTTTACCCTATTGAGATGCGATACCCTATCGGATGTTCTATCAAACAAAATAAGAGGCAACATCAAACTCCAGTCATCAACTGATCAACCAATAGACCTGGCTACAGTATAAGGTGATACGATGTGTAATGCATACAGTTCTTTGCGAAACAACATTGAACCGTCAGACCAGCATTTCTTGAATACTCATGCCATTTACAAGGCGATTCAAGGAGTATCAAACATGAAAAAGAAGGATACATCAATTCAATTTCATCAGGGAAGGGCCCAATTACCTGTGAGCAGCAGCAGGAACGAGCCTTCAGGCTGCGCGAGGAAAGACACTGTCTGGGCAACCTTCTCCAGGCACTCCCGACTCTGCACCAACCACCCAGGAATCACCGTTTCTCCTCACATTTGATTCTAATCTTGAAATTCAATAACTAAGAACTGAACCAGTAGCACTCATCCATACCAGGTAAGGAGGGTCAGCGACGACGACGCGGTAGGCGTGCTTCATCGCCGGCGGCAGCTCCTCAGGCCGGTTGTAGTCGTAGAAAGTAAAGTCGCCGCCGTACTGCCCGAACCGCTCGTCGTACTCCAAGAGCTGCGCCGGCAATCCCGGGTCGCTCTTCTTGAGGTAGGCGTAGAGCGTCGGGCAAGCTATGCAGGCCACGGCGCCGGCTGCGGCGGCCGCGCCCGAACCAGCGGAGGGGGAGGCGAGGCGGATGACCTCCTCCACCAGCGTACGCGCCGTGAGGTCGTCGTACCAGAACTGGCTCAGCCGCCAGTCCTCCGCTACCAGCTCCACCCCGCCTTCCCCTTCCCCTGCGTCCGGCTCAGCCCTCTGCTGCTCCGCCAGGAACTCCTTCAGCGCCTCCAGCGCTGCCGCGCTCAGCTGCGGCACATCGTTCTCTTCCTCCTCTCCGGCCTCCTCCCTCACCCTCTCTTCCTCCACGCCGCTCGCCGCCATAACTCAGCTTCGGCAGCGAGGTCTGAGGAAGCGGCGGCGGCGCACCGTGTGTGAGAGAATGCTAGCGCTCGAGACTTCGATACGAAGAGAAGAGCCCATGGGCTCGGTGGACTTAAGTGGGCCTTTCGGCTCGGCCCATGGGACTGAGGGAGAGGAGCAGTAATAAAGGTGGGAGTGGCAATGGAATCGCAGGGGAGCGTAAAGGAGAGCGAGGGAAGGAGGGAGGTGGGTGACCGCCGCGCCTCCGTATCCCGGGCGTGACGAGCTAAGCAATCGATTCGCATCGGCCTGCGCCTCCCGGCGCCGGCGCCGGCATCCGCCTCCGCCGCCGTCGCACGCAGCATGAGCAGCTAGTCAACAGGGAGCAGAGGGGGGAAGTCGGCAGTTGCTGCTCGCCTCGCCTTGCCGGTCGCCGCCCGCCCGCCCGCCCCCCGTCCGTCTCATTCGAGCCGCTGCCTTTCCGCCTCAACTCGCCGCCGCTTGATAGACGTACGGCTGGAGTCAAGGAGTAGATCCATCCGCCGTCTCGTGTGCTCGGGCGCAACAGCGGGGAGGAACCGAGGAAGCGGCTGCCTCGTGCGGTTGGGTTCCTTCTTCTGGAAGCTTCTGGGCTTGCGATCCGGTCCTTGCGCTGTCGGTGGCAATGTCGGGCCCGTCGGCGGCGGGGGAGGACATTGTGCAGCACCTCTCGTCCAATTCCAACCCGTCCTCATCCAAGCTCGCGAAGCTCGAGGCCCGCATGGCCGGCAAGGCAGTCTCGGCGCCGTCGTCGCCGCCGCACCATCCCATGGTTGCAAGCAGCCCCGTCGTCGCGTTCATGGACCAGGAGGAGCTGCCCGAGTCCTCGTCTTCAGACGACGATGTCAGCCCTAAACCTTGGACTCCCCCCCTACATTTCCTTTTATTTTGGGGCACAAGTACAGTAGCACTGTAAACCTAGCATCTTCAATTGCCTTGCTTATACATTCCCTATGATGCTATAATCCTGCTGGTCAGAACTTTTTGTGATGTTTCTTTGCAATAAACCTGTGCATTTGGTAGTTTGCTTGCAGAACTGGCTACAAATGCCTGCAATTTCACCCTTCTTCTACCCTGTCCCCATCCCATCTGATGTTTCCTGATTTTTACTGATCAGAATGGTGAGGAGTTCTTGATACAAAAGAATATCCTGAAGCGCCCGAGATCTCCAGATGATGACCACAGCCTTGCTCTTGGAAATTTTGAGGTGTGTTCATCTGATACGAACTGGATAGAACTAATATATTATTAATCTCTTCTGCATTTGCTTAGGGTTCACTCGTGACTAAGAACATTGTTTTTATTGGTGAATTTTCTTGTAATTGTAAACGCCAGGGATCGGCGAATGAGGCAGCAAAGATTTTGGATGTCATGGACCAAAGACCGTCCTTAGAAAACACAAATAGAAAAAAGCAAGGTCGTGGAAGGGGTCGTGCTGGTACAGGCCGAGGGCGTGGTTCAAAGGCTGTTGATCAAACACGACCGACTTCGGCTTCTTCAGCAGTTGCAACTAATGGTCAACTAGATAAATTAACTAACAAGGTTCAGCCGATTTTCTTACCAAGATCTCAATTATATTCCTAACTGATTGTTGCTACTTTTTGTCAGTGGTGGTTTATGATTGCACTGTTCTGCTTTCTTGCATATTAATTCCAAACTTTTAGGAGCTAGCTATATCGAGTCATTTGAACCATAAAAGGTATAAATATATTAGCGAAGTAATCACTATACTTAACTTTGCTATTATTGAGGGCCTTATATATGGAAATATCTTATCCTCAAGCTTGTTATGGGTAATGTTTGATCAGTTAGAGAATGCTGAAACAGAACCTTTAGCAAATATGTAGAACTTAAATGTTATGATTTTACCTTTGGGTGCAACCAAAGTCCATAATTTTATTCGAGTGACTCATCTGCTAAATTATTACCTCGTTTCAACAGGAGTACCGATCAAGCGTTCAACCTGGCAATGATGACAGGGCCGCCTTACAGGTAACATCTGTTAGTTTTGCAAATATCTCCATTTGGTTTTGAACATTCTTTCGGCCTAGGATTCAATGGGCCTGGTAATGCTAAGCTGATGCATCTGTTGTTGCATGGTATGTTTCATGTTTGGCTGCTTCTGAATGTGTCATTTTGCATGGCTAATACATATTTGAGGGAATCTTTACTTTTTTGCGGGTAATTGAGGGAATCTTTATGTATCTGAACACCGCTATGGCGGCTTGTACGGGTCCTCTTGGGCCACCCCTTTCTTCTTAATATAAAGATGCGCAGTTCTCCTGTGTGTTTGAGAAAAAAAAATTGAGGGAATCTTTCTGATGCTTTGAGTACTTAACTTTCATCCACTTTTTGTCTTCTTTGATGGGATGGTGTCTATTCATTCGTTTTCACTTGCCAGTTTAGGAAATCCGATATCCTGTGGGAAGCATTTAACAGCCTCAGTGAAATATTTATTGAATCGCCATTGACATAGGGATGCTTGTGAATGGACTATACAAATTTTTATACAATGTTTCCTTTTAGTTTTGAATTTCTAGTCTTAACCTCTTCCTCTCTCTGGAGTAGGAAGAACTATCACTGTTGCGTGGTAAAGTTGCACTTTTGGAGGAGGAACTTACTAAATCACGTCAAGAGGCAACCGAATACCGCCAACTTAGCGACAGGTTGGCAAAGGTAAGGATGTACTTGATAATTTTTCATTTGAAGATAAATGTTTTAGTGTCTCTGACCTGTTGTCCCTGCATTATGCTGCCAGGAATTGAAGGATCTCAAAGATCATGATCAACAAATGAGATCAAAGGTTGATAACTTGTTATCTTATGGTTAAGCTTGTTGTTTAACTACTGTTCTTTCTTTTGTTTGTTATCGCTGGTATGTTGTATCATGAAAACTTTAAACTGGCTCATGCATATCAATGTTGAATAGGAAAAGGAAACATCTTGCTCTCTTCTATATGCACAGGATCATGGAAATTATAATCTGTCATGGCGGTGCACATATGACATAATGGGATTATTTCTTAGTGCAAGCTGCTCATTTTCCATATGGCTTGGACATGGTGGAAGCAAGCTGGCCTTAGTTGTTTCTCTTTAAGGAACTTGCTTAGTATTTGTCCTGTTCCCAGGACTGTGGCTGAGAAAACTTATGTGTGTCATGTTCCCTGGACTGACTGTGAAAACTTAATGTGTCCGTAACCATGAAAATCTAATTCCAATTTTCGTTAATGCAGCAAATGAAGGTTCTATCTGATCTGCTGATAGCTGTGTCAAAAGCAGAGAGGCAAGAAGCTCGAATGAGGATAAGGCAGGAATCTTTCAGACTTGGTAATGTTGGTGTTATGAGGTAATGTCGTAATATCCAGCAATTCATGCCTAATAGTAGTTTGGGAGCTCCTATCTGGGGAATCATATACTTATGGTAAAGAGTTCTCCTAGCTATAGCTTCATCCAGTATGCCTCCTAGTATTGATACCTTGAATTATTAGTAGCAGATGCCATTTCGTCCTTTTCTTTTTCATGCATGTTTTTTATTGTAACTTATTTTTGAAATATCCTCTTTCATAATGTAGGGCTGGAACTATTATATCTGAAACTTGGGAGGATGGCCAAGCCATAAAGGATCTTAATTCTCATCTGGTGATTTTCTGCAACTCGTCAATATGTCTACTCGCATGCACAAACTAGCCATAAGATAATATGATTGTGCAAACTGTAGAATCTGTATTCGCATGGCTGACCAATTATTAATACCCGGTATCAATTGCAATCATAGTGTATACTTCCACTATTGGACAACTTTTAAACCATAATCCTTTCGTTACAATTTTTATCACATTGACATCTTAAATGAGTATTAGTAACCTAAAGTCATTAGCATCTAAACATCTTATAGGATACATGCTAATCATGTATACTGAACATCATGCTTGGAAGACAAACATGGGTACTTCAGGTTCCAGTTCACTGGTCTGGGTTAACCTGGATGGCACATGTAGTTCAGACGTTCACAAAGCTTCACTGATTAAAGCATTTTGGCTGCTCATCAGTTTGGTGTCTTCTATTCATGTCAGTCCATGACCAGTATTTAAGTTTGCCTTCATCTTGATTTTGTGACAACTACCCAGTATTTAAGTTTGACCTCATTTTGATCTTGTTACAACCAGCCATGGCACCAACTATGGCTGTTCATTCGTAGCATGTTGTACTCACCAAATGTTTTCTCACCAAAGATCAGATCATCTTACTCTTGGATAATGATATTCTTTCATGTTGCTCAGTTTCTTATGTATACTAGATTTTTCTGTAGAAATCTTTGCTGGAGACCAAAGAGGCTATTGAAAGGCATCGCAAATCACTTAAGAAAAGACAATCTGGTAATTATTCTGTATTTTTCACTTAAATTTTTTGTTCATAATTATAATGGCTTTCTGTTTAGACAAGGGCGATGGCAGTGATGCTGAGACTAGCATGTCTGAAGAAGATATCGTCTTACAGGATGAGATATGTAAATCTCGATTAACAAGCATCAAACGAGTAAGTTTCCTCTTTGAGCCACTGCTACTTGCCTAATGGATACACCCTTTCTTAATCTGTATTCCTTATTAAAACTAAATTGTAGGAGGAAGAACAGTATTTGAGAGAAAGAGATCGATATGAGTTGGAAAAAGGGAGGCTCATACGTGAAATGAAGCGTCTCAGAGATGAAGATGGATCACGATTTAACAACTTTCAAATTCTTCACCATCGTTATGCTCTCTTAAATCTTCTTGGAAAAGGAGGGTTTAGTGAGGTTTACAAGGTATACTCTTGCTTTACCTATAATTTTGTAGATAAATGTGAGATACATTACTTTTAGTCAACATTGCCTATTTAAACCATTCTGTTTTTTCTTAGAATGAAAAAAAAACAAATTATGTTCCTTTTTTTTATTGCCTTCACTAAAAGAAGGTCGGGGGCCATTTCGGCTGTGTTAAATTGAGTGTGGTCCTTGCGACCTTGCCCATCCAAAATTGTACGGGAGATAACGTTTGAAGTCAGATAAAGGTAACTTACATCTCAAAACATATTAATTTAGTTAACGATGCGATTGTATCCATTTATTGGTGTAAGCCTTGATGAAATCAACAAAAGTAACATGTCTGGAACTGGATCGATCAGTTGAAAATTTTCTGTGGTAAAATAGCGTGCGATGTGTACCATCCAATTTTCTGTAAAATAGCATGCGATGTGTACCATCCTAACTAGCTTTTATGATTATACTCATGTTGCACTATTTGACTAGTAAGCTAGCGTTTCATGTAATATGTACTGATGTAGCATATGAATCCACTTCATAGAAAGTTTAGTTGATAGCACCAGCAATTACATTAAATAATTTCTTTGTGCAGGCTTTTGATTTGGTGGAGTACAAGTATGTGGCATGCAAGCTTCATGGTTTGAATGCTCAATGGAGCGAGGAGAAAAAGCAGAGCTACATACGACATGCAATTCGTGAATATAACATCCACAAAACTTTGGTTCACCCACACATTGTCAGGCTATGGGACATATTTGAGATTGATCATAATACATTCTGCACCGTCCTAGAATACTGCAGTGGTATAATATGTTTGCTAATTGACTTTTTTAATCCTGTTTTGTATGGCTACGTAAATCAAGCATGACATTTGATAGCTGTTGCTTTGCATGTGATATTTGTGTTCTGTTGAGGTATAGCAGCATGCATGACAATCCATTAAACTGGGTTCACTTCATAGGGATGGCAGCAGAGGGTGGGTTGAGAGCGCATTGGCACTAGTATATCAAAAGCCCTCTTAGTTCCACAAAATGGCGAGGCGGTTAGCAGAAACCAGTCACTACATAGATTCCGGCACTATAATGTTGGGAGTAATAAGATTGTACTACTTTGTGTTATACATGAATACTCTCATGCCAAAAGCCTTCTTAGTTCCACAAAAATATGTTTAATAAATACCAAATATCAATTTACAATCAAGCAAATGTTTATAGATACTTACATATTTCAATAAATCTGCAAATGTAATTCTCAAAATTTTGTGAACCACAAACTTTGCTATACCGGTCGCTACTACAACACCGACAGCTGCTGTTGTTCAGACTGCTATTTCAACCTTATATTGCTTACGTCTGATGGCGCCAGTTAGTACATCGAGATAAAGGTTTGCATTGTGTCCCATTGAATACAGAAGGTTCTTCCTTTTCTGCCACTGCCTTAGTTGACACTTATTCCATTTAATACATATTTTGGTCAGCCCTGTGAAGCTTTCGAATTAATTTTTTATTATTATTCATTCATGATGATTTCATCTTAAATCGACATCTCTTAGACACGAGATGTAATAACATCCTCTTCATTGCTAATGTTTTAACCAGGCAAGGATCTTGATGCAGTCCTTAAATCAACTCCAGTTCTTCCAGAAAAAGAAGCAAGAATCATAATTGTTCAAATATTTCAGGGCCTTGTTTATCTTAATAAGAGGTCTCAAAAGATTATTCACTACGATCTTAAGCCTGGCAATGTTCTCTTCGATGAGGTTGGTGTTGCAAAAGTAACAGACTTTGGTCTTAGCAAGATAGTGGAGGATGATGTTGGGTCTCAGGGAATGGAACTCACTTCTCAGGGAGCTGGAACCTACTGGTAAGTATGCTCCTCTACAGTTGATCTTTTGCACTAGCTTGTGGAGCTTTCAAACTACCTGCTCTTATGGAATCTTTTAGGTGCTTGCAGTTTTTGCTACTCATACTGCAATAATGAGGCTATTTCTGTTAGCTAACCTTTGGTGCATCACTATAAAACCTGTTAAAGAAATTGCTGTTTGTTTTATGAAGCACAACCACTAACTTGAGATGCGCCAAAGGTTTCCTGTAATGTTTTACATGAATAAGTGGGAAGAAACAGAGCATCGCATAGTTTTAGTTGTGATTTATGGTAACACATCATTGTTTTCTCTTTATGTTGGCAGGCATTTTACTCTACAAACCTTTTTTCCCTTCTGTTTCCAGGTATCTCCCCCCTGAATGCTTTGACCTCAGCAAAACACCATTTATTTCATCGAAGGTAATGGTATCTGATAATTATTCCCACAAGATTGTTACCTAGTTGATGAGAAGATATTATGATTCTGATGCCTTGTATGCTTATCTTATTTCTTTTTTCTTCTGATTTCCTGATTGAGAGGTATATTCACCTGCCAAGGATAATAGATCCCCTCTAGTTAGCAGTTTTACTGAATATCTTTTGGGGATATTTTGGTCTAGAGCCACTAGAATGGGTGAGGTGCATTTGTTGTTTATGCAACTTTTATGGAGGAAAGTGTCTGCAAGGTCTGAGACTTATTTATGGAATTCCCGACCTTGAAACACAAAGGAACAATGAAACTTAAGCGAGCCAATTTGTGGTGGCGTTTTAATTTCATACTGATGTTTAATAGTGTGTCAATTTTCTATTTGTTTTAATGCAGGTTGATGTTTGGTCAGCTGGTGTGATGTTTTATCAGATGCTCTTTGGAAGGCGTCCTTTTGGCCATGACCAGACTCAAGAGAGAATACTTCGGGAAGATACCATCATCAATGCACGGAGAGTGGAATTCCCTTCTAAACCATCTGTATCAAATGAGGCAAAGGTTTGTTTCCTATTTGTTCATATGACATAACATCTTAATATCCATCAGATTAGATTCCATTACTACAACTTGCTGTAAATCCAGTGCGAATGTGATTTGGTTCTAATACCCTTTACTCTCTAGTTTTATTGTGAATTTGTTTAAAAACTGGCCTGAAAAATATGTATTATTTTTTCTTCAACACCACCTTGTTTGACTTTGCATTTCTTGGCAAACAAATTGATCTCGCATTACAACAAATGGAAACTTTTAGCTATATTATAGGGGATCATCAGTACTTATTTCCCATTTATTATCGCCGTCACTGGAAGTACTAAGCGTTGGCTGTCCCAATCTTCTGTGAGCTAATTAGATCCTTTTTTTTCCATTGTAAACATTCACAGGATCTGATACGCCGGTGCTTGACATACAACCAATCGGAGAGGCCAGATGTCCTAACCATGGCTCAGGATCCTTATCTCTCATATGCAAAGAGGTAGACACCATGTGTAGGACAGGATTTTGGTGGCGGTAGCTGCTGGCTGAAAGAGATTTTGTTTGGGGTGTATTCTTGCAAGGGAGCAAAGGATTCGACAAGCTCAAGAATATCACAAAGGGTGTAACTGTATATGTTGTAAATTTGTGTTGGCCCCATGACAGCAATGACCTGAAGTCTTGTGGGCATCAGTTCAAAAGTCGGCTTCTTTGTAATCTAGAAGCAGGCATTCATTTTGGCCATGTACTCTTTGAAAATTCTTGAGGTCGTGTGCTCTCCATGCCTATTGTGGTGGTCTTGCCACTTTGCCAGTTATCGATGATCCTATTGATGGTTTGCTTAGATTCTTTTTCCCTTTTTGTTCATACAACTGGCAAGGTGTGCTAAATCGTCTTCAGTGAGCTCCTGAGAATGTATCAGGACGAATTTAGATTCACAACTGATGATGGAAGGATCACGCTACCATGCCATGCCACGGTGATGGAATACATCTTGTGCTTGCTTAGAAGAAATGCATCGGCAGAGGTTGAGAGTGCATTCTTGAGCTACATGGCCATGCCATGGCAATATACAAATTGTACGATGCCATATCATGGTCTAGTTAGCCAGCAATTTGCTGTCTGCAGCTGCTAATGTCATATACTCTGTAGTCTTATTTGAGAAGTAATCTAACATAGGCAGAAGGAAAATGCAAAGGTGTCCATCTTAATGAATGGGGATGCACGATTCCCCTGCTCTTTGCGGGGGAAAAAAGAACAGTCTTCCAGTTTTGCAAGGCAGCATTGATCACACGAGGAGCCTGATAAAGCGCCTATGGAATGTTCGCGATAAAGCACCTATGGCAAAAGTTCAGAGTTGTCTATTGTCTTAGCACATTCTCTAACTGAAAACAGTGTGTATTCGCACATATTACAGGAGTAGGAGGGGAAGTGTTATCTGCATCAATTTGTTATTTGCAGTTCCTAATCTTTACCTACTCTGTACTGCTCTTGTATTCCGTTTGGGGCTCCCACCGGAGCATGGCGTGGAGGCAACCAAAGCCGACGACCTGCCGCGCTGCACACTCGAGCGGACCGACGTCGAATCCGACGACCACGAAAAGCGCGATCTAGTGAGCTGTGGCGATCTCAAAGGTGCTCGACGGTTAGCACACAAGGAATTGAATTCCAACGCAAGAGGCGTGCTTGGCGAATGGCGAGGACGCTCGCCGCAGGATCCGGCGGCGCGCAGGACGATGAATAAATCCACTGCCCGGGATATACACTATCAAAGGGGGGAAGGAAGAGCCAGCGGAGTCGCGGAAATCCATTTGCCGCGGCGACGAGGCGGCCGCCGTTTTTTTTTTTTTTTTTTTTTTGAACAGCGGAGCCGCGGCCGCCGTTGCCGGAAGGGAAGGGGAGCAGCCATCAGAAACTCAGAGGACTATTGTGTACGAAATCATCCAAAACAGGGGGTTCTCTGCAAATATTGGATCGCGATTATTAGTCGCGATATAAATTTAGGGGGTTTAGAAACCGGCGATCTGGACCCTCCGATTTTAGTCTGACGGTTCGAAATAGATCTACGAGCGGCCGGCTGGTTCTCCCCTGCCTAGCCGCCGTTGCCGCCGGCGGCGAATTCGCTCGAGTTCCGCCGCTGACGTTCTCTCTTTCTCTCTCCGTAATCCATCAGCCGGTTCCGCTGCTTTCTTCTCCAGTTCTCCCACAAATCACGTTCACCAACTTTCTAGCCATGGCGCCATTCCACTTTCATGTACGGTGCCATGAGATGAGTTCGGCAAGCGCAAAAGAAATGGCACAAAGAAACCTTGTGATTTGCTAATAAGGTCAGAGACCTTGCAAAATTGTTTATATTGCTTCTGAGATTCTACAATATTTTGCTCTGGTCAAAGAAATTACAAACAAACAGCTAGTTGCCGGTTGAGTCCCATCGATGATGCCACGCCGCAGGTTGAGTGGCAAGGTCCAACAATGGAGCTCAAGAACGCCCTCTCGACCTCTACAGAAGCCTCTCTCCGAAGCAAACACATCACGTACTCCATCGCCGTGGCGTCACACGGCAGTGTGATCCTGCCGTCATCGCCTGCGAACCCGAACTCCTCCTGTGCCATGGCCAGAAGCTCGCCGAAGACTGCCGTGCCGAGATACACCAATGGCACCTCGTACCGCCTCCCGTCGGCGGAGTACACGACGAAATGGCCCTTGCCGGCCACCGACGACGTGCTGCACCGTGATGCGTCGGCTTCGTTTTCCGGCGTCGATGGCGTGAGCCGCTTCCTCGCGAGGGCCGCCATCCTTTGCCACTTCCTTGCCATCTGAGCAATCCTCTTGGCACTGTTCATGGCTGCTTCAGAGAAACTTCGCTTGTGTCAGGTAGAGTTCAGGAAGGTGTAGTAGTGCTTGGCTTGGAGATGGACTGATGAAATGTTGGGGCCAAGCTGATGGATTTATAGGTGTGGAAAAGAGCATGCGGTTTAAGTGTTCTCAGTTGCTATCAGCTCAGCTCAGGCTGGCAAGAGACAGGGCCACGAGCCCAGAACATGCACGGTTGCAAGGAGAAGCAACGTGATGTTGCTTGGATGTCTGTAACTGTAAGACCAGTTGTTTGGTACTTGTTGCAAGATGATACCAGCAGCGGTGCTTGCATGGTTGCTATCACAACGTGTTGCCATATTGACATGTTTTGTCAATGAGAGGCATGCTTCATGTGGACCACAAGCAAATTGAGTCCAATTTGTTTTGTCAGGACAAGTTTTGCAAGGAGATATCAATTATTCTTGTTTAGCTCCCTTGGGGACGCTCTAATATAAACTGAACATTGGACATCGGTTTCAGTTCAGGCAACTGACAGCAGTGCTCCTCTGTTTTTTTTTGCGCAATACACTTGCACCATGCCGTCTACTGAAACATTCAATCCATGTTTTCTTTTCTGCACTTTGCTCTATGCTGTTAGTAGGGCAATGTATTTTTGTTGGAACTGTTAAATATACTGAAGTTAAGACATACTAGTTAGCAATGTACGTTTGTTGGAAATAAACAAGCGCCTACCGACAAATTAAGCTTCACCTGTGAATATGATGCTGAAAAATGGGCATACATGTGTTTAGGCAGAAAAAATCACACAAGAAGTGCGAGTTTCTCCCTAACACTGCCCTAGGGAATGTAAAGGAAAAGTGCGGGCGTGCCAGTGTACTAAGTACACAAAATAAACAAAAGAGAAGGGAAACACAACTTTATTCATATTTCAATAATACAAATACAGTTTCCCAATAATGTGCGCTCCGTAGCCTGCTGGCGGCGATCTGACTTGGGCGATGTGGTCTTATTGGTTCCTAGGGCCTCGGAAAGCTCCTAGTTAATTACATCCACGAGTCATACTCGTAGAACACCTCCGATTAAGCTGCGTGGTCGTCGTCTTCGGTCTTCGCTTCGTGTTCTCCATGCATGTGTTGATGGTGGTGGTGTAGATGGGGCGTCGGCATCATCCATGGCCTCGTCGGTCCATGAGCCTTTGTAGCGCGGCCTTCACATCGGCAGCGCCCGCCCTTGTCGTCCAGCCTCGTCGGTCACGTACGACACGGTGTGGTTGTAGTAGTAGAGGGACATGCATGGTGTTCGCTTGGCTCGTCCGATACGGCGACTCGGCAGTGTCGTCGAAGAGTGTAACAGAGTAGCGTCGAGGAAGTGTGCGCCGACTGGGAACGTCATCCAGGGGTGCCTCCAATCTTGGATCATGTCTTCACGTAGCAGCAGGTACGCAAATGCACACGTACACATGGCTGTGTGCACTTGTACGGGGTCGTATTCTTCATGGGATTCACGTCATGCTGAGGTAGCGAGTGACGGCAGCCTGGAGGCGTGCGACGTCTCTTGTATATGGCTCGTCGATGATCTCGGTAACGCCGTCTTCTTGTTCCCGTGGCATCTCGGCGTAGGCCACGACAACTCCTCGGTGCAGGCGGAGGATTTGGCCAGGCAGCGGCACCTTGTACTTGATGGCGATCTCACGGTGTCTTGGACGGCGTCACGTCAGCGTCGTCTTCGACGGCTGGCGTTGGTGTAGGCGGCGGCAAGATGGCAACGACGTCGTTCCACTGCGGCTCCGTATTCGGCATCATCGTCCTGATGGTGGCGTCAAAGACATGACTGCCCGAGTACATGGATGGAAGGCTCCCATGGTGGCCGGCATGGACAGCATCGTCGTCGTGTCCTCGACGGGCGCGCCTTGGCGTTCCGGCCGACGAAGCTTGGTGCAGACGTACGGCAGGGCGGCGTCGGTGTGCTGCTCGACGTGGACGGCAGTGCTTGATGTCGATGCGAAACTTGATCTCCTGGTGGCGGCGTGCGCTCGTATGGCGGCGGCGTGGAATGGATGGTGTGTGTCTCCACTAGTGGAGACAACTGGCTGAGCCACGGGGTGGCGATCTTCATGAGAAGCCTGGCCGCCCGGACGTTCTTGCGGTTCAGGACGTCGAGGGCGTTCTCAACAGTATGCTGGCAGGTTCGTTGCCTTCCGGTCCTTGAGGAGCCGACCTCCTAGCTCCGGGCAGCGCGTGGCTTCTCCGGTGAACGTAGTGCTGATGTAGACGGTCGGCAAGGTGATGACGTCGCTGCTAGGCGGCGTTGCGTCACTCGACGCAGACATGAACCTTGACGATGGCGTGTGTCGTCAGAACAGCGTCGTCGTGTCCTTGACGATGGCCTGGGCAATAGCTCCGTCTTGGCAGCGCCGCCGGCCGGAGCGCTTCTTCACGAGCGGCGTAGTGATGAACGTCGCTGGCGCCTCCATGCGTGGCCACGGCGTGCTAGGCCACGGAGTCGATGTCGCTCTTCATAAGGAGCCTGGCTGTAAGGACAGCCTTGCCGTTCAGGATGTTGACGGCGTCCTCGCGTGCTCCCTCGCCACGGCTGGGCATCTACGGCGCGACGCGACGTGCGTGCTGGCGATCGCAAGGTTGATGTGGACGAACAGCAGGGCGACGTTGTCGTGCTGTTCGAGGTGAACGGCGGTGCTGTCTCGCTTGGCGCAGACGTGTGGCGGCGACCTTGGCAGTAGATCCTTGACGGAGTGGACAAGTCGTGGTAGTAGAGCACTTCTCCGGACGGCGCGAGGGCGCGCTCCGTCGGTGCCTCTGTAAAGGTTGTGATTTGCCAAGCCGTGGGTCGATGGCGATCTTCATCAGATGCGCTAGCACTTGAACGTCTGCGACGAGTGGTGGTAGTAGAGCGCTTCTTCCTCCAAGCAGCAGAGTGCAAGCTCCGTCGGCGCCTCCGATCCGTAGCGTGCCCGCTTGGTCGTCCATTCCACGCGTGTTCACAACGTCTTCCGAGACGAACTTGATGTTGGCCCCGTGCTGGACTGCATGTTAGATGAGAGACAGAGTACACAGCACTATCGACTTGAGGAGGAAAGCAACATGACGTGCAGGCACGCTGCCTCTGAGCTCATTGCAAAGGAGATTAATATATTATAAGAGGATATGAATCACAATGGGACAAATTAAAATTATGTACTCCCCATGTCGATCTGTATCTTTGTACAGAGCGGTCTCTGGCGACGTTAGGCCAGACACCACTGCATGGCTGGCGCAGCGAGCCTTGCTGCCCTTGAGCTCGGAGCCAGTGGTGCGCGGGTACGGCCTGCGCCTGTTCGTCATGCCAGCCAGGACGTCGATCGTCTCCTCGGATCGATCTTCCATGTCTTCGGGATGGCGCCGTCGCACCGCGGCTGTCTGGCGCCGGTCCGGTCTTAATCTTCATGGGCTTTGTTGCGTCACGGCCGCCGGGATGTTGATGCGGTATTCATCTTCGTTGGCGCCATGGTGTCGCAGCTGCCGTTGGCCAGGACGTCGGTGCTGCATAGCTGTGCCTGCGTCATCTGCTCGATGGGCTCCTCCTCGTACGGATCTTCGACCTTGACTGTAGGCGGCGCCACTGCATTGTGGCCGCCGGGGAGTCGATCTGGTCTCCGTCTTGGCGAGCGACGCAGCTGCGTCGTCGCCGTCGCCAGGACGTCGATCTTGTCTGGATCATCGTGGGCGTCATGGCCGCCGGGGCGTTGGCCTAGCCTTAGATCGTCGGGCGCCATGGTGTCGGTGTTTTCCTCCTCACCTGTGAGATATTCATGCTTCATCTCCATGGAAGACGAGATAATGGTTCCCGCCCCCGTCGTCGAAGGGTTAGGGTCCCTTTTATAGGCAGCAGCTAGGGTAGGCAATGAGGAGGCCCGATCCCTGCACGCGCCGCCGCCGGGTTGTTGCGATGGCAAGATAAGCGGCCGCCGTTTCGGCGTTTCCGTTGGTTGAGCGCGGCGTCGAGAAAGATACGTACGCTGCATGGATAAACATGCTGCCGTTAAGTTCTCAATCTTTGCAAGCTTGTAATCGCCGACGTGTGGGGCTAAGCATGGCTAAGCCCACTTATCAGCCAGGCCGGCGCTTGATGATCTCTGGCCGCATGCGCTCGGCATCCTCGGCGAGATGATTCTCGATGTTTATCTGGTAGCCGGTAGAAGGTTCCAGAGGCTGGTGGTGGGCCCTCGTCAAGCGTGGCCCCGGCTTGTAGTCCGTACGAGAATACGTGTTCCGTATGTGGTGGCTAGCTTCAACGTTCGTGCGTACATTATCCTGCTAGCTCTCCATGGCATGCGCACGTACATGCTGCATGCCTAGAGCTTCTTTGACTTGCCCTTGCAATTCGAGTAGCCCCATGTCAATACTGAAAAAAAAAAAGTTTTTTTACAAAATATCGTCAAACAAATGCCCCCCACCAAGGTGAGTGTGAATGCGAAGCAAATTCGCACTCAACTTGGTGGAAGTAGTAATTCGACAAATACGGCGCATTAGGAGCTGCTGCCTTGGTAATTCAGAGTTCATCTCAAGATTAAACATATCATCGGCCTGACATGGCATCTTCCCGCTCCTGCGACCGTCGAGTTGCCGTCGATGACGGAGTATAGCTCCAGCCACGAACATATGGCCAGACGTTGGGCCATTAACATTGGCTCCAGAGGACCGTCGAGGTGTCATTGCCGCCACTGCACCAAGGGATCACCGGGCCACCATCGTCTCGTTTCTGATGTGGTTCCGGTCATGGTTAGGAGGCAGCCACTTGACACTTGTCAGGACGTTGATCAGGTTGTGCCTCAACCGCGCACACCGAACTAGCCGACCATCGTAGAAGAGCGTGCATCGTCGCAAGGTCGCCGCCGGCAAGGACGACAAGCTACTAAAGTGGTGACGAGGAAGATGAGCCGCTGTAGTGGAGCGTGCCGAAATTGCAAGGCCGCTGCCGCTCTGCAAGAGATCGATCTCATGCTCTAGCTTCAAGGCACGTAAGGCCGGTGTAGCATTGTAGCAGCGCTGGTACAGGATGAGCTGCCGCTACCATAGTGCCACTGCCTTAGTGTTCGTGACGACATGCATGTGACCATAGCATGCGTCGGACCATGAACTGCTGCAGGCTACTGAGTGTTTTCCTCGTGGGTGCTGAACGCTTGAACTCGTATCTCTGTCAGTTAAGTAGCTTTTCCTTCATTCACGTACATGGACATCTTCTTGACGTTCCACAGCATAAAAATATATCGCACCCTGATTACCACGGCGCCGCTGTAGTAATAATGAATCCCGCATTATTGAACTAATAACACAGTGGTTCATGTCGGGGTAGAGAGGCTGCTGACGTGCTCGTCGAGGAGCTGGTTGATGTGCCGCCGTCACCATGTATGTCCGGCCATCCTAGGATCCTGATCGTCGCCGTGGCGCTCATGCGACACCACTGGGAGGTTGCCGGACCAGCGAACAGCCGCACACCTGACCGGAAAGGACAGTGAGCTGCCGCGGCGGCGATGAAGAAGTTGGGCTCCCGTTGTGGGGCACATGCTGAGGTTGCCGAGCCAGCCGGCGTCGTTGTATTTTAGTCGCCGGCATTCCGTTGCCGAGGCAGCGGGCACCAGTGGCGCCCCTGCCCGTCCAGCCGTCTTGAACGCCATGCAAGTGACTGCGCCATTGAGAATTCCCGTCTGTTCTCGCTTTGCCATACGAGTAACCTGCAGGCTGCATTAAAATTAAAGAAAATGTATCCATGATAATACAAATGTCAGCTGCCGTCGTAGCTTTTTGAAGCACTTATCCAAGTCACAACTGTTTAGTTGGACTGTTGCTGCACTTATCGACGCCAAGGTTAAGGCAGCCAAATTTCCGCCACGACATGCTGGAATTTATCGTGCCACAGACGAAGTCCGTCGTGACGCTCATGAGATAAGCGAGCAGGCACTACCATTTTGCTGGCGCGCGAGGACAACCAGCTGACTGAGTAACGGCTGCTGGCACCGCCTGTGCCAGCAGGGTCGTCTCGAGACGACGTGGTGACGCGTGTTGAAGCAGCCAGCTCGCCATCATTCTTGTTCCGGATGAGCTCGTTGTCTGTTGTGTGCCGTGGATGCTATGTCACCACCACCGCCGCGTACATCGAGGCAGCCGGACTGCTGCCGTGGCGCTCATTGAGGTCAGGCCGCCGCACGTTTGCAGGGCTTGTCGACTGGTGTTGGGGAGCTGCCACTGGAACATGCGCCGATCGAGTAGCTTGACCGCTCTAGGCATTTAGGACTCCAGTTGTTGAAGTAACGCGCACTGGACAATGAGGAAGACGACTGCTGTAGTGGCGCATGCCGCAGTCACCAGGGGCCATCGTTGCCGCTACTGCCTTGTTTGTTAATGTCGTTGGGTCGCGGCCAGGACATGACGATGATGCCATGATTTGGCTACCGCGTGCCCATTGGCTCGTCACCGTAGCATACAAGGACGCATGCATGCATAATGAGGCACGTAATTGCTGGCGTAGCAAGGGCTGCCGCTGGTACAGCTGAGCTATCGGCATCGTCGTGTAGCCGAGGCATCCAGGGAACCGTCGTTGTACTTGTTGAGGCCGTCGGATGACTGCGCGTCCAACCGTCCATCGCACCGTCGGGATGGCTGGACTTGCATCGTGGCAACGGCCCCAGTGTTGATGTAGAGGTACCAAGTCGCCGTCGTGTCGCATGCCGAAGCAGCCGGATCGCCTCCGCTCTTATTTGTCAGGACGAGCTTGCCGTCGTCGTCGTCCTGCCGAGGCACCCGGGCTGCCACCGTAGTGCTTGTCGAGCCCGTCGACGACCACGCGTCCGACAGCCAGCGCGTCTCAGGGACGGCTAGACTCCTATCGCGCGGCGCACACCAGGGGCGCTGGTGGTCTCCATGTAGACGTAGAGGCGTCGAGTTGACGTGGAGTATTACATGCCGTCGAGGTGACCGGATCCGGCCATAGCGCCTACCATAGCCGCCGAAGAGTCACTACGTGATGTGTAGCAACTATCATGCATCTTGCTTGTACATGTGGCCATCAGGTGTTGTGAGGCCCCTTCGTATTATGCCATCCCTACAGAGAATGAGACGTAGGGGAAAGAGAAAAAGAAAGAGAAAAAAAAACAAATAAAAAGGGCCTTGGTAATTGTACTGTATTTCCAAGGTATTGAGGCGAATGTCCATGCCATCAGGGTTGCTGGGGCCGTGTAGCTGCTACGGCATTAGCCAACAAACATCCTTATGTCATCTTCAACTTGTGGCGAAGAGGCCATGCCACTTGGTGAAGGAGTTTATCAATCTGGGCGCGACCGCGTAGCTGTTGCAGTGCCAGCCGCCTAGACCGAAGGGTTTCACAGCTTGACGCCGTCCCGCACTGGCGCGCCAACACCGCTCCAAAAAATGCAAAGCAAATGTCCTGCAATGCTAGATAAGAGTATATGGTTGTATGTATGTGTTAAGCAAACCATAAAGTAGTTTGAGTACCAAAACATTCAAAACATGTTTGTTTGTTTTTATTTTGGAAAATGTTGGCTTTCCCATTGAGCGTTCGCTATAGAAGCGGCTTGGGAAAGGACTGCCGAAAGACCTGGCTGTAGAGTATCGCCGAATGTCATAGCGATATAGATGGTGAACTTGTTGATTTAAATGAGTGTATGAGGACGACATGCTTCTGCGGCCCCATCAAGTGACGAAGGGAATTTTGCTCTAGCCTTCTTTGCATTGAGTTGCACCACAGCCCGCTTGCACCACCCAACGGGGACATAGGTGGGGCTTCGTTGGTGTGGATGGTTTTGGGAGAAACGGGTAAGGGGATTTGCCATTGCTTTTGCCGAGGGTGGCGAACCGACCATCACAGCCTTCCGTTGCTTGAGGTGGAAAATAGGGTCATCTTCATGGAGACCCATTGATCTTGAAGTTTTGTACTTTGCCCCTTTGATGTTGGGGTTGCTTGATACTTGAATTCAGGCATCGTCTTTTGACTTCTTGATGCTTGACTTGTTGGACTTCTTCTGGAATTTGGAAGATAGCTGGTTCGCCTTGGTGTAGCTAAGGAGAACCCTCGCAGGCATCTTTTCTTCTTTTGGTCCCTTGTTGCCACACTCACAGGGATGGCAAGAGGCTGCACACTGAACGACGACTTGTGTCGTGCCAGGTAGCCCTTGCTTGCTCTTCTTCTATAGTCTTCCCTAGAGCGTGTTGTCCAATCCTAGAAAGCACAAGGGGCATGGTGACCTCGCTGCTTAGAGGTGACTCGAGCTCTTCTTCCCACTGCCTCTAGCGGGGACCGCTTGGCATGTATCTTGTGCGATGTGTGATGTGTGCATCCGGTCAATGCCTCGTTCAGCCAGATCCTAGGGCAACCGAATCTTGCACCGCAGCTTAGCTCTTCATGAAAAAGCCTTTTGCTATGAGACGTTTGAGTCAAAACAAAAAAAGGCAAAAAAAAAATGCAACTATTTTTAAGAACTGCCCATTGATTGGAGCATCAGCTGGGATTCATGTTGGTCGACCAGCTGATAAGCCCTCTTGTCGTGAACATGCTCGATGCCATAAGTCCTTCCCACGTAAGCGGGAACTTGTCCTTCATCTTGTACATGGCGACGATGGGATGTCGCAACACCAGCACCTAGTCGCCCTTCTTGAAGACCCGCTCCTTGACCAGCTTGTTGTAGGCTCTCGCCATGTTCTGGCGACAAAACTCCAAATCTTGGAGGGCGTTGAGGCGCCCCTCTTCGAGGTTGTCGAGCTCCAGTAGATGAGAGAATATGGAGTGGCTTGGGGTACGAACGTGGTACGCCCATAGAGCTTCAAAGAGGAGATCATTCCAATCCCTCTTGCACTTGTGCACCATCTCCTTGATGGTATTGTTGCACGCCTCGATCGCCCCATTTGCTTGAGGGTAGTTGCCGGTGGAGTAGTTCCATTTGATCTTGTACTTCTCGACGTGTGCATCCTCTAGTTGGACTTGCACGCCAACCATTGTTGGAGGTGATGCGATGTGGCACTTTGAAGCTCCAAGAAGTTGATGACGAGGATGAATGAAGCTATTGCCCCATCGTTGCAGATGTAGTTGGTGTCGTCGGGATACCATCGATGGTAAAGGAGTATGAGGGGAATGCTGCCCCCAGTGCTTGTGGTAGATGACGCCGGAATACCATCAGCGGTGTTGTTGACAAATTGAGAGGCTATTGCCCGGTTGATGTTGATGTAGTAGGGGTCGTCGGGATACCATCGACAACGATGAAGAGAGTAGGGTGTTGCCCATTGTGATGTTGTTGATGATGAATGTTATCGATGTAGTAGGAGGTGTTGCCGGAACGCCATCGGCGATGAAAAGGACTGAGGATGGTGTTGCCCCCAGCATTGTTGATGTAGTAGGTGTTGCCGGAAGACATCAGCAATAGAGAGTACCAAGGAGTATGTTTCCCCCGGTGTTGTCAGTGTGGTAGAAGTGTTGCCTGAAGACCATCGGCATAGGAGAAGACCGAGTATGCTGCCCCCGGTGTTGTTGATGTAGTAGAGGATGTTGCCGGAAGACCATCAGCACGCGAAGAAGACCGAGGAGAGTGCCCCCCTGGTGTCGTTGTAGTAGTGGAAGGTGCTGCCAGGAGACCATCATCATAGGAGAAGACCGGGGAGTATGCTGCCCCCAGTGTAGTCGGTGTAGTAGAAGCGTTGCTGGAAGACCATCAGCATCGTCGAGAAGACCGGGGAGTATGCTGCCCCCGGTGTTGTTGTAGTAGTGGAAGACGACGTCAAGCGTGCTGCCGATGGAGCAATGACAATGATGCACTCACTATCATGTTGAGAAGCGGGCACATGAGCTTGGTGAAGTCGAAGCATGACTCGGGGATTAGCCACCACAAGCTGCTTGTAGTAGTCGTCGTGCTCCACCAACTTGTCTTCATGGACACCATGGAGTATGGATATCCTGGTGCTTAACGTTGAGACTAGCCACTTGCAAAGGGTAGCAACTTTCATGTTAATGGCACCGGGCTGTTGTTGCAAAAGGATCTTCGTTCTTGATGTGGATCCTTGAAATCAGCACCACGCCAAGGATTATCTTGCACCATCTTGTTAATTGGAGACAAAGTAGATGAAGACCAATTCGACGACCATTGATGCGCAGCAAAGATGGGAGGAGAACCATGTCCCACTGGGCGTGCCAATTTGTTTAGGCAGAAAAAATCACACAAGAAGTGCGAGTTTCTCCCTAACACTGCCCTAGGGAATGTAAAGGAAAAGTGCGGGCGTGCCAGTGTACTAAGTACACAAAATAAACAAAAGAGAAGGGAAACACAACTTTATTCATATTTCAATAATACAAATACAGTTTCCCAATAATGTGCGCTCCGTAGCCTGCTGGCGGCGATCTGACTTGGGCGATGTGGTCTTATTGGTTCCTAGGGCCTCGGAAAGCTCCTAGTTAATTACATCCACGAGTCATACTCGTAGAACACCTCCGATTAAGCTGCGTGGTCGTCGTCTTCGGTCTTCGCTTCGTGTTCTCCATGCATGTGTTGATGGTGGTGGTGTAGATGGGGCGTCGGCATCATCCATGGCCTCGTCGGTCCATGAGCCTTTGTAGCGCGGCCTTCACATCGGCAGCGCCCGCCCTTGTCGTCCAGCCTCGTCGGTCACGTACGACACGGTGTGGTTGTAGTAGTAGAGGGACATGCATGGTGTTCGCTTGGCTCGTCCGATACGGCGACTCGGCAGTGTCGTCGAAGAGTGTAACAGAGTAGCGTCGAGGAAGTGTGCGCCGACTGGGAACGTCATCCAGGGGTGCCTCCAATCTTGGATCATGTCTTCACGTAGCAGCAGGTACGCAAATGCACACGTACACATGGCTGTGTGCACTTGTACGGGGTCGTATTCTTCATGGGATTCACGTCATGCTGAGGTAGCGAGTGACGGCAGCCTGGAGGCGTGCGACGTCTCTTGTATATGGCTCGTCGATGATCTCGGTAACGCCGTCTTCTTGTTCCCGTGGCATCTCGGCGTAGGCCACGACAACTCCTCGGTGCAGGCGGAGGATTTGGCCAGGCAGCGGCACCTTGTACTTGATGGCGATCTCACGGTGTCTTGGACGGCGTCACGTCAGCGTCGTCTTCGACGGCTGGCGTTGGTGTAGGCGGCGGCAAGATGGCAACGACGTCGTTCCACTGCGGCTCCGTATCCGGCATCATCGTCCTGATGGTGGCGTCAAAGACATGACTGCCCGAGTACATGGATGGAAGGCTCCCATGGTGGCCGGCATGGACAGCATCGTCGTCGTGTCCTCGACGGGCGCGCCTTGGCGTTCCGGCCGACGAAGCTTGGTGCAGACGTACGGCAGGGCGGCGTCGGTGTGCTGCTCGACGTGGACGGCAGTGCTTGATGTCGATGCGAAACTTGATCTCCTGGTGGCGGCGTGCGCTCGTATGGCGGCGGCGTGGAATGGATGGTGTGTGTCTCCACTAGTGGAGACAACTGGCTGAGCCACGGGGTGGCGATCTTCATGAGAAGCCTGGCCGCCGGACGTTCTTGCGGTTCAGGACGTCGAGGGCGTTCTCAACAGTATGCTGGCAGGTTCGTTGCCTTCCGGTCCTTGAGGAGCCGACCTCCTAGCTCCGGGCAGCGCGTGGCTTCTCCGGTGAACGTAGTGCTGATGTAGACGGTCGGCAAGGTGATGACGTCGCTGCTAGGCGGCGTTGCGTCACTCGACGCAGACATGAACCTTGACGATGGCGTGTGTCGTCAGAACAGCGTCGTCGTGTCCTTGACGATGGCCTGGGCAATAGCTCCGTCTTGGCAGCGCCGCCGGCCGGAGCGCTTCTTCACGAGCGGCGTAGTGATGAACGTCGCTGGCGCCTCCATGCGTGGCCACGGCGTGCTAGGCCACGGAGTCGATGTCGCTCTTCATAAGGAGCCTGGCTGTAAGGACAGCCTTGCCGTTCAGGATGTTGACGGCGTCCTCGCGTGCTCCCTCGCCACGGCTGGGCATCTACGGCGCGACGCGACGTGCGTGCTGGCGATCGCAAGGTTGATGTGGACGAACAGCAGGGCGACGTTGTCGTGCTGTTCGAGGTGAACGGCGGTGCTGTCTCGCTTGGCGCAGACGTGTGGCGGCGACCTTGGCAGTAGATCCTTGACGGAGTGGACAAGTCGTGGTAGTAGAGCACTTCTCCGGACGGCGCGAGGGCGCGCTCCGTCGGTGCCTCTGTAAAGGTTGTGATTTGCCAAGCCGTGGGTCGATGGCGATCTTCATCAGATGCGCTAGCACTTGAACGTCTGCGACGAGTGGTGGTAGTAGAGCGCTTCTTCCTCCAAGCAGCAGAGTGCAAGCTCCGTCGGCGCCTCCGATCCGTAGCGTGCCCGCTTGGTCGTCCATTCCACGCGTGTTCACAACGTCTTCCGAGACGAACTTGATGTTGGCCCCGTGCTGGACTGCATGTTAGATGAGAGACAGAGTACACAGCACTATCGACTTGAGGAGGAAAGCAACATGACGTGCAGGCACGCTGCCTCTGAGCTCATTGCAAAGGAGATTAATATATTATAAGAGGATATGAATCACAATGGGACAAATTAAAATTATGTACTCCCCATGTCGATCTGTATCTTTGTACAGAGCGGTCTCTGGCGACGTTAGGCCAGACACCACTGCATGGCTGGCGCAGCGAGCCTTGCTGCCCTTGAGCTCGGAGCCAGTGGTGCGCGGGTACGGCCTGCGCCTGTTCGTCATGCCAGCCAGGACGTCGATCGTCTCCTCGGATCGATCTTCCATGTCTTCGGGATGGCGCCGTCGCACCGCGGCTGTCTGGCGCCGGTCCGGTCTTAATCTTCATGGGCTTTGTTGCGTCACGGCCGCCGGGATGTTGATGCGGTATTCATCTTCGTTGGCGCCATGGTGTCGCAGCTGCCGTTGGCCAGGACGTCGGTGCTGCATAGCTGTGCCTGCGTCATCTGCTCGATGGGCTCCTCCTCGTACGGATCTTCGACCTTGACTGTAGGCGGCGCCACTGCATTGTGGCCGCCGGGGAGTCGATTTGGTCTCCGTCTTGGCGAGCGACGCAGCTGCGTCGTCGCCGTCGCCAGGACGTCGATCTTGTCTGGATCATCGTGGGCGTCATGGCCGCCGGGGCGTTGGCCTAGCCTTAGATCGTCGGGCGCCATGGTGTCGGTGTTTCCTCCTCACCTGTGAGATATTCATGCTTCATCTCCATGGAAGACGAGATAATGGTTCCCGCCCCCGTCGTCGAAGGGTTAGGGTCCCTTTTATAGGCAGCAGCTAGGGTAGGCAATGAGGAGGCCCGATCCCTGCACGCGCCGCCGCCGGGTTGTTGCGATGGCAAGATAAGCGGCCGCCGTTTCGGCGTTTCCGTTGGTTGAGCGCGGCGTCGAGAAAGATACGTACGCTGCATGGATAAACATGCTGCCGTTAAGTTCTCAATCTTTGCAAGCTTGTAATCGCCGACGTGTGGGGCTAAGCATGGCTAAGCCCACTTATCAGCCAGGCCGGCGCTTGATGATCTCTGGCCGCATGCGCTCGGCATCCTCGGCGAGATGATTCTCGATGTTTATCTGGTAGCCGGTAGAAGGTTCCAGAGGCTGGTGGTGGGCCCTCGTCAAGCGTGGCCCCGGCTTGTAGTCCGTACGAGAATACGTGTTCCGTATGTGGTGGCTAGCTTCAACGTTCGTGCGTACATTATCCTGCTAGCTCTCCATGGCATGCGCACGTACATGCTGCATGCCTAGAGCTTCTTTGACTTGCCCTTGCAATTCGAGTAGCCCCATGTCAATACTGAAAAAAAAAAAAAGTTTTTTACAAAATATCGTCAAACAACATGGTCCATTCGCCAGTTAGTTCAGTGTGGACCGGCCGCGAGCCCGCGACCTTGGCTTAGGCTTTTCTCCGAGACACCGGCTGAATGATGGCCGCACCACCCAATTTGCATTTTTGCGCCCTGCCAGAGCTGCGGCGCCGTCCTGTGACTCCTGTCCTCGAGTTGACACCGGAAAACCGAAGCATTCGCGTACGTACAAGTGCTCGGCCTCGCCGCGGAGCTCAGGAACGCCGCCTCCGCTACCGGCGCATCCGACGTTTGTTCTTCCCAAGCAAGCACAGGGCGTCCACAATTGGGTAGCCGACGTTTGCTACCGCGGCGCGCGCGAGGGAGACATTGACGCTTGCGCTGGGTTGGAGGAACGCGCGTGCAGGGACGTACTGAGCTCAGGACGTACTTTCGTGGCGCGCGCGCCGGGCGGCGAGGCGTTGTCATACTGACAAATTTAATTCTCTGAAGAGGTGGCTTGCAAAATCTTTTCGCATTGCTTCCCGAGACACTACAATATTTTGTTCCGGCCAAAGAAGACTGATTACATACAAACAGCTAATTGCTGGTCGAGTCCAATCGATGGTGCCACGCCGCAGGCAGTGTGGCGTGTCCTAACAACGGAGCTCAAGAACGCCCTCTCGACCTCTTCGGACGCGTCTCGCCTAAGCAAACACATCACGTGCTCCATCGCCGCGGCGTCACACGGCAGTGTGATCCTGCCGTTGTCGCCTGCGAACCCGAACTCCTCCTGCGCCATGGCCAGAAGCTCGCCGAAGACCGCCGTGCCGAGATACGCCAACGGCAGCTCGTACCGTCTCCCGTCGGCAGAGTACACCACGAAGCGGCCCTTGCCGGCCACCGACGACGTGCTGCACGGTGATCCGTCGGCTTCGTTTATTTCCGGCGTCGATGCCATGAGCCGGGCCGCCATCCTTTGCCACTTCCTTGCCGTCTGAGCGAGCCTCTTGGCACTGATCATGGTCATGGCTGCTTCAAAGAACTTTGCTTGTGTCTGGTAGAGTTCAGAATCTTCAGATGGATACTGTGCTTTGCTGGCCGAGGGATTGATGAAATGTTTGGTGGTAAGCTGATGGATTTATAGGCGTGGAAAAGAGCACGCGGTTTTAAGTGTTGCGCAGTTGCTATCTAATCGGGCTGCCTAGCAAGAGACACGGCCAAGGGCTCAGAACATGCACGGTTGCAAGGACAGGCAACGTGATGTTGCTTGTAGTACGTCTGTATGGCCATTTGTTTGGCACTTGTTGTAGACAATAGAAGCAGCAGTGTGTTTGGCATGCTTGATATCACAAACAAATTGAGTCCAATGTGTTTTGTCAACACTAGTTTTGCGCATGATTATGCGATGCTATGAGATATCAATTATTCCAGATGATTGGTTTTGTTAGCACTAATTAATCAAACATGATATGATATCCCAGATACGGCACTAAAGTATATAACAAAACAATTCAGAAGCTCCAAAATTAGGCTAGTCCTTCGTACCAGAATGCTACAGGTTCATATCACAACTTCACTTCTTCGCTTTTTTGGGGGCCCTGTGGTAATGGAAACATGCAGACAGGTGCATCAACATAACAAGAATGTCAGCATTGTTGTCTTTTTGTTCACATGAAGAGAGAAACAAATATGACAATTGTTAATTAGCTTCTCTAAGAGAGGGGTGACTCTTTGCGAGACATAGAGTGAGAGAGAAGAGGGAGTGACCGGACTTCTTTTTCTTCTGGTCAACGGAGGCAGTCACCACCGAAACCCAGCTAGGAAAGTTGGTAGGCGTTCCGACTCGGGGCCACGGCTCTCACTCGGAGTAGTCATATCCTTCACGTTCTTAAAAAGAGAGGAGATCCAAGCAGAGCGATAGCCGTCTCCTGTGTACGGGCAAAGGAGCGAGCGAGTGCCAGCCAAATATGAAGGACTCGGCGCGGCTGCTCCCTGACGACTTGCTCGCCGACGTACTCCGCCGCGTCGCGCCGCGGAGCGTCGCCGCGTCCCAGTGCGTCTGCAAGGCTTGGCGCGCGCTCGTCGACGACCGCGGCCTCCTGCGCGCGAACCTCCTCCCGCTCTCGCTGGCTGGCCTCTTCCTCTGCTTCAGCGACTACATAGAGAGCAGGGAGTTTCCGAGGCTCTTCGCCCGTCCCCACGCGGACGTCGCCGACTACTCCGTACCCACCTACGCGGCCGACCACTGCAACGGCCTCGTCCTGGAACTCTACTCCGTGCTCAACCCGGCCACGCGCAGGCGGGTGTTCTGGCCTCAACCCCCGCCTTCCCGCTTCGAGGAGGATTATTTCGTGGATAAACAGTATCTTGTTTTCGATCCTGCCGTGTCGCCGCATTACGAGGTGTTCTTGTTCCCGTATGTTCTGGTCTATGGTGATGCCGACCCTGCGCTTCTGGTGTCAGAATGGCCACCGTCGCCGTTCATCCTACGCGTGTTCTCGTCCAGAACGGGTCGGTGGGAGGAGCGGTCCTTCGTCCGCGAAGGTGAGGCTGCAGGAAAACTCGCCGACATGGAGCAGGAAGATAAGCGAATAACAGAAACTCGACATGGAGTATACTGGCGCGGTGCGCTCTACGTCCACTGCCAAACTGAATTTGTCGTGAGGTACTTCTTTTCTTTCTCCGATAATTTCTTTCTGTTCACTTCGATTTGATTTTTTTTTTGTTTATACAAGTATATGATTCCTTATTGCTTTTTGCTTATTGGGGTGTATGGTTTTCTTATGCAGATTGTCATTGTCAGACCATACGAACCGAGTTATATAAAAAAAAAACTCGACGCGGGGTGTATGATGGCCCCCGGACATTTTTGTTAAGGAGAACGATCGTCTCACACAGATCGAGAAAACCTCCGAACCCTCCTCCACTCTATACACAGGGACTCAGTAGGCCGGTGAGAATCGGCGCGAATACTTAACCTGTGCTTTGGAACCACAGAGACGCGAGAGGATTTTTTTCCGCTGCAATGAACAGTACCATTTTTCAGGCACTGTTCACTACAGTGGCGGTGCCGCGGCTGGCTCGAACCCGCGACCGACGGGAGCAGAGCTCCCGGAGCCAACAGGCTCTGGCCGCTCGGGCGCTCCAAGCGTTGGCTACGTACCGAGTTATCAAGCCACCTAGAGGGCTCGTAACCGATTACTGTGAAGAGCTTCACATTGGAAAGTCGCAGAAGGGCGTTTATTGTGCATTAGTTGATGGCAAATCCCACCTTTTGGGTTTGGGTCCTTGAAGGCTCGGGTGAACAAATGGAGTGGGTCGTGAAACACCATAGTAGTTTTAGCCTAGATTCGCGCAGTCTAGAATGTCACCAGCGAGTTCACGGGCCCTGGATGTTAGCAAATACTACTAACTGCAGTGAAGGTGTCAGCGACGAGCCACAAGTGGAACAAGAACACGAATGGAACTCTGATGATGAAAATACTATCCCCGTTAAAGGCAGGGTGGAAAGGTACTACCAACATGACGTGGAGTTCCTTGGATTTCATCCTTATAAGGAGATCGTTTTCTTGCATAAATCGATTCAAAGAGGCCTAGCGTATCATTTGAACTAGCAAGATGGCCCGCGCAATTTGCGCGGCTAGATTCGTTATAGTATTACGTTATTATTGGACATTATTTTTTATATCTTTTCTATTAATATTTTTAGTGTATGTCCTACATATTTTTGGGATGAATATGCCGTCCATGCACGAAAAACTCACATATATCTATCTATTTTTGAAGTAGTTTAAATGATTTACTGGTGTGGTTGCATATTTTTGCTGATGACATACTAATGAATAAAGCATGCTCGTCGCTCACCTACCATGTGGATCTATGGTCGACCATTGCAAGCTATACCTTTACGACCGCCCCATCATTTTTTTATGCCTTCCAAAACTATCATCCATTGCATGCTTATGTCGCACGTTAGACCTTGGCATCGTGGCGCGAAGATATTCCCCCATCTAAAGAGAATTAGGTTTTGGGTGAAGATGTTCGACTTATTGCTTGCCTTCAACTAAAAGAATGTTTTTGTCTCAATCTTGACTTTTTCCTCCCAATATGTTCTCTCTTTGTAAGTTGCCCCGCGTAATTTTACGCGGCTAGATCCCTATCAATTTTTTATGCCTTCCAAAACTATCATCCGTTGCATGCTTATGTCGCACGTTAGAACCTTGGCATCGTGGCGTGAAGATATTCCCCCATCTAAAGAGAATTAGGTTTTGGGTGAAGATGTTCGACTCATTGCTTGCCTTCAACTAAAAGAATGTTTTTGTCTCAATCTTGACTTTCCTCCCAATATGTTCTCTCTTTGTAAGTTGCCCCGCGTAATTTTACGCGGCTAGATCCCCATCATTTTTTTATGCCTTCCAAAACTATCATCCGTTGCATGCTTATGTTGCACGTTAGACCTTGGCATCGTGGCGCGAAGATATTCCCCCATCTAAAGAGAATTAGGTTTTGGGTGAAGATGTTCGACTTATTGCTTGCCATCAACTAAAATAATGTTTTTGTTTCAATCTTGACTTTTTCCTCCCAATATGTTCTCTCTTTGTAAGTTGCCCCGCGTAATTTTACGCGGCTAGATCCCCATCAATTTTTTATGCCTTCGAAAACTATCATCCGTTGCATGCTTATGTCGCACATTAGACCTTGGCATCATGGCGCGCAAGCTCCTCTCATCCTCTTGTGTCATTCCAACCTCTCCTTCGTTGTAGCCCATATCCCGCTGGCTCTGATTATCTCGTCACCGCCGGCAAAGCCTACATCTGGATGACCCATATATCAAACCGAGCATGTCTCTTCTCTTTGTTTCTTCTAAATTTAGTCTACGCCTCAACTGCGTCTTGGCCGCAAAGATTACCATACTGGCTCAAATTTTATATCGTTGTGTTGTGACTCGCTTGCATCTAGCGAGAAATTGATGAGGTTCAGTGCGAGTCAAAACATTGGCCCTTGTAAACTCCGATGAGCATATTGCTGAGCTGATCCCAATTTCCTTCTCTTTGTTGAGCGCCTCGATTCCTTATTGAATCCCAAACATTCTTGTGGTTTTATTTTTTGGGAACGCGAAGATGTCAAACCGTGGTCACCATCTGCACGCCGAGCACGTGATTATCATCACAGACGACCACAGTCTAACATCACTTTTGGTCTAGAGGTCAGCTCCCCATCATCGTCCCCGCAATATCTCTCTCTTTCTCTTTCGGCTTTGGTTCACCATCGACATGCCCTTATCGCGCTAGAGCTGCTTTAGCTAGGCCAGGATGGCTTTTGTTAGCACCGCTGCGATCACGACTGCCTTACGTGTTCATCTCATCGCTTCGAGGGCCGTGGCTTCGCTCGGTCGAGCCGAAGCTCCGCAGCGCCATGAAAACATGCGTCATCGTTGTTGCTTATTAGTGATTGATCGATTGATTGACATTGCCGCCGTTTGATAAATGTTTTAATAGCGCAAGTAGAGAACGTTTCCATCTAGATACGTGAGATGTATCCCTACACCGTTGTTCTGTTTCTTTCCTTTTTTTCTTTGGCACATATTCCAAACATAGCACATGGACTCTTAAGATACAGATCGCACCATTTATAATTAAGGAAGACACTATCAATGGACAGATTAAATCGGATACGCACATGTTTATTCCTTTTGTTGTTTATTCCGAATTTTAATTTGTCTCTTTACAACTTATGATTGGCATGGATTCTGTATGGTTAATCTAGGCCGTTAAATCTTCATAAAATCCGACGGCTCATAGCTTTTCTTTTTTCTGATTAATGTGGTAATTTCGTGGCCTTGAGAGCTGGCTTCTTTGGACCTTCAAATACTAAGATAATAGATAGCTCCAAGCTTGAGGATTTAGGTAACTTGTACCCAAAAACATTCAATGATATCGAGGATGTAGAAAACTCTTTCCCATACACACCTTGCTGGATGGGAGATTTGTAGGAACATCCAGTGCAAAGCGTTTAGAATTTGTTTTTTTCTATTTATTGGGAAAAGAAGAAAACTCTTTTTGAACATGTATCGGCTATTTTGTTGGACATGTGTTCGTTCTTTAGTTAGACATGTATTGGTGGTTGAGACCATATTATTCATGTCCTTTTGTTGAATATGATTAATGTTGTTTGAAAATGTGTGGAAAAATAGCAAAAATGCTGTCTGCCAAAATCGTGTCTAAATTTTTAGGATTATAATATTGAAATTCTGTCCAGATTTTGAATTTTGACGAATTTTGACCAAATTCTCTCTCTTTTTTTTTCCATATCGAAACTGTGGTAAAATCGCAAAGGAGCAATCATGATGTCAACATCAAAACTGTGGTAAAATCGCAAAGGAGCAATTTTGTCTTTGTGCAAGAAGTTAACGTCGTTAGAGCCCCTAAACGGATTTGTGGTACAAGTGTTGTTCGGATTCTAAAACTGATGGTAAAATCACAAAATCTGAAAATCGATGGTGAAAACGCAATTGGCATAAAAAAACGATGGTTGCTATGCAATTTGCCCTAATATATACTGAATAGTTACTGGTTTCAGATGAGGCAACGTCTGTAGTCAGAGTGTTACTCTGTTTTTTGTGCACTACACTTGCAGCATGTCATCTGACTGAAACATTCGGTCTATGTTTCCTTGCCTGTTCTTTGCTCTATGCTCCGGCTAACGCCTGGTTTGTACTAAAGCTTGGAAAAAGCAGGTCCAGTATCCTCATCATCAAACTGTTGAAATAGACTGAAACTAAGGCATATATTGTTAGTAAATATATTTTGTTGGAACTGAACACGCGCCTACCGAGTACTGACTGACAAAGGTTCATCTGAAGATATATGATATTGAAGGATTTCATTAGTCAGTTAGTTCAGTGTGGATCGGCCCGTTATCTTGGCTTGGGCTATCTCATAGATGCCGGCTGAACGATGACACCACCTAATTTGCATTTCTTAGCACAGACAGCTGCGGCGCCGTCCGGTCGTTGAGCTGACGACAGTCGACACCGGAAACCTGAAGCGTCTCTGTAGCTGCCGCACTCCCGCACGTAAGGACTCGGCCTCGCCGCGGAGCTCAGGAACGCCGCCTCCGCTATCTCATCCGACGCTTGTTCCTCCCAAGCGATCACATGGTTTGCGCGCTCCAATCGACGCCGCACGCTAGCTAGCCCTGTGAGCACAGTTGTTAGCTTACCAGCAGGAGTAAGACGATGGCGCAGGCGTTGCGTGCGTAGAAGGGCGGAACGCGAGTGCGGTGACGACGCCGTGCACCTGAGAACGTGCTGGGCGCAGGTCGTGCTTTCCTGTCGCGCGACCATACAGACGGTGGATGGTGCCACTGCCGCGGCGCTACACACAGACAGCTAATTGGTGGTTGACTCTTAAAGATGGTGCCACTGCCACGGCGCTAGCAGTGTGGCAAGGCATGACGGTGACAGCGGATTGTTCGTGAGTCTAGCGCATTGTTTGTGTATACGACCAGATTGAGCGCGTTCAACTGGCTGACCACTTGACCAGGCAACTTGCCCTTCTTCAGTGAGGATCCCTCGTGAGCTCCATTTGGTTGCCTTTTCCTCTTGAAGTCTCCTCAATGCTGGACCCCATCGTTGAAACTAGGCAACTAGCTCGTACATGTTTTTTATTTCTTTTGAGTCAATTTGCCAGTAGACAAGAGGATTTCCGCCCTGTTCGTTTCTTTAGGTCTAAATTTAGTTCTCGCACTAATTTGCTATTTAGGGGTATTAAATAAAGTCTAATTACAAAACCTTGGTATAGATGTGCGCTATTTTGCGAGACGAATCTAACGAGCCTAATTAATCCATGTTTAGCTACAGTGATGCTACAGTAACCATCGTCTAATCACGGCTTAATTACCCTCATTAGAATCGTCTCGCGAAATAGAACAGGGTTCTGTAGTTAGTTTTATAATTAGACTTTATTTAATACCCTTAAATAACAAATTAGTGCGAGAACTAAATTTAGGCCTAAAGACCCGAACACCCCATCACACGGTTTTCTGTGGATTGCCCATGTCCTTGGGCTCCTGTAAATATAAACTGAACATTGGACATCGGTTTCAGTTCAGGCAACTGACAGCAGTGCTCCTCTGTTTTTTGTTCAATACACTTGCAGCATGCCGTCTGACTGAAACATTCAGTCCATGTTTTCTTTTCTGCACTTTGCTCTATGCTGTTGGTAGTGCAATGTATTTTTCTTGCAACGGTTAAATAGACTGAAATTAAGACATACTAGGTAACAATGTATTTTTGTTGGAACTAAACAAGCGCCTATCGACAAAGCTTCCCCTGTGAATACCGGCCGCGAGCCCGCGACCTTGGCTTAGGCTTTTCTCCGAGACACCGGCTGAATGATGGCCGCACCACCCAATTTGCATTTTTGAGCCCTGCCAGAGCTGCGGCGCCGTCCTGTGACTCCTGTCCTCGATTTGACACCGGAAAACTGAAGCATTCGCGTACGTACAAGTGCTCGGCCTCGCCGCGGAGCTCAGGAACGCCGCCTCCGCTACCGGCGCATCCGACGTTTGTTCTTCCCAAGCAAGCACAGGGCGTCCACAATTGGGTAGCCGACGTTTGCTACCGCGGCGCGCGCGAGGGAGACATTGACGCTTGCGCTGGGTTGGAGGAACGCGCGTGCAGGGACGTACTGAGCTCAGGACGTACTTTCGTGGCGCGCGCGCCGGGCGGCGAGGCGTTGTCATACTGACAAATTTAATTCTCTGAAGAGGTGGCTTGCAAAATCTTTTCGCATTGCTTCCCGAGACACTACAATATTTTGTTCCGGCCAAAGAAGACTGATTACATACAAACAGCTAATTGCTGGTTGAGTCCAATCGATGGTGCCACGCCGCAGGCAGTGTGGCGTGTCCTAACAACGGAGCTCAAGAACGCCCTCTCGACCTCTTCGGACGCGTCTCGCCTAAGCAAACACATCACGTGCTCCATCGCCGCGGCGTCACACGGCAGTGTGATCCTGCCGTCGTCGCCTGCGAACCCGAACTCCTCCTGCGCCATGGCCAGAAGCTCGCCGAAGACCGCCGTGCCGAGATACGCCAACGGCAGCTCGTACCGTCTCCCGTCGGCAGAGTACACCACGAAGCGGCCCTTGCCGGCCACCGACGACGGGCTGCACGGTGATCTGTCGGCTTCGGTTTCCGGCGTCGATGCCATGAGCCGGGCCGCCATCCTTTGCCACTTCCTCGCCATCTGAGCGAGCCTCTTGGCACTGATCATGGTCATGGCTGCTTCAAAGAACTTTGCTAGCTTGTATCTGGTAGAGTTCAGATGGATGTAGTGCTTTGCTGGGCTGGGTGACGGGTTGATGAAATGTTTGGTGCTATGCCGATGGATTTATAGGCGAGGAAAAGAGCATGCGGTTTAAGTGTTGCGCAGTTGCTATCGACTCGGGCTGGCGAGAGACAAGGCCAAGGGCCCAGAACATGCACGGTTGCAAGGACAAGCAACGTGATGTTGCTTGTACGTCTGTATGGCCATTTGTTTGGCACTTGTTGTAGATAGACATAGAAGCAGCAGTGTTTGGTATGCTTGATATCACAAAGTGTTTCCATACTGACATGTTCTCTGTTTGAGGCATGACTCATGCGAACCACAAACAAATTGAGTCCAATGTGTTTTGTCAACACCAGTTTTGCGTGTGTGATTATGCGATGCTATGAGATATCAATTATTCTAGATGATTAGTTTGTTCTGATTTAAAGGTGCGAACTGGACTAAAGTCAGACTCAGATTTATAGTCATCTACTAGTTGTTCCTGAGTCTAGCGCATATATGACCAAATTGAGCGCGTTCAATGCTCACTGAAGTCTCCTTTTCCTCTTGAAGTCTCCTAATGCCGGGCCTGCGACAATGCAACTAGGCAACTAATAACTCAAGTACATATTTTTTCGAATTAATTTGCCAGTAGGCAAGACCATTTCGGTCAGCACACGGTTTTGTGTGGATTGCCCATGTCCTTGGACTTCTGTTACTACAAACTGAATAGTGGGCATTGGTTTCAGTTCAGGCAACTGACAGAAGCGCTACTCTATTTTTTGTGCAATACAGCAGCATTCCATCTGACTGAAACATTGTGTTCATGTCTACTTGTTTGCACTTTGCTTTATGCTGGGGCAGCAATGCCTGGTTGTGGGAGTGACGCATGGGAGCAGCGGCTGGGAGCAGAGAAGCCGCATCCTTAACTGTGGAGTCGTGTTTCTGTTTCCTCCGGTCCTGTCGTTGCCGACTCTTGAGAAGGCTCGTGCCGGGCTCACATGGCACGCTCTAGGTCGCCGCGCGGTACTAGCAGGACTTGCCCGTCGTCTCCCTTGTTTCATTTAACGAATCCAATGTGCTACATTTTGTCATTTCTGTTTCTCAGACTTGTGACACTATATCACTGTGTTATGTGTGATGCCAAGGCACCGCATTCCGCAAGATCTTGGAGAGGAAAGTACGTTTCCCATATGTTGTATTGTTCACGCTCCTTATTGATTGCCAGACTATCAACCTAAACACACAAATCAGTTGTGACACTATGCACCTTTACGGCCCCACTGCGACTCCTAAACAAACTGGATTGCCCCATCATGACAGCAATACCCGGGAGCATGTTGGTATGGATTCTGCGAACCTTTACCATGTTCCAAACTAACTGGGAGACCTGGAGCTTGAGGAAGCCATGGCTTGAGGACCTGGAGCTTGAGGAAGCGTCGTTTCCTCCGTAGATCTTACGCAGGGACACTGATACTAACACTACATAATATGCACAATCGCCCTAAATCAGAGTAACAGACGCAACCAAAGCACCATGATATCGAGACAATCCAGATTGTGCACTTGGCCACATACCATCCACAGAATCTATGTTGCCCTAAAAAACGGAACTGGAAGTAACCAACACGATTACTTCAAAAGCGTGGAAGGACCAAAGGCTAAGCGAGCAAGTCTAAACAGTGAACGATTATACAGTAAGTACGGAGAATTGACAAACTAGAACAAGGTTACATAAAACATACCCAGATTCTCTGATATCAATTGTTTCAAAGAAACTCTGCATAAACAAGTCTGCTACATCCAACGGAACAAACATGATATGATATCCCAGATACGGCACTAAAGTATATAACAAAACAATTCAGAAGCTCCAAAATTAGGCTAGCCCTTAGTACCAGAAAGCTACAGCTTCGTATCACAACTTCACTTCTTCGCTTTCTTTGGGGCCCTGTGATATTGGAAACAAGCAGACAGGTGCATCAACATAACAAGAGTGTGAGAATATAAAAGATAGCGAAGGAGTTCCAAAGGTTTCTTACACTGCGGTTGGAGCTGGAGCTGCGGCTGCTGGTGCAGTTTCTCTCGGGCCCTATAATGAAAAACACACACACTTAACGGTAGATTCAAAACAAACATAATACCGCCCTAATCCTTAGCCTTTGAGAAAATTATATCCCCCGGTATATTGTTTAGACAAACAGAAAATAAATATCTATTAAACTACCAAATTAACCTTTGCTTGGCATGTTGCAACTAAGCAGAAGGAATCAAGTTTAAGCTTTACACCAGATTAACAAACAAATCTTAAACTGTCATCTAAATGAAAGCATGTGCACCCAAGTTTAGTGATGAATACAGTTTGAATCCTCTTACCTGGGCCAACCTCTCCTCCCTCCTGGCAATCTTCCTCTCACGGCTTGCCTTACTCTTAGCACGCTTGGCCTCAAACTGATCCGAAAGCGTCTTCTCTCTGGCCTTCTCAGCCTTGGACTTGTGGATGCTCTCCATAAGCACCCTCTTGTTCTTGAAAGCATTACCCTTGACCTTCATATACATGTCATGGTACATGTGCTTGTCAATCTTCTTGGCCTCACGGTACTTGCGCAGCAGACGCCTGAGAACACGCATCCTCCTCATCCACAGAACCTTGGTGGGAAGCCTAGCCTCCCTGGTACCCCTACGCTTACCTGAACAGAGAGCAAATCAACACAGTTGCAAGACAAAGAGAACAGCAAAATATGCATCCAAGTGATATACCATATCCAGAATGACGTCCCTTCTGCTTGGCCTCATGAGCCCTCCTTGCGCGGGACCTTGAGTGGATCTTCTGAGGCTTCTTGATGATGAAACCATCCTTAACCAACTTCCGGATGTTCTGACCTGCAAATTTTGTGACAAATTGGCCATGTTAAATTCGTTTCAGAATCAGATAGGAGAGAAGAGTAACAAAAAAAAAAAAAAACAGCATGACAGTAACCAGCAAGGCACAATACTAAGAAAGCAAGCCAAATTTCGTAGGCAAAAGAAGGCCTGGCGGAAAGAGTATCACTCAATCAGATACTAATAATTGAGCTACAAGTGAGCAGCTTTAAATGTATAAAACACATAAGGGCAAATACCAAGACTGCAGATCGATAACATTGGGTAACAAGAAAATTAGTAACTTATCTATAACGTGGAGTGATGAAAACCTACATAGTTGCCAAAGGCGAGTGATAGGCTCAATAGCAATATAGCATTAGGTACAACACAGAAGGGTAAAGCAGCCCTACACACACATTGAAGACCCAAGGCAGTATCATGGACAAGATTGGTACAACAGTAGCACTAAACAAGATGGCACTAACAACAGCTTTGATACACAAATTAACAGTGCCACAATCAAACATCCACTAATACAAGAAATACCTATATGCATATAGATTTCGTGATCAAATCAATACTAACCAATACAACTAAACAACGTTGCCTATTCCAGAAAGATGAACTGACTTGCCTCCGCAACAACCCATTCAGATGGGGAGGGGTATAAACCTCAGGATAGCAAACGGCAAATACCTAGCAGGCCTCGCAGAACTACAGATCCATACGCCCCTAACCCACCGAGCAATCGACGAACGGGCCACAGACGGACGGACGCGCTACGCGGTAAGAGCCCGGAAAGAAGAGGATGGGAGGAGGAAGCGGCGTGGTCTTACGGGAGTTGGCCATGGAGATCTCGCTGACTTCATTGGGGTCGAGCCAGACCTTGCCCTTGCCGCACTTGAGGACTTTCGCGGATAGGCGCTTCTGCAGCTTGAGCGACACCATCTTCGCCGCCGCCGATAAGCTCTCCACCTGCGGTCCGGTTGTGTGATGCGGCGGCGCAAGGGTTGTGCGAACTGCGGCGGCCGTCTTTAGGCTGACCCGGGGCAGGCCTGCAAATTATTGATGGGTCAGTCTTGTTGGACAACGGCCCATTTGTTAGACAAGATGCGATCCAGTCTACATATTTTATCGGCCCACGGCCCATTATAATCTAGTGCCAAGTAGCCCGTGGGGCACTCAGCCTAGCAGGCCCAGCAGAGAAAACCAGAGCCGCGCAGCCCAAGAAAACGGGCGAGGCCGATTGTTCCACTGCACAAAACGAATTGTTCCGATCCGTTGAGCCGATTGTTCCGCTGCACAAAACAAATTGTTCCGAGACGTTGAGCCGATTGTTCCACTGCACAAAACGAATTGTTCCGATCCGTTGAGCCGATTGTTCCGCTGCACAAAACAAATTGTTCCGAGACGTTGAGCCGATTGTTCCACTGCACAAAACGAATTGTTCCGAGCCCGAATGGTTCCAAGCCGCTGAGCGAAATGTTTCACTGCACTTGTTCCACTAATTGTTCCATACGGAGGGTAGAAATGTTAAAAGAATGTTCCAGGTGCGTAGCGAGCTTGGCTCGGGCGGCTACCTGCTCCATCCCACAGGCAACTGACCCGGGTTTGAAACTCCGCCAGACGCACCAAGTGGCCAGATCGTTTATGGCTCACCTCTGTGCTATGGGTTGTGGCTCCCGGGATGCTGCTGCACTCTCACCGGTGAGGCCCGGCCCAGTAGGCTTCTGTGGGCTTCTTCTTGTTCTTAATGAAAATTCAGAGGGACGTTGGACTTTATTTTTTCCAGACAAATAAATTGTTCCAGGCTCACTAAAGAAATGTTCCAGCCCATCGAAAATAATGTTCGAAGCTTACTAAAGAAATGTTCCAGCCCGTTGAAAATAACTTTCCAGTGGAGCTCTCTCCTCTCCATCGCGCATGGCAGAGCAATGGCGGCCAGTGCGGCTAGCAGAGGCGCCGCGGCGGCGGCACGACGCGAGAAAGAGAGAGAGAGATGAGAGAGGAAGAAGATGTGTGGGCCGTCGGATATCTGTTTTGCACGAATCTCAAACACTGGGTGCTCAGGTGCCGCTGGCACCCGAGTGCTGTATAGGAAATCCTTCGTTTGTAAGCAACAATGATTAGACGGGGCCATGTATTCTTTGGAATTTCTTGATGCCGTTGCTGTTGTGATCGCCATGCCAAATGTCTCATGTTTTGGCTCCAGTGGTCCTCTGTCGATGGTTTGTTAAAAGAATCTGTTTGTTCATACTGTCAGCAAGGTCTGCCAAATTAGCGATGCATAACGGCATGTTCACCTCCAAAAAAATCTTCATATGCTGCAGGGATGCCCTATCGGAAGGAAATGTGAACATGAGTGATGAGCGGGTTGGCTTATGGTTCAGTAGAAAACATTTAGTTGCAAATGTACTAAGGAAATAGGGCACAAACCATCAATGAAATGGCAGATTCTTTTGGTTTTCTGCAAGTGTTCGCTTGTTTTCAGCGTTTGTTTTATTCGTACTTGTACCCCTTTTCTTGATATTCCTTTGTTACCTTTTGCCACCTTTTCTTTTTCTTTCAAATGTGTACTAACCATTTTGAAATGTGCCAACTCAGTACTGATTTTGTTGGCAATGGATACTCTGTAGGATGCGTAGGAACCAGTTTTCTGTCGCACATATCTGACTCTGTTTTTGCTGATTTCAGTGTTTAAGTACCAAGCACTCGAAAGGTAATTGAGCATAAGAGGAAAGTAATATGATCATATAAGAATCGAGGAAGAGGCCGCTCATCAAGTGGATGCTACTCCACACTGAGAACTGAGCGTACACCATCAAAATAAATCGATATGAATGGCCAAGGAACCAAGAACACCCAGTTCATGTCCCCGCGCCCGTTCCAATTTCCTAACACTACCACCGTCTAGTACCCCTTGTCCTTGCCCTGTGTGGTGAGCCCGTACCCGAGCGGGAACAGCGGGTCGTAGTGCGCGTCGCCGTAGTTCATCGGCAGCTGGTCCACGGACTTGAACCACGTCCGCGGCAGCTTCCCGGAGAAGCCGTAGTCGCCGAACAGCACGTCGGTGACGCCCTGGCCCTCGGTCCCCGGCAGCCACGCGGCGACGAGCGCGTCCGTGGCGCCCAGGAACGGCTGGATCACCACGGGGCGGCCGCTGATGAGCACCGTCGCGCACTTCGCCGCGCCGCACACGGTCTGGATGGTGCTCGGCCCGGGGTCCGGGATCGTCAGGTTCATGCTGTCGCCCTTGGTCTCCGTGTACGGGTGCTCGCCGACGACGACGATGGCGTACGAGAAGCCGCCGTTCTTGACGAAGTCCGCGTCGGGGTTCTCGGCGAACACCACCGTCGTCGACGGGTCCACGGCCGCCTTCACGGCGTCCAGGATGGTGGTGCCGATGGTGGTGCGGCCCGTGTCGCCCTGCCACTCGATCGTCCACCCGCCGCACTGGTACCCCAGGTTGTCGGCATGGCTGCCGGCGACGAGGATCTTGGCCGCCTTCTTGGGCAGCGGCAGCAGCGGCGCGTCGCCTGGCTTGCCGTTCTTGAGGAGAACGAGAGACTTCCTCACTGCCTCCCTTGCCAAGTCCCTGTGCTCCTGCTTCCCCAGCTGGTCGGCCATTGCAGGATCGGCCATGGGGTTCTCGAACAAGCCCATGGTGAACTTGACGCGCAGAATCCTCGTCACGGCGTCGTCGATTCTGCTCATCGGAATGACGCCGTTGTTGACGTGGCTGGTCAGGATGCTGATGAAGTTTTGGTAGTTGTTGGGCACCATGATCTGCAGCATCGCAAAAAAATTTGATCAGAATCATGTCCGAGTGATGTCTGGATCCAGACTTGCTGACAAATTACAGCACGGTGAGACAGAGCAGCTGATATGGTTTACCATGTCAATGCCAGCCAGAATTGAAGCCTGGACAGAGTAGGAGTAGTTGGCTCCAGCAGGACTGGTGATCCTGTCAATGCCTTCCCAATCTGAGATCGTGAAGCCCTGCAATAACACAAGCAAAAACTATGAGCATCTGAATAAGATCTGAAAGCCACGTAATCAGAGCAACGAGCATCTGAAAGATTTTCACCTTGAAGTTGAGCCTTCCCTTGAGGAAGTTGGTGATGAGGTCGTGGTTGGCGTGCATCTTGATGCCATTCCAGCTGGAGTAGGAAATCATGACGGTGGAGACGCCCTTCCGGAGCGCTTCGAGGTAGGCCGGCATGTGGATGCTCATCAATCCCTTGCGGTCGATGATGGTGTTGTTCTCGTTGATGCCGTTCTGCGTGCCGCCGTCGCCAACGAAGTGCTTGGCGCATGCCGCAACCTTGTCCCTGCAAACATTTTGCAACAGCCGTTCAGAACATGTGTGCACGGCGGCTGCGGATGGATGGACGGACTGACACAAGCTGTGCCGCGAGGTTCTTACTTTCCGGCGACGTAAGGCATGCCGCTGGTGAAGTTCTGTGGAACCTCGCCCTGCAAGCCCGGGATGAGCTCAGTCATGTCCCGCACGATCCGGTAGTCCTCGCTGTAGCTCTCGTAGCACCGCCCCCACCTCGGATCACGGCAGACCTGCGCAACAACAGCAACATCAGCGCCGTGAAAACAAATGAAGCAAAGAAAAGCTGTTCATGTCGCATCAGGGGATGCACGATGCTCACCGCGATGCATGGCGCGAACGCGTACTGGATGCCGGTGGCTCGCACTTCGAGCGCGGTCGCGGCACCGATCCTCTTGACAAGATTAGAATCTCTGCACAATGCCAATTCAAAGGAACATCAGGACGGCGTCGCAATTCAACTTAGCATGCCACAAGGAATCGCAATGCAAGTGAAGGCAGTAAGGAGAACGGCTGCAATATTCTTACCTGGTTGCTCCGAGCGCGACGTTGTGCGGGAAGATGGTGGCGCCGTAGACGTTGTTGTGGCCGTGGACGGCGTCAATGCCGTAGATCATCGGGATGCCGAGGCGCGTGGACAGGCATGCCTTCTGGAACTCGTTGATCATGTCCATCCACTCCGCCGCCGTCGCCTGCTTACGCGGCACGCTGCCGCCGCCGCTCAGCAGGCTGCCGATGAAGTTGTCCTTGAGCACCTGCGGCGACGCGACCAGCCGCTCGATCTGCGTCATCTGGCCGATCTTCTCGGCCAGCGTCATCCGGCCGAGCAGGTCGGTGACGCGGGCCTCCACGGGCTTGGTCGCGTCCTTGTACAGCACGTACTCGCCGGCGTCGCCGTACGCCGTCCACACGAGGAGCAGCAGCGCCGCCAGCGCCGGCGCCGTGAGCAGCGCCATCCTGTGGCGGAGCAGGAGCGGAACGAGGCGCTTCCGGACCTGCGCGTCGTAGCATCGCAGCGACCATATCAGAATCTCCGTGAAGCGGTCCTCCAGGGGCTCGAGCACGCCGGACCTGATGCGGCCAGCGACGCTGGCCATGGCGGGTCAACGGCGGCGCGAACCGCGTGTGCCGAGATGCAGAGATGCAAGAAACCATGGCGACAACGACTGACTTTGGAGTTCTCGAACGTGCCATGCGTTGGGCTTTGCCAATTTTGTAATGACAAAATTAAACTAAAACAACTGTAGTCTACTCTTGTCAGATCAAGGCGTCCCTTTTTTATTGATGTCGCTGTGAAAGCAAAAGCCGCTCTGCTCATGTGCTGAGCAATCTTATGACGGGTCCTGATGCTAACATTTGTTTTAACTACAGCGCTTAGTGGCAGAGCACTATGGTGAGTAGTGGCAAGATAAGCAGTGTTAGAAACATGCAGTATGCAGAGTAAATCTGTGCAGTGATACTTTAGGACAGTAACATCTGAAAGAGTACTAAAATCTACGCAGGGTTAAATAAGAACAAAAAACAATAGCTCACACTACAACAAAACACGAGCACATTCGCAAAACATCACTTACAAGAAAACCAGCATAATTATATCTAACGATTTGCTTAGCTTGCATGACAGTGAAACCAATCAGGAAGAAGAATAGACGAAGGGAGCTAAAGCCAAGAGTCAAGAGAGCGAACCAATCAGCAGAAGCAGAGGCGAGAAACTGCAAATGTTAATCACCACAAGGCAGAAGCAGAGGAGAGGTTGCAAATGCCGGGAAGCCTTGCAAGAACAGGGCCCCGGTTTATACTACGAAGTGCCAAGTACAGCTACAAGTGTGTTTTCGGACAGGGAAGAAATTCAATGCGTTTGTTGCAACCGTTTGGAATCTCTCTCGCACGCACAACACAAAGCGGCACCATTTTTTTTTTTCCCTTTCAAAAAAAGCGAGCCCAACCCGCGTGAACGGCCGGCCTCTTCCAGGGCTTCGACCCCAGTGCAGAGTACAGACACGCGCTACATGCCATCAACAAGATGTCCTACTGCAAGATTGAGCAAGAAAACCTCACTTGTCTTACCAGAAAGCGGGGAGCAGGTGGGAAGAGGGAGGCGGACGCGGCGAAGCACCCTGCCTTCTCCTCCCCGGCGAGCGCGCTTTATATAACGGAGCAAGCAGATAAAGGGGTGAGGAGTGGTTGGAGCAGGGACCGCGCCCGCCATGGCGGCACCAGGACCTTCAATGCGAGCCACTCCCTCCCGGCGAAAAATATCATCTGTTGACTCGCCGTCCGCGTGGGGGTCGCGCCGGATTGTTGCCTTCCGGCGGCGAAAACAACCCGTGACACGGGACCGGCGAGAACTACCACTCCTGGATTACTAATTACTACTGCCGTTACTAAAGAGTAAAGACGACGACAAGAGCCTCAATAGTGCAGAATGCGTGTGAACAACCACATAAAGGATTGCAACAAAAATACTCTGTTTTTCCTTTAATCTCACCAAGAACAGGACTCACTCGGGCTAGCAGTTTCATCCCCGTCGTCCCCATGTGAGGACACGCCGGCCGTCGACCGAAACACGCGCAAGAAAGCAACGCAATGGAACGAGAACTAAACCAGGCAGGCCGGCTGGCGAGGAAATGCGAGATGGGTGGAGGAAGACGACTAGAAATGGTAATGCCCGTGCGCGATTTATAAATAAGAGCTTTTGGTTACTTACGGGGTGGTGCTAAGCAGTTGTCCTCCTGCTCAAGGCAAGGATTCTCCCGCGCGCGAGGGCGGTTGCGTGTGACGACGCCGGTGGATGATGGGCCGTGGCGGATGGCCGGTGACGGGAACGACAGCGACACGGTCCCAATCTAATCCTGCTCCTCCTCCGCCTACACAGCCGCAACTTGTCCGCGGACTGTTCCAACAAGTGGAGTGCCCGCAGAACAGAAGCAACACTGGCCAAACCAGCCAAGCAACAATGGCAGGACGGAGGAGGAAGACGAAGGCTGGCAACGGCTAGGCGGGTGGAGGACAGGTTGTGCAATGGCGAACGGAGGAGGCAGTGATTTATAGCAGGGGAAGCGAGGGAATCAAGAAACGGGCGCGTTCACTGGCGAGCAGTAACGGACAGACAGGGAAGCAGAGGACGGGCAGGAAGTCTCGTAGACTAGCAATAAACCCCAACGTTCGAATCGGGGACGCATCTGAACCGTCCGTGCGGGGAACGGACGGCTGGTGTTGACCCGGCGGGCCGTGGGGTAGGGGTTAGGTGGGGTGGGAAAGGGAACGGACAGCCATGTTGGTCGTGTCTGGTTTCTTTTTGGCGATCTGCGCTTTTTCAGCGAGAAAGCCAACGGTTAGTATTGCTATGTGATGCAAACACAGACACGTTAGGGGAGCGTTGATTTTTTTTTTTGTGTGTGATTTGTACAACAGCTTTGCAAATCTCTATGCTTCTAATGCTCTTCTGTCCCGGATTTCTTTTTGTTTGTTTGCGTGATACGGGCGAGTTGATTGTTCGGTTCGTGCATTTTTTGGTGTTTGAATTTGGAAGCTGTACCGTTTAAATTTGTGGCTGTTGCATAGCTGTTTTCTTTTTCGTTATTTTTGGGGCCGTGGACGGTGCATAGCTGCGAAGATCTCTTGTTGGACGTTCCCAATGTTTGCACAATGAAATCGGTATTATAGAAAAACGGTTCTCTTTCTCTAAATATACTGTACTTGAAAATTGCATGCCATTAGCAAGGTTTTACTTCTTTTGCAAAAGAAAAGAAAATACATTGTTGTCGACAGGAATAACTTATGTAACGCAAGTTTTTAACGCAAAATGAATTAAACATGTTGCCCGAGAATCAACAACATAAAAGAGAAGAATTGAGTGTTTGAAAGCATGAAACAACGATACACAACAAATTGCAATGCACGTAAATTCATGAATATGCTATGACTAGTCCGGGTGCATGTCATGGACTCATGGTAATTTGCTAAGAGACTAGAGATGCCTCGTGCAAACACATGATCTCAACATTTCCACCCCCTCTCAGGTCCCAACAATTTTTTTATAAATTCAATTTGTGTATATTTTCTAGTAGATTCAGTATAGCTTTGTTGCCTTTTGAATTAGTAGGCCCTAATTAACTGCCTGTTGTAATAGTCACAACGAGCAATCTTCGTAAAATAGTAATGTTATTGTGAAGTCATGGAGAAGATTGACCAGTGAGGTGAAAACGAAATCACCTTCTTCTTAAGAAGAAGAGGATAGGCGCCCAAGAACTTATTAATGGGGATGCAAGCAACAGTGGAGTGGATCAAAAGGAGGACCTCGTGAAGGGAACATACATGATTGAAGGATATGATAAGGACGTGTGCCGTGTCCCATTGTTTCTGTTCGAGTTATTTATTATTATCGTTACTATAATTTGGGACTAGTTTTTGAGTGTGCCATCACGTTTGTCAACAATGTGGATGTTCCTCTCTCCCAAAGCAACAGTTGTTGTTAGCATCACACTCCCGCCAAAAAATAAATTGTTCCGCCAGCTGAAAATATTCGGGCTAATTTCGGGCCACACTTAGGTTCTTATTAAGCCGATTGATTTACGGCTTTTGGTTTATTGCAAAACTCACCGGGAATGGTAGTGTATTTCAATCAAAACGATGAACATGTTATATGCTTAGGTTGTTGCGTTCCAAACAAGCAATCCAAAGGCTTCCGTAGAAATGATTCTGTTCACGGCACAAGGGGATGTTTGGTTCCCGGTCATAATTTACCACGCCTAAGGTTAAGTACTAGCCACACTTGTGGCTAGCTACATTTTATGGCAAGAATAGAATGTTTGGTTGGCAACTAAAGTGTGGCAAATTAGTGTGGCTATCGTTTGGTTCGTTACCACAAAAATTTTATAATTTTTTTGGTACATGTTGGAATCACTTACAAATTAAAGAAAATAATTAATAAAAATATATTAGTTAAGATAAAAATATGCAAAAGAGCTAATACCAGATTAATCTAATTGACCTACTATTACCAAATATTTCCTATAAGAAAAAAACTTGCAACTTGCTATCGGTCCATGCTCTTCTGACAGCTTGCATGTCATTTTATATTAAAAAATTGATGGCAGAGCTCTTGTGAGAGAGAGCGAGAAACCTGCAAATATGTGGGGCCATGATCAGCTTTTTGCTAATGTGGCGCGCGGCTTGAGGTTGTGGCGTCAAAATAGCACGCCACACTTCTGGCTAAGAAAACTGTGGCGGAGGCGTCCTGTGGCTGTGGCGGCCCGAAGTTTACTCATCAATCAAACACTGACTTGCTGTGGCAAGCCTAACATTAGGTGTGGCAAACTATGACTGGGAACCAAACATCTCTCAAGTCTCACGGGAACGAGGAAGGCAGGAATGAAATCATGTCTAAAGAAATTAAATTAAATAAATCTCGTCGCAAAGAAATAGACCAAGAACTAATCAGTTGGAGATAAGTGAGGAGCAAGTGGCACGCTACTTGTCCCACTGTCTATCTATTCAGAAAGTCTTGGAGCCGTGCGTGTGCTGAATGCACTGCACAAGGGAGAACGGAAGAAGATGAGGCGCGCGACGCGATGGATGATGCCGTGCAGATGTATGTACTGTATGATACAGTACGCCGCGCTCTCATCCGTCCAATAATAATGCGATGCGGATGAAGGCGCGCGTCGCGTAAGCGCGACGATAAGGATGGCGACGTCTGGATTGGTTGGATTCCTTCAAATTCAATGGAGCAGCCTGACAGAACAAATGCAGATGTGAACAACGCGGCCCTGTAATAGTCGTATACGGAAACCGCGTTTATGAGGCCAGTAATGGCCAGGAACTGAAGGTGAGCACAGCACAAATCTGGCCGAACATGAGGCCGTGCAAGTTCGTGACGCAGACCCAACAACCCAACGAGATGGCGTAGGAATCCGCCGCGAGTTACGAGAAATTTGCTTCAGGTCGGCCTTCCTCGGCCAGTGAAAAACTGAAGACACGCTTGTGCTCGCCACACCATGTATTGGTCATCGTGCGGGAGTGAAGCAGTGCCCTGGTCTCTGGAAAGCCCGTCGGGCGCTTTTGCAGCGACCCGAGCCGAATGCCGGCGCACGGACGCCGAAAAGTTGTGGCGCAACGCGAGGGGGAGATCGAGCTATCGTCTGCGTTCCGCCCTCGTCACGGCGCGCCAGCCATCTGAAAGCTCGCCGCCGTTGCGTTTCATGATCCGGCAGCATGTGACGGTGAATCTAAAAGGTGGTCATGTGAGAATAGCGGCGGCGAAAAGGAAAAGCGAACGTCATGGGCCATGTTGAATTCCCTGAACCTGATGGGGGCAGGAATTGCGCCTTTGCGAAAGCGCAAGGGACCGATGCCATGATCGGCCCTCGATAATATGTTCGATAACGACCTCTCGTGATCAGTAGGCAAATCTACATCGGCACAGTTCTTTCTTCTCATCATGGCGTGGAGTAGTACTGGCCACTGGGACATGTGAAACCTCACCCGTGCAGGATTTCCTTCCAATCTTGGCGTTGCATTTGGCGGTTGGCGCAAACGGCCACAGCCGCAGCACGAGATAGCTAGCGGGCACGCCATGGACCGTCCTCCTTTTCTCGGCTATACAGGGCGGCCACTTGGTCATATGATGAGGACGGTGGAGAACGGGGCATTTCCATCGATCGGTACCCCAATGTTTTTGGTACTACGGTCGACCGTGATGTTCTTGGCGTCATTAGGCGTCATGGACACGGGTGCCCGCGCTTTTCTTCTCTTGTACGCAATTGGCCCCTAAAACAATAATCAGAGGTGACGACGGGCCTGTTCGGCAGGCTGCTTTGCAGCTGTTTTACTGTAACGGCTGCTGAAAAAATAATAATGCGAACACTGTAGCTGCTGATAAGCAGCAGGCAAGGCGAACATGACGGACAACCTATCGTACATTCATACTAGTGGTTGTATTTGAGTACGGATCCCATTCTTACTAGGTGAAACGGAGCAGGTAGCTACACTAAGAGCAGATAAAGCCGAGATCGCACCAAATTCGTGGATGGCTAGCGTAATCCTTGCCGTTTTTGTTTTTGTTTTCTCGAGTGCAAAGTGGACGCATAGTTCACGGCACGCAAATGACTAATTCGCCGTGAATCCAGAAACTAGGTTGGCGTACGTGCGCTTGTGAACGCAAGGGCTCAATGTACTGCAGCGCTTGACGTGAACCTGCCGACGCAGATTGTGGTGGGGACTCGGGATGCCTCGGCGCTGTTGGATCATCCGCCGATAAGTAGGCCGCTCGCCGCAGCGGTCAGACACCAACGTCTCGTCGCGGCGCGGCGCGCCGGCGTGCCCCAACGTATGTCAGTCGCGCGCACCTTCCTCGCGGCGTGACGAGCACGCACGCGGCGCGCCGTACAAAGACGACGGCGAATGCCAATGACGATCCAGACATGAGCGCCCCGGACGGACGGACGACGCGCATGAATCCACGGACATTGCTGGTGAATTTCCACGAGACGGCGTCCAGCTTCCGAGTTCAGACTAGGATTTTACTACTAGTAGCAGATTCAGGTCGGCAGTAGACCCGTCCAAGCAAGTTTACTCCTACTCCATACTCCTACTGGTAGTACTAGAAAACAGCGCTCTTGCTTTTGCTGTGAGCTGCCATTGTTCACATCACACACTGTGCACGCGAGACAAGAAGACTTCGCGCGACCCGAGAGAACTGCGCGCGCGCTGCGTTCTGTCCAGTTTCCACGTTGTTCGCCGGGCGCCGGCCGGCGCAATCCCTTGCATGATCCATCCCCTGCCTGCATTCGCACGCCCAAGCCCAACATTAGCCGTCCGTCGCTTTCTCCGGCGCTGCTCTCGTTACACACGAGAATGCGACCTGATGGGAGCAGGGAATTGCCCTTGGGAAAAAGCAAACAACACTGAAGCGCCGACCTACGACGATCGCTCCGGGGCTGATCAGATAGATATCGGCACTGTGCTTCGTCATTGCGATCAAGCAAGGAATCACGCATGTATGACATCCGGTCAGATATTTTCATGCGTACTGGCCGAACGCACGAGTCGTCCCATGCTTTCAAATCTTTGGGGGTGTTTGAATACCCTTCAGTCCCATGACTAAAACTAATCAGTACTAGTCTCTAGTCTCTAGCTACCTCCTTCTCTACTAGAGAGTTTTAGTCAGTTCTAGTCTTATCTGTTTGGAACTTTAGTCCCTAAAAATGACTAAATCTAGCCTGACTAGTTTTAGTTATGGTGATCCAAACACCCTCTTTCTCTTCTCTTTGATGGCCCGACTCCGCAAGCCACGCGTGAGAGCAATCCCGTAATCCTATTCGTAGTTGTTGAAAACTGCTCCGGAGTTGTTCTTGTTCCTAGCCATGCAATGGTTTGGAAAACAGGCGGAGGCGAAACGTGCGACGGCTCCGCCGCGCGCCGCCGTCGCCGCCGCCTTCGTCCTCAGATCCATCCCAAGTCTAGTTAGCCCAGTGTGGCTGTCGGCCGCGTGCCGTATCCTCCTCACAGCTCAATCTCGCTCGACGCAGCGCACTGGTTTCTCTCCTGACCGGTCTCTCTCCCGCAGCCGCCGCCCTGCCACAAGCCGCCGCCGCTCCACCACGCCCTGCAGCCATCTCACCTCGCTCCGCAATCGCTCCACCGCCGCCGGCCCGCCATCTCCCCACCGCTGCCGCCCCGCCATCTCCCCACCGCCGCCGCTCCACTTCCCTCTCGAAGAAGGACTCCACACGGATCGATTTGGGATTTCTTTCTCCAAATTGATGACCGACTTGGGGATTTATTCATCCACCTGGTTGCAGCAACTTCTCCGGCGTTGCTGACGGACCTTCAGCCATGAGCTTCTTAGCTGGAATAGCCGAGGCTCAGGAGGGAGCCTTGGTAGCCGCAAGATGCAACATCTACGCCGTCTCATGTCCTCCACCAGTGCCCAGGTAATTTTTGTTTCAGAAACTCGTAATTCAAAGATTACAGCTTCACAGTTGACAAACCATTTTTCTGTTTACGATAGTTTTGTTGTTCCGGCAACCGGTCTATCTGGTGGCCTTTGGGTAATGTGGCAGGACGACATAGAACTTACTGTAGTTAGCTCCAGTCCGTATTATGTTCTAGCTCATGCTATACAAAAATCTAGTAATGTTGGCTTCAGATTGGTTTGTATCTATGGTGACCCTCACCATCTTCAGACTAGTTCCATTTGGCAAGATGTAACAGCTTTTGTTGTGCAAAGTCCAGATAGACCTGCTTTTTGTATGGGAGATCTAAATAATATAATGCATCCAAGTGAAAAGTGGGGGCCTGGTCCTCCCAACTTATCTCGTGTTACAAATTTCTGTGCTTTAGTTAAACAATGTGGTTTGATTGATATGGGATATAGTGGGCCAGCTTATACTTGGACAAATAAACGTTTTACGACTAACCCTACTTTTGAAAGATTGGACCGTTGTCTTGCCAATGCAGAATGGTGTCAAGCTTTTCCGAATACCACTATCTATCATCTGCCAATGCTTTACAGTGATCATACGCCAATTCTTGCAATCATGAATTCCAAAATCCCAAAGCCAAAGCGTCGTTTCAGATTTGAGAACTGGTGGCTCGCAGAACCAGATTTTCATCAACAGGCTGCACAAGCTTGGGGGCAAACAAATAACCAGCCTTTCCATAGACGCACACTGCACCTAACAAAATCCCTCAAAGTCTGGGTCAAAAAGAAAAAACCTTTAAACCAGCAACTCCAGGAAATTGAAGCCCAGATCCTCAACCTCCAACACCAAACACCTAATACCATCGATCACCAAGCAGAGGCTTCACTCACCCAGCTACATCAAAATATTTTGGACAAGCTCACAGAATACTACCACCAGAGATCCAAGAAACATTGGGCAACAAAAGGCGACAGAAACACAAAATTTTTTCAACAGGCTTGCACAAAGAGGCGCACGAAGAACAGGATCTGCTCCATCCAAACATCCAGTGGAAACATAATATCAAATCCGGAAGACATTTCACAGGAGTTCATTGCTTACTTTAATAGCCTCTTCACAACATCCCTCTCCACCACAAACAACGACCTCAATCATTCACATCAGGTAACAATTGATTCTGATTCATGTTGCACACCGCCTACCATGGATGAATGCTTACAGATCCTGAAGAATATGAGGCTCAACGCGGCACCAGGACCGGATGGGCTTAATGTCGCTTTCTACGAGCAGCATGGCAATGGATCAAACAGGATATGCATGACCTTGTCTCACATTTCTACACTACAGGTTCGTTTCCACCGCAACTCAACTGTACAGATATAGTGCTCATTCCAAAAAAATATCCTGCTGCTTCAGTTACAGACTATAGACCAATCAGTCTCACAAATGTTAACTATAGGCTCATAGCGAAATCTCTGGCCAATAAAATTAAACGAGAACTGCCCGACTACATACATCCTTCTCAGCATGCTTTTATCCAGGGCAGAAGGATTACTGACAATATAATCATAGCTCAGGAGATAGTTCATTCTTTTCAGCTAAAATCTTTTAAGCAGAAAGCTTTCATGTTGAAAATTGATCTTGCCAAGGCCTTTGATCGCTTAGAATGGTCTTTCATAGTGGATGCGCTTCGTCGTAAGGGGTTTCATGGTCATTTCATAAACATGATTCATGCATGCATATCTACTCCAACTTTCTCTGTCAATATAAATGGCCAATCCTACGGTCGCTTTACGGGGTTCTCGAGGAATACGTCAAGGGTGTCCGCTTTCGCCTTACCTTTTGTCCTCGCAATAAATGAGCTTTCATTGCGCCTGCAGAGTGCACTTGATCAGTCACATCTCACAGGAGTGAAACTGGGCACCTCGTGCCCACCCATTCACCCCATTATGTTTGCAGATGATCTCATAATTTGTGGACAGGCAACTTATCAGGAGGTGCATCAAATCAGAACAATTTTGCAGCAATTTTGCAACCTTTCAGGCCAAACTCCTAACTGGACCAAATCATCCATTCTTTTCAGCCGCCAGGTGGATGACATCACAAAAGCCCACATCAAAGCGGTATTTCCAGTACCAGATTTCCTGCCCAGTACTATGCACTTAGGCCATCCCCTTCTCATCACACACAGAGACAAATCTAAGCCTATGACTTCATCTACACCAAGTTTAAATCTCGGCTGACCATTACAAAAGCTAACACCTTGAACCATGCTGGAAGACTTGCTCTCATTCAATCCGTCTTTGCATCCATTCCAATTTACTACATGGCAAACATTCTCTTCACAAAAAAATTCCTAGCTAAGATTACAGCAAAATTCGCATTCTTTCTTCTGGTGGCAAGGAGTTCAGGACTCGGAGCGCACAAAACCTCTGCACTTGCGCTCTTGGAACTCCATTACCACCTCAAAAAAGGAGGGGGCCTCGGCATTCGTGACATTTTATTGGTAAACAAGAGCATGCTTATTTCTTCTGCCTGGCGTATTGTTGTTGAGCCACATTCCTTCGTCGCAGCTATATTGCAGGCCAAATATTTTCCACAGGGCACATTCTGGACAGCGCCGCTGTACCCACCAAAATCTACCTTCTGGTCGTCGCTCCTCAAGGTAAGGAAAGAACTCTTCCATGACATTACCATGCAGGTCATCGATGGAAACACCAACATCTGGAATCAACCATGGTGTCCTGCTTGGCAACAACTACACGACCACCTCGACCTCAATCAACGACAATATCAGATCCCAAACATAATTTCAGACCTATGGCGCCCAGGTACCAAACAATGGAATGAGGAAAAATTAAATGTTGTGTTCGGACACATATTGCAAATATTGTTATGCAGGTACAGCCGCTTCCTGGACAAGGTGATGACGTCCTATGCTGGAAACCAACCACAACAGGCATATGCACCTCTACAAGCTCCTACATCCAACTGGCCACCAGAGAGCAGAACGAGAGAAACCACCGCCTTTTGTGTCAATGCAGGTACTGCAGCTACTCAGAGCTATCTGGCCGGATCGCTGCATTCCACCACGAGTCAAGACTTTCGCTTGGCGTCTACTTCGCTTGGCGCTGAGTACTGGTTCACGTATAAAGAGGATCCTGCAAGCGGCGGATGGAGCGTGTTCCAGATGTGGAGCCCCGGAAACAGAGGATCATTTGTTCTTGCATTGCACTTATGCAAGGGCAGTGTGGTTCCGATCACATTTTGGACTGCGAACAGATGCACTACCACACACAGACCGGGGCATTCATCAGCAGCTGCAAATCATCCTACAACAAGGTACGAACAATTCAAATGCAGGCTACATCTGGAGCGTTCTCTGGTGTTTATGGAAGTCAAGAAATGACCACCGCTTCAACAAGATCGACTGGACGATCCATCGCGTCCTTAATGAAGCCCAAGCCATTGCAGCCGAGCACCACCTTCACGACCATCAGGACTTCACGTCGTCAGCACCAGATGACTCCAACAGCAGCGACCAGCCAGCACCACCAACAGCAACAGTTACACACCGCACGACTACAGAATCTTCACCGACGCCTCCTTCCAGGTTCCATCGTCTTTTTGGCCAGCTGAAACGGCAGGAATTGGGGTCTTCATCATCGACAAGACGCGGACGTTATACACAATCATATCCATACAAGCACTCCTGCTGTAGCCGACGGATCCGTTGGCTTCGGAAGGACAAGCACTTTTGCTTGCAGCACGCCTGGCTGCACACCTCAATTGGACTCACGCCTCGTACTATACTGACAGCCAAATACTGGCTCAGGCGGTGCGTCAGAACGATCCAAGACATCGACCAGGCCACTGGTTGCTGAGGCCTATGTTGCAAGAATTTGCAGCACTAATCAACACTGGTGGATCTGTGGTCTCGAAGATTCCTCGAAGATACAACTCAAGAGCAGATAGACTAGCTAAGAGAGCAAGACAGGAACATGTTACAGCTTCCTGTATTACCTCTTGTATGGCTTTAAATAACAATCTAGCTTGCCCAGTGCAACAGGCATTGCAAACATTTCAATGGGATCAATTTCGACCCATCTCTGTATCATGTCTTTGATTTAATACAATCCTTTAATCCTCAAAAAAAAAAACTGTTTTTTTTTTCTTTTACTGAACCTATGCCAATTGGTAGGACAGACCCAATCCGTACGACCGGCCCGACGTCCTGACTTAGGGTGTGTGTTCGTTGTATGAGATCTAAACTTTAAAAGGTTTTTTAAACAAATATTTTATTTACAAATAAAGTTTAATTACAAAACTAATTTCAGGACTCCGTTCGAATTCGTAAGACGAATCTAATGAGGATAATTAAAGTGTGATTAGAAGATAGTTACTGTAACATCACTGGAGCAAAATATAGATTAATTAGGCTCATTACCGATTTAGAGGGGGGTCGTGACATAGGTTTTATCATTAAATTAATAAAAATATATGTAAATAGTACAATTCTTTTGATGTGATAGATCTAAAGTTTAGAAAAAAGTACAACGAACGCGCCCTTCTCGACACCACTACTCTGATGGCTCCTCTTTTACGCGCAAAACTCCACTGACGGATAGCCTCGCCAGCTCACCATTTGTGTTGCGTAAATTGAGACCGGCGGCCCCGTTGGTTTACCTGTCCGGTAAAAGAGAAGACGTTGTTCACGGCACACAATGACGACTGACTACTCACATCGCTGTTACGTACTGAACTAATCGTGCCGTAACTTAATATTTTTTAAAGTGGTGGATAAACCAGCAGTCGTGACGTGATTTTACCGTGGTTGCATACTTCAACGGAAGGGACCAAATGACAAGACGATACAGAAATGTACACGCACAAGCAAGGCTCTAGCCGCTTAACGTACTACAAGAAGCCCGATTGATCCGAGCAAAGAGACAGAGACATGTTAAGTACTAACTAGCCTTTCAACTCGTGCTTGGCACGTGCTAAAAAAAAATACTATTTTATTCACTTCATGCTTCATCTCACATTAAAAATCATATTCCTAACTAAAGTATTTCTATTTTATATCTAGATGCCTATCCCTTTTAGTTATTTTTATCTGAATTTTAGTTACTTATATCTATGGGATCCTTTTTAAGGTGTTTCCCTAACAATTGAAAGAAATTATATTTATTTTCAAATGGGTTTTATTTCAAAATTCACATGGTTTATTAATTTTAATTTTAATTTATTTTCCTTATTAATAATGGCATGATGGGTAATGTAGAAATAAGAATTATGGGTATTTTTGTTATTTTTTATAATTCCCAATTAACTATTTTTTGACTCACTATGACATGGTGGGTAATTTAGAAATAGGAATTAGGGGTATTTTTTAGCTATTGTTTCTATTTTCGAAACTATTATTTTTTGACTCATAATGGCATGGTGGGTAATTTAGAAACAGAAATTAGAGGAATTTTTTGCTATTTTTTATAATTCCAAATTTATATATATTTTATTATAATGGCATGGTGGGTAATTTGTAAATAGGTATTAAGAGTCCTTTTGACTAAGTTTTTTGTAATGGCATAGGTGGGTAATTTAGATCACAAGATCTAAGACCACGTTAGATCTAAAGGCCATTGTTTATCTTACTTTATTTTGTACGACCAGATGTTTTTCTTTTTGTGAGAATTTCTTGCATTTTCTTCCGATTAACGTAGAGGCTTCAAAAGGAGCCTCCAATTAGTAAATATAAGATTAACGTGGTGGCAGCAACCTGTGGGTTCCTCATCAGTCAATCATCAAACTCCTCCATGAGAATCTCCTCCGATCCAACGCACCTCGCGTTAATTGCTTGAGGCCCCCTCTTGCTCGCTCGCTTGGACGACGACACCTTCCAATGCTGCATTGCATCCCGGTGACAAAGATGTCTCTAAACCTCGGCCACTCCGGTCGATCGGCGCATCCAAAGCACAGAGAGAAACGCGAGCATTTTGATTACGTCGTCTGCGCTCGCGTCGATGCCTGGCTCGCTTGCTTGGATTGGACAACACCTTTCCGTCGCGAGACAAAAACACAACCGGAGTAACAAATTGTCATAGGGAAGGTAGGAATCGGGGTAACAATGTCTATGTCGACACTGCGGCGCAAACAAAGCGCTGCCCCCCGGTTTGACGTGCAGCGGTCAGCCGGTCACCACCGCAGCTGCCGATGCGCACGCCGCCACACGCCGCGGCGCACGGTTCTTGGGTTTTCGAGCTCCGCACCGCGCGAGCAGAAATTTCTGGCCCGCCGCTGCGCCCAAAGCTCCTCGCAGCCCATTCACAGGAATATTTTAATGATCGGCCCACTGTGCGAAAGCTCCTCGCTAGCCAGTATCAGGATTTTAGGCCTGTTTCAACTAAGGCCCGTCGGATCTCTCGGCGGGGCCAGCCAGCGACCCATGCCCCCTTCGCCTCGCGCGCGGACGTTTGGCCGATTGGCCCCAACCACTCTGTGGTGTACCCTTCCGTAAAAATAAAAAATAAAAAAAAAACTGTGTGGTGTACCCAAAAAAAAAAAAAAGAGATAGAGATTACCAACAGAGGAGGGTAGAGCCAAACCTGTGCTATATGCAGCACGCAGAGACAAGTGCTCAAAAAAAAAAAAAGCACGACAAAGAGACAAAATTAATCGGAGCGAATGCAATGTGCCTGATCTTTTATTCAGGGTGTTCGGTAGGTGGAATTTCAGCCGGAGGCTGCTGGGCTGCTTCTTTCCTTCTCTCTCTGCTACAGAGTACTGCTTTCCTCCGCTACAGTGTTCTCTCTACAAAAAACTGCAAACTGCATCCTCCAACCGAACACTCCAATTTGTTCCACAAACAACACACACAATCTCAAGAATACAATGATCGAATCTAGCTAGAACAAAGCTCAAACGGAAGAATTAATTCTAACCTCGAACCAATTCCAAGTTGCCACAATTTACTCTCATTTCCTCGGCTTCGTGGTGAGCCCGAAGCCAAACGGGAAGAGCGGGTCGTAGTGCGCGTCGCCGACGTTCATCGGCAGCTGGTCCACGGACCTGAACCACGTCCGCGGCAGCTTCCCCGTGAACCCGTAGTCGCCGAACAGCACGTCGGCGATGCCCTGGCCCTCGGTTCCCGGCAGCCACGCGGCCACCAGCGCGTCCATGGCGCCGACGTACGGCTCCACCACCAGCGGCCTGCCGGAGACAATGATCACCACGCACCTGGTGATCTTGCACACGGACTGGATCACGCTCGGCCCCGGCGCCGGGATCGTCAGGGTCGGGTTGTTGCCGTCCTCCGCGAACGACGGCTCGCCGACCGCCACGACCGCGTACTCGTACTTGCTGTCTTTGAGGATCCTGCTGCCCGGGTTCTCGTAGAACACCACCTGGGTGCTGGGATCGACGGTGGCCTTGATCGCCGACAGGATCGTCGTGCCTGTTGTGTTCGTTAATTTCATCACCTCACGAAACTGAATGGAAGACGCCATTTAGTTACGTACCAGGCAGTGAGTGAAGTGTTGCCGCTCTGTCCGTCAAAAGACATGGTCCACCCTCCACACTGGAAGCCCAAGTTGTCAGCGTGGCTTCCGGCGACGAGGATCTTGCCGGCCTTCTTCGGAAGGGGCAGCAACGGAGTGTGAGCAGATTTTCCGTTCTTCAGTAGCACCAAGGACTTCCTGACGGCCTTCTTCGGAAGGGGGCAGCAACGGAGTGTGAGCAGATTTTCCGTTCTTCAGTAGCACCAAGGACTTCCTGACGGCCTCGCGTGCCAGCTCCCGGTGTTCCTACCAAGACAGGCGGGAAGGAGAGAAATTCATCAGTTATCATGATCCATGTTTGTGAAATGTAACAGAAACATCGACAGGGCCTTCGGAACTGACTTGTTTCCCGAGTTCACCGGCGAGGCTAGGGTCGGCGAAAGCTCAAATAGGCCCATTGTGAACTTGACTCGTAGAATCCTGTACACGGCGTCGTCAATTCTGCTCATGGGAATGACCTTGTTCTGAACATGGAGTGTCAGCCCATCGATGAATTCTGTGTATTTGCTAGGAAGCATCACCTGCACTTACCATTTTGTAAGGTAAGGAAAATATTGAGTGCTCTGCTATATTACATTTGTTCAGCTCGAAGCGACAACATTCCTCCTACCCATAACTACTGTCCTTATCCAAATCACTATTTACGAGTAGCACTTACCATTTTGTAAGGAAAAATATTGAGTGCTCTGCTAGTAACCATAAGTGTTTTGTTTTTTCTGAATCGTAACCATGAGGTTTCTTATGTCTATTGTAAGATGAGTTCTGTTAATTAAAGACGATCATAATTCCCATATCTTATACTCACCATGTCAATACCGGCACCAATTCCTGCCGCAATTGAGTAGGAATAGTTAGCCCGAGGAGGAGAAAGTAATATATCGATGCCTTCGTAGTCGGAAATGACAAAACCCTATTTGTTGTGAGTAGATGTGATATTAGTGTATCTACCGAATATGTGATAACCTGAAAGGATGCATCGAGAGAACGGTTTTCAGCATTAGCTAAGAGAAACTAACCCTGAACTTGAGTTTGTTCTTGAGATAATCAGTGATCAGGAAACGGTTTGCGTGTGTCTTAACTCCGTTCCAGCTACAGTAGGAGAGCATGACAGTGGAGAGACCTCGGATGACAGCGTTGTAGTAAGGAGGCAATGGATGCCCATTAGTCCTCGAGTGTCGATGATCGTATCATTTTTATCGATCCCATAAACGTTCCATCCACCAGCGCCAACATAGTGCCTTGCGCATGCAGCGACTTTCTTCCTGCACAGTTTGCCAGAGCAACACACAAAAAAAAGTTAGTATCTGATTAAACTTTTGGAACGACTTCTTTTTGTGTATCCGGAGGAAAAATATTGCTAAGTTCGTATTACCGTCCACCAACATACGGTCTTCCGTGAGAACT